>JAQQTO010000037.1:17237500-18601428 GCA_029884595.1 Ormosia semicastrata | reverse complement strand
TTTCTATTTTAATTGATGTGGAACAATGACTCTAATGGCTCTGTATTGATTTTTGCACTCCATTTTGAGTTAATCAATTTTTCTGCTCTTGCTTGTCCTCGAATGAGTGCAAACTATTTGATGAAATGCTTGTGTTGGATTTTTATTAAATAGGTCTATTTTTTAGTTTCAATCCTATGATTGCTTGAGTTTTTTTTTAGTTACCAAATGCTACATTTTCTTATTTGTTTAATTGATAAGTTCCTATTTGGAATGGTAGATTATAGGAATCACATTAGGAGATTAACCATTATATAAAATGTGATTGATAATGAGCCTGATCATGATGTATTGATGATGTGTTGTGCATGATGAACCTGAGTTATGATTTTTGGATCAGTTTGCTCCTTTGCTATATGATGTGGTTTTCTTTTTCGTGATTTCTCAAACCTTTTGGCTTGTTTATGTGTTGATCTGATTTGATGCTGATTAAAGTGAGTACAATTTGCTTAATGGGAATCTCGAAGTTGAAATTATTGTCAATGCTTGAACATCAGAGTTTGGTTCCTACCCTTTATTGCACAATTGCGAATATTCTAATTTAATAGGGTGATTGGTGATTTTTGTTAGTATTATTGTGTGGTATGGTGACGATGGCTAAAATTTGGTTCATTATTATACTTGTTTGGCATAACCAAAGCTTTACTAGTTTTTTTGAGCAATTGGTTCAATCATGGTGTCTCACAGAATATGGTTCAACATCTTTTGTTGATTCTTTTAAATTTTCAAGTAAATAGATGAGAAGTTTTATTTTATTTTTATGTTCTTATGCATTCGTTAACATTATTGCTCTGCATTTGACTCCACCACATTTTATTCCACGATGAGCTTAAATCTTTACCTTTCGTGTGTCATCCTAATGTATTATGCTATGTAAGTTGTCCTCTTTGCAAATTGTAGCCCATATAAATAACTTCTTTATTATTTTTGATTTGTAGATTTCAGGAGGATGTTAACTTTTTTGTTTCTTTTTTCTCTCCATAATAAGCAATCTGGTGATGTTAGGACATGGAACCAATTTATTAGATCCTTGATTTTCCTTTTGTTGTCACTTTTACGTTCTTTTTCTCTCAAAAAGGGAGTTTTAGACTTTAGGAATTTTAGAGAATAATTAAAAAAAAAGAAGAAGACGTAACAAGAGGAGTTATTGAAATCAATTCTTTTTTTTAAAGGGTAAAAAAAGAAATTATCTAAGCTGGACAGCTTATCAATTTTGTTGTTGTTTTAAGAGTCATTTAAGTTGTGAC
This sequence comes from Ormosia semicastrata, assembly GCA_029884595.1. NCBI lineage: Eukaryota > Viridiplantae > Streptophyta > Magnoliopsida > Fabales > Fabaceae > Ormosia > Ormosia semicastrata. The sequence continues at coordinate 18,600,142 of JAQQTO010000037.1, read as the reverse complement.
AGTTTAATGACTTGAAATTTTTTCTTGTAAAATCAAGTGAATTTTCAGGAAAAAAAGACTAAAACAAAACATTTTTTTAAAATAAAACTAACAAATCCACAATCATTTTTTTAAATAATAACGTGACTTTGAATTTCTTATTGCAACTGGGGATACGTAAGAGTAGAATCTCTATTTTGTCAAGTCAAAAATTAAATTTTCATAATTATTTGTTCCCTATCTTTTAAAAAAAGGTAAAATAAATATTTCTAAAGGTCATCAATATTTTTGCATGATTAACTAAGGTAACCGTTTTAACACGGATGTATTAGGGGTGTTGTGAGATTAAGTTTTCACTCTTCCTTATGCATAATCGACTCCTGAATCCAACATATTTTAAAAGACCAATTTTTCCTAAAACAATAAAGTTTTCCAATTTTTCCTTGACTTAAAGTAGATTTGGTAGCGACTTCATTTCTTTTTCTTAAGTATTTATTTTTTGCTACTTCTGCTGCTATCACAGTCGCGATAACATATGCAACACCTTAGTGAAAAATGTTATGTGACATTAACTCAATTTTCTTCCAAAATTTCATTCTATCCTAATGCCAATGCATGTTCATTTGTCTTACTATTATATCTTATTTCTTTTATAATAAAAAAATTCAATTTTATATTTTTAATACACTCATCTATCTATTATATTATATAAAACACTAGTGATGTCTTAGTAGAAAATGATATGTGGCACATATCTTTAAATCAATTTTCTTCCAAAAATTTAACCTCTCACAATGACCAATGTTTGTTTGTTTATTCCTCTTTCTCTTATATCTTCTTTTCTTTATAATAAAAAAATTATTCAAATTTTAATTTTTTAATATACTATCTATTATATTACATAAAACATAGGTGATGCCTTAGAGAAAAATACTATTTGTCATTATATTCTAAACTCAATTTCCATGCAAAATCTATTCTAATTTTAATTCAGTTCATGTACTAATATATTATATTATATAAAATACAGGTGATGTCGTAGTAGAAAATGATATGTGACATCATATATATAACTCACTTTCCTTCTAAAATCTCAGCTTATCTCAATGACACCATTGGTCTAAAAAGACTATTCTAATTTTAATTTTTTTAATGTGCTCATCTATTATATTATATAAAATACAAGTGATGTCTTAATAAAAATTGGTATATGACACATTCTTATCTCAATTTTCCTTCAAGATTGTAATTTATTTCAATGACCAATACTTGTTCATTCTTTTCTCTTATATCTTATTTCTTTTATAAAAAAATTCTATTTTTTATTTTTTAATATAGCCATCTATTCTATTATATTATATAAGACACATGTGATTCTTTAGTGAAAAATGCTTTGTAGTATCATTTTCTTAACTCATTTTTTTCAAAAGTTGTACATATTTTTTATTTAACTCTTTATATTCATTTTATAATATTTCTTTTCATTCTAAACATTAATGGGTTATAAATCGCTTCATTAGATGTAACAATAATGAAAAATTAAAAATAAAATTTTATTATTAATATGGATATATTTATATTTTTCTGTTTTTGTCAAATTAATTATAAAAAAATTGCTTTATAAATATTTAACTAGACCGTACGAATTAGACTAGTTGAATTGTATTTTATGCATGTAGCTATATGATGTGTAAAATACAAGCATCTTATATACATTTTAAGCATTTTAGACGTTTAAGCGTTAATAATATTTGTTCGAGTTATCTATTGTAGGTCAAATTAGTTACGGAGTCATTCCTCTTGATTACATAATAACAATAAAAAATCAATTTAAATGTCATAAAAAAAGAAACAAAACTTAAATGTGAGATATCTGTTGTATTGATGACATAGATCTAATTGATAATTATAGTTGAAGAAATTATTTGTGAGATATCTATTGTAATATGCATGTTTAATATATAAATATGGATTTAATTTTGCCAACGAGGACAACAGGTATAACATGATATCCCTAGTTGACGGGGTAACGGTGTGCCGTGTGCAAAATAAATTAAATACAAGCAATGTTCCATTATTTTTGTTTGTGCATTTATATTCTAATTATTTGTTGTATTGTTCAGTATCCATCTAGAGTATGTTTGGTAACACTTATGTTTGAATAAATAAATTTTTTTTCCAAATATATCAAGTAGTTGATACAAAGGGAGACTTCTATTAGGGGTGCACATGAGTACGGGTCAATCCGATGACCCGGATAATCTGACCCAATCTAACTTAATTGGTTCAGGTTGGTTCGGGTAATCAGATCCGTTCGGATAAAACCTAACTAACTTATCTATTAATTGGTTTGGGTGATGGGTTCAAGGAGCCGATATGATGACCCGACCTGATGACCCGATTACCTGATTAAAACGACGTCGTTTTGCCTAAATTCAAGCTCTCATTTTATTCTTTATCACTTAAGGTGCACAACTCGACCAATCTGATTACCCAACTCGCGAACCCGATTACCCAACTCACGATCCCGACCAACCCGAATGACCAAATTATCCAACCCGAACCAACCTGATTCTAATCGGGTTGGTTCGGTTGAAATTACTTTTAATTTTTTTTCAAAAACTGACCCAACCTAGCCCGACTTCACCTAATTGGTTTAGATTTTTTTTATCTATAAACTTGACCCTACCCGACCTGTGATCACCCCTAACTTCTATCATGGACTTAATATGTTTGGGTCTATCAATAAATCACATTTTTTTAATTTGATAATATTTATATGTAGATTTAAGATATATAAAATATTATCGCTTAAAATTTATAAATTTATTTTATGTATAATTATTCATATAAAAATATAATTTAATTAAATTTTTATACAAAATTAATTATTATTAGTTAAAATTTATTTTTTAATTTGAATCATTAATATATTTTAATAATAAATTAATAATTCAAAAATCATGATCTATCTATAAATTTTTTTTTAGAAGTCCATATTAAATTTTTTTGATACACAGTATGCGTCAAATTAAATAGCTATTCAACTCATCCATGGACCATGGATCATGGACCATGGTCCCATGATCCTTAATTCCTTACCTTTTTAAAATAAAAATAAAAAAAGAAAGTAAAAACATTCATTATTAATCTGCATTACCATCAATCATTTATTGGCCGTTGGTGTGATGTCTAATCGTGTAGATTGAAGAAGCAAATGTTGCATATTGCATTAAGTACCGTCAACAAACCAATAGAATAATGAAATAATCTATTTATATAAATGTATTAAAAATAGGGATGCATTAAGTATTAAAAAATTAAACAAATTTATAATAACGGTAATAATTATTTATACTTGTGTATTTATCACATAATATTATTATGAGGGTTATTAAATAACATTCTAAACTTTTATTAATTTTTCCATGGGTTCGCATTAGGGCTATTAAAACGGGCCGACTTTGTCCAATTCGGGCCGAGTTATTCTTCGGTCGGGTCATGTAAGTTTTAAGTTATCATTTTGTCAGCTTAACCCTTCTTTTTTTTAATATAAACGGGTGAGGTTAACTTAGCCCATTGTAACCTAGCTTATTCTAATCGATCTATTCAAATTATTTTTAATTTTAAACTAATATTTATTAATTTAATCTATCTATTTTGTCAAATTAAAGTATGTTTGGGAAAGATAGATTATTTCTTATTCAGCTGTTTTTGAAAAATTAAGTTATTTTGTAAATAATTATTATGTTTAGGTAAAAGATTATTTTTTAAAAAATTTTTACGAAATTCAATATAAATTTTTTTTTGACAATAATAATCATAAACCGAGATTGAAACTTATGATTTTAATTTATAAATTATTTTTTACACTTTGATATGTAAATACTATTTTGTCCTTAATTAAATAATTTTTTTAATTATTTTATACTTATTTTAGTAATTTAATGTATAAAAATAATTCTTTTTTATATCATCTAAATAAATTATATTAGTTTAAAATTATTTTACAACTAATACATTTAAATATAAAAATAAATCGAATCAATTATAATAATAATCGATTATCAATATAATTTATAATTTTTAACTTTTTCAAACAAACCCTTATAGGCTAATCCATTTTGATGGCTGCTGACCTATTTTGACGGCACTAGTTTGCATATATATAATGTTTAGACGTACAAGTCCTGAGTCATGTCCCGTAATGATAGCCGTAAGTTGTGTAAGAATGTTGTTTTGAAAAATAACAATGAGGGAAAAAGTTTTGAGGTAGTGCTCTGCATATAATTCAATCGGAAGTTGAATTATAAAACGTAAAGTTGTTTTTAGGTCTTTTCGTGAAAAGTGATTCATACAATTGAATATTTCTCTTTTTGTTAATGTTTATAACTGAGCTTTTTTTAAAAAATATATTCCAATGTTCAAGAAAAATAAGATATTATATACTGCGAAGAAAGACAAGCAATATATGATAAGTTGAATCGCAATTTGATATCAACTTTACCGTATTCCTTCCATTGGAGAAGCGTTTTTCAATTCCATTATTTAAAAGAAAACGACGCATTTATAATAAATTTTTGAAATGAAAATAGTGAGGGAATTTCAAATTATTGGACATCGAAATAACAAGCTGACATAGTTACAATGTAGTAGAGGTTAGCCCATCAATGGAGGATTATCCATAAAAACCAAATCCAAAACTTTTAAATCGCCACAGTTTAATTTTATTAGTTGAGGTAATCCTATTGACTTAATAATTGAATTTTGTAAATATTGATTTGATGTTCCCAGCTGAATCATGCACCGATTCTAGATTAAGGGATCTCGTTGGTTAAGCGTTGGGGACTCGTTTAGATCATTAATTAGGATAGCAACGGCATATCTTTCCCTTTTCGTTATTCGTTAAAATAACAAAGAGAAAGTAGGTCTGTCCTTTTACAAAATACACAAGAAAGTGAGCCAGGATCCTCTCCAGTACAGGAGAGTCCTGTGCTTTTTTTATATGTATGTTATAAATAAAATATAATATAATAAAATATATATTATAAATAAAATATAATATAATAAAATGTATGTATAATTTTTACATGTATAAGACCTTCATACTAGAGAGGATCCGGACTCCAAGAAAGTAGTTATTTGCATTCATATCGAGTTATGAGCAATTGATAATTCATACGAGGTAAAAAAATATGTATATTTGAAAGTTAAATTTTTTAGATGGGGACTCGATGTGTATTTTTAGATAAAAAAATATTTTTTAAAGATAAATACTTTTTGTTTATTTTTAGCATATTTGAATTTATTTAAACACAAATTGTACATTTTTAAAAGTTAAATTTTGGTGCTTTTAAAAAAACTTTTTTATAATATAAAAAGCTGTTCAAACATTAAAAGAAGTATTTCTTTAATATTATATCCAAATGTAAATTAACATTTATTTTTTCAAAATATTTTTAAAAAAAAATCATATATATATATATATAGGATATGTATCGATTGAGAGAATTATTTATTATGAGAGGTAAGAAGAGTGAATCATAATTATTGGATCTTACATGAATGATTAAGATTAGAACATAAATATATGTGACTTTTTTAAGTGGTCACATTACCTTTAAATAACTTTTAATCTTGACTATGCATGTATAATTATATGGTCAATATTTACTCATCTCATCCTCTCACAATAAAAGTTCATTTCATTTCACTATGATATATCATATATATATATATATATATATATATATATATATATATATATATATATATATATATATATAAATGATCTCCAATTTGACTTTAAAGATTTCATATTAGTGTACTATTTTTTAAATTTTATGTCGTTTTGATTTTTACATAACAAAATTATTATATACTGAAGCCTTATGCAGAAATCAATTATTTATTCAAAAAATATATAAATGCATAAAAATAATCTATTTTATATTTCATAAGTCATCAAGAAGTGTGATACAACAAAAATGAACAAATTCTGCTGTAGTTATTCAATAGCAGGCCTTTTTTTTTTCTCTTTTGTTTCTCTTCTTTTGTGATGCTTTAATTTTTTTTTTTTTGGTAGTTTTTCTTTTCTTGTGGTGCTTTAGTCTCTTTTAAGTATTTTGTTAATAGAAACTACTGTCCGAATCATTTGGTAGTAGCCTTTTTTGTTTTATTCATTTTTTTAATTTTTTTGTACATTTCTTTAATAATTTTATCACATATCTTTTATATATGTGTTTTTTGGATAGATCTCAAGGGGTTAGCTTTTATTTTCTTTGATATGCCTTATATTGCTTTTAAGGTGGGCATATAGAGGTGCAATAATAAAAGTGAGAGATTGAAGCTCTTGGTTATGGTGCAAGAAAAAAATAACTTTGTTTAAAGCAAGATCAAAACATCATATATAGTCTCAAAAGAGAAGATTGATGTAATTTAACTCTTTCATGTCTTTTGTTTTCACATTAGTTTTATTGTAAAGATTTAATTGTGGGCGGGGTATTTTTCTTGACTTATTCCTTCCTTATTTTCTTTCTATCTTGTAGGAAGTAATATTGGATAGTTTCCTATTGCTTTTTATCTTTGAGATGATTTGTATTTTGTTCATTTTTTATAATGAATATATATCTTCTAGTAGAAAAAACAAATTAAGAAATGTGGTTAGGTTAACAAACATGAGTTTTGAGTGGGATTAGGATTCTCTCATGTTATTGAATAACATGAGAGGGTCATATTAGAAAGATAAATAGAGAAATTATTGGATGAGAACTTCTTTTTTTAGGCATGTAAATTATTTTTTGACATGTGTAAAATTTTGTTATTAGAAATATGCATAGTTTTCATATATAAAGAAACCAGACCGAACTAGCCGATTCGGCTAGAAAACCAATGAATTGGCCATGTGTCTGGTCCAATTAGATCATATAACCAACCATTTAAAAAATTGGTAAGGAACCAAACGAACCGGTAAAAACCCGCCAAACTGGTAAAAACTAGTAGTTTGAAGGTTCTGACACTTCCAAATTTTGGTGGTGCTACTCTGTCGCCAGCAAGCCTCGTCAAGAGCTCCATCACCCAAGCTAGCAGCCCCTGCTGTCTGCCGCTATCTCAACAATCACCAGAGCCTGGAGTGGTCGCAGGGGAGGACTAGTGGGTGGCCGAACCTTCTCTGTTCACATCGTTGGTCAGGAGGAGTGGTGGTAAGATCCTCAGCCCACAAGGTTAGATGGTGGTGGACAGTGTTTGACGATAGTGATAAAAGGGAGATGAGTAAAAGTGAGAAAGAAATATGAAATTTAAAAGTGTATGGCTACTGTGAAAAAAGAATGTGAAAAAGTTACATTAGGGCTTGAGAATTTAGGGGGTGTTGAGGAAAAAAAAATTTCCTTTGCCAACAACTTAAATTTTGGCAAATAACTTTGTTTACTATTCACAGGATATTTGGAAATTTCGGAAAAAACTTTTATAATAAATTTAATGTATTATAACAGTTTTTTTCATAAGTTTAAAGTTTATAATTTTTTATTATAGATTATTTCAAAATTTTAAAATGTAAATATCATTTTATCTTTAATCAAATAATTTTTTTAATTATTATATATATCTTTTAGTTATTTAATACATAAAAATAATTCTTTTTATATCATTCAAATAAAACAAATTATTTTAAAATCATATTTTAACTAAAATTTTTATATATAAAATTAATTTTATTATAATTAATTATATAATAATCAATTATTAAAATAATTAAATTTTTATAACTAATCTAAACACACACTTAGTGTGTGTTTGGGAAAGTTGCAAAAAATTTAATTATATTTAGTAATCGATTATTGTATAAAAGCTTTTTGTTATAATCGATTCATTTTTATGTTTAGATGTATTAGTTTGTAAAGGATTTTAAGTTAATTTAATTCATTTAGATGATATAAAAAAGAATTACTTTTATGCATTAAATTACTAAAATAAATATAAAATGATTAAAAAATTATTAGATTGAGACAAAATGGTATTTACATATCAAAGTGTAAGAAATAATATATAAGTTAAAATCATAAGTTTCAATCTTTAACATTATGAAAATTAACTTTAAAAACTTTTATTTAACATTAAATTTCGTGTAAAAGCTGAAACTGATTTTGCCAAACATAATTAAATACTATTATAACAACATTTTTCCCAAAAAAAGCTAATCATAATCCAAAATAAACACACTCTTAATTTGACCCACCAACAACCTTTTGACAAACCCACGTTCTGCCTCTTGTGTTTTTTATTTTATTTTGTTTCTAATCTCTAAAGCATGAGCCTTTTATTTTTAGTTTTTGGTCTATTAGGCCTTTTATTTTCAATTTATGCTTCAAGCATGAGCCTTTAATCTATGTGAATTTGTGTAGACAAAAAAAAATAAAATCTATATGCTTTTGTTATATTTTTATATACTTTTATTATTTTACATATTATATAAAATTAGAAATTATATATTTATTTATTTAATTAATTATCGGTTTGACACAATTCAACTATAATTAAACTAGTGACCGTAAATAAATACCATTATCGGTTTAAAAATTGATTTGATTTTAAAAATATTAGGTTTTTTAAGATAGCCCACATAACTGTATACATGTTAAAAAATAATTTGCATGCTTAAAATAAAAATTTTCCACCCAAAATTTTTAAAGATAAAAATAAAATTTATTCTCTATATAACTAATAGGTTCTATGACCAATCTGGTAGATTTATGCATAATAAAAGTTGTATTTATCTTTCTCTAACTTAACAATCATATTGTTATAAATATAAGGAGATGACAACGCAGCAAAACACGATCAAACGAATAGCTTGAGGCATGTGGGAAGACACTGTTCTCAAGGATTTTATCGCACGAGTGTGCGAATCCCCCAGGATTCAACAGGCTCGTTTCGGTGGGAACCGAGATAACAGAACAGCAGAGAGATTTAAATGCAGTTAACCCAAGAAGAGAAAAGGTATCAGTCAGAAGAGGAAGAGAATGTATATATCAAAAATCACAGTCAGAAAATAGTATTTAAAGAAGGCAAGAAAGAGCCGTTTAGAAAAATAGAAAATAACGTTAAGTTTGTTAAATTAATGACATTGAAATAAAAATGTTAGAAATATGACTGTTGTAAAATGGATTTATCTGTTAAAACTAATTAGAACGTTAAAACAAATTTACTTGTTTACCAAGTAAGTTTTGATTTCTTCAAAAACATCATTTTCCTGGTAAGCTCAAAAATTAATTAAATATTTTACAAAATAATTCGGGCCTCATGATATCACGTGCAGGGGGCAAATCGATGATTTGTACTAGCCATGAGCCTCTAGTCCATTTTTGTGTGCGCGAGCCCACCACCTCATTTGTTTCTTACAAAGTCCAAAACACATGTTGATTTATAAACTCTTTAAAACTTTAAAGATTAAGCAATGTGAGACATAGACTTTTGAAATATCATAACTAAAGCTAAAACAACAACAATCTCCCACATATTTTAAAATTTTAAAGACATATTTAAGAAAAATTTTAAAACAAGATTTTTCCTGAGTTAACACCATGGGTGTAAATGCATCGAATCTGGTGTCTTTTGGACTATGAACCAGACCTAGACAGATGAGACATAACATACAGTGAGTTGGTGAAGTAAACTTCTATGAACCAAAAACACTTTGTGTACATTAGAGATTTACCAGTCACATTACACCCCCACAATTCTCGTTGTTGTGCTGTGTTGCACTAATAGACTATGCGCGCGCCTGGTAATTCATGAGTGCTCTAGAGATATGCCATAATCTCATACAAGCGACCCCACTTGACACTCATATAGGTGATTTCATCAAATGTATGCTGCAAATCATACACCACCCATAAGGGATATGAAAATCATTAAAAGCTTTTAAGCTTATCCTCTCAATAATGCAGTCTAGCACATCTCATACCATAGGAAGGGACAAAGTTATTAGTGCTAGCAGAATTAACAAGTAACTTGTTTTTACCCATATGAACCTTCTTCATGGGATCTCCAATCATAAAGGTTGGGTTACCATCACTGTTAATTTCAAATTGACTTAAGTCTCATTCCCCTCGATGTTTCATATATTGATTTCCTCCCAAGAGGCTTTGTCAGAGGATCGGCCAAGTTCACTTCTGACTTCACATAATCAATTGATATTGTTCCATCTTTTAGCAGCTGCTTTACCATATTATGCCTCAATTGTATATGTTTGTTTTTACCATTGAATGTCTTATTCTTTGCAATGGTTATTGTCGCTTGACAATCACAATGCATTGATACTGATGGTGTTGGTTTTATTCCTAAAGGAATATTCGCCAAGAAGTTTTTTAACCACTCAGCCTCACTACCAGCCAACTCCAGAGCTACAAACTCTGACTCCATAGTAGATCTTGCAATTATAGTTTGTTTGGTTGATCTCCAAGTAACCGCTCCACCACCAAGTGTGAATACATAACCATTAGTAGATTTTGTCTCATCTGAATCTGAGATCCAGTTAGCAACACTATATCCTTCTAATACAGCAGAAAATCCACTATACACTATACCATAGTTCATGGTACCTCTCAAATATCTCATGAGTCTAACAAGTGCAAAATTTCCGGTGATCCCGATTTGGACTTTGAGTATATCGACTCAATCTCCCACAAAGATATGCTATGTCTGGTCTCAAAAAATTCATTAAATGTAATAAACTTCCAATAATTTAGGCATACTCAGATTAAGCAACAGAATCACCTCTATTTTTTTTTAATTGAGAGTTAGAATCATAAGGGGTACTCATTGGTTTCGAGTCATAATGACCAAACTTTCTAAGAAGTTTCTCTACATAATGTTCTTGGGATAGTGTTATACTATCACCCTTCCTTATGATCTTGACTCCTAGTATTACACTTGCTTCACCCATGTCTTTCATATCAAACTTAGATGTGAGAAAAGATTTTGTTCTTATCACAATATTATTACAAGTACCAAAGATAAGCATGTCATCCACATATAAACATATGATTACACATTCGCCATTCATTAATTTAGTGTAAACACATTTATCAACTTCAATAGAAGTAAAACCATCATTAATTAATATTTGATTAAATTTTTCATGCCATTATTTTGGTGCTTGTTTCAAACCACATAAGGATTTGAGAAGTTTAAAAACTTTATTTTCTTGACCACGAATTACACATCCTTCAGGTTGTGTCATATAAATTTCTTCTTCTAAATCACCATTTAAGAAAGTAGTTTTAACATCCATTTGGTGAATAACAAGATTGTAAATTGAAGCCAAGGCTATCAAAATCCGAATTGAAGAAATTCTGGTCATAGGAGCAAAGGTATCAAAATAATCAATATTTTGTTTTTGAGTAAAACCTTTTGCTACTAATCTAGCTTTGTATTTTTCAATCGAACCATCAGGATTATATTTTCTTTTAAAAATTCATTTGCAACCAATAGGTTTTGTTCCAGGAGGTAAGTCAACTAAAGTCCAAGTGTTGCATTTTGAAATAGATCCAAAATTGAGCATCAGAAGATAAAATAGCTTCAGAAAATGACAAAGGATCATTTTCGACAAGATAAGTATAAAAATCATTTCCAAAAGATGACACTTTTCTTTGTCTTTTACTCCTTCTCAAATCCTCATATGAGTTTTCACAATAATTTCCTGAAGAAATATTTTCTAAAGATTGTTTATTTCCAGATTTCAAAGGAAATATATGTTCTAAAAATTCAGCATTTTTAGTTTCCATTATTGTATTATGATCAAGCATTTCGTTTCGCAAAACAAGGAACCTATAAGCTGCACTACGTTCAACATAACCAATAAACATACAATCAGAAGTTTTGGTTCCTATTTTTCTTTTCTTAGGATCAGGAAGCATTACCTTAGTTAGATACCCCCACACTTTTAAATATTTTAAATTAGGCATATAACCTTTCCATAATTCATAGGGTGTTTTACCAGTTTTCTTATGAGGTATCCTATTTTGCAAAAAACATGCAGTTAATAAGGCTTCTCCCCAAAGGTTATCGGGTGCTGAGGAATTAACTAGCATTGCATTCATCATTTCTTTTAAAGTTCTATTTTTTCTTTCAACTACACCATTGGATTCAGGTGAATAAGGGGGAGTTACTTCATGTATTATGCTTTCTTTTTCACAAAATTCATTAAATAAGATATATTCACCACCCTTGTCGGATCTAACTTTTTTAATTTTTCTATTTAATTAATTTTCTACTTCTGCCTTATAAGAAACAAATATTTCAAAAGCTTCATCTTTATTTCTAATTAAATAAACCTTAGTGTATCTAGAAAAATCATCTATAAAGGTCACATAATATTTTTTACCACCTCTGGTCATTGTATTTTTTAAATCTCCTAGATCGGTATGAATTAAACTAAGTAATTCAGATTCACGTTGTTGTACTGAAAGACAAGATTTTTTAGTTAACTTAGATTCAATACACATATCACATTTATTTAAGCATACATCACTAGTCGCAGAAATTAAACCAAGATATCGCATTTTCTTAATAAATATAAGAAATATTAACATGTTCTAATCTAGCATGTCACATATCAACGGAATCAATCAAGTAAGCAGAAGAAGATGCAATTTTATTAATAATTTCATAAATATTGAGTACAAAAAGTCCTTGATCACTATAGCCCTTTCCCACAAAGACATTATTTTTTGTCATTACTATCTTGTCAGATTCGAATGACACTTTAATCCCAGCTTTTCCCAATAATGATACAGAAATCAAATTGGCCCTAATATTAGGCACATGGAGTACATCATTCAAAGCCAAGGTCTTCCCAGATGTGAGCTTTAGAAGAACTTTTCCTTTTCCCGAAACTGCAGCAGTTCGAGAATCTCCAAGATACACAAGTTCTTCATCATCTCCTACAGAAGTGTAGGAGGTAAAAGCATCTTTGTTCGCACAAATATGCCTGGTAGTACCAAAATCTACCACCCATTTGTTCACACTGGTCACAATGTTAATTTGAGAAATGACCACAGCCACAATATCATCTCCTTCTGCCAAATTTGCCTTTGGCTTGGGAGGATTGTCGTTTCTCACTCTATGCCTGCATTGAGGAGCATGATGACCTGGCTTTCCACAAACATAGCAATCACCTTTTCTTTTGAAAGTGGGATTAGTAACTCTAGGAAAGTGATCAGAAGACTTTTTGTTATTTTCATACCTTTTTTTTGATGATTTATTTTGAACCAGATTTGCTCGAGAAGTCAAAGCCTTCGCCCTTGCATCCTGACACTCTCTTCGGTTGGTGTCTTCAATGATAATGTACGTGATCAGATCCGAGGGTGACAGTTGCTTATGCTTGTGCTTCAGTTGTTGCTTGTAGTCCTTCCACGATGAAGACAGCTTCTCGATGAGGAGTCCAGCAACAAATTCGTCCAGGAGGATGATGTTTTCGGCCTTAAGATCCTCCAACATCTTATGGTATTCATTGATCTGATCTTTGATATCTTTGTCCTCGGTCATCTCCCAGCGGTAGTAGTTGCCAATGATAAATTTCTGCTTCCCGGCATCTTCAGCAGTGTACTTTATGGTCATGGAATCCCATATCTCCTTCGCATCCTTGTAAGAACAGTACACATCAAACAAAAAGTTAGAAATGCACTAATAATTGTGTGACGGCATACCTTGTTTGCATGTGTCCAATCTTGAATCAATTTTGGATTGGCTGCTGATGGCGGTCTGGGTTCGGTAAGTGCGGATGCGACTCCGTGCATGTCGAGGATGGTGTGAACACGTTCCTGCCACCTTTTGAAGTTTTGGCCACCGAAAAGCTCTATTTTTGAGATATATGGAAATGGTTTTGCGTAGGTGACTAGAGGTGGAGTCGACGAAAGAACAGCTTCACCATTGTTGGGAGTGAGAGCCTGGTTGTCAGCGGGAGCCTGGTTGCCAGCATTGTTGTCAGTCATGGTTTAAAATCCTTGAGATTGTTATAAATATAAGGAGATGACAATGCAGCAAAACACGATCAAACGAATAGCTTGAGGCGTGTGGGAAGACACTGTCCTCAAGGATTTTATCGCACAAGTGTGCAAATTCCCCCGAATTCAACAGGCTCGTCCCGATAGGAACCGTGGTAGCAAAACAGCAGAGAGATTTAAATGCAGTTAACCCAGGAAGAGAATGTATATATCAAAAACCACAGTCAGAAAATAGTATTTAAAGAAGACAAGAAAGAGCCGTTTAGAAAAATAGAAAATAACGTTAAGTTTGTTAAATTAATGATGTTGAAATAAAAATGTTAGAAATATGACTGTTGTAAAATGGATTTGTCTATTGAAACTAATTAGAACGTTGAAACAAATCTGCCCGTTTACCAAGTTAGATTTGACTTCTTCAAAAACATCATTTTCCTGGAAAGCTCAAAAATTAATTAAATATTTCACAAAATGATTCGGGCCTCATGATATCATGCGTAGGGGGGCAAATCAATGATTTACACTAGCCATGAGCCTCCCGCCCATTTTTGTGCGCGTGAGCCCACCACCTCATTTATTTTTTACAAAGCTCAAAATACATTTTAATTTATAAACTCTATAAAACTTTGAAGACTAAGCAATGTGGGACATAGACTTTTGAAATATCATAATTAAAGCTAAAACAACAACAATTACATGTGAGAATTCTTTTCCTTGTAGATGGACACATTTTATTCAGTGTAATACCTCGTGAGAGACCCAACTACATTTTCCACTTCACAAGTGACAAAATTTAATATGAGAGGAAATTACATTGTATCTTACACAAATATCATTGTATCCCGTTTATTTCCCTTTTATCCATCGTGCAAGAGTTCAAATATCAGTATCGGTACTTTATGAACAAGACTTTATCATTGTATTTTGAGGAGAGAATAGTCATACACCCAAATAATGTAAGAATACCTCGTGAGAGACCCAAATACATTTTCCACTTCACAACTGACAAAATTTAATATGAGAGGAAATTACAATTGTCGGATTACCAAATTTTGCATTGAGTTACGACCATGCGTGTTCAGAAGCTAGGTAAATCCGCATAACGGAACTGTATAAAATTGTCCTTCTATAAAAACAAGTAAATAGAATCTAACCCATAATTGTGGAGCAAGGGATATTCAACCACTGACGATACGTGCACATTAGTTAAGGTAAAATTTATACAAATTTGATTTATGGAGATTAATAATCTATTTACAAAATAGTATAAAAGTTGACGCAAGAAAAAAAAGGGGTTTACCTTTGAAACCCCACCTTGTTATTTCTTTTGATGGAAGAGTGTCCTTGTATGGCACGAAGACATTTTACCGAAAGCTTCCTAGGAATAACGTGGTTGATGAATTATAAAGGGAAATTATTTTTTGAGGTGATGCATATGAATTCATTGGGGTAGTTGAATGACTTAACGCAACGAAAAACCAAATTTATTTAGGTACCGATGAGTAAATGATGATGTTACACTACTTTTTTTATATTATTTTTTATATTATTTTATATATTATTTTTTAATAGTTATGATTAAGTGAGAAAAATATTAATATGGGGATATTAATTTTAATAATATAAAAAATAATGTAAAAAATGATATAAAAAATGTAATGAAAAAATCAAAGTTATTCCTTAATGTAAAGTCGTGCTTATAAATACATCCCTGCGTATCGGTGAGGTCACTGTGAATTAGACAAAAATAAGATGCAAAGAAAATAATCGATGCACATGACAATTGTGGCACCCAGAGGCAGAGCCTCCAAAAGTTGCAGATTGTAGCCGTAATGAGTGTGCCACCGCTCAAGGTGACTGAACCATGGCTAGTTCGCAAAGTCTTGGTCAGTGACCCAAACACCATTCGCGGATGCTACCAAATATGTCTGTACTATGAGAAATTGAACGAGGAGGACCATCATAAAAATAATCTATTTTATATTTCAAAAGTCATCAAGAAGTGTGATATAACAAAAATGATCAAATTCTGCTGTAGTTATTCAATAGCAGACCTATATTTTTTTCTCTTTTGTGGTGTTTTCTCTTCTTTTGTGATGCTTTATTTTTTTGTAGATTTTCTTTTTTTTTGGTGCTTTAGTCTCTTTTAAGTATTTTTTTTAATAGAAACTACCGTCCGGATCATTTGGTAGTAGTCTTTTCTGTTTTATTCATTTTTAAAAATTTTTTTTGCACATTTCTTTAATAATTTTATCATATTTCTTTTATATATGTGTTTTTTTGATAAATCTCAAGGGGTTAGCTTTTACTTTCTTTGATATGCCTTATATCTCTTTTGAGGTGGGCATATAGAGGTGAGATAAGAAAAGTGAGAGATTGGAGTTTTGGTCATGGTGCAAAAAAGAAATAATCCTGTTTAAAGTAAGATCAAAACATCATAGTCTCGAAAGAGAAGACTAATGTAATTTAACTCTTTCATGTCTTTTGTTCTCTCATTAGTTTTTATTGTAAAGATTTAAGTGTGGGTGGGGTATTTTTCTTGACTTGTTCCTTCCTTATTTTCTTTCTATCTTGTAGGAAGTAATATTGGATAGTTTCCTATTACTTTTTATCTTTGAGATTTGTATTTTTTTAATTTTTTATAATGAATATATATCTTCTAGCAAAAAAAAAAAAACAAATTAAGAAGTGTGGTTAAGTTAACAACATGAGTTTTTTGTGGGATTAAGATTCTCTCATGTTATTGAATAACATGAGAGGGTCATGTTAGAAAGATAAAGAGAGAAATTATTGGATGAGAACTTCTTTCCTTAGGCATGCAAATTACTTTTTGACATGTATAAAGTTTTGTTATTAGAAATATGCGTATTTTTCATATATAAAGAAACCAGACCGAATTAGCGGATTCGACTAGAAAACCAGTGAGTCAGCCATGTGTGTGGTCTAATTAGATCATATAACTAGCCATTTAAAAAATTGGTAAGGAACCAAACGAATCGGTAAAAACCCGCAAAACTGGTAAAAATTGGTAGTTTGAAGGTTCCAACGCTTTCAAAAATTTGGTGGTGCTACTCTGTCACCAACAAACCTCGTCAAGAGCTCCATCACCCAAGCTTGTAACCCATGCTGTCTGCTGCTATCTCAACAATCACCAGAGCCTGGAGTGGTTGCAGGGGAGGACTAGTGGGTGGTCGAACATTCTTTGTTCACATTGTTGGTCAGGAGGAGCGGTGGTAAGATCCTCCGCCCACAAGGTTAGATAATGGTGGACGGTGTTTGACGATAGTGATAAAAGGGAGATGAGCAAAAGTGAGAGAGAAATATGAATTTTAAAAGTGTATGGCTACTGTGAAAAAGAACGTGAAAAAATTACATTAGGGTTTGAGAATTTAGGGGGTGTTTAGGAAAAAAAAATTTCCTTTGCCAACAACTTAAATTTTGGCAAATAACTTTGTTTATTATTCATAGGATGTTCAGAAATTTCGCAAAAAGCTTTTATAATAAATTTAATGTATTATAATAGTTTTTTTTCATAATCTTGAAGTTTATGGTTTTTTATTATAGATTATTCTAAAAGTTTTGAGATGCAAATATCATTTTATCTTCAATCAAATAATTTTTTAAATTATTATATATTTTTTTTGATTATTTAATACATAAAAGTGATTCTTTTTATATCATTTAAAAAATATATTATTTTAAAATCATTTTTTAACTAACATTTTTAAATATAAAATTAATTTTATTATAATTAATTATATAATAATCAATTATTGAAATAATTAATTTTTTATAACTAATCTAAACACACACTTAATTTGACCCACCAACAACCTTTTGACAAACCCACGTTCTGCCTCTTGTGTTTTTTTTTTTTTTTTTTTTGTTTTCTAATCTCTAAAGCATGGGCCTTTTATTTAGTTTTTGCTCTATTAGGCCTTTTATTTACAATTTATGCTTCAAGCATGAGCCTTTAATCTATGTGAATTTGTGTAGACAAAAAAAATAAAATCTATATGCTTTTGTTATATTTTTATATACTTTTATTATTTTATATATTATATAAAATTAGAAATTATATATTTATTTATTAATTAATTATCGGTTTAACACAATTTAACTATAACTAAACTAGTGAACCGTAAATCAATACCTTCATCGGTTTAATAATCGGTTTGATTTTAAAAATATTGAGTTTTTTAAGATAGCCCACATAACTGTATACATGTTAAAAAGATGATTTGCATGCTTAAAATAAAAAGTTTCCACCCAAAAAATTTTAAAGATAAAAATAAAATTTATTCTGTATATAACTAATAGGTTCTATGACCAATCTGATAGATCTCTGCATAATAAAAGTTGTATTTATCTTTCTCTAACTTAACTATCATATTACATGTGAGAATTCTTTTCCTTATACATGGACACATTTTATTCATCAGTCTCATTATTCTTCCAATCTTTATATTTTAATTTTTTTAACTCACTTATAAACTCATTTTGTATTTTACAAAAATATTACAGTTATATACAATTTAATTTGATACTTATCTTACACAAATATCATTGTATCCCTTTTATTTCCCTTTTATCCATCGTGCAAGAGTTCAAATATCAGTATTGGTACTTTGTGAACAAGACTTCATCATTGTATTTTGAGGAGAGAATAGTCATACACCCAAATAATGTAAGAATACCTCATGAGAGACCCAAATACATTTTCCACTTCACAAGTGACAAAATTTAATGAGAGGAAATTACATTTGTCGGATTACCAAATTTTGCATTGAGTTACGACCTATGAAGCACGGAAACGGACACGGACACGGGATACGACACGGACACGGACACAGGGACACACCAAATTCAAAAATTTTAGGACACGGACACTGACGGACAAGACATATATATATATATATACATATATATATATATAATTTTAATTATAAACATTCCAAACACAACTCCTCAATAATAACACAAGCATCTTAGTTTATAACTAAAAAGAAACTAATAATAATTAAAAATTGAACCACCAGATCAGAGTGAAGCTCACTTGAAACTTGAACCATTAGCACACAGTGAACACAATGTATTGAGGAAGAATAGAAGATTTTTCCTGAGGGTGAGTCGGGTGATATTGAACTTGTGGACCGTGATATTAGTACACTGCCATACAGTAATTTTTTTTTAAAATTTTAATGGGCTGTGTCCAATATATATCCGCGGTGTATCCGAGATATGTCCTGGCCATGTTCGAGCCGTGTCTGAGTAAAAAAAATAATTTTTTTAATTAGACACACTTGAACACGTGAGACACGCATGTCGTGTGTGTGTCGAAGTGTGTTTATGTTAGACACGTGTCAGACACGTGGACACGCCAGTAAAATGGCGTGTCCGTGCTTTCTAGGTTACGACCATGCCTGTTCAGAAGTTAGATAAATCCACATACCGGAATTGTATAAAATTGTCCTTCTATAAAAACAAGTAAATAGAATCTAACCCATAATTGTGGAGCAAGGGATATTCAACCACTGACGATACGTGCACATTAGTTAAGGTAAAATTTATACCAATTTGATTTATGGAGATTAATAATCTACTTAAAAAATAGTATAAAAGTTGACGCAAGAAAAAAAAGGGGTTTACCTTTGAAACCCCACCTTGTTATTTCTTTTGATGGAAGAGTGTCCCTGTATGGCACGAAGACATTTTACCGAAAGCTTCCTAGGAATAACGTGGTTGATGAATTATAAAGGGAAATTATTTTTTGAGGTGATGCATATGAATTCATTGGGGTAGTTGAATGACTTAACGCAACGAAAAACCAAATTTATTTGGTACCGATGAGTAAATGATGATGTTACACTACTTTTTTTAAATATATTTTTTATATTATTTTATATACTATTTTTTAATAATTATAATTAAGTGAGAAAAAATATTAATATGTGGATATTAATTTTAATAATATAAAGAGTAATATAAAAAGTGATATTTTCATAAATTTATAACAATTTATGTAAATTTTTTAAAGAAAAAAGGGGTTGATTTGTGTAAAAACAATAATTATGAGAAAAATATAAGTTTAGAAATGAGTTATTTTAAAGATAATATATTTGGCCAAAAATCTACGTATATGCTTTATCTTTCAAGATTCAACTGCAGCGCGAATACATTCACATTTATGAGGGAAATGTTCACACACTAACTGTATGCTTAGCTGGTATTATTTTCTAAATTAATAATTTTTTGTTTATAAGTTTTTTTATTGTTTATGGTATATTTAGATAATTTTTAATAATTTTTATATGAAATTTAATATATTATAATAATTTTTTATAAGTTTAAAATTTAAAATTTAAAATTATAAATTATAAATTATTTTAAAAGTTTTAAAATATAAATATTATTTTATTTTTTATTAAATAATATTTTAATTATTTTATATTTCTTTTGATAATTTAATATATAAAATAATTTTTTAAAAAATACTTTTTTTTAACTAATATATACAAATATAATAATTAATTATTAAAATAATTAAAATTTTAAAATTTTTACAGTTATATTATACTACTCACCTCACCTTGAATCGTGTATATATATATTTAATTTTAAATTTTTTTATATAATTTTTTTTTAATTATTATATAAAAATATATTAAATATTTTTATATTTTTAAAATATTAAATATATTTATTTTTTATTAAATATTTTTTATTTAATATTAAAAAAACTATTAAGAGAATATGTGATGAGAATATAAAAAAACTTTATATATATATATATATATAGAGAGAGAGAGAGAGAGAGAGAGAGAGAGTATCATGTCATTGAGAAGAATGGTCTCCAATCAAATCACCACAAAAACTTTACGAAATGATTGACGTGCAGAACTCAAAACTCTAAACCACATTGGCGCATTTAATACATGTTTGGCAACAGATTTTTGTCGCAGACAGCTTTTTTTTGAATTTTTTTATTTAATTATATTTGTTAAAATTAATTTTAATTTTTACATAAAATTTAATGCCTTATAATTTTTTTATAATAATGTTATAAATTAAAATTTATAATTTTAAATTTTAAATTAATTTTTATATTTTGAAATATAAATATTATTTTATTATTAATTAAATAAATTTTTATATTATTTAAACAAAATAAATTAATTTAAAATTATTTTTTAATTAATATATCTAAATATAAAAATAATTATATTACAATCAATTATAACAATAATTAATTATTAAAATAATCAAATTTTCACTATTATTTTTAGGGCTGTACGCGGGTCGGGTTGAGTTTAGGGTAAATAAGAATCCAAACCAATTAATTAAGGTCGAGTTGAGTTGGATCAAGTTTCAAAAAAAATTTCAAGTGACCCGATCAGGTTAGTTCGGGTCGAGTAATCGAATTGCTCAAATTTTCAAACTGACTATTTAAGACAGTAGCACTGATCTGTGGGCTATTGGCAAAAAAGCTTCTATGGGTTGAACAAAATAACACCAACTTTTTCAGCTACTTACTTACTTTGTGAGTTTTCTTGATAAATGATAATAACCATATAGCATATACTTCAGAAATTTCAAATTAAATAATCATTTGATCATTTTAAATAATAAATATACTAACTCATAGATAGGTTATTGCTTCTGCTTCTTACAAGATAAACGTGAGTCACACATCACTCACATTCTCACATTCAATACGCACGCAAATTTTGAAATAAACAATACATATGCTGATAGCCCAGCAAGTGAACAAAATGGAGACAAATGCTCCTCTAATATGAAATACAAAGCAAGAGTAGGACTTTTAGAAAAGACATAATGACATATCCTCAAAGGAAGGCTTGCTATCCAATATAAAACACATCACCATAATATGCAGATAGCCCAACAAAAGCACATAATATTCACTGTTAAATGATCTCAAACTTCAAATTTCAAACAGATTCTAATTTCCTTGGTGAAACTGTGCAAATAGAATTCATATTTCATAATTCATATTGAGAAAGACAGAAAGTACACAAAATTCTAATGTCTTACTTCTCTGTTTTACAAAATAAAAAACTCAGGTAACTACACAGATAAATAACACTAACAACAATAAGTAACAAATCAAACGCAAGAAATTGAGAAAGTAACAACAATAAAGCTCAGGCCCCAGTGACTACACAGTTTTGTTTTACACCAATGAGTAACAACAAACCAAATATCTCAAACATTTGTCAAAGTGTGATGCACTAAACAAAAAAGAAAGCAAACCCAACTGACTACACAGAGTCATAGACCTCAAGTGGCACTCTAACTAGATCCTCCAAAAAACAAAACAAAATCCAGTAGAAACAATAGTAAAACTCCTTAAAGTCAATCTTTCTAGCCATTCCTGCAATATGATAAATAAGTTGTTATATGTTAATTGACATTCACAAAAATGCAAGAACATTTAAAATATATGATCTTACCTCATTCTCTTACTCTTAAAATCACTAGCAATCTCAACTTCTTGAAGTCCAGAAACTCCTGACATTTCTAATAATACAATAACAGAATACAACATAAAATTAAAAATTTCAAATGAATGAAATGATGAACTACATGTAAAGTAAAAATTTAAAAATAAAAAAATGATGATTGTATACCTGATTTAACCTGCTCAATCTCCTCCATTTGACTTTGTAGATCATCCACATTCTTAGGAGGTCTTAACCAATTTTGGATACAAATGAAGGCCTCCATTATGGTGGGATGCAAAAAACTACGAAATGGATCAAGGATACGACCTCCAGTGCTAAAAACAGACTCAGATGACACCGTAGACACCGGAATGGCCAATATGTCCCTAGCCATACGAGAGAGAATATTGTACTTTTATGTCTTCCCTTTCCACCACTTCAAGATGTCAAATCCCTCATAATTATCTTCAACGTCATCCTCCATGTATCTATCTAACTCATTCTTCTTTTGCTCACCTTGCTTTTTCTTCAATTTCAACCTAAACTTATCTTCCAAATTAAAACCACCTTCACTACTACCACCAACATTTGTTTGTGTGCTAACATTCGATGAATTGATACTAGAATCGCGAGTATCGGGGATAATGGTATACAATGTAACATATTGTGCAAATAAGTTGTTTATGAGATCTTTTAATTTTTTCACGATATCCTTGCACTTATCTTGACCATACATTTTACTAACACAAAATTTAATGTAATTCAACTTATACCTTGGGTCAAAAAAATAGTCACAAACAACAAAAAATTTAAATTCCCATTAATATCCCAGTACTTACCAAACTTCACCTTCATGTTCATTGTCATTCTTTGCAACACAACATCTTCACTTCCAATCCACAAAGTTAACGAATTTTGAATTTCACAAAATTTATGGAAGAAAGTATTAGAGGTTACATGCAAAGAACCAAAAAAAGTAAGTGTGACATCATAGAAAATCTTCAAAAACTTTATAAAAACACAAGCACGGTTCCAATTATCATTATCAGGAGATCTTCCTTCACTGTCAAGAACATACAAGTAAGTTTGATCCTCATATTCAAGGTGATTAAATGCCTTCTCAAATTGTTCAGCTACTTCCAACATCAAGTAAGTATAATTCCACCTAGTTGGCACATCAAGTATTAGCATATGATTACTAACAACATTTGCCTCTTGGGCACACCTCCTAAAAGTAGCCAATCTAGAAGGATAGGACCTCAAGTACTTACATGCACCCCAAATCCTAGCAATGGAGCAATCTAACTCCTTCAACCCATCATTAACAATTAAGTTCTAAATATGAGCACCACCTCATGTGCATGAGCTCCCCTTTTAGTAAGGTGCATCCATTCCAATCCTACATTCCCCACACCAAATATGCTAGAGCCGAGTTGTTAGCACTAGCATTATCCACGGTGATTGTGCTAATCTTTAGAATACCCCAATCTTTCAAGCATTTTTCTAAAGATTTCCCTGTGGTCTCACCCTAATGGTCACCAATCAACCCAAAACTTAAAATTTTCTTATGCAATTCCCACCCACCATCAATAAAATGTGCAGTCACACACATATAATTAATGTTTTGAATCGATGTCCATGTGTCAGTTGTTAGTGAGACCATTTGTTGGTTGCAAGACAATATAGACTTCAACTTCACTTTTTCCTCTATAAAAAGTTGCATGATATATCTTGCTATAGTCATGCGACCGGGTATTCTAAATCGAGGTTGAGTAGCGCTCATGAAACCTCTAAATCTGGGATTCTCAACAAATTTAAAGGGAAGCTCATCTATGATTATCATATTACAAAGCTTATGCCTACATTATTCTTGATTGAAATTTGCAAGCTTCATACTCACAACACTACTAGGGTTGTCCTCACTTGACTTTCCAATAGCAATAGTTTTTTGCTTCTTGTCAATCTTCCTTTGTGGATTCTTTGCACACACTTTCAAGTGTTTTATAAGGTTAGTGGTGTTGTGATTAGAGCTATTACAAACATATGACTTTCTACAATAATTACAACTAGCTCTATCACCATCTTTAGTGAAATGAGACCAAGCATTTGAAGGAGGTCTAGTAGGTTTTCTTTTACCTACCTCTTGTTGTGAAGATGGAGCAACTTCTTGAGCTTGTGATGACGGAGTTGGAGTGAGATTTGGATTGGAAGAAGATGGTGGTGGTGTTGCTGACTGTGGTCCTACTCCTTCAGTTTGCAATCCAGTTGGTGTTGGTGGAGTGGGAGCACTTCCTACTTGAGTCTCACTAATGTTGTGACTCTTGTGAGTTTCCATAAGATTTTTCATTTCAAGAGAATCGTTGCAATAACATTTACACGTTACAACTAAAGAAATGACTAACAACTAAAATGTAACTAATAAGCTAACAAGGGATAATGATGATATATGATGACTAACAACTAAAGTATCTTAAGTAAAGTAACAGAACAGTTCGAGTAAAGTATCTTAAGACACAAGCATTTATCATCCCTTAAATTAACAATTAGAAATGTCCCCAGCAAAAGGCAAAGCCTCCCACCAATCACATCCAACCTTTATTGCTCACACTTCAGTACTTCACAACAACATACAAAAAAATATACACTATACTAAGTTATGAGCACAAGGCTAATACCCAAATAGATCAGATTTGAAGGTAGCAGAATTTGAGTTCAAATGAGGAAATGATTCAACTTTGAGTTGAAACATGAAAGCAAAAAGAGAAAATGACAGGACTTGCGTGGACATCTACCTTGTAGAAACACTCACTAACATTTGAGTAAATTATTGAA
Source organism: Ormosia semicastrata (assembly GCA_029884595.1). Taxonomy (NCBI): domain Eukaryota; kingdom Viridiplantae; phylum Streptophyta; class Magnoliopsida; order Fabales; family Fabaceae; genus Ormosia; species Ormosia semicastrata. The sequence continues at coordinate 18,574,863 of JAQQTO010000037.1, read as the reverse complement.
AACCTTATTGCTAAAATTTATATATATATTTTTTTATTTACCTAAAATAAATTGATAAGTTTCTCATGATAAGAGATAAAATGAGAGACTAAAATATGGAAGCAAAAGCCAAAAACTAATAATCAAATCACTTTTTGGGGAGAAATATTCTAAATACTCATTTGTTGCATCATTGTTCAGTGTTGACCATTACCTATACTACATAGTACATATATTGAATCCCGTGTTTGTAGTTTGTACCATATGTATTGAAGGAATACACAGATTTGGTCTCCCCTTATTAAATCCTTCTTTCCTAACAAGTTGTATGTCTTGTGATGTTTAATAAGCAAAGCTCATGAATTTTGTACGTTTGAAAGAAGTAAATGAATATTAACATATGTGTACCCAACACTAATGGAGTCATTTGGTGTTGGGCACCACAAGCTCCAGTCATTGCTAACCACATGTAAGATAACATTTGATGTAGAATTTTTATGTGTGAATAGCATTTGAGTAAATTACTAAAAATCTTATTTATTGCATTCCATAACAAAATTGAATAACACAATTCGAGAGAAACTGAAACAGAAGATAACAAAGGCATATCTATTCATGCAAATTACTAGGTGAAGGGAGGACAAGGCAAAGCCAAAAACACCATAACAGATTAGATAGTATACCTAAAAGAGGGCTTTCTTGTGATGCAGGTTGAAGTTCAACAATATCCGAGACTCTGAGTTAACCTTAGTCTAAAACTAAACAATCTCACAACTTGAAGTTTACCAGCACCAACACTGTCATTAGAAGTCCAAAATAGGAGCATTAGAACACCCACCCGAACATTACACTATACATAATACATGTATGTATATCAGTCAGCTGTATAAAAAAGGACCAAACAAACAACGTACCTAGCATAAATCCAAGAAATTTCACTCCCACAGACTGGTCAATAAAGAAATTTCACTCCTAAGTCTCAACTGAAATCAATAACGATGAGGGTGAGACACTGTCAAAGGATAAAATAATGTAATAATAGCAATGAGTCAAAGAGAAAAAAAATCCAAACGGCTAACCTCTAACCCACAGCAATAGGCTGAGCCAGGTACCACAATCTGAGAAAAAGAGGGGAGGAGAAATTCTGGTGAGAGAGGGTTGGGATTGAGAAGGGGTGTCATTTAGGGTTTCTAATTTGGGATTTTGCATAAAGAAGGGAAAAGAAATCAAGAGAATATGAGCAGAGGTGGTGGACTAGTGGCTGTCACGAACTCATCGCCGTCGATGGTGGCTGGGCCGAGAAGGTAGGAGGATTTCTAGTGAAAGAGGGTTGAGATTGAGAAGGGGTGGTGCCTAGGGTTTCTAATTTAGGATCTTGCAGGAAGAATGGGGAGAAATTAGGAGAATGTGAGCAGAAATGGTGGCTGTCATATTGTCATGCACTCGTCACCGCCGGTGGTGGCTGGGCCGAGAGGTGAGGACTGAGGAGGAAGATGAATGATGGTGAGGTGAGTGGTGATCGAGAAAATAAAATCAAGAGCAATGAGAGAGAGGACGATCGGGTGGGGTAAAAAGCAAGGTGGTATAAACGTATATCATCGCAAAATGACATTGTTTTAATCAGGTAATCGAGATATCGGGTCGGGTTATTGAGTCAGCTCCTTGAACCCATCACCCGAACCAATTAATGGATGGGTTGGTCGGGTTTTACCCGAACAGACCCGATTACCCGAACTAACCTGAACCAATTAAGTTGGATCGGGTCGGGTTGTCCGGGTCATCAGGTTAACCCGGACCTATGTGCACCCCTAGTTATTTCTAAACACTCCTTTAATGCGCAAGGCCACAATTTTCGCTAACAAGTGGCTACAACTAGCGCCATGACGAAACGTATATATTTGTTAAAATTAATTTTAATTTTTACATAAAATTTAATGTCTTATAATTTTTTTGATAATAATGTTATAAATTGAAATTTATAATTTTAAATTATTTTTTATATTTTGAGATATAAATATTATTTTGTTATTAATCAAATAATTTTTAATTATTTTATATTTATTTTAATAATTTGATAAATAAAATTAATTTTTTATATCATTTAAACAAAATAAATTAATTTAAAATTAATTTTCAATTAATATATTTAAATATAAAATAATTATATTATAATCAATTATTAAAATAACTAAATTTTCACTGTGATTTCTAGATACCCCTTTAATGCGCAAGCCATAGTTTTCGCTGAGAAGTGCCTGCAACTAGCACCATGATGAAGCGTAAAGAAAAAGGAAAATGTTTTTCATCCAACTAAACACTCTAACTTTTGTCCATCGTATGCTTCCATATGTATGTTTGTTGACTTTTTCGTATACCAATATTTTCATTTCAAGTTTCTCATTTCCCGCTTCTTAGATTCACTAGAAACTGATATAGATTAACCACTTATTTCTAATGTATTAACCAGTTAATTTCTCGCTTCTCATTTCTCGCTTATTAGATTCACCAGAAACTGATATAGATTAACCATTTATTTCTAATGTATTAACCAGTTAATTTCCTACTTTCATTTCTCGGTTCTTGGATTCACCAGAAACTGATATAGATTAGCCACTTATTTCTAATGTATTAACTAGTTAATTTAGATTCATCAATTAATGAGATTCACTAGAAACTTATAGTGATTAACCACTTTTACGTAATGTATTAACAAATTATTCATTATTGGGAACTCGTTCTCAGATTCACCAGAAATTGATATAGATTAACCACTTATTTCTAATGTATTAACCAGTTAATTTGGATTCACCATAAGCCTATAGTGATTAACCACTTTTACGTAATATATTAACCAGTTATTTATTATTGGAAACTCTTTCTTGGATTCACCAGAAACTGATATAGATTAACCACTTATTTCTAATGTATTAACCAGTTAATTTGGATTCACCAATTAATGAGATTCACTATAAACCTATAGTGATTAACTACTTTTACGTAATGTATTAACAAATTATTCATTATTGGGAACTCTTTTTTAAATTCGCCAGAAACTGATATAGATTAATCATTTATTTCTAATGTATTAACTAATTAATTTGGATTCACCAATTAATGAGATTCACTAGAAACCTATTGTGATTAACCACTTTTATGTAATGTATTAACCAGTTATTCATTATTGGGAACTCTTTCTTAGATTCACTAGAAACTGATATAGATTAATTATTTATTTTTAATGTATTAACTAATTAATTTGGATTCACCAGAAACCTATGGTGATTAACCACGTTTACGTAACGTATTAACTAGTTATTCATTATTGGGAACTCTTTATTGGATTCACCAAAAATTGATGTAGATTAACCACTAATTTCTAATGTATTAACCAGTTAATTTGGATTCACCAATTAATGAGATTCATCAGAAATCTATAGTGATTAACCACTTTTACGTAATATATTAACTAGTTATTCATTATTGAGAACTCTTTCTTGGATTCACTAGAAACTGATATAGATTAACCACTTATTTCTAATATATTAACCAGTTAATTTAGATTCACCAATTTATGAGATTCACCAGAAACCTATAGTGATTAACCACTTTTAGGTAATGTATTAAACAGTTATTCATTATTGGAAACTCTTTCTTGGATTCACAAGAAATTGATATAGATTAACCATTTATTTCTAATATATTAACTAGTTAATTTGTATTCATTAATTAACGAGATTCACCAGAAGTCTATAGTGATTAACTACTTTTACATGTATGAAAAAAAAATTGTGAAATTTCATTTTTTATGTCATTTTCATATCAATCATTTTTTATATATCACAATGGACGATTTCATCGTTTATAATCGAAAACATTGGTTAGAAGAGGTTTTTGAAATCTGAAGATATCTTTCTCCTTATCTTTTTTTGAAAAAAGATATTCTTCGATGGATTTCTTTTTTCCTTGTTTAGTTTCTGCAGTTTTCAAAGTTCTTTCGACGTCAATTTTTATTCTTTTATCAAATTCATTTCTTTCTTGAATTTCTGACAATTTCGTAGTAAAAAAGGTCGATGGTGTTCTGCCCAAATAGAATAAACAGGTAATAAATAAATAATAATAATAAAGATTTGAGACATAGAATTTTAAAATTTTGACATAATGTATTTATTATAGATCGAATAGGTACATTAGACTTAATCAAATTATTTTGCTGTATCCATACTAATATCAATCCAATCCATTTCATCAGAAAAATGTGACCAATTAAGCAACCAACAAAACTACTTGTTAAAAATAACAATCTTTTGTTCCATCAAAACATATAAGTGTTCACTAATCTAGTATAGATTGAACTTGGTAAAAAAAAGGGGTTTAATAACTGAAAAAAAAGATTATTAAAGAATATTCTTTGAATGCTAAAATTACGTATTGAATTTGGATTCTTGTATCCATAATTCAAAAAGGGTTTGTGATTATTGCCGAAGAAATGAAATAAAAGATACGGTAGAGCTATGACAGTTATTGTATAAGGTCTACCCAATGCTAGATGCAAAGGCGCATAATAGATCGATAGGAACATCATGAGCTGTCCCGTAATAAACCCAGTTGTTGCTGATACTTTCTTCTCAGTCCCCTCTTCCATAACTCGAGCTCGAAGAAGGAAGAGATAAGAGAGCCCTATGAAGAATGTGGTCATAAATCCATAATAGAGTCCGACCACAACGACCAAATTCATTATCTTCATGCATAAGGATAATAGATTATCCCGTATAAAAGATTGAAAAATCATCACAAACTTCTCTTTTTCTTTTCTATTGCAATTTATGGATTATTATATAATAATTTTTCAACTTTCCATATATATATAGAAATAAAAAGAGATAGACTAAAAACGACATCTCTTATTTCAATGACATCAAAGAGAGGGATATTAAATGAATGGAATTAGTATCCTTTTACAAAAATACACAAGAAAGTAGTTATTTGCATTCATATCGAGTTATGAACAATTGATAATTCATACGGAGGTATCTCTTCTAAAGCTCGTTTGAATGTGTATTTTTAGATAAAAAATATTTTTTAAAGATAAATATTTTTTGTTTATTTTTAACATATTTGGATATTCTTTTTTTTAAATGATACATTTTTAAAAGTTAAATTTTGGTGCTTTTAAAAAATCTCTTTTATAATATAAAAAACTGTTCTAACAATAAAAGAAGTAATTCTTTAATATTATATCCAAACGTAAATTAACATTTATTTTTTCAAAAGATTTTTTTAAAAGAATCATATATATATATATATATATATATATATATATATATATATATTTATTTATTTATTTATTTATTTTAGAAACTCATCTAAACGATCTCCAATTTGGCTTTAAAGACTTCATATTAGTGTATTGTTTTTTAAATTTTATGTTGTTTTGATTTTTACATAACAAAATTATTATATACTGAAGTCTTATGCAGAAATCAATTATTTATTCAAAAATATATAAATGCATAAAAATAATCTATTTTATATTTTATAAGTCATCAAGAAGTGTGATATAACAAAAATGATCAAATTCTGCTGTAGTTATTCAATAGCAGGCCTATATTTTTTTTCTTTTGTGGTATTTTCTCTTCTTTTGTGATGCTTTATTTTTTTTTTTTGTAGATTTTCTTTTTTTGTGGTGCTTTAGTCTCTTTTAAGTATTTTTTTTAACAGAAACTACTGTCCGGATCATTTGGTAGTAGTCTTTTCTATTTTATTCATTTTTTAAATTTTTTTTGCACATTTCTTTAATAATTTTATCATAATTCTTTTTTATATATGTTTTTTGATAGATCTCAAGGGATTAGCTTTTACTTTCTTTGATATGCCTTATATCGCTTTTGAGGTGGGCATATAGAGGTGCGATAAGAAAAGTGAGAGATTGAAGCTCTTGGTCATGGTGCAAAAAAGAAATAATCCTGTTTAAAGTAAGATCAAAACATCATAGTCTCGAAAGAGAAGACTAATGTAATTTAACTCTTTCATGTCTTTTGTTCTCTCGTTAGTTTTTATTGTAAAGATTTAAGTGTGGGTGGGATATTTTTCTTGACTTGTTCCTTCCTTATTTTCTTTCTATCTTGTAGGAAGTAATATTGGATAGTTTCCTATTGCTTTTTATCTTTGAGATTTGTATTTTGTTCATTTTTTATAATGAATATATATCTTCTAGCAGAAAAAGCAAATTAAGAAGTGTGGTTAAGTTAACAACATGAGTTTTTAGTGGGATTAGGATTCTCTCATGTTATTGAATAATATGAGAGGGTCATGTTAGAAAGATAAAGAGAGAAATTATTGGATGAGAACTTATTTCCTTAGGCATGCAAATTATTTTTTGACATGTGTAAAGTTTTGTTATTAGAGATATGTGTATTTTTCATATATAAAGAAACTAGACTGAACTAGCCGATTCGACTAGAAAACCAGTGAGTCGGCCATGTGTGTGGTCCAATTAGATCATATAACTAGCCATTTAAAAAATTGGTAAGGAACCAAACGAATCAGTAAAAACCCCGCAAAACTGGTAAAATTTGGTAGTTTGAAGGTTCCAACGCTTTCAAAAATTTGGTGGTGCTACTCTATCACCAGCAAGCCTCGTCAAGAGCTCCATCACCCAAGCTTGTAACCCATGCTGTCTGCTGCTATCTCAACAATCACCAGAGCCTGGAGTGGTCGCAGGGGAGGACTAGTGGGTGGTCGAACCTTCTTTGTTCACATCGTTGGTCAGGAGGAGCGGTGGTAAGATCCTCAGCCCACAAGGTTAGATAGTGGTGGACGGTGTTTGACGATAGTGATAAAAGGGAGATGAGCGAAAGTGAGAGAGAAATATGAATTTTAAAAGTGTATGGCTACTGTGAAAAAGAACGATAAAAATTTACATTAGGGTTTGAGAATTTAGGGGGTGTTTAGGAAAAAAAAATTCCTTTGCCAACAACTTAAATTTTGGCAAATAACTTTGTTTATTATTCATAGGATGTTTGGAAATTTTGGAAAAAGCTTTTATAATAAATTTAGTGTATTATAACAGTTTTTTTTTTCATAAGCTTGAAGTTTATGGTTTTTTTTTATAGATTATTCTAAAAGTTTTGAGATGCAAATATCATTTTATCTTCAATCAAATAATTTTTTTAATTATTATATATCTCTTTTGATTATTTAATGCATAAAAGTGATTCTTTTTATATCATTTAAAAAAATAGATTATTTTAAAATAATTTTTTAACTAACATTTTCAAATATAAAATTAATTTTATTATAATTAATTATATAATAATCAATTATTAAAATAATTAAATTTTTATAACTAATCTAAACACACAATTAATTTGACTCACCAATAATCTTTTGACAAACCCACGTTCTGCCTCGTGTTTTTTTTTTTTTTTTTTCTAATCTCTAAAGCATGGGCCTTTTATTTACAATTTATGCTTCAAGCATGAGCTTTTAATCTATGTGAATTTGTGTAGACAAAAATATAAAATCTATATGCTTTTGTTATATTTTTATATACTTTTATTATTTTATATATTATATAAAATTAGAAATTATATATTTATTTATTTATTTATCGGTTTAACACAATTCAACTATAATTAAACTAGTGAACCGTAAATCAATACCTTCATCGGTTTAATAATTGGTTTGATTTTAAAAATATTGGATTTTTTAAGATAGCCCACATAACTGTGTACATGTTAAAAAAATGATTTGCATGCTTAAAATAAAAAGTTTCCCCCCAAAAATTTTTAAAGATAAAAATAAAATTTATTCTCTATATAACTAATAGGTTCTATGACCAATCTAATAGATCTCTGCATAATAAAAGTTGTATTTATCTTTCTCTAACTTAACTATCATATTACATGTGAGAATTCTTTTCCTTATAGATGGACACATTTTATTCATCCGTCTCATTATTCATCCAATCTTTATATTTTAATTTTTTTTCTAACTCACTTATAAACTCATTTTGTATTTCACAAAAATGCTACAGTTATATACAATTTAATTTGATATCTATCTTACGCAAATATCATTGTATCCCTTTTATTTCCCTTTTATTCATAGTGCAAGAGTTCAAATATCAGTATTGGTACTTTGTGAACAAGACTTCATCATTGTATTTTGAGGAGAGAATAGTCATACACCCAAATAATGTAAGAATACCTCGTGAGAGACCCAAATACATTTTCCACTTCACAAGTGACAAAATTTAATATGAGAGGAAATTACATTTGTCGGATTACCAAATTTTGCATTGAGTTACGACCTATGAAGCACGGAAACGGACACGGACACGGGATACGACACGGACACGGACACAGGGACACACCAAATTCAAAAATTTTAGGACACGGACACGGCACGGACAAGATATATATATATATTTAATTTTAATTATAAACATTCCAAACACAACTCCTCAATAATAACACAAGCATCTTCGTTTATAACTAAAAAGAAACTAATAATAATTGAAAATTGAACCACCAGATTAGAGTGAAACTCACTTGAAACTTGAACCATTAGCACACAGTGAACACAATGTATTGAGGAAGAATAGAAGATTTTTCCTGAGGGTGAGTCGGGTGATATTGGACTTGTGGACCGTGATATTAGTACACTGCCACACAGTAATTTTTTTTTAAAATTTTAATGGGCTGTGTCCAATATATATCCGCAGTATATCCGAGATATGTCCTGGCCATGTTCGAGCCGTGTCTGAGTAAAAAATAATAATTTTTTTAATTAGACACACTCGAACACGTGAGACACGCATGTCATGTGCGTGTCGTAGTGTGTTTATGTCAGACACGTGTCAGACACGTGGACACGCCAATAAAATGACATGTCCGTGCTTTCTAGGTTACGACCATGCCTGTTCAGAAGTTAGGTAAATCCGTATACCGGAACTGTATAAAATTGTCCTTCTATAAAAACAAGTAAATAGAATCTAACCCATAATTGTGGAGCAAGGGATATTCAACCACTGACGATACGTGCACATTAGTTAAGGTAAAATGTATACCAATTTGATTTATGGAGATTAATAATCTACTTAAAAAATAGTATAAAAGTTGACGCAAGAAAAAAAAGGGGTTTACCTTTGAAACCCCACCTTGTTATTTCTTTTGATGGAAGAGCGTCCCTGTATGGCACGAAGACATTTTACCGAAAGCTTCCTAGGAATAACGTGGTTGATGAATTATAAAGGGAAATTATTTTTTGAGGTGATGCATGTGAATTCATTGGGGTAGTTGAATGACTTAATGCAACGAAAAACCAAATTTATTTGGTACCGATGAGTAAATGATGATGTTACACTACTTTTTTTAAATATATTTTTTATATTATTTTAGATACTATTTTTTAATAGTTATAATTAAGTGAGAAAAAATATTAATATGTGGATATTAATTTTAATAATATAAAGAGTAATATAAAAAGTGACATTTTCATAGATTTATAGCAATTTATGTAAATTTTTTTTAAAGAAAAAAGGGGTTGATTTGTGTAAAAACAATATATTATGAGAAAAATATAAGTTTAGAAATGAGTTATTTTAAAGATAATATATTTGGCCAAAAATCTACGTATATGCTTTATCTTTCAAGATTCAACTGCAGCGCGAATACATTCACATTTATGAGGGAAATGTTCACCCACTAACTGTATGCTTAGCTGGTATTATTTTCTAAATTAATAATTTTTTGTTTATAAGTTTTTTTTATTGTTTATGGTATATTTAGATAATTTTTAATAATTTTTGTACGAAATTTAATATATTATAATAATTTTTCATAAGTTTAAAATTTAAAATTTAAAATTCTAAATTATAAATTATTTTAAAAGTTTTAAAATATAAATATTATTTTATTTTTTATTAAATAATATTTTAATTATTTTATATTTCTTTTAATAATTTAATATATAAAATATATTCATTTTATATCATCTAAATAAAATAATTTTTAAAAAAATACTTTTTAACTAATATATACAAATATAATAATTAATTATATAATAATTAATTATTAAAATAATTAAAATTTTTACAGTTATATTATACTCATCTCACCTTGAATCGTGTATATATATATATATATTAATTTTAAATTTTTTTACATAATTTTTTTATTAACTTTTTTAATTATTAAATAAAAATATATTAAATATTTTTTATATTATTAAAATATTAAATATATTTATTTTTTATTAAATATTTTTTATTTAATATTAAAAAAACTATTAAGAGAATATGTGATGAGAATATAAAAAAACTTTATATATATATATACATAGAGAGAGAGAGAGAGAGAGAGAGAGAGAGAGAGAGAGAGAGAGAGAGAGAGAGAGAGAGAGAGAGAGGGGGTATCATGTCATTGAGAAGAATGGTCTCCAATCAAATCACCACAAAAACTTTACGAAATGATTGACGTGCAGAACTCAAAACTCTAAACCACATTGGCGCATTTAATACATGTTTGGCAACAGATTTTTGTCGCAGACAGCTTTTTTGAATTTTTTTATTTAATTATATTTGTTAAAATTAATTTTAATTTTTACATAAAATTTAATGCCTTATAATTTTTTTATAATAATGTTATAAATTAAAATTTATAATTTTAAATTTTAAATTAATTTTTATATTTTAAAATATAAATATTATTTTATTATTAATTAAATAAATTTTTATATTATTTAAAAAAATAAATTAATTTAAAATTATTTTTTAATTAATATATCTAAATATAAAAATAATTATATTACAATTAATTATAACAATAATTAATTATTAAAATAATCAAATTTTCACTTTATTATTTTTTTTTAGGTCATGACGCTGGTTCGGGTTGAGTTTAGGGTAAATAAGAATCCAAACCAATTAATTAAGGTCGGGTTGAGTTGGATTAAGTTTCAAAAAAAATTTCAAGTGACCCGATCAGGTTAGTTCGGGTCGAGTAATCGAATTGCTCAAATTTTCAAACTGACTATTTAAGACAGTAGCACTGATCTGTGGGCTATTGGCAAAAAAGCTTCTATGAGTTGAACAAAATAACACCAACTTTTTCAACTACTTACTTACTTTGTGAGTTTTCTTGATAAATGATAATAACCATATAGCATATACTTCAGAAATTTCAAATTAAATAATCATTTGATCATTTTAAATAATAAATATACTAACTCAGATAGGTTATTGCTTCTGCTTCTTACAAGATAAACGTGAGTCACACATCACTCACATTCTCACATTCAATACACACTCAAATTTCTCAAATTTTGAAATAAACAATACATATGTTGATAGCCCAGCAAGTGAACAAAATGGAGACAAATGCTCCTCAAATATGAAATACAAACGCAAGAGTAGGACTTTTAGAAAAGACATAATGACATATCCTCAAAGGAAGGCTTGCTATCCAATATAAAACACATCACCATAATATGCAGATAGCCCAACAAAAGCACATAATATTCACTGTTAAATGATCTCAAACTTCAAATTTCAAACAGATTCTAATTTCCTTGGTGAAACTGTGTAAATAGAATTCATATTTCATAATTCATATTGAGAAAGACAGAAAGTACACAAAAATCTAATGTCTTACTTCTCTGTTTTACAAAATAAAAAACTCAGGTAACTACACAGATAAATAACACTAACAACAATAAGTAACAAATCAAAGCAAGAAATTGAGAAAGTAACAACAATAAAGCTCAGGCCCCAGTGACTACACAATTTGTTTTACACCAATGAGTAACAACAAACCAAATATCTCAAACATTTATCAAAGTGTGATGCACTAACAAAAAAGAAAGCAAACCCAACTGACTACACAGAGTCATAGACCTCAAGTGGCACTCTAACTAGATCCTCCAAAAAACAAAACAAAATCCAGTAGAAACAATAGTAAAACTCCTTAAAGTCAATCTTTCTAGCCATTCCTGCAATATGATAAATAAGTTGTTATATGTTAATTGACATTCACAAAAATGCAAGAACATTTAAAATATATGATCTTACCTCATTCTCTTACTCCTAAAATCACTAGCAACCTCAACTTCTTGAAGTCCAGAAACTCCTGACATTTCTAATAATACAATAACATAATACAGCATAAAATTAAAAATTTCAAATGAATGAAATGATGAACTACATGTAAAATAAAAAGTTAAAAATAAAAAAAATGATGATTGTATACCTGATTTAACTTGCTCAATCTCCTCCATTTGACTTTGTAGATCATCCACCTTCTTAGGAGGTCTTAACCAATTTTGGGTACAAATGAAGGTCTCCACTATGGTGGGGTGCAAAAAACTACGAAATGGATCAAGGATACGACCTCCAATGCTAAAAACAGACTCAGATGACACCGTAGACACTGGAATGGCCAATATGTCCCTAGCCATATGAGAGAGAATATTGTACTTTTATGTCTTCCCTTTCCACCACTTCAAGATGTCAAACCCCTCATAATTATCTTCAACGTCATCCTCCATGTATCTATCTAACTCATTCTTCTTTTGCTCACCTTGCTTTTTCTTCAATTTCAACCTAAACTTATCTTCCAAATTAAAACCACCTTCACTACTACCACCAACATTTGTTTGTGTGCTAACATCCGATGAATTGATACTAGAATCGCGAGTATCGGGGATAATGGTATACAATGTAACATATTGTGCAAATAAGTTGTTTATGAGATCTTTTAATTTTTTCACGATATCCTTGCACTTATCTTGGCCATACATTTTACTAGCACAAAATTTAATGTAATTCAACTTATACCTTGGGTCAAAAAAATAGTCACAAACAACAAAAAATTTAAATTTCCATTAATATCCCAGTACTTACCAAACTTCACCTTCATGTTCATTGTCATTCTTTGCAACACAACATCTTCACTTCCAATCCACAAAGTTAACGAATTTTGAATTTCACAAAATTTATGGAAGAAAGTATTAGAGGCCACATGCAAAGAACCAAAAAAAGTAAGTGTGACATCATAGAAAATCTTCAAAAACTTTATAAAAACACAAGCACGGTTCCAATTATCATTATCAGGAGATCTTCCTTCACTGTCAAGAACATGCAAGTAAGTTTGATCCTCATATTCAAGGCGATTAAATGCCTTCTCAAATTGTTCAGCTACTTCCAACATCAAGTAAGTATAATTCCACCTAGTTGGCACATCAAGTATTAGCATATGATTACTAACAACATTTGCCTCTTGGGCACACCTCCTAAAAGTAGCCAATCTAGAAGGAGAGGACCTCAAGTACTTACATGCACCCCAAATCCTAGCAACGGAGCAATCTAACTCCTTCAACCCATCATTAACAATTAAGTTCTAAATATGAGCACCACCTCATGTGTATGAGCTCCCCTTTTAAAAAAGGTGCATCCATTCCAATCCTGCATTCCCCTCACCAAATATGCTAGAGCCGAGTTGTTAGCACTAGCATTATCCACAGTGATTGTGCTAATCTTTAGAATACCCCAATCTTTCAAGCATTTTTCTAAAGATTTCCCTATGGTCTCACCCTTATGGTCACCAATCAACCCAAAATTTAAAATTTTCTTATGCAATTCCCACCCACCATCAATAAAATGTGCAGTCACACACATATAATTAATGTTTTGAATCGATGTCCATGTGTCAGTTGTTAGTGAGACCATTTGTTAGTTGCAAGACAATATAGACTTCAACTTCACTTTTTCCTCTATAAAAAGTTGCATGATATATCTTGCTATAGTCATGCGACCAGATATTCTAAATCGAGGTTGAGTAGGGCTCATGAAACCTCTAAATCCAGGATTCTCAACAAATTTAAAGGGAAGCTCATCTATGATTATCATATTACAAAGCTTATGCCTACATTATTCTTGATTGAAATCTGCAAGCTTCATACTCACAACACTACTAGGGTCGTCCTCACTTGAATTTCCAATAGCAATAGTTTTTTGCTTTTTGTCAACCTTCCTTTGTGGATTCTTTGCACACACTTTCAAGTGTTTTATAAGGTTAGTGGTGTTGTGATTAGAGCTATTACAAACATATGACTTTCTACAATAATTACAACTAGCTCTATCACCATCTTTAGTGAAATGAGACCAAGCATTTGAAGGAGGTCTAGTAGGTTTTCTTTTACCTACCTCTTGTTGTGAAGATGGAGCAACTTCTTGAGCTTGTGATGACAGAGTTGGAGTGAGATTTGGATTGGAAGAAGATGGTGGTGGTGCTGCTGGCTGTGGTCCTACTCCTTCAGTTTGCAATCCAGTTAGTGTTGGTGGAGTGGGAGCACTTCCTACTTGAGTCTCACTAATGTTGTGACTCTTGTGAGTTTCCATAAGATTTTCCATTTAAAGAGAATCGTTGCAATAACATTTACACGTTACAACTAAAGAAATGACTAACAACTAAAATGTAACTAATAAGCTAACAAGGGATAATGATGATATATGATGACTAACAACTAAAGTATCTTAAGTAAAGTAACAGAACAGTTCGAGTAAAGTATCTTAAGACACAAGCATTTATCATCCCTTAAATTAACAATTAGAAATGTCCCCAGCAAAAGGCAAAGCCTCCCACCAATCACATCCAACCTTTATTGCTTACACTTCAGTACTTCACAACAACATACAAAAAAATATACACAATACTAAGTTATGAGCACAAGGCTAATACCCAAATAGATCAGATTTGAAGGTAGCAGAATTTGAGTTCAAATGAGGAAATGATTCAACTTTGAGTTGAAACATGAAAGCAAAAAGAGAAAATGACAGGACTTGCATGGACATCTACCTTGTAGAAACACTCACTAACATTTGAGTAAATTACTGAAAACCTTATTGCTAAAATATATATATATATATATATTTTTATTTACCTAAAATAAATTGACAAGTTTCTCATGATAAGAGATAAAATGAGAGACTAAAATATGGAAGCAAAAGCCAAAAACTAATAATCAAATCACTTTTTGGGGAGAAATATTCTAAATACTCATTTGTTGCATCATTGTTCAGTGTTGACCATTACCTGTACTACATAGTACATATATTGAATCCCGTGTTTGTAGTTTGTACCACATGTATTGAAAGAATACACAGATTTGGTCTCCTCTTATTAAATCCTTCTTTCCTAACAAGTTGTATGTCCTGTGATGTTTAATAAGCAAAGCTCATGAATTTTGTACGTTTGAAAGAAGTAAATGAATATTGACATATGTGTACCCAACACTAATGGAGTCATTTGGTGTTGGGCACCACAAGCTCCAGTCATTGCTAACCACAGGTAAGACAACATTTGATGTAGAATTTTTATGTGTGAATAGCATTTGAGTAAATTACTAAAAATCTTATTTATTGCATTCCATAACAAAATTGAATAACACACTTCGAGAGAAACTAAAACAGAAGAAAACAAAGGCATATCTATTCATGCAAATTACTAGGTGAAGGGAGCACAAGGCAAAGCCAAAAACACCATAACAGATTAGATAGTATACCTAAAAGAGGGCTTTCTTGTGATGTAGGTTGAAGTTCAACAATATCCGAGACTCTGAGTTAACCTTAGTTTAATACTAAACAATTTCACAACTTGAAGTTTACCAGCACCAACACTGTCATTAGAAGTCCAAAATAGGAGCATGAGAACACCCACCCGAACATTACACTATACATGTATGTATATCGGTCAGCTGTATAAAAAAGGACCAAACAAACAATGTACCTAACATAAATCCAAGAAATTTCACTCCCACAGACTGGTCAATAAAGAAATTTCACTCCCAAGTCTCAACTGAAATCAATAATGATGAGGGTGAGACACTGTCAAAGGATAAAATAATGTAATAATAGCAATGAGTCAAAGAGAAAAAAAATCCAAACGGCTAACCTCTAACCCACAGCAATAGGCTGAGCCAGGTACCACAGTCTGAGAAAGAGAGGGGAGGAGAAATTCTGGTGAGAGAGGGTTGGGATTGAGAAGGGGTGTCATTTAGGGTTTCTAATTTGGGATTTTGCATAAAGAAGGGCAAAGAAATCAAGAGAATATGAGCAGAGGTGGTGGACTAGTGGCTGTCACGAACTCATCGCCGTCGATGGTGGCTGGGCCGAGAGGGTAGGAGGATTTCTAGTGAGAGAGGGTTGAGATTGAGAAGGGGTGGTGCCTAGGGTTTCTAATTTAGGATCTTGTAGTAAGAATGAGGAGAAATTAGGAGAATGTGAGCAGAAGTGGTGGCTGTCATATTGTCATGCACTCGTCACCGCTGGTGTTGGCTGGGCCGAGAGGTGAGGACTGAGGAGGAAGATGAATGATGGTGAGGTGAGTGGTGATCGAGAAAATAAAATCAAGAGAAATGAGAGAGAGGACGCTCTGGTGGGGTAAAAAACAAGGTGGTATAAACGTATATCATCGCAAAATGACGTTGTTTTAATCAGGTAATCGAGACATCAGGTCGGGTCATTGAGTCGGCTCCTTGAACCCGTCACCCGAACCAATTAATGGATGGGTTGGTCAGGTTTTACCCGAACGGACCCGATTACCCGAACTAACCTGAACCAATTAAGTTGGATCGGGTCGGGTTGTCCGGGTCATCAGGTTGACCCGGACCCATGTGCACCCCTAGTTATTTCTAAACACTCCTTTAATGCGCAAGGCCATAATTTTCGCTAACAAGTGGCTACAACTAGCGCCATGACAAAACGTATATATTTGTTAAAATTAATTTTAATTTTTACATAAAATTTAATGTCTTATAATTTTTTTGATAATAATGTTATAAATTGAAATTTATAATTTTAAATTATTTTTTATATTTTGAGATATAAATACTTATTTTGTTATTAATCAAATAATTTTTAATTATTTTATATTTATTTTAATAATTTGATAAATAAAATTAATTTTTTATATCATTTAAACAAAATAAATTAATTTAAAATTAATTTTCAATTAATATATTTAAATATAAAATAATTATATTATAATCAATTATTAAAATAACTAAATTTTCACAGTGATTTCTAGATACCCCTTTAATGCGCAAGCCATAGTTTTCGCTGAGAAGTGCCTGCAACTAGCACCATGATGAAGCGTAAAGAAAAAGGAAAACGTTTTTCATCCAACTAAACACTCTAACTTTTGTCCACCGTATGCTTCCGTATGTATGTTTGTTGACTTTTTCGTATACCAATATTTTCATTTCAAGTTTCTCATTTCCCGCTTCTTGGATTCACTAGAAACTGATATAGATTAACCACTTATTTCTAATGTATTAACCAGTTAATTTCTCGCTTCTCATTTCTCGCTTATTAGACTCACCAGAAACTGATTTAGATTAATCATTTATTTCTAATGTATTAACCAGTTAATTTCCTGCTTTCATTTCTCGATTATTGGATTCACCAGAAACTGATATAGATTAGCCACTTATTTCTAATGTATTAACCAGTTAATTTAGATTCACCAATTAATGAAATTCACTAGAAACTTATAGTGATTAACCACTTTTACGTAATGTATTAACAAATTATTCATTATTAGGAACTCGTTCTCAGATTCACCAGAAATTGATATAGATTAACCACTTATTTCTAATGTATTAACCAGTTAATTTGGATTCACCATAAGCCTATAGTGATTAACCACTTTTACGTAATGTATTAACCAGTTATTTATTATTGGGAACTCTTTCTTGGATTCACCAGAAACTGATATAGATTAACTACTTATTTCTAATGTATTAACCAGTTAATTTGGATTCACCAATTAATGAGATTCACTAGAAACCTATAGTGATTAACTACTTTTACGTAATGTATTAACCAATTATTTATTATTGTGAACTCTTTTTTAAATTCGCCAGAAACTGATATAGATTAATCATTTATTTCTAATGTATTAACCAATTAATTTGGATTCACCAATTAATGAGATTCACTAGAAACCTATTGTGATTAACTACTTTTACGTAATGTATTAACCAGTTATTCATTATTGGGAACTCTTTCTTAAATTCACTAGAAACTGATATAGATTAATTAATTATTTTTAATGTATTAACTAATTAATTTGGATTCACCAGAAACCTATGGTGATTAACTATGTTTACGTAATGTATTAACTAGTTATTCATTATTGGGAACTCTTTATTGGATTCACCAAAAATTAATGTAGATTAACCACTAATTTCTAATGTATTAACCAGTTAATTTGGATTCACCAATTAATGAGATTCACCAGAAATCTATAGTGATTAATCACTTTTACGTAATATATTAACTAATTATTCATTATTGAGAACTCTTTCTTGGATTCACTAGAAACTAATATAGATTAACCACTTATTTCTAATGTATTAACCAATTAATTTAGATTCACCAATTTATGAGATTCACCAGAAACCTATAGTGATTAACCACTTTTAGGTAATGTATTAAACAGTTATTCATTATTGAAAATTCTTTCTTGGATTCACAAGAAATTGATATAGATTAACCATTTATTTTTAATGTATTAACTAGTTAATTTATATTCATTAATTAATGAGATTCACCATAAGTCTATAGTGATTAACTATTTTTACATAATGTATTAATCAGTTATTCATTATATATAACTCTTTTTAGATTCACCAGAAATTGATATAAATTAACCATTTATTTTTAATGTATTAACTAGTTAATTTAACTTTTACTAATTAATAAAATTCACCACAAAATTCTGTATATTAAGAAATGATGGACAATAATTAAAATCTTTTGAATAGACAAATAACACAACCAAATGAAAAATTGCCACCAGACCGTGGAGCCACTGCACTTCGTCACGGTTTTAGTACAAGGGGCATTCCCCACCTCGAGGAATGTTCACGACTTTGGACAAGTATCCTTAAAAAGTCACAGTATCAAACAACCCTGTTGGGCCGACTTTTACTTAAGGTCACTACGGCAAGAGCTAAGGCTACATAATTTTATAATAGTATAAATAATTATATTTAAAATAATAAATTAAATAATTAATAAAATATTAATATATTATTTTTATTTTTATATTTTTTATGTGTAACATTCTTTATTTCATATTTATCATTTTATTAAACAAAACTCAATTTAAAAAGAAAGATAAAGTAGTAAAAAAAAACTCTTTCATTTTACTAAATTGTTTCTGTTTGTTAGACTTAAAAATCTCCTCCACATAGTAATGCAGATATACAACAGTTAATGCCACTCTCACTCAAAAAAAAAAAAAAAACTTGTCAATCCACTAATTTTAATAAAAGGCCTCATTTTATATTTTACTTTAGGCCAATCAGATTATTGAACCGCCCCTACAACCCTGAAAAAGATAGAACTTGAGTAGTTAAGTTATCTTAACCCCACTAAATTAATTAGGAACTTTTTTACTTATGTCTTTCATTCTAATACATGTTTTTCTATTTACAATTGTTTTATCATTCATATCAGTTCTAATTGCATTGAATAAGAATTTAATTTTTTTTTGGAATCCATTTTTACTTGTTTATGTTCTCGAAATAAATAAAATGCTTCAAAATTCAAGCTTGATACGGATTTTCCCGAAAATTGACTGATTAAGTTCAGAAAAAAACGAATTTCAGTTAATAATGATTTTTTATCAAATGTATCCATTTTCTGTTCAAATTCTGGATAATTACTATTAATAATATTCTTAATATTAAGAAGGATACCATGAATCTTATTTATCCAAATGTAATTTTTTGTGTAACTTTCCCTTTTGATTGAGGATGAAAAAAAAATTTTAATTCGTCCACGATAGGGTCCGTTCAAGAAAGGATCATATATGTTAGGTAAGTATTTTGTTTTAGTCTCATCATTACACAATCTAATTCGTTTTTCGAATATATCCAGAGGAGTCAATTCTTTATCTATAACTTTGGCCCTATTTAGAAAATCATTGTTTAATTTCTTTATTTTTTCTTCATTAAAAGAGCTCCAATAATTAGACAATTCATCATAGGAGATTTTTTCTGTTGTGAAGAGAGAAATTTTTGTTTGCATCATTTTTAGAAAAGTTGACAAATTGGGTGGATACATAAAAGATATTCTTTCTTTTCCATCACTTTGACATGTATGAAAAAAAAATTGTGAAATTTCATTTCTTACGACATTTTCAAATCGATCATTTTTTATATATCGCAATGGACGATTCCATCGTTTATAATCGAAAACAATGGTTAGAAGAGGTTTTTGAAATCTGAAGATATCTTTCTCCTTATCTTTTTTTGGAAAAAGATATTCTTCGTTGGATTTCTTTTTTTCTTGTTTAGTTTCTGCCGTTTCCGAAGTTCTTTCGACATCCATTTTGATTTTTTTATCAATTTCATTTCTTTCTTGAATTTCTGACAATTTCTTAGTAAAAAAGGCCGACGGTGTTCTGCCCAAATAGTATAAACAGGTAATAAATAAAAAATAATAATAAAGATTTGAGACATAGAATTTCGAAATTCTAACATAATGTATTTATTAGATCGAATAGGTACATTAGACTTAATCGACTTATTTTGCTGTATCCAGACTAATATCAATCCAATCCATTTCATCAAAAAAATGTGACCAATTAAGCAACCAACAAAACTACTTGTTAAAAATAACAATTTTTTGTTCCATCGAAACAGATAAGTGTTCACTAATCTAATATAGATTGAACTTGGTAAAAGAAAGGGTTTAATAACTAAAAAATAAGATATTAAAGAATATTCTTTGAATGCTAAAATTACGTATTGAATTTGGATTCTTGTATCCATAATTCAAAAAGGGTTTGTGATTATTGCCGAAGAAATGAAATAAAAGATACGGTAGAGCTATGACAGTTATTGTATAAGGTCTACCCAATGCTAGATGCAAAGGCGCATAATAGATCGATAGGAACATCATGAGCTGTCCCGTAATAAACCCAGTTGTTGCTGATACTTTCTTCTCGGTCCCCTCTTCCATAACCCGAGCTCGAAGAAGGAAGAGATAAGAGAGCCCTATGAAGAATGTGGTCATAAATCTATAATAGAGTCCGACCACAACGACCAAATTCATTATCTTCATGCATAAGGATAATAGATTATCCCATATAAAAGATTGAAAAATCATCACAAACTTCTCTTTTTCTTTTCTATTGCAATTTATGGATTATTATATAATAATTTTTCAACTTTCCATATATATATAGAAATAAAAAGAGATAAACTAAAAACGACATCTCTTATTTCAATGACATCAAAGAGAGGGATATTAAATGAATGGAATTAGTATCCTTTTACAAAAATACACAAGAAAGTAGTTATTTGCATTCATATCGAGTTACGAACAATTGATAATTCATACGGAGGTATCTCTTCTAAAGCTCGTTTGAATGTGTATTTTTAGATAAAAAATATTTTTTAAAGATAAATATTTTTTGTTTATTTTTAACATATTTGGATATTCTTTTTTTTAAATGATACATTTTTAAAAGTTAAATTTTGGTGCTTTTAAAAAATCTCTTTTTATAATATAAAAAACTGTTCTAACAATAAAAGAAGTAATTCTTTAATATTATATCCAAACGTAAATTAACATTTATTTTTTCAAAAGATTTTTTTTAAAAAAATCATATATATATATATATATATATATATTTATTTATTTATTTTAGAAACTCATCTAAACGATCTCCAATTTGGCTTTAAAGACTTCATATTAGTGTATTATTTTTTAAATTTTATGTTGTTTTGATTTTTACATAACAAAATTATTATATACTGAAGTCTTATGCAGAAATCAATTATTTATTCAAAAAATATATAAATGCATAAAAATAATCTATTTTATATTTATAAGTCATCAAGAAGTGTGATATAACAAAAATGATCAAATTCTGCTGTAGTTATTCAATAGCAGGCCTATATTTTTTTTCTTTTGTGGTATTTTCTCTTCTTTTGTGATGCTTTATTTTTTTTGTAGATTTTCTTTTTTTGTGGTGCTTTAGTCTCTTTTAAGTATTTTTTTAACAGAAACTACTGTCCGGATCATTTGGTAGTAGTCTTTTCTATTTTATTCATTTTTTAAATTTTTTTTGCACATTTCTTTAATAATTTTATCATAATTCTTTTTTATATATGTTTTTTGATAGATCTCAAGGGATTAGCTTTTACTTTCTTTGATATGCCTTATATCGCTTTTGAGGTGGGCATATAGAGGTGCGATAAGAAAAGTGAGAGATTGGAGCTCTTGGTCATGGTGCAAAAAAGAAATAATCCTGTTTAAAGTAAGATCAAAACATCATAGTCTCGAAAGAGAAGACTAATGTAATTTAACTCTTTCATGTCTTTTGTTCTCTCGTTAGATTTTATTGTAAAGATTTAAGTGTGGGTGGGATATTTTTCTTGACTTGTTCCTTCCTTATTTTCTTTCTATCTTGTAGGAAGTAATATTGGATAGTTTCCTATTGCTTTTTATCTTTGAGATTTGTATTTTGTTCATTTTTTATAATGAATATATATCTTCTAGCAGAAAAAGCAAATTAAGAAGTGTGGTTAAGTTAACAACATGAGTTTTTAGTGGGATTAGGATTCTCTCATGTTATTGAATAATATGAGAGGGTCATGTTAGAAAGATAAAGAGAGAAATTATTGGATGAGAACTTATTTCCTTAGGCACGCAAATTATTTTTTAACATGTGTAAAGTTTTGTTATTAGAGATATGCGTATTTTTCATATATAAAGAAACTAGACTGAACTAGCCGATTCGACTAGAAAACCAATGAGTCAGCCATGTGTGTGGTCCAATTAGATCATATAACTAGCCATTTAAAAAATTGGTAAGGAACCAAACAAATCGGTAAAAACCCGCAAAACTGGTAAAATTTGGTAGTTTGAAGGTTCCAACGCTTTCAAAAATTTGGTGGTGCTACTCTGTCACCAGCAAGCCTCGTCAAGAGCTCCATCACCCAAGCTTGTAACCCATGCTGTCTGCTGCTATCTCAACAATCACCGAGCACAGGTGGTCACGCGGGGGAGGACTAGTGGGTGGTCGAACCTTCTTTGTTCACATCGTTGGTCAGGAGGAGCGGTGGTAAGATCCTCAGCCCACAAGGTTAGATAGTGGTGGACGGTGTTTGACGATAGTGATAAAAGGGAGATGAGCAAAAGTGAGAGAGAAATATGAATTTTAAAAGTGTATGGCTACTGTGAAAAAGAACGATAAAAAATTACATTAGGGTTTGAGAATTTAGGGGGTGTTTAGGAAAAAAAATTCCTTTGCCAACAACTTAAAATTTGGCAAATAACTTTGTTTATTATTCATAGGATGTTTGGAAATTTTGGAATAAGCTTTTATAATAAATTTAATGTATTATAACAGTTTTTTTTTTCATAAGCTTGAAGTTTATGGTTTTTGATTATAGATTATTCTAAAAGTTTTGAGATGCAAATATCATTTTATCTTCAATCAAATAATTTTTTTAATTATTATATATCTCTTTTGATTATTTAATGCATAAAAGTGATTCTTTTTATATCATTTAAAAAAATAAATTATTTTAAAATAATTTTTTAACTAACATTTTCAAATATAAAATTAATTTTATTATAATTAATTATATAATAATCAATTATTAAAATAATTAAATTTTTATAACTAATCTAAACACACACTTAATTTGACCCACCAACAACCTTTTGACAAACCCACGTTCTGCCTCGTGTTTTTTTTTTTTTTTTTAATCTCTAAAGCATGGGCCTTTTATTTACAATTTATGCTTCAAGCATGAGCCTTTAATCTATGTGAATTTGTGTAGACAAAAAAATAAAATCTATATGCTTTTGTTATATTTTTATATACTTTTATTATTTATATATTATATAAAATTAGAAATTATATATATATATTTATTTATTTATCGATTTAACACAATTCAACTATAATTAAACTAGTGAACCGTAAATCAATACCTTCATCGGTTTAATAATTGGTTTGATTTTAAAAATATTGGATTTTTTAAGATAGCCCACATAACTGTATACATGTTAAAAAGATGATTTGCATGCTTAAAATAAAAAGTTTCCACCCAAAAATTTTTAAAGATAAAAATAAAATTTATTCTCTATATAACTAATAGGTTCTATGACCAATCTAATAGATCTCTGCATAATAAAAGTTGTATTTATCTTTCTCTAACTTAACTATCATATTACATGTGAGAATTCTTTTCCTTATAGATGGACACATTTTATTCATCATCTCATTATTCATCCAATCTTTATATTTTAATTTTTTTCTAACTCACTTATAAACTCATTTTGTATTTGACAAAATTGTTACAGTTACATACAATTTAATTTGATACCTATCTTACGCAAATATCATTGTATCCCTTTTATTTTCCTTTTATTCATAGTGCAAGAGTTCAAATATCAGTATCGGTACTTTGTGAACAAGACTTCATCATTGTATTTTGAGGAGAGAATAGTCATACACCCAAATAATGTAAGAATACCTCGTGAGAGACCCAAATACATTTTCCGCTTCACAAGTGACAAAATTTAATATGAGAGGAAATTACATTTGTCGGATTACCAAATTTTGCATTGAGTTACGAACATGCGTGTTCAGAAGTTAGGTAAATCCACATACCAGAACTGTATAAAATTGTCCTTCTATAAAAACAAGTAAATAGAATCTAACCCATAATTGTGGAGCAAGGGATATTCAACCACTGACGATACATGCACATTAGTTAAGGTAAAATTTATACCAATTTGATTTATGGAGATTAATAATCTGTTGTCAAACGTGAAGCCTGAAGCGAAACCTGCAAATAAATGAGACAACAAAATCGTGAAACCTATAGGGTGTAAAACATTGCCCTTAAGGATTATTTCAGTATAAATGAAAATCTTTCAGAGTACTGCAGGCTCTTCCTGTTTGACAAGGCTTCAAGAACTACAAGAAATTTTAAATCACGTAACCTAGTAGAGAAAGAGAATATAAGTGGAAATCTAAAGAAGAGGAAGTAAAAAAAATTAATAAAATGATGGTATTTACAGAAAATAGATTTTGGTCATTAGAATATGACCATTGGAATATGACCGTTGAAATATGTCCATTGAAATATGACTATTGGAACATGTCTTTTGGAATATGACTGTTGGAATATGTCCATTGGAATATGATCATTGGAACATGTCTGTTGGAATATGTCCGTTGGAATATGACCGTTGGAATAAGTCCGGGTCAAAACTCAGATAAGACTAAATCATTTTTAAATCTATTCAAAGACTTACTTCCAACCAAAGTGAGATATTTATTCTTTTGAAATAAAGCATTTTGCACAACAATCCCCCATATATTTCAAAAGAATATTAAATAAAATCAATAATTTTAAAAACAAAATCTGAGTTACATCATAAGTGCAAACGTTTTGAATCTGGTATCTTCTGGACTATGAACCAGACCTAGATAAATAGGATTTTAACTTACAATGTAATTGGTGAAGTTTAGAGTTCTATGAACTAAAACATTTTTCATGTAAATTAGAATCCTACTTGATCACATTTACACCCTTATTTATCTCTTGCTGTTGATGCAGTTTTGCACTTTTCGACCATACGCGTGACTGGTTGTTCATGAATGCTCTAGAGATTATGCCATTATCTCATAGGAGCGGCCCCACTCCACACTCACATAGGTGATTTCATCAAGTGTATATTGCACTTTATACACCACCCATAAGGGATATGAAATTCATTAAAAGCATTTAACTTGTTATCATAATAAATGCAGTCTAGCACTTCTCATGCTTCTTACACCATACAAAGGGACAAACAAAGTGCTAGCAGTACTAACAAGTGACTTGTTATTACCTATATGAATTTTTTTCATGGGATCTCCACTCATAAAAGTTGGGTTACCATCATTGTCAATTTCAAAATGGCTTAAGTCCTATTTCCCTCGGTGTGGTTTTTATTCATTTTCTATACAAAAATTTTGTCAAAGGATTGGCCAAATTTCCTTATGACTTCACATAATTAATGGATTTAATTCCATCTTTTAGCATATGCTTCATAGAATTGTGACGTATACATATATGTCACTATTTTTCATTATACACGTTTTCTTTGTTCTTACTATTTACCATTTTGGCAATCACAGACTCTGAAGAACTTATGTCTTCAGGTTTCTTCCATAAAAGGAATATCTGCTAAGAAATTTCTTAGCCACTCAGCCTCATATCCTACCAAGTTAATAAACTCGGCCTCTATTGTAGATCTAGCTATATAGGTTTGTCTGGATGACTTCCAAGCGACGTCACCTCCATTGAGGCTAAAAATAAACCCACTTGTGGATTTAGTTTCATTTGAATCAATAATTTATTTAGCATTATGATCATCATGTCCACATCTCTAATTCAACACCACGGCTCTTGATCCATAGTCTCATCAATCTCAATTAATCTTATAGTGCAATAGGGACATGAAATTCATTCATGCAAGCATCATCAAATATTTGATCATGTACATCTAGATCATGATTATCACACTCTATAATACATATATAATTAACTATGCATGTCACATAATCGAGTTAATAATAACTCAAAGACAACAAGGATATATGTGATACAATGTAAGACATTATATGAAGCACTCAATACTTTATTTTAATTTTTAAACTCTACATAAACCATTATAAGGATTCTGTGTGTATTTACTCAATCAATTTATAACACATGCAAAATCAAGTACATAAATGCTATCAATATTTGAGCATATTCAGATTGTGATGCACAACAACTAGATCTCAAGCTATCATATCATATTCTAGACTCAGTAGCCTTTTAACTCACTTCTAATCTCATTAAATCATGATTTTGAATTTAAAACAACTTCAACATAAAAATGGATTTATCCAAGAGAGACATAAAAAAAATGTCTTTCTAAAAATTATTTCACACAATTAGAAGCACCACAATGTCTCTTCCTTGGTTCAGGTAAAGAATTTTAGTTAGACACCCCCACACTTTAAGATATTTATACCAAGAACCAATAACACAAAAGTGCAGAATTCATAACTCAAAATTTAAACCAATTTCGCTCATTGTTTTACTCAAAATCAATAATAGGACTTATATTATAACTCAGAATCAAGTAAATGCATAACAGAACTCATAAGAAGTCAGAACTTATAACTTAAACCCAAAAGTGGTGCCCGTACCTGGTGGCTAACGACAACGCGTGGTGGAGCAGTGATGACTTCAGTCTCTTCTCACTCTCCAAAATGAGTTTGAGGATTTTGTGTGTTTTTGCTCTTGCAACTTTGATCTCCTTCAAGTCAAGCAATTTTTAAAGAAAATCTTTGCCTCATTCACAGAACTCATGGCCTCTAAGTACCACAACAGTAAACACCACCTAAAACCAGTGTGTGAACCCACGTAACGCTGTTTGCATCTCCGCCTCTACGTCCAAAACCACACGGACACTGTACTTGTTGTGCCACACTATGCTGCAAAGTCACGCTCCAGATCTCGCTCTGCTCAATTATCACCGTCCTCATCGTGCAGGAATCAGAACTGGTGACCCGCTCACCAGTTCATGTGCACAGATCCGATCCGCACCATATCACTATCTCGTCGTATGCTAGTCGCTTCACTTCGCATCATGTACCTCTGCGCCACCTCCACCATGAGCTGCTCTTTCCTTTTCCACTGTGTTACCCATTTCCTTATAAAAACTTCACATTTAAAATAAGTTATATCAGTATCACGGAGATTGTAGGAAAAATAACAAAAAATAAACGGGCAGGTAAAATTAAATATTATATGGATAGTATTGACGTGCAACAATAATCCTTGAGATTGTTGTCAAACGTGAAGCCTGAAGCGAAACCTGCAAATAAATGAGACAGCAAAATCATGAAACCTATAGCGTGCAAAGCAATGTCTTCAAGGATTATTTCGGAAATAAATGAAAATCTCCTAGGGTACTGCAGGTTCTTCCTATTTGATAGGGCTTCAAGAACTGCAAGAAATTTTAAATCACATAACCCAGTAGAAAAAGAGAATATAAGTGGAAATCTAAAGAAGATGAAGTAAAAAAAAAACTTAATAAAATGATGGTATTTATAGAAAACAGATTTTGGTTATTGGAATATGACTGTTGGAACATGTCTGTTGGAATATGACTGTTGAAATATGTTCGTTGGAATATGTCCATTGGAATATGACTGTTGGAACATGTCTATTAGAATATGACCGTTGGAATATATCTGTTGGAATATGACTGTTGGAATATGTCCGGGTCAAAACTCAAATAAGACTAAATCATTTTTAAATGTTTTCAAAGACTTACTTCCAACCAAAGTGAGACATTTATTCTTTTAAAATAAAATATTTTTCACAACATAATCTACTTAAAAAATAGTATAAAAGTTGATGCAAGAAAAAAAAAGGGGTTTACCTTTGAAACCCCACCTTGTTATTTCTTTTGATGGAAGAGTGTCCCTGTATGGCACGAAGACATTTTACCGAAAGCTTCCTAGGAATAACGTGGTTGATGAATTATAAAGGGAAATTATTTTTTGAGGTGATGCATATGAATTCATTGGGGTAGTTGAATGACTTAACGCAACGAAAAACCAAATTTATTTAGGTACCGATGAGTAAATGATGATGTTACACTACTTTTTTTTATATAATTTTTTTATATTATTTTATATATTATTTTTTAATAATTATGATTGAGTGAGAAAAATATTAATATGTGATATTAATTTTAATAATATAAAAAGTAATATAAAAAGTGATATAAAAAAATGTAATGAAAAAAATCAAAGTTGATTCCTTAATGTGAAGTCGTGCTTATAAATACATCCCTGCGTATCGGTGAGGTCACTGTGAATTAGACAAAAATAAGATGCAAAGAAAATAATGGATGCACATGACAATTGTAGCACCCAGAGGCAGAGCCTCCAAAAGTTGCAGATTGTAGCCGTAATGAGTGTGCCACCGCTCAAGGTGACTGAACCATGGCTAGTTCGCAAAGTCTTGGTCAGTGACCCAAACACCATTCGCGGATGCTACCAAATATGTCTGTACTATGAGAAATTGAACGAGGAGGACCATGATGGTTGGCATTTGGCTGGTTGGATCGTGGAGTCACTATCCAGGGCCCTGTTGGAGCACCCTCTACTCGCTGGTCGCCTCCAAAGAAGGGAGGTTGGTGATTTGGAAATTGTGTCCAATGATTCTGGCATTCGACTCTTGGAGGCATTGTACCCAATGAGCTTGTCAGAGTTTCTTGCCTTGAATGAAAAGGAACATCTTGAGGCTGAGCTTGTGTTCTGGAAGGAAATTGATGACCAGTGTCCTCAGTTCTCTCCCCTCTTTTATGTTCAGGCAAGTACTACTTTGTCTTTGACCAACTTCTGTTCTTTTATTCTTTTGGTTAATCAAGTTAATACAGCACAGCATGAAATTCAATTTCAAGTTTTGAATGGATTCCAAGTGCTTGTGTGTTCATTTCTCAGGTGACCAACTTTGAATGTGGAGGACACTCAATTGGCATTAGCTGCAGCCTCCTCTTGGCGGAGGTTTTGGTAATTGAGAACTTCCTCAAAAAATGGGCAGAAATACACAACAATATGTTACCCCAAAATGAAGAGATTAATAAGATACCCATATTTTATCACCCTCGTCTGAAAAATTCTGAGCCTCTTCCCTCCTACATAATTAGCC
Source organism: Ormosia semicastrata (assembly GCA_029884595.1). Taxonomy (NCBI): domain Eukaryota; kingdom Viridiplantae; phylum Streptophyta; class Magnoliopsida; order Fabales; family Fabaceae; genus Ormosia; species Ormosia semicastrata. The sequence continues at coordinate 18,545,085 of JAQQTO010000037.1, read as the reverse complement.
GCACTCTAAGCAAAAATGGAGTTGAAAGCATGGTATTCAAAATCAGTGCCGAGGATGTAACTTTCAACAAGGAACTGTGGAGGGAATTAGCCATGCTTTGTGTCGAGGACGCAGAAGGAAAGCTTCACATAAAAATGGGTTCGGATTTTTCTTTGGCTGTGAAAGAATCATCAGAGGTCATAAAGGTAGAAAGTTGCTCAAAGGGTGGATACAGTATGGAGGGGTTGCACCTCAAGAATCAAATCAGTCGTACCACATGGAAGGAATTTGGAGTGTACGAGGTAGCGTTTCATGAAGGGAATAAGCCTGTTCACGTTTCTTGTTGGATTGGATCCGTTGTTGAGGGACATGTAATGGCAGTCCCATACCCAACGGAGAATGTATCTGCCGTCATTGTAGTGGCGGTCCCATATTGATTGTACCAACGACCAACTACCAATAACAGTTGCGTATTATTTACTTTTCATTGAAAGGTTTGTTTCCCATTTGAATGATCACTTTAGTATATTATTGCTGAAACAACTCATAACTTACACGATTCCTTGCATATCGATATTTTCATAGATTTATAGCAATTTATGTAAATTTTTTTAAAGAAAAAAGGGGTTGATTTGTGTAAAAACAATATATTATGAGAAAAATATAAGTTTAGAAATGAGTTATTTTAAAGATAATATATTTGGCCAAAAATCTACGTATATGCTTTATTTTTCAAGATTCAACTGCAGCGCGAATACATTCACATTTATGAGGGAAATGTTCACCCACTAACTGTATGCTTAGCTGGAATTATTTTTTAAATTAATATTTTTTTGTTTATAAGTTTTTTTATTGTTTATAGTATATTTAGATAATTTTTAATAATTTTTGTACGAAATTTAATATATTATAATAATTTTTTATAAGTTTAAAATTTAAAATTTAAAATTTAAATTCTAAATTATTTTAAAAGTTTTAAAATATAAATATTATTTTATTTTTATTAAATAATATTTTAATTATTTTATATTTCTTTTGATAATTTAATATATAAAATATATTCATTTCAAACCATCTAAATAAAATAATTTTTTAAAAAATACTTTTTAACTAATATATACAAATATAATAATTAATTATATAATAATTAATTACTAAAATAATTAAAATATTTACAATTATATTATACTCACCGTGTATATATATATATATAATTTTAAATTTTCTTACACAATTTTTATATTAATCTTCTTAATTATTAAATAAAAAATATATGAAATATTTTTTATATTTTTCAGATATTAAATATATTTATATTTTATTAAATATTTTTTTATTTAATATTAAAAAATTATTAAAAGAATATGTTACGAGAATATAAAAAAACTTTATATATATATAAAGGTATCATGTCATTAAGAAGCATGGTCTCCAATCAAATCACCACAAAAACGGAACACTACCATTAATTCGAAATGATTGACGTGCAGAACTCAAAACTCTAAACCACATTGGCGCATTTAATACATGTTTGGCAACAGATTTATGTCGTTGATTTTTGAATTTTTTTATTTAATTATATTTGTTAAAATTAATTTTAATTTTTACATAAAATTTAATGCTTATAATTTTTTTTTAATATATTATAAATTAAAACTTATAATTTTAAATTTTAAATTATTTTTTGTATTTTGAGATATAAATATTATTTTATCATTAATTAAATAATTATTTTATTATTTTATATTTATTTTAATAATTTAATAAGTAAAAATAATTTTTTATATCATTTAAACAAAATAAATTAATTTAAAAATATTTTTTAATTAATATATCTAAATATAAAAATAATTATATTATAATCAATTATAATAATAATTAATTATTAAAATAATCAAATTTTCACTATTATTTTTAAGGTTGCAAACGGGTCGGGTCGGGTTTAGGGTAAAAAAGAATCCAAACTAATTAATTAATGTCGGGTTGAGTTGGATCGAATTTCAAAAAAAATTTCAAGTGACCCGATCAGGTTAGTTTGGGTCGAGTAATCGGGTCGCTCAAATTTTCAAACTGACTATTTAAGACAGTAGCATTGATCTGTGGGTTATTGGCAGAAAAGCTTCTATGGGTTGAACAAAATAACACTAACTTTTTCAGCTACTTACTTACTTTGTGGGTGTTCTTGATAAATGATAATAACCATATAGCATATACTTCAGAAATTTCAAATTAAATAATCATTTGATGATTTTAAATAATAAATATACTAACTCATAGATATGTTATTGCTTTTGCTTCTTACAAGATAAACGTGAGTTACACATCACTCACATTTTCACATTCAATACACACTCAAATTTTGAAATAAACAATACACATGCTGATAGCCCAGCAAGTGAACAAAATGGAGACAAATGCTCCTCAAATATGAAATACAAACGTGTTGTGAAATTTGGCAAGTGCACCAAATCGACAAAAGTAATAAAGAGTGAGTAGAGTATCGCCCCACGAGAATTAAGTTATTAATTAGTAAATTCGTTAAATCAACACTATTCAAGCTAATGAAAAGAGAGTTGTTGAAAATTAAATTAAAAAGAAAAATAAAATCAGCAAACAATAAATCAAACGGATGAAAAACAATGATGTTAAAGCATTAGGGTTCATATTTCACTTGAACTCTTTAGATGCACATTCAAATATTGGTTTAACTATGTTCTATTTCAGTGATTTATGGTCAATTCTCAAAATTAATTAATACCCAATTCCTTGGTATATTAATCCTCTTACGCTGATTGTAATTAACTAATTCCTTAGTCTAACTCCAATTAGAAAGGCATTATCAAGAACGAAGGAATTAAAAGAAAGACCACATAACCCACAACATCCATTCCTAGCAATTACAGAAATTATGATATTTATCACAAGTTCTAGGTTCATGCAAATTTTCTTAAATCATACATCAACCTAAAAGATCATTCCCAAATTGATCAGGTTTAGAAAAGCATTAAGAATAGAGATAAACACGTAAATCATGAAAAAGAAATATAAATTAAACCCATAAAAGAAAGTTATATCATCCAAGAACAAGATTCATATCCCCTAACAAAGGAAAAATTAGTTACACATGGAAAAAGAAGAACACAAAGGGAAGAATATGACAAACTCCATTGTAGAAAGGTGGAAATGTTGAAGAAAATCATTAATCTTCAAGCCTAATTGCTCCCACACCACATTAGGGTTTGTCTAACTCATTCTTCTTTTGCTCGTTTTTTCTCCAAGTGTGTCTAAGAGTGTGGCGTAACTTATGAATTTATAAGAAAAATGTGGGCTTTACAACGGTCCGCTCAGCGCTACGTTACCAGCGCCTAGGCGCTGACCCATTAAAACCACGGTGTTTTATGTATCGAGAATCTTGACGTCATTTCGACTTGGCTAATGGGATACAATGAACACTAGAATGCAAAATTAGCTCACTGTCTCATAATCGTCCAGTTTTTTCATGTATAATTACCTATCAAAACACATAAAAACACACAATTAAAACATAATTAAAAATAACTAAAAACAAAAAAAAAAAAAAATTAAGGACAAACTCAATCAAAAAGATTAAAAGAGAATGAAAACCCAATACTTTTGAACTGTAAAATATGAATTTTTGAAGGTTCATCACTCTCCCAAACTTAAACTTTTACTTGTCCTCAAGTAAAAAGAAGAACAAAAACTAAAAAAACTAAACAAATAACAACTTAAAACACACAACCAAAACATGGCAACACCAGGTAGTGAATATCATACATATCCTCATAAATTGCTACACAATCTAATTTCAAAGTGTCACACATGAACAATTTAATTGTCACATCATCTCTCACATGCAACTCTCATGCATCAATGACTTCCCAAAAATATGAATAAAAGACTCAATCTCCTCATAAAATACAAACCCAAATAGATATATAAAACTGCAAATGCACATCAAACCCATATCTATAGGGTTGTTCTTTATCTCTCTCTCCACTAATGTAAACAACACACAACCAAAGATCAAAATGGACTTTATAAGTTTGTAATGTAAAGCCAATGGTATGGGTTAAGAAAGAAGCGGTAGGAAAATGAAAATAAAAATTGAGATACAAAATCAAGTAAATTTCACAATTTAAGCCTCAAAATACTGTACAAGTACAAAAAGGAACAAAGAAATCAACACAATATTCACTTTCTTTCTTTCTTTTTCTGCAACCTCCACCCCCAAACTTATTTCTTTGCAATACTTTGAGTAGACTTCTCTTCTTTTCTTATTTTGATTTTTTTTAATTTTCTTTTTTTTTAAATTTTTCAGCTCCACAAAACTTCATGCACAAAAATAACAAAGACTTGAATAATATAATAATATAAGATATGCACTTAACAGAGGTTATGTAAGAGAGAAATTTTTTTTTGCATATGGGTATGGGAAAAGGAAAATGTGGGTAAAAAAAAGAAATAGAGGCCAAACAATAACAAAGCTGCAAAAGGGATCTAAGGATAAACTGTGTTCACAGGTTGGCTTAAAAGGCTCAAACGGTCCAAAGAATGCCCTTATCATTTCCTTACTCATGCACTGCCTAGGATTTCGCCTCAAGAGAGAATCAAACAATTTCTAGATGCAAATCATCCACACACATGCAATCCCATAAACTTTCTCTAAGCTTAACATGCAATTAAATTCTAAAGTCTATCAATCATAAAGATGGGAAGAACATCCATACATAATCAAAACAATATAGATAAAAGCAACTCATAAATTCTCACGTGCTAACCCAAGAAATCAGATCAATCCATAATACCGACATGCATAGAATTAAAACAGAGACTTAAAACACAAAATGGATGATGATGATAAAATCAAAATAAATAAAAATAGATAACTAAATAAAATAAATGCAAGAAAGGAAAAAAACTCTTTTGACGACTTGGCCGACAACTATATATATCCCCTACAAAGGCTCAGAACTCGGGAGGTACCTAAGCCAACTCAACACGATCTTCAAAACAAAAACAGAAAAATAAGAAATAACAAAATAAAAACAACAATAAAATTAAAAGAGAAAAAGAGAAAAACTTTGAGTTGCCTCCCAAAAAGCGCTTGTTTAACATCATTAGCTCGGCGTTGCCTGTTTTATTATTATAGTGGCTTGAAGTAAAAGAAGTAAAATGACATTTTTATCTTATCAGCTCGTTGGCTCCATACTCTGTCACTACCTTTGAAATTAGTCTGCAATAAATTAGTGGAAGCTGGAGCATCTTTTTCAATTGCAGCAATTTTTGCAAGAGGAGGACCATTCTCCTTTTCATCCACAATCTTGCAAGTGGGAAAATCAGCATTGACTAATGATGAAGGACTCTTACTAGCCAAATCTTGTAGAGGCTTATATTGAATGCAATTGACAGAGGCATAAAGATCTCTTGGAACATCAATCAACGCTCCTGAAGTAGCCAAGAATGGTCTTCCAAGAATCAGAGGAATATCAGCATCCTCATCCATATCCAAAATCACAAAATCAGCTGGGAAAATAAACTTATCAACCTTCACTAGCAAATCTTCCACTATACCATATGGATGTTTAATTGACTGATCAACTAGTTGAAGAGACATTGTAGTTAGCTTCACTTTATCAATCCCAAGCTTGTGGAGAATTGATAATGGCATTAAATTGATGCTAGCTCCTAAATCACATAGAGCTTTCTCAATAGTCAACTCACCAATCGTGCACAGAATAGTGAAACTACTTGAATCTTTCAATGTTGGTGGTAGTTTCCTCTTAATTATAGCACTGTATTCCTCAGTAAGTGCCACAATCTCATCTTCCTTGAGCTTCTTCTTCTTCAAGAGCAAATATTTCATGAATCTAGCCTATGAGGGCATCTGTTCAAGTACTTCAGTAAAGGGAATGTTTATCTGTAGCTTCTTAAAGACATCCAAAAACTTGGAAAATTGATTCACCTTCTTTAACCTTTGAGGAAACGGGAGTCTAGCATATAATGAAGGATCAACTATTTTCTGCTCACGTTCCTTCTTCTTCCTCTGCCATTTGGGTTGCTCCTTTTTAGCTCCTTCATTACAACAGTTTTGAGATTGGACATCTGCAACAGGAACATCAATTTCTTTAACTGGTCCATCCAAAGTCTTACCACTTCTCAGTGTAATTGCATGACATTGCTCCTTTGGATTGACGACAATATCACTCAGGAAGGTACCTGGAGGTCTATCTTGAAGCTGTTTTGCTATCTGCCCCACTTGATTCTCTAAATTTTTAATAGCAGCTCCTTGATTTTGAAAATTTGTTTTTGTTTCTTCCATAAAAGTAGAAGTCTGTTGCACAAAAGTAGATATCTGTACAGAGAGTTTCTCAAGTGCAATATCAAGAGGAGACTTCTTCTCTAGTTGAGGATTCAATGGCACTGTTTGATTGCTCTAAGAAAAATTAGAATGATTCCTCCACCTTAGATTATATGAATTTGAAAATGGAACACCCTAAGGTCTAGAAGGAATACCCATATGATTTACCTGTTCTTGGGAACTAAAACTAGAATTGCTTGCTTCACATCCACCATTAGCATGATTACCTTCACAGAAGTCACAAATTAACACTTAGTGTTTCACAGAATTTGCCTGTATACTCTCAACTCTTCTAGTGAGGTTGGCCAACTGCTGAGAAATACTTTTGTTTTGGGCAAGTAAAGCATCAAGAGCATCAAGCTCCATAACTCCTTGTCTGACGACTGCTCTCCCACTAGGCAACTGATATTCATTGGTCGCCATGGTCTCAAACAATTCCTGAGCTTCTTCAGGAGTTTTGGTATTCAGAGATCCACCTGCAGATGCATCTACCATAGCCCTGGTAGGATGATTTAAACCATTATAGAAAATTTGCACCTACTGCCAAACCTCAAATGCATGGTGAGAACACCTCCTTAATAGCTCCTTGAATCTCTCCCAAGATTCATATAATGACTCTCCTTGATTTTGAGTATAACAAGCTATCGCACCTCTCATTCTCACAAACACTGATGGAGGAAAATATCGAGTTAAAATTTTGCCAACCAGATCCTCCCAAGTAGAAATGCTCCCATGTGGCTGAGCTTGTAGCCAGCTCTTTGCTTTGTCTCTGAGAGAAAATGGGAACAGTTGTAATCTAATGGCATCATCAGTAACACCATTATACTTAATAGTATCGCAGAGCTACAAGAAATTGGCAATGTTCAAATTTGGATCTTCTGCTTGACCTCCCCCAAACTGATTCTGCTGCACCAGCTGTAGAAGGGCTGGTTTAATCTCAAAATTATTGGCCTGAATAGCAGGGCGCACAATACTGGTAGAAATATTTTCAGTAGATGAAGTAGCATAGTCAGCCAATGTGCGTCTTCGTTCTGCAGTTTCAACAATTTCTACCATCTTTTCCTCTACGTCTTCAAGCTTCTTCTTTTCTCTAGCTGCTTTCCTGTTTGCTCTAACTGTTCCCTCTATCTCTAGATCAAAAAGTAATTCTTCTAACTATAGAGAACTTTGCATAAACAAAAAAATAAACAAACCAAAGTGAAGTAATGAAGGAAATTAAAAATAAAAATAAAAATAAATGACTAATAAAAATAAACCAAGAAAACAAAAAAATAAAAAGAAACAAATTAAAAAGAAAATTAAATGAAGAAAAATAAAATTAAAAATGAAAAATAATTATCTATAAATAAAAGAAAATTTAAATTACATAAAATAGAATTAAAATTAAAAATAAACAATTAAAAAAATACTTAAATTAGTGTCTTTTCAACTACTATTTAATATTAATAATAATCTCTCAGCTAGAAAAGGTGCCAAAAACTTATTACAATTTGGCAAGTGCACCAAATCGACAAAAGTAATAAAGAGTGAGTAGAGTATCGTTCCATGAGAATTAAGTTATTAATTAGTAAATTCGTTAAATCAACACTATTCAAGCTAATAAAAAGAGACTTGTTGAAAATTAAATTAAAAATAAAAATAAAAATCAGCAAACAATAAATCAAAAGGATGAAAAACAATGATGTTAAAGTGTTAGGGTTCAGATTTCACTTGAACTCTTTAGATGCACATTCAAATATTGGTTTAACTATGTTCTATTTCAATGATTTATGGTCAATTCTTAAAATTAATTAATACTCAATTCCTTGGTATATTAATCCTCTTATGCTGATTGAAATTAACTAATCCCTTAGTCTAACCCTAATTAGAAAGGCATTATCAAGAACGAGGGAATTAAAAGAAAGACCACATAACTCACAACGTCTATTCCTAGCAATTGCAGAAATTATGGTATTTATCACAAGTTTCAGGTTCGTGCAAATTTTCCCAAATCATACATCAACCCAAAAGATCATTCTCAAATTGATCAGGTTTAGAAAAACATTAATAATAGAGATAAATACGTAAATCATGAAAAAAAAATATAAATTAAACTCATAAAAGAAAGTTACATCATCCCCCTAACAAAGGAAAAATTAGTTACAGATGAAAAAAGAAAAACACAAAGGGAAGAATATGACAAACTCCATTGTAGAAAGGTGGAAAGGTTGAAGAAAATCCTAATCTTCAAGCCTAATTGCGCCCACACCACATTAGGGTTTGTGCCTCTTGACAGCTACTGCGTTCTGTCTAAGTGTGTGGCGTAACTTATGAATTTATAAGAAAAAAACGTGGGCTTTCTGCACAGTCAGCGCTCTGGCGCTACGTTACCAGCGCCTAGGCGCTGGCCCATTAAAACCACGGTGTTTTACGTATCGAGAGCCTAGGCGCTCTGACCTCAGCGCCTAGGCGCTAAACCACCAAAATACAAAATCAGTTCTTTGTCTCATAAATCGTCCAGTCTTTTTTTATGCATAATTACTTATCAAAAACACATAATTAAAACATAATTAAAAATAACTAAAAACAAAAGAAAATTAAGGACAAACTCAATCAAAAAGATTAAAAGAGAATGAAAACCCAATACTTTTGAACCGTAAAAATATGAATTTTTGAAGGTTCATCAAAACGCAAGAGTAGGACTTTTAGAAAAGACATAATGACATATCCTCAAATGAAGGCTTGCTATCCAATATAAAACACATCACCATAATATGCAGATAGCCTAACAAAAGCACATAATATTCACTGTTAAATGATCTCAAACTTCGAATTTCAAACAGATTCTAATTTCCTTGGTGAAACTGTGGAAACAGAATTCATATTTCATAATTCATATTGAGAAAGACAGTAAGTACACAAAATTCTAATGTCCTACTTCTCTGTTTTACAAAATAAAAAAATCAGGTAACTACACAGATAAATAACACTAACAACAATAAGTAACAAATCAAATGCAAGAAATTGAGAAAATAACAACAATAAAGCTCAGGCCCCAGTGACTACATAGTTCTGTTTTACACTAATGAGTAACAACAAACCAAATATATCAAACATTTTTCAAAGTGTGATGCACAAAACAAAAAAGAAAGCAAACCCAACTGACTACACAGAGTCATAGACCTCAAGTGGCACTCTAACCGGATCCTCCAAAAAACAAAACAAAATCCGGTAGAAATAAGAGTAAAACTCCTTAAAGTCAATCTTTCTAACCCTTCCTGCAATATGATAAACAAGTTGTTATATGTTAATTGACATTCACAAGAATGCAAGAACATTTAAAATATATGATCTTACCTCATCCTCTTGCTCGTAAAATCGCTAGCAACCTCAACTTCTTGAAGTCCAGAAACTCCTGACATTTCTAATAATACAATAACAGAATACAACATAAAATTAAAAATGTCAAATGAATGAAATGATGAACTACATGTAAAATAAAAAGTTAAAAATAAAAAATGATAATTGTATACCTGATTCAACCTGCTCAATCTCCTCCATTTGACTCTGGAGATCATCCATCTTCTTAGGAGGTCTTAACCAATTTTGGGTACAAATTAAGGCCTCCACTCTGGTGGAAAGCAAAGAACTACGAAATGGATCAAGGATATGACCTCTAATGCTAAAAACAGACTCAAATGACACTGTAGACACCAAAATGGCCAATATCTCCCTAGCCATATGAGAGAGAATATTGTACTTTGATGTCTTCCCTTTCCACCACTTCAATATGTCAAACCCCTCATAATTATCTTCAACGTCATCCTCCATGTATCTATCTAACTCATTCTTCTTTTGCTCACCTTGCTTTTTCTTCAATTTCAACCTAAACTTATCTTCCAAATTAAAACCACCTTCACTACTACCACCGACATTTGTTTGTGTGCTAACATCCGATAAATTGACACTAGAATTGCGAGTATCGGGGATAACGGGATACAATGTAACATATTGTGCAAATAAGTTATTTATGAGATCTTTTAATTTTTTCACGATATCCTTGCACTTATCTTGACCATACATTTCACTAACACAAAATTCAATGTAATTCAACTTATACCTTGGGTCAAGAAAAATAGTCACAAACAACAAAAAATTTAAATTTCCATTAATATCCCAGTACTTATCAAACTTCACCTTCATGTTCATTGTCATTCTTTGCAACACAACATCTTCACTTCCAATCCACAAAGTTAATGAATTTTGAATTTCACACAATTTATGGAGGAAAGTATTAGAGGTCACATGCAAAGAACCAGAAAAAGTAAGTGTGACATCATAGAAAATCTTCAAAAACTTTATAAAAACACGAGCACGGTTCCAATTATCATTATTAGGAGATCCTCCTTCATTGTCAAGAACATGCAAGTAAGTTTGATCCTTATATTCAAGGTGATTAAATGCCTTCTCAAATTGTTCAGCTACTTCCAACATCAAGTAAGTATAATTCCACTTAGTTGGCACATCAAGTATTAGCATATGATTACTAACAACATTTGCCTCTTAGGCACACCTCCTAAAAGTAGCCAATCTAGAAGGAGAGGACCTCACATACTTACATGCACCCCTAATCCTAGCAACAGAGCAATCTAACTCCTTCAACCCATCATTAACAATTAAGTTCTAAATATGAGCACAGCACCTCATGTGCATGAGCTCCCCTTTCAATAAGGTGCATCTATTCCAATCCTGCATTCCCCTCATCAAATATGCTACAGCCGAGTTGTTAGCACTAGCATTATCCACAGTGATTGTGCTAATCTTTAGAATACCCCAATCTTTCAAGTATTTCTCAAAAGATTTCCCTATGGTCTCACCCTTATGGTCACCAATCAACCCAAAACTTAAAATTTTCATATGCAATTCTCACCCACCATTAATAAAGTGTGCAGTGACACACATATAATTAATATTTTGAATCGATGTCCATGTGTCAGTTATTAGTGAGACCATTTGTTGGTTACAAGACAATATAGACTTCAACTTCACTTTTTCCTCTATAAAAAGTTGCATGATATCTCTTGATATAGTCATGTGACCGAGTATTCTAAATCGAGGTTGGGTAGCACTCATGAAACCTCTAAATCTAGGATTCTCAACAAATTTAAAGGGAAGCTCATCTATAATTATCATCTTACAAAGCTCATGCCTACGTTGTTCTTGATTGAAATCTACAAGCTTCATACTCACAACACTACTAGGGTCGTCCTCACTTGACTTTCCAATAGCAATAGTTTTTTGGTTCTTGTCAACCTCCCTTTGTGGATTCTTTGCATACATTTTCAAGTGTCTTATAAGGTTAGTGGTGCCGTGATTAGAGCTATTACAAGCATATGACTTTCTACAATAATTACAACTAGCTTTATCACCATCTTTAGTGAAATGAGACCAAGCATTTGAAGGAGGTCTAGTAGGTTTTCATTTACCTACCTCTTGTTGTGAAGATGGAGTAGCTTCTTGAGCTTGTGATGATGAAGTTGGAGTGAGATTTGGATTGGAAGAAGATGGTGGTGCTGCTGCTGGCTGTGGTCTTACTCCTTCAGTTTGTAATCTAGTTGGTGTTGGTGGAGTGTGAGCACTTCCTACTTGAGTCTCACTAGTGTTGTGACTCTTGTGAGTTTCCATAAGATTTTTCATTTAAAAAGAATCACTGCAATAACATTTACAAGTTACAACTAAAGAAATGACTAACAACTAAAATGTAACTAATAAGCTAACAAGGGATAATGGTGATATATGATAACTAACAACTAAAGTATCTTAAGTAAAGTAACAAAACAGTTCGAGTAAAGTATCTTAAGACACAAGCATTTATCATCCCTTAAATTAACAATCAGAAATGTATAATCAGAAATGTCCCCAACAAAAGGCAAAGCCTCCCACCAATCACATCCAACCTTTATTGCTCACATTTCAGTGCTTCACAATAACACACAAAAAAATATACACAATACCAAGTTATGAGCACAAGGCTAATACCCAAATAGATCAATTTTGAAGGTAGCAAAATTTGAATTCAAATGAGGAAATGATTCAACATTGAGTTGAAACATGAAAGCAAAAAGAGAAAATGACAGGACTTGCGTGGACATCTACCATGTAGAAACACTCACTAACATTTGAGTAAATTACTGAAAACCTTATTGCTAAAATTTATATATATTTTTTCATTTACCTAAAATAAATTGACAAGTTTCTCAAGAAGATAAAGTGAGAGACTAAAATATGGAAGCAAAAGCCAAAAACTAATAATCAAATCACTTTTTGAAGAGAAATATTCTAAATACTCATTTGTTGCATCATTGTTGAGTGTTGACCATTACCTGTACTACATAGTACATATATTGAATCCCGTGTTTGTAGTTTGTACCACATGTATTGAACGAATACACAGATTTGGTCTCCCCTTATTAAATCCTTCTTTCCTAACAAGTTGTACTAATGTCCTGTGATGTTTAATACGCAAAGCTCATGAATTTTGTGCATTTGAAAGAAGTAAATGAATATTGACATGTGTGTACCCAACACTAATGGAGTCATTTGGTGTTGGGCACCACAAGCTCCAGTCACTGCTAACCATAGGTAAGACAACATTTGATGTAGAATTTTTATGTGTGAATAGCATTTGAGTAAATTACTGGAAACCTTATTTATTGCATTCCATAACAAAATTGAATAACACACTTACAGAGAAACTGAAACAGAAGATAACAAAGGCATATCTATTCATGCAAATTACTAGGTGAAGGGAGGACAAGGTAAAGCCAAAAACACCATAACAGATTAGATATTATACCTAAAAGAGGGCTTTCTTGTGATGCAGGTTGAAGTTCAACAATATCCGAGACTCCGAGTTAACCTTAGTCTAAAACTAAACAATCTCACAACTTGAAGTTTACCAGCACCAACACTGTCATTAGAAGTCACAAATAAGAGCATGAGAACACCCACCCGAACACTACACTAGACATGTATGTATATTAGTCAGCTGTATAAAAAAGGACCAAACAAAAAACGTACCTAACATAAATCCAAGAAATTTTACTCCCACAGACTGGTCAATAAAGAAATTCCACTCCCAAGTCTCAACTGAAATCAGTAATGATGAGGGTGAGACATTGTCAGAGGATAAAATAATGTAATAATAACAATGAGTCAAAGACAAAAAAAAAGCCAAACGGCTAACCTTTAACCCACAGCAATAGGATGAGCCAGGTACCACAGTCAGAGAAAGAGAGGGGAGGAGAAATTCTGGTGAGAGAGGGTTGGGATTGAGAAGGGGTGGCACTTAGGGTTTCTAATTTGGGATTTTGCATAAAGAAGGGAAAAGAAATCAAGAGAATGTGAGCAGAGGTGGTGGACTGGTGGCTGTCACGAACTCGTCACCGCCGATGGTGGCTGGGCCGAGAAGGTAAGAGGATTTCTGGTGAGAGAGGGTTGAGATTGAGAACGGGTGGTGCCTAGGGTTTCTAATTTAGGATCTTGCAATAAGAAGGAGGAGAAATTAGGAGAATGTGAGCAGAAGTGGTGGCTATCATATTGTCACGCACTCGTCGCCGCCGATGGTGGCTGGGCCGAGAGGTGAGGACTAAGGAGGAAGAGGAATCGGGGTGAGGTGAGTGGTGACCGAGAAAATAAAATCCAGTGAAATGAGAGAAAGGACGCTCGGGTGGGGTAAAAAACAAGGTGGTATAAACGTATATCATCGCAAAATGACGTCGTTTTACTAGGGTAATCGAGACATCGGGTCGGGTCATCGAGTCAGCTCCTTGAACCCGTCACCCGAACCAATTAATGGATGGGTTGGTCGGGTTTTACCCGAACGGACCTGATTACCCAAACCAATTAAGTTGGATCGGATCGGGTTGTCCGGGTCATCGGGTTGACCCACACCCATGTGCACCCCTAGTTATTTCTAAACACCCCTTTAATGCGCAAGGCCACAATTTTTGCTAACAAGTGGCTACAACTAGCGCCATGACGAAACGTATATATTTGCTAAAATTAATTTTAATTTTTACATAAAATTTAATATCTTATAAATTTTTTTATAATAATGTTATAAATTGAAATTTATAATTTTAAATTTTTTATATTTTGATATATAAATATTATTTTGTTATTAATCAAATATTTTTTAATTATTTTATATTTATTTTAATAATTTAATAAATAAAAGTAATTTTTTATATCATTTAAACAAAATAAATTAATTTAAAATTAATTTTCAATTAATATATTTAAATCTAAAATAATTATATTATAATTAATTATTAAAATAATCAAATTTTTACTTGTGATTTCTAAACACCCTTTTTAATGCGCAAGCCACGCTACCATGTTTGAAGTGGCTATAACTAGTGCCATGATGGAGTGTAAAGAAAAAGTAAAACGTTTTTTGTCCAACTAAATACTCCAACTTTTGTCCACCATATGCTTCCGTATGTATGTTTGTTGACTTTTTCGTATGCCAATATTTTCATTTCAAGTTTCTCATTTCCGGCTTCTTGGATTCACCAGAAACTGATATAGATTAACCACTTATTTTTAATGTATTAACCAGTTAATTTCTCGCTTCTCATTTCTCGCTTATTGGATTCACCAGAAACTAATATAGATTAACCATTTATTTCTAATGTATTAACCAGTTAATTTCTCGCTTCTCATTTCTCGGTTCTTGGATTCACTAGAAACTGATATAGATTAGCCACTTATTTCTAATGTATTAACTAATTAATTTAGATTCACCAATTAATGAGATTCACTAGAAACTTATAGTGATTAACCATTTTTACGTAATGTATTAACTAGTTATTCATTATTAGGAACTCTTTCTTTGATTCACCAGAAACTGATATAGATTGACTACTTATTTCTAATGTATTAACCAGTTAATTTGAATTCACCAATTAATGAGATTCACCATAAACCTATAATGATTAACCACTTTTACGTAATGTATTAACCAGATATTTATTATTGGAAACTCTTTCTTGGATTCACCAAAAACTGATATAGATTAACCACTTATTTTTAATGTATTAACTAGTTAATTTGAATTCACCAATTAATGAGATTCACTAGAAACCTATAGTGATTAACTACTTTTACGTAATATATTAACTAGTTATTCATTATTGGGAACTATTTTTTAGATTCACCAGAAACTGATATAAATTAACCACTTATTTCTAATGTACTAACCAGTTAATTTGGATTCACCAATTAATGAGATTCACTAGAAACCTATTGTGATTAACCACTTTTACGCAATGTATTAACCAGTTATTCATTATTGAGAACTCTTTCTTAGATTTATCAGAAACTGATATAGATTAACCACTTATTTCTAATGTATTAACCAATTAATTTGGATTCACCAATTAATGAGATTCACCAAAAACTTATGCTGATTAACCACTTTTACGTAATGTATTAACCAGTTATTCACTATTGGGAACTCTTTCTTGAATTCACCAGAAACCTATAGTGATTAACCACTTTTACGTAATATATTAACCAGTTATTTATTATTGAGAACTCTTTATTGAATTCACCAGAAACTGATATAGATTAACTACTTATTTTTAATATATTAACGAGTTAATTTGGATTTACCAATTTATGAGATTCACCAGAAACCTATAGTGATTAACCACTTTTAGGTAATGTATTAACCAGTTATTCATTATTAAAAATTCTTTCTTAGATTCACTAGAAATTGATATAGATTAACCATTTATTTCTAATATATTAACTAATTAATTTAGATTCACCAATTAATGAGATTTACCAGAAACCTATAGTGATTAATTACTTTTACATAATGCATTAACTAGTTATTCATTATTAAAAATTCTTTTTTGGATTCACCAAAAATTGATATAAATTAACTACTTATTTTTAATATATTAACTAATTAATTTGACTTTCACTAATTAATAAAATTTATCACAAAACTTTGCATATTGATATATGATGAACAATAATTAAAATTTTTTGGATAGACGAATAACATGACCAAAAGAAAAAATGCCATCAGACCGTGGAGCCACTGCACTCCGTCACGGTTTTAGTATAAGGAGCATTCCCCACCTCGAGGAATGTTCACGACTTTGGACAAGTATCCTTAAAAAGTCACGGTATCAAACATCCCTGTTGGGCCGACTTTAACTTAAGGTCACTACGGCAAGAGCTAAGGCTTCATAATTTTATAATAATATAAATAATTATATTTAAAATAATAAATTAAATAATTAATAAAATATTGATATATTATTTTTATTTTTATATTTTTGATGTCTTACATTCTTTATTTCATATTTATCGTTTTATTAAACAAAACTCAATTTAAAAAGAAAGATAAAGTAGTAAAAAAAACTCTTTCACTTCACTAAATTGTTTCTGTTTGTTAGACTTAAAAATCTCCTTCACATACTAATGCAGATATGCAACATATAATGCCACTCTCACTCAAAAAAAAAAAAAAAAAAACGTCTAATAACTTTTACAAAGTTGGACAATTACAAAGAGATGATCGGTTACAAATAAAAAATATAGATTATTGCTTGTCAATCCACTAATTTTAATAAAAGGCCTCATTTTATATTTTACTTTAGGCCAATCAGATTATTGAACCGTCCCTACAACCCTGAAAAAGATAGAACTTGAGTAGTTAAGTTATCTTAACCCCACTAAATTAATTAGGAACATTTTTACTTATTTCTTTTATTTCAATACATTTTTTTTATTTACAATTGTTTTATCGTTTATATCAGTTTTAATTGCCTCGAATGAGAATTTAATTTTTTTTTCGGAATCCATTTTTACTTGTTTATATTCTCAAAATAAATAAAATACTTCAAAATTCAAGCTTGATATGAATTTTCCCGAAAATTGACTGATTAAGTTCAGAAAAAATAATTTCAGTTAATAATGATTTTTTATCAAATGTATCCATTTTCTGTTCAAATTCTGGATAATTACTATTAATAATATTCTTAATATTAAGAAGGATACCATGAATCTTATTTATCCAAATGTAATTTTTTGTGTAACTTTCCCTTTTGATTGAGGATGAAAAACATTTTATCATTTGTCCATGACAAGGTCCGTTCAAGAAAGGATCATATATGTTATGTAAGTATTTGTTTTAGTCTCATCCTTACATAATCTAATTCACTTTTCGAATATATCCAGAGGAGTAAATTCTTTATCTAGAACTTTGGCCCTATTTAGAAAATCATTGTTTAATTTCTTTATTTTTTCTTCATTAAAAGAGCTCCAATAATTAGACAATTCATCATAGGAGATTTTTTCTGTTGTGAAGAGAGAAATTTTTGTTTGCATCATTTTTAGAAAAGTTGACAAATTGGGTGGATACGTAAAAAAATATTCTTTCTTTTCCATCACTTTGACATGTATGAAAAAAAAATTGTGAAATTTCATTTCTTACGACATTTTCAAATCGATCATTTTTTATATATCGCAATGGACGATTCCATCGTTTATAATCGAAAACTATGGTTAGAAGAGGTTTTTGAAATCCGAAGATATCTTTCTCCTTATCTTTTTCCGGAAAAAGATATTCTTCGTTGGATTTCTTTTTTTCTTGTTTAGTTTCTGCCGTTTCCGAAGTTCTTTCGACATCCATTTTGATTTTTTTTATCAAATTTCTTTCTTTCTTGAATTTATGACAATTTCTTAGTAAAAAGGTCGACGATGTTCTGCCCAAATAGTATAAACAGGTAATAAAAAAAATAAAGATTTGAGATATAGAATTTCAAAATTTTGACATAATGTATTTATTAGATCGAATAGGTACATTAGACTTAATCGACTTATTTTGCTGTATCCAGACTAATATCAATCCAATCCATTTCATCAAAAAAATGTGACCAATTAAGCAACCAACAAAACTACTTGTTAAAAATAACAATTTTTTGTTCCATCGAAACAGATAAGTGTTCACTAATCTAATATAGATTGAACTTGGTAAAAGAAAGGGGTTTAATAACTGAAAAAAAAGATTATTAAAGAATATTCTTTGAATGCTAAAATTACGTATTGAATTTGGATTCTTGTATCCATAATTCAAAAAGGGTTTGTGATTATTGCCGAAGAAATGAAATAAAAGATACGGTAGAGCTATGACAGTTATTGTATAAGGTCTACCCAATGCTAGATGCAAAGGCGCATAATAGATCGATAGGAACATCATGAGCTGTCCCGTAATAAACCCAGTTGTTGCTGATACTTTCTTCTCGGTCCCCTCTTCCATAACCCGAGCTCGAAGAAGGAAGAGATAAGAGGGCCCTATGGAGAATGTGGTCAGAAATCCATAATAGAGTCCGACCACAACGACCGAATTCATTATCTTCATGCATAAGGATACTAGATTATCCAGTATAAAAGATTGAAAAATCATCGCAAACCTCTCTTTTTCTTTTCTATTGCAATTTCTGGATTATTATATAATGATTTTTAAACTTTCCATATATATATAGAAATAGAAAGAGATAGACTAGAAACGACATCTCTTATCTCAATGACATCAAAGAGAGGGATATTAAATGAATGGAATTAGTATCCTTTTACAAAAATACACAAGAAAGTAGTTATTTGCATTCATATCGAGTTATGAACAATTGATAATTCATACGGAGGTATCTCTTCTAAAGCTCGTTTGAATGTGTATTTTTAGATAAAAAAATATTTTTTAAAGATAAATATTTTTTGTTTATTTTTAACATATTTGGATATTCTTTTTTTTTTTAAATGATACATTTTTAAAAGTTAAATTTTGGTGCTTTTAAAAAGATCTTTTTTATAATATTAAAAACTGTTCAAACATTAAAAGAAGTAATTCTTTAATATTATATCCAAACGTAAATTAACATTTATTTTTTCAAAAGATTTTTTTATAAAAATATATATATATATATTTATTTATTTTAGAAACTCATCTAAACGATCTCCAATTTGGCTTTAAAGACTTCATATTAGTGTATTATTTTTTAAATTTTATGTTGTTTTGATTTTTACATAACAAAATTATTATATACTGAAGTCTTATGCAGAAATCAATTATTTATTCAAAAAATATATAAACGCATAAAAATAATCTATTTTATATTTCATAAGTCATCAAGAAGTGTGATATAACAAAAATGATCAAATTCTGCTGTAGTTATTCAATAGCAGGCCTATATATTTTTCTCTTTTGTGGTATTTTCTCTTCTTTTGTGATGCTTTATTTTTTTTGTAGATTTTCTTGTGGTGCTTTAGTCTCTTTTAAGTATTTTTTTAACATAAACTACCGTCTGGATCATTTGGTAGTAGTCTTTTCTGTTTTATTCATTTTTTTAAAAAAAATTTGCACATTTCTTTAATAATTTTATCATATTTCTTTTATAGATGTGTTTTTTGATAGACCTCAAGGGATTAGCTTTTACTTTCTTTGATATGCCATATATCCCTTTTGAGGTGGGCATATAGAGGTGCGATAAGAAAAGTGAGAGATTGGAGCTCTTGGTCATGGTGCAAAAAAGAAATAATCCTGTTTAAAGTAAGATCAAAACATCATAGTCTCGAAAGAGAAGACTAATGTAATTTAACACTTTCATGTCTTTTGTTCTCTCATTAGTTTTTATTGTAAAGATTTAAGTGTGGGTGGGGTATTTTTCTTGACTCGTTCCTTCCTTATTTTCTTTCTATCTTGTAGGAAGTAATATTGGATAGTTTCCTATTGCTTTTTATATTTGAGATTTGTATTTTGTTCATTTTCTATAATGAATATATATCTTCTAGCAGAAAAAGCAAATTAAGAAGTGTGGTTAAGTTAAAAACTTGAGTTTTTAGTGGGATTAGGATTCTCTCATGTTATTGAATAATATGAGAGGGTCATATTAGAAAGATAAAGAGAGAAATTATTAGATGAGAACTTCTTTCCTTAGGGATGCAAATTACTTTTTGACATGTGTAAAGTTTTGTTATTAGAGATATGCGTATTTTTCATATATAAAGAAACCAGACCGAACTAGCCGATTCAATTAGAAAACCAGTGAGTCGGCCATGTGTGTGGTCCAATTAGATCATATAACTAGCCATTTAAAAAATTGGTAAGGAACCAAACGAATCGGTAAAAACCCGCAAAACTGGTAAAAATTGGTAGTTTGAAGGTTCCAACTGCTTTCAAAAATTTGGATACTCTATCACCGAAGCCTCGTCAAGAGCTCCATCACCCAAGCTTGTAACCCGTCTGCTCTCTCAACAATCACGTGCACAGTGGTCGCGAGGGGAGGACTAGTTGGTCGATCTTTCCTCACATCGTTGGTCAAGAGGAGCGGTGTATCCTCGAGGTTATATCCGGGCATGTTTGACGATAGTGATAAAATAAATTGTAAAAAATATTCAAAAAAATCAAAAAATGATAAAATAAAAATTTAGGGGTGAAAAAAAAAATATAATAAATAACTATAATTTTTCAAAATTTGTCTAACAAAACTTAATCTAAAATTAATGTCAAACACCTAAAATACTTTTTTAATTTATATATCTTTTTGAATTTATACATAAAAGTAATTCTTTTTATATCAAAAAAATATTTTAATTTATATAATTAAGTTTTTTAATAATTTTATATAAAATATTTATATAAATTTTTTAACTAATCTAAACACACACTTAATTTGACTCACCAACAACCTTTTGACAAATCCGTTACTGCCTCTTGTGTTTTTTTTTTTTAATCTCTAAAGCATGGGCCTTTTATTTACAATTTATGCTTCAAGCATGAGCCTTTAATCATGTGAATTTATTAAAAAAAAAAAAATAAAATCTATATGCTTTTGTTATATTAATACTTTTAGTATTTTATATTATATAAAATTAGAAATTATATATTTATTTATTTATCGAGAAATTTGAATTAAACTAGTGAGCATTACAATACCTTCATCGTTTAATAATCGGTTTGATTTTAAAAATATTGGATTTTTTAAGATAGCCCACATAATTGTAAATTTAAAAAGATGATTTGCCTTAAAATAAAAAGTTTCCCTAGTTCCAACGCTTTCAAAATTTGGTGGTGCTTTATCTTTCTCTAACTTAACTATCATATTACATGTGAGAATTCTTTTCACTTATAGATGGACAATTTTATTCATTCTCATTATTCATCCAATCTTTAGCTCTCACATCACACCAAAAATATTATAGCTTGTAATTTGATACCTATGTTACGCAAATATCATTGCCTTTTATCCACTTTTATTCAACAATCACCGGAGCAACAGGTGGTTGTATTTTGAGGAGAGGACTAGTGGGTGGTCGAACCTTCTTTGTTCACATCGTTGGTCGGGAGGGCAGGTGGTAAGATCCTCTATAAACAAGGTTAGATAGTGGTGGGGATATTCAACCGGTGTTTGCTACGATGGTGATAAAAGGGAGATGAGCAAAAAATGTAAGAGAGAAATATGAATTTTAAAAGTGTATGGCTACTGTGAAAAAGAACGAGACAAAATTACATTAGGGTTTGAGAATTTAGGGGGTGTTTAGGAAAAAAAATTCCTTTGCCAACAACTTAAATTTTGGCAAATAACTTTGTTTATTATTCATAGGATGTTTGGAAATTTCGGAAAAGCTTTTATAATAAATTTAATGTATTATAATATATTTTTTTACATCATAAGCTTAAAGTTTATGGTTTTTGATTATAGGTTATTCTAAAAGTTTTGAGATGTAAATATCATTTTATTTTTAATTAAATAATTTTTTTTTGAATTATTAAATATTTCTTTTAATTATTTAATGCATAAAAT
Source organism: Ormosia semicastrata (assembly GCA_029884595.1). NCBI lineage: Eukaryota > Viridiplantae > Streptophyta > Magnoliopsida > Fabales > Fabaceae > Ormosia > Ormosia semicastrata. The sequence continues at coordinate 18,522,867 of JAQQTO010000037.1, read as the reverse complement.
TGATTTTTTATATCATTTAAAAAAATAAATTATTTTAAAATTATTTTTTAACTAACATTTCTAAATATAAAATTAATTTTATTATAATTAATTATATAATAATCAATTATTAAAATAATTAAATTTTTATAACTAATCTAAATACACACTTAATTTGACCAACCAACAACCTTTTGACAAACCCACGTTCTGCCTCTTGTGTTTTTTTTTTTCAGATCCTTTTTAAACTCTAATCTCTAAAGCATGGGCCTTTTAAGGCTAAAAATAAACCCATTTTAGTTTTTGGTCTATTAGGCCTTTTCTTTACAATCTATGCTTCAAGCATAAGCCTTTAATCTATGTGAATTTGTGTAGACAAAAAAAAGCATAAAATCTATATGCTTTTGTTATATTTTTATATACTTTTATTATTTTATATAAAATATAAAATTAGAAATTATATATTTATTTATTTAATTAATTATCGGTTTAACACAATTCAACTATAATTAAACTAGTGAACCAACAACTAAATCATCAATACCTTCATCGGTTTAATAATCGATTTGTTTTTAAAAATATTGGATTTTTTAAGATAGCCCACATAACTGTATACATGTTAAAAAAATATTTATGATTTGCATGCTTAAAATAAAAAATTTAAACTTATTGTTTCCACCCAAAAAAATTTTTAAAGATAAAAATAAAATTTATTCTCTATATAACTAATAGGTTCTATGACCAATCTGATAGATCTCTGCATAATAAAAGTTGTATTTATCTTTCTCTAACTTAACTATCATATTACATGTGAGAATTCTTTTCCTTGTAGATGGACACATTTTATTCATAGTGTAAGAGTTCAAATATCAGTATCGGGTGAACAAGATTTCATCATTGTATTTTGAGGAGAGAATACTCATACACCCAAATAATGTAAGAATACCTCGTGAGAGACCCAACTACATTTTCCACTTCACAATTGACAAAATTTAATATGAGAGGAAATTACATTTGTCGGATTACTAAATTTTGCATTGAGTTACGACCTTGCGTGTTCAGAAGTTAGGTAAATCTGCACACCAGAACTGTATAAAATTGTCCTTCTATAAAAACAAGTAAATAGAATCTATTTAAAATTTATACCAATTTGATTTATGGAGATTAATAATCTATTTAAAAATAGTATAAAAGTTGACGCAAGAAAAAAAAGGGGTTTACCTTTGAAACCCCACCTTGTTATTTCTTTTGATGGAAGAGTGTCCCTGTATGGCACGAAGACATTTTACCGAAAGCTTCCTAGGAATAACGTGGTTGATAAATTATAAAGGGAAATTATTTTTTGAGGTGATGCATATGAATTCATTGGGGTAGTTGAATGACTTAACGCAACGAAAAACCAAATTTATTTAGGTACCGATGAGTAAATGATGATGTTACACTACTTTTTTTATATAATTTTTTATATTATTTTATATATTATTTTTTAATAATTATGATTGAGTGAGAAAAATATTAATATGTGGATATTAATTTTAATAATATAAAAAATAATATAAAAAGTGATATAAAAAAATGTAATGAAAAAATCAAAGTTGATTCCTTAATGTAAAGTCGTGCTTATAAATACATCCCTGCGTATCGGTGAGGTCACAGTGAATTAGACAAAAATAAGATGCAAAGAAAATAATGGATGCACATGACAATTGTGGCACCCAGAGGCAGAGCCTCCAAAAGTTGCAGATTGTAGCCGTAATGAGTGTGCCACCGCTCAAGGTGACTGAACCATGGCTAGTTCGCAAAGTCTTGGTCAGTGACCCAAACACCATTCGCGGATGCTACCAAATATGTCTGTACTATGAGAAATTGAACGAGGAGGACCATGATGGTTGGCATTTGGCTGGTTGGATCGTGGAGTCACTATCCAGGGCCCTGTTGGAGCACCCTCTACTCGCTGGTCGCCTCCAAAGAAGGGAGGTTGGTGATTTGGAAATTGTGTCTAATGATTCTGGCATTCGACTCTTGGAGGCATTGTACCCAATGAGCTTGTCAGAGTTTCTTGCCTTGAATGAAAAGGAACATCTTGAGGCTGAGCTTGTGTTCTGGAAGGAAATTGATGACCAGTGTCCTCAGTTCTCTCCCCTCTTTTATGTTCAGGCAAGTACTACTTTGTCTTTGACCAACTTCTGTTCTTTTATTCTTTTGGTTAATCAAGTTAATACAGCACAGCATGAAATTCAATTTCAAGTTTTGAATGGATTCCAAATGCTTGTGTGTTCATTTCTCAGGTGACCAACTTTGAATGTGGAGGACACTCAATTGGCATTAGCTGCAGCCTCCTCTTGGCGGAGGTTTTGGTAATTGAGAACTTCCTCAAAAAATGGGCAGAAATACACAACAATATGTTACCCCAAAATGAAGAGATTAATAAGATACCCATATTTTATCACCCTCGTCTGAAAAATTCTGAGCCTCTTCCCTCCGACATAATTAGCCGCACTCTAAGCAAAAATGGAGTTGAAAGCATGGTATTCAAAATCAGTGCCGAGGATGTAACTTTCAACAAGGACCTGTGGAGGGAATTAGCCATGCTTTGTGTCAAGGACGCAGAAGGAAAGCTTCACATAAAAATGGGTTCGGATTTTTCTTTGGCTGTGAAAGAATCATCAGAGGTCATAAAGGTAGAAAGTTGCTCAAAGGGTGGATACAGTATGGAGGGGTTGCACCTCAAGAATCAAATCAGTCGTACCACATGGAAGGAATTTGGAGTGTACGAGGTAGCGTTTCATGAAGGGAATAAGCCTGTTCACGTTTCTTGTTGGATTGGATCCGTTGTTGAGGGACATGTAATGGCAGTCCCATACCCAACGGAGAATGTATCTGCCGTCATTGTAGTGGCGGTCCCATATTGATTGTACCAACGACCAACTACCAATAACAGTTGCGTATTATTTATTTTTCATTGAAAGGTTTGTTTCCCATTTGAATGATCACCTTAGTATATTATTGCTGAAACAACTCATAACTTACACGATTCCTTGCATATCGATATTTTCATAGATTTATAGCAATTTATGTAATTTTTTTTAAAGAAAAAAGGGGTTGATTTGTGTAAAAATAATATATTATGAGAAAAATATAAGTTTAGAAATGAGTTATTTTAAAGATAATATATTTGGCCAAAAATCTACGTATATGCTTTATCTTTCAAGATTCAACTGCAGCGCGAATACATTCACATTTATGAGGGAAATGTTCCCCCAGTATGTTTAGCCGGAATTATTTTTCAAATTAATAATTTTTTTTGTTTTAAAGTTTTTTGTATTGTTTATGGTATATTTAGATAATTTTTAACAGTTTTTGTACAAAATTTAATATATTATATTTTTTATAAGTTTGAAACTTAAAATTTATAATTCTAAATTATAGATTATTTTAAAAAATTTAAAATATAAATATTATTTTATTTTTAATTAAATAATTTTTAATCATTCTCTGTCTCTTTTAATAATTTAACATATAAAATATATTCATTTATACCATTTAAATAAAATAATTTTTTTTAAAATATTTTTAACTAATATATACAAACATAAAATTAATTATATAATAATTTATTATTAAAATAATTAAAATTTTCACAATTATATCATACTCACCCTGAACCATATATATATATATATAGTGAAGTCTTAAGATCTACTTATTTACTTAATATAACAATCTTAATAAATAATGAGAATAATGAGGAGAGATAAAGAAATATGATATACTAATAAAGAAAAAAAATTAGTTATTAAGTCTACTTATTAATTTAAAAATAATTTTTATTAAAAATATGTGAAAGTTGCATCATAATATCACATTAAAAAAAATAATCTTTCCAAACATGCTTATATTACCATGTTAGATACAAACTCTGAAAAATTGTTTATATTATTACAATTGCTTATCAAATAGCAAAAAAAAATGGAGATAGATAATTTTAGAACATCATTAAATTATTATAATTTTTTAATAAAATTATTTATAATTTATTGGTGTCAAATAATTATAAATGTTTACTTTTTATTTATTTATAATATCTACAATGTCTAACTTTTTAGATATTTATATAAAAAATTTAAAAAATGGCGGTCCCATATTGATTGTACCAACAACCAACTACCAATAACAGTTGCGTATTATTTATTTTTCATTGAAAGGTTTGTTTCCCATTTGAATGATCACTTTAGTATATTATTGCTGAAACAACTCATAACTTAAACGATTCCTTGCATTTCGATATTTTCATAGATTTATAGCAATTTATGTAATTTTTTTTAAAGAGAAAAGGGGTTGATTTGTGTAAAAATAATATATTATGAGAAAAATATAAGTTGAGAAATGAGTTATTTTAAAGATAAAATCTACGTATATGCTTTATCTTTCAAGTTTCAACTGCAGCGCGAATACATTTACATTTATGAGGGAAATGTTCACCCACTAACTGTATGTTTAGCTGGAATTATTTTCCAAATTAATAATTTTTTGTTTTTTAAATTTTTTTTTTTTGTTTATGGTATATTTAGATAATTTTTAATAATTTTTGTACAAAATTTAATATATTATAATAATTTTTTTATAAGTTTAAATTTAAAATTTAAAATTATAAATTATAAATTATTTTAAAAGTTTTAAAATATAAATATTATTTTATTTTTTATTAAATAATTTTTTAATTATTTTATATTCTTTTGATAATTTAATATATAAAATATATTCATTTTATATCATCTAAATAAAATAATTTTTTAAAACATTTTTTAACTAATATATCTAAATAAAATAATTAATTGTATAACAATTAATTATTAAAATAATTAAAAAATTTACAATTATATTATACTCACCTTGAACTGTGTGTATATATATATATATAATTTTAAATCTTTTTACATATTTTTTTATTAATTTTCTTATTTATTAAATTAAAAATGTATTAAATATCTTTTATATTTTTAAAATATTAAATATATTTATTTTTTATTAAATATTTTTTATTTAATATTAAAAAAATTATGAAGAAAATATGTGATGAGAATATATATATATATAAGATGTGCGTCAATTGAGATGAGTGTTTATTGTGAGGGGTGAGAGAATTAAATCTTGTGAATTAGATCTTATATGAATGATTAATATTAGAACATAAATGATATAACTTTTTTAAGTGGTCACATGACCTTCAAGTAACTTTTAATCTTGACTATTCATGTATGGTTGTATGGTCAATATTTACTCTTCTCACCCTCTCACAATAAAAACTTCTTTCACTATATATGTTCCTTATATATATAGAGAGAGAGAGAAGATCTTACTCAGGTGAGAGGAGTGTTTATTATGAGAGGTGAGGGGAGTGAATCTTGATCATTGGATCTTTCATGAATTGTCAAGATTAGAAGATAAATACAAGTGACTTTTTTAAGTGGTCACATGACCTTTAAGTAACTTTTAATCTTGATCATCTATATATAATTGTATTGTCAAAATTTATTTCTCTCATAATAAAAACTATTCTCACTAAATATGTCCCCTATATACACTATATATATATATAAGATCTTACTCAGGTGAGAGAAATGTTTATTGTGAGAGACGAGAGGAGTGAATCTTGATCATTAGATCTTTTATGAATAGTCAAAATTAGAACATAAATGTATGTGACTTTTTTAAGTGGTCACATGACCTTCAAATAATTTTTAATTTTGACCATCTATATATAGTTGTATGGTCAAGATTTACTCTTCTCACATTCTCATAATAAAAACTTCTCTCACTAGATATATATATATATATATATAATATATATATATTCTTACTTTCGATAAAAGAATGTTTATTATAAGAGGTAAAAAGAGTAAATATTAAGCATTAAAGAAGAATGGTATCCAATCAAATCACCACAAAAACGGAACACTACCATTAATTCGAAATGGTTGACGTGCAGAACTCAAAACTCTAAACCACATAGGGGCATTTAATACATGTTTGATAACAGATTTAATGTTGCTGACAGCTTTTTTTTTTAATTTTTTTTATTTGATTATATTTGTTAAAATTAATTTTAATTTTTACATAAAATTTAATATCTTATAATTATTTTTTGTAATAATGTTATAAATTGAAGTTTATAATTTTAAATTTTAAAATATTTTTTATATTTTGAAATATAAATATTATTTTATTATTAATTAAATAATTTTTAATTATTTTATATTTATTTAATAATTTAATTACAAATAATTTTTTATATAATTTAAATAAAATAAATTAATTTAAATAATTAATGTTTACCATTATTTATAAACAACCCTAAAAGGCCATAGTTTTCGCTGACAAGTAAACTTGGTAAAATTATTTTTCCGCTAAAATGCGAGGCGGGGTAAAAAAATGGGTTGGAAAAAATTACTTGCTTTAAAGGCGGGTTAAAAAATAAAATACGAAAAAAATAGATGAGTTGGCGGGTCAATCCTATAATCTAAAAATAAAAAAAAAATTATACAAAAAATTAATAAATACTATAAAAAATAATAAATAATAATGATAAAAAATTATAAATCACATATCTAAAATATAATTTTTAAAATAATCTAATTAAGTATTCAAATTATATAACCAAAAAAAATTTTATTTATAAACATTTTTTTTTAAAAAAAAGAGTTAACCTTTAATGCGCAAGGCCATGCGAAGCGTTTCGCTGAAACAAAATGGCTGCAACTAAATGTCATGTCATGACAAAGCGTAAAGAAAAAATGTCATCATTGTCATGAACCGCAGAGCCACCGCACTACGTCATGATTTTAGTATAAGGAGCTTTAAAGCATAGACACGAACACGGATACGGAACACGATATGGACATAGATATGAAACACAATATGAATATAGAGACATATTAAATTTAAAAAATTATAAGATATAGTCACAACATATATATATATAAATATAATAGTAAATTAAAAAATGGTTTATATATATATATATATATTACAAAATTTAAAAAAAAATTCATAATTCATTAATATCATTTCTATAAACTTAAAATTTATAATATCTTAATATATGTCATATATATCAATATTTACTACCTAATAAGTCCCTTCTAAAAAATATAGAGCATAATTTTTATTGACATTTTTTAAAAAATTTTCTAAACTAACTTCTCCTAATAGAACTAATAATGTACAAATATATGTGTATAAAAAATTAACTAGAAGGAACATTAATGTGATGTAAGCTTCGGTGACAATGAAGTAGACAGATTGGTACGAGCAGAGGTAAAAAGAACAAATAAAAATAGTTGTGTGTAAAAAGATAAAACTTAAAAGTCTAATAGTGACGTGTGAAAAAATAAAACTTAAAATACTGGTATGTAAAAATAGTAATTTTGGATGTGAATCATGTGATTGAGCTTGAGTGGATTACAGGTTTGCTAATTGAACGTTAGTCATAGAAACTAATTTTTTTTTTTAAATATTAATGAGTCATGTCTAAATTATATTTTAGACGTGTCTAAACGTGTCCAAATATGTCTGAGACGTATTTAAACTAAAAAATAATATTTTAATTAAATACATTTAGATATATAGGACACATATATCATATGAATGTTTATATACATCTAATATGTAAACACACCACAAAATAAACATGTCAGTGCATCATAGATAAGGATGTCAAATGGGTCAAGTCCGATGGATCAGCTCAAATAGTTCAACAAAATGGACGGATTGAATTAGTGAAATACCAGCTCAAAACTTATATGACTCGAATGGGCTGAGCCCAAATAAGTCAGGTCAACTTACTTTTTTAACACTACATAAAACTAAATAAACTGAGTTGAACTAACAAAATATCAATTCAAAAATAATTCAATCCAAATGGATCTATCAGAATTGACTGGACAAATCCGTTTTGACACTCATTGATAAGGAGCATTCTCCACCCTAAGGAATGTTCACGACTTTGAACAAGTATACTTTTACTTAAGGTCACTACAGCAAGAGCTAAAGCTTCACAATTTTATAATAATATAAATAATTATATTTAAAATAATTAATAAAATATTGATATATTATTTCTATTTTTATCTTTTTGATGTCTAACATTTTCTATTTCATATTTATCATTATTATTAAACAAAACTCAATTTAAAAAGAAAGATAAAGTAGTAAAAAAAAACTTTTTCACTTTACTAAATTGTTTCTTTTTGTTAAACTTAAAAATCTCCTCCGCATACTAATGCAGGTATACAACAGTTAATGCCACACTCCCTCAAAAAAATAAAAAACTTATAATAACTTTTACAAAGTTGGACAATTACAAAGAGATGATCTGTTACAAATAAAAAATATAGATTATTACTTGTCAATCCACTAATTTTAATAAAAGACCTCATTTTATATTTTACTTTAGGCCTATCAGATTATTGAACCGCCCCTACAACCCTGAAAAAGATAGAACTTGAGTAGTTAAGCTATCTTAACCCCACTAAATTAATTAAGAGTATAATTAGGTCGATTTAGTTTGATTTTTGAGAAAAAATAAATTCAAATAAATCAAAATCAATTAATTTTATTTGGTTTGATTTTTTTTATTTTTTAATAGTCAAACCTGAATTAAATCGAACTGAATATCTACGAATTGGTTTGGTTCGAGTGATAGAGTTGATTATTTTTTAACACAAAAATTAGTTAAATAATTAGTTTTTCATAGAAACAAAAAAATGCATAATAAACCTATGAAAAATTTTCTAGAAATATAATCAAATCTACTTATCTCAATAAGCACACTACAAAATACAAACTTCAAAATTATATGTTTAACACATTGCCCTAATTCTACTGATAATACACTCAGTCAGTGCTTTTGATGTATGGTACTTTGTTTATTTTGAAATATTCAACTGAGTGTTTAATTCCTATATAAATAAGCACATAAGTTAGTTAATTTATATGACCTTAATGGTGAGTTATGGTATATGCTTTTGTATTTACTGTTTGTAATGTATTTTTTTTTTTTTTTGTTAAGTTGCTTCAAAATAACAACCCGCATGTAATATAACTTTTAAAATATTAGTTTCAAGTTGAATGAATTTTTTTTTATACTTTTAGACTTGCTATTTGTTATGTATTATAAAGCTTTTTTAGGTTAAGTTGTCATGTTAATATTTTGTGGTCAAGACTTAAAAGCTCTTGACTTATGACATGGAATAAATCGGTTACACTCTTTTTAATATTTTATATTATTTTATTTTTACACTTAGTTTAGTCATTATATTTATATAAATTAGTTAGATAAATTATATGTCATGCACTCTTATTGTTACTCTTATGCATTATGTTAGAAAAACATTATATATATATATATATATATATATATATATATATATATATATATATATAATAGTTTGGTTTGGTTCTCAAGTTTGAAACTTTCAATTTGATAACTAAACTAATTAAGTCTCATTTGGTTCATATTTTATCCGAATCAATCAACATACTCGAATCAAATCAAACCAATCTAATTAGTTCGATTCAAGTTGATCGAGTTTGTCAAATTATTCGAACTAATTTACACTCCTAAAATCAATGTCAAATCCTCTAGAAGCTTAATGAGATAACACCAAATCTCCCATTACCTAATAATATAGAAATAAAATCTCCTCAATCCCTAAATAATAGGAGTTATCACTACTGAAGTTATTTCCTTAGCAAATATCATCTACCATATAAAGGTGGCCAAGCAATTAGGTAAGGGAACATCTTACACACACTCTTGCCGCTAGTACCACTTTTGCAATTACACTCTCTGCACTTTACCGTTATATTAGGGAGCACCAACTCCTCCACCCATTCTGCCTAAGATGAGCATTCTTCAAGAACAGATGAGCACCAACATCCTCCACCCATTATGCCAAAGATCAACATTCTTCAAGAATAGATGAGTCTGATCTAAACATAAGATTCAACAAAATTTTTACAGAAAATCACTTATTCCAACCCTTCTGGCTAAGGTCAATTATGCTCATACAGCTTAGTTTTTTTGGTATACTTATTTTGAGATAGTTACAAACCTATGTAATAAGTAAATATAGTCCATTTTAAGATTCCAATTCCGTTTAGGTCAGAAGTAAAATGATATGTTATTCTTCAAAAAATTTATAGGAATTGAACACACATCCTCTTCTCACTTTTTCTGTGTCATCCCATGTAGGTCTCACACCTTAAATTTGAATGGAGCAGTTTTACATATTTTTAAAAAAATGCTTTTAATAATTAATAATATTATAGTCACTAGTGTTGTATTCGACAATGGGCTTATAGGCTTCGGTTAAATTAAGAAGACCCAAAATGAACCAGGCCCAAACTATAAAAGCGCAACCCGCAAAACGTTTGTTAAATAAGAATTTCTACTGCCTTCAATAGCTTCGGTACTACTACTTCTTGTCAGCTGTCAGTTCACACTCAATTTGGTTGGTTAGTTTTGTCATTTCATTCCTCTGAAAAAGGGTGCTTAAGTAATTTTAGGACGTTTCTGTACTTGGGATTGGGAATGCTCTCCTATGCTTACGTGGAAGATTCCAAGATGGCCATGATGTTATTGTCCGCACAGAAGCAGCACCTCTCCGCTTGGCCTCTTGTTTCTGTTGCGGTTATTGCACCGTATGAGGAGGGAGGGAGGGAAAGTGTGGAGAAAATTTTGAGAGAGGGGGGGTTTTGGTGGTTTGAGGAATGGAGAGTGGGAGTAGCATAGTTGGGACGCAGGGAAAAGCAATTCGAATCGAGAATCCGTTTACTTTGAAAGTGGGTCAAGTGTTTACGGGTTTTGGAATCGGCTGTGGAATAGGCATCGGCGTTGGACGCCCTTTAAATTTAGGTACCTTTTTTAGTTTTCATTCTATCCTATTTCATTTCATAGAAACACCATGGACTTGGGACACTTCTTCAAACCCAAAATTGGCCATGCCCCTGCCCCACCTCCACAAACTTCTGCTAACAAGCCCTGTATTTGTTTTTGCCATTTCCTATTCCTCTTATATTTTGGATTTTGGCCCTTTTTATTCCGTGAGTTTTTTTAAAAATAAAAAAAAAATTGGTTTGATTCAGTTGGCGGATTACATTTTAAATGTTTGTGTATGATGATGCATTTTATATTTTATGTTTGTCATGTTGATACTCAACTCGCTGATTTGTTATTTTATGCATTTTTCGTTGCTTTTCGTTTTTTTTTCTTCCCAAGTTTAGCCTAAATAGTATTGCTTCTCCTTCATGTAGGTGATAGTCGTTCACACTTGAGAAATATTACTGAAAATATATTTGATTGCTTAATTTTTAAATTTTTTGACCAGTCCATATTTATTCCATCTAGGTGCAATACCCATGTTGAATCAAGTAATGAGTGCCACCAGAGGTGCAACCGATGCATTTTCTGGTGTTAGCAGGCATGTCAATTCTTCTGTAAGTCAAAATACCCTGTTACCTCTTTTTTTTTTTTTTTTTCTCGGAGGTGGGGGGGGGGGGGGGGGGGGGGGGGGGGGTTTAAATAACTCATTATACTTTTAATAAAAAGTATTCTTTTCTCATGTCTTATAATTTATTTAGTTGAGGAAGTTGGGAGCTAAGAATATTGAAGTGGGCATTGGATGTGGAATTGGTTTTGGCCATGGTTTTGGAGCTGGTATGTCATACTTACTCATATATATCAAATTTTGAATTCTGTGATGCACCAGTATGGGCGACATTCTGTTTTTCAATTCTTGCCAAATTATATCGTTTGTGACTTTTATTTAGATTTAGTTACATATAGTTCTCCTCCAGATAGATATTGTATTGCATGATATGGATTCATTCTTTACATTCAATAACCATATTCATACCATTACTTCCATTTTTTCTTGTTTATTTTATAATGTTATTTTGTTTTGTTCTTTAACCTGGTAATTTTAAGTAGGGAGTTTTTGAACTATCAGTCTATCTGTTTTGCCACTATCAGCAATATTTTTAATTGCTACATCTTTAATCAAATTCTAGATCATTAGCTCTGAATAGTTCATGCATTTAAGAACCTAGCGTTTTGATGTTATAAGATCTTATAGGCTGAGAGTAGATTTGGACAGTTCATGAAAGCACTTTGGTATACTGACAGTTGAAAATGATCTTAGGAGGCAGCTCTCAAGTGTTTGTTGATCATATATCTTTCCTATATACATTACTTATCCTTTCCAGAAATTGACTTCCAATCACAATCTCTATGGACTACAATTAAATTACAATTCACAAAGCACAAGGGCCTATGGCTCACTGTGTGCTGTCATTGAGCTATGGTTTATTATACAATGCACAAGAATATAAATACCAAACTAAAAGAAATGCTAGCAACACACTCTTTTAGACACTTCTTTTAACACTTGCTTTACTATTGGTCTAAAAGCAAGTGTTGCTAGTATTTTTCTCTTAATAATCATTTCAAGTGTATGAGGTGAACTAATAGTAAAGTAAGTGTTGAAAGAAGTGTCCAAAAGAGTGTGTTACTAGCATTTCTCCCAAACTAAATTATAAACTTTTATGTCGGTGTTGCATTGTACAATAGAAATGAGGAAGTAGAAGACATTATTAGGAATTGCCACAATGTGTGTAAATCTCAGAACACAGTAAATTTCATGTGTTGAGATTGCCGTGAAACTTAGTATCATTTATATGTTCATGGCTAAATTCCTTTGCCTCTTGACATGGGTGAATTCATCTGTTGATAGCTGAGCTTTTATTTATTTATCATGGCAGGCCTTGCTGTGAAACCAGGGGTGTTGAATCAAATTCAATCTTGTCTTGTAGTATGTGAAATTTTCTCTCATCTCAAAATTATTGTCTTCTATTTTATCATTTTCTGCCTTTTATGTACCTCACACTTAAAATCTTCAATTTGCTAGGTAGCGATGACAAAGATGATGATGAAGTTTGGAATTGCTCCAAATTTACCCTTTGGTCAGGGTGCCTTGCCAACATCCTTGCAAAGTGGCTTAGGCATGGTCAGTTCAAACCAATTCTCTGCAGGAAGCATGAAGCAATTGGAAACTAAACCAGCAGACCTGGTATCTCAAGGTCTTGCAGGGTCTCAACCTTTGCAGATTGGTTCAGCTTTTGAAAACACTGCATTAAAAGGCAATGCGATTGACTCTACATTTGGCAGCCGAACTGAGAAGGTTATTAGCAACCTTCTACAAAATCCACTGTTGAAAGGAGAGGGAGAAGGACACAATGAAGTGGTATGCACTTATTTGCCATATATGTAATTGTTTGGTATGCCTTTTCTTCCATTCATTACAGCCCATTACAGTAGACAAAATTATCATCACTTTCCCAATCAATAGACATACATGTGTATGCTAGAATATTCATTTCTCTTCAATCTTCTTCATTATTCCTCCTTTCCTCTTTTTGCGAGTTTTTCCTTTGAGTTAATCAAATATTATGTGAAATTCTGATTCCTATATACATTGTAGGCTGGACGCTTGCGATCAGAGAACAATATACTTCAGATGGTAAATTTTCATTTTGTCTATTTGGTGTTGATTTTGAACTTTGCCTATGCTAAACTTTGTTGCAAATCCCTACATAGCCGGTCCCAAGCCCGGATAAAAGAGGAGGGTTGTGTTAGGCAGTCGACAGCCAACGTAAAATTTTGTTGAATCTTTATGACATGGATCAACGAAGTGATTGTGTAAATGCTAAGTCGTTGCTTAAGTTTGTTCTGAAGACTTGGTATATAATAGGATACAATGACGTCGTTTGATCCATGTAGCCGACCCCACTTAGTGGGAAAAGGCTTGATTGTTGTTGGTGTTGATTTTGTAGCCAAGATGTCCAATCATAATTGATAGCACTATTAGCACATCACTCTTTTTTTGGGGGGGGGGGGAAGAGGAGGGGGATGAGGAAGTTGTGTTAAGGACAGATTTTTTTGGATAGCAATTCCATCAAAATTATTAATTTAATGAACACAAAACTGACCCTTTTTTTTCTGAATTCTATATTACACTTCATATATCCCTAAAAGTGACATATTCTTTTGAAAAAAAAGAGTTTAGCAGCCACTTTATTTTAAAATCATATATGAACTTTTAGATTCTCAACATTAGAACTAGGGTATATATGTTTTTTATTGAACTTTTCAATGGTTCAGTCACTTAAATTTTTTTATGGATTTAGGTTTTGAAACACCAGCAAATTATTGAACAACTTACGGAGGAAAATGAGAAGCTTCGCCAGATACTAGTGGAGGACCTGAATATACCATCTAGCAAACTTCAAGCAAGTTCTTCAGGTAGAAATAAGTTGCCATGTACTGATTGTTTTGAGTGTCGAAGAAAACAAAGAAAAAAGTAGATTAAGAACTCATTGAAGTGCTTGCTTACATGCTAAAGGCCCTCTCTGGCACCGTGATACCCCTTCATTTTTTGGGTTTTTTTTTTTTTGTCCCCTTCCAGTGCCTCTGCTAGTCTGTATAAGTTTTAGTTCATCATGGGTTACGAATCACTGGGAGACTATAAGCACAAGTTCACCTGGCCCGACATATTAAATTGAATTAGCACTAGATGACAGACATTTAGGAATTGTCATGATAGCTTTTTTTATCCACTCCCAAGAAGAGTCAACAAATTATTCAGCAAAAGATGTTTAGTAAAATTTAGAAGGATTTGGTTACGGATTGCTCTCCATGAGTCTGTTTATATGCGAAGTTTGGTCGTATGTATTTTTTTAAACGTAATTGGAATCCTTAAATGGTGGGATGCCTGTCTATTAGTGTTCTTCCCCCTTGCCATGCAGGAGGCAAATATGACTATAAGACCCAGGGGCTGTAATTTGGTGGGTCTTCTAGCCTAAATATTATGGTTGGCTCTTCTAGTCCTGGCTGAAAGCTGCCCAAGTGTGAGCATTTAATTAGTGAGGTATGGCCCAATGAAGGGCAGAAAACCTGAAACCAACTCACTTTGTTATCTTCACTTAGTATTTTTCGGATTTCTTTTCCTAATCGATCTGCGAAAGAGAGGGCATTGGGGGTTTAATTTGAATTTAAAGCATTCTCAAGTTGGACCGATATGGCCTTACATAAAACACGACTCATGTATTTACTTTTGTTTGCAGATCGTAACGTCACTCCAAAAGGAGAGAATGATCGACTAAAAGATAAAAGAAAAAAAAATAGTTGACACTTGCCAATAATAGGAACTCGGTCGTGTTTTACGTATACATAATACATACGAAAAATCTTACAACGTGATGTGGAATTTCTATGCCTAAGTATTAATTTGACAACTACGTTTTCTTTATATGTGAATGTGGAATATTCCATTATTTCCATCAATAATTGTAGCTAAATCGTGTTGTTTAGTAATGATCATGGATCCCTTTGTGAGAACCAAGTAAAGCGAAAAGGGGCAAAAGGCTAGTACTCGAGAAGTTATATATTTATGGGGAAAATTCTAATATGAACTTCTTAAAAAAAAGTTCTTGGATGGATTGATTTTTAAGTCATTGATTTATTATTAAAATAAATTAATAATTCAGATTAAAAAGTAAATTTTAACTAATAACACTTGACTTCTATATATAAAAAATTTATAAATTTTAATTGATAATTTTTTTATATACTTCATCTATTGGTACATTGAGAAGTTTTATATCTTTTTATCTATTGGTACATTGAGAAGTTTTATATCTTTTTAGTTAAGTCATTGCGTTGGAATCTAATGCCTTATTTTGTGGTACTAAATTCTCCCTGTTTATTTTGATCAGAGATGAATAAATTCTTTAGCATTTTGGCATACACGAATGCCTATTGTCATTATTAGCAAAATTTTAAATGCTTGTTTTTGACTTGTGCATTAGGATTTTATTCTATCAAAAGTGAACCATGAGGAATGATTAGGGTGCCAAGGACAACGTGTCCTCCAGTTCCCTATTATTTGTATTGGGCTTTACAAGGAATTGTATTCAACAAAATGTAGGTCACACATTCGTCTTGTAAATCAGTCCACACATTCTCCTCCCCAATCCTCGCATCTCAGGTTAGTGTGTTACTATTACTTCCCATGTGACTATTAGTTATTACACGGGAAGAGACAGATAACAGACAGGCAGATAAATGTCTTCCATCAAAGCTAGAATACATGAAATGCCCAGCATATACCAAATGGAGGAATAATGATCTTGAGAAGAATAATGTCTTTTTCGAAATAATTCTTATTTCTATTAAAGCGACCACAATTTGTACTCAATTGTGTTCTCCACAGCTTACAATCCCTCAGTTAACATTGTTAGGTCAGGAGAGACCATGTGCACATCACTTTCTACTCTGGTTTATTTGCCACAAGAAAAGCCCCACCAATATCATCCCCTTCTTATTCTTCCACCACTAGTCGTCCCGTTCCTCCTCTAACCCTTTCTTCTGCACTCATAAAATTCCAAAGTGCCACCTACCCCTTCTCCAAAAGTAAACTCACCTTCAACGCTTTCTTCCACATGTTCCTCTCTTAACAGCTAGCTAGCAGTACCACCTAACCTTTTCTCTCTCTCATTCCTCTTTCCCGCCGCCGCGACCACCACCACTACCAAATTGACCTTAAAATGTATACCACTAGAAACATTTCATCATATGCTTACCTACCCCATTAAGCACCCTCCAATTTCTTCTTGCAATAACATAGCAAGAAAGGTTTTGAATAAAGAAACATTCAACTTCCAAACTCAAAACTCCAAAGCAATAAATTATACAGTTGCCGAATTAAGTGAGTTAGATGAATCCACTATTATTTCTAGCTATATAGCCACCTTGCTAGACAACTAATAAGCTGAAATAAAAAATAATAATAATTAAATGCTATTTATATAAATTATGACACTACGTAGTTTAGAATTACTTACTAATACCAGATCCATGTCTTTCATAGATTGAAGTTGCAGTTGACACTAATTTTGGGTATGTCACATCATTGACTCGAAAGTTTTTTGTTCATAACAAGAGCTAGTGATTTTATTTTGCAAGGCAAACCATATGAACATGATAAACCCTTGAAATTACAAACAAAAAAGAGAACCTCCAACAGGATGTAACAAAAGTAGAAATCACCAAATCTCTCTTATTCAGTCAGCTACAAAATGCTACAATGTGACAAATGACACACATATATAAATAAATATATCATGCAATATATAGTCATCCTCCCAAACAAATCACTAATGAAATCATCCACCAAATCTAAAAACAAAAGAAAACAAATACCAGAGCAGCTAAAAGGGAAAGGGAGAAGAAAGGAAAGAAGCTACACAAATACATATCTCAGTGACTCAGTCTACGTGAAGTTGAAACAACGACCCTCTCCGACTCTGAGTTTAAGCAAGAATCAGTGCAGCACCCCCAAACAATGCAAGCACGACTAAGCTGCTTCCATGAACAAACGCCTTGCTTGGGTTTGAGGCCACCGGATTATCTGACGATGGTTCTCCAGTGGACGGTGACGATGCTGACCCTGGTGAGGGAGATGGTGGACCACCTGGGGTTGATGATGGCGATGGCGATGGTGATGAAGCAGAGGGTGAAGGTGGCGACGAGGAAGCGGATGGGCCTGGGCCTGGGCTTGGACTTGAGCCTGGAACTAAGCCTGGGCTTGGGCTTCCGGCATTTGGAGATGGGCCTGAAACTGGGGAGGAAGCTGGTGGAGGAGGAGTGGCTGGGGTGGTGGGGGCCAATGGTGCAGCAGGTGGCGGCGTTGGAGGGGTAGAACGTGTCGGTGCAGGGGAGGGAGCTTGGGCTGTGGACATTGCCACGAGAGCGAAGGACATGGCTAGCACGAGCATGGCACGTGTGAGTGCCATGGCTGGACAGAGGAAGAGAGTGAAGAGTGAAGAGTGAAGAGTGAAGAGGAACAGAGCAATGAGTTTTTGTGATTGATATTTGATATATAGCAACAAGGGAGAGATAAGAAAAGTTCAAAGAATCAGTCTTTATTTGGGTGGTACTAAAATGCGCGAATATTTCATGCTATCAAGTGTGGCGTTGACACGTATATTCAGACAAAGTTGAAGGTGGAGTGGAGAGGCATCTTGTCTTGTGAGGTCCAGCACCAATGGAATTGGAATACTCTTACTCATATTCAATAATCAAATATAAGCTTTTGCTATGTGATTTACATCATCACATTTCAATCTCTTATATGTATCTTCTATTTTTCTAGGAAATTATTACATGAATTTTTGTAAGCCTATCATCATGTACTAATACCACTTCTTTTGTGGATTGATGTATAAGAAAATGAGAGTAGTAAGGTTGTGTGTAGAATCAACTAAGATTGAAAATTATTTTATTTGATTTAAAAATTAAATTTTATGTTTATACCTTATTAAAAAAGTGGTATTTGAATTTATATGTAAATTAATTTTTACATTTAAAACTCATTAAAAATAAAATTAATTTGATTTGATTTTATTATTTTACATTTTTAATATAAGAATCAAACTTAAAAGGTTTGTAAGACTAAAATAGTTTATTTATTTAAAATCAAATTAAATCAAATTTTCTCACTTATTCAATCGGATATATTTTGAGAAATAAAAAGAATACTAATATATTTGATAGGATTTCTAAAATCAAAAGAAAAAAAAATCTATGAAAATTTATAAATACAATCATTTTTTAATTTTTAATATTTCAAACACAATATTTAATTTACAAATCAAATTACTTCATATTTTTTTTATTCTAAACACACACTAACTATTTTTTTTATATAAAAAAAATAACAGTTGTGATGGCAAGTTTGTCAAGATATTTTAAAATTTCCTAGTCCTTATGACATTAGGCTACAGAGATTTCTCTTTTCGAAAACTGTAACTTTAAAATAAATAAAATTGATAAATCTCCTTATCAAAATTTCTTGAAATTTTTAATGTCAAGCACAAAGAGTTTTTTTTGTTCTCCTAATTATGATATAGAATACTTGCGCTAAACTTATTTGAGAAATTAAATCAGTATACATGTAAGTTGCTTCGAACATTATCATAGTGCATTATAAAAAAAAATAAACAAATTGATCATACACTAGATGATTGGATGATCAACTTTTCAATCTTTATCAGTATTTTGCTTTTGTGAATATCTTTAGTCTCAATATCTGTTTTTACAAACAAGTGAAAAGAGAGATACATCTAATTAGATTGAGCACACGACATCAGAGTTCCACTCTCAGGCCTACAGGATGTTAATATAGGCCTAACAAGTATAGGTCCGTTAATAAATTATTATTTTTAATATGACAGTATTTATATATAAATTTAAGTGTATAAAAAATATTAATTAAAATTTATAAGTTATTTATATGTATAATTATTTATAAAAAAATTGATTAAATTTTTGTATAAATTTAAATATTATTAATTAAAATTTATCTTTTAATTTAAACTATTAATTTATTTTAATAATAAATTAATAATTCATAATTCATAATTCATAATCTATCCATAAATCTCTTTTAAAAGTTCCATATTAAAAATTTCACTCCGCAAATGCAAAATAGGAAAGGGGTATCAATTGATAGAAGCATGAAAGTCCATGTATCCACTGCGGAAAAGGCACTTTCTGACCGCGATAAAGATAAGCACAGGAGCAGCCCCACCCCATATTTGTCTGTGATAAGGGCTCCTTTGGTGTATTATGAAAATAATAAGACTTTGATTGATGGGTTTAGTAATATAAAATTTAATAGTACAAAATATAATATATAATGATTAAGAATATTAAAATATTTAAAATTATAATAAATTTTTTATAATAATTTATATATTAAAATTTAATCAGACTTAATTTTATATTAAAATTTAATTAAATTATTTATTATTTTAATATATAAGAGAGACTTAATAAATAAATTTATATATTATATAATATTTATATTAAATAACTGATAAAATCATAATGTATTATATTAACTTATCTTATTAAATTTAATACAATATACTAAATACATCTTAAATGTCTTTTTATATTATACTACTAGTATTTTAAGACCCAAAAAATAATATTAATAGTATTTTATTTAAAAAATGATATTTTATGTGCATAATTTATATAAAATAATATTAATAGTAATTTTTAATAAAATATTAGTAGTATTTTATTTAATATTTAACATGAAAAATGATATTAATAGATATCAGTCTTGATATTATATCAAAAAAATATCAGTCTCGTCCAAAAAAAAAAAACCTATACACGCAGAGCACTGATAAGGGAAAGTCAAGGACTCATCATAATTCGTATCGTCACGTGCTGGGTTAAGGAGGCATCAATTTTGGACTCTCAGACGCATGCTCATAATAGATAGATAGTGGTGCTTTTTCTCCTCCTTTTTAAGCCATACCTGCTTGGAACTAGTCTACGATACACTGTCCCTGCCGGTGACTCATCTCTGCACCCACGCCCGCACCCACGAGAATCACAGTCAAAATGCCTCTAACTAGAACTGATAAAATGGGCCAATTCGCTATAACCCGCTTCAATTCGTTAAAATATGAAGTATAGGTAAGTTGATCCGTTTTTAAAAATGAGTTAAAAAAGTTAACTCACCCCGCTTTAAGATGGGTTGACAGATCAACAGGTTGATTCGTATAAAAGATAAAATGATAAAAAATAGATGAGTTGACCGATCAACTAACTTAATTAACCCGCTAAAAAAAAAAAAAAAATTATATAAAAAATTAATAAATATTATAAAAAATAATAAATAATAATAATAAAAAATTACATATTTAAAATATAATTTTTAAAATAATCTAATTAAATATTCAAACATAAATTATATAACATCAAAAAAATTTTTATTTATAATATTACTTATCATTTAAAAAAAAAAAAATCAACCCGAGATTAACCCGCTCATACTTAATCCGCGGGTTATGCGGGATAGATTATGCGGGTTAAAAAAAAATATGAATTCAATCAACTGAACCCACTCATTTCAAAAAAATAATGAAACAGATTAACCCGACAAATTAAACCCATTTTACCAGCTCTACCTTCAACCGTCTTACGGTCCAAACTATATTAGACTCGTTTGTTTTTCCAGTGGTTCATGGTTCCAACGAGTAACGCTAGACATTATCACATTAATAAAAACATTGTTTTCAATGAAAAAAAATTGTAAATAGTTACCAATTTTTTTTATATAATTTTGCTTTTCATATTGCTTAGAACAACCTTAATTTTTAAATATTTTTAGGCTTTATTAATGAATCAAGCTAAACTTAATATCAATTATTCAATTTACATTAAAGAAAATTTTGATACAATAATTTGTCACGTCGATGTCACCCATGACCGAGACTTGTTAAGATAAAGATAACACTTCACTTATTTTAGTTTATAATATACTTATTTTATATAAAAAGTTAAAAACACATTTATTTTATATTATTAAATTCATTTTCAAACATTTTTTTTCCCGGTTACATCTTCCAATGAACATTCCCAATGGAGTGATAAGCTGTGAAGTATAATATAACACGAAACACAATATCAATATAAATATAAATATAGAGATACATTAAAATTAAAAAATTATAAAATATAAATATGGCATATATATAAATAATATTAAAGTAAATTAAAGTTAATTTTTATATATAATTTTAAAATTTAAAAAATATTTATATTTTGTTAATATTATTTTTATAAAAAAGATTTATAATATCTTAATATATGTCATTGTATAAATTTTATTATCTAATAAGTTTTCTTAAAAAATATGAAGCATAATTTCATTAATATCAAACTAATTTTTCTTAATATCAATTATTCAATTTACATTAAAAATCAAAATTTTGATTCCAATAGAAAAACCTTTAAATTAGTCACGTCTTTTAGAAATGAGTTTGAGTCAGGAGTCGATAAGATGTTACATGGATCTAGGAACGGTATTATGTTAGTTGTTGCAAAATTTAATAATCTCAAATATATTTATTTTAACCCTCTAAACAAAAGATTATTTTTTCATTTTTATAATTTTTTGAAAAGAAATAAAGAAACAACCAAATTATGAAAATTTATTTTTTGGCACTTGGATTTACACTTATTTTAGTTTAAAGTAATATACTGGGTTGATTGATTTTAAAATAAATTATGAAAAGGTTAAAAAATGCATCATTATTGCCTTTGTGAAATATAACCCACGTGATTCAACCTCACCCAAAAAGACAATCACAATTCAATTTAAATGAATAAAAGTTGGAGACAAACATTTTGTGGGGGATCTAATCGAGGTTCGAGGTCGGTTGAAGGGGTCCGGATCCACGAGGTTCGACACTGGATTCGAGGTTCGACGGTCTTCGATGTCCGACGGTCTGGAACTGCCTCTGACGGTCGAGAACTGGTTCCTATGGTCCGACGGTCGGTTGAAAGGGGATTTGGATCCTGAGGTTCGACGGTCGGATATGGGGATAACTGGTCGATTCGATTGGACGGTCGAGGTTCGACGGCCGTGGGGGGAGACCTGGATTCTAAGGTTCGACGGTATACCTGGATATATGGCGACTTCGATGTCCGACGGTAAAACAAAGGGATAGTGGTGGTATAAGGTCACGGTGGTGTGGTTCAACGGTCGGTTGGTTGAAGGGAAGGATTTGGGGTATATGATGGTTATTGGTTCGACGGTCGGTGCGAGAGGGATTCGGGGGTGTCGGTGAGAGGATGGTAACTGGTGTTGGTGGGGTTCGATTATGGAGTTGGGGTTCGACGGTATTGTTTGAATTGGGTCTATTTCTTGGGTTTCGACGGTCGGTGAGGATAAGGATATGGAATTGGGTTCTAGTTTGAGGTTCGACGGGTCTGATTTCTGGTCCGACGGTTGGTTCTGGTTCCTGGTCCGACGGTCGGATGTGATGGGAGGGGTTTGGTTTAAAGGGTTCGACGGTCGGTTGGGAAGGGTGATGGTCTAGTGAGGGGATGGAGTTTGGCTGATGGTGATGGTTTGGATGGCTTGTCGGTGAGAGGAGTGGAGCTCACCGTTCGACGGTAGAATTGGAGAATGTAGGTGGTCTTGCTTTTGGAGTCCGACAGTCGAATGTGATGGAGTTTAGTTGATTGAGTTCGACAGTCGGAAAGGGGAAGGATATGGCTCTTTGGATTTCGACGGTCGATGTATGTGATGGTGTTTGAAATGTGGTTTGGAGATTTGAAGGTAGGTATGGTTTCGACGGTAAGAGGTGAAGGTGGGCTTTGGTCGAGGGTCAAATGGTATGGTTCGACGGTAGTGAGGAGAGGATTCGGTTTAAAGGATACGGTCCGACGGTCGGTTATGATGGGTCTTACGGTGGCGAAGGTGATGAAATGGGGTGAAGTTTGGAGGGTGCGGGATTCGACTGGAGAGGCGATGGCTTCGTGCGGTCCGACGGTCGGTTGAAGAGGGGTTATGGAGGTGAGGACGCATTTTCAATTTGGTTTAAGTGGGGGAGTAGTGATGGTTTTGGGTGAGGATTGGGAATTAGCTTGAGCAATTGGTTCTTTTTTCTCTTTTTTTCGCCCCCGGGGAGTGAATACTGATCATGAATATATACCCAGGGGAATGGGGGTTACTGGAATAAAAAAATGGTGGGGCGATAGAGGCAGCAGCAGGGTGGTGATGAGGAGCTGATTCACGATGGTATGGTTAGGGGAATAAAGAAAAAAAGGTTCTCTGTGTGCGTAAGATGGGGGTAGCAAAGGATGGAGGTGGAATAAACAAGAAGGAAAGGTGTGTGTGTGCTAAATGCCGTGTGACGATAGTCAATAGCATGGGAATAGGAATAAACAAGAAGAAACAAAGCATATGTGTTCCATGTGTGAAGTAGGGTGCAAAAGCTGCACCTTGCGTAAGGTGCAGTGTGCAATGCAAATGCAGAGTAAGGAGTGGGGTGTGTGCTGTGAGTGAGGAAGGAGTGGGATGCAAAAGCTGCACGCAAGGTGCAGTGTGCAGGCAAGAGAATAAAATGTAGAGAGAGGAAAAGGGTGGAAAAACACACATGCATTTTGTTGTATATTTTTACACATTTTTATTTTTTATTATTTTTTATTTTTATTTTTTTTATTTATAAAAGGTACAAAGCAAAGCAATTAAACATCAATTAACACAAGGTTATTAGCTTATGAACAAACATAAAAAGAAAATTCACGGACAAAATTGGGCATCAACAAATCTAAAAAAAATTTAACTAAAGAGAACATTGGTGTGAAATAAGTTTCAGTGACCACGAAGTGGACAATTTAGTACGAGGAGAGATAAAAGGAGCATATGAAAATAGTGATGTGTGAAAAGATAAAATTTAAAAGTCTAATAGTGAAGTGCAAAAAGATAAAACTTAAAATACTGATATATAAAAATAGTTACTTGGATCTTCAGTCATGTGATTGGGTTTAGGTGGGTTACGAGCTTATTAATTGAACGTTAGTCATGTTAATTAATATTTAAAAAAATATATTAATGTGTCGTATCTAAACATGTCCGAGACATGTTTAAGTGTGTTAAAAACGTGTTCAAATTAAAAATAATAATAATTATTTTAATCAAACACATACGGACACACAAGATACATGTATCGTACAAATGTCATTATATGTCTGACACGAACACGTGTCTGTATTTCATATGTTATAAGTGATAGAAAAATATTTTTAAATAATTCTTATATTTTAAGATGTGATATATTTTAATAAAATAAATATATTATATATTGATGTAAAATATATATATATTAGATGTTATATTTTGAATATTCAAATATCAGGAAGATGAGTAATAAGATACAACTCTGATATTGTTATCGTATTTTTTTTTTACATCACTTTTACATTATTAATTATATTATTTTCTTTCACATAATCATAACTAAAAAATATGATAAAAAATGATGTGAATGTGAGAACATCATTTTCCAATAAGATAAGCTAACAAAGGCTTACGATGAGTCAGCTGCAACTGCAAAGAAAGAACAGAAAATGGGGAGGTGGGCTAAGGAAAAATGACAAAGAGCAATGCTGCAAAAATATTGCTACATACATATATATTTGTATACATTACTAATTACTATCTCTCTATATATTAATAATAATAATAATTTGATTATAAGTATGAGCATATGCCTGATGTCCAAAAAGCTCTATCCATGCTGCAATTAGACTGAGCCGTACGGTCGAGTTGTAACTGATCAATTGTTTTATTACTCAAGGTCTAAAAAGAATAACTTGTAAAACTAAAAAGTGTTAGAGATAAAAAACAGTGATACAAGAATAAATATGGAGAATATTTTTTGTATATTTTTTGAATTAACTCATAATTTTTAATCTGTGTGTATAAGAAAATTTTTTATTTATAAGAAAAAAAATTTATATAAAGAAGAAAATATAATTAAAATAATATATTTAATTATGTTCGAATCAAATTCATAAGATAATACAAAATCAATTTTAATTTAATCTTGAGATATGATCTAGATATTCTAATACTCTCTTTCACTAAGCTTTAACTTGTTACAATTAGACATACGAAAATAAAACAAACTAAAAATATTTTAAAAATACAACATCGAAATTTTGAAAAAATCAAGAGGCCCAAATTGTATTTTCGATGGAACCATTTGTATTTGAAAAAATTTACAATAGGAACGAAGTTAAACTGCATCTAGGATGGAATAGAGAAAAGAAGTCAAAAATAAAGGTCCAAGGAGCGGCGAACCAAAAATAGCAACAATGAGAGTTTTTGGCTCGACGGTGATGGAGGAGTAGCGCCAGTGACAGGGCAAGGACAACAGCGATCTAAAGCACGGTGAAAATTGAAGTTTGGAATGGAGTCTGGAATCTAAGATGGTAATTGGAGTCTGAAATCTAGAACAGTGTACGAGCAGAGGTCTGGAGCGGTGTGTGAACGGAGCAGACAATGGTGGTATGGATCGAGAGTCTAAGCACTCTGATACTAAGTTAGAAACAGAAATAGGAAGAGAAAGTCAAAAAGAGAATATAACACGAGAGATGACTAATCAAAATTTTAGATTTTTGAAAACTATGCAGCAGAATAATTGTAGGACAAGTCACGAAGGATGATACGCTCTAATACCATGTTAGAGATAAAAAAAAAAAAGAGTGATACAATAAAATGTATGGAGAATGTTTTTGTATATCTTTTGAATTATCTCTGAATTTTTAATTAATCTGGACAAGAAAATTTTATATTTATAAGAGAGAGAGAGTCTATATAAAGAAAAAAATACAATCAAATATAATCAAAATAGTATGTTTAATTATATGCAAATCAAATCTTTAAGATAACATAAAATCAAACTTAATTAAATCTCAAAATATATTCTAACAAAAAGTAGGAAAAAATAAAGAGAAAATAAAGCTCTCATGTTAAGTTGTTAACAATTTTTTTTATAGACAGTAGAGCTTACTCCATTTCAAAGTTAAAAGAGAAATATTTTATGTGTACTAAAATATGCACACCTTATTTATATAGTATGTTAACATGAAAGGGATGTCAAGTAATTCTGCATGTGATGAAACATTTCTGTGGCATGAAAAATAATTTTATGAGTAAATTAGATAAAGTTAAATATATTTTAATTAAATAAAAACCGAAACTGAAGTTAAAACATGTCATAAATTTCAATAAATAAGTCATTATAGTTGAGGTATTAATTAAAAATTACCAGCAAGAATTAAAATCATAACCTTTTAATCGATGCTGTGGATCTTACCAATTACATCAACGTTAAGTCGTCAACAAATTAGATGTTTGTGTTTGTGCATATTGGAATTTTCGGAAATGACAGATGCATCCATCACTTTCACATTAAGAATAGCCACGCGTGTCCTCAGATTCCTCCAACGTAAGAAGAAAAATATCAGACAGCTCGCTCCAGGTGGGTGGAGAACAACATCTTGTCGTTTTAAATTATGAAGTAAAGTAGCCACACACCCAAACACTGAATATAACAAAGCACATGCTCATAGTTATTCTAGTAATTCTGCCTATATTTCATACCGTTCGTCCTTATCCGATAGATCAAGTTGGCTGATCACCCACTTCACTCATAATTTGAGTTAATCTTCCAACATGACCCAACTCCCCCTGTAATTCATTTCATTCTATTTTAATTTTATAGACCTAAAATCTAAATTTAATTATAACTAATAAAAATGCATTGCGTATGGTGTTGGCATTGTGATTCATGACTGGACAAGTAAATTTATTGTAGCAAAATCTCATAAGTTCCGTGGAGTGATTGATGCTCATAAAGGTGAATTGTTGGCTGCTAAACAAGGTCTTGCTTTCACCTGAGAGCTAGGATTCAGAACCATCTATCTTGAAGGAAATGCCAAGAATGTCATTAGTAGCTTAAATGATGATCCCGTGACTTTTCCTCTAATGGGAATATCTTGCGAGATATTTTTATGTTAGCTTGCTGGTTTTTATAATTTTATTGTGTTTATATTTCTCGTTTATGTAATAATGTGGCAGACTTTTTAGCCTCTTATGCCAGGGACCATGAGCTTTGTGTTTGGCTTGCTGAGGCCCTCCTTGTACTGTTGATTTTCTGGCCTTTGATTGCCAGTGGAATGAATCCATTTCCAGATTAAAAAAAAAAACTAATAAAAATGCATTAAAAAATAAAACCAATTCAATCAAATTTGTAAGAAAAAATTATCCCATGTCTCTAAGAAGAAATGTTCCTTCACATTAATGTAAAATCGAAGTTTGAAGAATTGTCATTTCCATTTACGTAATATTAACTGTTAAAATGAAACAGCAATTCCATGACTTATTTTCGTAACAAACCGAAAAATTCTTACAAAATCACAATTCCAATGCAAACCTACTATATAAACACTGCAGTACAGAGTTTTGAAAACAGAAAAGCAAAAGTAAAAACTAATTTGAGACATGTTAGTTTTCTCAAAACATGCAGAGCATACAAAATTGAAGAATCATAAAACAATGAATGTTTTGAGAAACAAGGCTTTTAGACTTCAATCTCAATCATTTTGCCTTTCATTGTATAGAAAATCCTGAAGAGACAATTGTTTAAAAAGGAAAAAAAAAACAAAAAAGACAGACTCAGTAAGAAAATAAATCCAGTATTATATAAAAAAAAATGTCCCTAGTTTTTATATTGTGACATGCATGACTCTTGAGGAACAAGCCTTTCATGGCTCCACTGATATTTTCTTGCTGCTCAACATTGAGCCACATGTACTGTGTCTGTATCATCACGATTCACGAGCAACATACTAGCCTTGTGGGTTTAGGACCACATGCCCGATTTCTTGTTCTCTTTATTCTTGCTACCGAGCAAGAATATTTATTTCAGCTCAGCTTCTTCTTTTTTCCCCCCTCCATTTGTCAATAAAGAAAAAAAAAGCCCATGTAATCGTGTTCCACCTTCAACTAATGTGCCAAGCCACCTCCTTTATACTGTTGTCTAAAGTTAAACTTCGGACAAAGATCCTGATAGGCCATCAACTCACAGAAATAGAAAAAAGCAAAGCGGACTCCAAGCAAAAATTGAGTTAGACTTCGTGACTGAAGGCCATAAACTCATAAAGGCTGTTCTCGTGTGTATTATGCTTCACTTATTAGGCTATATATATAGTGTTAGAGTCTCACATCTTTTATCTTAATTTTCTGAGTACGATTTTTATACATGTCAAGTTATTACATTTAATGTCAATTAATTTTAGGTTAGAATTTAATATGATATCAGAGTGAAGATCCTATCTCTCCTACTTTGCTGAGCTCGTCTGTTTTATCCAGATATTTGTTGAGGGAGGTGTTAAAAGTCAGTCCCACCTCGCCTGCCAATTGGTTGCCTATTGCCTAATTGCAGATGAGACGAATGGCTGTCTAACTGCCACTCATACAAGAGACAGAACAATGAACAATGCAACTATCAAAGAAATTAAGTAGGATTCACAAACAATATTCAATGCAAGTATCATAATTAGTATGTAACGAGACAAATTTTTCTTTTTTTTGGCATATACAAGTCTGACCATCAACCTTTTTCTTCAAAACCTCATGATAACATGATTTGGAACGTTCTAGACGACAAACTGATTGGAGAACCGAATGACCAGGTGTAATCTACTTGCCGAAAGAAAATGGATGTAATGAAGTAGCTACAGCAGGCTACAGTCAGAGCCATTAACAAAATCTTACATTTTATCATTACAACCCAAGTTTTGGAGCAATTACGATTGTCACCTTACCTCATCTAGAAGCGGCTGTGATACAGGGGCTGCAAAAGATCACCAGTAAGTCAAGTATGTCAGAGACATTATAAGGGATGACAAGACAGATAAATTCAAAATTCATTCACTGCGTTTGACATAATCAAGCAACAATTTTATATAATACACGAGAATGCTAACTCTTCTGTATTTCAGTTAAAAAAAAAAATGAAGGATCAAGCCCAGAAGAAGGGAAAGCATGTTGCCATGCAACTTGAAAAGTGAATGTCTAGTTCTTCTATATATGCATACATGATTTGGCTCCTTTAACTTGAAATTTCAACAATGTATTTGGTGAAGCCATGATTACATGTAACGCTATTACCTTCAGGATTTTGCTGTCCAGTGGATAAAGGTTTGCGAGTTTTCTTTGCGATTTCAGCCATGACCAAACGTGATAAAAGAAGGCCAGCTATAAAAGCCCCAAATGTTAGCATAATGAAAACGTCATCCCATCCCTTTGTTGAAATGAAGCCGGTAAGAAGAGGGCCAAGAGCCGCACCAACTGATCCAGTACCATCTATGATGGCAGTCACAGTAGCTAGAGCACGAGAATCTCCCTTGAGACAACTGTATGTGCCCAAGTCGGCAGACACAACAGTGGTGATAAGTGCATAGAGACCATTTACAAATAAACTAGTCACCATCATAAGTGCAATGTTGACACTCCTAGAAACACTTCCATATGATCTGTACAAAAGCATAGAAGGAATCGCAGCATACATGAAGCTGGCTGCAGTGGTAGCACGGGCACTGAGTTTAACAGATACGTAGCCAGCAAAAATAACCCAAAAATACCCCCTACATCGAACAAGGTTGAAAGGTTGCCAGCAGATTTAACAGAGAATTTCTGCAAGGTAAGAATAATGATAATTTACTTACTCAGTTGTACAACATGCTACATGTGTGTCACATGGTAGCTAGAGATAAAGATTATATTACAGATGAAGTTTACATTTCCATTTAGTTGGCTATATCATCAATATTGAAGTTGTGCAGTTTAAGATTGGGGCACATTACATATATTCACATCCTAGTCAAATTGGAGTCAGAATTGGATATAAAAACTTTTCGCAAACCTCTTTTAGAGAAAACACAAATATTAAAACTATTAAATAAAAGTACAGAAATAACGAGATGTATAAGAGAAGCTTTAAAAATAGTAAATAAATAAATGTGCAACAGAGTAATATATAATTACGTAAAATAAAGAGATTGATATCCATAACTTTTATCCTGCAATTTTAACTCAGTGAGTTATGTCCATCTAAAACAATCATTTTTTTCACTGTATATAAATTTCAATAGGTGCTTGATTACATAAAAGATTTTTCACATACAGTCTCTACCCTCTGTGCTAAAGCTAACTGGTCAGTGACCTTTATACAATGTTGAAAGGATACCTCACCCTTATACAAACCTAGGGATACTTCACCCCCAATACTGGGCAACAATATAGATAGAGATAAACTCAGCTAATACAAATTGAAGTCTTGATCCAAAATATCTCAAAGTTTCGAAAAACTGTACAAAAAAAGGCGTAAATTATAAATCACATTTTTCAAAGCAGCGTAAATTAAACAGATCTATTTGTGAGACCCACGTCTCTATTTATAGTTATAGTTATAGAGCAAGGAAAATGCGGGGAGAAATTTAATATGATATTAAAAGCTAACACGTTTTGTATGAATTCAAAATACGAAACTCTCTAATATTCGAATACCATCATTAGAATACCAATTGTTTTCATTTCTTATAAAAAACAGGTTCGGAGTAGGTTATTCGAATACCACAAGGGTGATTCGAATACCTTTATTTTAAACACATTGTAAAAGTTTAGAATGATGTTATTCGAATACCTTCAAGGTTATTCAATACCTCTGTTTAGAAAACTTATAAATGTTTGAAAAACATCCTGAAAGTTTAACAAAACATTTTTAAGTTATTTTCAAGATCAAAACAGTTTTGGTATAAGTTTAAGGAAGCATTTTTGTTTTATCTTAACGCACTATGAGATATCCAAAGAGATCATCGAACAAAGAGACTCTAAGTCCTACAGCTATCCTTAAAAGATCTTGGACTTGATCTTCCTATCATGTGTGTTGTCAAAACAAATTTTCAAAGACATATGTTTAATCACATTCTCCTTGTGTTGAGCTTAATAGATATCTTTTGCTTTCTTGTTGCAATGCTCACTCTTAGTACTTGGACTATCCTACAAAATATTGCTCACTTAAATAAGCATAGTTAATCCAAAATCATAATTCAATGTCTTCATATGCATGATTCATAAATGTATAACTCTAGTTAGTTTAACATGCATATAAAACTTTCATATACACATCCAAATAAGATATTTATCAATTATTAATGGATATGCTCTATATAGGATGCAACAAAGAACATAAGCAAAGTATTCTTTTTATCTTGTATTTGTCATCATCAAAACTTAACATATAAAATCATTTAGGGCAAACTTATTTCCACAAATTGGAGTCAGAAGTTACTCAGAGAAACCACATTAGGCACATGAGACTTTGTTTGATGTACAACAGAGTTATATAGATATACTGATAGTGATTGATATCCATAACTTATTGCAATTTTTAGGAGTTAAAAATCTAGAGACATTTGGCTGAAGCAATGAATAGTGATGATATATCATGAAAGCTAACTGGTCAGTGAAACAATGTGCTTCTGTTGGTAATGTGGGCAGCAATGTGGCATCCTCAGCTTTTGGATCCACAAAACAAATAAACACTGAAACCAAAGTCTTGGGTGATCAATTGCAGAAGATCTATTTGTGTAGCAGTAGCAAAAACGAGAAGGGCTTGGCTTGAATATATTTTGCGATCTCAATTACCTCTCTAATATATATTTACAGTTGCAACTTAATATTAATTGAACATTGTTAATGTAACAATTAAAAAGAAAAAGAAAAAGAAAACATAGCACAGAAAGAACATTGATAAACATAAATGAGAAGATATGAAGTATAAACACAGGGCATCCGATAAGATCGCATCTCACCTATCACTGATCCACCGCCGGCAACCACCCACAGACCAACACCACCGGCCACCGTCACCAGCTGCTGCCACCACCACCTTCGCCACCTGCCACCACTGTCACCACCGCTGCCGCAACCGCCATCACTGGTTGTGACCACTGCTACCATCACCGCCGCAACCACTGTCATCGGATGTCACCGCCGGCCGCCGGCCGCCACCCATGGATCAAACCTCCATAACTTGCTTAGCAAGTTTCATATCCTTTATCTAAGTCATTAATATTTTTTTATGATTAAAACAATGAATTAAATGGCAAGGTGTATATTAGAATTTGTCTAAAGATGAAGGGTTGTGATGACTTCAAGGTGACCTAATGAGCAGGTTATGTGTTGAGAAAAAATAATTTGCTGTCAATCCTTGTTTGACTTTGGTGGGTAATATTATTTTTAACTGTTAAACTTGTACCATCGTTACAGAGATGGAGTGTGTCCCCGGCGATGAAAATTTGCTCTGTTGGAAGGGGTGAGTACAAGGCGCATTCCGTTGGGAAAAGGGCACGAAGTGGGGTGCCTTAGTCAGAAGTATTCTGGAACCCTAATCTACGCACAACCCATGGGTAAATATCCTGGAACCCAGAGCTTTTGGATAACAAAGTGGGGTGCCTTACTACTCTGTGTCATCTCTTTTTGTTCAGCTCCTATTTCCCACCTTCCTCATTCGGATCAGAGCCTCACATCCAACTTAATTTCACTATGATGTTTTCATGAATGTGCTTAACCCACACCAAAAAACAAAAATTAGAGTACCTATCATCGTTCTGTTAATAATGCAGATCAGAAATTACACGGAAATTTAATTCATGCAATTGAAATTGGTTCATTTGCAAAATTTTATGTTTGGATTGTTAAATGAAATTGTTGCCATTCTACATAAATGGAAAAAACCAATTGAAGCAAGGCAAGGAGTGAGAAAGGGGAAGAGGCAAGGGCCTTCATGCCTCATCGATTACTGGATACAGGACATACTTAAGGGAGATCGTGGAGGCGAAGCTTGCCGGAGATCCTATGCCGTCGTTCTCCAGAACCGCCGAGAATGGAAGTTACCTTTTGGACTTCCTCTTCGAGGTGTAGGACGCATCCACGTCGTCGTTGCTTTGGGCAATGCCAGTGACACTGTTGGACTTGCACTTAGAGGTGCTGGCAAGGGTGAGGGAGGAGGTTCCCGGAATATGGTCGTCGGAGTCGAACCCTGGTGGTGGCTCGTGAGGTTCCCAACGTTTCCGTCGACGGAGGAGTACACAGTTCTGTAGATCTAAATTTGATAAAAGGACTTCTTAGCAAAATAAAAAATTTAATAAGGACTCGTTGGAAAAACAAAAAAGGACCCGTTTGATAAAATGATAAACTGCCTACAACCGGTTGTTTTGGGGGATGGATGGACCCAAAGTTAATGGGTTTACCATAAAAGCCACCAGTAGAACCGTCGATTCATTTATTGAACTGAAACAAGAGACCGTTGGTCTGGCAGGACATTATCATCTTCCACCATTCAAGGACAATATTGACTCCATCATATATATATATATATATATATATATATATATATATATAAGGGACATATATAATGAGAATAGTTTTTAATGTGAGAGGGTGAAAGGAGTAAATCTTGACCATACAATCATACATAGATGATCAAAATTAAAAGTTACTTGAAGGTCATGTGACTACTTAAAAAAATTACATGTATTTATATTCTAATTTTTATCATTTATATAAGATTTAATAGTCAAGATTCACTCTTCTTATTTCTCACAATAAGCACTCATCTCACCTGATATATATATATAGGATCTTACTCAAGTGAGAGGAGTGAATCTTGACCATTGGATCTTTCATGAATGGTCAATATTAGAACACAAATGCATATGACTTTTTTAAGTAGTCACATGACCTTCAAGTAACTTTTAATCTTGACCATCCATATATGGTTATATGGTCAAGTTTTACTCCTCTCACCCTTTCATAATAAAAACTTCTCTCACTAGATATGCCTCCTATATATATATAACTTCTTTCAATATTTTATTTTATTATTAGTCCCAAAGCAAATGTTATTAATATTATTCTCCTAATAATTATTTTAAGTATTTGAAGTGAATTAATAATAAAAAATATTTAAAAGAGTTTATTGTTAGCATTCATCATGTATATATATATATATGATTTTGCTAACAAATGTCATAATGACACTTGTTAATTATACAAAAAAAAAATTAAATGAAAAAGTAATTTTTTTAAATTTTTAATACATTAAAAGTCCGTTTGGTGCACTTCGATAGTATAAGATATGATAGTATAAGATAATAAGATTAGGTCTGATAGTATAAATAAACTGATAAGTTCTTATACTATTAAATATTTGATGTAAATAGTATAAGCAACTTGATAATATATATATAACTATCTATTATAACTATACTACCTTTCATCACTCATGAGCAAAAATTAGTATATCAATGCTGGAGAGCGAGTTTTGGTGGAGCTCGATTTGCACAACGCTCTTCAACCCCACGAACAAAGTCTCCGGTATAGTTTCGGTGAGCATGTTCTGCGACAAGTCAATGATCAAAGACATAAACTCATAGACAACAATATGCCTCATTGCCTCATTGCAGAGAAACTGAGACTAAAGGAAAATCAAACAAAACAACACAATATACCAAAATAGAGAAAGTTTGAAGCTTTTCATAGGGAAAAAAATTGCCCAATTTTTCAAATATTAGTTTATTGAAAAAAAAGTGAGAAAGCTCGATATACCAAAACAGAGAAAGCTCGAAGCTTTTCACTATTTTTGGTTTAACAAAAGAAAAAAAAAAGTTCTCAAAACTTCAAATACTCAAATTCATCATTTGGGATTTCAAAAACCCAAAATTTCAAGCAACCAAACAAGACAAGTGATGCTCTAAAACTGGGTTAAAGCTTTTCTCTGAGGCTCACAAAAAAAAGTGCCCATGGTTTCAATGTTCAAAATCACAGTTTGGGATTTTTAAAGTCTCAAGCCGGAAGTTGGTGAAGCTCGCCAGAATGAGACTAGAGAAGTTGTTGAAGGAGAGGTCAAGGTGGAGGAGGGAGGGGAGGGAGGAGAGACCGTTAGGGATGGGGTCGAGGAGGTTTTGGGAGAGGTCAAGGTGGCGAGGCCATGTGAGAAGGAGGCGAAGGCGACAAAGGAGGAAGAGTTGAGGTTGTTAAAGGAGAGAGAGGGGGAGGAGAAAGAGGGAAGGTGGCGAGAGAAGATGGGGAAAGTGGCCTAACAGGTTGGAGTTTGAAAGGTTAAGGGAGGTGACGTGAGTTAGGAAACACTATGGCAGAGAAGGAGAGGGCTTTTAGTAGAGTGATAAAGTAATTCTTAATTTCTTCATGATAAATTACATTTAATTACTTTAACTATATTTTTATGTAAAATTTTACTCCCGTGTGATTTACATATTGAAGTTTTTAAATAATATAGAATAATTATATATAAACAAAAAATAGTAATTTAAAAATATAATTAATTAATTTAGGGTAAAAGTACACATATAGCAGAGATGATATCAAACACCTATGAAAATTTGAAATTTTAAGATAAATCACTAATAAAAATAATTAATAACGTAGACAACTAAAAATATGTAATTTTTTTAATCTTTTAATATGAATTAATATGCAAATATATATGTCTAAGTAATTAATATGTGATTATAAATTTTTAAATTTTTATGTGTGAGTAATAAATGTAATTTAGATATGATAATATATATGCAATTTCTTTTAAATTGAACATGGGATCTAAAATTAGGATTATGTATTTGTTGCATGACAAATTTTTAAATGTATTATTTTATATTATAATGACACATGTCAGAATATGAAATTATATACATTCTCTCTTATGTATTAACTAGTGTTTTGTACCCGTGTAATACACGAGATAAATTAAAAAAACATTACAATAAATAAAAAAAATACTTAACTTAGAGATATGACATCACGAATAGTTTAGATAAATTTGATTAAATTATAATTAGTGAGATCATAATCGAACCCATTGATAATCATTTTTGTTTTGTTTTTGTTAATCATATTTTCTTATTTTGATAACCTAATTATGTAACTTCACTCAATAAAATATTTATTTTATATGACTTCCCAATAAATAATTTATTTATATAGTTTCAAATAATTTTAATTTTTGATTCTATGTTTTTTAATATTAATTTTTATGTGTTTATTTATTTAGATATTTTATCGACTTATTATTAAGATTATACCAAAAAAATTTACTATATTTTCTTACTTAAAAACACTTAATAAATTTTTAGTTTCTTTATAATAAATTACATTTAATCAATTTTATTATATTTTCAAGCAAAATTTCTACTCTTGTGTGATGTGTATATTAAAATTTTGTAAATAATATAAAATAATTATATATGAATAAATATAATAATTTAAACATATAAATAATTAATTTAGAGAATAAGATGATATATAGAGTAAAGTAATAGACACTTACAAAAATTTTGAGATTTTAAGATCAATCAATAAAAATATGTAAATGATAGATGAGAATTTTTTAAATTTACTTGAATATGAATTAATATGTAAAGATATATATGCTCAAGGTAATTAATAAGTAATTTTAAATTTTTATATTTGTATGCATGAACAATAAATTTAATTCAGATTATAAGCGGTCACTAAAGGTATGTGAGATTTTTTTGAATTTTTTTGAATATGAATTAATATGTAAAAATATATATGTCAATGTAATTAATATGTATTTTAACAATTAATAACATGATCTCAAAAATAGATGATAAATTTTTAAATTTTTTTGAATATGAATTAATATTATATATGTTAAAGTAATAAATATGTGATGATAAATTTTTATATTTATATATGAATAATAAATTTAATTTAGATATTTTGATCAACTTATTTTTTTTAAATCAGAATGTCGCGTACGAAATATTTGAATTATGTATTTGTATATTTTTTAAATATATTATTATATATTATAATGACATATCTCAAAAATATGAAAACATGTATATTTTTTAATATATTATTATTATTATTATATGATGTTGGGTCACGGGTTAAAATAATCAAACCCGATTAACTTCGGTTAGGTTCACGAGTTTCTAAACCTTGAACTGACAACCCGACCCCCAACCCGTAGAACTCGACCAAACACTGAATACTGTTGTGTGTTTAGTTAGGTTTAGGAGGGACTAGAGAGGTGTAGCCCATGCACAAGGCGATCCTCACTTCCCCTCGAATCAAAGGCCAGAAGACATAGTTGCGACGGCGGTGTCCTATGAGTCTGCATGCCCTAGCACCACAATGCTCCATTACTACTTCACTTCCTACTGCATATTTCAAATACCCTCCGCTAACATTCCAAATCCGCATTTGCCCTCCTAGATGGTTGCCAGCAAGCTTGTTATATCCCTTTTGTCCTGTTCAACTGTGAGAATATGAGTCATTATAAGATTTTCCTTGGGAAAATGCTGATACCCAATGTTTATTTTGATTTTAAGATCTATTTGTGGTTTGATATTTATTTGATAGATTTGTTTTGTATTGTTGGTTAGACGCTAATGGACTTGTAATCTGACGTTGAGATTTTATTCCATGAACTTGTTTTATTTGATGGAATGCACCCTTTTTTTTTTCTTTTGAAAGCTTGCTGGAAATAAATTTTTTTAAAGGAAGCAACCGTTGACCCGATTTGATCCAATCCAACCCGTTTATTATTCGGGTTGGTTTGGTTGGAGTTAACAAAATATAAAATATAATAACTAATTTAATTTTATCCGTGGGGAGTGGATTGGATTTGAAACAGATAAGGCGTTGTTAACATTAGCAACCCAGTGACCTTGTTCCCGGGAACCCTAGTTTCCCTCATTGCTCATGGCTTCCCAAGCTCAAGTTCTTCTTCAGGTTTTCTGCTTTCATCCACAAATATGTGAAACACACTAGTATTTTCTTTTCTTGTATTCTTAATTTATATGTTGCTAATGTATGTTTCAGTGCAGCACACGCTTTTTGCGATACCACAAAACCCCAAACAATGTTCGCCTGCCAAGCTGGCTTATTCTTCTTTTATGTCTTGTTGTCGGGCCTCCACGCTCGGTTCTCGTAACATGCCCTTGATTTCCGGTGTTTCTTCGAGCTCAGTTTCAGTTTCAGTTTCATGGAGTCGCAGTCCTGTTATTGCTCCTCAACCACCTAAGCCTGCTTTTGTTGTCAGAGCTGACTCCAATCCCGAAGCCGGTGGTGAAGCCACCGACAATATAGAAGATGCCGCTTTGGATAATGTTGATGAAGTTCCGGAAGCTCAAGTAGAACAAGTTTCGGATTCTGATTCTACGGTGGACGTGGAGGAACCGAAGCCGCCCAGAAAACCCCGAGTCAAGCTTGGAGACATTATGGGGGTAATTTCTTCATTCCATTTCTTATTCTATTAACGAATAACAATTTTGAATATTTAAGTGTAAAGTGTGATTCCTCGTTGTTGGATCTAGTTCCATTTGAAAAGTAGTGATTATAAACAGATGTGTTTTATGATTGTAAATTACTTACTGGGTCAACAGAAATTCGGGACTTTGATAAGTTTATTTATTTAATTGATTATCTTTTTTGAGATCAAGTTGCTTGAGGAAACATAATTTCAAAGTTGTTTGGATTAACATTTTCCATAAATATATTTTATGTGCTCTTGTTTCTTCAAATGTGTAGGTTAGCCGTGATTGATCTTTAACACATGTATGGAGCATTTTCCCTATAAACCTTGGATGCATAAATTATCTGTTTTGCTATTGAAGTGTACAATGTGCTTTATGTTGATGATGAAGTTTCTAGTCCTCTAACCAGTTCCCTTATATTAAGATTCTATTTTGAAGTTTGTGAAGCTTAAATTTTTCAGTTACTAGTTAGGTTTTCCCTCTGCATCCTTTCTAGATGGATTGTAACTTGTAATGTCAACTTCAGCCAGTGAGTATGTGAGTAACTGTAAGAAAAAGTTAAGATGCATGAACTCCAAATTGCATGCTGTTGTTCATGCAGATATTGAATCAGAGGGCAATTGAGGCATCGGAAAAGGAGAGGCCGACTCCAGACATTAGGACTGGAGATATTGTGGAAATCAAATTGGTATTTTTTAAGAATGTTTTTAATAAGGTGCCTGGGCTGAGATGAATTTTATGGTGACCTTTTGTTGTCTTACTTACAGGAGGTTCCCGAGAACAAGCGTAGGTTGTCCATCTATAAAGGTATTGTCATCTCAAAACAAAATGCTGGTATTCACACAACTATTCGAATCCGAAGAATTATTGCTGGCGTAGGGGTTGAGATAGTCTTCCCAGTGTAAGTTTCCCCCTTTCCAGAGCATTATATTTGTGTCATTGTGTCTGACAGAAAGGAGGATGTGATGTGATATTCATATCTGTTTCAATGTGTGACCTACAAGTCTGTCGTTTGCTGATAAACATATGCTATGCTTCTCTGTATAATTTTTTCTTCAGTCTATTTTCTACAGTAAGAGTTTATGAAATTATCATTTTAGTTAGGAGCTCAATTTATTTATTCAAGTAAATTAGCCAAATGGTTCACTTTTATAAGTTACCAATTGATACTTAAGACCAAAGTAATATTTCATATCCGTAGCTTATATTATGAAGTCTTTACCAGATTTTTCTGGTGAGATACTGTCTTCTATGATGCTTATGTTTCCTGCCACAGTTACTCACCAAACATCAAAGAAATCAAAGTAGTAAGCCACCGTAAGGTCAGGAGGGCAAGATTGTACTATCTAAGAGACAAGCTTCCCAGACTCTCCACTTTCAAATGATACACCGGTTACCCACTTTTCATCACTTTCATCTTCGAAGTAGTCTGCTGAACCGGGAGAAGTGATTGCAGGGCCATATTTTGATTATTTCGATTTGTTGTGTTGTAGAATATATCATTTTTCTTTCCCTTAATCTATCCTCCGAGAAATGGAAACAATTGTAGTTGTCCTAATCTTGAGAAATTTAAAGTGTTTCTTCAGCATCCTTATTATACAGTCGAAAGCCAGGCTCTGAAGAAAACATTACTAAATAGTAAATACTTAGGAATTAAAATCGGGGTCACTTGATGTTATCTTGTTCCTAACTTCTGTAGTTTTTTTTTTGTTACATATCTATGGATGAGATATGCTTGCGTGGGCATGCTGTCTATATAAGAACTTTTCTGTTTGGACAACCACCGTCTTCATTTTCTTTGTGGACCTGATCAGTGATCACTTATTTAAAAGTCAATGATGCTGCTGCTCGTTATTATCATGTTAGCTTTATTAAATACACTAGTTAATTGCTTTTATTTTGGTCCAGATGATTATGTCAAGACTTATACCCAGCTTTTTGATTCCCGATATAATGAAGTCACGTTATTGGTGATCATTGATTATTTAGGCACAATCGTAAAATGAAGTAATTTGCTCTGGTTTGCAACTTCATCGTTAGTGTTTGACCGCTGCACTTGCTTGGCTGATTGAAGAAAGGGTATATCTATATCAATATTATGCCAGAATATAGGTTTAATATTTAGTTAAAATTTATTTTTATTATAAACATAAAATTAGTAGTTAGCATGTAATTATTATATACCTGTATTTTTTTTTAAAAAAAATGCATAGAAGCGAATAAATATGTTTATTAAGACATTAGTACAATATTTTCTAAAAATTATGGCAGAAATAATGGTCAAATTTGTGCAATCTCCTTGCCTCCCCTCTTAACGCAATAGTATACGGATTTACTGATTTAGAGTATTTGAGTAAGAATGTAAAAGAAGTTTAATTATGGTAAAACGTAAATATTTTATTATTGCGGGGAATTATGATTCTCAAATTTCTAATATATATATACACACACAATGAGGTGTCTCTACTCCAATCTGAAACTAAGCCTTGTAGAATTTTTACACTACAAGTAAAATTTACTTGCATGAAATTCAATTTATCAATTGAGCCACGTCTCGTAATTAAAACAAAATGCAAGGATTCAATTTAACAAGCAACAACTTTTGTGTGGAATCACTTGCATAATTATAACAAATTTTGTATGCTTCCATTTTTTTCGTGGAACATGTGTATGAATTTTGAAACTGCCAGACAAGTCAATTGGATAGCTCAAAAAGGAAAGAAAAATCAAAGGTCCAAGAAACAGCGACGCGTAAGGGCAGAACTCTGTTCTAGGTCTTTGGGTTGAGGGGTTGGTTGGTGACAGGTGGGGAAAGCAAACATATCTCTCTGATATTTTTTATTACACACAATTATATTATATTATTTTTACATATATTTATAAAAAATTAAAAAAAAAAAAATAAAATTTTTTAAATTACTCATCATAAAAAAATTATATTCTTTCTCTAATTTTTTATAAATATATATAAAAATAATATGATACAATTGTATATAACAAAAAATTTTCCATATCCCTCGTCGATGGTAAATAAAAGTTGGATTTATCACTCTCTTTTTTTCCCGTAATTATGTTGTATAATCCTCGTAAAATTTTTATGGTTTATGGGCATCGTGGAATCTTAAATGAATCTTGTTTCTCACTTTTGGACGTCAATATTAATTAATTAATCTATAAAAAAATAATATTGGACACGTGTAGCAAAGCAGCATTATTTCTTTTCTGCCCTCCTCTTTTAGAGTTTTGCCATACCCATCGGAGGGTGGTCTACCACACACAGGTTTTCTCTTTCTCTCTCTCTGCCAAAACCAGAAGGCACAGACTCATGCACTATTGAAGTGTGGTTGAGGCCAGAAGCGATCTCGGTGGCTAAAAAGTTGGATTCTTTTTGCATTATTCGGTTTAGACTCTGTAGCCAGCCATCAGTAGCCCATGTTCCTCGTTCCACCACATATTGCTTCTAAACCCCCCATTCCTTTTCTCTATTCTCTCTCTCTCTCACTCTCTTCCTTCCTTCCTTTAACGTCTCTTTCACACACTCTCTCTGACTCACACCCTTTTATCCCCTTACGTTACGCTTGTTCCCTCCCATGTTGATTGATTGTGACTGTGTATGTTGGGTCTAATTGATTGACCATTGCAGAAAAGTCAAAAGCACTGATCCGGTTACACTGTTCCTCTTCGTCATGACTGCTCCTGCTACTACTCAACTTATCTCTGTTAGTCCCGATGAGCTCAGGTTCCATTGTATGTTATCTTACCCTTCTCTCTCTCTCTCTCTCACTTTTTCTTTTGCAATTCATTTTGTCATTACAAATTTTCATCCCTCATAGCCTTCGCTTCGTGATGACCTCTAGAACGAAGTTGCATGCAAAAATTTCATTCTTGTCTTGGGATCAGCCTCAACAATCGTAATTGACTTGAAAGGATTGAGCTTTGTGGTGCGTCAAAGGGTAGAAATTGTGTGGCTCGTAAATATTTTTATTTATTGAATCTTACCATATGCTGTTAAATTATTCATGAAACTCGCATAGTTATCATTTCCTTTAATTAATTGCAACAAAAAACAAGGATTTTGAAGTGATGGATTAGTGACAAAAGGAGGCATTGTTACACATGACACAACTATGACTAGTAAATCGCATCCTCTTAAGTAATTTCTACGGGCAATATCACGATTCTTTTAACACTTGAAAGTTGGTTTGGTTTTTTGCAGTTCTATTTAGCAATTTCTACTTCTCATGTTTTTAGAATGCATTTTGGTTTTCTCTATTTGGTAAACCAAATAAAAGCGACAATGTAGGGAAGCAAAATACTCTAATATAATGAAAGATGTTTTGAAGTATTATGAAAATGCATGGAAAATTTCATATGTAAAGATGTTAGAAGATTTCGTATAAATAAATATGAATTCTTTGCCCTGTCTTTCCTTAATCAGCTTGCCATCTTATTCAGTTATTCTCATACTATTCTTGTAACCAGTTGAGCTGGAGAAGCAAACATTTTGTGATCTTAAAGTTCTGAATAACACAGAGAACTATGTTGCTTTCAAGGTACACTTTTTCTTTTAGCTGTCTGTACTTTCCAGAACGGACTTCTTGTTGTTGGATACGCTTTTCTCCAGCTGACTCCTAGTTCATTCTGATTGCATTTGATTCCAATGTTATGTTAATTTGCTTTTTTCTAGGTCAAAACCACTTCACCTAAGAAATACTTTGTACGACCCAACACTGGTGTTATACAGCCCTGGGACTCTTGTATCATCAGAGGTGCTGCTTGTTACTATTGCAGAGTCATTTATAAGTCTATTTCTTTGATTAAGATGTATATTTTTTCTTTTTGGCTTAAAAACATATAAGATCTTTGGTGGTGTGAAAGGTTGAACTACTGAAGACGGCCCTGGTTCTCTCAATTCTTCCTTTTAGGAGATATGCATTTGAACAAATTACTTAATGCCCCATCCCGTAGACATAAATTTAGAAATATGCTGTTTCATCTGAGACATGAGTAGAGGAAAAAGAAAAAAATTAGTTAAACTGGTGAACTTAGGTCTATGAGGACAGGAAGTTTCATCCACTGAAAGGTCTCAACATGGAAGTTTTTTCTTCCCCACGCCACTAGGAACTTGCAAGAACATGTGATTAGGAGCGTATATCCAAACATGTGATACACTATTTGTGGTTTTTATAGTTCCAAATGACCTGTTTTTTGTTTACCATTATGTGGTATTAGCATCTGTCATATTGTCCAATTTTTGTATTGTACAGTCACCCTCCAAGCCCAACGTGAATACCCTCCAGACATGCAATGTAAAGACAAGTTTCTCTTACAGAGTACAATAGTGAATCCAAATACTGATGTTGATGAGCTTCCACCAGATACTGTAAGAGAGTCAACACTGTCCTTGTTTTACAGGATCAACTGTATAATTTGAAAGGAAAAAAACTGATCATGAATACTGCTATTTTGGCTTGCAGTTTAATAAGGATAGTGGAAATTCAATAGAGGAGTTGAAACTAAGAGTTGCATATATCTCTCCTAGCTCACCCCAAGCAAGCTCTGAAGATGATGCATTGAAAGACTCCACACAAAAACTTGATGCCTCTTCTGTGAGTCACTTTTCTTGTATACTTTATTTCAAATTTGGTAATATTCTGTATTTAGCCATAATGTCATATGTTGCATCTTATGTGTCAAGCTGGAATCCCCATACGGATGGGGTTCCTCTAGAAATGCAAAGAAACTTCACATATTTGAAATGGGAAAAGCCTGAGAAATGAGATTAAGGGGATTTCTATGGATCACTCGGTAACATAATTCTTGGATTTTTGTGACAGCTTTCATTCCATCTTGTAGATGCACAGACTACTCGTGTGGACAGTGCATGATGCATTTGGAGGAAACAACACTTTATTCTTTTTCAAATAATATGTGAGAAAGCTAGAAAACATATTGACATTGATAAGTAAACACAAAAAATAAAAAT
The DNA here is from genome assembly GCA_029884595.1 of Ormosia semicastrata. Lineage (NCBI taxonomy): Eukaryota > Viridiplantae > Streptophyta > Magnoliopsida > Fabales > Fabaceae > Ormosia > Ormosia semicastrata. Next base: position 18,478,030 of record JAQQTO010000037.1, on the reverse strand, counting down.
TTAAATCAATTAAACATTGAAACTTCCAAATGTAGGACCCTTCTGGTGGAAAATATAAATCTGTGCCTGCATCAAATTTCTCCTATTTAGAGTAGACCTAGTATCTGACTACAAATGATTCCTCTGCTCCTTCTTCACTTTCTATAATTTTATAGATGTGTTTTTTCAGATTTTAAATGGCATAGAACACCTAGCAGATTATGAACTCAATGTACAGATTCACCTATGACAGGAGTGTGGAAGAGAAATTTTGCTTGGGTCTCAAGTTGGTTTAGCAGAGATTACTTTGTGAAAGATACATGTACAATTTTAACCCCTTGTGAGACTGTCTATTGATTATACTTATAGACTGAAATTGAAGTATATTAGTTCTGTATTTGTGACACCAGTTTTATGATTGTTTTTGTTAAAAAGGATATATGGGCTGCTTTTAAGTACATATATATTCATATACATACTGGGTCTATCAGTCTGTATCAGCAAAATGATTGGATAGTTGCTTGAGTTCTGTGTGATCATCTCTACAACATTACCCAGTTTTGCATGATATTTGGTTCATTGTCAGTGATTTCCTACATTATAGCTTTTAATGCCCCATGATCAAATTTCTTTACACGCCCAGTAGGCCAGTACTGTGGTTTAGGTTTGCCAGTCATTCTTAAATTAAATTTCCTTTGTTTGAAGAGTCAGGCTTTACAGCACTTGAAGGAAGAAAGAGATGCTGCAGCCAGACAAATGCGACAACTGCAACAGGAACTGGTAATTATGCTTCATGTTTCCCCGCGTTACTCCTTTATCATAAGATTTTGGTCGATTTTTTATTTGGAGTTGTTGTTCCAAACTTGTGTGCACAGTGACTAAACTTGTACTTGATGAAAAACACTAGTATTAGAATTTAGAAGCCTAAAAATCTTTTGAGTTTCTCTCCCTCCTTCAAAAAAATCCAAAAATGTAGAATACAAAAGAAGAATAGACTTATATACAGGAAAAAATATCATTGTGATTTGGCCCTGTCTACTTGACTATATCATGTAGAGTTATGGCATTTCTTTGTAAACTTGAATGCTTTTTTTTTTGGGTCATGTCCTGTATGCTGATAGAATACTTTTAAATGGGCATTAATAGAGACATGGCCAGTATTCTTATTGTATAGCTAATGAAGATCTTTATGGAGGGAGTTACTTCTCTGATTCTGATTTAGGGAGACATTGGTTGAAAAAAATTGCATACAAGGTCAATTCAAGTTAACCATATTCCCTGTACTAAAATTGGCCATGAGATGAATATGAGCTAAAAGTGATTAGTGGGACTGGAAGTTAACAACATCTGAACTTGTAACCGTCCAGAAGGTTTTTTTTTCCTGGTTCCTGGTGCGACACTTGAATCTACAATAATTGTCTGATGTATTCATGGTTGAGACTTGAGAGCTATTGCAAATATCACTAATCCGTTGGTTCTCTTGATGTGCAGGACATGCTGAAAAGGCGAAGAGGCCGAAGTGATCCTGGCTTCTCCTTCACCTTTGCCATTTTTGTGGGTGTCATTGGAATTTTGCTTGGCTTTCTTTTGAAACTTTTATTCTCTTCACCATCTACAGAATGATTGATACTGTTGGAAACCTTTGGATGCAGACCTTCCCGTGTTGTTCACTGTAAAAGTGTAAAGTTCTATATTCTTTTGAATGAGATTTTTTCCATTTTGCTTCTTACCTTACCACTCTCGGTGGGATACTGGATAGTTATTTATCTTCTGGAGGCAAGCATAAGTGCATGTACACACACATTCACTTGCAGAGGGAGATAAGAGGAGGGAACCTTGTTACTAATTTATGATACAACACTAATTACACCAATTTCAACCAGAATTAGAAATTCCCCGATCCTTGAACTTCACTTAGAAGAAAGAATAAAAGAAAGCTTAACGACCACTTCTCAAAAAAAAAAAAAAGTCAATTATTATTGCCGGAATCTAATTCTCTGCTGAAAGTCAAACTACGGAAAACAAAGATGGGAGGTACTATGGCAATGGAATGGCCTTGCATGCTTGCCATAAAAATGAACTCGTTTACTATTTTGTGGTTCTTTTATGTGAGTCCAAATTCCAGAAGTAAATGTCGGTTTCCCAATAAAAATGTTATTTACACTTTTTTTTTCCTACCAACATGTTGATCCGAGTAGAAGTGACTCGAGTTTTTTAAATATGTGTTCTTAGATTTGATTTTAAAATTCATGTGTATGAAAATAAGAAGTTTCTACTTAGGCGTCTAACCTACTATATGAGAAATTAGTCTCTTACTTATCAGTTAAGGAATATTATGTAAAAAAAAAAAATAATTATTCTTTTCTTACACTCAACATATTATCAATTTTTGCAGCATTTATTAGAAAAAAAATAGAGTTAGTTTTTTTTCTTTTATCATAGGTAGTATTCTTTTTTTTTTTTTACATGCTTATCATAAGTAGTTTTTACATCATATTAATTGTAACAAACCTGTTAATAAATCTCCTTTAAGAATGATAACACAATGAAATAAGAATAAATCTCAAGATGAAATAAATCCCAACATTGGATTATTAGGTTTTGTGGGGATCAAAATTGGTTAGATACTGGGCCTTAATAGATGCAGAGATAATAGTAATTAGCATACTTGTTTCTTGTTCTCTATACTAATAAATTATGTTTCTTGATCTCTATACTAATAAAGTATGTACGGAAAAAATGAAAAAATAAAAATAAAAATAAAAAGTCTCTTCTTCTCTTTATTAAATATAAATATTGAGGTTTATACTAATTAGTATATATTATTTATTTTAAAATAAAAAAATTATAGTTAAAAATTGAAGTCTAATGACGGAATCGATAATTGCTCAAGAAAAGTTTTAATTTATACTAATGACAATGAAAATTATTTATAATTGAAATTAATAATATTTGTTTGTGTTTGTCATTTTTCCTATTTTATTTTGTAAATTTTATTTTTACTAACAAGTGTCTTTGTTAAAGATACTCATTAAATAAGTCAAAATAAAAAATTTATTTTATGAAAATAAGATAAATAATATTTTTTTAATTTTTAATATATTGAATACTTTATTTTTATTGAAAACTTTTTATTTTGACTTCTTTAATAAATATCTTTAACAAAATTCAAAAATTAAAAAGATAACTTCGAAGATAAATATTTGATAAAACATTTACTCTCAAGTAATGTTATGCACAAAAGTGCTTTTTTTTAAGTAATATATTTCTTTTCTCTGTCATTAGATTATTTACATAATATATCATTTTGACATATTGTGAAAGTTTTAACAGTACAAATATATATATATACATATAGGATCTTACATTCTTCCTTAGATGAGAAGAGTATTTATTGTGAGAGGTGAGAGGAGTGAATCTTGATCATTGGATCTTTCATAAATGGTTAAGATTAGAACATAAATGCATGTGATTTTTTTAAGTGGTCACATGACCTTCTAGTAACTTTTAATCTTGACCATCCATATATAGTTGTATGGTCAAAATTTACTCCTCTCACTCTCTCACAATAAAAACTCCTCTCACTAAATATGTCCCCTATATACATATATATATAGAGGGAGAATCAACTTACACCAAACAGTAAGTTTTTTTTCTCTTACACTCATTTTTAACTATTAGTTTCACTTTCATCTAATAAAAACTACTTTTAATAAAATAATTTCAACCATTAAATAAAAGTAAAACTAACTTGAAAATAAGTATATATATATATATATATATATATATAATATTTCGTTATATATATAATATTTTTTTGCCACACACTCTCGAGTTTAGATTTATTCTTTGATGTGGAGCATGATCTACCAAATTGTTTTGAGAGTTTGTACAAAAAAAAAAGGTGCTGATCTGTCTAGCTGTAATTGGTTGTGTTACGTGGATGTATGCTTTCACAATCACAAATAGAGAAATTTGTATTCTTGGAGTAATAAGAGAAATATATTTTATCCTATATAATATATATGTTTTTTGAGTTGAAATGCATATTATATATATATATATATATATATATATATATATATAATATTACATAATAAGAAAATTATCATTGTTCCAACAGCACATCAGAATTTCTCATTCACAAATAGCAATAGTAACTGCTAAGAAATTTCGTCATAGACTAGGAAATTTTCGCTTGGAAGCCGCGATCCCGTATCATTTCTGAATAATTGCAGCTTTTCTCGCTTCTCAATTGGGCATAAATATTGTTAATGATCTGAGTCAACCACAAACCAGGCACGAAAAAGAGATTGAAGAATGAAGAGTGCATACCAACAAATACAGAAGTCTCAAATCCAAATTTTCCTGAATAGATTTTTTTTTTTTAAATATTGTCCTTCCTCTAAGTATAATACAAAAAATTATATTGCAGGATCTGAAAATTATATTTATTATATTTATATATAATATATTATAAATGAATGGCTAAATTATAAATACCTATTGTTAAGTATAAATTTCATGAACACTTTAAATAGCATTAACAGTGAGGATGAGTTTAATGAATTTTAAATAAAAATAAAATAAAATATAGTTATATAAAAAAATTTAAAAAAAGTTAAAGGACAAAGTATTTTTTTTCTTTGTTAAATTCTTTTTGGTGAATACTGTTTTAGTTAAATTTTTTATTATAATGAGTTAGGATATATAATTATTAATACAATTTTAATTAATAAACAACAGTGATTAATTAATTAATAAACAAAAGCAACTTACGGTCTCCTTGTTATCAAGAACAGAAAAAACAATAAGAAAATGACATAAAAGAAAAGAAGAGAAAAAAAATAGAGTGAATTAGTTATCACTGATGTTTAGTATCACCTAATAAAAAGAACATGATAATTCTCTTCTTTTTGTTTGATTTTATCAAAGAAGAGAATAAAAACATATGTAAATAGATGTCAAATTATTTTATTACCATTTATCTAATAAAATTGATTAACATAAAAGTCTTATAAAATGGATAAAGTGAAAAAAAAAATTGTGTGGTGTACAAAAAATACATCATTTCCCTTTCTTTCTCTTTCTTTCTACCCAAAAATAGAGCGATATAAAAATTGTGAAATCCATTTAAATTCTTTTCATCATCATTCTTTCCTTTCTTCCCTTAATTTAATACCAAACAAGTGATCAACACTTTTTTTTTTCTATCTTCCTTTTCGTTTTATCCAAAATTTGTATATCAAACACACCATTAATTACGTGGGGCTGGCTAGTTAGGGTGAGGGGAGATTTTTTGGATAAAATAGTGCTGTTAAAAAGGGTCGATTTGACTCATTCGGGGTTGGGTCATTTTTTGACCAATCTATTTGAGTTAGTATTTTGCAAACTCAACTCAACTCATTTAATATTATGTAATGTTTAAAAAAATGGGTTAATTCAGTTCATTCAAGTTCAGTCCATTTGAATTATGTAAGTTTTGAGCTAACATTTTACTAACTCAATTCATTTATTTTATCGAGTTATTTGGATCGACTCATTAAACTTGATCCATTTTGATACTCCTAAATAAAATCATAGATTCGATCATCTTGTAACATAAGAAAAAACAAAAATGATTTAGGAAATATATTTTAAAAATTAGATCAAACTATCAAGTAAAATTATTAATTGGTCATATTTTAATTCAAATATTTTTTCAATTCAATTATAATTTAATAACAATTTAATCATAAATTTAATGAATTAAACAAATTAAATTATAACCTGAAAACCTTGTTATTCAATATTCAGTTTAATTTTCAAAACATCAATAAATGACTAAGAAAGCCAAAGCTGACAAGTGGCAACGAGAAAGTGAAAGTTGTAAATATGGGGATCAGGAAAGGACATTACAGTAATTAACAGAAACTGGAACCTTCTAAGGAATTATCCTCCCGTGAAATATAAATTGGGGAAGTTGGGGGCGTTGGTTGTTCTTGAATTTCCTTTTGGTGGTTAATCAATTTTCATTTTCAATTGTGAATCTCTTTCTTTGTTTCTGAGATCGAAAGCGATGGACGCCTTCACTTCCTATTTCGATTCAAGAAGCCGATGGAACTACGATACTCTCAAGAACTTCCGTCAGATTTCTCCGGTCGTTCAGAATCACCTCAAGCAGGTTTTTTTTTCTTTTTCTTTTTTCGTAAATTATTTCATTTCATTTTATTTGCTGTTAATGCTCATCCCCAATCATTTCACGAATGGATTCGTAGTCGATTCCTGATAATATTTCTAGGGTTTTATTATGATTTCTTGTCTCAGGATTCCTTTTTATCGATGAAACCACGTTTAATTTAGTTTTTTCATTGATTAATTAGCAAACGAATGATGAAATGGTGGATTTGTTAGGGTTTGTGGTTTTGCGTTTGACGTGTTAAAAATAATGTCTCTTCTTGCTTATCCCAATCTCGTTGATCATATTTATAGGGTTTATTAAAGTTTTGGTTTATAGAATCTTTGGGCTACGAATATATTCAGATTTCATAATATCTATCACGCATCAAAGTTTTTCTTCATTGATTTTCCTTCTGATTACGTGAAGCAGGCAACAAAAGTCTTGTACCATATTTCCAATAAGGCCATTTCTTTCATGTTCTTTCTCTTTATCTTCAGAGTTCAGACTATAATTTCTTGATTACTATAATTTGCTACCGGTTTAATTTACTCTATGTTGTGTGCTGGGTTATTGATTGTAGGTTTATTTTACCTTATGTTGCGCTGTGGTTGCTGCTGCTGTTGGAGCTTACCTGCACGTCCTCTGGAACATTGGCGGTTTTCTTACTTTGGTAGCATGCATGGGAAGCATGATTTGGTTGCTCTCAACACCTCCTCATGAAGAGGCATGAGTCCTCAGCCTTCTGTTTGTTTCATGGTTTTGTAATTCACTTGTTACTCACCTCTGTTTTTTTTTTTTTTTACATATATATGCAGCAAAAGCGGGTGACTTTGTTGATGGCCTCATCACTGTTTGAGGGTGCCTCCATTGGACCATTAATTGATTTGGCTATTGAAATCGATCCAAGGTATGCTTCCCTTACATTTGGCTGCTCATTAGGATTTTTTCAGAGAAGACTTATTTTCTTCCTAAGATTGATGTTGTGGTTAATGGATTACTTAAGGATTCATTTAATGCATACTTTATCTGCTAAATATTTTTGGTTACCAACAGAGGACTTGGGAATTGGGATCAAATCCCAACTTCACCAAGGGGAGGGAAGGGTGGGGTTTAGGAAGAAGAGAGGATTTACCACTATGTAACCCATACCAATGAACCAAAAATGAAGCCTATTTTAAGGTTTTTTTTTTTTTGGGGTTTCCCATAGTATCCCACCTAATAGGTGAGAGATTAATTTCTCGAGGTACAGTCAGGTATTTAAGCGGGGATCCCTTACAACGGTCATACCCTTGAATCTTGAGATTTAACGTAGGACCAAATGCTTAAGGGACTGAGCCTCTTTCACTCGGACCAACACACGTTGGTAGCTTGTTTTTAGTTTTAACAACTATTTACTCTGCCCTTCCCTACCCCACCCTCCCAGCTTTTTACTTTGTAGTTAATGCTTTGTGACAATGGGCTAGCGGCTTCTATGGATATTTTTGAGTTTTGGATGAATTTATGACATTATTCTTCCATTGCTCCAGCCTCATCTTTAGCGCATTTGTGGCAACTTCCTTGGCCTTCGCATGTTTCTCAGGAGCAGCTTTGGTTGCAAGGCGTAGGGAGTACCTTTACCTTGGTGGCTTGATTTCTTCTGGGGTGTCCATTCTTTTTTGGTTGCACTTTGCTTCTTCCATCTTTGGGGGTTCAATAGCTCTCTTTAAGTTTGAGGTAAGCAGCTGCCATTATTCTTGTTTTTGTATGATTATCTAGGGGCAGTTTGAAGCTTTGTTATCGTACTGCAAGATTTCTTGCATGGGGTTTATTTCCTACTTTTGCAGTTGTATTTTGGGCTTTTGGTGTTTGTGGGCTACATAATTGTAGACACTCAAGAAATAGTTGAGAGGGCACACTTTGGTGATCTGGATTATGTGAAGCATGCCTTGACCTTGTTTACTGATTTGGCTGCAATCTTTGTCCGGATTCTCGTTATCATGGTGAGTTTGATTGTTAAACAGCCTTTTTATATATTTTTGTTCATGGGATTTTTATCGATATCTATGTCTTTCTCGTTTTGTTTTCTCTTGATAAATTTGTGCTGACGGGATTTTTATTATTCTTTTCCAGTTAAAGAATTCTGCCGAAAGAAATGAGAAGAAGAAGAAGAAGAGGAGAGATTAATTTTCTTATCAATCAGCTTGGTTGATGCTTCTCCTCGCCTAGTTTGTGGAGAATACATTTTACAGTTGTATAAAGAGTTGTCCACTGCTTGAACCTGTACCTACTGTGCAGTTACTCGTGTGTCTGCTTTATGCGAGTAGTACATGTTGACAGATTTTTGAACTTTAAAATAATCGGTAACTAATCTCCTATTATCATAGTCTTCTGTTTATACATGAAGTAATGTCGGATATTAAACCCGTGGAAGCCAAAATGCTGCGAAGGGTTATGGCACTGAATGGTTTGAACCTGGATTTTCAAGGCACTTGGTTACATTGGTTCAAAGGTATCTCTGGGGTGGAAAGCCCTGAGAAATGCGGTTTTCCCCAGGACCGTGATGTTTACAGAATCTATGGAATCTGGGAATACTGATATTGTTCATCAGTGGTCCAGAGTCAGATGCTGGCCTGATCAATACTGCGGAAAAGATACTCTGCAAAATAATTGAGTTGGTTTTATGCATTGATGGTGGAAATAATAAGAACTCATGCCTGAAAAATAAAATGAATTAATAAAGGGTAAGTGATAATTAATTCCTTAGTCATTTCCATAGTTGTAGAAATGCCTCTCCTAAATTGCTTATAGCCATAGGCCTTTTAATCGTGGCCTCTAACCACAAACGAACCTTTGAGTGTTAGGCTGTGAGCCACTGACCCATTAGCCTCGTGCGATTAGTCCTTTTGGTCCTTTTTAGGACAAGTCCTTTAGCTTTTGGTAGTAACGGTAACTCCTCTTGAAAATTTTGAAAAAAAATTTATCAGCGAAAAACAAAGTAAAACTAAGTTGGGCCGAATAATTATAAACCATAGTGACAGTGAGCCCCCAAATTACGTTAGCCGTTGAGCCAGCAAAACACAGATGGAGACAGAGGGGTATAAGAAAACAAGAAAATCTGGGCCACTTATTCATAATATAAGCTGTACCATTAACTAGTTGTTGGTCTCTAATAGCCTGACCAAGAAAAATGAAAAGGATCTTATGACCAAAAAAAAAAAAGAAAGAAAGAAAAGGATCTCCAATTTGCCTGGCAAAGAAATGAGCGTTAAGAAAAATGAAAAACAAGACAAGATGTCCGTTCTGCTTTGGAATTAAGAACTCGGCTAATAATTCCGTAATCTAAAACAAGCTTTACCCCACTAAAGGTGGAATTAAGAACTCGGCTAATAATTTCTTATGTTTGTGAAGGAAGATCTTTCCTTATCTCCAACTTTCATTTTAAAAAAGTAGAGAGAGAGAAAAAAAACTAAAAAAAAAAGAATAAATGATTGAGATGAAGTGTGGAGGAAGATTTTTTTTTTTTTTTCTGGTAAAACATTAAAAAGCTTTGATTACGTTATCAACCTAGATTACGACTTTTCAAACTAAGTTATCATGATTTCTTATTGTTATCTGACACCCAATGGGGGACATGTTACATTTGAGTAAATTCTACAGTAATATACAGGATTTTTTTCACGAAGGATACAAAATTTTGATACAATGAGAAAAATATAGGACTTTAAATTGAAAAGTGTGAAGTTTTTCAACCATGAAATGGACTCAAATTCTCTCTTCCTTCTCTCTGTCCCGATAAAATATCGTCAAACTAAAAAAATACTCTCAATTAAAAGTATTTTTTTATACACAAACTAAAAGAGAGAGAGAAAGAGGAAAAGAAAAGTTGTTGAAGAGGAATAAATAAACACATGCTATCAATCGGATTAGCAGATGGCATTGGGAAGTAATCTAACAGCTGCAAATCAACATCAAAACAATCTTCTAATATTTTCCAACATGTGTCCTCAATTTTCAATTATCAATATCTATGAAACGTCTGAAATTTAATTCAAGAACCTCAACAACAATTAAAAATGAAAGCAATAATAAATATGGAAAATCAATAATCATACCCCGTTCCTAGTTGTTTTCAAGCGAGACAACATTATGCACTAAGTTGCATAACTCAACTTCCTTATTTGTCAAGCTTTACTAGATTTCCACTCCATGCTTTATTTAAAAAAAAAATACAAATCCTTAGTCAAAGGAAATATTTCCATTTGCTTGTTACACATACAATTTGATAAAATACAAATCAGCATAGTATGATCCAAAAGAACCAAAAAATAATAATTATTAATATAAAAAAAAAAACAATATACCTTTATGTCTTTCTGATAAAACCTTGTTCAAAGGTTTTGCGTTTGAATAAGAAGTTTTAGGTTTAATGCGTGCTGATACGTACCTCTTATAAAATTTAAAACTAATGGACGAAGACCAAGCTCATGATGGGTAAAGTTAACTTTTATGTCATTTGTTGTGCAATCCAAGGCTTTATCCTAGAGGCATACGAGGCAAGACCAAGGCCATGGTCTTAGGCAAATCCAAGAAGATAAATACTCATGATGCATACATGTTAGTTACTTGTTGATATTAGACAAAGTCCAAGTCCATGGCACAGGGTGATTTACATTTTGATATATTGCATATATTTATTTATTTATTTTATTAATTTGAAAGACAAATCATCAGACCTAGAATATAGAGAAATGGATTGTCACGATGGAAGATAGGAAGGATCGCACAATTTTAAGAATTTTTTTAATACCGAACATAGGCGGGCAATGACTTACTTCAATTGCCACGACAAAAATAAAAAATAAAAATAAAAATGACTTGCTTCAATTGCATTATACCAAATTAGAATGTTTCAAGAATGTGGCTGGCTCTAGCCGTTCCGTAAAGTCACCACGTTGGCCCATTGGAAAAAATATGCAGTGGGGATCAACATTAACGGATTCAGAAATTTTAAATTGTGGGGACAAAAATGATACATAAATATAAAAAAAAAAAGAAAAAATATATTAGTATAAAATGATAAAATATTAATTTATAATTATTTTTTTATGTTGAATGATTTATTTATTATCAATATTATATATATATATATGATTTTGACTGTTAATCACATGAGATGTAAGTTGAGAAAAAATGTTAGATTTTAATTTCTATGTTTATAAATTTATTCATCATATAGGATAAAGTAAAAAATATGAAGAAGATAAAAATGACAAATAATTATCATAGGTAAAAAAATTCTAAAGGTGAATAAAGGCATATGTTCCTATTATTTTATATGTAGGTTAGTTTCTGAAAATAAACAGAGAAAAGAAACTTAAGAAAAGAGTAATATTTGCGCAATTTTTAGCTTGAGTAAAACTAATTTAGATTTGAACCTGATATATTATAATCAAACAGACTCGAGCATATACTAATATTTAAATTTAAAAAGAATTCACAATCTTAAAACTTGTTCAAATCATTTCAAATAAAATAAATAAATAAATAAGACTTGAGAAGTTTTCCATTTTTAGAAGAAAGAAAAAAAAAAAAACATCTTAACTTATTTTCCTCGGTACCCATTTCCTTGCAACATGTGTTTAATCAGTTGCAAATCCCGATCAGAACCCACCTTCTCTTTATGCTTCTTTGCACATTCAATTCCATAATATATAATACCCATATGTTACTATTATTATTAATATTCTTTTGTATGAATGGCTTCTATCAGTCTGAGTCAAGCTTGCCCATATATGCCCAAATGGGCCTAATACTTCCACTTAATTTATAGGGTTGTTACATTTAACTTGTCCTTTCTAATTAGGTAGTATTCCAACCCCCAAAATTGGATGGCATTATTGGATAAATCACTCTGATTCACCTTTACCTAATACGTTTTCGTTAAAAAGATTATGTTACATCGGATAGGGTTGGAGGGGCGAAAAATGCCAAGATTTTCTATAAGAAAGAGAATGAAAAACGGGTGAAAATGGAATATAGGTATATATTATATACTAAAGTTTTTTCACTAAATCGCCACATGACATTTTTTCTAAATTTTTAATTTTATTTTTTTAAATTATAACTTCATTTTTTTTTTACTTTTCATTTTCCTCATTTCTATATTTTTATGATTTTTTTAAGTTTTTTAAATAACAAATAATTTTTTGACTTTTCATTCATGACTTTCATATTTTTTGTGACTTTTCAATTTTTGCAATCTTTCATTTTTTTACTTTTATATTTATTTTTTTATCTTTTAGAGATAGCAATGAAAGTGTATTAATTCTTAATAAATAAAATAAATAAATATATACTTTATTATATAAATTAATCTTAAATAGATGAAAAATACTAAAATACCCTCTAAATATTATTCGTTTACTTATTTATAAATTTTATTGTCTTTTAATTCTAATATTGCATGTTCTAATAAAAAGAATATTTGAATAATATTTATAATTTTATTTAATTTCTATATATTTTATTAATAATATATCTTATTTTATTTATACTAATAGCATTACCATAAGATGCTTCAAAAAATTTTATAAATATATAAGATTATAGTGGAAAAAAATCTTGATTAACACATGATAAGACGAACTTTTATGCAAATTTTTTAAGCTTTTAATGGAGATTGAATTATTATAATAATATAAAATTCTTCTACTACAATTGTCATGTGGCATTTTTTCTAAATTTTAAATTTTTAAATTCTTGTCAATTATATCTTTTTATTTTACTTTTCATTTCTTCATTGGTATCTTTTTTTATTTTTCATTTTTTTCAACCATTCATAATTTTCATTTTTATTTCTTTTAAAAAATAGTAATAATCTAAATATTACTATAGACAAAGAAAATAGAATTGAGTCATATAATTATTAAATTTTAAATACAATATCTCTATGATATTTTATAAGATTATAAGTATGTTCAAATTGATTTATTTTATACTGAAATAACCTTTTAACCAAACGTTTTACTTGAAAACATTTTGACGTACTATAAAATTTTCTTAAAAGAAATTAAGCCAATTCAAAGTTTTAAACATGTACTAAATATTTATCTATTAAATAAAAAATTCTTAGTTGTGTTTATTTTCATTTAAACAACATGTGTAACACACAAGTAGCATAACTAGTTTAAAGAAACAAAAGATGTACAGGCACATAAAAAATGGTAAAGAGACAGAAAAAGAAAGAAAATAATAAATAAAGTAATGAGAAAATATACTAAATAAGTAAATAGATAAGAAATGAGAGAGAGAGAAAAAAAGTGGACAAAGAATATCAGGAGTTTAATTGGAAAATAAATTATAATCAGTGAACTGGTATATTTGCGTTTAATTTTAATATTAATTATAAGATAATAACCTGAAGGAGTTACGGGTTATAAATACGAAGATGAAAAATTGCTTAAGAATTCTGTATATTAGTATAATATTAAAATATACAGATTAATTAGCAAAAGCATATATTCATTTAACTTATGGGTTATTTAATAACTTGACTTTGTTGTTGACTTGAAAAGATTTAGCACTAAAAATGAATTAGTAGTATCTGTTTAATAAAACTTGAATATAGATTTAAGTGAAAGATACCGAATAAATTCACCACGTGGATAATTTTTACACATATTTAATGACAGCTACATCTAAATATATTACACACCTTATAAATAATTAATACAATGATTTCTATCATTTATATATTTTAGAAGCAACAAAAAAAACACACGAGAATAGTTGGGGGGGGGGGAATTGCTTGTATTAGGTGGTTAAGCACTTAATCTGATCCTTAATCCCGTTACAATTTTACGTGTGAGAATAATTAATGGCTTTGATAAGTGACATGAATTTTATATAAATTTATTTTCACTGTTAATACTAATTATATGTTGACATATTATTAAAATCACTTTTACAATATAACTATTTAAAATGTTAAATTTTTTAATGATATGAAAGTGCATAATAAAAAAATATAAAAACCTTTTACGATGAAGAAGTTATAAAAAAAATAATGTTACGAACGTTGATTTAATAAATGATTAATATCACAGATTGTGACTTTTCTTTAAAAAATAAAAAAATAGAAATTAAAAGATACATAAGCTGTAGATAGAGTAAATCAAAATTAATAGGTGCCAAACAACAAGGAAATATTGATCGTACTAATTGAGGCAATTCATATTAGCTATACTTTCATACATATGCTATAAGAGAGATTTTTAGATATTAGCATAAGATGATAATATTATATCATATCATTCAATATATGTCACATTAATTAAGTATGTTACACTATTTTTTTAAATCTTTAACTATCATATTTTGTTTGAGTATTAACCATAATTAATATATGCTTAGTAATTATAAGAATATTGACTTGCTTCGTATGTAAAAATCTGTATTGGCTTAAGGAGTAAAGTATTTCATATTGTGCATCATGTACAATTTTCTTTCTTGCAAGAGGCAATTCAATTAATTTATGCATTTTACGTCCATGAAATGCATTCCGTACTTTAAATGGTATAAATTTTCATAGTGAAAGTGAAACTACATTATCGCACTCATTGCCCACAGCATAATTTCTGCTGTTTTTCAGTTCCCCAATGCTGTGAAGGGTAGGTGTGGAGTGGCGTGAACCATGATGCCCAACCAAGCATTGTGAAATGAGTTATTCTTGGTCTTAATGGCAGTTGAGGTGTGTTGCATCTGGTGGTGCCAACTTATCTTTTAATTGTACACCCTCCAAACCAATCATCACCCACCACATTTCATTCTATTTTTGGTTTAATTATTCTTTCAACTTTTATATATTTTAATTTTTTTAATCAATTTATAAACTTATTTTATATCTCACATAAATATTATAATCACATATAAAATAATTTAATAATTTTTATATTAATATATAATATAAATAAAATATACGTATAAAAATTATACATAAAATATTTTTCTTAATTAAAAAGGTTCTTGCTTGCACCTTTTTCTTTGTGTATGGACTTCCAACCTAAAAGTTATGTACTTCCTGATGTGCGAGTCACGAGCCCACTTAGCAGACAAGTACAATATAAAGCTACAGTATTTAACCAAGAAGAAAAACTATATATTACATAGTAAAGCAATTGTAAAATTAACTAATTCACTGTAAGTTTCTTTTTTGTTAAAAATATGCCAGCTCTTTTCACGGGAACATATATGCTAGCTCTGATTAAATCTGTTTTTGTATCTTTGAAAATGTCAAATATAAAAATACTCACACTAATTTATGGGGCAAATTGGCTGAACAATATATAAATGAATATAAATTTTTAATTATTTATTGATGATCTCTCAAACACTAGAAAGCACGGACACGTCATTTTACTGACGTGTCCACGTATCGAACACGTGTCCGACATAAATACACTTTGACACGCACACGACACGCGTGTCTCACGTGTCTGAGTGTGTCCAATTAAAAAAATTATTTTTTTTGACTCAGACATGACTCGAATACGGTTAGGACACATCTCAGACACACCGCAAACACATATTGGTCACAGCCCATTAAATTTTTTTTAAAAAAATTACTGTGTAACAGTGTACTAATATCAAGGTCCACAAGTACAATATCACCCGACCCATCCTCAGGAAAAATATTCTATTCTTCCTCAATACATTGTGTTCACTGTGTGCTAATGGTTCAAGTTTCAATTGAGTTTCACTCTGATCTGGTGGTTCAATTTTTAATTATTATTGGTTTCTTCTTTAGTTATAAACGAAGATGCTTTTGTTGTTATTGAGGAGTTGTGTTTGGAATATTTATAATCAAAATTATATATATATATATATATATGTCGTGTCCGTGTCAAGGCTGTCTAAAATTTTTAAATTTAGTGTCTCAAGTAATATGTCCGTGTCGTTGTCCCGTGTTCGTGTCCGTTTCCGTGCTTCATAACTCAAACATGAAATTTTTGGTAAAAACTTTTAAGATTGAGAAAGTATGAGTTGTTATTTATTTATTTATTTATTTTACATACATTAAAAAAGTATGTATTTGTATGAAGTGACATAATAGAAATGAATTTTGTTTTTTTAATATATAGGAAATATCATATTATTTCACTTCTAATTTGAAAGAAGTTGAGATTTTAAAATATGTTGTACTCGTCTATGATATACATCCCAACCATCCCAATTCTCTTTTAATAGAAAAAAAATTGGAAAAAAAAGGTTCCACAAAAATAAATAAAGAAGTGTGTATAATTACTTGTTAAAGTGTAAAATACATGTCAATAAGAGTTTATTTAAATGATAAAATCAATTGTTGGGAGTACCTAACTATGTTTATGAAGATAGGTGTCAAAGACAAAAAAAAATGATAAAATCAAACTTTTCGTTTGATTCAAAATTTCTGGGTTTGAACTAAGTCATCTATAGTTATCATTTTAAATTTTTGTTAAAACTTGCAATATACTTAAAAAATATAAAATGCACTAAACATACAGTCGTTGAGCTATGAAATTAAGTTGTACTATCGGTGATACTTTAAAAAAAAAAAGTTGTACTATCGGTTTGAGTGCTAATTTAGTAAATATGGAAGAGAAAAAAAGTTGCTTCTTAACCAATATTTTAAAAATGACATGAAGGTGGTGTTTGATAGAGGTGTTTAAAATTGAATTAATTTGATTAAAATAAAAAGAAATTTGATCCAAAAAACCGTAATTCTAATAAATTGAAAAATAAAAAAATAAAATTTTCATAAAATTAATTGGAGAGTAAAATTATTGATACTTTAATATGCTTATCTACACTGTTTACTTTTCAATTTTATTTGTACTTTTAGATTTACCCTTATAAAGTTTACATTTCAACAAAAGTTAAAATCATTATTTTTCTATTGTAGTTACTTATCCATACACTAATTTAATTACAACTAATTTATAATCTTTATTCAATTTATCTATTTATGCCTTTTTAAAAAGTCATAAATATTTTAGTTTCTTTATTTTTATATTTTTTATTATATATAATATTTTAATAATGTAATTCAAACAATATTTTATACTTTTACACACATATATATATATATTTACTTATTATAAAACCTTGTTTTGAGACAACCATTTTTTGAAATAATAGCAGAAAATAAAAACTGACTTGTTGAAATATATATATAAAAAACTTATATTCAACTTAAAAAAAAAAATAGACAGCCAAATGCAATTGTAGCATATTAACTTTTTCTTTCGAAGTATTTGAATTATTCTAGATTAGGATCCGACTTAACGGTTCAAGAGCAATCCGACTCGCTAGAATTTAGTTTAAGATATTTATAAATGCCATTAGATAAATAAATATGTCTATTTATAAGGAGTAAATCTTTCATAAAATCTATCATAAATAGAGAAATAAGTTATAAGGATAATAATCTTATTAGATTCTTATCCTAATTAACAATATTTACTATCTATTAATATAAATTTAAAAATAATTTTTATCTACCAAGACACTAGAGCTGTCAAAATGATTCGGGCCTGACATTTTTGGGTCAAGCCAAATCGGGATATGTGAATTTCAGACTAATATTTTATTAGTCCAGCCCAGTCTTATGAGGGCTACAAGCCAGCCCGACCAGCCCACTATATATAGTTGCTTCGTTTTTCAAATCTAGTTGGAGTGGGTTCTGTCCACAACAGTACCCAACTCTAAGGTATTTATGAAAACTAATTATCAAAATGAACCAATGTCAACTAGTTTTATCTTCCTCAATTGCATGTTGAAGATAGAAATGTCAAGACTATGAAATGCACTGGCTTTTTCTTGTCTTATTTGTCTACCATTAAGCATATTTATAAGTCAAAGGCTTAAAAGCACACCACATCTCCAGGCAAATCCAAGCTCCAAAAGTAAAAACTAAAATATCTTTGAAATATGAATTTCAGGAATTTCATACCTACTCATATAGCCATGTTAGAATCTATTTCTATGACAAGGCAAAAATAAATAAATTCATATTTTCATAGAAACTAAACAAAATGAACGAAAGTCACAAGTATTGCAATAGATAACTGAATCCATCATATAAAAGAGGCAAAACCTAACCAACCTGTGGGAGAAGTCCAAGCGGCGTGAAGAACACAACGCTCCTGAACATTGGAGCAGAAGCCAATGGTGATCTTGTTGAGATCGCCGTGGAGGACAACGCTGGGCAAGATGGAGGCTTTGTCCCAGACGGTGACTTGGCCAGCGAGAACCACGTAAGCGTTGATGGTCTCTTTGGGGACCCACTGTCCCAACAAGATTATCTTCCTCTACCCTCTATAGTCCCACTTCACTAGATCCAGCGATGGAGTGATTGATTTCACTACCTCTGTTGCAAAAGCGCGTTCTGCTGCCACCAACTACAGTTGCAGTTGCATGTGGTGCTTTACTATTGCGTGTGCGCTTCTTGGGACTCTCTTGGAGAATGGTGCTAGAGTCGCCATGGGAGAGAGTTATGATAGTGAAACAGATTAAAAGCTCGAAGCTTTGGAAATTAGAAGGAAGGAGATGGCAAATGAGCAAGGAGTGCCTTAAAATAGACATGGAAATTGGAATTGTAGGACCAATAACGTGGAGAACGCATGACATACACGTGCGCCAAAGGTTGAATAGGCCCAAACCCACCACCCACGAACGAGTGCAGCCTTGTGTGGAATTGGAGAATGACTAAGAGTCTAAGATTAAGAGTCTGTTGGTAAAAAAAAAAAAAAAGATTATCGGGTTATCGGGCTAGCCCGGCTCGATGCAAGCTAGCCCGAATTTGGGTCGGGTTAATTCGGGCCAGATTTCATCAGGCTATTTATTTTATGTTCACTTTTGTTAGTTTAACCCGCACATTTTGTTAGGTTATTCGGACCGGTCCATCGCACTTGACCCATTTTGATGGCTCTACAATACGCTCCTATAAATATAATATAAGGTAGTAAATGTATGCATCTAATTTCAAACACTGCCCACCTTATGTAATACCCTTAGTAACATGTTAGACTAGTAAATTATTACAAAAGGTAGCATATAACTTGTTTAACATGTCTGTAAAGTTTTGTGACAAGCTGAGTTTGTTTAGGTATTTAGTTGTAACACAGAAGTTGATAAGTAGCTTAAAATAACACAAATAATGGCATAAATTGCTAAGTTGAGAAAAATAAACATAGAGAGTTTGTTTTTAAGTCATAAATGAGTTAAGTAAGATGCAGTTAAAGTTTAAATGGAATATGAGTTAGTTTGGTTTTTTTAGACATACTAGTTGTGTATTTAATACCGAGTTGACTATCAGCAGATATGAAAAATTATGAAAATAGTGAAATAAAAATTTAGAAGAATCTTATGATTTATTCTAAAGTTGTTGGAAGTTGAAAAACTTGAATTAACATAATTTAGGTGTCCTTAGCATATAAGTTCTAGCATAAGAACTTATGTTGTTTTCCTTTTTATTCCTTTCTATTGGCAGAGAAGAGAAACAAAGAAATAGAAAAGAGAAAAAAGAAGAGAAGAGAGAAAAAGAGGATAAAGGAAGAGGAAGAAAGGGAAGAAGGAAAGGAAGACTAAGGGAATATCAAGATTAAATCATGGAGTTTAAGATTGATCATTTAATCAAGAGGTAAGGAGTTTCTATTCATAATTCTTCTATTTGATTCTGATTGAATGAAGTTTAGGGTTATTGAGTAGAAATAGGGGTTTGGAGAACTAAATCTGAGTTATTGGCTTGATTCTTCATTCCAATGATTAAGTTAAGTTAGTTTTAGTCTAGTAAACCTAAGAGAGTCATTTACGGCTCAAGATCAACCATTAGGATCCATAAATTTAAGAATTAGACAATGGTTTGAGTTATGTGATTTGGACCTAGATCTTTACTTAAGAGTAACTATAGGTTGTAATTGAGTTACAACGAGTTTAGGGGCATGAATGAGTGTTATAAATTACCAAGAAACCAATTTTAGATGATTAGAAGTGAGATTTGGACCATGGAACAGTGTCACAATTCTGCAGAATTATGTAGAACCTGGGTTCTGCCATTCACGCCATAGTGTGAGAGATGTTGTGCCGCGGCGTGAAGATGAATTGGCTTGAATGCCGCGGCTTGAAGATGAACTGGCTTGAATGCCGCAGCGTGAGAATGTTACGCCGCAACATGAGGTTAGTTTTTGCAGTACGCACCGCAACGTAAAGAACGCTGTGCCGTGGCGTGAAGGAGATGTTGCATCAATACTAGAACCCACGGCTTAGGTGTTGCGGCGTGCCCTGGTCAGTGTCGCGGTGTTAGCACTAGATAGGCCAAAAATGTCATTTTTAATGTTTTGGAGCTATGGATTAGATGATATTATTAGTATATGTTTCTTAAGATGTGTTAAGGTACAAATGAGGACAGTTTATAAGGAAAATTATCACCTAGTAAGTAAAGAGAAAGTATAAGGCCTTGAGCAACCTAAAATAAATGATTGCCCTAGATAAGGACATAGTACTTTATGCAACCTAGTGTTGCATTAGATATCACTCAAGATGTGATGAGGTGGTGCAATGGAGACAAATATACTAGGATGGATTATAGGGTTCACTCTAGTAAGAATAAGGAAGGTATGAGCCTTAGGATATCCAAGAGTAGTGGATTACCTTTGGAATGTACCTATAACCTTAAGCAACGAAGAGTTGCAAGTAATAACCACTATTGTGTTAGATTCACTTAAGTGGAGATAAGATTGTGTATTTAGTTCCAAAGAATGAATGTTATGTACTAAGTCTCTAGTTAAATGGGACATTGTGCATTGTAAAATACACAAAAGGATGAATGTTGACTTGTAAGCTTGTTATATTCACTAAGTATGCAAAGTTCTAGTGCAATGCTCATTTGTTTCCTTAAGCAATGTTGAATAAAACATTAGTTAAGGTAGACTCTTTTACTAGGATGAGTTGAGTCTATAGAAAAGTTATGAGAATCTTAGTGCAACCAAGAGTAATGGTTTGCCATAGGTGAGTATCTAGCACCTTAGCAAGATAAAGTTGCATAGAAATCACTTAAGAGTATGAGTGATAAGGTGGTATTCAAATATAAGAAACTAGGATAAGTTGATATTGTCTACCTTTTAATGTGACTTATATGACTTGAGGTCATTTAGCCAAGAATAGAGGGAGTCAAGAAGTCCCTAAAGGGATAAGTATTCCTAACTAAGTGCTAGGGTTGCATGTAGTGTGGAGATTTCAATTTTCTTATTTATAAGGGGGTAAACATGAGAAGTCAAAATTTCCTAGTAGAATATGCTAAGGTCTTAAATGAACTAGGTATATAAGTATATATGTATGTCTATGAAAATGATCTAGTAATATTGATCTTTATGAGTATCTTTTGATATTCATTCATGAAGGTCAAGACAGATTGAAGGGTGTCTGATAGATTCAATTGAGGAATGATATAACCTTGATATTTTGTTAGTGACAAGGCCAAAGGAGATAAATGGAAAATTCGAAAACCTCTTTGAAGAAGGATGAAGACCGAACTTCTCAGCGTGTCAGGATACGTGTGATGTGATGAGATACCTCTATTCACCACAGGATAATATACTGAACCAGTTCCTACTTAATTTCTTTATTTTCAAGATAAACCTCTGCATGTATTTCAAAACAAAATATTGCACAAGCATATCTTAGGATCTTTCTTAGGCATAATCATATTGCATATCATCTGCATTGTATTTACAGACAGTTGTATGACCATTGTCTGTTACTGTTGATATTTACAGTTGTTTGTGTTTAACGGTATGTAGGCTATCAGTTTAGATCGTACTACTTAGTGTGTGCAGTTATGAGATTAGTGGAGAAAACTCTTATATTTGTAGTTATAACAATTATTATATTTGTTATACAATGTTATAACTAGCTGGTATTGGAATTGCTTTTACTGAGAATTGTAATTCTCACCCCAGTTATTTTTCTATGTAAATCTAGGTAAAAACCATTTTAAATGAATGAAAATGAAGCATGAATAGTAGTATAGTTTTTCTATGCTTTAATAGACAAAGCTTATGTATAAGTTTATATTTACTTTGTATGTTTTAAGTAGTATATATTACAATATGTCCTTCTATGGCAAGTGTTGTATATATATATATATATATATGTATGAGTTTAAATTTTTTCATAATCTTTCAAAGCTTTCTATAATTATTCAGTTGTGATTATGAATATATGTTAGTATGTAGTATGTAAAAGTGACGTCTCTAATATTGGTTATCTTTATATATCTCTGTATATTTATGATATATCTAGATATCTGTATTAGGATATTACACTTTATGTATGGTCTAACTTGAGTATCAAAGTGTTTTTTGCATATATTCATCTCTTACACTACCATCGCAACCAATGTGTATAGGAAAAATCTACATTTTTTAACATCATTTAAGTAATCATTTAAATTACATTTAGAACATAAATATTTTTCTTCTTTATATATTAAAAGTGTAAATATGTTTTAAACATCAAAACTTCTTACAAACATGTTTAAAACCATCTCCGTATTCATTCTTATTCAAATGGTATTAATAAATGGGACCAAATGATAGAAAAATTAGTTTACAAATATAGATAAATAATCACACCAAAAACATAAACAAAATGATGAATAATCATCTCTAAAATGAATAATTATTAAAATTTAAAGTAAATTCCCATTTTGCTCTAAAATTTATTATTACTTTTTTAAATTGTGATTCCCTCTAAAGTCATCAATAGAAAAACAATTAATGATCTAAGGTTTTAAACTTAGTTCAAGTAAAAAAGGACATATTTAAAATTTGTGAACAACAATTCTTTTTTTTTTATTTCGTTGCTTTTAACTTATTCACCAAATAATGTTTTTACTTTACTACAACAATACACATCGCTACAAGGACAATCCTTTAACTCATACTTTCGTGAAGAGTTATTAGATAAGCAAATTTTTTTTATAGGATAAGATAATAAACAATGGAGGAAAACGAAAAAAATAAAATAAATATTTTTTAAACTTGATATGATAACATTATTTTTGAAATTGATTATAACTCAAATATTGTTGTAATATTACAATCTTTAAGTTAAGTTTAGATAACTAATTTAGAGTATGTAGATAGACAATTACAATATAAAAAAATGATTTTAAATTTTGTTTTAAAAAACTTAAATAAGAGCATATTTAGAAGGTACAATTAAAGTTAAAAAATGAGAAGTGTGGATAAACATATTAAAGCGTCAATAATCACACTCTTAACTGGATTAAATTAGATCTGATTTTGATTCTAATTTTAAAATTTAATTCAATCTAAATAAAAAATGCTCATATATTTTTTATAATAATATTTTGCTTAAAAAATTACTATGTTACATATACTTATTTAATAATTTTATTAATAGATCTCAAACTAAACCAAATTTCCTATATAACTTTGTAGTTTATTTAAAAACTTTACTACTATATTCCAAGTCAGCCCTAATTTCCTCTCTAATTTCATAGTTTAGACATTGAGTTTCAACATGTATTATAACATGAAGTCTATTTCCATTATTCATGTGCGCACTAAATATGTTTGAAACACTGCAATCTCGCCCTTTAAACATTGTCTCCATTTAATTAATTAATTAATTAATATTATCCTATAATCCTAGCGTACCGAAGAGATAATATATACATTAATATGAGATAATAGGCTTTGCTTGATTCTTTGCTTCACAAATCATGCCAATTTAATATATACTATTGAACAACAGTTTCACTAAAGTAGTTATATTTAAAATAGAAAACAACAAGCCACGATGAAGCCGAAAACAAGGCTACGAGACACATCTAAGATGCACCTAATTTAAAGACATTTCCTATGTTTCCTTTTATACTTTTTATTTTCCTTTGTTAACATTTAGCTTCAAAGTTCAAACTACGCATTTCAGGTCCCACCTGCATTCTTTCCCTACTACTTGACTTGGTGCACCTAAGTGTTCCGATTATAAGTATTGTTTGCTTATTTGCCCCTTATAAATTTTCACATCCCAGTCAATAATCATGATTTGAAATCGAAGCTTTGCCCATTTCTTGACCATTAAACACGAAACTTAATTCCATCAAATATGACTAGCATGAATCAGAATCTTTTTTTATTTTTTTCTTTTTCAAGTAATCAATTATAAGAGAAAGAAAGACATAAAAAAAATATTAATGAGATTCAGTTAAAATTTATAAATTTTTTTTTTATAATTTTGTGTATTTCTTTTTCTTATAATTAATTATTTGAGAAAAAAAAATTAAAATGATTCTGATCCGACTGACATATTCAATCAAAGGCTCTGATTCCCACCCCCAAAAAAATTTATTGTTGTTTATTATTCTAATTCATACTATAATTAAATTAACATGTGTTTTGAGCTATAATCAATGTGCCTATGTTTGGCCTTATTAAGAGAGGGGAGGGAGGGCAGCGACAAAGAGAAAGGAAGACTCAAGTTAGGTTTGTACTAAGAAAGTAGAATATATAAGAGTATATAAATATATATATATATATATATATATATATATATATTTATATTTGAATGTCTAAATCTTATATTTATAATGTGACATTACTTAATAGAAAAATAATATTTAACAGAAAGAGTTTTCATATAATTAAGAATATAAGTAGTTATGAAGGAATTTAATCCTAATTATTCTTATTAAAATGAGATTTTGTTTATATTTGTCTATCTTCTAAAAGTTGGGTTGACGAGCCAAGTTAAGTCGTAAAAGACTAAGACAAAATTTGAGTCACACGAATCAGCCTACTTCTCTTGAGACCGAGTTCTAAAACACTGATCTAAAACAACATATATCCAAATCCAACTTAGAGAAAATTCCAGGCTAGTTCTAATACATACAAATTTGGCATATTCGTTTTATTTACTTATTTAAATAAAAAAATTTAAAAAAAAATTGTAAATAACTACTTGTTACTGAATTTTGTTAATATCTTAATATAGGTTTTGAATATTGAAAAAAAATAACACCAAACACGTTAAACCCATTTAAGTGTTTGCATGTGAAAGGTGTCACGAGATTTTTATGTTATTTTTTTGGTACAAATCATGAGGCATTTTCATATAGTATTTACTAATTCATCTTAAAAAAATAAAGCTACTCACATGCATTTATATATATATATTACTTCATATATTCGTAATTATTATTATTTAATTATAATTAATCTTCTTTTATTTTTTATACATTTATATTCTGATTAAACTTAAAGTAGCATAATCCTTAAAAGTGTGTATGTAACATTTTTCATCTTAAAAATATGTTACGAACTTTAAAAAAAAAAAATGAATGACACAACAAAGTACGCATGTCATGTTTCCGTAACTGGGGTAGTAGCATATGAAGCATGTACATGACGAATTTTAAAGTGTGTTTGTATATTGGATGTGTCTGTTAGACACACAAAGATGTGAGTATGACACATATAGTTTATGCGTTTAATTAAAATGATTATTTTTTTTAATTTGAATATTAGTAAGTACGTCTCAAATATATTTAAAATATAGTTTAAACACGATATATTAATATTTTTTTTAAAAAAAAAGTTATTTTTTATAACTAACGCCTAATTAAGTTTGTAAATTCATAATTTACTAAAATCTAATCACACTGACGATTTATTCGACGTCATTATTTTTTTTAAATACCAATATTTTATATTTTATCTTTTCACATATCACTATTTAAGCTTTTAAATTTTATTTTTTCATACACTTTTTTATCTATTCTTTCTAAACCAAATTCTTTAATTTACTTATATATTGTTAAAAGTTCCAAGTTATCTATATTTCGTCATATATATCTAAACTTACCTCACACCATTATTCTCTCTTATTTAATTTTTTTATATACATGTAATTGTATATGATTTGTTCTATTAAAAAAATTAATTTAGCGATTTTTTTAAAAACGTCAATAGTAAATTATTTTGCGCTTATAATCATATTTTTTTTTAGAAATGTTTATTAAGTAGTAAATATTGACACATATAATATGTATTAAGATATTATACATCTTCAAATTTATAGAAATGATATTAATAAATTATGAATCATTTTTCTTAAATTTTTTCAATTATATATATACATAAACCCAATTCTTTAATTTACTTATATATTGTTAAGAATCTCACATCGTCTGCTTCAATATTTTAAATACAATTTATATATATGTTGGGTCACTCTACTTAATGTTAATTGATTTTAAATTGAAATCTCACATGGTATCAGAGTCACCCATCTTTGTTGCCTACTTCACTAGACTTATTTTTACCTACTTCACTAATTTATAATTTTTTTTTCACTTGTTATCCAAATATCTAAAATCTAGTGAGGGAGGTGTTAAGAGTCTTTTGCGTTCTTTTTATTATTCCATCTAAACTTTTAATATTTTGTCGCCTTTCACCTTAATATTTCAGGTACAATTTATATATTTATTAGGTTACTTCACTTAATATTAATTAGTTTTAAATTAAATCACACATACACACATATTTATGTCTTATAATTTTTTAAATTTGATATATTTTTTATCCATATCCATGTTACATCCCGTATATATATATATATATATATATATATATATATATATATATATATATATATATATATATTATATATTTTATCTTATAATTTTTAAAATTTGATATATTTTTATATCCATCTTCATGTGTGTATATATGTATATGTGCTTCATAGGTAGCAGGCTTCTTGGCGAGGAAGTCACTGGGAATATCAGTGAAATAAGGGTAACGTGTCGGGATATCATTTTCTCCATTAAAATTTAAAAAGAAAAAAGAGAAATGGTCATTGGTTATACCGTAGATTAGGTTTGTTTCTTCCCACACACCCATTTTAAAGTGGACGCCTTCTTCTCTTCTCTTTTATTTATTTATTTAATTTAATTTTGTTTTTGGTGCATTCTTCTCTTTTATTTCTATTCTACTGAATAAAACGACACACACAACTTTCTACGTGTTGGCACATGATTCCAATCTGCACCTTACCAATTTTGCTGTACACGTGGCCGAAAGTTAAGTCATAGCCGCCCGGTCCCACAACGATTCTCTAAGGATGTACTGACCTCATTGTATGAAGACTCACACCCGATAATCACCTTTTATGGAAAGCAAACTAAAAAAAGGAGGGAAGCAACAAGAACAGGTGCATCTACGACAAGCAGTTATGAGTTTTAATAGGACCCACCTAGCCTATGAACCTCACTGTTATGTTTCTACTTTCTACATTTATATATTTTTTATTTTTAAAAGAAAATAAACCCTCATATCTAAACGTAATTTAGCTTTGATCCAATGAACCTGACTATTTCTTTACTTCACCCCTTTTAGTTTTGTTTTGTTTTCTAAAGCTCAGTTTGGCGTTAGTGATGATGTGTTAACCTAACCATTGTGAAAAGAAAAAAATTATGGCACCTTAAATTAACTTAAATTGTGGATTATCTTTTTTTCTTTTGGTGCACTTAAATTATGGATTGTGGTTAATCGTGTTTTAAGGATTTACATTGGCCTATGAATTTAAAAATTATTTTGTGCATGACACTTGCCTTGTGTACGTGTCAATTTTATTTTGAAAACTAGAGAGACTATAATAGTTTACCGTTTTAAAAAATTACCATATATTTTATGTTGTTTTAGAGGCGCTACAAAGATTAAACAATTTTTGTTATATTTATAATGTTCAAAATTACCATTTTAATGATAATTTGGTATGAGATGACTATTTTATCTGCGATTTAAAGGGTTGGCTCTAGCCGAATTTAACGGTTTAAATGCAAGATCTTACTAGTTGGTGATTTGTGAGTTCCTAAAGGGCACTATAAGTGAAGGAAATGTGTTTTAATATAGGTGGAAGCCGAACAAAAGTTTTTAATAATGCAAGGCATGTTCTTTGCAATGACTTTGAGCCATTCGATTTGTCTTTCATTGGGGCCTTCTTGGCAGTTTGATTTGATAAAGTTTTTAGAAAGGTTGTGGCTTGTACAGCAATTGGTTTTTGGGTAAAAAAATCACCATCTTTTGGTTATATATATATATATTTTTTTAAAAGGAAGAGAAAGTAATAACTCCATCATGTCCTTAGTCACTCAAGCTGACCTTATGGTACAATTTTAGAGATGGGTTGGACCAAATTTCTTTACACAAAGTACACATAAACAAGGGAAATTACAAGGCACCAAATTAGTCAAATTCATTAGATACCCACTATGTATCATGGACACACTGTTTGTCATATTGTCTTTCTAGAATTTAAGTTTATAAGAAAAAAATCATTCTTTGGTTTGGAGAATAAAGTTAGTAAAAGGTAAGAATTTCAAGTCAATCTTATGGTGTGAATAGGACTTTCTCATTTTTACAGCGCCTAACTTGAAAATTGGTGAGCCATGTAATGGAGAAGTTTTTTTTTACATTTTTAGAATAATATATTATTTTATTAAAATTACAATACTTGACACTTAATAATTATACAGACAATTGAATTAAAAATTAAATATTTTAAAATCATATCTAAATTGATATATTACTTTAAAAGTAGTTTAAATTTCCCCATGTCATGGGCTTTTGTTTTGAATGATAGCCTGCGAGATTCATGTGGCTATGTCACAAGCCTTCTTAATCAGCCGTTGGATTGAGATCAAGTTAAAACAATTGCTTGTATTTGCATATCAATGGTGGTAGGACCCCACCATCAACCTCCCTTGCCAAATCCAACGGTGATAGTTGGGTTTGCGACCACAAATAGTCATATAGCCAGGTTTATTCCCTTTTTTTTTTAAATAAAAACCCCACTAAATATTTATCAACATCATGTCATCACACACGGGAGAATATAAAATTATGAATTAGTATTCTCATCTCATAAAAAAAAAAAGTTATAGCAAGAAGAAAAGTTGGGAAAGGCCAAAAACATCTCCTTGTTTCTTTCTCTTTTTTTCCGTTGTGGGCTTCCTCTTTTTTTTCACCTCAAAATATTCAGTGTTAATGAATTATTATAGATTAATTAAAACTATTTAAGAGCAAAAAATGGATGGTGAAGATGGGATACTTTTAGATTTTATTTGATGAGGATTTGAAAATTGATGATAAGCAAAGAAGAAAAGTCCATAGTCAACAGGATATGTGCAATAATATTTCCCTACCCCTCTGTTTCCCTTATAAGTAAAGCTCTAAGTTTTAAAATTTAATTTAATAAAAAACAAATTGAAATCTTTCAAATAACATCAACAACAAAAGAGAAAAAAGAGAAGAGATGGAGATGGAAAAATAAAAAGAAGGTAAAAGGCAAAAAAAGCTGAAACATTTACTTCTTATACAATACATTCCAACAAGGGGTCACATACACAGACCTTCTCTCCTTTCTCTCTCTCTCTCTCTCCATTTCTACCTTCGTTTCCTCTTTTCACAACCATTTATGAGATACCTTCAATGGTCTTTTCTCTTCCATTGGATTGTACAGATTCCCAGCTAGAATACACACATCAATCCCTTCAATTCTAGTTACTGTGTGGCTGTTTATGTGAAATTTTTTTAAGGACTATAGAAAAACAAAACTTTTTTGGGTCTATTGCCTTCTGCTTTTTTCTGCAAACTCATTCTGAGTTTGCTGCAGAAAAAAAGGTCTTTCAAGAGAACTATTATACTTGCAGAAAATTTCCATTTTTCTTAGCTTTTTGTAAAAAATATAGTTTTTTTCTCCTATTTTTCTGCAAATTTTCTTTATATTTCTATTTATTCATTTGTGGAAAAGATTGAGACATGGGCAAGCAAGGGCCTTGCTATCACTGTGGAGTTACAAGTGAGTTCTTGTTTCTCCAATATATAATGTTTTTGTATATATATACATATTCTTTTTACAAAGAGTATTCTGAAACTATTTGCAAATTGAGATGTGTTGAAGGAAGAGCTGCTGGCCAATAATATAAACTAACAAGAAAAATTAGGCTTGCTTTGCGTAATATTCTGGATGTATACGAATTAAAAATATAAGTAGTCTTGTTGCCTAGAGCATTTGGATTTGAAAGTTGTGGAAAATTATGTTGATTTCCCACTTATATGTGTTTTCTCACTCCTTTGCTGGTCTTTGTTTTCCTTGACTCTGTTTGAAATCTTAGCAAATGTAACTGGTGCTAAATTAAGCTGAGTTCATTGAATACTAGATGGGACTTGTTGCTTGATAGGAAGAACACCTATTACTGTTAAGGTGTTTATCAAAAAGAGTCAACTCACAGTTCATGTCTTCCCATTTGGATTATGTGAATTTATAAAAGAGAGGAAAGAAGAGAAGGGAATTATGCATTTGTAAAAAATGCCCATAGTTAATCCATTCCTGTCTTCTGAAAGGATTTTACAAAGTTGTTTTCATTTCCTCTACAAAGCAATTTCTCATTGTATCAGAGGATCTTGGTCCAAGCATTGTATTCATCCCTCAGACATGTCCTACTCCATTGCTTTCTGGCTGAAGAAAAATCAACCCTCGTGCTTCTCCATTATTATATTTTCAAGCTTTCTCAATTTGAAACTATTATGTTTGTTCATAATACTGATCACCTCAATAGAAATAGTCCTGCAACTTAAGCCTTGAGGAGGTTCATTGCTTTTCTGATAATTTGGAAGCAGTTTCCTGCTGTTGAAGTCATTGCTGCTGGTGTGCTGTTCAAAACTCTACAGCCGTCCTTTGTATAGAGTACAATGATTGCAGTCCCAAAACGATGAGAATGTTTCATTTAGACTGCCTTAACTTTGATGCCTCAGTGAGACTCAACAGTTAATCATTTCAGCTCAAATGCAGTCATTTTCTTCACTACGAGTCTACAAGTGTTCTCCATTTGAGTCTTACATCTGTCTGCTTGAGGTCTCTAGATCAATAGCTTGTTTTCCTCGCAAAAGGGTATTGATATATATTAATCTTAAATATTTAAAATAGTGGCTAATATCAGGCAAATAGTCAACATTTCTAGCAGGAATTGCTAGTTCCTTATGGTAGTGAATACTGACAGATGATGCTGTCTCAACCTTGAAGTTGTTTTGCTGAGTTCAGCTTCCTAGTATATCAAAGACAACCAGCAACTGTAAAATATTTTAATCCAAGAGGTTTAAGCGATGTCTTGCCTAGTGGCAAACTTAATATGTATTTTTTATATGCATCATGAATTGGATTATCAGGAAAATATGAATATGTGGTTGTTATTAGTCTATCCAATCTGAGATACATCTCTGTTCTTGTTTACAAGGGTGCTATGAATGTAGATTTCTGACAATTGAGCATTGCAACAGGCACACCACTTTGGCGCAATGGGCCACCAGAGAAGCCAGTACTATGCAATGCATGTGGATCTCGATGGAGGACAAAGGGAACACTTGCAAATTATACCCCTTTACATGCTCGGGCAGAAACTGATGATTATGAGGATCAAAGGGTTTCCTGGGTAAAGAGCATATCGTTAAATAAGAACAAAGAGTTGAAATTGCTCAAACGAAAGCAGAACAATGATAATGTTGTATCTGGAGGGCTTGCCCCTGATTACAACCAGGGGTTCCGAAAGGCTGTAGATGAAGATACAAGCAATCGATCAAGTTCAGGATCAGCTATCTCTAACTCAGAGAGCTGTGCTCAATTTGGCGGCACGGATGCTAGTGATTTGACAGGTTGGACGACTACTGTGCTGATTTCATTGAAAGATCATTCTTCATAACTGATTAGGGCAGCATTGTCCATTCCTTTGAAATAGTATGGATTTTATTGCCTGTCCAGATTTATGTGAGCACAATCAAGAAGTGGATAATGAAATGTGGAAAAAAGAAAAAGAAATAAATTATGGAATAGCAGCACAGTTGCATAATCATTGGTTTTCCTAAAAGAAGACAAGTGAATTTTGCTTCTAATTGTACATATGTTTTTTCATTGACTAAAAGAATCCAAGAAGTTATTTAAATATTTTCTACCATGAAGCTCTAGTTATGTCTCAACATTTGTAATGGCGAGTTCTATAATTAGATATGGATTATCTATTTTTTATTTAGTGTATGATATATACATATTCCTTAGATAATTCATTTTTTTTAATAATAGAATGTCAAGTCTTACATATATGCTCTATCTGTCTAGTTCATCATTAATTGACTTAGATTAGGAACTTCTACTCTTGTGTTATTATGCAAAATATGTAATCTCCTGCATATCAAAGCAGGTAACCCTTTGTCTTTTATAAAAACATGTAATTCTAATATAGATAGTTTGGTTAATTTAGGTCCTGCTCAGTCAGTGGTCTGGGATGCCATGGTGCCTTCAAAAAGGAGGACATGTGTGGGTCGTCCAAAGCCTTCTTCTGTTGAGAAGCTCACAAAAGACTTATGCACTATTCTTCATGAACAACAGTCTTATTTTTCTGCATCTTCTGAAGAGGATCTTCTTTTTGAAAGTGAAACACCAATGGTCTCTGTTGAGATAGGACATGGAAGCATTCTCATTAGGCATCCTAGCTATATAGTGCGTGAAGAAGAGTCTGAGGCTAGCTCTCTTTCAGTTGATAATAAACAATGCCCAATGAGTGAGGCATACTCATATTCTGGTGCCATTCTTATGCATAATGATTCCAGTGGTATGAACTTCTCGTCTCAGGGAGTTGAAAAGGTCAGGAACTCTGCTGGCCAAGGAATGCAGCAGGAGCAACTTAAAAGGCATGCTTTCTTACACTAGTTTATAGCCTTTCACAATTTCTAATCTAGGTTGAGTATTATTATTTTACATGATAAGAAAAATTCCTTTTTGTTGTGCCGAAGAGAATTTTCCATTTTGTTTATTTCTGCCAAAAAAAAAAAGTCGATTCCTGTGTATAAGTTATGGATTTTCTTTGTGCATGTGACTTGTTGAAGAAATATTTGAGATAAATGTGCAGATATTGTTATGGAGAAGAGACAAACATACTCTGCCATCATTAATATTTCTGTTTTTTAAATTTCAGGGACAAGTCTGAGCTTGAAAGAGTACAAATCCTCGGAAATCATGATTCACCACTGTGCTTAATAGATATAAATGTAAGTTACATTCCCCTTTTCCTCTTTTGGTTGCATTGTTTTAGCCTAAATTGACAAAAATGTTCTTATCCAGGCTTGTAATAACTAATTGTGTATCTTTATGCAAATCAACTGTTCTAATCTCTCAGGGTTTTAGATCAATAATATTGTGCTTCAGTGATTTGACACAATTTGTATAATGACTATAATCATTTTTGGAATTTTTATTTGATTCTTCATTCATGCAATTACTCTTAGAACTTGTTGTGTTGGACTTTATTGTACAGATTTAAATTTAATTGTACAAATTTATTCTTTTATTAAGACAGATTTATTTCCTGTAATTTAGCTCTATTTTAGGCAAGTAATTAGTACCATTAGCCTATATAATGTGTATCAGCCTGTACAGTTTTAAGCAAGCAATAATATTCAGAAATATTCTTTATATTTCAAGTTGGCATCAAAGCTCCCGATTTAGGAGCCTCTGTTTTTATTTTTTCCCGTTGCAATCAGCTTTCATTACTGATCAGACCAGCCTTCATTGCTGGGATTCCAGCAGCCTTCATTGCTGCCTTTACGTCATCTTCATCGTCATCGGCTTCTTCTTGGGGTTTTTTGTGGGTTGTCCAAGCAACACCACAAACCCAGCTTCGGCACGAAACAAATCCAAGCACCAAGAACCCAAATTTGCCAACCACTGCGTTGCCACCATCGCCCACCAGATCCGAGTCTCACTGCGCAAGCACCATCACCGTTGCAGCGACCACCACCCACTATTGCAGCAGATCACTGTTGCAACAGATCTGCCCAGCACGGCCATCGCACACTGCGGACGACCTCAACAGCGTGAGCAGGTGTTTCGTGCGACCTCAGCAGAACCACCATGCTGGACCCGCACCGTGCTCCTTTGTCCACGAAGCTAGCCACCATGCTCCTCTGTCCCGACGCTAGCCACTGTGCTAAAGCAGAATCGTTGAATCAGCGGCAGAACCAGAGAGGTTGTTAGGAATTTGACAAGCCCCAGTCAAGAGGCCATTTCAATTTTGGTATCCTGTTCGTCTTCAATTTTTTGTTGCAGCCGTACTTGTTTGGTAGAAGACAAATATATTTCCTATTTTTTGTCTTCAACGTAAACAAAACCCAGGTTGGCAATTGAACCATGAGTATGTCAGACGATCAGACTAGTAAGAATTTTTATTTTCAATCCTTTAATGCTCCTGGTACTGAGAATTTATGGATTATGGACTCTGGTGCAACTGACCATATGACCTTCTATTCACCATTTCTGTTATCTTATCAACCCTCTTTTTGTAAGCATCATATAATCATAGCCGATGGCTCTCACACCTCAGTTGTGGGTTTTGGTACTATTAAACTTCAACCCTCTCTA
The DNA here is from genome assembly GCA_029884595.1 of Ormosia semicastrata. Taxonomy (NCBI): domain Eukaryota; kingdom Viridiplantae; phylum Streptophyta; class Magnoliopsida; order Fabales; family Fabaceae; genus Ormosia; species Ormosia semicastrata. The sequence continues at coordinate 18,443,379 of JAQQTO010000037.1, read as the reverse complement.
CACTTATACAATGTACTCCATATTTCCAAACTTTCTTATAATCTTATTTCCATTCATAAGCTTAGTAAAAACAATAATTGTGCCGTAACTTTTTTCTATTCTCATTATGTCTTACAGGATCTCGTCATGGGGAGGACGATTGGAGTTGCTAAGGAGCACTCCATGTTTTCAAACTTTCTTATAATCTTATTTCCATTCATAAGCTTAGTAAAGACAATAATTGTGCCGTAACTTTTTTCCATTCTCATTGTGTCTTACAGGATCTCGTCATGGGGAGGACGATTGGAGTTGCTAAGGAGCAGGGAAGGTTGTACTATTTCCTTAATATGCCAGTTAATGGTGGTCCTGATCAGAAGTTGCTATCTTCCTGTCATAAGTCCAATTCTGAGTCTCTCTCTTCTCAAATTTGGCTACAACACAAGCGTATGGGACATCCTCCTTTTTCTTTGCTTAAATCTATGTTTCCGTCCTTATTTTTAAAAGAATCTATTGAGTCTTTTCATTGTGATGTTTGTGAGTTTGCCTTGCCAAACACCATCGTGTAACTTTTCCACCTAGTTCTATTAAAAGTATTGAGCCTTGTGCACTTATTCATTTTGATGTTTGGGGTCCTGCATCTATCTCTAACATTTTTGGCAATAAATGGTTTGTGTCATTCATTGATAATTGTACTAGAATAACTTGACTTTTTCTCATGAAAGACAAATCAGATGTGTTCAGATTGTTTGTTCAGTTTTATCACATGGTTCAGACACAATTTGGAAAGTCCATCAAATGTTTGCGTTCTGATAATGGTAAAGAGTATGTTAACCAAAATTTCTCTAACTTTATTAAAGAGCATGATATTGTGCATGAACTCACGTGTGTTGATACTCCTCAACAAAATGGTGTTGCAGAAAGAAAAAATCGTCATTTACTTGAAATCACTAGAGCTTTATTATTCCAAATGTCTGTTCCTAGCTCATATTGAGGGGAAGTAGTTTTAACTGCTACATATTTAATTAATCGGTTACCATCTCGTGTCTTAGGTAATGTAAGTCATATCCAACTCATGACCTCTCAATTTCCTTCAGTTCCTATTATGCAGAGTCTACAGTCTTGTGTCTTTGGTTGTGTGGCATTTGTCCATATACACCGCCAACATCGTTGCAAACTTGATCCCCGTGCTGTCAAATGTGTTTTTTTGGGTTTTGCTCTTGACAAGAAGGGGTATAAGTGCTATCACCCTTCAAGTCGTCGTTTTTTCATTTCCATGTATGTCACTTTTTATGAACATGAGTCCTTCTTTCCTCGCTCTCAGCTTCAGGGGGAGAACACTCTGGAAGCTAAGGCTGAGTCCTTCTATCCTAGGTCATTCCTTCCTTTACCATCTGATTTTGCACAGGAATTGGCATCTTCTTCTGGCACCCCACCTGAACTAGTTGAAGTCAAGGCCAAGGCTAGCACACCAAAATTGATGAATCAAAGGAGAGGGAAACCCGAACTGGCCCAACAGCAACTTCAGGCTTCTGAACCAATTGTAAGTACTAAAGATACAAGTTTTGCTAAAGCTGAACTTCTTGTTTTTGAACCTGACCTAGATAATACTGTTTCTAAACCTGATAACATGTCTTTGAATAATTGTGAACCTGCCCAGTTTGATGACTTACCCATTGCATTGAGGAAAGGGAAAAGGTATTGTCCCAATCCCAAGTATCCTATTTCTTAATTTGTCTCTTTTAAACATCTTTCCCTGCAGCACCGGAGTTTCATTTCAACCATAGATTCTATCAAAATCTCAACATTAGTATAAGAAGCATTGAAGGATAAGAACTGAATTCAAGCCATGAATGAGGAGATGAGTGCATTGGAAAGGAATGGAACATGGGAGATTGTTGAGAGACTAGATGACAAAAGACCAGTTGGGTGCAGATGGATATATACTTTGAAATATTGGTCTGATGGTACATTGGACCGGTATAAAGTAAGGTTGGTGGCAAAATGATACACTCAGACTTATGAAATTGACTATGAGGAGACATTTGTGCCAGTAGCCAAGATGAATGCTGTAAGGATCTTACTCTCCCTTGTTGCCCACTTTGGGTGGGAATTATACCAGTTTGATGTTAAAAATGCCTTTCTCCATGGAGACTTAGAAGAGGAAGTTTATATGGAAATTCCCCCTGGATATGATTCCACTAATGGAAGGAGTAAGGTGTGCAAGTTAAAGAAGGCATTATACGGGTTGAAGTAGTCTCCCCGTGCTTGGTTTGGAAGATTCACAAAAACAACGGTGTCCCTGGGTTACAGACAAAGTCAAGACGATCATACCCTTTTTTTTAAACATTCAAGAGAAGGTAAACTTACAGTTTTACTTGTGTATGTTGATAACATCATTATATCAGGTGATGACCTAGTTGAGAAGCAACTCCTAAAGGAGAAATTAGCTGCTGAGTTCGAAATGAAAGATTTTGGAAGACTAAAGTACTTCCTTAGGATTGAAGTTGCCTACTCTAAGCAAGGTATTTTCATTTCTCAAAGGAAATATGTCCTAGATCTTCTCAAAGAGACTGAAAAGCTCGAGTGTAAGCCAACTGGTGTACCAATTGAGTAGAATTACAAAATGAGAAGTGATGAAGAGGGTCCCAAGGTAGATAGATCTCAATATCAAAGGCTAGTTGGGAAACTGATATACCTGGCACATACCAAACTAGATCTAGCGTATGCTGTCAGTATTGTTAGTCAATTCATGCATGATCCGAGGGAGACGCATGCAGGGGCCGTGGATCGAATCCTACAGTATCTTAAAACCACACCTGGAAGAGGATTACTATTTAAAAAAAAGGGAAACCTATCGATGGAAGTGTACACGGATGTTGACTATGCAGGTTCGGTTACTAGCAGGAGGTCAACATCAAGTTATTGTATGTTTCTGGGTGGAAATCTAGTAGCATGGAGAAGTAAGAAACAGAACGTAGTGGTACGATCGAGTGCAGAAGCTAAGTTTCGTGCTATGGCACAAGGAGTTTGTGAGTTGCTATGGATGAAGATCATACTAGATGACCTGAGAATAAAGTATGAAGCACCTATGAAGTTGTTTTGTGACAACAAATCAGCCATTAGCATTGCACATAATACAGTTTAACATGACAGGAAAAAACACATTGAGATAGACCGGCACTTTATCAAAAAGAAATTGGATAGTGGGCTCATAGTCACAACATATGTTCCTTCGAGACATCTGTTGGCAGATGTATTAACTAAGGGACTACCCACATAGTACTTTCAAGATCTTACTGGCAAGCTGGGAATGATAGATATCCATTCACCAGCTTAAGGGGGAGTGTTGTGTTGTACTTTATTGTACATATTTAGATTTAATTGTACAGATTTATTCTTTTATTAGGACAGATTTATTTCCTATAATTTAGCTTTATTTTAGGCAAGTAATTAGTACCATTAGCCTAATGTGTATCAGACTGTACAGTTTTAAGCAAGCAATAATATTCCAAAATATTCTTTTTCTTTCAAGTGAACTTTTAGGATAGCAATTTGATTCAAATGCCTTGAGAACAAAGCAATATTTTCGTAAATAATTTACTCATTGTTTTTAGTCTTGTATTCTTGTATTGATAGGTAAGACCTCGTGTCCATCAAATTGTTGAATGCTTAATGTAATTGCTATTATGTTTGATTAGGATGTGGTAAACTATGAGCAGTTTTTGAGAAACTTGACAAATGAAGAGCAGCAGCAATTACTGAAGTTTCTGCCTGTGGTCGATACTTGTAAACTTCCTGATAGGTTAGGATTTCTTTCATTTGTGGTTCATCAAGTTTTTCTTGTAATTGATCAAGAATACTGTTTCAAATTACAATGTTGTTTGTAAGTTATAATTCTTATACAGAAGTTTCAAATCTGTTTGTTTTTGGGGGTATATATATAGCAAGTCTAAATGCATCATAGCTATTATTGGCGTGTGCCAAGAAAATTAAAGCCATTTCATTTGATAATCATTGCATCAGAATTTTCAAAAATAATGTACTAAATTATCCATCTTCTATTCAATATCATGGCATTTGATGCTTGAATATTTCAGTTTTTTTATTTTCATTTTTTATTTTAATTTTTTAAACTTATTAAAGTGATGCTCTACAGTGCTAGATGTTGAGACTGAATCCAACACTATTGACGACTTGTGTTGTTGTATGTGCAGCCTTAAAGTCATGTTCAATAGCTCTCAATTCAAGGAGAACTTAACTTATTTTCAGCAGCTTCTTGCGGAAGGTGTCTTTGATATCTCTATGTTGGGGGCAAAACCTGAAGACTGCAAGACTTTGAAAAGGCTTGCATTATCCAATCTGTCAAAGTCGAAATGGGTAGAACACTATAATTTTCTTAAGGTTTGTGCTATTTTATTATCTTAATAGTAGAGCTTGTGTTGATAAATAAAATTGTGTATGTTGATACTCATCAGATATCACATCCTTCTATGGATGCAGGGATGTAAAAACAGAACTGGAAAATCTGTTACTCTGGGATCTAATGGTACAGCATCAACTAATGTTGCAAACGTCAAGAGATTGCGTGACAACCGAAATCAAAACTTTCCAGGTTAGCTGAAAATCTGACATCAATGAAGACAAAAAAATAGATCATATGCTACGACCTTGCAAGTACTCTTTTCCTAATGCAACAACACAATGATGTGATTGTTGGGTATACCTTGTAGTACAGACCAGGGATTTAGATTGAGGGAAATGGAGCGGCTAAATTTGGATCCCCTCCATAGAGTAGTTCAGGTTTTCATAAATTACCAGTAATTTGTGGCAATTGGATTTTTTGTCCTAGCTCTTGCAGGTTTAAAATGCTTTGATTATTATTTAAAATTATAATTTTTTAAATGATAACCTATACCTTTCACACTTTATTACTACTTTAAAATTGCTCTTTTTTTAAGTTCTTATACTAAGAATAATGGAATAAACATACAAAATAGTATTTTTATTATTAATTATGATTTATAATTTTATTTGCTGGCACACATTGAAAAATGTTAACGGTAGTATTTAATTTGTACTATTACAGCCAAACAGTTTTATAATTTACTTGTAGTTGTAGGTACATGGCACTCAAAATGCTGAATAAATGTCACGCTTTTACTTTGAGAGATGTGAAGAAAATTGAATTGCTGTCGTTAACTAGTTAGAACTGAACTGTTGGTTATCACTGCTGTTTATGATTTAACCGAGGAATCATTCTTTACACTCATCTTACAAATTTCAGAATTGAAGACAATAATGAGGAGCCCCAAAAGAGTGATAGCAAAGGCTGGCTGTGAGGGCAAAGAAGTTGTAGAAGATGGTTCTTGCTACAGTCCCAAAAGCTTATTTGCTTTGCCTCCTGATGCTAGCTCGCTCTTGCTGGATTCTTTAAACTTTGTTGAGGAGAGTTCTGATCAGGATTTGCTGCTAGAGGTGCCATCTAATAGTTCTTTTCCACAGGCAGAGCTCCTGCACCCAACTTTAAGTTTTGGTGCTCAAGCCAGCACTAGTAGTAGCTCAGTGTACTCACATCTTGTTCATCATTAACCACGTTACTTAGGTGGCTATTATGGGCAGAGTTTTCTGTGGTGATTAGGGTCTGCATATTTTGCATCTTAAATATACGATGGTTGTGCTTTTGTTTCCTTGCAACCTTCTTGAGCTTGGATTGCCAAGTATGGAAGATGGGTGGGCTTTTTTTGTATAGGTTGGTAACACATTGTAACATATAGCATGAAATGCGGAGTGATAATCTCCAGAGTTTTGTATGAAATTGTAGTTTATGTTTTGTGAATAATTTTGACACATTTTTTCTTCCCCATAGAAACCCCACCTCCCACAACTTTCGTATAATCAAATAAAAATGAGAAGACAGCTTTATGGGATATATGGAGGAATACGATCTAATGAAGTCAACTTTCAAAGGGTCATGCATTTGGTTTCATGCATTCCTAGGTCTAATAGTTAACTTCATGTCATGGACGATATCCGTCCAAATTAAAAAGGTTTTATTTATTTATTTATTCCTAGGTCGAATAGTTAGCTGCATGTCATGGACGAGTTCCTAGGCTTGTGAAAGTATTTATGTTACAACTTTTGCATCTTTATAAATAGCATACAATTATATATTTGAGGCATAAAATAATATATATGAGAAAAAATGCATTTGGAAGAAGTCGACTAACCATATTCTGAATTAATAAAATTTGGCTGCATACCAAATGTGATGAAACCGAACGGCATACCATAGTTACAAGCAGAGAATAAATTATATGCGGGCATTTGTTTTTTTCATAACAAAAGAGGGAGGAAATAAAAAAACCAAAAACAAAACAAAACATTTCTACCCAAGACAATGAAGTAAAATGTTGGGGGTGGAAGTATTGTTTGAATAATGCAGGTTTGGTTCACTAGCCACCCACCTCCAAAATGCTCAATCCTAAATGTAGACGCCGTTGGAGTTGAGAAATTTGGAGGTGCACATGTGCTGGTGAATAAATATGGTAGCGTTGGAGGCAGGTAAGGGAGGAAGAATATAAGGAGCTTGATGCTGCTGACGGACCATGTGTTTTCCTTTCAAATAATGTATGCTTTATTGGGGACCAATATGTAAATTATACTAATTTACAGGTTTACTTGTATGTCTACTAGCAAGTCTTTTAATCTTTACCATTAATCTTTTTTCCTAATAAATCAACATCTGAAACCCTTTAGTGCATTCATGCTCCAACATGTTTTTTGAGCATCAAAGAAGCCACCATTTGGTAGTGGGTAGTGTTTTAGACCGAGTATAGTCCTGTAAAATCAGAGTAACTCGACCTATCAAATTGGTCATCAGACGTACAATGCAGAAGAAATCACTCGCTTACTAAACTTGTTCCCTCCTCGATAGAAAAGAACAGACACCACTCTACTTGGATAGAGGGGACAGACCATACGGAATAACATTTTCTTATACCACAAGGAGACAATGCAAAATGCGTACTGAATCGCTCAAACCCTCTACACTTTTTACACTCATAAGTCTCTATATAAAGGTCAAAGAGAGAATAAAGTTACGCATTAATTTTATTACCCACTATCATCTTCGAGTTGTCACTGATTTGAGCGTTAGAGTGTCTTTTACAAGTATTTACCTCCTCACTCCTCGTACTGTTGCAGCTGCGCTATGAAAAAGTTTACTATTGTTTACATTATCAGGTAACTCTCGTAACTTAATTCTGAACAGATAGTATGTTTGAGGTTTGTGTAAGGAAATTCCAAAAATATTTTTGTAGGTGATTTTACGTACACAACATGGGAGATTCTACAATGCACCTTAATCCTAAATATATGTATAGAGCGTAAATGCTCCCTAAATTTTACCAGTAATAACCCGTCGGATGGAATGTAGTTTATGTTTATTTTCTTTTAAGATAATAATATTTATTTTTTAAGTCATGTGTTTTTGGTTAGCTTATTATTACTTTTGTTGGCTGGAAACTGAGGTGCTGGAAAGATATTCTAAGTTCTCAGGTGGTCTTGCAAGTAAAAGATGTATAATTACCGTAGTTTGAGCAGTGGTGTTGGGGTGTCGTTGAAGATTTGGTTCTTAGATAAAAGTAATTATCCAAGCTCCAACACTCATTTACCCATTTCCCAAACTAAAAGAAGATTTTACCCGGTAAAATCCAATCCAGAGTCCATTAACGAAAATCCAAAAATCAAAGCATGATCATAATTCACACACAATCCTAGACCATGAACACCCCCTATTTCACACCATAGCACTAACCAAACTCCATCGAAAATATTAACAATCCTTCATCAAGTTGAACAGCCAAGACCTATCACGCACACGACCAATCGAGCCTTCCATTTTCGTGGGCCTCATGCAACATACAAATTCAACAACCAAACAGAGCTGTGACCCAGCCTCTTCCCCATCTCAAACTGAGTCTCCAACCCAACAATAGCACAGCAAACCTCCTCTCCCCTCCTTTTTCTTCAAGCAACAACACATTCTTAGAGAGCCATACCCAATTACCCCTAATAGAAATGTTATGAACATGTTTTCTATCACACTTTTTTTAACATATTCTCTTTTATTGAACCACGTTACATACTAAAGTACATATTCAATCTCAATTAACATGTAATCAATTTTGAATTTATACTTTAATGTGTGATGTGACATAATATAAGAGAATGTGTTAAAATAAATATGATAGAGAGTATGTTCATAACATTCCTCTTATGCCAAATACCAACTCTCCAAGCCACCATGATCAGGATATGAGAAGCCACCTTCAATTTAGGGTGGATGAGGGTAAACTCAACGGTGGTGGGTTTCAATTTAAGCTTAAAATGAGGAAGATGATTTTTTAAAACATAATTTAAGCAACTAGGTTTGCTATATTTATAAATTCTTCATTCCTTTTTCATTCTTACCTACTAATCATTTATCAAATAAGTCATCCTAATCGTAGAATATCTTACTATTATATCAACAGATTAAATGACTCAATGCATCGATGCTCTACACATGTCTCTACACATGTTTAGGTGTATTGAAGAAAAGTCCACAACTCGTGCAATTTGTAATTGCACATAGTGCTAGATTTGATTCAAATCTAGGTAGGTGACTACACAAGATGTGTATTTGTAAACAATATATTACAAATTTAGCATAGGGTGTGAGACTACATACACAACAATGGAACATAAATGTACATTACTTCACTTCTGCATAATTTTAACTATTTGAATACAATTAGATTGACTTTGTTTTCTACACATCTACTCTTTTATTTTGCCACCTAAACTAATGTGAGATATATGAGTGAGAAAGTAATTAGCATTTTTCCTGTATACAAGAGTCAAGTCTATGGTACAATACTTGCACTTGTATATCTACTGATGTGTGTTAAGTATGATGTTCAAGATTTGACCTATTCTACTAACATGTCTGGGTCTGAAGCTCATCAGGATGAGTTTGGGTTCTTGAACTTAGACTCGATCATTGTCCTAATCCAACCCAATATCACAAATTATTTTATAACTTATGTTTTTTTTTATCATTAGTTATAACTAATAAGATTTATTGACTTAAATTAATAACTTACATAACATGATAATATATTTATACTGATGTTATTTGTTTCAAAATATATACTATAAAATGTACTTTAATTTTAGTTTCTAACTTTTAAAATGTTACGACTTAATTATACACAATGTCTAAATTCATATAATTTATTCAATATTAAGTTGGCCTGATTTCGATCCAATCATATTGAGCTGGTCATTTGTCGAGATATGACTGAATGACCGGACCAAGTTCAAGTCCAAAGACTTGTCTTAATCAAAATAATAGATTGAATTCGGGTTAAGCCAAACCATTCTTAACCCGTCTTATTAACACCCTTAAACCATTCTTAACCCGTCTTATTAACACCCTTACTTAACTTAGTCCACATCTGATAGTTTTTTTTTTTTTGGGTGTTAGAATCCAACTATCCATAAACCGGCGGTGCAATGGATTTTTCAATAAATTGTCATATACGAGTGGGATGACACATATATAACCAGTCGTCACTGTCTAAGCTTGCAAGAATGATATTGATTTCCATTTGGGCTGCTGCCATCTGGAGTTACTGGTATTGTAGCTCTTCAACAGTTCAACTACAGACGAAGATATTGATTTATCACATATTCGAAATCACCAAATGATAGCAAGTTATAGTAAATTATATGGAATAATCAAAGTTAAAGAAATTTTGAATACTCAGCATTAAAAAATACCGTTTGCCCCAACTAAAAATAATAAATATAGACATAAAAATAGAGATCAAGAAAAAGATATTTATGTACAAAGCCCCGATGGGGAAATGTTCTAGTGGCTGAAAATATAAATAGCAAAAGGAGTACAACAACAATTCCTCCATGCTCTAAAATTCAAGCTTTGTGCCACGATTACAACATCCAAAACTCAATTAAAAATTTAAAATCCTTCCATGCCATCCGTCAAACAAAACCAAATACAATTTGAAGCCCAAGCGTAAAAGATACCATTTGGGGACAAGTATCCTCTATAAAGGGAAGTAAACAAGTAAGTCCTCAAACTAACCAAAAAAAAAAAAACATTCAGGAGAGAGAGAACTTCATTGCCTCCTTTCTGAGTTCAAAAGAACTTAAGCCCTGCCAAAATGCATGTATCAATTTACACTTACGCTATTCTCTGTTTCCTGTAGTTATCATTGTCCGGCCACCACCTTGGACGAGGAAAAGTAAGACCACGACTCTTAAAAGCTTCCAACAAACTAACATTTTCAAGACCATCTTCATCTTCATCATCATCATCAACATCAAAGTTCTCTGAGACAAGTTTCAATACATCAAAAACAGAGATCTTGTCTTTCTGTTGACCTCCTTCCCCATATTCCAATCCATTTGCTGCATTCTCCAAACGAGAGCCCAAATTTTTCTGCATTGAAATCCCATTGTCCCCAGACCCTTGTTCACCAGCTTGAACAATTTTTTGATCAGCCCCAACATTGCAGGAAGGGCTTTCTGCACCAGACCCCCGTTTCCCCTTGCAATTCCCATTACCCTCTTTGACCTTCTGAGATTCAATCCCCAAACAAGCCCTTGAAGAATCAAAACCTGATTTTGGGTCCGAAAGTTTCAATCTTTTCATCGGCAACTCACCAATACCATCCTGCGAAACCAATTCCCTTTCGAAACCCTCAAATTTGTCGCCAACAGCATCTCGTTTGATCCCCCGCGAGCTCCCATCGACCAATTCGGCGTCAATCTCCTGCATTAACTGGACTTCCGAAAACCCTAAACCAGAATCCCTACCCAAATCGACGCACCCTGTTCCTTCGGAATCGCCACGCAAATCAACGAATTCGAGAGTATCATCATCAACATCAAGCGCCCGATTAACGATGCAATGATCCAACGGCTCATCGCCGGAGGTGGGGAGCGACGACGATTTCTCCGGTGGGGTGTGGAAAACGTCTTGATCTTGAGGGCCAGAATCAGGGGCAGTAGCGTCTTTTCCGTGGTCCTGGGTCTCCGATAGCGACACCATGAGAATGCCGGAGGATGCCAGCGGGGCTCCGGAGGAACACGGCGGCGGTTTGTCGTCGGGCTCACCGACAAAAGCACAGCGACTCAAGAGTTCCTCCTGGGAGGGTGAAATGTGACAAAGGTCGATGATGAAGGCAAAGGGGTCGTGTTGGTCCATTGTTTTGAGGCCAAAGGCTGAAACTTTCTGATGAATTGGTTGATGTTGGTGTTCGTCGTCACTCACAGTCCCTGCACATAAAAGACATTGGCGCTGAAAGCACCACACTTTTTTTTTTTTTTGGGTGACTAGAAAAGCACGAAATGTTATCTTTATTTAAATAAGTGATTAAATTGGCCATTATTAAATTTTAAGATTTTTAAACTTTCATTTGCAATTTTATTTTGTTATCTTTTATTAGAATATTACATTACATTATGCAAAGTAAATGAAAAAACCCCAAAAAAGTAATGGCACAGGTTACACTGCTATATTGAATAATGATACTAGTTATTGCCGGTACATTATCCATCACTTAAAATGAGACAAAACGATGGTTAAAAAAAAAGACGAAAAAACATTAATCTAAGTGGAAAATTATTTATAAATAATAATTAAATGAAAAGAAAAATTGCTTGTCACTATCAAAACTAGGAATGCTCGTGTTCAACAATTCGTTAATATAAATTAATGCATTTACTTTATTTGTTAATATCTCATTTTAAAATTTTATATCATCATCATTAAATTATTTTAATGATGTAATAATGTATATTTAAATGGTAATGTAAGAAAAAAAATCACATGTAAAGTTAAATGTACCAAAAAACAAATTTTATATGTGAAGCCTATCCTGCATGGAGTATTGTTTTTGGGTTAATTATTTGGCTTGAATGAGTTATTCACAATAAGATGAAGATATGTTTGGATGGAGAGAAAAGAAATAGGAGTTTATTTTTTATTTTTAAATTAAGAGAATTATAAAATATTTTTTAAAATGAATAAATGATTATTGAAAAGTTATATGATTTTTTTTATTTTAAAAAATTTCAAAAATAAAAAATATTTATTTATCATTAATTTAATTTAAATTGTATGGTAATTTTAATCTATTAAATAATTTAAAAATAAATGTATTATTATTTATTTATTTTATATACAAACTCACTTTAAAATACTTTTATAAATATTATTTAGATGTGCCTCCTAATGAGTGTAGGAGAATCCTTCAAAATAACTTGATTGGACTTTCAGTTAGTTTTTAGTGTCCTATTTAGGGATGGAAATAAAGTCGGTCACTGACTTCATTCTAAATAATCCCTAGATTTATGTTATAAATATAAATTAATGCATTTACTTTATTTGTTAATTTTTTTTTAAAATTTTATATCATCATCATTAAATTATTTTTTATATTAATAATGTCTATAAATAAATGGTAATGTGTAAGATAAAAAAAAGGTCACATTTAAAGTTAAATGTAGAAAAATAAATAAAATATAATTTTATAAATAAACATAAACAATTACTAATAAGCCTGCATGGAGTATTCTTTTTGGATTAATTATTTGACTTATTAAATAAAACAAGTTATTCAAAAAAGCGCGAACCTAACTCATTTTCTAAACAAGTTTGGATGGAGCCAAAAGACTCCCCCGATGCAGCCGAGGGTTTATTTTTTTATTCCTAATCTTATCCCTCCTTGTATCGAAAGGAGAAAAAAAACACACACACACACGAGGCCACCTTGAGAAATTTTATAAGATATTTGTGATTTATAATTAACTTATATATGCTGGATCAAACTTAAGAAGAGAGAAAGATAAAAGAAAAATATTTGTTTTCAATTATAATATTTGAAATTTATTTGGGTATCAATATATTTTTAATAATGATCAATGCAAATCAACATTAAGTACAATTAGAGTATAATGTATAGAAAATAATTAGGTGAGATTAGTTGTAATTAAATGATAAAAATTGTGTAAATATGAAGTGATGTATATATTTAGTATTTTTTTATCCGAGAAGTATGTATTTAGTACTATTCATCTTTTTATTTTTATGGATATGTATTTGGAATGAGATACCAAATATTTATTGTCTAAAAATTTATATGTAGTATATTTTTAAATATCTATATTATTATTATTAGTAGTAGTAGGATCAAACTTGTTTGAGGAAAGTTGAAAATTATAAATTATTAATCGATTATTCATAATCGATTATAATCGATTGATAATTGATTATATTCGATTCATTCTATGTTTGGATATTAAATGCAAAAGCAATTTTAAATAAATATGATTCGTTTAATGATATAAAAATAATCCTTTTTATGCATTAAATTACTAAAATAAGTATAAATGATTAAAAAAAAATTATTTGATTGTATAAAATAGTATTTACATATCAAAATGTAAAAAATAATTTATAAGTTAAAATCATAAGTTCTAATCTTTAGCTTATGATTATTAGCTAAAAAAAGCTTTTATTTTGCATTGAATTTCGTATAAAAACTTTTTTAGAAAATAATTTTTTTACCCAAACATAATAATTATTTTACAAAATCTAATCTTTTTACCCAAATATGCTCATAGTAAAATTGCCTTGAAGCAATTACTAATATCATTAAATGTATAGGTACAAAAAAATCATTAAATGCTTAGTTAGAAATAACATATTGTTGTTGTTGTGGGTAATTAATACTATCATTAAAATTCATAACATAAAAGTCTTAATAAAAAATTAAATAAAAGTGATAATCTATAATAGTATTGAAATTAATTTTTAACATTTTATTTATCTACATTTAAAAATTTTAATTAGAAAATATATTCCATGAAATTAGCTTATCTAAAATAATAATTAAATACAATAAATTTTTAATATAAATTTAAAATATAAAATAACATGTGCATAGCCCGAGTAAGATAATTAATTTATTGTAAAATTAACGAATAATATTTTATTTAACAATTTACCACTGGGAGCGTATATGACTTAGCCCAACCTAAAAACCGACCATGTTGTAAGTCCTTTATTTAGATTTGAAGTATTTTTTGGTTAAGATTGGGCCACCCTTCATATCCCCCAACTTGAGCCCAACTTGAGAAAACACACACGAGGCCAACTTTAGAAAACTTATAAAATATTTGTCTTTCAGTATTAACTTAACTGAACATTTCTAACATACACCTTCTAAAGAAAGTGCATGGTATATTATGTAATCCAATATTTTATAATAAAAAATGTTATTCTTATACTTTAAAAAAAATGTGTAAATATTATTTATATCTTTTTTAAGAGATATAATTGAGTGAGAGAAAGTAATAGAAAAAAGTATGTATAATGAATGATATTAGATGAGATGTGAAAAGAGATGTATGCACTATTTGATGTAAAAATATAAGAGTTGTTTTCTAATATACACACGACCATTTCTAATACTTTTTTGTTTTATATTTTTTTATCTTTTATTTTTTTTAGTTTTATGTTTTTTTTTTTTTCCATATAATCAGTCATTGGTTGGCCATCTGTCCCACCGTCATTAGATCACCAAGTAATTTGTCACCATTCTTTTTTTAATGTTATACTGTTTATTTTTTTAAGTTACACAACTGTATAAATAATACCATTTAAAATAATACTAATTAAAATCAGTCTTAGTCTTTTATTTTTTAATAAATAATCGTAATATACCAAAAACTTTATAGCTTTTAACTGGTAATATTTTAAACATATTATAAGATTTTTAGTATGTACATCTATTTATGAAAAAAATAAAAGGCTGGTATAATTTGAACTGATATTATTTTAACTAGTATTATCTACAAAGTTATGCAACTTTTAAAAAATGAACAATATCAGCCGCAAAAGTAAACAGTAACACCGGCAGAAGGTGAACAGTACTTTCCGAGGTGAACAGTATTTTTTCCGATATAAACAGTATTTTTTTAGCGTAAATAGTATTTTTTCTGCCGTGAACAATGTTACCGACGTGAACAATATTATCGGCTTGAACAGTGTCTCTGTCATTTCTCTGACGTAAACAGTACATGGTCCGAAAAAAAAAGCAATCTACCAAAAAAAAAATCTACTGCTACAAGTAAAAGTTAAGAGTGTATGATACATCCAAACTTAATAAGGTGTATCATAGCAACGCCCTAACTTATATATGTTGGATCAAACTTAAAAAGAGAGAAAGAAAGAAAAAATATGTTTTCATTTATAATATTTAAAAATTATTTGGGCATTTATATATTTTGAATAATCATCGGTGTAAATTAGCACTAAGTATATTATTTTACATATGTATAAGGTGATACAATTAGAGTATAATGTATAGAAAATAAGGTGAAATTATTTATAATTAAATGATAAAAATTATACAAATGTAAAATGATGTATATATTTAATATTTTTATTTATTTGGGATGTATGTATTTAGTGTTATTCATTTTTTATGGATATGTATTTAGAATGAGATATCAAATATTTATTGTCTACTATTTATATGTAATAGACTTTTAAATATCTATAGTATTATTATATATTAGTAAGATTGCCTTGAAGCAATTACTAATATCATTAAATACATACGTAAAAAAATTCATTAAATGCATGGTTAGAAATAACGTATTGTTATTATTATTATTATTAGTTATTATTAGTAGTATTAAAATTGTAATGAAGCAATTACTAACATTATTAAATGCATAGTTAATAATTATATATTTATATTTATATTACTACTACTATTACTATAATAATAATAATAATAATAATAATAATAATTAATAGTATCATTAAATACATAACATAAAAGTCTTAATTAAAAAATTAAATAAAAGTGATAATATATAATTTTATAGAAATTTATTTTTTACATTTTATTTATCTACATTTAAAAATTTTAATTAGAAAATATATTTCATGAAACTAACTTATCTAAAATAATAATTTTTTTTTAATGTAAATTTAAAATATAAAATAACATAGCACGAGTAAGATAATTAATTTATTGTAAAATTAACGAATAATATTTTATTTAACAATTACCACTAGCAGTGTATATGACTCAACCCAACCTAAAAAGTTAAAAACTCGGCCATGGTCTGAGTCCTTTATTTAGATTTGACGTAGTTTTCGGCCAAGATTGGGCCACCTTTCAAGTCACCCCAACTAGAGGCCAACTTGAGAAAACTTATATGATATTTGTGGTTCAGTATTAACTTAATTATATATGTTGGATCAAATTCAAGAAGAGAGAAAGGAAAAAAGAAAGAAAAAAAAAATCTGTTTTCAACTATAATATTTGAAAATTATTTGGGCATCTATATATTTTGAATAATGATTGGGGCAAATCGCACTAATTATATCATTTTACATATGTATAAGGTGGCACAATAAGGTATAGTGTGCAGAAAATGAGGTCTGATTATTTATAATCAATGATAAAAATTGTGTAAATATAAATTGATGCATGTATTTAGTATTTTTTTGAATAAAACTTAGTTCTATTTTTATATGTTTATTATATTCATTTCTTAATCAAGTTATGATATGTGTATATTTTTTTTAAAAGAGAGTAGAGAGAGAACATTAATGAATATATGTCATAATTTAATTGATAAAATAGATGTAATAGACATATAAAAATAGACCTAAGTTTTGTTTTTTTTATTTATCATGGATGTGTGTATTTACTGTTATTCATCTTATTTATTTATTTATGGATATATATTTAGAATGAGATACCAAATATTTATTATCTACTATTTATATGTAATAAACTTTTAAATATCTATATTATTATTATGATGATGATTGATTATTATTATTATTATTATAAGTAATTAATAGTATCATTAAATACATAAAATATAAGTCTTAATAAAAAATTAAATAATTATGTCAAAAAATAAAAAAATAAATAAAAGTGATAATATATAATAATATTGAAATTAAATTTTAACAATTTATTTATCTACATTTAAAAATTTTAATTAAAAATATATTTCTTGAAACAAACTTATCTAAAATAATAAGTAAATATAATAAATTTTTAATAGAAATTTAAAATCTAAAATAACATGTGCATAGCACGAGTTAGATAATTAATTTATTATAAAATTAACGAACAAGATTTTATTTGATAATTTATCACTAGGAGTGTATATGACTAAGTCCGACCTGAAATCTCGACCATAATCTAAGTCCTTTGTTCAGATTTGATATATTTTTTCGCCGACATTGAGGCACCCTTCATGTCACTCCAACCGAACTTGGTATCAAATATTTTTTTAAAAGTTTTCCTTATACATTATTGTAAAAAAAAAAAATTGTAATATTTTCCCAAATCTCATACTTTAATAAAATATCGTGATTCTTTATAATCTTAACTATTATGTCATACACTTATTATGTAGCAATTAATTAGATTAGATTTGACATGGGCAAAAGGTAACATAAATAGCAAGAAAATAATCAAAATGTTACATAAAAAGATATTTAAAAACTTTTTTTTTGCTTGTGGTTTTTTACAACTCTTTGAGTCATTATAATTTTAAAGATTTATAATAGGTCTTTATTGTATTATTAAGTGACGATGATAAGTATATGACACACGTGGATGATGTGATATAATTGGTGAATAACACGTCTTTATTTATGTTAAAGAAGAGTAATTTTTAAATAAATATAATTTATTATAAATATTTAAATTATTATTTAATATATATAATATAATAAAATTATCATAAAATTATATTAATTTTTAATAATATTTTTATACATATCAAATAATAATTTAAATATTTAAAAAATAATATGATAAATCATATTCATTTAAGAATTTCTCATTAAGAAGATGCCATAATTGTGATAAGAAGAACACGTTAATAGATAATTTACAAGATAAATGATCCAATTACAATAATAAAAGATAAGGAACGAATTAAAAATAATAATAATAAAGCATTAAAATGATTATTTTGCCTTTAAAATATAGGGACTTAATAGAAATTATCAAATAGTATTAGGACATACAAATAAAATAATTAATTTGTTTTCTTTCTTATACGCAGTCGCAGTGTTACCGCTGAATCTAGCCCTTTCTTCTTCTTCTTCTTCTTCTTCTCGATTCTCACTCTTCCGCCTTTGTTTCTGAATCTCAGATTTGTGGTTGTTTGAATCTTCAAAAGCTACCAGCCACAAAAACCTCAGCCTGATTTGAGGATGTTATCGGAGTTAGGAAGCGACGCTTTCTGATTTTTGTTTCTCATCGTAGCGGAAGGGGACTCCACTCATCTTTGGATTTCACATCACACCCAAGGTAAGGTATCTGACACCCTTTTCCCTATTATCCCTCAAGTTTAAATCTTTTCATGTCTTCATACTTGTCTTAACATATTACTTACTTCTTCAGATTTGCTTTTATTTCTTAATTCTTCTTAATATAGAGCCACTACTTCTCCTCTATGTTTATGCCCTATTTAGATATTGTTCTCCAGACTAACTTCGGTTTTTTACCACCCGCCATTGGATGGTTTTAGCCTTTAGGAGAGTATTAATCTGTGGAATTGATAGTAAAATAGATTTTTAATTTATAAACAATTAATAAAATGAGTGTTTAAATGTTCAAACTTCAAAGAGTGGATAATGTCAAATGATACTCAAATGCAAGATTGCGTTATTAATTTTGGATGGGTATATGTGTGTGTCTATTTGACATAAATTTGGATGGTAAATGACCTTAGGGGAGGTGTAATTTGCGAAAGGTTTCAGGTGGCTCATGGTTTTTTTTTTTTGCATGTAATCGAAGGCACCAAAAGGCGCCAGAAGGGGTCAGCGCCTCTTGGCTCCTTAGGGGTGCCTTTTTGGTTCAAGCAAGGCATGGATTTAGCATCTTATCGGTAACTGTAAAAAAAAAAAAAAGAGAAATGCTCATTTATACAAAACAGTTTCTACGAAAACTTTGTATGAACAGCATGGCGTGATTTCTGCTGATTGAGATGCAACAAACTGTTGCCACGCCAATTCGTGATGATTTTGTACAAATTTTTTTTGTACTACATAGCAATGCTCAAAAAAAAAAATCTGGCTTCCTAGTATTAACTCTATTGCTCGTGGTATTATTAATTGCTATGTTTTTTTTTTGTGTTCTCCAATTTTTGTTAATTTTTTTTTTTATTTTTCTCCTTGTTTCCTTGGATGGTTTCTTGTTTGCAGAGAAGAAAGAAGATTGCAGGCAAATTAGTTGGCAAAGCTTTAGTACATCGTTCCATATGGTTTTTGGGTTGGAAATGGGGGGTTTGGAGAATGTGCTGAATTCAGAGTCATCAGAAGGAATGGTAACAGCAGTCAATAATGGTCATCCTGAAGAAAGATTTGGGAAGCCATTGAAGGAAAATGGGGACTGCACTTCTCTTGCTCGGCCCATGTATAAGCGGCGTAAAGTTTCTGCCATTCGTGATTTCCCAGAGGGATGTGGGCCGTTTGCTTCAAGGATTGATCCATTGTTAAAGGTAGATATTGCAAATGGTACAATTGTTGAGGACAAGAATGGTGAACATTCAGGGGGTGATACTGTTAGAACTTCCAAGTGTGAAGATGATCCTCAGCATTCTGAGTTCAAAAATGATTCGATTCTTACTGAGACTCTTGGCCAAACAATTGACTGTAGCGTGAAGAACGAAAATCCAGTGGTCTCATCTAATCATGTGGATGGGCCTCCTTTTGCTTCAAGGATTGATCCATTGTTAAAGGTAGATATTGCTGATTTTTGTTCTCCAAATGGTACAATTGTTGAGGACAAGAATGGTGAACATTCAGGGGGTGATACTGTTAGAACTTCCAAGTGTGAAGATGATCCTCAGCATTCTGAGTTCAAAAATGATTCGATTCTTACTGAGACTCTTGGCCAAACAATTGACTGTAGTGTGAAGAACGAAAATCCAGTGGTCTCATCTAATCATGTGGATGGGCCTCCTTTGGCAAATGATGAACCTGCAAAAGTGCCGTTGGTGGGCATGGAAACTTTGGAGGATACAGGGTTGACAAGAATTGCAAACTCTGTAAAATGTGAGTCTTCTTATATGTCAAAGTCATCTTCTCCTGTGGATGAGGTGGTTTTGTCTGGTGGTTCAAAATCCTTATCCAAGGTCAATGTGGCTGGTTCCAGTGCTCATATTGAGAAGCTTCTAACTAGAAGGTATATTCCTCGAAGAAAAGTTTCAGCTGTCAGAGACTTTCCTCCTTTATGTGGACGCAATGCTCCACGACTCAGTAAGGATGAGTGTCTAAAGGGGATCTCTTCTTTGAATAACAAGAGAGTGGGTCAACAGAACTTGGCTGTAGATGACAATCCATTGAAAAAAGTAGCAGCCACTGATGTGAAAGAGGAGGAAAATAACATTCAAGATGAATATGATTTCAAGGGAAAGCTTGTGGACATGGTTAAAGCTAATTCTGAAAGGAATGTTACAAAGAAAGTGAAGAAGCTGGATGTATTTAAACCATCTTCTGGGATGAAATTGGCACAGGAAAACACAAGAGGAAAGTACATTACACTTCCTCAAGAAAGTAATCATCATCAGGTTGAAATAAATTCCAAGACAGTAGTTAAAGAGGAAAATGGGGACAATGTACAGGTTGAGGGAACATCAGGGCTAGAGATTATGGTTTACCGAGAAGTCCAAAGTCTTGAGGCAAAACCTTTGGATATGTATATTTGTCAGGATGAGTTGAAAGGAGATTTTAATGGATTGCAGGTTGCATCAGACAGGAAAGTGGTGCTAGGTTTGATGTCTAAATCAGAATGTCCTTGGAGGTCTGATAAAGGTTCCTCCAAATTTAAATTGATTGGTGGTACAAATGAAAGCAAGGGAAAGAAAGTTGATTTTTTTGCACGGCTTGACAGGTCTAAAGCTGCTATTAAGAATAAAGATGCACCGAATCATTCTGGGCAGAAGCCATTGAAAAAGAGAAAAGGAAATACTGCTTCTGATGGTATGGGTCAATTAGTTATTTGGGAAAAGAAGGATTCTCTTGATCCTGATGAAAATATCGAAGACTTTCAAGTTGTCCCAAAATCACATGGTTTCAATGTAAATGTTCCTCCTTTTGGTCGTCGTAATTTCGGTGGTCATGAGAATGACTCAAATGTGACCCGAAATAAAGTGAGGGAAACATTACGCCTGTTTCAAGCTGTTTCTAGAAAGCTTTTGCAGGAAGTAGAAGCTAAGTTGAATGAGCGAGCAAATAATTATAAGAGGATTGATTTACAAGCGGCAAAGATCCTTAAGGAGAAAGGGAAATATGTTAACACAGGCAAGCAGATCTTGGGATCTGTCCCTGGGGTTGAAGTTGGTGATGAATTTCAGTATAGGATTGAGCTTAATATAATTGGCCTTCATCGCCAGATTCAGGGTGGCATAGATTATGTGAAGCACAATGGTAAGATCCTTGCAACAAGTATTGTTGCATCGGGGGGCTATGCTGATGAGTTGGATAATTCGGATGTCTTGATATATACAGGGCAGGGTGGAAATGTGATGAGCACTGATAAAGAACCTGAAGATCAGAAGCTTGAGCGGGGCAATCTTGCTTTGAAGAACAGTAGTGACGAAAAGAATCCTGTTAGGGTGATACGTGGCTCTGAATCAATGGATGGAAAGTGTAAGACGTATGTTTATGATGGACTGTATCTAGTTGAGTCATATTGGCAGGATATGGGGCCACATGGGAAGCTGGTTTATAGGTTTCGGTTGCGAAGAATCCCAGGTCAACCAGAGCTTGCTTTGAAGGAAGTGAAGAAATCTAAAAAGTTCAAAACAAGAGAAGGTCTATGTGTTGATGATATTTCTCATGGGAAAGAGCGAATTCCAATATGTGCTGTGAACACCATAGATGATGAAAAACCCCCACCATTTAAATACATAACTAACATGATATATCCTGATTGCAATCTCATTCCTCCTGAAAGATGTGATTGTACTAATGGATGCTCTGACTTGAAGAAATGTTCTTGTGTAGTCAAAAATGGGGGAGAGATCCCATTCAATCATAATGGAGCTATTGTAGAAGCAAAGCCTCTAGTCTATGAGTGCGGACCTTCTTGCAAGTGCCCTTCAACATGCCATAATAGAGTCAGCCAACTTGGCATAAAGTTTCAACTTGAAATTTTTAAAACCAATACAAGAGGATGGGGTGTAAGATCCCTAAATTTCATTCCTTCAGGAAGTTTTATCTGCGAATATATGGGAGAGCTTCTTGAAGAAAAGGAAGCTGAACAAAGAACTGGTAATGATGAGTATCTTTTTGATATTGGAAATAACTACAGCAACAGTACTCTTTGGGATGGACTTTCGACCCTTATGCCTGATGCACAGTCAAGTTCTTGTGAAGTTGTGAAGGATGTTGGCTTCACCATTGATGCCGCCCAGTATGGTAATGTGGGGAGATTCATCAACCATAGTTGCTCCCCAAATCTTTATGCTCAAAATGTCCTTTATGATCATCATGACAACAGGATTCCTCACATAATGTTCTTTGCTGCTGAGAACATTCCTCCCTTGCAAGAGCTGGCTTACGATTACAATTATATGATAGATCAAGTCCGTGATTCTGATGGCAATATTAAAAAGAAGAATTGCTATTGTGGCTCTGTGGAGTGTACTGGTAGGATGTATTGAGGCCTGCCAAGGTTAATTATTGGAAAAGTGATTTTTTGTCTTCTCAATTCAAACTTATTTTTGAACCATGATAATCGCTGTTGTTTCTGCCTCTATGTATACAGACAATCTTGTTTAAATGTTACTCCCTCCTTTTCAAAAATATATGTCATTTAGGAAATAAATTTTGTTTCATTTTATTTATTTGTCACTTTAAACAACTAAAAACACATAGTATTAATAGTTTTTTAAATCCTTGTGCATAAAATTTAAAAGACATATTTTGAAATGGAAATTCTACCATTTGATTGACAGTTGGTGAATTGCTTCCTTGTACGACTCTTGAAATTGCTTCCTGACTATTCTGAGTTGGTTAGTTGGTGAACTATGGCATTCATCAAATTGCTATCTGCTAAGATTCCAGCTATGATTTTTTAGCTTTGGCTGCTTCCTGTATCTAGGAAGAGATTAGTGGAAGAAATTCGTTTTTCCATCTTTCTCATTTAATTGACATTTTATTCTGTTTACGTTTTTTTTTTGGGACTGTTGCTTGTGGTAGGTACTCTAACAAGTATTAGTAATAATAAATGCAAAAAGCATGTATCTCTCAGCTGAAAAAAGAGAACATTCTTGCAATGTTGATTTCGGTGCAGTATGATGCCAGCACAGCTACGGAATTGCATGTGCTTGTTTACGCAGCAAATCACTCATGCCCAAAGTAACTAGCGGACATATTACATACAAACTTATTTTAACCATTTCAAAATCATATCATATAATTAACAAAAATATTTTTTAAACACTCAAAATACCACATTTGTTTGGGACATCATGTCATATGTGAGTATGATTCACTATTCTTGTATATTATATAAATGATTTACGACTTTATATCAGATTCTAATATAAGTAAGGTATCATTTAGATGTCAAATTTTAAATGCAACGAAATTATATAATTAAAGATAGTAATTCATAATAACTTATGCCGTGTATGAATTTATTCTGTATTGCGAAAATAACTTTGGGATACCTGTGATCTTTTTCTATAGTGTTCAAAGAAAAAATTATCAAATTAGTTTGGAATATATTTTGAAATAACATTTAAATATTATAAGTGAGGAGTTTTTTTTTTTAAATATATCTATCATGTGCCACAATTCCGGCCAAAGATAACATTCTAAACGCGGATTTACGTGGTTTAAGGTGGCTAAATGATAAATACATTTGAATATACTGTCCAAAATTGCGGTGATATTCAAATACTCGAGTAGAATAGTAAATCTTTTGCCTCAAACAATGTAAATTCACGTTGACACAGAATGTAATTCTTGACAGTCTTACGGGTGGCATAGAGGAATAATTGTGAAAATTTGATTATTTTAATAATTGATTATAATAAAATTAATTTTATATTTGAATATTATAGTTGAAAAATGATTTCAAATTAATCTTTTTGTTTGAATTATATTAAAATAATTATTTTAGTGCATTAAATTATCAAAATATGTATAAAATAATTAAAAAATTATTTAATTGAGGATAAAATAATATTTATATATCAAAGTATAAAAAATAATCTATAATTTAGAATCATAAATTTCAATCTTGAACATTATGAATTTTTTTATAATACATTAAATTTAGTGTAAAAATTAAAGTTGATTTTGTTAAATATGAATAAACAGTAAAAAATGTTTTTTTTTTCTGAAATAAATTGGCAACAGATTTATGGAGTGTTTGGAAATAGTAGTGAAAATTTGATTATTTTAATAATCAATTATTGTATAATCAATTATTGTTATAATTGATTATAATATAATCAGTTTTATGTTTGAATATGGTAGTTGAAAAGTGATTTTAAATTAATCTATTTTATTTGAATGATATAAAAAAGAATTATTTTTATATATTAAATTATTAAAATAGATATATAATAATTAAAAAATTATTTAATTGAGAATAAAATAATATTTATATCTCAAAGTATAAAGAATAATTTATAATCTAAAATCATAAATTTTAATTTTTAACATTATAAAAAAATATAATGCATTGAATTTTATATAAAAATTGAAATTAATTTTGAACAATAATTTTTTTTAAAAAAAAGCTATTGACAACCGATTTAATCTGTTGCCAAATATACACTTAATCTGTTGTCACTTAGTATAATTTTACAAATATATCATTACATGATATTTAAATGATATTTTAACATAACCGTTATTCTTTAAGTAAGTCCGTACTTCACATGAACTTGGTATTCACATAGTCTAACAATAACAAAATTCATTTTTATTTAAGCAGCTCAATGCAACCATTATTAAGTACGAAGTTATTCTTTTAAATTTTTAAAAAATTATTAAATATCTGGGGTTAGGACAATTAAATAGTCTTTTTCTCTCCATTTGAGGGCGATTTGGGAGAAGGGAAAGGAAGGAAAGCCTCCCCTCCAATACTACCTTTTTTTTTTTTCCGAAACATATATTTAATCTAATAATAATATTAGTCAGGCACGCGTGTCTCTCTCTCTCTCTTTATATATATAATATTATTTAAGTAAGAGGAGTGTTTATTGTGAGAGATAAGAGGAGTGAATCTTAACTATTGAATTTTTTTATAAATGGTCAAGATTAAAAAATACATATATGTGATATTTTTAAGTGGTCACATGTAGAGCTGGTAAAACGGGTTCAACCCGTTGGGTTAACCTGTCAACCCGTTATTTTTTTACGGGTTGAGTTCAAGGATTGAACCCATATTTTATTTTCAACCCGCATAACCCGCGGGTTAAGCGAAGCGAAGCGGGTTAGCCTATTGGACTCTCTTTTTTTTTATTTTAAAAATGATATATAATACTATGAATGAAAAATCCTTTGATGTTATATATTTTATGTTTGAATATTTAATTAGACTATTTTAAAAATTATATTTTAAATATATGGTTTGTAATTTTTTACCATTATTATTTATTATTTTGTTATAGTATTTATTGATTTTTTATATAATTTTTTTTTTATTTTTTAGGCGAGTTAAGTCGGTTGACCCGCCAACTCATCTACTTTTTTCCATTTTATCTTTTATGCGGGCCAACCTGCCAATCCGCCAACCCGCCTTGTTAGAGTTAGCTTTATGAGTTAGTTAACAATTTTATGAGTTAGTTAGCAATTCAGTTAAGCTGCTAGAATTCAGTTAACATTCTGTTACTATTTGAGTGTTTTCCATTATGGTATATAAACCAATCTCGTCTCTGTAATTGTGTAAGTTTTTCATTTCAGTAAAAATTCTGTATAGAAGTTCATCATTTTCTCAATTCTTTTTCTCTCAGTTTCTCTGCCTTCTCGTGTCTTTCCTTTTCTTCAGTTACTTCTTAATATTCAACATGGTATCCAGAGCTGAAGATCCTGTGGATTCCACAACTTCAACAACCAAATCTCAAGTTACGTTCAATCATTCCATTTCGATAAAGTTAGATGATAAAAATCATCTATTATGGAAACAACAAATTCTTGCTGCAATCAAAGGTCACAATCTTTTTCAGTATATTGAAGGTGTTGAATCTGTACCACCTAAGTTTTGATCTCCTGAAGATGCTGCTTCGCACAAAGTATCACCTGAGTATCAGATCTGGGAGCAGCAAGATCAACTTCTTCTTTCATGGCTTCTTTCTTCTCTTTCAGAAGGCATGCTCACACGTGTTGTTGGTTGTGAGTTTTCCTGGCAGGTATGGCATCATATTGAATCACATTTTGCAACTCAAACCAGAGCACGTATTAGGCAATTTAAGGCTGAGCTTCGTACGACTAAGAAAGGTTCTCGAACAATTAATGAGTACTTGCTCCGTATTAAATCTCTCATTGATTCCCTGGTTTCAATTGGTCATCCTATCAGTTCTCAAGAACATGTTGAAATTATTTTGGATGGTTTACCTGATGAGTATGACACATTTGTCACTCTGGTTAATTCCAGATTAGATCCGTACACTGTAAGTGATGTTGAGTCTCTATTACTGCTTCAAGAAACAAGAATTGAAAAGAGTATGGTGCCTACTAATTCTGATATAGTTTCTTTCAATCTGACTAATCTTGGATTTGCTGATAAATCTGTTTCCCGGTTGCACATACCTCAGCTTACTAATCAGTCACAAGGTCCTTTTGATGTTTCTCAATTTTCTGATTTCAAAGGTGATTACTTAGTGAATTTCACCAATTTTAGAGGCAATTCCTCAGATCAAGGTGCACGGTTTGGTGGAAGATTTCGAGGCAGAGGTGGTAGAGGTAGAGGTCGATCAAACCTTTCTTGTCAATTATGTCACAAGTCTGGTCATACATCCTTAACCTGTTGGCATAGATTTGATCCACATTTTCAGCCACCATCACCTTTATTTTCTGGTTTTCAATCATATCAGCATTATCAGTCTCCTCCAAGATTTCAACCTTCTCAATCTTCAAAATTCTCTCCACTTCAAACTTCCTATTTTCAACCACCTCAGTCCTTCTCATTTCAAACATCACCTTCATTTCAGAATACTCAACCTTCTACTTCAGGGTTCTAACCACATACATCTCACAATCCTCATCAATCCTATCCAAACACTACATCATCTTATCCATACAAACCTCCTTCCTCAGTCAATGTTATGGTTGCTACACCTTCTATTGTCCATGATGATGCTTGGTATCTAGATTCTGGTGC
This sequence comes from Ormosia semicastrata, assembly GCA_029884595.1. NCBI lineage: Eukaryota > Viridiplantae > Streptophyta > Magnoliopsida > Fabales > Fabaceae > Ormosia > Ormosia semicastrata. The sequence goes on along the minus strand of JAQQTO010000037.1, from coordinate 18,415,933 downwards.
CACAACTCATGTTACACCTAATGCATCAAGCATTACTCATCAAGCTCCATACACTGGATCTGATCAGATACGACTAGGCAATGGTTCAGGTTTGAAAATTACTAGTATTGGTGACTCTTTTGTTACATCTCCTTTCAATCCTTCTATTACCTTTCGTTTAACCAATTTACTGCATGTTCCTAATATTACTAAAAATCTTATCAGTGTTAGTCAGTTTGCTCATGACAATAATGTCTATTTTGAGTTCCATTCTAACTGTTGCTATGTCAAATCTCAGGACAATCATGAAGTTTTACTTCACGGTACTGTTGGTCCTGATGGTTTATACAAGTTTTCTCAGTTCTTTCCTCAGCAATCAGGCATTGCAAGTCAGCAACTGCCACAGGTTTCTTGTCAGCAGAGTTCAACTTCAAGTTGTTCTTCAGCAACTCCTTTTCCTATTTCTTGTTCACTCAGTTCTTGTTCCTCATCAATAAAGTCTGTAAACACATTTTGTACTGATAGTTCTATTAATTGTAATAGTGACATCAGAAATTGTAAAGGAAATTGTAGTTTCAATTTACCATCTTCTATTTGTTTTTCATCTAATAATCCAGCACATTGTGCTGCTGTCTCATGTGCTACTGTATCATGTACTTCCAATTCTCATAATAAAATTGCACCTTCTACTGCAACTTCTGGTTCTTCCTTTTCTGTTTGGCATAATAGACTAGGCCATCCTAGTGCCAAAATTGTACAACAAGTACTGCAGTCATGTGCCAAATCTGTTCCACATAAAACAATCTTTGACTTCTGTGAAGCTTGTTGTCTTGGCAAGAATCATCAACTTTCTTCTCGTCTCTCCACTTCCACTTATAATACACCATTTGAATTGGTATTCATGGATTTATGGGGTCCTACCCCTGTGGCATCCTCAACTGGTTATAAATACTATCTAAGTATTGTTGATGCACACACCAGATTTACTTGGTTGTATCTTCTAAAATCCAAGTCAGATACCCTTTCCACTTTCAAACTTTACTAACAAACAGTTGAACTTCAGTTCGGGTATAAAATAAAAGCTGTACAAAGTGATTGGGGTGGTGAGTTTAGACCATTATTTTCTTATCTCACTTCACTAGGAGTCAATCATAGATTAATTTGTCCATATACTCATCATCAAAATGGTGTCATTGAGAGAAGGCACAGACAAATTACTGAGATTGGACTTACTTTATTGGCTCATGCTTCACTACCACTTTCCTTTTGGGATCATGCTTTTCAGACAACAACATTTCTCATTAATATGTTGCCTTCTTCCTCCTTGGCTGGTCAAGTTCCATATGTGAAACTTTATAACAAAACTCCAGATTATTTCTTTCTAAGAACCTTTGGATGTGCTTGCTACCCGAATCTCAGACCTTATAATTTCAATAAGTTGCAGTTTAGAGGTCTTGAATGTATATTCCTTGGATACAGTTCTTCTCATAAAGGATACAAGTGTCTTCATTTTCAAACAAACAGAATTTACATCTCTAAAGATTTCTATTTAATGAGCTACTATTTCCATTCACCAAACTTCTACATTCTTCTTCTACCAAACTTACTTCTCCTGTTACAGTTTCTGTGTCAGCTACTCCACCAATTCTTATTCCACTTCCGGTTGCTACTCAGTTTACTCACTCCTCACCTTTGTCTCCTTCACCACTCAGTTCACATGATATTTCTGTTCCCTCAGGTTCTACTACCTCCCGCAGGTCTTCTGCTCATACTGGTACTATAGGATCAACACTTCCACCTCATAATTCAGCATCAGTCATGTCATCACCTATTCCTTCTATTTTTCCCAGTTCTAATCCTATTCTTCCCAATTCTACCTCTAATTTGAATACTCATCCCATGACTACCCGAGCAAAAGCTGGTGTCTTTAAACCTAAGGTTTATCTAACTTATATTATTCCTACCTCTGCTGAAGAAGCTTTTGTGTCATCTGATTGGACTGCAGCTATGCATGTTGAGTATAATGCATTAATTGCTAATCATACATGGCATTTGGTGTCTCTTCCTCCTAACAGAAAGCCAATAGGCTGTAAATGGTGTTCAGAGTAAAAGAAAATCCTGATGGATCAATCCAAAAATACAAGGCAATACTTGTTGCCAAGGGATTTCATCAAGAATACGGTTTTGACTACATAGAAACCTTCTCCCCTGTGGTTAAACCAACAACAATTCGCATCATCTTAACTCTAGCATTGCAGCATGGTTAGTCTCTTAGACAACTAGATGTCAATAATGCCTTTCTCAATGGGCAACTTCATGAAGAAGTCTTTATGACTCAGCCACCTGACTTTGTTTCTTCAGACAGTTCATTAGTTTGCAAGCTGGATAAAGCTATCGATGGTCTCAAACAAGCTCCAAGAGCTTGGTTTGAGAAACTAGCACAGACTTTACATCAATTTGGCTTTACTTCTAGTAAATGTGATCCATCTCTGTTTATCAGGAAAATAGTAGATAGTTGCACTTATATCCTAGTGTATGTGGATGATATTATTCTTACAGGTACCTCCACTGGTTTCATTTCTCAGTTAATACTCAGCCTCAATGATAAGTTTGCTTTGAAGGATCTTGGTTCTCTTCATTATTTTCTGGGAATTGAGGTTCATACCTTGCTTGATGGCAGCCTTCATCTCAGCCAATCAAAGCATGTTAGAGATTTATTAACTCGAGCCAATATGATAAAAGCTAAACAGGTCACTACTCCAATGACCACAGGTACTAATCTGTCCAAACATGGTACTGACTTCTTTTCTGATCTAGCATTGTATAGGTCCATTGTTGGTGCCCTTCAGTACTTGACGATTACCAGACCAGAGTTGTCATATTCAATGAACAAGGCATGTCAATTCATGCATCAGCCATTAGAAAGTCATTGGAAATCAGTAAAAAGAGTTCTCAGGTATCTCAATGGTACCATAAGTTATGGTCTTCATTTACAAAAACCTACTCATCTAGCTCTCCAAGGTTACTGTGATGCAGATTGGGGAAGTGATCTAGATGATAGCAGGTCCACTTCTGGTGCATGTATATTTTTTGGTGGAAATTTGGTATCATGGTGGTCTAAGAAGCAACAAGTGTCGGTCTAGCACTGAATCTGAATATAGAAGTTTAGCCTCCACTGTGATTGAACTAACTTGGATCCAGTCTTTGCTTACTGAGTTACAGGTCAATGTAAGCAAACCTATCATTTATTGTGATAATATGAGCACTGTTTTATTATCTCACAATCCAATACTGCATAATAGAACAAAGCATATGGAGTTGGATTTGTTCTTTGTCAGAGACAAAGTTATGCAGCAAGAATTGATCATCCAGCATATCTCATCCGAAGATCAACCTGCTGATGCTCTTACAAAACCTTTAGCTCCAGCAAAATTTCTTCACTTCAAAGATAAGCTAACTGTTACATGTTTGCCTCAGGAGAGGGCTCTTATTGCAGGGGCATGTTAGAGTTAGCTTTATGAGTTAGTTAGCAATTTTATGAGTTAGTTAGCAATTCAGTTAAGCTGCTAGAATTCAGTTAACATTCTGTTACTATTTGAGTGTTTTCCATTATGGTATATAAACCAATCTCGTCTCTGTAATTGTGTAAGTTTTTCATTTCAGTAAAAATTCTGTATAGAAGTTTATCATTTTCTCAATTCTTTTTCTCTCAGTTTCTCTGCCTTCTCGTGTCTTTCCTTTTCTTCAGTTACTTCTTAATATTCAACACGCCTTAAAGCGGGGTGAGTTAGCTCTTTTTTAAAACGGGCCAACCCACCCCGTCCCACATTTTAGCGGGTTAAGGCGGGTCGGAGCGGGGCGGGTCGGCCCATTTTGCCAGCTCTAGTCACATGACCTTTAAGTAATTTTTAATCTTGACCATTCATGTATGATTATATGGTCAAAATTTACTCCTCTCACCATCTCATAATAAAAACTCATTTTACTAGATATGTTCCTTTTATATATATATATATATATATATATATATATATATATATATATATATATATATATCATCTCATATATATCTATAATTTTTATTATCAGATTATAATTAGATCTATTTTATTTTTTATATATTTATATTTTAATTTTTTTACATAAATAGATGTGAGAGATGTGACTCAATATAAGTAGCATTTTTCTTAATCTAATACTAAATAGTGCTGTTAGTTGTATAGAAAATAATTTTACAAAAGTCTCACTCACATAGTTTAAATTAATGGATTGTAACATAGAGAAAATAATTATTCAAAAAGTTTCTTAATTGTGACAGTATTTAATAATTAGTCTCATATTAATTATGTATGAATACTTAGTTAAAGACAAAAAATTAATAGATTGTGATCTCATGTAAGTTATACCTATAATGTCAGAGATTTAAATCCTAAAATTACTATTTTAAAAAAAATCTTTATCTAACCATCAATCTCAATCTAAAAATACATGAGCAATTATTTTAAAAAATTAATAAATGAAACTTTTTCATCTGTCATTTCACACATAACCAAAAACATTTTTGGACCATTTGATTTCCTATTTTTGAAGAATCCGCACATAATAAGTTTGTGCATATATTTTTTTAAATGAGAAATATTTTATGTATATTTTTTATACATATATTATATTTATATTATATATTAATATAAAAAAGTATTAAATTAATTTATATGTAATTATAATATTTTTATAAAATATAAAATAATTTATAAGTGAATTAAATAAATAATAAAATTACTTTCTAGATAGGCCATTTCGTCAAGTAATTTGGGCCAAGGAAAAACTGGTGTTAAGTTAGAGTTGTTTGTCTTTATATTCGTTTCCCCAACATTCCAATAAGTGTCGATGTCAGAGTTGTTTATGAACCAAATATGGCTTTACCTGGCTTATTCAAGGTATTAGATTTTAAGTGATACCAGTCTAATCTCCTGTGAAATTCACAGGTATTTTTAATTATTTTTAATTTTTAATTTATTACTTCTGTTTTTATTATATTTTACACTTCTAACAATATAAATTTAGTTTGATATTTATTTAATTTTTCTCTTTTATAATTTTTATTTTTTATTACAAAACTTTTATCTTAGTGCATAAATATTTTTTAAAAGTAATTATATTTTAATTATATAAATTTCATATTTTTAGAGCATGCAAGGTTAAACTGAAAGGTTGGTTAAATGGGTTCCATCTTTGTTTAAGGTTATTCAGAAGGTGGGAGGCGATGTGTGATCTTTTTATTTAATAAGGAGTTTTATGTCAAATGTCATTTAAAATTAAACTTTATGTGTGTTTATTATTTTTCTTTATAATTAGTGTTTTGTATTCTTGTAATGTGTGACATAAATTAAAAAATATTAAAATAAATAATAAAAAATATATTTAGTTTATAAATATGACAGTTTAGATGATTTAAATAAATTTGATTAAATTATAATTAGTAGAATTTATAGTGGGATCCACTCAAAATTATATTTTTTTTCATTAATGTCTTTCTGTGTTATGATAATCGAGTTATGTAATTCCTTTTAATAAATATTTTTTTATATATAACCTCTTAAAAAATAATTAGTTTATATAATTTTAGATAATTTCAATTTTTGATTCTATAGTTTTTTTAAATATTAATTTTTATGTATTTATTCATTTTTTATTAAAATTTTTATGTGTTTATTTATTTAAATATTTTATCAACTTATTAGTAATAGTATACAAATTTGGTCCCTAATATTAAATTATACTAACAAAATAGTCTTAAATAGATATATATTACAATGACAAATAAAAAAATGTACTAAAAATTGAAATGATCAATAACAATAAAATCAAATGATACTTAATGCATTCAAATATCCTATCATTTTATAACCTATACATATAGTTTACACAATTTAAATATAATAAATAAAATAACACATTAATTAAATAAATCAATTGACATATGATTTCTTAAATTCTTTAATTTTATTTTCTTTCACAAATTTAATATATTTCAATATGACATACAACTATAGTTTGCCAGTTACATATGCTCCATCAATGCTCTCATTGAGGTTAATTCCTTCCATTATTTGTTCATAAAACTATCTCAACTCCTACAAAAAATTTTACTCAAAACATCAATAAAACTTCAATGTTATATAATGCGGGGTTTCAATTATATTTAAATGATCTTACTAAACAAAATTTATTATAAATATAAACTTTTTAATTGATTTTATCATATTTTTTATAAATTTTTTATTTTATATATGTAAATATTAATATTTTTTCATTTAAAGTTTTCAATGTCGGAAATATAACTATGAAATATTTAAATATTACATATTATATGTATAAAACACTTAATAATTTCTTAGTTTCTTCATAATAAATTGTATTTAATTAATTTTACTATATTTTTATGTAAAATTTTTACTCTCATGTGATGCATATATTGAAGTTTTCTAAATAATATAGAATAAATATATATGAATAAATATAATAATATAAAAATATAATTAATTAATTTAGGGTGTGATCACATATATAGTAGAGATGATATCGGATACATACAAAAATTTTAGAATTTTAAGATCAATCTCTAATTAAAATAATTAATAACATGTTAACTAAAGATATGTGATAATTTTTTTAATTCTTTTCAATTTGAATTAATATGCATAGATATATATGTCAATATAATTAATATATAATTATAAATTAAATTTATATATTTATATGTTTGGGTAATAAATTTAATTTAAACTTAATAACACATGTACATATTATTTTTAAATTATAAAATAGAATGTCACATGATAGTTATTAGAATCATATATTTGTTACATGACAAATTTTTAAACATATTATTTCATGTTTTTTTTTCATATTTAATTAAAAAATATTTTTCCTTTGTATTTTCAATATATTTTTTTGGAAGTTTTTGATTTATTATATATTTTTTTGCACATGTGACAATGGCCACATTAGTTTACAAGTAGATAAAAAATACCACATATTCATGATAAAAATTTAATTATTCTATTTGTCATATATCAACAAATCAAAATATTAACTTATTGATTTGAAAGATATATGTGAGTTTTTCAGATTATGTATTTTTTTATATATTATATTGATTTTTTTTAAAGATGAACATTATCTGATAACTTTCAAGCCTTGTATTTCTTAATTTAGTGAATAATTATGCACATTTTAAATTTTAGTGCATTTTATACTACTCTCGCTAAAGAGACAATTTAGGAGTATGCCAGCAAATACGGCAGCCATCAACTGAGCCAAAAGGATTTCCTCTGTTTCAGACCCACAAAGGCTCTGCATATTGCTACTTTATTGTCAACGAAACTTTCATCCCTTTTGTCATCAAGCAGCCAACTTTAACTCACTTCCTTTAAATTTTGAACGAAACCCAAATCAAAATCAATGCTTTCTGAGAGACGAGAGTTTTGGAAGAGGCTAATGGATTATTGTCTGGATTCTTCCTACAGTAGATAAAGCTCAAGCTCAAAATTCCTGAACTAATTTTGGTAAGCCATCTAATTGTTTATAACTTAGTGCATTCTCTCTCGCTGCAACTGCCACATGGCAATTAGAGATAGTCAAATTAGTAATAGAAAAGAGATTTTGAAGTAAAGTACTTTGCCAATTGCCATATATACATGATATATCAATTTAATTTTAACAATATCAACGAATGTCTTATGGCATTGGCAGCCAAATACCAACAAAGGAAAAAGGGTACATTTTATTTACTCATATTCCACGACGACAAAGTACATGAACCCCCCATAATTTTAGTCCCCAATACACAAGGAGCACTAACGTCCACCTTCCAGACAAGAACTTTCCTTGAGTGACACTAAGTCACTAACTGGAAACGATAAAATACTAGTACCCTATCTATATCTATCTGTTCCTGCGGTCTGAAAGTGCTTTTTCTTTTTAATCAAGCTGAATTTGTGTGTCATAAACAGCTCCGGCCTTCCAATCACGAGGGATAGCATTCTTGGACTGTACCCAATACAGCCCTGCACTGCCACTCAGTTGGAGCCTCAACTTGACACCACCGCTTGGTGGGTTAGTAGCGTCAAACACTGCCCCAAAGACCCTGCGCATTGACCTCCACTCCTGGCAGTCTTCCTGCTCCATTAACATTTCAAGAATCCAAGTCAATTTCAAGTTAAGTAATTGGATACAAACACTCTCAAAAGTAATAGTAAGTTTATATATATATAGAATCTTATTCAGGTGAGAAAAATATTTATTGTGAAAGGTAAGAGAAGTAAATCTTGACTATTAGATTTTTTATGAATGGTTAAGATTAAAATATAAATACATATGACTTTTTTAAGTAATCGCGTAGCGACATTCAAGTAATTTTTAATTTTGATTATTCATATATAATTGTATAATTAAGATTTATTTATTTCACCCTCTTATAATAAATTTTTTTTCACTATATATATATCTCTTATATATATATATATATGAAAAAATTTATGGTACAATTATTATGGTACAATTTTTTTTGGGACTGTTGCTTGTGGTAGGTACTCTCACAAGTATTAGTAATAATAAATGCAAAAAGCATGAATCTCTCGGCTGAAAAAAGAGAACATTCTTGCAATGTTGATTTCAGTGCAGTATGATGCCAGCGCATCTACGGAATTGCATGTGCTTGTGTACGCAGCAAATTCACTTATGCCCAAAGTAATTGGCGAACATATTACATGCAAACTTATTTTAACCACTTCAAAATCATATCATATAATTAATAAAAATATTTTTTAAACACTCAAAATACGACAGTGGCCTAAGATAACATATCATATGTGAATATGATTTATAACTCTATATCGAAATTCAATATAAGTAAAATACTATTTAGATGTCATATTTTGAGTGTAATAAAACTAATAATTAAAGATAGCAATCGATAACAACTTATGACGTGTATGAATTTATTTCGTATTGGGAAAATAACTTTGGGATACCTACCTATGATCTTTTTCTATAGTGTTCAAAGAAAAAAATTATCAAATTAGTTTTGAATATATTTTGAAATAACATTTAAATATTATAAGTGAGGAATTTTGTTTTTTTATTATAATATATCTATCATGTGCCACAATTTCAACCAAAGATAACACTCTAAACACGGTTTTACGTGGTTTAAAGTGGCTAAATGATAAATACATTTGAATATATTGTCCAAAATTGTGGTGATATTAAGATACTCGAGTAGAATTATAATTCTTTTGCCTCAAACAATGTAAATTCACGTTGACACAGAATGTAATTCTTGACCGTCTTAGTATAATTTTACAAATATATCATTACATGATATTTAAATGATATTTTAACATAACCGTTGTCTTTAAGTAAGTACGTACTTCACAGGAACTTGATATTCACATAGTCTAACAAAATTCATTTTTATTTAAGTAGCTCAATGCAACTATTATTAAGTACGAAGTTCATTCTTTTAAATTTTTTAAAAATTATTAAATATCTGGAGTTAGAACAATTAAATAATCTTTTTCTCTCTTTTGAGTAGAGTTGATAAAACGAGTCAACCCGCTCTGACCTGACTCAACTTGCCAAAGTACGGGATGAGATGAGTTAACTCGTTTTGATAAATAGGTTAGAAGAGTCAGTTCACCTCGTTTTAAAGTGAGTTAGTGGGTTAGTCAATATAAAAGATAAAATAAGAAAAAATAGACGGATTGGCGGGTCAATCCGCTTAACCAACTTAAAAAACAAACAAAAAATTATATAAAAAATCAAAAAATATTATAAAAAATTTTAAAAAAATAATAAATAATAAATATAAAAAATTACAAATTGCACATCTAAAAAATGATTTTTAAAATAACTTAATTAAATATTCAAATATAAATTATATAATATTAAATAATTTTTTATTTATAATATCACTTGTCACTTTTTTTTTAAAGAAAAGAGCCAACCTGAGGATTAAGCGGAACGAGTTATGCGGATTGAAAAACAATATAAATTTAATCATTGAACCTAATTTGTCAAAAAATAACGAGTTGACGGATTAATTCAACGGGTTGAATCCATTTTATAAACTCTACTTTTGAGGGTGATTTGGGAGAAGAGAAAGAAGGGAAAGCCTCCCCTCCAATACTACCTTTTAATTTTTTTACGAAACATATCCTTAATCTACTAATTATATTAGTTACACACGTTTATATATATATATAATTTTACATATCTATAATTTTTATTATCAAATTATAAATAGAGTTATCTTATTTTTTTATATTTATATTTTAATTCTGTTATATAAGTAGATATGAGAGATGTGATCCATTGTAAGTAACATTTTTGTTAATCTAATACTAAATAGTGCTGTTAGTTGTATAGAAAATAATTGTATAGAAGTCTCACTCACATAGTTTAAATTAATGGATTGCAACATAGAAAAGATAATTGTTGAAAAAGTATTTTAAATGTGATAGTAAATGATAATTGACCTCATAGTAATTTTGTGTAAATACTTAGTTAAAGACCAAAAATTACTATATTGTAACCTCATGCAAGTTATACCTCCAATGTCAAATATTTAAAATTTGAAATTATCATTTTAGAGAGACTTTTATCTAATTATTACTCTGAATCTAAAAATACATGAGCAATTATTTAAAAAAAATTAAATGAAACATTTTCATCTATCATTTCACACACAACCGAAAACATTTTTGGACCATTTGATTTCCTATTTTTGAAGAGTCCGTACATAATAGGTCTGTGCTGACTGTGCATGTATCTCTTCTCTTTCTAGATAGGCCATTTCGTCAAGTGATTTCGACCAAAACTGGTGTTAAGTTAGACTTGTTCGTCTTATTTTTTTTCCCCAACGTTCCAATAAGTATCGATGTCAGAGTTGCTAGGTATGAACCAAATATGGCTTTACTTGTCTTATTCAAGGTAGTAGATTTTAAGTGATACTAGTCTAATCCCCTGTGAAATTCACAGGTATTTTTAATTATTTTTAATTTATTATTTATTACATGTGTTTTTATTTTATTTTACACTTCTAACAATATAAATTTAGTTTGATATTTATTTAATTTTTCTCTTTTATAATTTTTATTTTTTATTACAAAACTTTATCTTAATTAGTGCATAAATATTTTTTAAAAGTAATTATATTTTAATTATCTAAATGTCATATTTTTAGAGCATGCAAGGTTAAACTGAAAGGTTGGTTAAATGGGTTCCTTTTTTGTTTAAGGTTATCCAGAAGGTGGGAGGTGATGTGTGATCTTTTTATTTAATAAGAAGTTTTATATCAAATGTCGTTTAAAATTAAACTTTATGCGTGTTTATTATTTTTTCTCATAATTAGTATTTTATATTCCTATAAGACATGAGATAAATTAAAAAAATATTATAATAAATAAGAAAAAAATATACTTAGCCTATAAATATAATATTTTAAATAATTTAGATAAATTTGATTAAATTATAATTAGTAGAGTTTAGAGTGGAATTCACTCAAAATTATATTTTTTTTCGTTAATTGACTCTTCCCATGCTATAATAATACCGGGTTATATAACTTCTCTCAATAAATTTTTTTATATGATCTTTCAAAAAATAATTAGTTTATATAATTTCGGATAATTTCAATTTTTGATTCTATAATTTTTTTAATATTAATTTTTATGTATTTTTTATTTTTTTATTTAAATTTTTGTATGTTTATTCATTTGGATGTTTTATCAACTTATTAGTAAAAGTATATCAAGTTGACCATTAATGTCAAATTATACTAACAAATAATTAAATGGATAAATATTACAAAGACAAATAAAAAGAAAACCTACTAAAAATTGAAATAGTCAATAACAATAAAATTAAATGATACTTAATACATTCAAATACCTTACCATTTTATAATTTATACATTTAGTTTACACAATTTAAGTAGAATAAATAAAATAACATATTAGTTAAACCAATTAATTGACATATGATTTATTATATTCTTTAATCTTATTTTCTTTCACAAATCTAATTTATTTCAATATGACACATAATTATAACTTGTCTATTATATATGTTCCATCAATGTTCTTATTGAGGTTAATTCATTCCATTATTTGTTCACAAAATTATCTCAATTCTTACAAATAATTTTATTTAAAACATTATTGAAACCTCAATGTTATATGATGTGAGTTTTCAATTGCATTTAAATGATCTTGCTAAACAAACCTTATTATAAATCTGAAACTTTTTAATTGATTTTATCATTTTCTTTTTGTAAAATTTTTATTTTATATATGTAAATATTAATATTTTTTCATTTAAAATTTTCAATGTCGGAAATATAAATATAAAATATTTAAATATTATTTATTATATATATGAATAAAAAAATTAAAAAACACTTAAAATTTTTATAGTTTCTTCATCATAAATTATATTTAATTAATTTTATTATATTTTCATGCAAACTTTTTACTCGTGTGATGTATATATTAAAGTTTTTTAAATAATATAAAGTAAATATATATGAATAAATATAATAATTTAAAAATATAATTAATTAATTTAAGGTAACAAGATACATTTACAAAGAGATGATATCGATACTTACGAAAATTTTAAAAATTTAAGATCAATCTTCAATTAAAAAAATTAATAACGTGGTTAACTAAAAACATGTGATAATTTTTTTTTTATGAATTAATATGTAAAGGTATATATGTCAATGTAATAAATATGTAATTATAAATTTTTATATTTATATGTGTGAGTAATAAATTTAATTTAGACCTGATAACACATGTACATAATCCTTTTAAATTGTAAAATAAGATGTCACATGATAGTTATTGAGATCGTGTATTTGTCATATAATGATTTTTAAACATGTTATTTTTTTCATATTTAATTAAATATATTTTTTTCTTTGTATTTATAAATATATTTTGTTTTTTGGAGGTTTTTGATTTATTTTTTATTAATTTATTATAAATTTTTTTGTACATGTGGCGGTGGCTATATCTGTTTACAAATAAAAAAGAAAAAATCACATCAGATGACATATGATGAAAATTTATTTATTTTATTTGTCACATATTAATAAATTAAAATATTAACTTATTGAGTTAGAAGACACATGAACTTTTCAGGCCATATATATATTTTTTATATTATATTAATTTTTTTAAGATGAACATTATCTAATAACATTGAAGCTTTGTATTTCTTAATTTAGTGAATAATTATGCACATTTAAAATTTTAGTGCATTTTATACTATAGCTAAAGAGACAATTTAGGAGTATGCCATTAAATACGGCAGCCATCACCTGAGGTAAGAGAAATTCTTATTTAAATTATGGACACCACAATTAGGTGTATTAACTTAATTAAAATTTAATATTTTTATTAATTTTTATAAAATTAATTATGTAACATAATTATTTATAAAAATATTAAATTATGATTAACTTAATGTATCTAATTAGCTGTATATTGTTTAGACAAGAATTTCTCCTTAGCCAAAAGGATTTCCTCTGTTTCATACCCACAAAGGCTCTGCATATTGCTACTTTATTGTCAACGAAACTTTCATCCCTCTCGTCATCAAGCAGCCAACTTTAACTCACTTCCTTGAAATTTTGAACGAAACCCAAATCAAAATCAACGCTTTCTGAGAGGCGAGAGTTTTGGAAGAGGCTAATGGATTATTGTCTAGATTCTTCCTAAAGTAGATAAAGCTCAACCTCAAAATTCCTGAACTAATTTTGGTAAGCCATCTAGTTGTTTATAACTTAGTGCATTCTCTCTCGCTGCAACTGCCACATGGCAATTAGAGATAGTCAAATTAGTAATAGAAAAGAGATTTTGAACTAAAGTACTTTGCCAATTGCCATATATACATGATATATCAATTTAATTTTAACAATATCAAGGATTGTCTTATGGCATTGGCAGCCAAATACCAACAAAGGAAAAAGGGTACATTTTATTTACTCATATTCCATGACGACAAAGTACATGAACCCCCCATAATTTTAGTCCCCAATACACAAGCAGCACTAACGTCCACCTTCCAGACAAGAACTTTCCTTGAGTGACACCAAGTCACTAACCGGAAACGATAAAATACTAGTACCCTATCTATATCTATCTGTTCCTGCGGTCTGAAAGTGCTTTTTCTTTTTAATCAAGCTGAATTTGTGTGTCATAAACAGCTCCGGCCTTCCAATCACGAGGGATAGCATTCTTGGACTGTACCCAATACACCCCTGCACTGCCACTCAGTTGGAACCTCAACTTGATGTCACCGCTTGGTGGGTTAGTAGCGTCAAACACTGCCCCAAAGGCCCTGCGCATTGGCCTCCACTCTTGGCAGTCTTCCTGCTCCATTAACATTTCAAGAATCCAATTCAATTTCAAGTTAAGTAATTGGATACCAACACTCTCTAAGTATTAGTAAGTTTATATATATATATATATATATATGGAAAAGTTTATGGTACAATTATTATTATTATTATTATTATTATTATTATTTTAGTTTAAAGTTTATGGTACAATTATTGTACCTTAAAAACTTATTTTATTATTAAATTTAGATTCAAATCAACAAATATACGTATACCTGCCACAATTCAGCAGCAGTTACGTCGTATGCTCCACCAACATAGAGAATGAGAATGGCAAAGTAGAGAGGGTTTCTGCTGTGCTCATGGACCTTAAGCACGACGTTATAACCACTGTATCTACAGGGGACCCTTTTGTATTCTACATCCACCACACCATATTTGGAAAGCTCTGCAGATGCATCTGCGTTTCTCCCCAATCTTGAATAGGCACGTGGACTCATGATGAAGTCTGTTCTGTCTCCCTCACCGTAATCTGTTACCACCACGTATGCTCCATAGTCATCACAGTATTGTGGTATTTTGCACCTAACCTGATTCATCATCATTTATATTTGATAAATAAACAATTATTAGTGGAAACGGTTGGTAAAGTTTTTCTTTTATATTATATATAAATAAATGTTTTGTTCATATGATGATGTCTTCTGTCATCTAACGACTATATTATTATTACCAGAAAGGAAAGATATTACCCATATGAAGGATCGAGGTAATCGATTAATCTAAAACGTACTTTCTCCATGTTTCTTTTTATATTTAGGGGCCTTAATCGTATGGAATATAGATGACAATAAACACAATAAACTAAATATTTTCATATGGAAAAGGCATGTGTCGGGTTACTAATATTTTTCATATGAAGGCTACAATAGTATAATTTTTCTTAATTAGTTCATAAAATTGAAATGGTTTAGTGTTTTAATATGTGAGTTACCTGATAGCATGCACCACAGCCAGATCCATTCCTCCATAGCCAAGACACGCCTGCGACACTGCCATCGTTTACTGTCTTTCCATATTCGCCAAAGCCACAAGCTCCCCCTAAAACATATCAATTTGACCACTCATATCATGTATGTTATCCGATGCAGCAAAAGTAGTGTAATGTCTGTGTTGCACATTTTATTGTCCAGAATGCACCCTTTATCTTAAAGGAGGAGCATGCATTACCAAAAGTAAATTCTTTAAACTAATTTTCCTTACTTCGTGTGTCAAAAGTGCAGATGTGCTTTTTCCGGTTTTCCCGCCTTAACATGGGTACATATCTTAATTCCTAGCCGGATACTGCAGGTAGTTGCACATATGGACATATAATATATGTGTGCGTGCAGACAAAATAAAAATGAAGAAATTTTTTACTAAGCACGTAGAACTATATTATTTTTTGGATATTTAAATTATTATTTAACATATATAAATTTTTTTTAAATATTAATATAATTTTAACATGATTTTTGTAAATTTATACATGTCAAATAATGATGATATGCTTAGTATATCCATTACATATGTGCAGGTGCAAGTATGGATAGAAGCGGAGGCTCACGTACTTGGATTTCCATAGCAATCTGGGCTACCGTAATAGGTTGCTCTGGAGCACGTAAAAGAGTTTTGAGAGGTACACAAGATAGGTAAAAGCAGTATGACACAAACAAGGCCAAGTTGGTGCCTAAAATTAAGTTCCATGTCTAAATGACGAATTGTCAAGCACAAAGAGGAGAGAAATGCAGCAAGTATATAGGAGTGATCAATGCAAGAAACTAAAGCATATATATGAAGCAAGAATAACTACAAACAAGAGAAGGCTTCATGGAATAAAGAGTAAAGATGTGGAGTCATATTTATAGTACGGGCCTTAGGTCTAGATACCAAGGTGGTAGCCAATTTTTTTTTTCTCCCACTTGCGGGAGTTGGGACTACGGATTTCAAGAGGAATGGAATAATTGTGTACATTTAGACCCTATGATTGACCCCTCAAGGGCCAGGGTCATTATATAATATTAGTCAGTCAATTAGAACCAATTTATTATTACAATGGCAAAATGCCTAACTTTGTTCCATTGTATCAGTTTTCTGGGAAGATCCATGCACTTGCAGCTCAACTCAAGGTTCGGACTCCTGATAGAAATTTTAACCAAAGAAAATAATTGAAAGAGGATACTGGTAGATACTCTTCTATATATCTACCTTATCCCCAATAATTTTTTTTTTCAAATTCCATCTTGGTATGCACAGGGACAAACCTCCGAGAAAAACAACAGGACACATGCTCCCACTCACCTTTAAAAGTTTTCTATGACCTAAGATAATAATTTATTATTCATATCTCTTTTGTATTTTTTACTTTGTTTCCATATGATGGTAATAAATAAATTTATAATGAGAGAAGTTAAAATTTATTTAACATTTTTTTTTCTATGTTGTATATGATGTAATTAACTATCAAGATCATTTATATATTCATAGAAAAAGATATTTGATAATATCAATAATAAAAATATTGTTTAATGTCTTCAAGGTATAGAAACATAAATAGAATAATTGTAAACCAATCTTTTATCATTATATAATAATATATTTCTTAATATATAAACAATTATTTGAAAATTTTATTTTATGTTTATGTGTTATCTTTGTCTTTTTATGTTTGTGTTACTTTTGTTCTCATTATCTATAATTTCTAGTCCATCATTGAGTATGCATATAGGTTCAAGCAATAAACAAGGAAGAGGGAATTATGAAAAGTACATACAATCTTAAGCTGTGTTCGCATATCTACCGCGTGCATTGTGCTGGTTCAAATGATAAGCGTCTGATGTTCCCCTCGATTAACAACACAAAAGACAAAAAGATTGGCGGCAGAACTGGTGATCTTTGAACAAGCTCATTAATGGATAATAGTTTTGAAGTTATCTTGTTGAGCATGCAATTCAATTAAAATAGTTTTAAGTTTTTAAATAATTATATTATATAAGTATCTATTTATTTTTTAACATAAAATAGTTTTTATTAATTATAATTTATTAAGACAAAATATTAAATTTTATATGATAAAAGAGGGAATAAATATTAAAATTAAAATTTAACATTATAATATAAAAAAATAAATAAATGAAGGAATAGCATAAACTGCTAGACTAGATTATTACAGTCAACTACTTTTAGTGTGTGTTTAAAATAACTATAAAAATTTGATTATTTTAATAATTAATTATTGTATAAAAGTTTTTTATTATAATTGATTATAATTAATTTATTTTTATATTTGTATATGTTAATTAAAAAATAATTTTAAGCTAATCTGTTTCATTTGGATAGTATAAAAAAATCACTTTTATATATTAAATTACTAAAATAAATATAGAATGATTAAAAAAATTATTTAATTGAGGATAAAATAATATTTACATATTAAAGTGTAAAGAATAATTTATAAGTTAGAATCATTCAATATTTAGCATTATGAAAAAAAACTTAAAAAATTTTTATAATACATTGAATTTCGTGTAAAAACTGAAGATGATTTTGTTAAACATGTGAGAATACTATTTAAACAACTTTTTTACAAAAAAAAAATGATTGTTTGAAGCTTAACCAAACAAGCTCTGAAGCATATGATTCTAACTTATAAATTATTCTTTACGCTTTGAGATGTTATTGTCCTCAATTAAATAATTTTTTAATCATTTTATGCTAATTTTAGTAATTTAATACATAAAAGTGATTCTTTTTTATATTATTCAAACGAAACAAATTAGCTTAAAATTACTTTTCAGCTAACATATCCAAACATAAAATTAATTCAATTATAATCGATTATAACAAAAAAAATTTATACAATAATTGATTATTAAAATAATCAAATTTTCACGCTTATCTCAACACATTTAAATCGGTTTATATTTGAATATATTAATTCAAAAGCGAGTTTAAACTAATATGTTTCGTTTAGATGATATAAAAAATTATTTTTATGCATTCAATTATTAAAATAGATATAAAATGATTAAAAAATTTATTTAATTGAGGATAAAATGATATTTTTATCTCAAAGTGTAAAAAATAATTTATAAGTTAGAATCATAAATTTTAATTTTTAACATTATAAATTTTTTTATAATACATTAAATTTTATATAAAAATTAAAACTAATTTTATCAAATATATTATAATAATATTTAAAAAAATTCAAAAAAATATATTTTAACAGTAAAAAAAATTGAGCTAAACATGCCCTTAAATGGCAAGCAGCAACCTTTAGCTGTAACACACCCAGTGCGTCTTGTCCACTCACTGATTCGTTAATTAGTATGGGTTTGTAACCGAAAAAGGTGGGCGGCGTTTAATGTGCACACGTGCATCCGGTGCTCCACCAATTTTAACGTAATACATCAAAATCAAGTTAATTCCTTTGAAAAGTATTTGCAAATACAATCCTCCAAAATGAGATTTACGAGTGGTTATACTGGGATTGTTCAAGACATGGCTTAGACCAAATGTAAGCGGAGCCAACCCTCGTGTAATGAGTTGGCTTTAAAAACAACCAGTTACTGCTCCATTTTTGTCTTCATCCATTGAATTTTTATCTGATCTCAAATCGTAGTACTTAATCTGATCTCCAGATCTTAGCCTCATCCTTGGCCTCTCTCCCATGGCCATGGAAGATACAATGTGGGAGCAGAGACTCCAAGTCTTAACCCACATCCTAAGTAGCCCCACAACCACACTAACTCTCCATTCTCAATCATAGTTGTATATCTTGGATCAGAAATTGACTTGATTAGAAGGTCAGGTCAATAGGTCGGCAATTTGACCATAAATTAAGTGATTAAATTAAAAAATTCAGATAAATAATCAATTATTTTTAAAAAATATTATATAAAAGTACTTTATATAAAAAAAATATTACATGAAAAAATTTAGTCTAATGATAAAATGTATTTGATCAAAAAGATCTTTAAAATATTATGTTTTAAATTCTAAAAATCTTTTTTTTAAACCTAAAAAGAAAATAAAAACCCGATTTAACTTGAATTTGATCGGGTTGTTGAGAAAACTCATTGTGCCTAAGAATCGGACTGGCCAAAAGGTTAAGTTGCAAGTTTTAAGGTGAAACCAGCTGAATCGATTCTTATGCTCCCAATTCTTGATTGCCACCCAAATTCCCTGCTCTCCAATCCTCTGCTCTAATCCCTTTCTTCTCAAAAAATGAGGCCGATCATTCTTCCTTGAAAGGGTTTTTAGATTGCGACTTCCTCAAATCTCTTGGAGGTCCAATTGCCCATTCAACAACCCCCACCATTGATTATTGCCAAGGGAGTGGAGGAAGCACAATGGGGACAAAGAACAAAGGAAAGTGTATGTTAGGAAGAGGCTAGTCAAAAAACAACTTCGCAGAAATGTGAACCCCCTTATACCCATTGTAATATCCAATCTTTTGTTGTTTTTGATTAAAAAAAAAATCTTGAAGACCGGTTACTCCAGGTTGGGCCAACAGAGTATTTGTGCATCTCTGACCAAAATGGTGCAACGTAAACACCGCCAAAAATAGTGAATTCAACTTTGGGACACGTTAAATCAAATAATCTTAAATTATATAAATAGTTAATATTATTTACACATAAACTATGGGTGAGTGGTTGATATCAATTAAATAGAATGAGGACGCAAATTCAAATTTTAGTAAAGTAATTTTTATGAAGAGATCATGTAATCTTTATGCTAGCTCTCGTAGTTTAGCGAAAATTAGTTGTATAGATGATTTAAATGGATTAAACTTATGAAAATACATCGTAATCTAAAAAAAAAATCTTTTTTGACATAATTCACTTAACTCTTTTTTTTATCTGATCACTAACTCATTATTATAGCCATATAATTATATATAATTAATATTAAGTTAGAATAAAATATATTAAAATGAAGTAATACTGTATTAGTTATTTGTTGCACAAAACAAAAGGAGTAATATATAGTTTGTTTAGTATAGGGGCTTGCATTTGGTTAGTAACTTGAGTTGGTGATTAATTATTTTTTTTATAAGAGAAATCTTTTATTATTAATTAACTAATGCGTCTCTTCACTCTTGGATACCTGATTGATTTTTCCAACTACTCAAAGGCTTAGTAGAGTTGCGTGCAGTTCTATTATGTATTATAGGGCATAAGAGGAGTAGGATGATTCAAGATCAGAATGCCGGAATACCCTCATGAGTTAGTATCAACAGCTTAAACATTTTAGGCTTGCTATAAAGATGCTAAGAAGCATATTTGATATCCCAAGACTGTCCTTAATCAAGAAATAGAAGTAATTGGACACCCCTCCCTATAAACTCATTTAAAATTAATGTTGATGCAAACTATCTCTTCAAATTAAGGAGGGTAAAGATAGTATGAATATGGTGGTTAGAGGTTATTATTGTAGTTTCTATGCTGCAGCTTCAAAATTTTACCTTGCTATATGTATTCTCCTCCAATCTTAGAAATTTGTACGTTGAGAGAGTCTACGTATTTGACAATAGAGATGAGATTTAGAAATGTCATTTTTGAAGATGAATATGAGGTGGCATGTCATGTTCTTTTGAGAGGTGTCCTAGATCTATCATAGTCTAATATTATCTTTCAAAAGATTAAATTATTGGGATTGTTGTTTCTATTAGTGTCTTTCTCTTGTATTCCTTGTGAGAGCACTACCATTACTCATCGAATTGCTGGGTTGGTCTTTAGGCTTGATGATGTTAAGGTATAATTAAAAGTTATGCCGTCTCTCATATCTAATGTTCTTTTTATGATTCTGGTCACGGTTAATGAATTTTATATTTTTTGAAAAAAAAGAAAAGAGAAAAACTGGTGCGTCTCTACTCGTTTTGGCAAAAGGTTATCTTTCAATGATATTTATGTGAAAAGTGTCAATTATATTTATTTTAAATGATGGTCACATCAATATATATTTTTCATATATTATTCTAATTATAACAGAGAGATTAATTTGTTATCGGTAAGAATGAAAACAAGTCAGGTCAAGTCAGACTTTGTTTTAAACAGGTCTGATATATATTCTAATTATAAGGCATGAGCCTGACTTATGAGTCTGTAATAAGTTGATTTTTAAGGCCTAATCTGACATTTTTAAAAGTTTAGTCTGACCTGAAAGCCTATTTTACAATGAAACCTTTAAATAGGTTAATATGCCTACTTTTAAATAGACTAACAGGCCTTTACATAGATTAACAAATCTACCTTTAAATAGATCAACATATCTTACATAGGCTAACATATCTACCTTTAAATAAGTCAATATACTTTTACATAAGCTAACAAGTTTAAGTTTTGAAATAAGCCAACGGGCCTACTCAAAGTCAATAGGACTTAGTTATAATTTAACACTCACCTTTTAATTTTATAGATGCTCACTATTTTCTTACTCTAATCTTTGGTTGATGTGGGACTTGGAGATAAACCAAATTGCTCACTTTCTTACTCTAGTCTTTCAAGTTCCACATCAACCAAAGATCAGAGTAAGAAAATAGTGAGCATCTATAAAAATAAGGAGTGAGTGTAGTAGATGTTTACTTTCTTACTCTAATCTTTGGTCGATGTGAGACTTGAAGATATATTAAGTTGCTCACTTTCTTACTCTAATCTTTCAAGTCCCACATAGATCAAAGATCAGAGTAAGAAAAGTAGTGAGCATCTATAAAAGTAAAGAGTGAGTGTTAACTTATTATTTTCATTCTAATAAATATATTACGTTAAATATATTAATAAATATGTTATTTCTATTTTAACTTATTAACTTAAGTTTTAATTATTAATTTTTATTAAAATTTAATTAAAAAATATATTAATATATTATAATAAATTAATAATTATAATTATAATTTATAATTATTATAATATTATATATTATATTATATATAATTAAATAGGTAAGACCAACCTACCAGACTTTAAAGGCTTATTAGATAGTCTGAGATCTAACATTTTTAATTTAATAAACTTTTAAAAAAATTTTGATCTAACTTGTTTAGTAAACAAATTAAGTCAGATTAAACTTCAAATAGGCTAGACCATAAATTCTTGACGAATAATTTGACTTATTTTCACCCCTAATTATCAGCATACTTACATAGGGCAACTGTAAGTCACCGATTGAAAAGAAGGTATCCAAGAGTAGGTGCTTCTTAATCCAACCCGTCCATTTGGTGGCTCCTCCTTTGTCCATAAAGCAGCCAAGATTAGAGAAAAGAGAGAGCCAAACAAACAGGTAGTTGTTGATTGATGCAAACAGTACGAGTATAATGCTTGGAACTTTATATCCTCCCTCTTGGCAAGAGCTTAATTTATATTGTAAATAAATATTAAAAGCTAAATATTTTCAAGTATGATTTTTTTAATTAAATTTTCAAGTATGATTTAACATCAAGTAATAACTTAAGTCTTACCAATTATGAAGCAAAGTTCTTCCGCACGGATGCATATTAAATATTATGATTATTCTTTGGTTAAACAATATTCATTATATTAATCGCACCAAAAAAAAAAAAATTACACTAAACATATTTATAAGCTATCACACTCCTTTAAGTTTCAAAACTAAATACATATTGTTACACTACGAAGTTCATTAGTTTTGGACTTTTGTATCTTCCTTTTGACATATTAAATATTAAAATTTGTTATTTGCACATATTTTTTTTATATTAAAATATTATATCTTCTACTGTAAGTAATAAAAAGAGGAAAATACATTTCTCGGGACTTACTCTCTCTTCTTTTCTTTTCCCAAAATGAAAGATGTAAAAGCTAGATCTAGAAAAAAAATATGTAAATAGAATTTCTCTTAAACATTTCTACCAAAAACAAAATACTCACATTTCCACTTTTGTTGCTTTCTTTTTGCCCACTCTTACTCACGTATTTCTTTTTATAATGTTTTCCCATTTTTGTATGCGTTAAGCTATAAGATAAATCAAATACACAGTATGTTGAAACTAGATTTTAGAACACTCAGAAAACTGTAAATAATTGCATACCTCTTAAAAACAAGAATTAACTCCACAAATCCTGAAAACAAAGCGTACACAGTTATATACTTTAGTACGAGGGTCTTCTATTCCAACTTCCTTTCTGTAATGGAGACCTTAATGGAAAAATGTGCAATTTAAAGTGTTGAATGGGAATCATAACATCTTAAATATAAAGCAATAACTTAATTTTCACCCATCATTAATTTTAAGTTATCACACCCTATATTATAATCCGGTACATTTACCAATTAGGCTCAAACTCAACAAACATATGCATATGGTGATTCCAAAATTCATAATATGGATCACATAATAATATGTAGACAAAAAATATCATGTTATTCATTTAACGCATTTTACAAAGTCAAACATACACCAATCAGTATAAGCTAAAACCCAGATAATTTTAACATGATCTGCGTTTCATACTGCTTTCTATTTGGTACGAGTCCATTCAAAAATCAGCAACAAGTATACAATAGAATCCAAGCTGCTATCAACAAATTCTATAAATAATTCTTCAATACAGCAAGATATGCACCATTAATGATTAATTGAGTCATGTCTGCTACACCTGGCTTTACCCAAGGTGTTGGATTTTGCATAACTATGAAACTTAAAAATTATCGGCCAACCCATCTATGCATAAACTAAATAAAAAAAAGAATTAGCACTATATGCAGTTTAAAATATTAAAAAAAAAAAAATCAGCAACAACAGATACTAGCGTCACTCTCCATCAGTGGGACAAACCACTTAAATTAGATAGTGCAAAACAGGCATGGTCATTGGTCTCTAAAGGACCATCATATGTGCAAGGCTCATAATTCCAATATGTCTCCCTCACACGTCACACCTGTCTCCAACACATGTTGAGAAACAATCAGCTAAGTGAAGACAGATGGAGCTAAAATCAAACCAAATACAAAGGGGGTCTATCCGCCAATGCAGTTATACTTCATCTGAATTCTAGCTAGCGGCCATAGGTGAAATATCTGTAATGCAAATGCAAGGTGTGAACAAGTACACCAAACAACCCAAGCAGCAACTTTAGCAGGACCCTATTCTACTTGTCCCTTCTCCTGATGCCTTTCTTTTTCTTTCTTTTAGGCGGTGGGAAGAATAATTGCATGGCTAGTATGGCCATGAAAAGAACAAGCAATTGCTCTCCTATTCAAGAACCTACTTATGCTTTCACTTAGTAGTGGAATGGAATAGAAAATAATAGAAACTAGAGAGATTGTGTGGATGTCAATGTCAGTAGAAGCTTACTATTTAGATAATTAAGAGTGGGAAGCTGAGAGAGCATGACGTGCCCAAAAGGTTCAATACCTTAGGGCTTTTGGGCATTCTTGTTTAGTACGAACAAGAAACGCTAACTCATGGTTGGTGCAGTCATTAGACCGCACAGAAGGCTATTTACCATTTTATAGTTGCCAATACCAGAAAATTACAGCCAAGTGTAGAAGTGAAATTTTAGCCACTAGTGACCACCTAGTTGACCAATCTTAGCTTCAAATGCACTAAATTTATGGGTATTACAAACAACATTGCAAGGTAATGATGAAGAACCACAAAGTAATAAAATTATTGTCGGTTAAAACTTAAAAGGGACAGTTACTCTTTTCCCGAGATATTGTTAGTGTTTGAAGCACTTTTTGCAGAAGTTATTCAATCTTGAGAGTTGCAATAAGTGCTAATATGATAATGACTCAACATGTACTTACCTGAAAACTCGAAGAAAGCAGCGATTCAAATTCTCTTACAGTCAAATAAGCTGTGGCTTTTTAAGGTCAGAAATAACACCACAATCCTCAGTGCTCCTCTCGACGTTGTATAATATCTGCAAAAGACAGTGAGTTTTTTATTTTTCTAGGCAAATAAATGATAAAAAAAAAAAAATCTGGCAAGTACCTTATGTATGATTTCACACTCAACAGCCTCACTAGGACTAAATGAATGCCAGCTTCAATCTGCTAAGGTGATTTTCCAATATGCTTTGCATATAAATTAACCTTGGAAAAAGTTAAACAGTGTGAACGTGAGTTGTTATAAATATAATAATCTATAGATCCATCTTTGTTAAAGGCAACAAGTCGAATCCACACTCATAAGATCCAAATTAATACATATATCCTATATCTAAAACATATATGAGTCCATTGTTAAGCCAAAGTAATATATATTCTAATAAATAAGTCATAAATTCATAATTTCCATCTTCGCAAGTTGAAGGGAACCAACAGATTTTCGGCCACAGCTCCACACAAACTATTTTATAATATTTTGATGGGACTGCAAACATGACGACCGTATGCATTGGTCCACATAGGCTTACATATAACAGTGATAATTTACAATGGAACCTCAATTAAGTGCAATTAAATTGAAGTAACCTAGATGATTAATGTTCTAACCAATTCTGTCTTCACATTCGTTACTTCTTTTCTTGCGAGATCAACATCTGTTGCTTGACCTTGAAACCTTGCAATTGGCTGCAAATTGAAAAGAATAACATGGTTAAGAGGTTTGGACAAAAGATAACCCCAAAAGACATGCAGCAGCCAAAGTGTAGGAAGAAACAGTTGAGTCCAAACCTGTTTATAATTCTCTCTTTTAAGTTTTAAACATTTAACAGTTCTGCACAGGCAGGACAAACTCCTCCTGTAATAAGACTAATTTTTTGAACCGAAAAAAAAAAAATCCTGGTACATGAAGCCATGGGAAAGATTATTTCTGATGAAAAGACAATATTCTAAGCAGTACAAATAAAGAATATTACTTACCTTGGTTGTCCCGGTGGAGTTTACACATAGGTAATTAAATATGTTTTCATCATCT
Organism: Ormosia semicastrata; assembly: GCA_029884595.1. Classification (NCBI taxonomy): domain Eukaryota; kingdom Viridiplantae; phylum Streptophyta; class Magnoliopsida; order Fabales; family Fabaceae; genus Ormosia; species Ormosia semicastrata. The sequence continues at coordinate 18,389,612 of JAQQTO010000037.1, read as the reverse complement.
TCATATATATATATGAACAAAACTTGACTCAAATCTTTTCTCTCTAATCATTCTTTTTAATTCCTTTAATTACATTTCATTTGTTACTTTCAACTAAATTTAATTGAATTAATAGACACATAAAAAGTGATTAAAGGGGTTAGAGGAAAAAGGTTAGAGACAAATTTTGTTCTAATCATATTGAAAGTAAAGAAATTCAACTGGTATCAACTGTGTGATAGATGGAACAAGAGACATGGCCAAATATATTATTCGATTTTTGTACAATTAAGAAGCTAAGTCTGGTGGAGGTTGCTCCCATGCACTTCCTCTTGAAAAAGCAACAAGACATACCAAATATGAACAAGAGAACCTGCATAAATTATATTGGTAGTATATAATGTGCCATAAAAGAGTTGTGCATACAAGTTATACCACTTATTTGCATAACATAAATAAATTATGCATGAACAACGTTCATTAAACCTTATAGACAAAACACCTAAGTTATGGAATATTTTAATGTTGGTTTGTGACATTGCATAGAGAATTAACAGAGATAATTGGTAAAGTTTGGCGTCAATCTCATCCAACCGCACGTTAGAAAGGTGAATGTGAAATTTGGTTCATAAAGTTGGAAAATTGACCATAGTGACAACGCGTTTTTTGTTTTGCCCTTAGCATCACGAAACGACGCTGAATTGAGACACGAACACCGGATCTTCTGGCCAGAGAAAACATTACTGAAAATTGAAATTGATGCTCTTCGGCTTCTTTAGCACTATCCATCTCAGCCCATTAGACCAATTGGGCTACCTGACAGGCCGAGGGCCCATCTTTCTAACATGTACCAAGTTGGCGAAATATCAGTTGGCCCATTTATGGGAAAGTTGGATTTGGAACTATCACAAATTAAGTATTGAATGATTGAAACATATTTTAAAATATATTAAAAACTATTTATAATTATCAAATTAATGTAAAGTCCAATACATTTGTCATGGAAAATAAAGTATATTAACATGTGTCCTACAAATGCATAAGTTTTAACAAATGAGATTTAGTAATTTTTTAATTTTTATAATTACACTTCAAAATTAATAAATTATATAATATTTAAATAAATTTTTAGCTTCTAAAATTATAAGTAAATTAATAATTTTTTAAAAATATTATTATATAATTAAATTAATTTTCTTCATGGTATATATTTCATAATATTCATCAAGCAAGTTATAATATTTTTTGTTTTATAAAAACAATATATTTTAGTAAAAAGCATATATTTTTTAATATCTTTTAAAAAATAAATTTATAGTTTTTATATCTTTTTTAACATTTTAAAAGTAATTATTTAAAATTACATACTTTATAAAAATTTACGACATATGTCTTAAAAAATTATTTTAATAATATTATAAATAACCTATGAATACACACCTTCCCAAAATGTATAACCATGGGCATTACTAAATTAGGAAATTGAGCATTATGTGAGTAAACTTCATTTGTAGTGCAAATGTTCGAATCCCGCTAAAAGCATCTCATGATTCTATTTTTGTTATATAAAAAAAATCCTAAAATGTGTACCTCAAAACAAGCAAACATTAAAATTTTCACATGAATACTCAATTTTCCAAAATGTATAACATAAAAAACGAAGCAAACATTAAGCTTTCAAGTACATACCATAAATAAGCCTCAAGCAAACAAAAAATTTTCAGAGTAAATACACAATTTAATTCTTAAAAGATTCAAGTGGCATGTTTTTGGTCTTCAAAAGTATTTGTATGTACAATTTAGTTCTTGAAGATGTAAAATAAGCTCTTTTGTCAATTAATGATAAGGATTCAAGACTAAATTATTAACTATTTCACAATTTTATAACCTAAATTGTGTACATATAGAAATTAATTGTTAAAATTTTCACAATTACATAAACCAAAGTTTGCCCATGTACATTATGCTTGTTTGATTTAAATTAAATTAGTTTTTTTTCAGTTTTTTTAAATTATTTTAATAGTGTTATAACATGTTTGATAAAATCAGGTTTAACTTTTATACAAAATTCAATACATTATAAAACTTTTTTTATGATTCTAAAGATTGAAACTTATAATTTTAACTTATAAATTATTATTTACACTTTGATATGTAAATACAATTTTGATCTTAATTAAATATTTTTTAATTATTTTATATTTATTTTAATAATTTAATGCATAAAAATAATATTTTATATTATCTAAATTAAACAAATTAATTTAAAATTACTTTTTAATTAACACATTTAAATATAAAATTAATTTAATTATAATTCATTATAACAAATTTTTTTTACAATAATTAATTATTAAAATATTTAATTTTTTACAATTATTTCAAATACACCTATATATTAAAGGCATCCAACTAGAGGTGGCAAAACGGTTTCAACTCATTTGGATTAACTTGTCAATAACATCATTTTTGGAGGATTGAGTTCGAGTTTTAAACTCACTTTCATTTTTCAACTCAGTATAATCCCTGCATAATCCATGCGGGTTAAGTAGCGAGATAGGGCGGAGTTGATCTGTTGAATTGAATTTTTTTTTAAAATATTATAAATGAATCTTTTTATTTATATTTGTGATATTTTTATAGGTATGATATTAATTTTATTTTATTTTTTTATTATTTTAATCTCTATAAATTATAATTTTTTTATTTTTAAATTTTTTATGTGAATTTTTTTATATTTTTTATACATTTTTTTTTTTTTAAGTAAGTAAGTAAGTTAACCTTTGAACTCACTTATTTTTTTCTCATTTTTTTTATACAAGTTAACCCATTAACCTATTAACCTACCTTAAAATAAGATGAATTAATTTTTTTAATCCATTTTTAAAATGAGCAACTCACCCAACTTCACATTTTGACTAATTAAAAGTGGAAAAAGGTGAGAGGAAGCGGGTTGACTGATTTACCACCTCTACATCCAACGTTGTCTGTTTAGTCAAATTTTCCGCAACATTAACTAGCCAGTGACCACCAGTACAAGGGAGGAACTCATAAGTCATAAGTCATAAAAGCTGTACTGTAGAGTGACGTATGATTGCGAAGCTCAGAGGTACAGCCTTTAACTTTTTGTATGCATTTTGGTTTATTATTTAAAATATTTTTAATAAGTGTTTTATATTTTTTAAAGAATTTAAAATAAAAAATAATTTATAAAAAATATATTTTTTAATTTTCAATACATTAAAATTCTGTTTTAATTTTAATGTATAAGTTCTTATTATAAATTTCTTATCAACTTTGATATAGGAAAACCCATTTATTTATTGGTTATTACCATTACCTATACCATTTATGACCCTTTCGTCACATTTAGCATATAATCTGAACTCACATTCACATGTGTGATGCGCCCATTCCTAAGGCTGAGGATAACCCCACGAAGAAGCAATGTCTACTGCCATGGCCTCGTTTTCTCTTCCTACTCATTTCTCAACCACACCTTCTTCATATTCCAAACCCCATCTCATCCACAACCCCTTCATCACTCTCACTCTCAGACCCAAGAACCCTTTGCCTCTCCTCTCTTCCTTGAAGGTTTCAGCTGACAATGAGTTTGCAACTTCAGCTTCAGCTGCAACTGCTGTGGAGCCGCCAGTAGAGCAGACGACCAAGGAGTCTTCTCCTTCGGTGCTGGAGAAGCATGACAGCTCTGTGGGGGCCAATGGGTCCGTGGCCCAAGAAGTGAATGTGGTTACTGCTTTTGAGGACCCAAGATGGCTTGGAGGGACATGGGACTTGAAGCAGTTTCAGAAAAATGACAACACTGATTGGGATGCTGTTATTGATGCTGGTGAGGTTATCAATTTGCTATACCTTGCTTAATGTGCTCCTTCTAGTTAACTATGCCTTGCTAAATGCTAAATATTTTGACTTTATTGCAACCATATTTTCGTTTTCTTGCATCTTTTGTTCAAATTAGAAGTACTTGTAGGCTAAAATCTCAATATTCTATTTCCTTTTCTCTCTCCCCCCCCCCCCCCTTTTTTTTCTCTCCTGATGGTTATGTCAGCAGGGTTAGAAGTGGGAATGAGAATTTATGGTGTAAAAACTGGATCACTAGCTGAAGCTTCTATGAAGGAGTAAAAATTTTCACTTGCCAGGGTTGCAAATGGAAGTTGATGAAAGTTTTTTTTTAAAAATAAATAAATAAATAAAGAAAGGGAAGTTTTGCTTGGTGCCTGTAGAGGGAACAGCTGGTTCCAGTTTAAACTCAAATTCTAGATTGATTAACTGTTTCCTTGTCCTCATTTAGAGCTATCGTTTCTTCTAGGAGTCCTTTTATTTAATTTGTATAGTAGCTGTTGTAATCCTTTTCTGATAAGATATAAACACTTGTGTATATATCAATACATAACTGCCGCAAGCATTTTTAGCTGCTATTCTCCTGGGCAGAATGCTTTTACAGCTCCACCCATGGCAGATTCCTCTTCTTCCTCCACTCTTTCAAGATCCCATCCAACCCTATCCTCCTGGCCAATTAGTTTCTGTTAACACAGCTGAACAACTTCAACTGCACCTTACCTGGCTGCTTTAATCTACAGAAGCATGGAGTTGAATGACAATTTGTCATGCTGAAGTATGAGAATGCCACTGCGACCCCCCCCCCCTTCCTCCTCTCATAAAGTGATTTTAAGTAACCTCTTTTCATAAATTGTGACAGCAGGATTTGATACCCTAGTTGACAAAGAAGTTATTATCCTCTCTTACACGTGTATGGTAATCAAAGGATGACCCCCCCCCCCTTCCTCCTCCTCTAATAAAGTGATTTTAAGTAACCTCTTTTCATAAATTATGACAGCAGGATTTGATACCCTAGTTGACAAAGAAGTTATTATCCTACACGTGTATGGTAATCAAAGGATGCTCATTGTTACAAGTCCAACTGATATAGGCAGCGCCTTCTTTTTGGATGTGTCATATATGACCTGTTTTCATACACCAGATATATTTTTTTTTACTCTGCCTAAATACATTTTTCCTCATGTCAAGACAGACATTATTCCTTTGAAACATTGGAGATCTGTAACCAAAAACATCATCTAAACTTATTTTGAGAATGCTACCTATAGTGAAAGTTCTCTTACTGTCATATATACCACAAACTTATCAAGCCTATTAAAGTGACACCAGATGTGGCCTCTTTTATACCAAGAGTTTCTGGCACTCCAAATGGCCGGTGTAATCTGTGCCGTTCATAAATTTTATTTAACAATCGCATGCGTGCTTCCATTTTGTTTTTGTTTTCAGTGTTCATTTGAGAGAGGGAGAAACGGATGAAGAGTTGATTTAAGGATTAGATTCACGTGTTATTAGTTTCTTATTTTTCATTATTTCTTTTTTAAAAACATACTTTGTACACTCCCACGTGTAAGGATTTTTATTTATTATTCTTTTTTCAGAGGCTAGGAGGAGGAAATGGCTTGAGGACAACCCGGAATCATCCAGTAATGATGACCCTGTAGTTTTTGACACCTCCATTATACCTTGGTGGTCATGGATAAAAAGGTTCCATCTCCCTGAAGCTGAACTACTAAATGGTTAGTACTTAGTTCTGATTTCTATTATGGAAATTACAGAATAAAGTGTTTCAAGCTAACAAGATAATAAAATCTTCATCTGTGTTACTTTATTTTATTTTTAATTTTGAGTATCATGCAGGTCGCGCTGCAATGATAGGATTCTTTATGGCCTATCTGGTTGATAGCTTGACAGGAGTTGGTCTAGTTGACCAAATGAGCAACTTCTTTTGCAAAACTCTTCTGTTCATTGCAGTGGCTGGAGTACTTCTGATCCGAAAGAATGAGGACTTTGAAACTCTTAAGAAGCTATGGGAAGAGACTACATTTTATGACAAGCAATGGCAAGCAGCTTTGCAGGATGAGAATTCAAGCACTTCCAAAAATGATTAGTGGATTTGCTGTTTTCTGTTCTCCTTCCCTCTTCTGTCTCTTAATACAATGCTCTACTAATTTTTCTATTGCAAAACAATCACATAAATATGAATTAGACCATAGTATTTGATTTATTTCTGTCATCCTAGAACAGATGAATGACCCAGATAGTTTTTGTATGTTTGCGATGAACGAATTTTCTTGAGCATCTCGTGAAAATGTTAGTTTTGAGTAGTTAATGGGGTCCATTTTAGCCAATCTCTACCTCCCCCCCCCCCCTCCCTCTCTTGAGTTCTATGTCCTAATGGTCCTTACAGGGCTAAATGGATGATCTATATTTTTCTGTCGATGGAGATAATGGAGAGTATTCCAAAAATCTTTCAGGCTTCCATAGACAACATGATGACCTTCAATCATAACAGCTTCAATGTCTCCACAAGGAAAGTGATGGAGCACAAAATGAGTACAAGCAAATCTGGATGCTTTAACTTGCTATGAATATACCCCCTAAATTCGTTGTCTTTAGGAACCCACCATCCTAGTTTATTGTTGTAACCTCTTATGTCATTACAGATAGTGATCACTCAGGATTCAGGAAGCAACCTTTTGTAATTCTCTCTACAACGTTACTGGGGCTGGTGGATATTGGATTTATTGGTCAAGAAAGGAAGAACGTTAGTTTCTTGCTTTCATCAATAGCCGTTGAAGCTATGACTGTGAGATGCCAAAATCGAATGCAGTGGGAGCAGAATAGCACGTAATTTCGATTCTTGTTGGCCAAAAGAACCACAGTGCATTTAACTCAACAGACAAGGGTAACTAAATTAAAAATAAAAACACTAGTGCCAATCTGAGAGCAAGAAACACATCTGGCTGCAACTTCATATATCGTTCTCAGGCAACAATGATAAGTTCCCATATAACTATACTCAACCCTAAACTCAGATAACAGAAGATTTTTTTTTTCTTTTTTCTTTTTAAAAAAGAAAGGGGCCTAATTGAGAAAAGAGGTAAAAGAAGGAAAAAAAAAAAAAGCAAGCTAGCAAACTTGTTTAGCAAGCAATAATGCAAGTCTTTCCTTAAGCTTCCCAACCCCTCAAAAGTGTAGCACGAGCAACACGGTTCACTCCCAGAGTGAAGGCTCCCATTCTTAAGTCACAATTATGAATTTGACACATTGCCTTTATGTTCAGGAAAGCTCTAGTCATGTACTTTTTCAGCTCACGGTTCACTTTCTCTTCATCCCACATAAATCCTTGAATATTCTGCAGGAGCCACAGAGGGAAATTTAAAATCCAGTTCTTAAACTTTGTTGTCTAGTTAGCCTGTGAGTGTTTTGTTGATCTCATTACCTGAACCCACTCAAAGTAGCTCACAGTCACTCCACCGGAATTGGCATAAATGTCAGGTAATATAATGACTCCTTTCTTAGACAAGATCTGCAAGAAGGAAATCACTTCCTTTGTCTAATTGAAGTTCACATCTCATATATATCTCATACTAAACAGCAGATCAATAACCTTACCTCATCAGCTTCTGGGTCAGTGGGATGATTTGCAGCTTCTATTATATATTTCGCTTTCACATCAGCAGCATTTTCCCTTCAAGAACAACATATGCAAAATTAAGTTGAAGTTCTTCAAGATAAAAAATGTTGATAGAGTTAAAGTACTTGTCCAAAATGTAAATTGAAAACTCACAAAACTATTAAACTAAGATCACTTTAATGCTGATGATTTCTGAACTTAGGTGACTTAGATAAACATACTTGTTGAGAACTCCTCCCAAGGCACATGGGATGAGAACATCACATTCATGAACAAGCAAGTCATTTGGATCCATGGCATCTCCTCCTGAGAAGTCCTTCAAACTTCCATTGCCTTCCTTGTGTTTCAGAAGAGCAGGGACATCAATTCCATTTGGGTTTTTAACAGCACCACTGATGTCACTCACAGCAATCACCTTACCCCCTCTCTCAAAAATGGACCTAGCAGCCCAAGAGCCCACGTTTCCAAAGCCCTGGATAGAGTGAAAAATAATCATATAGATGAAAGTGAGATTAATATCTATGTAATCGAGCCATGGTGATGGTGATGAAGAAATACCTGGATGGCAAATGTCATATCAGAAATTGACTTCCCATATTCAGCAAATAAAGCCTCAGTTGCAAAAATCACTCCGAGTCCTGTAGCAGCCTCTCTTCCCAATGAACCTCCAAGATCCTTCAGGCCAAAACATATGAAGCCAATTTCTGAATTCTGAGTAGACTAATTATCATTGTATATACAATAATAGAGGTTTGTTCATGGCTTTGGGTGAATGTGTGTATATTATACTTACAATAGGCTTCCCAGTCACAACTGCAGGTGAATGCCCATGAAACTTGGAATACTCATCAAGAATCCATGCCATTGTCTGTTAAAACAGTTCGTGAATAAGAAGGGTATGTGAAACTGCTAGATGCTAGTTTCCATAAGAAATGGACACAAAGCAAGTCCTATGTAAAGAAATCAGTACCTGCGCATTAGTTCCCATATCAGGGGCAGGAACATCCCTCTGAATGCCAATGAGATCATGGATCTTTTGGGTGAAAACGCGAGTGAGACGTTCTAACTCACTGACACTCAGTTCCCTTGGGTTGCAACCAATCCCACCCTTCGCTCCTCCATAAGGAATGTCTGCTACAGCTGTCTTCCATGTCATCAACTGAGCTAGAGCATTCACTTCATCAGGGTCAACCTGGCACCAGAGAATATGACAGTTTGATACAATGATACTCTAAAGCAAGTTAAAGAATTTATTTTTTACATGCATAATTATAACCTAAAAGCATCAGCATGCAAATGCTTAATGGTCCTCAGAAGAACCACGCAGACTAACATTAATGAAGCATGCATGAGCATGATGCAGTTAAACCTACACAACGCTTCTACAGGTTTGTGACTTGGTTAATTTAGTATCAGTAAAAATCTGCTCTGATGAGAAAAATCATTCTCAAGTGCTGCTCATGTCCTGCACTGTTACTGCTCCTAGAAAATCTGCTCAAGCTACACTTAATTGACATATTCTGGGAAACAGTTAATGAATAGGAAAACTGCAGCATGTATCTCATGTTTGGATTTAGAGGATTGAAACAGGCAGAAAAAATCTCATGTTTGTTTAAGACAACTGAAGAAACATACAGATACAAGAAACTTCTATATTAGCATATGCAATAAAACTACTAAATGACAAAGTAAGTACAAAGCAGCAAATGTAGAAACACTCCAAACCTCTTCCTATTTCCCTAAGCTGACAAAAGTTTAGAATTTCTGGTAAGATGCATGAAAAAATTCCACAAAAATTGTTTGTTATACAGTATGAATGTTAAACCAATAACAAAGTAGGCATATATAACCAATTGAATTTTATCTGATAGTGTTTGATGTTAAAGCTAATAAAAATAGATAATTTAATAAAGTTTTGAAGTGAGGTCTCCTGCAGAAGTATTATTTATCGGACTAGAGAAAATCTGATCAAGAATCATGGACTGCTGAACTGGCACTGACTCTTTTGTATTTTTAAGAAAAAACCAATTTAGTTCTAATTGCTGGAAAAGTATTCTACTTTGACTTCACTCATCACATTTGTTAAAGGAAGCTACAATGTTTAATTTTTTTATCACTAGCTAACCACGGTATAATAACAGATTAACCACAAATGAACTTAAAAAAATGGAATACTTTTTGCCAGATCGAAATTCCCTATATTTTTTTAATCTGGTTCATCGAAGTGCATCACATACTCTTTGATAATAACACCGACAAATGATTGTCGAATAACCCCAACACTAAGTGGTAAGGGCACTACACCCGCTCTTTCTAATAATGAATGAATAGGGATTCTAGGTAATGGTTGTGACTTGACAAAACTAGGCATATTAATATTAAATTATTAGAATGATAAGTTGAAGCAGTGAAAATTTGAAAAGGAATTAATGTTAGTAACATGGGAATGGAATTCAATTGAAGCTAAACCCAAAATCCAAATCTATGTGTATTGATCATGCACGACACTTTGATAATAAGTGTAGACAAGAGAAGAGAAGCAGAAAAGAAAATCGAACCTCGGGGTGATAACGAATTCCGCCTTTCATAGGTCCACGAGCATTGTCATGTTGGATCCTGAAACCCACATAGGAAACTAGAGTTCCATCATCTTTTGGGATCGTACATTCAACCTGCGAATCCAATGAACCCTTTTCAGTAATCCAAAAAAAGATTAATACTTTGAAGAAAAAAAGCATAGAAATGTATCAAATGAAATCCAGAGAGTGGAAAAATAAAGGAAGCAAGTAAATAAGAAGATAGAGATACTTTGATTTCCCTGAAGGGTATGAGAAGGCTTTTCTCAAGCTTGGAGTCCAAACCGAGAATGCGAGCTGCACGTCGGAAGTTGCGGTTAGTGGCTGCAAGAGCGTTCATAGCTGAATGTGAATGAATGTTGACTCGATTTAGTGTGACAGTGAAAGTGAAGTGAACACAAACGTAGTTGTACTTGTCTTCTGAGGATGAAAAGGTCCACAGAATCAGAAACAGAGCATTAATTACGTTGCAGAGGATGGACTCGTAATTCGTTAATTATTATGGCCTAATATATATTATGGAAAATGTCGTTTTAACTATTCAAATGGATAATTGTGAAACAATTCAGGTAAATAGTAAATGTATTTTAAGATAAGTGATAATGTTAATTATTTATGTGATAATTTTTTTATATTATATATAATGAATTAAAATTAAAATTTATTATATAAATAATAAATATTATTATTTATCTTTTTATTGATGTAAATTTTAATTTTAATTTATTATATATAATAGAAAAAATTATTATAATTAAAATTACTATTTACTTTAAATATATTTATCACTTATGTGAATTATTTTAAAATTATCTATTATAAATTGTACAAATAATATGATTAATATATTATATATTATTATATATATAACTATCATTGCATTTAATGTGAAGAAGGTTTAAAATGAAAGAAAATTGAAGTTTTTATATTATTTTTTAATATATTTTTTATTATTTTTGATTAAGTGATAGATAATTATAAAAAAATTATATAATTAATGATATGAAAAATAATATAAAAAATTTATAAAAAAATCATGGTTAAAAGTAAAATCGGCATGACTGGAAAAAGTTGTTTTATACTTTCCAAACATTTATTAACTTATATGCAAAGACTTTTTTTGCCCCTTGTTTTGAAGAACAAAAAATGCAGAGAAGTATACGAAAGGAAACTGGGAAAGTTGCAATTTGCACGGCAGCTATTTCTCTGACCAAACCAACACCACGGTAAACACGTTTGGATTTATCGTGCATAAGTATTGCCTAGTGCCTACTATAAGCGATGAAACTGTTTTGGCATTAGCTGTGTCTAATAGAATCGTATTATTATTATTTTTTTAAGTCATATTATTTGGCTCACCACAGCAGTGGCCCCAACCAAAAAAATAAAAATAAAATCACCACAGTTAAATCAAACATATTGGCTGTTAGTAGCTAAATGGAGGATACGTTTTTAGGTAACGATAGTATTACATATAAAAGTTCCATTTTTTTTTCTTTGAACCCCATTAGGCTCTAGGCCATTACTTTCTTTACATTTGTTTGGTTCTTATGAACTAAAGCTGCAACACGGGATAGCATAAACTTCTTTATATAACTCATATAATGCACACAATTATTAACTATTTTTCTTTGTTTATTTTTTAATTTTTTTCTCACCAATAATGGCCACCATCTGTTATTTGAGTTTACTTAAGTCAAACATTTTGTGAGACTGCCATTTTTGTAAGTTTTCTAGCTGAAGACTGTAGGAAAATTGGTTACTTCTATTTCTGTTGCAATGGCTGATTGCTCTCCTCCTTCTATGGCTCGCGTTGAATCAAAACTGAAGCCTCTATTATAGCAAAGTTAACAACTCCACTCACGTGTCCATCTTCAAGGTCACATAATTTCCCTTTTGTGTCAAAGGTAACTCAAAATATATTCATTCTTGATAGAAGCAAGTCACTAATTGAGTTTGCCCAGTTTTAAGGAATTAGAATTATTTTTCTCGAGTTGCCAAACATCTAATTGTAGGCAAAATGAATAGTTCACCCTCCAATTCAATGATAAATTTTGCTCCGAAAATCCTAGTTCCTAGCACTTTTGAAATCTGCTGCTTCAAAGTCCATGGTGAAAGTAACAGTGGTTGTCCAAAAAGTAGAGGTTGTCAAGGCAGATGAAAAATCCTCATTATTATTAAGGATCATGTAGTATATATAAAGCCGAAGAGCACTTATTTTACAGATAAGTTGTGCTTTGACTATGGAAACACAGAATTTGGAATCCCTTTAACACTACCATTTAGCTCGTGATAACCAATATTATCATATATATAAAGATTTTTAGTCTTTCCATGGCTAACATCTATTCAGCCAAACAAAACCAATTGGAATATGGATCAGAGTAACATCTCTGGTTTATGAGCTTCCAAGTGGCACACCAGAGAATTCCTATGAATGAATCTAAATTGGCCCCACCTTTATGTGTGGTGCGAAAGGATGAAAAATAGTTTGTAAAACTGATGCACTCCATCTCAGCCTTGCCCGAATGGGAATATTATGATAAATTAACATATATGGTCTGCTTTTCTGCCACAAAGTTTCTCATCTTTTCCATCTGTTCTGTCAATGGCTCTCAAGTTATCCCTTGTTGCGTTTAATAATAAATTTCTTCCATTTCACTAAATTCGATTCTTGAGAATTCCTTCTCACTGACATAACTTCATGGTATATATTAGATAACTATGCATCCAGAAATTTTTTTAAGTTGATTAAAATACAAACCATTTGATGATTACAACATCTTTTCACATCACAATTAATTTTATGGTCACACACTCACAATACTTCTATACCCTTGATTATTGCAAACTTAGGAAATACTTGCTATGTACATTTATGGGCTGGCTCCGATTGGAGCTGTACATGGGCTCTACAAGTATATGACTGACATGGAATGCGTAGTAACAGAATTCTCTAAACGAATTGATTGCAAAAGTTTAAATAGTTGGCCCAACTTTAATTGAACATAATTTTTTATCTGGAAAATATTTTGGCTATTATTGTATATCAACGAAAAGTACCCTACCGAGTTTTGGTTCCCTAAAATTGCTATTTCAACATGTTTCGGGCCACTTTTTTACTTTTTACCTTATTTTCATTTTTTTTATTTTAATTGCATCTTATAATTAGGGTTAACCACCTTTAAATATGTGTGCTCAGAACACTTTCATTATTTTCTTCTTGAATAATATTTCTCAAAATTTTCTTTAACATTATGTTGTATCATTTTTACATATACTCGATACTCCCATGAAAGTCGTATATGTAAGAAATTCTCATCCTCTTATAAGTTTCTTAATATAATGATTATCTTAAATTGAGTGTAAATAATTTGAACAATTTATAAGTGTGATTAAGTGATTATTGAGTGACCAATAAAAAAAATATAAATTAAGAGTAATTATTAATTACTTTGCGGTTTAGAGTCAACATTCATGATCTGGCTCTAATCACAGTAGTCTTACTCTTACCTGAAGGCACCGCCCAAAAAATCGAAATTTATCCATTGCTTGAATTAGACACTAGCTTACGCCTATTTACCAAAGATGGAACTGAATTAGGTTTTAGCGACTTGGATCCCTAAAGAAGCCAAGGCACATACCCAACTACCCATGAAGTACAGTCTTCATACACTAAACATGAAGCTTAGAGTACTTAAGAACGGAGCCACGTGAGTTAAGTATGGAGTATAGGCTATATTCACATCATTCATGATATGTCTTGTGTCTTACTTCATAATTATGTCCCCGTTTCACGCCTTTTCATTTAAGGCCAAAAAAAGGGTCATTTCTCGAGGGGATTAAGCTTCGTCACTGTTTTTTATTTTTGCAGTGGATAGGCTTGTGTTGGTATTTTTATGTTCAAAGTTAGAAGCTGATGCCATAATATATACGTATGGCTACAAACGAAGGTTAAAAACTTTTCCTCCTCTGTAATGACTGCTAAACCACCTTTATATATGCATTAGACGAAAAAGGAAATTCTGGAGGCTGCTACACTGTTATGTAAATATTACTTTATGTGGATTACTTTCCTTATTGTCGTGTTTCTTATTTCCAATAATCAATGATATTTTACTATTTTGATTTGGAGAGGAGGGGTGTTTGAGAACAAACATCAATCCATCTTCTAAACACCTTCCCTATTGTATATATATTACAATCCCACAAGATTATTGAAATTTGTCATGAAGCATTATACCAATTTTTAATAATAATAAAGGATGACAATGCAATGAAGATTTGCGCATTATTTGACTTCAAATCATTTTTTATTTTTAAATCTTAAACTGAAATATATTCCAGTATAAAACTTATAGACATGTGTCTATTAAATCAATAGTTGAATAATATAGTCAATGAAAGTTAGTTTATCTGATTAATCTTTCGTTTATAATACCAACATGATTTAAGTTTAAATTCTGAGATCTTATTATAAATTCTCGTTTAAGTTATTAATTTATTTTAACTTTAAAATAGGGAGAACCTCCATTACCGTAAACTTTTTTTAAGAAAAAAAAAACTCCAATTCAGCACCCAATGCAAATGCCTTGTGAGGTCTCTGCATTATACTTTTCATCGCTTTCTCATCCTTGAACTTTGGCTTTTCATTATAATAAATTAAGTGGTAATGAAGCTATAATCATTTCCTATGAAATATGCTTTCCTTTTACTTTATTAAATATTAAAACATGACTGTCAGGTGAAGGGCATCCTCATATTCCAAAGTCATTAGTTGAGTGCTGGAAAACACTATGACTTTTGCCGGATGCACGAACAACCTGAAAAGATAATATATGTGGTAGCCGTAGAAATTAAAGAGAGTATTTATGCCTGGCATGAAGACTTAACAAAGATAATTATAGCTTTAATTCATGCTTGGCTAGTGATCAGAACCTAATGATTATATATAAAGAGTGGAAAGCTGAGAGATGCTAGCCTGATACACGTCCATTATTAGGGCTTTGCATGGGTTGCTGAAACCATTATCAAGGCGTCAATATATCTGTTATAAACTAATGTATATTGCTGGTTTAGTCTTAAACCTCAATTATTCCGAGCGAGTTAGAGGGTTGTTGCAGCAGTTCATGCTTTGTTAGAGTAGTGAGAATATGCCTCTCCTGATCTCCTCTCAGCAAATATAGGAAAAAGGTTTTATAAATTGTAAGTATAATTAGCTGTTCACCATGCTTAATTTGCTAGTCGTCCATTCTATACCCCAGGTTTACAATTTACATGGCAAGCCACCAGCCTACACTTCTCTTCACCCTGTAGGACAGACATGCATGCACGTTATGTAAGCGCACTAACAATTTGATAGGGATGATATTTGTTCAACAGGAGCTTTAAAAGGAAAAAAATGCACATACATAATATGAGTAAATTACGATTTAATGGGTAACCAAATTTTTTATTTTTTTTAACCAGAAATAGTTGATCTCGATACTTTACATATAATTGATACAGAAACCTTACATGTTTCAATAATTGACTCATATACGATAATATAACACACCTATTTAAAAACATATACCAACACACATGCATTATATTTGAGGAAGAGGAGAGATGGAGGCGGAAGAAGAGAGATGAAGGCAGAATTTAATGTAAAATCATTGCATTTACTTGTAAAAAACTACATCAACAACTTGATGTAATGGATATGCCAATTCCATTATTGTTGTCCATTTACATGCATATATATCACGAAAACAATTTATCATGTTTTATGCCTAAGAAGGCAAGGCTATCTACTCAATTTGACAAAATTAAATTAGGAAAAGTCCAAAAGGCACTAATTTGTAACTTGGGAATTGGAATTGCTCGCATTCATTCCTTTATTTTTTTAATTCTCTCTTTTTCCTCCGGGAGTGATCCTCTCACTCTTCTCTCTATCTGACCTTTTGATTAGTATCTTGTCTCTTGTGATGATATAAAAACAAAACAAAGCATCTTTCACACATGAAATGACCTTATGAGGGCTCGATGGCAAAGAAAGCTGATATAGAGTGTGGAAGTGTGGCCAGCACACCCACTAGGAGTAGAGATGAGGGATGAGGTAAATTTCGATGACCCATTTAAGAAAGAGGAATGTTAAGAACACAATTTTTATCACACTCTTTTTAACACACTATCTATGCAACGAAAAAGCTTGGCACCATTTTCTACGGCAGTCCTCAGTGCAACTTAACCGCCAATCACATTGAAAAGTATAACATAAATTCCACTCCCCTAATGCTTTTCTCATGGATACATAATTACGTGAGATGCTTACCACTTTCTCTCATGTTAATTATAATAATCCCATCTACATAGCCCTAAATGTAAAACACACGGTATGCATCATATAAGTTTGCTCTTGACCCTACATAATGCATGGCTCTAAATGCTTTAATTAGTTAAAGGCTAATTGTCTAATTAATATTTTGGTAAAAAATGGCAAATATATGTGTGGAATATACATATAAAGTGAATGTATCTAGTGAGAAGAGTGTTTATTATAAGAGGTGAGAGAAATAAATATTGATTATTAAATCTTACATGAATGATTAATATTAGAATATAAATGTATGTGACTTTTTGAAATAGTTACGTGACCTTTAAGTAACTTTTAATCTTGACAATTCATGTATAGTTATATAATCAATATTTACTCTTCTTACTCTCTCACAATAAAAATTCATCTTACTAAATATGCTATATATATAAAAGTGTTGTGAGGGCTAAAACCAAATTATAAATAAAAAGATTTTAATTAGTTGTATTTCCTTTTAATCATATTTTTCTTAAATAAATGCATAATTCTATTAGCAATTTACAATATATTTTTCATTAAGTAATTTATCTTATTATTTCACTCACATATTTTTAAAAAATATGTAACAGTTTTAAAATTTTCATGATAATTAAAAGTAAATTGATGTAAGTTGAGATTTTCATATTAAAATATGAAGAAGTTGTGTAAAATAATTAATGTTTTTGTTATAGATCACATACATTTTAGTCTGGCTCAAATTAAATATGCATAGAGTTTAATACGTCTATATGGGTTAAAATGAATTTAGACTTATTTGTATTTTTTAAACTCTAAATTATATATTCCAAATGTAAAATTATGACACTTTGTCAAATATTGAATGATCAAATTTAATCTACAATTTTAACTATTATTATTATTATATATGTTAAGTAAGAGTGAATATAAAATAAATTAAAGACTAAATTTAAGTACTTTAAACAAGTTATAACAAGATATTTATTCACCATTTTAAAACTTTAAATGCCAAATATATTATGTTTATTTTTTTTTAAAAAAATGGAAGAGGGGCCAAGGCCCTTCCTCGCCCCCTCTGTATCCGTCACTCTATATAAAAATTAACGGGCCAAGCATCAGTAAGGGGCGGCAAGTGATTATATTGCAGCAAGTGGTAGAATCGAAAGTTTTTAAGTCAGCCTGTGCTCACTCATTAGTCATTATGCTTTAGATTTATCATTATAGCCGATTGACGTTTACATATATGCAAATGACAGCAAAGTAAATTATCTATTTTGGTTTTCTGTATGTGATCATGACATCACAAACGTGACATGAAATTCCTTCTACATATCAAATCAAGAGTACGTATGGAGCCAACTTTGTCTGATAAGCAATAAACTGTCACATTAATTTGCTTGTTTGCAATGAATTTCATTAAAGGGGGTCTTCTTAGAGATAAGTTTGGATAGTGTGTGTATTTTTTTTAGATGTCTCATGTCTCAACTACTCGTAAAAATTTTCTCTTTTTAATTTTATAGGCATGAACTTTTGGAGGTTGAACGTTCTTATTCTTAGAGTCATCTTCCATATTGCGACTTCCCAGCAACTGAACCTGGAGTGATCATCATTGAAGGGAAAGCTAGCCGCAGAATTAGATTAATTGGAGTCCTGTTGGTTCAAATAATTAAATGTTCATAACAATGTGATTGGCCTTCGCCATTTTCCATTATCTTGTTCTACAGCATACAAGCTCTACCTTGTGACCGTCGTGAATCATGATGTCAATTTGGGCCATGATTTTTCATGATTAGATAAACCACTAATTAAAGGAAGGAAAATTATACAGTCCAGACGCTTCTCAAAATAGCAAAGTTTTAAATTAACCACGTACGTATCCAACTTTAACTTCAAGTAGATATATAATGACAGATAAAATAACCCAAAGCAATAACGATTGTGAGGTTTCCCATCGTGACAAGTGGAGACTGGAGATATACGGAGTAATGGACCACGCTGTATACACTTTATTTGAGAGTAACGTTTACGAATTTGAATTCTCTCGAGTTGTGAAAAAATTAAAGAGAATCTTAATCATTAAAATTATATTTTTATAATATAAAATATTAAAAATAAATATTATTAAATATGGAATTAAAAAACTGGACACTTCTTCAATTTTTCACAACTAGAGAGGATCCAAATTCAACGTTTACATATTAGATGAGGAGAAGTTTACGGTGTTGCAGGAGGAGCACCGGTGTTTTAAGGTTTTTTTATCTATTATAATCAATTAATTAAATTTTTTTAATTTTATTATTATATGTGTATAAATATTATTAATTAAAATTTATAAAATTTTTTTGTATATATAATTATTTATTATAAAAAAATAATTAGTCTAAATTTACTGTGTGTGAATTTATTTGTATGTAAATATTAATATTAATAAAAAATTTATAAAAAAATTTGTATATTAAATATAGACTATACATAATATCTGTTAATCAACTAACAAGTAATTGATTACATTCATTCATTTATTTTAATATTATATTTATAATTACAGGTAATGGAACATCGATACCCCATAAATCTTTAGGAGCACCGTAAACATTCCCATTAGATGAATTGACCTTATATTTTATATTATTAAAGAGGCTGTGGGTGTTGCCACCATTATATATTCTTTTTGGTTTGAAAAAGAAAAAGCACAAGATAATCTTGCTTGATTTGGGTGTAAATACAAATTCTACCTCTAACTGCTAACTGCTATATTGGATTCCCATTGATTTTATTTCTTTTCTGAAAGTTATAAAGTTGCTCCAATCTAATATCAAAATGTCAAAACCAGAGCAAAATGTCAATTACCAGCGTGGAATTGAGGGCTGCCTTAATGGACGATCGTGACATCTATATATGCTATAGCCACACGAAAAAATGAATCATCGGTGTGCACTAGGTTAATCTTCCGTGTCTTGAAGACATAAGCTAAACATTTGTGATGCTTAATCAGCTGCTGCATGAGAATGGCTTTGTGACAAGTATGTGTTTATAGTGTGCTTCACATGTTATAAAATAATCAAGGATGGTTGATATACATAGGAATGGTACATACTTGTCTACATGTGTTTCCAATACTTAATTGCGATCATATTTTTCTTTTTGGTACAAATGCTCATATTTTACTAGGCGAGAAATCTGAACTTTTTGAACTTGAACGGACTTACAGAAGGCTGGAGGTTTCTTATATAATTAGATTATTGGTTGTCAGTATGTCTAGTCTTAGTTCTCTTCCCTTATTACCTTCAGAGAAAAAGGTGTAAGAAGATGAACCTTAAAGGTAATTTTTTATAAACTGGAGTATCATTCTTGGATTGGTCATATAGGAAATACTCTCAGGCCTGCTAAATTATTTAAACAGAATTATTCCCTTTAATTAAAGAACTGACACTTGTTTCGTTTTTCAATAGATATTATACCAACTTGCAAGTGGCAATTGCACAATGTGATGTTCTGTACACTAGAATCAAGTCCAACTAATCTTGAGTCTTGGTGAGAAATCTTTTGGTGCTTTTGTGGATGCTTGTCACATCTTTTCAGAGTTTCACCTCCAGGGAAAATTCCAAAAGATTAGGTCAAAGTCTCTCATAGTGATATTCGTCTTATGAAGTTAATTTTTAATAATACTTGGGCCTTTTTCCTACCATTGCTCATTTTAATTATTCTCTTATTTTCGGTTGCGTACTGCCATCAAGAAAATTAAGTTGTAGGTCATGTTTGTTAATATTCAAAATAGGGGCTATGACTGACAGTGAGATCCTGAGAGGAAAATAGGGCCTTGTTTGTTAATATTCAAAATATTAAGACTCAATTTGGTATCTCTTAAAATTGGAGGTAAAAAATTTAGAGGTGAGGTTTTCTTACAATTTTTCATAGAAAACTTGTTGATGAAATTTTCACTCCAATTTTATGGGATACCAAACTTACCTTAAAGGACAAGTAGGTACTTTCAAAAAGGTTAGGGACATTTGGGACAATGACTAGACCCACTTATCAATTCTTAGGAAAAGAATTATTAAAGTAATATTTCTACACATAATTAATATCTCACATCTCTCGTATTAGTTAGGATACAAATCGTAAAATTAGAATATAAATATAGAGTGTATTTGGAATGTAAATAGTTTTATTTATAAATCAAACTTAAAATTTTGTGTTTGGAATGTTAAAAAATAAAAAATGATTTGATTTTTAAAATCTCATGGATTTCATTTCTTTTGTTTTTTATTTTATAAATTTGATAGGATAGAATTGATTTGATTTGAAATAAATATACTATTTTACCCTTAATAATTATCTCTAACAACCTCTCATAAGGGTTAAAATGTAAAATGATAAAATCAAATCAAATCAATTTTCATTTTAATAAATTTCAAACACAAAATTTGATTTCTAAATCAATTCAAATCTTATTTTTTTTATAAAGTTCTAAATACAAATTTTGATTTCTAAATCAAATCAAATCAATTCAATTCAAATCAAATCAAGTCATTTCTCATTTTTATTCATTCCAAACACACTCATATAGAAAATAAGGTGACATCACATCTTTTTCATCTGTTTATATAGATAGAAGATGATTTGCGTATAAATATAGGTGAATAGCATTATTAATATTCTCCCTCAATCCATATTTAAAACCTTCAATTCATTCTATATTTGAGGCCAAGAAACTCAGTGCTTATAGATAACAATGGCTAACATCCGCACTGCAACCAACAACTTGACTATTTTGTCAAGTTATTTCCATTCCCTCTCCCAAACTCCTCACAGGCTTAAAAAACGAATGCTAGCCACATGGACCCCAGACGAGGAACTCAACCAAGTGAGGCAGAGGTCTGGGGCAGACATGAAGAGGAAGCTCAAGTGGTATGATCTAGTAGCTCTTGGGGTAGGAGGAATGCTCGGTGTTGGAGTTTTTGTCACAACTGGCATGGTAGCCCATCTTCACTCTGGTCCTTCAGTTTTCATATCCTATATCATAGCTGGAATATCAGCCCTTCTGTCCTCTTTGTGTTACACTGAATTTGCTGTTCAAGTCCCAGTTGCCGGAGGAGCTTTCAGTTATTTAAGATTAACCTTTGGTATAAAACCTTTTTGTTCCATTATATGGAGTTTTCTACTGGATTTTACTTAATTGGTTCTCTTCCAACCCATTTTTTGAATTTCACTTGTTTAATTAAGACTCTTATCTTATGGGTGATGTAGGAGAATTCGTGGGATATTTTGCTGGGGCAAATATACTAATGGAGTATGTCTTCTCAAACGCCGCAGTATCAAGGACTTTTACTGACTATTTGAGCATTGCATTTGGAAAAAGTGATCCAAATGCGTGGAGAGTGGAAGTGCATGGATTGCCAAAGGACTATAGCATGTTGGATTTCCCAGCTGTGGCTCTTATTCTTCTTCTCACTCTGTGCTTGTGTCATAGGTTTGAATTTGATCTATTTCTTACTCGTTTTTTTTTCTTTCTTTCTCGAGGTGTGACAAATTAAAGAGCCGGGATATGTGGTTTTGCTGTCTGCTTATTATTAGCTTAGTGATCCATTTTTCATTGGATAAACATTTTAATATATTATCCTGTTATGAAACAAACTACTTTTGTATCTATTTTTTGGTTTTGCCATTATTGATTAGGTTTTAGTGGATTCTGAAAATGATAGTAGTTTTTTTATTCATTTAATTTTTGGTTGATCGCAGTACTAAGAAAAGCTCCATATTGAACCTCATCATGACAGTCTTCCATGTGATTTTCTTTGGGTTTATCATTGTCGCTGGTTATTGCAATGGAAGTGCCAAGAACTTAGTTAGTCCAAAAGGACTAGCTCCTTTTGGTGTTAGAGGTGTTCTAGATGGAGCAGCTATAGTCTACTTCAGCTATATAGGCTATGACTCGGCTTCAACCATGGCAGAGGAGATCAAACATCCTTCTAAGAGCCTTCCTATTGGAATTGTGGGCTCAGTTCTTATAACCACTGTGCTTTATTGCCTGATGGCTGTGTCTTTGTGTGTGATGGTTCCTTACAACAAGGTCAGCATATCGAATAATAATTACTATCAGATATGCAGTCTGACAATTTTATATTTTCTTTTAAGCTTGAATTAGAACTTTAACTTTATGCATCATATATATGTTGTTTTCTAGTGATAAAGCAATATTAATTGTTCCTCCTGTGATTTAATAGGTATCAGATAAAGCATCATTTTCAATTGCTTTCCTTAAGATTGGATGGAAGTGGGCGAGCAACCTTGTGGGGGCAGGTGCAAGTTTGGGTATTGTGGCTTCTCTCTTGGTTGCAATGTTAGGCCAAGCCAGATACCTTTGTGTTATAGGAAGGGCCCGGCTGGTGCCATCTTGGTTAGCCAAAGTGCACCCTTCAACAGGTACCCCATTGAATGCCACACTCTTCTTGGGTAAGGAAATTTTCTATCTTTCCTAAATATCAAAAGAACGTAAGTTCAAACACATTAATTATGTCAAGTTTGGCCCTTTGAAAATTTAGGAGTTACCTGTTGTTTCCTTCCCTTTCATGAGAAAACCGATATTTCTCAACAATTAGTGATTAATTACTAGAGGCACCAGTCCTCTCACAAAAACAAAGAGTACCAAAAGAATCTTCAAAACTTTATCTTTGTTCTCATTAAAAATCTCCATATTCTCATATAGATACACTTCTCTTCTCATGTAAATATTTCTGTGTCCAGCACCATATGCATCTATGGAACTACACGAAAAACGACTCAAAATTCTACAATCATTTGCAGTCTACATTATAGGTTAAAAAAATTATATCTGAGGCCTTTTCTGAAGTCTCCTCATATTTAAAATTCCTGTTCAATAAAAATTAACTCACTATATTACTTAAATGACTTTTCGATCATATATTAAAAAAATAGTTATTTACAACATTTTTTTTGGTAAACTATTTACAACAATATTTATCATCATCGTACTCACACATATGTTTTTAAATAAGATTGAATGTCACCTAGAGGTCATATAGATAAAATTTGGTGACATATGATATAATATACTACTTGATGTATGAAGAAGTTATATATAAATATATATAATTACATTGCGCTTATAGATATTTATATCATTTTTATAATTTTTATAATTTCTAGTGACATATAATGTACTTATAATTTTTTTTATAAAACATTTTTACAATATTTTTATGAATTGCAATCAATCAATATACAATTCCGAGCAACTTTAATTATATCTTTTGTTCAGATAATATTTTGAATGTACTTTTAAAGCAACTTTTTGCGAAAACCTGCAGTACACTAGTTTTAAAATGCCACAGTATTCCTAAATACTACTTAAATATTATAGTCAAAGCAATTAAAGCAATAGGAATTTCCAAAACAATTTCAAAGACCAATTAATTAATGAGTGATTTAATATTATTTGAGCTTAATTAGCATATCTGATTGAGATAGATGAGGATTTGAATAAAGGTGTTCAAGTCGGGCTAAGTGCTATCTGCTCTTAATGTGTCCAAAAAACATTTAACTTGACATTATTTAAGTCGCATTCATGCGGTATCAAATTATGGTCATTCGATATATAGTTCTAGTTTTCTTGCAGTCAGTTAAATTATACATGGGTTTTCTAGCAAATGAAGAAAAAGTTCAGAACTCATTTGACTTGGTGATTTCAAAACACAGCAAGATTGACACATGAATTTCCAGTAACCCATGAAAAAAAGGAGAAAGTATAGACTAATTAATTACAAAACCTGAATGAAAAAAAAAGAGAAAAATGTTGAGGAACCATGCATGAATCTTTTTCTTTTGTTGATGAAGGACTTTGCACAGCATCTATTGCCCTTTTCACTGAGCTTGACATCATAATTGAGTTGGTCAACATAGGCACGCTGTTGGTGTTCTACCTGGTGGCCAATGCTCTTATATACCGTCGGTATGTAATCAATAGGCATACCCCACCTCTGCACACTCGCTTGTTCCTGTTTCTCCTTTCTCTTGGTGCTCTAGGCTTCTCCATATCGTGGAAATTCAAGCAGCAATGGTGGGGTCTGCCACTGTTTGGTGGGCTCATGATCACCGTCACAGCTTTTTTCCAACACATGGCGCCAACCCATGCCCAAGATGCTGATGTTGATTGGTCTGTGCCATTTATGCCATGGCCAGCTGCCATGTCTATTTTTCTTAATGTTTTCCTCATGACCACACTAAAACTCCTCTCTTTCCAAAGGTTTGCTATATGGGCATGTTTCATTACCATCTTCTATGTTCTCTATGGGGTTCACTCCACTTATCAAGCAGAGGAGATTGAGATGGGTGTTAATGAAGTAAATTCAAGCACATCCAACTTACAAAGTAAGGTAGAAATTCAAGTGCTTTAGTTTATTCTAACTCTTCTCCCCTTCGTAGCCTCCTCCAAACAAAAACACACTATAATATTAGTTGCCACTTGCCAAAGACAATACATAATATATAGCAAAAGAATATGCATGGGATTACTCTTTTATATATGTGTACATCGTGTGAAAGAGACAACCAGGCAAAATGGATTTTCCAAGGGCATGCCATTGGCTCTCCCTGATTTACTTGTTGATATGATTTCTGCTAAATAGTATATGATATGATATAAAGATGCAAACACTTCAAGAAACAGTCATTCTTTAGAGTGGGAAAGATGATTAAGGTCAACTCTAAAAATGGATGACAATGATGGACGCAATATGAATAGTGCTGAAACATTGCTATCGTTTTGTCATTTCGATCGGCGGCACGTCCAATGTTGGGTTACAGAAAATGTCAAGTGGGTGGGTTTAATCTGTTTTCAATATCTTTGGAAGGAAAAATTTTAAAGTAATCCAAGAGTATATTTTCATCTATTAATAATTAATTTAAATTAAATTAAATAATATTTTAAATTTAATATAATGACATGTATAATTATATTAACTATATGTTATATTTTAATAAACTGAGTATAATATTTTAAGAACATATAAGAATTTTCTCTTTTAAAAGAGATAAATTAATGACTAGAGTCTAGAGTAAGACAACCAGTAAAATCAGAGAAGGGGACAAAGTGGATATGAGGATTGGCTGCATTTAGGGGTGTCTCTGGCCGGCCCGGGCGAGGAACATTACGGGTTGGTAAAAATCTTAGCTCAGTTCGGTTCTATACAGGCTGCGGATTGGGCTCAACTTGCATCATCTTTTTTTTTTTAATTATCAATACTTAAAAAATATATTTTAATATTTTAATATATTTTTTTATATAGTTTAAATTTCATTAAATATTAAATAATTTTTTTATAAAAAATATTAATTTATATTAAAAAATAAAAATAAATTTTTTATATATAATATAAATTACATAATAATATTTTAATTAAAAATTAAATATCAAATTTGTAAGCTGATCCCATATTTGGTGGGATCAAATTCCAATCTTACATCAAATATTTTAATTCAATTCGTTTATTTTATTAAGTTATTTTAATTAATTTATCATATTCAATTTATTTTGACACCTTCAATTATATTTATTATATCTTTATTGTTATGAAAAAAGTTATCACTAAAATGATTTAGACAACAAATAATAAATAAAATTCATGCTCCCCACCCAAAAAAAAACACTTTTATCTTTTTCTTGATTAAAATAAATAGATTAAGGTTCCTTTTTCCATTATTACCACACGTTAATCTCCTATTTGTTTTCATTATCAATAATGCTTAATGGTACGAATACCAATTAAATTTTGCGGAAAAAAACTTTATTTGGAGCAGTTTGCTTTTACCTCAGCCTCTTTAACCTTTTTCTCCCCCTGATTTCTGTTTTCCTCTTCTTTTATTACTGTCAGCTGCATTCGTATAAATTTCGTTTCGAACTAATTAGCATAGCTTTTTTTTTATTGAAAAATGATAGTGTTACACTCTTTTTGGTGATATAATTTTTTTACATTTTTTTAAGAGTTGTGATTAAATAAAAAAATAAAAAAAATATATAAAAAGTTATGTGAAACAAAAAGTGGTAAAAAAATCATAATTATATGTTATATACCTCCGTGAACTTAGTTTAACTCTCATTAATAATTGAGAAGATTTTAATAGATTAAGAAACGTATACACATCTAACCAAAGAGAAAAAAAGAAACGTATACATGTCGTTGTATGCCCCATAAAACATCTATATTTAAACATATATTTGAAGTGTCACTATTATACATTTATTCAATCAAGAGTCATATTAGAGGTCCCGGTGATTAGAGTTCGAAGCATACGACTATTGTTAAAATTAAAAATTGACAGTTATAACAGATTTTTTTTTCTGATTAAAAATTACCACAGTTTAAAAATGTTAACCGGGCAAAACTGGGATAAAGTATTCAGGGATATGTAATATTTTCCTTCAATTAAATGGTTTAAACAACAATCATATATAATTCAAATAAAAATATCATATATAATTAAAATTTAGTGACTAATATAAATAATGCAATTATTGGATGAATTAATGCTAAAATATGAAGTTATGAATGTCACGGGACCATCATGCTAGAGAGAAAGATAGAAGGACTTACCATAATAGTTATGAGGTGCAATTTTTTTTTTTTTTTGATCTGTATGAGGTGCAATAATTTTATTGAAAACTGTTTTTTATTTCTCTAACAAAACCCTATCCTATCATTTAGCAAAGAGAATCCACATCTAGTAAAAATAAAACATTGAATCCAATTAATTTTTTATTGTGAGACTGAGACATACTTAGATTAAAAAAAGTATTAGGGAGTATGGCCACTTGAGAAGTCTGAGCTGCTTTTTTTTTTTAATTTGAAAATATAAAAATTTAAAATTTAATTCCAACTACATAAAATATTGTGCTAAAAATAATCTTAATGATATAATGGAGTTTTTCCATTCATTATCTTAACTGATCACTGATGCTAGTTGCGAGAATAATTTATTTCTTTTCTTCTTTTCTGAAAAGTGTCGCACATACGCGTTGGTACACCTTCTATACTGAGAGCATCTACTGATGGTGGATTTTTCGTAACATTTCAAATTAGTTGTCCTGTGTTTTTATTAAGTTATTTCATAGTTAGCATTGATTGTCTTATGTTTCTAATAAGTTATTTCATAGCTAGCATAGCAAGTCGTATACATAATGAGTTGGTTTAGATTTATCCTAACCCAATGATTTTGAATTACGTTTTACCCAAAAACAATCAAATTATTTAAATATTTTAAAATACTCATGAGCCTGCCTTTTTCAATGTAGATAAAATAACATCGTTTTTCTTTTCTTCTTTTTTTCACAGCTCTCATTAAAAATAAAAACCATTAGACATAAACACGCATAAGAAAAAAAATTTTAGAGAAAAAGGAACTAAAGAAACAATGAGAATACACATTTAAAATAGAAATAGAGAAGTATTACAATATTGTAAAATTACAATGGAATAATGAACAACATGAGTGAGAAAGAGAAATATCAATAACTTCAATGACCGATTTCCACCAAAGGGAAAGCCCTTATAACGCAGAGTCGTAATAATAGACGACTTGAATTTGTCAGTATATTTAATTGTCCCAATTAGCCTCACAACAAAGTTGGATATTTGGCATCTAGAAAGTCTCTAAGAGTCCGAGCAGCTTTATGACCACCCATTAATTCCGCCAGCTTCTCCACAGGAAGAAGTGCAAGTTCTGCCAAGCTCTTACACCCATCCATTACGGCCCTGTAGTTTGAATCTGTAACACCTGGAAGTCGTCTAAGAAACTCCACAGCCGATGTGTTGTAATTTTCAGCTCTGTGACACAGCAATCAAACCACTAAATTTATAAGTAATATGATCAGAAAATGAATCAGTACATACAAACTCATTAATGACACAATTTGATACGAAAGACTTCGAGTCTGAGCTCTTCAGTTCAAACATTTATGTAGTAATGCATAAAGCCCATGTATATTCATAGAATGATCGGTAAGGAAACGTGCATATTGAGACCTGGCAATGCTATATATTTAGTAGAAATTCTAATTTAATGTGAAGAATCTGCCTAAATAAAAAAATATAAATATATATATAAGCCTGTAATCAATATTTGCCGTTAACAATGTCTTAAATCAATATCATTTAAGACCTGGAGGCTGGACGTGCGCCTATAAAATTATGGGAGAAAACAAATCCTTAATGTTTCATACAATTACAAGAATTTATTTGCAGAAGACCCATACGATCAACTTCCTGTAAACCCCATGTTTTCAATTCATCCTTGGAAGCACAAAGCAACCTTTCAAGTTTCAACTATGAAAAAAGCAACTCACCTCACATCATTTTCCACAATTCCTTCCTCCGAGGGGACACCCACTCTGATTGCTTTTGTTTCATCTGGTTCATCTTGATTTGCCTTCAGTGAAGTAAATATTTCAGCAGTAGCATGCAAACTTCGAGACCAGATTATTCGTAGCCGGGGAAAGTGTAGAGCAAGCAATGATAACTTCGATATAATGCTATTTGGTGCCACATCATCACCAATATCACTAGCAGACTGGAAAAGATATTCATGAAAGATCTAATGTCAATCACAATTTCACAAAAAAAAATGCTAATCCATTTCTCCTTATGCTGTGCAATACAATAGAAATATATTGATGTTTGAAGCCAAAGAAACAAACAATACTTTCTATCAGCACAGCCAAGTCAGATTAAAATTTTAATATTAATGGCAAGCATTCTTAGAAATGGCTGCCCGTCAAAACACACCCTCCCCCTTATCTGGACTTGCCAATAATAATAAGATAGTAAAAGCAGAGTAGATAGAGTTGTATTGTGGATTTGTGGTCAGCAAACCTGGAAAGAAAAGCTCTTATCCTGTGAAAACTCGATCAAGAGTACAGGTATCCTATAATATCGCACCATTGTCTCCACCTGGTGGTATAGACGACCTGAAGTGAAGCTCATAAAGAGATCTTGAATACTTTTTCTTTCCACACAAATTAATGGTGATAGGATATAGTCACCAACTTCTAGGGTCACAGGAATGATGCGCATTCCCTTTTGATGAAGAACATTTGGAAGGCTGCTCATGAACTCCCGCATGTCCACAATGACCTGAAAAGGTGAAATTCCCAGGCTATAAATTCCCTGGCAAGTATATGAGGCATAAATCATACATCATACATAAGAAAATATCACAAACCTGCATTTCTTTATCAACCTCCTTTCTCCCACCAGCTTTTCTGGTTATTGAGTTTTGAGGAGTATTTAAATCTGACTCTAAAGTAGAATTCAATCCTAAACAATGCCCACTCTGATTAACAGAAGGCAAAATGCACCAAAAAAAGAAAGAAAGAAAAACAAAGGAAAAAGAAATCAGTAAATCAAGTATTTGACAATTTGGCACTCCCATCTAACTCTATTGAAGGCAGTTATCTCCAGAACGATGGATGCAAGAAGCAACACAAAAAAGAAAGGGAAAGAAGAGAAAAGTAAAACAAACCTGATCAACTGGAATCATCATCATAGATTTTTGCCTGATCAAAGATTCAAATGCTCCATTCTCTCTACGTATACTAGCCTCAAACTTCTGAACCTCAGTAGAATCTTCATAGAAAAGAAAATATACTTTCAACCTTTTTGAGGGGTTCTCAGCTTTGTAGACTTCAATTTCCCTAACAAAGGCCATATCTGGATGGTAAACAATGATTATAGAGGGCTTTAATATGTCCAGTATAGGCTGATCACTTTCTAGGGCATAAAAATGTACTGGTGGTAGTGGCTTCGCATTTCTCACTGCAGCATCAGTATTAGTATGCTTTCGAAGAACAATGTTGTCTATAGATGTCCTGGTTTCAGAAAATCTACCATCACTGACAGGATCAGTTTCATCTATGTGGACTTCATTTTTTGAATCAAAATTTTCAATTTTATCACTTGTTGATGCCTCTTTATTACCGTTATGACCTCCAGAGCCATCAATAATCATTGGGCCATTTCTACTCCCCACTTTTCTTTTTCCTTTTCCACGACCCCTTCCACCAAAATCAGACTGAGGGGGATCTTCAACAACATGATCATTTTCAGCAAAATCTCTTAATTCTGATGCTGCTGCCAGAAGTGCATCATGCTCCTGCTTACTAATGCTGCTGGTTTCTGCATTCTGAGCAGGTGTAATGGGAGTAACTCCATCAAGAATCCCAAAACCTTTGGGATCCTTTGGCTTCTTTTTCTTATGTACTATGTCACGCAGCTGTACTTTGCTTAGCAAGTACTTCTTCCATTCTTCACGCATGACCTTCACAAATAACAACAATAGACAGGATACGAAAGTCAGTTTCTTCAAGTCTTATTAACTATCAACCAACAAAAACTACAAAAAGGAACCTGGACCTGCAAACCTCCATCATAACCACAAAGAATTAAGCACCAAGCTATATAAAACAGATATATAGCACAATAAGTAACTTCTAATAGCATTCTATAACATGCATATAGCAAAATCATCAGAATCAATAAGAAATCACATTGAAGATGAACAAAATAAGAATGGCCGCTTCAATGGCCTTACAGCCCTTTGCTACAGACTAAAGTCAACAATGCAGCACAAGTGCACATCCATTCATTGCCAGTACAGTTGAACACATTAGTTACCAAAATTTAGTCAAATGCTGCTACCAATGAAAGCTAAGAAACCTCATCTTGTAAATCCGGACGAATTCCAGCCACATATTTCATAAGATTTGTGCACTTAATTGGGTGCATCCGTGTCCCATTATGCTATTGCCAAATTTTATAGGATCCATGGCAATCATCAGCATCACACACTGCAATAAAAAGAACCACGGACCCAAGTTCATAGGCAAAAAGTGATTTGGAGATTTTCTGCCTCCCAATCTCCCTTTAAAATCTTCTAGTAACCAAGTTATCCAAGTATTGCCATCAATAATGCTGACTCCATATCACTTTGCCTCAAAATATTTTCAAAACTACTGGAACTTCCAGAATAGAATTCAGCATAGAATTGGTCTGGTTAAGTTAGGCTATGTGCAATGAAGCTGATGGGCTAGTGCCTAGTAGACCGTATAAGTTATATTACTATCACCAATCAAACCGAGTGAAGAACAAAGTAGAAATAGTGCCACTCAGATCACACTTTATAAGATGACATATATTGGGAAATGTGTGGGGGGGGGGGGAACCTTTTTCGGACTGTTGGTGATGCATTCTTCAAGCTGCAAGCATGACCATTCATCTTTACATGCCACTAATACAATGCCATTGTCGGTGTCTTCGCCTTCAGCCAATACTTCTTCCCTCAGCACACCTTGCTTTTGCCTTTCCTCTTCTACCTCCTCAAGAACCTCCTATAATGATATGATCATATCAAAATTCAGCCCAAACTATCAAAAGTTCATCAAATTCAACTAATTTTCCCAAAACCCACTTCAGGCCATCCAATTTGAAACAACAAACGGGCTAAAAAAATATGAATCGATTAATGGAAACAATGCCAAATTAATGTCTGTCTCACATATGAAATCAAATAGAATGAACATAATCCAGAGACTTTCTAGAATAGGAACTCACTGACTCACACGTAAGACCTTCCACTTCGGTGCTTCTTCCAAGACTTCCTCCAAAACTAAGCCAGCATTTGAACTTGTTGATGAAGTACCATCAACAACTGCTACACAAGCAACTAAAATAAAAATTAAGCTGAAAAAAATGCCATCCATAAGCTTGGCATGGCACATCTCATATCCTTTCTTCCTCTTTTTATTTGTTAATGTTAATTTTCTCTGAGTATATAATTAAGCAATGTAATAGAACCATAATCTATGCCAGAATAAGGCACCAAAACATAATAATAAGCTCTTACCTTCTTCAGTGTCTTTACTATCCCCCTTAACTTTTCTCTTTTTGTTTTTGACACTCTTACTCGACCCATTTAATTTCACACCATCTGATCTCACAAGATGATAAACACGTTTCTTTGCATAGTCAAATATCTTATAGCTCGCCTCTGCAAATATCCAAACAGATCGAAAACTCTCCGACACTCTTAGTGTATCCAAATATTTCAAGTAATTTACTGCATCATATCTATCAAGAGGAAGCCACACAATCAGTCCCCATTATAAGCACTATATTCTTCAGATGAATAAATTAAAGATTGCAATTACAAGATAAATCCAACAAACTACTGAGAAAAATCATTAAAGATAATGCAAATATAATGCTTCATGTATAGTACCCAAAAATACCAAGGCAAGGTGTCCTCACTCCTCACCGTTTGAAAACCAAACTTTATTATAGCTTAGACCTCCACAAATATATGAATAATGCATGGAATGAAACACTAAACACCACTAAACCAAAAAAACAACAACAACAATAATAAATCAATCAATAAACAAATAAAAAAAGGTACCTTACTAGATAATCCAACAATTTCCTCAAGGTTTTAAGGTCTGAGACCAGCTGCTTAGTCTTCTTCCCCAAAGTATGCCAAATTGGATCCAACTGCCTCCTCACAATCTCATCAAAGGACTTGAACAACCCGTTCTCCACCGTCAGATCCTCCACGTCAACCTTGTTCGTCTTCCTCATTTCTTTCAAGCACGCATCCATAACCTCAACAATGGCCTTCTGAATCCCCACCATGTACTTGGTCATCGGCACCCTTATATCCACCACCTCCGGAGGGTCCTTCTCCAGTTCCTGCGACACATACACCTGAAACCTCGGCCACAAGTGCAACCTCCGAATGTGCAGACACTTCATGGTTCGCTCCGCCTTCGCGAACCCCGACACCATCGCATGCGGCTTGTCGGAAAAAGCCCGAACATAAGCATTTTGATTAAGAGACCGGAAAATCCGAACTATGAATGCTTCGGTGGAAGTTTCGGAGAGCGAATGCGCGTTGAGGATGATGAGTCCAGAAATTTTGGAGGTTGGTAGTTTGTTGTTTAAGAGATCGACGATTAGGATTCGGGAAGTGATGAAGAAGATGGAGCCGGAGGAGTAGAGGGCGTGGCGGTGGTGGGCGGGGAGGTCGGCGGTGATTTCGGCGGGGATTTGGTGGAATTGGGGGTTTAGGGTTTTGAGGTGGAAGGTGATTCTTGATTTGAGGGAAGTGGAAGAGGGAGAGAGGAGGAGGAGGGTGCCCTGAGAAGAAGAGTGTAGAAGGAGAAGAGAAGAGACGAGCTTAGAGAGAGAAAGTCCAGAAGAGAGGATGACGAGGCCACCATTAGAGTCTTCTAGAAGCTCTGTGATTATGTGCTCCTGGAATTGAACCATCGATTACAGTGACTCTGCACAGAATGGTGACCGAGGGGAACGAAACGAGGGTTTGCGCGGTCAACTTAGAACTTGGAGGTTGGAGGTTGGAACCGCCAAATCAAGACTCAAATAGCTTATGGCTACACCTGTCAATTTCAATTTGGGCCAGTTCGTTGGGCTGCCCCATTTGTCCAAGTAGTTTTTACATGCGGACCAAAGTTTACAATCTCAGCTTTTTTTTGTCTAATTAGTTTGATCTGCACTGACCTACACTAAATGTCTTATTGGACAATGATAGGGTTGGCCCAATGTCTATTTGTTATGGAATTAAGTGCAATGATAAGCACATTACGCTTTAAGGAGAGAACAAATGTTCAATCTTGTAGATCCACTTGTGCTTAAATATTAACCATATCACTTTATACATAAATGTTAATTTCATACTCAAAAAGTATAAAAATATCTTAATTTTTTTAAAAAAAATAAGACTAATAATTTAGAAGATAGAATGAGATATTTTTACTTCATTACTTACTAAAAAAGGGCATAAGTTAAAAAAAATGTTAAGTGAAGAGAAATGTATTTAATTTTATATTTTTAAAAACAATGTACAATTGAATGATTAAATTATAATAAAGAAGTTTCACCCAAAAAAAAAGAAGATTATAATGAAGAAGTACAATTAAACTAAAATAAAATTATAATTAAAAAGTGAACTCTCTCTATATGCTGGGCCCTTAGCTATTATTTGATTTTATATGGCTTAGAGCGGTTGCTTTACAATTAAGATTGTACGGCATCTAATAAAACTCCCTCTAAAATTATCCTTAATTAGAGTTAGCAAGAAGCATCTTTGTAATTCTTCACCCTTGACGTAATGTTTAGATATAGTTAATTAATACCCATGCGCACACGTCAAAAAGGCATATGAAAAACATTAATTTTTATTTTGGTTAGATGAAGGGAAGGACAACCTTTTGGCGCCCCTTGTGTAGGGGAGGCAAATAACACGTGCTGGAATTACCAAAACAAAGCCCAGACATGAATCAATCAATCAATATGATGCAAGTGGACTAGACAATGACAACAGCTGCTGCTGTCTTTGAAAAATAAAACTAAAACCCATATATTCCTCGTGCTTTAATTTAATTTGGGTAGCTGCAGCTGGCCCCTGAAATTTATAAAAAGAAGATAAGCTTGTACGCCTTCGTTATCTATCTCTATCTTGACTCAGTCTGAGAGAGTGTGTGTGAGAGGCATCTTAATTTTTTCCTTTGGTGTTGAGCTCATCGTCCTCAGAACCTGAGGAGAACAACAACATGAAACCACACAACCTGACACCTATGAATTTACTCTCTCAACAAGTTGTTTATCGTCCTCATCTCTCTGTAGATCACAGTCCAAACTTGGCAAATTCCAGGTGCGTTCTTTTGCTTATTTAATTTGGATTTTTAAGTCAATCAACAACATATATCATTATTTCTGTGGAAGGAAAACAATGAATAAATATACAATAATCCATAACTCGCCTCATTTAATCCTGATACAGTTTCAGTATCTTAATTGCCAATCTATTTTATGGCTGCTTTTATAGAAATCTTGCCAATTTTCCATAAGATTAATAATGTATTGATCTCTTCCATGTTCTTCAGTGTGATTATGGAGCCTAAAGGTGCACAGTTGACAATCTTTTATGCTGGGGAAGTTGTTGTCTTTGATGATTTTCCAGCTGACAAAGCCAAGGAGATCCTATCCTTTGCCAGCAAAGGAATCTCCCAAAGCCAGAACAACTATGCTTATACATTCGCTCAGACCCAACCTTCATTTACTGCTAATTTGGTCAGAACTTCTGCTAGTTCCATTTCTTCATTCCCTTTTAATGTGAATATCATCCCCAACACTGGCAACAATTCGGTTCAAGAGCACCCTCAAGCATCATCCAGACCTGCTGTTTGTGGTAATTTCTTTAGACCACTAATATTTGAGACGATGGAAGATTTGGGCCATGGTTTATGCTTTTTCTAATTCATAACTTTCATTTTTATTCAGATTTTCCACTTACTAGGAAAGCTTCACTATATCGCTTCATGGAGAAGAGGAAGGATAGGTAGGCAGGATGAACTCTTATCAAATAAATAAAGGAAAATTTGTATTCTAACTATGCTGGTTTGGATCCATTGATTGATATTGTTTTTGTTTCTTGTATCTTTGCAGAATTGCTGCCAGAGCACCATATCAAGCAAGCAATCCTATGGCAGTCGCTAATAAGCCATCTGAATCCATGTCATGGCTCGCCATGACACCTCAATCCCCACAAGACAAATCTGAGAGTCGCTCCAGTTTTGTGTAATTTTATGGGCTTCTCGACTAGCCCCTTATGTCGTTTTTTAGGGTCCTATGCTCATAGTTATATATTTATGTTGTTGCTCAAGCTTACTGTGATGGTTGATTCCAAAAATGCAGTGATGGTTATAGCTCATGAAAAATTGAAGCTGTTAACTCTTTTTACAGCTTTATAAAAAATGTCCTCGGAGAATATCATTCTGCTGTTCATAATAATTCTTCCAGCAACATAAACCTTTGTATTCCCTCTCTTGCCTTTTGTGAAATGAAATTCATTACTTTAAATTACAGCAAAAGTC
The DNA here is from genome assembly GCA_029884595.1 of Ormosia semicastrata. Taxonomy (NCBI): domain Eukaryota; kingdom Viridiplantae; phylum Streptophyta; class Magnoliopsida; order Fabales; family Fabaceae; genus Ormosia; species Ormosia semicastrata. The sequence continues at coordinate 18,353,283 of JAQQTO010000037.1, read as the reverse complement.
CATCCAAAAAAGTAATAACAATAAAAAAAGAAAGTGATGAGTGAGTTACAACAAACGTCATATCAACAGGACGTGAAAGCAGAATAAAATACGTATAAGCTTTCAAACCAAAAGAATTGCAGTCAACATTTGCATCAACAGTTTATTTCAATCTTCATGGCTTTTCTTGATTCTTCGCAGCAACAAGGGAACCGGATTTTCCAAAACAGTCACATTAATATTGTTCCAAACATCAGATACTGTGGGGAGAGTAGCAATTCTCTCAGCAATATTCATGTCTTCTGGAAGAACAGAACCAAAGACAGTGTATTCGTGTTTCCACTCTGCATGGTTAGCTAGGCTAATAAAGAAATCTGGTCCAGAACCAATCCAAACAACTGAGCCCCTTCTTATGGTTGGACAATCTTCCATGGGAAGTTTCTTGAAGGGGGTGCCTTGAACTTCCAGCGTCCCTTGAATTAGTGCATACGGGGGACCAAAAGCAGCCTGCAAAACGAGGACTCATTTACTATCATCCAACACTACAAACATTACGGCTTGCATTGAAGCGGTGAATATGCAAATAATTTCTTCTGTTCCTTTGAGAATAATGACATCAATAGAAGTACCATAATTTTTTCTAATCTAATATATACTTTTGTTTGAAAAAAAACACAATAAAGTCTTTGAATACAAAGAAAAAATGTATAGGGATTTCTAACATAAACATGAAGTAAAGTTCTCATTCCTCAATTCTCACCTACTCCAAGTGAGATAAAGAAAGGGAAAGAAATTTGTGGGGAAGAAATAAATCTTAGAAGGGATTGCTGATGTAGTGAAAATATATCAAAGGGAATCGATCTGCATCAATGCAGCGAAATTCATTTTAGCAACGAAAACACTTGACATTTTCAGTAGCCATACACATATTAGAAAATGTCTATTCCTCAAGGGTCAAGTCTCCTGCTATGCAAAAGTGCAAACATGGTTCATGTTTGATCTATCAAAATCCAGAGACTTATTCACAGTGATTTGACATCATAATTCCATTACCTTTGGGAAGTTTTGAATTTGATAGCTGAAAGCAACATGTGTGCTGTTCATACTGAAAATAGTCTATAGTTTTAAGAAGGATCTAAGATGGCTGGGAGGAAAACAAGAAAAATATGCTACCAGAAACAGCACATATTGACCTCAACAAAATCACAACATGTCACAATGGGGATAATTAACAATCATAAGACTGAGCTTGATACAGAATTGCACAATAAAGTAACTAATGCCTATGAGAATGAGATTATAATGCAGAAATGCATAACATAATTTGGATGGATAATCGCAGAGTGATATAGATGCGAACGTATATATATCCAATCATGCATCAGATGGGAAAATCACTCTTACATTTTTTATATGGTTTCCTTCTGAATCCCATGATTGACCTCGGTTCTCTGCACGGTAAAATTGGCAGCCAGCACAGTGGCGCAAAGCCAACAAGTCTAGAATGTAGGCAACAGAGAGCGGGGCACAGTCAGGGAAAAGCTGCACCAAATAAAGAATCTCCAGAGTTAAACATATTCCTCACTCATGACTAGGCAATTTTGAAATACAATCAAAGTAGAAGGGATTCTTAGTGTAAGTAGAAACAAGACTCAGTCAATATATATCAGATATTAACAGAAAAACAACATGCAGTAAGTTGACATCAGTGCTTCACAGAAACCAAGAGAATCCAGTTTCATAGTCATTGAAACCTTTGTGTAATTATTTAAATTTACTGGCAAAGAAAGACATTTTTCTAAATTTTACAAGGAACTCTTTGTCTTCCCTACGATCTATTAAATTCCAGACACTCTCCATAATTATCCAGTAAAGGTTCAACTGATGTGATCATATCTATTAAAAGAACATAGAAAGTATGAGTGGAGGCATGCTAAAGCCATATCTAAAATTGTCAAAATCCAACAAAAATACCAAGTTAAATAAGACTGTAGAATTTATCTGATGTATTTCCTTGGTGAATATTTCTCATGATCTCCTGTTGAAAATACACACACAAATACAATAAGAGCTTTGGTGGTCCCCTGGGACAAGGAGATCAAAAAAATATTCATAGAAGCTCAAACACAGATGCAGGTTGCATCCAGACCAGGCACCACCAGCCCATTGGCAAGTATTCTATTTGTCTTAAGAACCCTTTGTTCTCCTAAAAAAATATACCAATGCCTAACTTTAAACATACTGTCATTGGTGCAACATCAAAGCATCAGGATTTTAGAGGTCCTGAAAGCATGAGCACTTACTTTTACATGAAGAGTTCCATATTCAGTTTCCAGCCCAATAATACCCTGAAAAAAGATAAATTATAAAGAATATTGATAAATATGATAACCCTTCATAAGTTGATAAAATTCTGACTACGTAATACATCATACGAGGCTGGAAAGATATAACTATCAACGGAAAGAGAAGATACAATTTTACAACATAGGTAATCTGTCCAAGATGATTACCAATTAATCACAAGTCACAAGTCACAGAACATATGCCAAAGTTGGTGTTCTACACATATATATCACATTCATCCCATCACTCAAGTGATGCCTCAATGCATGAAATAGAGTCTTAGTAATCACATATTATCAGCTAAAAAACATAAAACATGATTATCAACAACTTGGATTTTAGGTTACACATCCCATGGTTTGCACCTCGAAAGATTATGCAAAATAACTCACTTCTTAGCTATAGAATTAGAATGTAATATTAAAAGTATAATAAACGTTTTATAATGAATTCTCTTAATGGGTGCAGTCATAAACACACACTCAATATAATTCTATCTCAATTTTTTTAAGAGGTGTAACCCCCCCTCCCCACCCTGTAGGGTTGATGTTAAGACATATTTATGGAAAATGAGTATATGCCGTATCAAATCACTAACACAGCTAGCAATAGCTTATGTGCACCAGATGATAGGTGGCTGCAAGTGTTTCTCTCTCCCGATCTCACCTGAGTGGAACACCCATCCCACTCCTAGTTTTCAATGTAGTTCCTCTATCTATGCCCGTTTTCTGAACCTTCTGAGTCAACCTTTCATCACTGCTTCAATTAGATTCATATTGTACTTATAATAATGCAGAATCAACCAAATTGTTGGAGTAAATAACAAAGCTTACTATGAATAACAGAAAAAATATGTATTTTGGAGATAATTAGCATCAGAGCCCATGAAAGACTAGATTTGATAATTTTCTTTTCAGGTTCAGCATGCATTTCTAAGCCAGTATGTGAACCAGAATTTTAAATGATGCAGTAGTTTGATGTAGATATTTTTCCGAGGCAATGACTATCAAGTCAATTTTGTAGCATAATTGGCACACAACACTTTTATAAATAAAAAAGAGATTATTTAGAAATACCAAACTTCTCTTACCTCTCCTTTTCCAAAGATGAGACCAGAAGTCCAACCAACTATTTCCCCTGGAGGCACACCATCTTGCCGTTCAGGGGCTAAGCTGTCCTTTTGTTTCTTCAACCAACACTGAAATAATGAAGTTAAATGCTGTGACTTCTAAGCTCAAGGGCAAATTTTTTAATGAAAAAGTTAAATTTAAATGTAAAAAAAAAATCTAGAATAATATTCCTGAACTAAAATGAACTCTATCCAGTATAAATTCACTCCAAAATAATTTGCAGTATGCCACAAGAGAAAACAACTAGTTGAAAATTGTTCCCATTAGTTTAATTTACTAACACTCAGCCTCTGAGATACTGATTGTTCCACGTCACCCACAAATATCTCAAAAGTGTGGCCCCACACACTTTGCTAATCCAAGCCTAAAACAGGCAAGTTCTCCCAACGCACTTGATCAAGCACAGTATAATGAATCTATTTTTGCACCTCACTACTTTAGCACTTACTGCTTACAATCAACATTCTTCTATAACCACATCAGTTGTTTGTCTCACTTTGCATGCTCTGGCTCAAACTACCAAGGCAATAGCAATTTGCTTAGATAATCATGCAGTAAGAAATTGAAACTCTTCAGGTTGAGGATGAATCTAGAAAAACATGGGTAAGTGGTGGCCATGTGAGTGTTGTCAAGGTTATATAGTCTAACACTGAAAGCATAATTTTATTGGCACGTAGTGTACTCTGCATAAATTTGAATGGTAATCATAATTGAAAGCAATGAGTAATGCTACACAATCAGGAAAATTTTGATAGAACTCAGTCAGAATTTGATAAGATTCAAGGGTGGTTATTGGATAAGTCAAAATGATAAGGATCACTCATCTATCCAAGAATTAATAACGATGTGAACTCATATGCAACAATTGTGGCAAAAAAATTATGGCTGTTTAGTATTTTCCAAAAGCAACATATACTGTCTATATCTGTGAAGTCATTGGAAATTGCAGCATAAGAAGAATCTGATTACAGTGATTTAGCCCAGGAATCAGCTCAGCAACACTAAATTCCAAGAGTCATCTCATCCAAAAAGATCGACCCATGCAGACTGAGAGAGATCATTCCAAAGAGGAGGTTGCAGGAGCTGCAGTTCCTAAGCACATACAGCCTGTGTTGCAAGAGTTTGAGGCTCTGTTTACTCCATTGGAGGGCCTGCCACCCGAAAGGAGAGCTGATCATGCTATAAACCTGAAGGAGGGAGCAAATATCCCCAACATAAGGCCCTACAGGTATCCCCAATATCAAAAATCTGAGATTGAAAAGTCGGTAAAAGAAATGTTAGAAGCGGGAGTCATAAGGCCTAGTGTTAGTCCATATTCCAGCCCAATAATCTTGGTGAGAAAGAAAGATGGCAGTTGGTGTTTCTGTGTAGATTATAGAGCCTTAAACAAGGTTACAATCCCAGACAAATTCCCTATCCCAATTATAGATGAGCTTTTAGATGAATTGGCGGGTGCGACAATCTTTTTGAAGCTGGACTTGAAGGCAGGATACCACCAAATACGTATGAGGGAGGCAGATATAGAGAAGACAGCCTTCAGGACACATGAAGGCCACTATGAATTTGTGGTGATGCCCTTTGGCCTCACAAATGCACCTTCCACCTTTCAAGCACTCATGAATGAAGTGCTACGGCCATGCTTTAGGAAGTGTGCTCTAGTTTTCTTCGATGATATACTGATCTATAGCCAAGATGAGGCAGCCCATCTCAACCATCTAGGGGAAGTGTTTAGGCTACTAGTGGCTAACAAGCTAGTAGCTAATAAGAAGAAGTGCAGTTTCGGTAGGAGGTCAGTAGAATACTTGGGGCATGTAGTGTCTGGACAGGGGGTAGCTGCAGACCCTCAAAAGGTAGAAGCAATGTTGAAGTGGCCTATACCTAAAGATGTCAAGGGTTTACGAGGATTCCTTGGGCTCACAGGTTATTACAGAAGATTCGTGAGGGGCTATGGTAAAATAGCCAAACCACTGACTGAGTTGCTAAAAAAAGATGGGTTCCACTGGTCACATGAAGCGCAATCAGCTTTTGACACCCTACGTAGTACCATGTCCAGCCTTCCAGTGTTGGCAGTGTCAGACTTTTCAAAGCAGTTTGTTATTGAGACTGATGCCTCAAGTAAAGGGTTAGGGGTGGTGTTGCTTCAAAAGGAGAGACCTATAGCATTTCTCAACCAAGCATTGCCGGCCAGAGGACAGCAAAAGTTTGTCTATGAAAGGGAGTTAATGGCCATTGTCTTTGCAGTGCAAAAATGGTGCCATTATCTCCTTGGTAGGCACTTCTTGATACGAACGGATCAGAGGTCTCTCAAGTTCCTAACAGAACAGAGATTTTTAGGAGAGGAGCAATTCAAATGGACATCCAAGCTTATGGGTTTTGACTTCGAGATACAATATAGGCCAGGGCGTGAGAACAAGGCAGCAGATGCCTTATCAAGGCAAATGATGTATTCAGCCTTGTCAGTGGCTGTACAGGAAGGATGGGAAGAGTTGGAAGGGAGGTGCAAGGTGATGAGAAACTGAGAAGGATACTACAAACGTTAGCTATGCAACCCCAAGCGTGCCTGGGGTACTCAGTGAAGCAGGGCCGCTTGTTTTATAAGGACCGAGTGGTCCTTCCTAAAGGTTCTTCAAGGATACCCTCACTGTTGCATGATTTTTATGCATCTCCTATGGGGGGTCATTCGGGCTATTTGAGAACTTATAAGAGATTGGCCGGAGTCTTTCACTGGGAGAGAATGAAAGGGGATATTATTAATTTCATAGTAGCTTGTGCCATTTGTCAGAAAAGTAAATCTCAAGCCTTATCCCCAGCTGGGTTGTTGCAGCCTCTGCCCGTCCCCACACAGGTTTGGAGTGATGTCACCATGGACTTTACCACTGGACTCCCTAAATCCAGAGGCAAAGACACTATAGTGGTGGTGGTAGATAGACTAACGAAGTTCGCTCATTTCATGGCCCTCAACCATCCTTTTTCAGCCAAGGAGGTGGCACAAGTGTTCATTTCTGAGATAGTAAGGCTGCATGGATTCCCTTCCTCCATTATCTCTGACAGGGATAAGGTCTTTCTCAGCAAATTTTAGATAGAAATGTTCAAATTGGCCAGGACTCACCTCAAATTCAGCACTGCCTACCATCCTCAAACGGATGGGCAATCTGAGGTTGTGAATAGATGCTTGGGAACATATTTACGCTGCTTCGTAGGTGACAAACCAAAAGATTGGGTGGATTGGTTATGTTGGGTAGAGTATTGGTATAATACCAACTTCCATCGTTCTACTAAAATGACGCCTTTTAAGGCTTTATATGGGAGAGACCCCCCGGTTCTCTTTAGGAGTGCTGCCTACCCTTGCCAAGTCGAGGAAGTCAATCACATGGCAGCAGATCGAGATGCCATTTTGGAGGAACTGAAGCATAATCTGCATATTGCTCAGCAACAGATGAAGTTGTATGTAGATAAGAAGCGAAGAGAGCTGGTTTTTCAGGTGGGGGATTGGGTGTACTCAAAGGCCCAACCTTACAATCTGCACTCCATCGCTAAGAGAAGGAACGAGAAGCTCAGTGCACGCTACTATGGGCCTTTTCAAGTGGTTGCACGAGTAGGAGAGGTTGCCTATAAACTCCAGCTGCCAGATCATGCAAGGATCCATCCGGTGTTTCATGTTAGCCGCCTAAAGAAGGCGCTCCCTGCACCTCTGGAGTCGCAGCCCTTGCCTGCAGAACTCTCAGTCGATTGGGAACTAGTGGCACCACCGGAGACAGCTCTAGCACTCAGATATAATGATGCGGGAGAAGCTGAACTTCTCATCCAGTGGCAAGGGGCCCCTACAATTCATGGGAGTCCATTTCCAGCTTGAGGAAGCATTTTCCCTCCTTTCACCTTGAGGACAAGGTGAAAGCTTTTGGGGGGAGTATTGATGACATTAGGCCCAACATTGGGCCTAGGCCCGCAATCAGTAGGGTCTATGTTAGGAGGGATAGGCCTCCAACCAACACAACTGACTCTGATGAGTTAGTTGATTCGGTTAAGACAGCTGAGCAGGAAAATGGGGAATTTAAAAAGGGAGATGAGAAAGAGAGGAGGGTATTGGGTTAGGCACAGGAAAGGGAGAGGTAGCCATTGGAGGATTGAGAACAGGCCTCATTCCTCTGTATTTGAGAGATTGTACTGCTGTGAGAGTGTATAGCAATCTTTGTATTGTTTCTGGGGCATTTATCCCCAATTTCTTGAATAAGAATTCCAGTGTTTCATCATTCTCCCAGCTCACTTGATCATGCACAGTAATGAATCTATTTTTGCACCTCACTACTTTAGCACTTACTGCTTACAATCAACATTCTTCTATAACCACATCAGTTGTTTGTCTCACTTTGCATGCTCTGGCTCAAACTACCAAGGCAATAGCAAGTTGCTTAGATAATCATGCAGTAAAAAATTGAAACTCTTCAGGTTGAGGATGAATCTAGAAAAACACGGGTAAGTGGTGGCCATGTGAGTGTTGTCAAGGTTATATAGTCTAACACTGAAAGCATGATTTTATTGGCACGTAGTGTAGACTGCATAAATTTGAATGGTAATCATAATTGAAAGCAATGAGAAATGCTACACAATCAGGAAAAATTTGACAAAACTCAGCCAGACTTTGATAAGATTCAAGGGTGGTTATTGGATAAGTCAAAATGATAAGGATCACTCATCTATCCAAGAATTAATAACGATGCCAACTCATACGCAACAATTGTGGCAAAAAAATTATGGCTGTTTAGTATTTTCCAAAAGCAACATATACTGTCTATATCTGTGAAGTCATTGGAAATTGCAGCATAAGAAGAATCTGATTACAGTGATTTAGCCCAGGAATCAGCTTAGCAACACTAAATTCCAAGAGTCATCTCATCCAAAAAGATCGACCCAATTGGCAAATTCACAGATCTTGAAACAGTGCTAAGTCAATTAAAACAAGTGAAGGGCTTGAACAGTAACTTACTTACCTCACCAAACTTGGATCCACAAGTTTCACGATTCCCACAAAACACCCACGTATCACACAAGCAGGGGCCATCCTTCCCAGTGCACATGGATTTACATACTTTGCAGCAACCTTCTGAATTGTTGAATTTAAACTCAGAACCCCACTTCACAGTTGCACCCCAAAGCTCAAAATTTTCAATCCCTCTACAGCACCCTCCAAGTCCAACATTATTGGTAGCACCATCGCTTTCAACTTGAACCAATGCCAACGACGACCCAAACTCTGAAACGGAAGAGGTGCTATTGGTTGTGAGCAGTGCAGAGACGAAGGCGTAGACCAAACCGCAGGAAACAAAGCACACCAAGAGGAGAATCAAACGGTTTGACAGAGTGGAGTTGGGTTCATTGTGCTTGCGACCCATTGGATTAGCTTATAGATGGTTGTACTAGGAAAAACAGAGGGCGTTGACCGCTAAAAAAGAGGGTAGTTGTTGCAGTTGGGATAGAACAGTAGTAGTGGTAATGGAAATGGAAGAGAGAGTTATCATTTCATAATGATTCAAAAGCACAGAATAGAAGAATTGAGAATGGAGAGAGTTATCATTTCAGGGTCTCAGACTTCACACCCAATACAGCCCACACATTTTGTCTTTTTCAGTCCCTGTTGAATCTTTGACTATACCACAAGAACGTGCTTGTGATTTAATTTCGAATCCATCCTGCTACTATCAAATAAAGAAGTCCAGAAAACAAACTAATTGAGTTGAGCTCAATGATTAGCCAATGAAATTAAACAATAGATTACGATTACGATTCCGATAGAGAATTTCTATTTAGTGTAAAATACCGTCAGCCGAATAAAAACTCATCATGAATTCTATTTTAACATAAGAGTCATATACAATGGAGAGATTAACTTACATCAATATAAGTTAAAATTATTCTTACGTTATTAAATAATTTTTAATTAAATATTTTTTTATAAAATTCATCGTTAAATTTAAAATTTTTATCTTAAAATTATATTTATAAAATTTTATATTAATTTAAATTTTTTATACCTCATTAATATACACTAAGATAAACATAATATATATTTTTTGAAACATGTTAAAATATGAATCATTTAATTAAATTTTATTGATATTTTATTTTTTTAAAATTTAACATAAATAATTAAAATAATGAATAATTATAATTTAATGATTAAATTTATAAAAATTATTATTAAATAATATAAGTGTATTAAATCTTTACATCGATGTATGTTAATCTCTCTCTCATATAAAACATTGACTTAATATCTTTCTATAAATAAAAATAAATTAGAAATAAATTTTTTATTATTGAAAAAGTTTACGTTTGAGTATTTCTCTAAAATTGAGAGTAAAAAATATAGATAATTTTTTATATAGAACTTTTATAAATTTTCTATCCCATTTTTTTATTAACAAGAAACCAAACTAATCCTTAAATATGATAGCCAATAGTACGAGCTAAATGCTGATTCCAGTCTTGTAGGTAATGCCAAGCTGTGTTGGATTCTGAGACTCGCATGGTAAGTTGGTGAAAAGTTTCGAGTGTTTTTTGTTTGAATTTTTTATTAAAAAAAAATAGAACCGTGTTTTTTATTTTTATTTTCATCATAAGTACGAACCTTATTTCAAAACTACGTTTTAGTTACCAAAATAGAACTGTTAGTAAATGAGCCATGCTGTCGTGAAAAGAGCTAAAGTTAAAACCTTAAAGAAAGTAGGTAATTATTGTGATTTACTTACAGAATCGAATCTTACGTAGTTTGTATTTAAATGGCAGATACTCTAGCCTTTAAAATTTAAAAAAATTTGATTAAGATCCTAATCCTATCTAGTTCCTTTACATACCATTCTTTTTGTATGTGCACCAAATAGAGCTCACAAACATTTTCACATAGCCAAAATTTCCAGACTGTTGAGAAAATTAAGTAACAAAATCATTTCACCCTCGTGATTTACTTGAGAAAAAAAAGATCAATTCAGGCCTTTTATAAATACGAAATTTATAGTCATAAAAAATAAATAAGAAATTTATAATATTATTCACTTAATAAACACAAACCCTATTTTAAAACAAGGTTTAAAATGCATACTTGGAACACCATCTACTTCACAATGTGATAAATGTCAAGAATGCAGACTATTTTCTATAAACAATCTACCCAACCACAAATTAATTAAGGCCTCGGTCACACAGGTTCCACATAGTCGCCACTAACATCAACTTCCTCGTCACCCTCAACATCCGCAGCATCCAATGATCCACCAGCTTCGGATCCTAGCCCTGGTGTCCTTGCCTCTTGTATGATCCGCATGATTTCTTCGACACTCTGGCTTGGTTGATCTTTCTGTGTTTCCTCGTAACCTTTTCTATCAACCTCAATTATCTCTTTAGGCAAGTTCTTGAAAAACCAAGGGTGCTGTTTTATCTCTGGGATGGTGATCCTCTTTAACAAGGACCAGAAATAATTAGTTTGAAAAAATAGGGAGATTCTCAGTATACAAGAACTAAATCCACTTGAATTGTTATAAAAACAAACCCTTAAGTACACTCAGTATTCAGTAACCTTCCATTTTGACATTTTTAAGGTGAAATACGAATTTTGCAACGGCCATTACCATGAACATGTGTAGTTTTTGGATAGCTTGTTTAACTAGAGTACTCGTATCAGTCGTATGGTTTGACAGAATTAACAATACATTTACCTTAGCAGGATTTGCAACAAAAATACGAGAGAGAAGATGCCTACACTCTGCAGAAACACGTACAAAGTCTGGTATGGAGTATTGAACACTCATTATTCTCTGCCAACAACAGAATCAGAGTTTAAACTTCCTGCTATAGATCATATTTATAGGTATTAATTATAATGGAACTTTTAAGTTAAATAAGATAATAAGAGCTCACAGCAATAGTCTTTCTGAAATCTCTAGGATCTTCTGGATCTTCAAATGGGTATGCTCCAACTAACATGACATAAAGAGTCACACCACATGACCAAACATCTGCAATCTAAAGAATTGCTAATTTGTGAACAAAATTGAGCATTTGAGAACTATATGCTGAATTGTTTACTTGATGTGATACCGTGAGTGTCAATTGTCAAACCATGGCTGCCAATTACCATCGTCTATGACTTGACATAATTTTTAAGGCAATCAGGAAAGTAACAGAGAAATCTCAATACCTTCCCATCATACTCCTTTCGTGACAAAACCTCTGGAGCAATATATGCAGGAGTTCCAACTGTTGATTTAGGTTGAGAGTGCAGTAAAGCGGACTGCAATTGAATATTAAATTAAATAGGAAAGTCAACAAACAATGGTAACAAAGATATGAAAGTGCACTCCAGAAAGGTTCATTTTCGTGAGATGCTATTAACCTTGGAGAAACCGAAGTCACAAATTTTAAGTCGGGGAGCTGGATTTCCGTCCAAGAGAGTGTTTTCCAATTTCAGATCTCTATGACAAATTTGCTTCAGGAGGAACCATAAGATGATATAAGACAAAGTTTTTGATGAATAACAGAATGAATTCTGAGTGCATATATACCATGGAATGACAGTAGCTAACTCCAGATATTAGTTGCTGGAAGAAAAATCTTGCCTGTGATATAAGGAATTCATCAAAACAATCACTTGGTAATTTACACATGTAGACGGATTTTATATATGTAGATACACACACACAAACTTAACAACCTCATCTTCACTAAATCGACCAGCAGTGCATATCCTCTCAAAGAGTTCACCACCAGCAGCATACTCCAGGACAATAGCTAAATGAGTAGGGGTCAGCAATACCTGCAGAAAACATCTTACATTCAACAGTTGTAGTACATAACTTCTGATCTGAAAGCTGTGAATAGAATGCATCATGATCGTGCATGACTAATTGGAGTAAAATTTGATCTTAGCACACTCAGAAGAACAGACATACACATCACAACATTAAAATGCAGAAATACAAATCGAGCATTCTTTTTTCTTTCTCAAGAAACAGAACTATTTGATTTATGCAGATATTTTCAAACCGATGAACTTGGCTTGCAAAAATTCTTGAAGAAAATAATGCCAGAAGCTGTGTTGGGATTTATTGTACATATTTGTTTCCTTATTTCCGTTATTAAGACAGATTTGATTCTTATATTAGGACAGATTTATTTCCTATAATTTAGCTCTATTTCAGGCAAGTAATTATTCTCATAAGCTTATATAATGTAGATCATACCTGTACAATGGTGATTAAGCAATAATATTAAGAATAAATAATCTTTCAAGTTGGTATCATAGCTCCCGATCTGGGAGCCTCTGTTGTTTCTGCTGCAATCAGCCTTCATTGCTGGGTTTGGAGTCAGTCTTCATCATTGAGATTCTAGCAACCTTCATTGCTACCTTCAATTAGAACCAGACTAGCCTTGTCGGAGCCGCCATCCTCAAGCGCGTCTAGATCTGTCACAAACCACCGGATCTGGCCATTCTCCACCCAGCCACCACGCCCAGCTTGCTAGTTGTCGTCATCTTCACCAGACCCAACGACCCACGAGCAAAATCCAGCCACACCACCATTCGTCTCTTCATGCACTCTGATCTCAGCTTCTGGTTTCGTGTTCGTGTGTCCTCATCTCAGCTTCTCTGATCTCATCTCATCTCAGCCTCTCAACGTGAAAAAAAAATTAAAAAAAAGTTGGAAGTTAAACCATGAGTATGTCAGACGACGAGACTGCCAAAGCCATCCCACAGCTCAGCGCGGCACTGCCCCCACCTCTAAATCCCAATGATCTCCCAGTCTTGCACCCCAACTATCGCCTTAGTGGAAATAATTACTTGCAGTGGGCCCAAGTCATTCCTACTACGCTTAAGGGCCATCGGAAGTTAAACCACATTGAAGGGACTGACCCTGCAAAGGATGACCCTCACTTTGAGATGTGGGATGAAGAGGACTCTCTTATTATTACGTGGCTCTAGAGCTCCATGACTCCTGAGATTAACAAAAACTGTATGTTCCTTCCTTCCTCCCGTGAAATTTGGGATAATCTTCGCCAGACCTTCTCTATGAAACAGGATATCGCCACTTGTTATGAGTTGAAGACTAAAATCTTTGCTACCAAACAAGGGGCACCCTCCGTTACTGATTATTATGGAACCCTTAATGGTCTGTGGATTGAGTTGGATCAATAACAGAATCTCAAAATAGAGTGCAGCAAGGATGCTTCCACGTTGGCTAGTTTTGTGGAAAGGGATCGGATCTTTGAGTTCCTTTCTGGCCTAAATTCTGAGTATGACCCTATTCGGGTTCAGATTCTAGGCAAGGAGACACTGTTATCACTGTCTGAGGTATTCTACACTGTTCGGGGAGAGGAAAGTGATAGGGCTGTCATGCTTGATGATAAGCCCACTGGTGGATCAGCCTTGGCTACGGGTAAGACAACTAAACCAGGCTCTTCTTCTTCCTTCTCCAGGCCCAACCGAGAGGGTCGTTGGTGTACCTATTGTAAGAAATCTGGTCACACCAAGGAGAATTGCTTCAGACTCCATGAGAAGGACCAAGTTCTTAACTGCACAAGAGGGTTCAAGAGTATGCAGCAAAGTCAGGCAAATATGACTGCTTCGGATTCTATGCCTCCGGGTAAAAACTTAAATGTGGGTGATGAAGTTCCAGCTCTTAGTAAAAATGAGCTGGAGTGCTTGTGGACTCTCATTGACTCTCTCAGTAAGCCTTCTAGCTCCTGTTCTCTGACCATGACTAGTAAGAATCTTTGTTTTCAATCTTTTAATGTTTTTGGTACTGAGAATTTATGGATTATGGACTCTGATGCAACTGACCATATGATCTTTTATTCACCATCTCTGTTATCTTATCAACCCTCTTCTAGTAAGCATCATATAATTGTAGATGATGGCTCTCACACCTCAATTGCGGGTTCTAGTACTATTAAATTTCAGTCCTCTCTACACTTAAACAATGTGCTCCATGTTCCCAAGCTTTCCAATAATCTTATTTCCATTCATAAGCTTACTAAAGACAATAATTGTATTGTAACCTTTTTTCATTCTCATTGTATCTTTTAGGATCTTGTCACGGGGATGACGATTGGAGTTGCTAAGAAGCAAGAAGGGTTGTACTATCTCCTTAATATGCTAGCTAATGGTGGTCCTGATCAGAAGTTGCTACTTTCCTGTCATCAGTCCAGTTCTAAGTCTCTTGCTTCTCAAATTTGGTTACAGCACAAGCGTCTGAGACATCCTCCATTATCTTTGCTTAAGTATATGTTTTCGTCTTTATTTTTAAAAGAATCTATTGAGTATTTTCATTGTAATGTTTGTGAGTTTGCCAAACTCCATCATGTAACTTTTTCACCTATTTCTAATAAAAGTGTTAAGCCTTTTGCACTTATCCACTATGATGTTTGGGGTCCTGCATCTATTTCTAACATTTCTTACACTAAATGATTTGTTTCTTTCATTGATGATTGTACTCAAGTAACTTGGCTTTTTCTAATGAAAGACAAATCAAATGTATTTTAGTTGTTTGTTCAGTTTTACCGCATGGTTCAAACCCAATTTGGAAAGTCTATTAAACGTTTGCGTTCTGATAATGGTAAGGAGTATGTCAACCAAAATTTCTCTACATTTATTCAAGAGCATGATATTGTGCATGAACTCACATGTGTTGATACTCCTCAACAAAATGGTGTTGCAGAAAGAAAAAATCATCATCTACTTGAGATTACTATAGCTTTACTATTCCAAATGTCTGTTCTTAGCCCATACTGGGAGAAAGCTGTTTTAACTGCTGTATATTTAATCAATCGGTTACCATCTCGTATCTTGGGTAATGTAAGTCCTGTCCAACTCATGACCTCTCACTTTCCACCAGTTCCTATTATGCAGAGTCTACAGTCTCGTGTCTTTGGTTGTGTGGCTTTTGTCTATGTACATCGCCAACATTGCAGCAAACTTGATCCTCATTCTGTCAAATGTGTTTTTCTAGGTTATGCTCCTGATAAGAAGGGGTACAAATGCTATCACCCTTCACATCATTCTTTTTTCGTCTCCCTGATGTCTCTTTTCATGAAAATGAGTCCTTCTTTATTTGTCCTCAGCTTCAGGGGGAGAACACTCAGGAAGCTGAGGCTAAGTCCTTCTCTCCTGGGTCCTTCCTTCCTTTACCATCTGACTCTACACAGGAATTGGCATCTTCTTCTGGTACCCCACCTAAACTAGCTAAGGTCAAGGCCAATGTTAACACACCAAAAGGTGTATTAGAGGAGAAGGAAACCCAAACTAGCTCAATAGCAACTTCAGGCGTCCGAACCAACGGTAAGTAATAAAGATACAAGTTTTCCTATCTCTGAACTTCCTATTTTTGAACCTGATAACATGTCTTTGAATAATTGTGAACCTGACCCAAATGACTTACCCATTGCATTGAGGAAAGGGAAAATGTATTGTCTTAATCCCAAGTATCCTATTTCTCAATTTGTCTCTTCTAAACATCTTTCCCTATAGCACCAGAGTTTCATTTCAGCCATAGATTATATCAAAATCTCAACATCAATATAAGAAGCATTAAAGGATAAGAACTGAATTCAAGCCATGAATTTGGAGATGAATGCATTGGAAAAGAATAAAACATAGGAGGTTGTTGAGAGACCAGGTGACAAAAGGCCAGTGAGGTGCAGATGGATATATACTTTGAAATATCGATCTGATGGTACACTAGACCGATATAAAGCAAGGTTGGTGGCAAAATGATACACTTAGACTTATGGAATTGACTATGAGGAGACATTTGCTCCAGTAGCCAAGATGAATACTGTAAGAATCTTACTCTACCTTACTGCCCACTTTGGGTGGGAATTACACCAGTTTGATGTTAAAAATGCCTTTCATCATGGCAACTTAGAGAATGAGGTTTATATGAAAATTCCCCCTGGATACGATTCCACTAGTGGAAGGAACAAGGTGCACAAGTTAAAGAAGGCTTTATACAGGTTGAAGTAGTCTCCTCATACTTGGTTTGGAAGATTCACAAAAACAATGGTGTCCCTGGGATACAGACAAAGTCAAGGTAATCATGCTCTCTTTTTTAAACATTCACAAGAAGGTAAACTCACAGTTCTTTTTGTGTATATTGATGACATCATTATATCAGGAGATGACCTAGTTGAGAAACAATTCCTAAAGAAAAAATTAGCAACTGAGTTTGAAATGAAAGATTTTGGAAAGCTAAAGTACTTCTTTGGGATTGAAGTTGCCTACTCCAAGTAAGGTATCTTCATTTCTCAAAGGAAATACGTCCTTGATCTTCTCAAAGAGATCGAAAAGCTTGGGTGTAAGGCTACCGGTGTACCCATTGAACAAAATCACAAAATGGGAAGTGATGAAGAAAGCCCCAAGGTGGATAGAGCTCAATACCAGAGACTAGTAGGGAAACTGATATACCTAGCACATACCAGACCAAATCTAGTGTATGCTGTCAGTATTGTTAGTGTTGAAAACGTGTAAATATCTTTTATATATCTTTTATATATCTTTTGTATTTATGTAGTTTCCTTGTATAGGCTAATCATATCATAACCCTAATCCTTGTATTTATTATTATAGCTCTATATATACAGCTCTCCGTCGTGTAGTTGAAACACGTGGTTTCCTCATATGTCTCTCTTCTCTTTCTCTCTTTTAACATGGTATCTAGAGCCTAAAGAGAGGCAACCCTAGAACCGTGCACACCCGGTGGGTCCACTGCCCTCCGGTGAAAATTTTTCCGCTAATGTGTTTCCTTCCGGTTTGCCGACCTTTCTCTCGTCTTGCCGTGACGTCTTTCCAAGCTCTTTTCTCCCCGTTCGCACGCTGCCCGCCCTGCTCTGCCGCCGACCACACGGGTGGCACCGCCTCCTCCGACCGGCCGGACCCCGGCCCGGCCCCGACGCCAACGCCGCACGCGCGCCGCTGTCTCCGCTTTGCCCGGCCCATCGCGCGGCCGTTTCCGACGCGTGACGGCGCGTCCGGCCGCCCCTCCGGCCGCCGTTCTCTCGTTTGACTCGTCTCGGCTTCCTCTACGCCGATCCGCCCTCGATCCGTGTTTTCTTGCGTTGGAGTTTTCGGGTATCTTGTATTTTCCTTTTTGCCCTTTATCTTCGACCTGTGGCAAGTTCTACCTCTCCCGGATGGTTCTAAAGATCATCCCAAGGCCGAGCCTCCTATTTTCACAAGTTACCTCCATACTCCTCTCTCTGTGCCGATAAATTAGATGGCAAAGAATTATGATACATGGGCTTCAGACATCAAGTTATGGCTTGAAAGTCAAGGCTATGAAGACCACCTCACCATAGACCTTACCTCTATAATCTGCGGAGGAACAACCCCGGTGGATGAAAATTGATAAACAACAGTGCGTTGTAATCAAGTCCACCATTCACTCTCTCTCAAGGATCTTCCGTGCGCCCAGACCACTTGTGCTTCACTTTGGGACCAAGCCAAGGCTCTTTACACTAATGACACTCGGCGATTATATGGGGTTTGCCACAACCTCATGAGTCTTATTGCTCCTCGTCGGTTTGATGGACCTATGTCCGCTTACTTGGGTAAGGTTCATGGTGCTCGCATGATTTCAATGAGTTGCTACCTCCTGCTGCTACCCCCGCGCAAGAACTCGAGCAACGTAGCACCTTTTTCATGCTCATGGCCTTGTATGGGTTACCTCCTAATATTCTCGCTAATCGTGATCGATTTTGGGTTCGCCATCTTGTTCCCACTCTATCCTCGGCTTGGTCCTCTTTGCTTCGGGTCCCAACGAAGCAACCTCTCGTTCCGTCCTCGCTCCGGCCCCGGTTGATACTTCGCCCTCGTCTCCCACGGTGCCAATCGTGGTCGTTCTCGTCCCGGCACCTCGGGTAGACCTCGTCCGAAAGTGTGCATTCAGTGAATGTTGGGTCATACGAGGATCGTTGTTGGACCAAAATGGCCGTCCTCCACGGCCGCCCATATTGCCCGTGCCACCGTCCCCGATTTACCCGAGTCCTCTGCTCCACCGACCCCATCTCCGTGAATGCCTGCAGATTTTCTCTCGAAATGGTTTGAGCAACAACAAGGCTTCTACCTCTACGCATACATTTGCACACACCGGTAATACATTTGCTTGTCTCTCAATCCCCACCATTAGGTCCTTGGGTACTTGACTCGGTGCTTCGACCATATCTCCTGTAATAAACGTCTTTTCTCCAAATTCTCTAACTCGCTATTTACCTATAATTACTTTAGCAAATGATTCCCAGAAACACAACCCGAAGGGATTGGCACTTGCCCATCCCTCCTTCTATGTCTGTGATTCATTCTTTATGTTCCCTGGTTGTCCTTTTAATTTACTTTCTATTAGTCGTTTGACTTCTTTTGATTGTCGCATTAGTTTCACTAAAGACTCATCATTTTGGGGACCGGAGTTCGGGACGGATGATTGGCGCCGGATGTGAGTCTAATGGCCTTTACCAGCTCTCTGCCACCTCTCGTGTGTGCTCATTATCGATTCCCTCTTACCATCCATGCTCAGTTGGGTCATCCTAGTCTTGCCAAGCTACAAGATATGGTGCCAACCTTTTCTAAGTTATCTACTTTACCTTGTGAGTCGTGTCAACTAGGGAAACACACACGTAGTTCGTTTCCCGATCGAGTGTGTCGTCGAGCTGCGTCTCCTTTTGCTTTAGTTCATTCTGATATTTGGGGTCCTAGTCGTATTGCCTCTACTTTTGGGTCAAAATACTTTGTTACTTTCATAGATGACTATTCTCGATGTACTTGGTTATTTTTAATGAAGAATAGATCAGAGTTGTTTTCAATTTTTCAGACTTTTTATAATGAAATCAAAACTCAGTTTGGTGTTCCGATTCGTATTTTGCGTAGTGACAATGCCCGTGAATTTTTGTCTCACAATTTTCAAACTTTTATGGCATCTCATGGCGTTCTTCACCAAACATCCCTGTGCTTATACCCCTCAACAAAATGGGGTTCTTTGAAACGCAAAAATAGACATCTTATAGAAACAACTCGGACCGCTTTTATACCATGGTCATGTTCCTTTCGTTTTTGGGGCGATGCGATTCTCACTGCTTGCTATTTGATTAATCGCATGCCCTCTTCTGTTCTTGATAACCGGGTCCCCCATTCTGTATTGTTCCCCCACCTACCCCTCCACTCTCTTCCGCCTCGTGTCTTCGGGTCGACATGTTTTGTCCATAATATCACTCCCGGTCTTGACAAACTGTCTGCCCGCTCCATCAAATGTGTTTTTCTTGGTTACCATCGGTCTCAAAAGGGTTATCGGTGTTTTTCACCCACTCTTAAGCGTTATCTAGTCTCTGCCGATGTCACATTCTTCGAGTCTGTTCCTTTCTTTGAGTCTCCTGACCTGCCTCCTCCACCCATCACTGAGGTCCTTCCTATTTTTCCTCCTCTTGTCCCTGTTGACCCTGCTCCATCACCACCTTCTCCTATTGGTGCCCCGGTCCCTACTACGGCACTCTCCAGGGTTTATAGTCGTCGGCACGACCACCACCACTAACATCATCACCATCCGCGATTGTAGAGATTACACGAAGCTCCTTTGGCCTCTCATCCCACCCTTCCTCCTTTACCGGCTCCTCAAGACGCCTCCTGCGTCCGACCTTCCCATTGCTCTTCGAAAAGGTATTAGATCCACTCGTAACCCTTCTCCTCACTATGTTAATCTCGCTTACCATCGCCTTTCTTTATTGCATTATGCTTGCCTTTCCACTTTGTCTTCTGTGTCTATTCCTAAATCTCTAGGTGAAGCATTATCTCATCCCGGATGGCGACAAGCAATGATTGATGAAATGTGTGCACTTCAGCAATGGTACTTGGGCACTTGTTCCTCTTCCTCCTGGAAAATCTGTTGTTGGTTGCTTGGGTGGATTTATACGGTCAAGGTTGGCCCTGATGGCACTCTTGATCGCCTAAAGGCTCGTTTGGTGGCAAAGGGGTATACCCAGATCTTTGGTTTGGATTATGGCGACACTTTCTCCCCAGTGGCGAAGATGGCTTCTGTTCGCCTTTTTCTGTCTATGGCTGCTATTCGCCATTGGCCCCTTCATCAGCTGGATATCAAGAATGCTTTTCTTCATGGTGATCTGGAAGAAGAAAGTCTACATGGAGCAACCTCCAGGGTTTGTTGCTCAGGGGGAGTCTTCTGGCCTCGTGTGTCGTCTACACAAGTCCTTGTATGGTCTCAAACAATCTCCCCGGGCTTGGTTTGGTCGATTCAGTACTGTTGTGCAGCAGTTTGGTATGACTCGTAGTGAGGCTGACCACTCTGTCTTCTATCGCCATACTGATCCCGAGGTTGTATCTATTTGATTGTGTATGTGGACGACATTGTTATCACCGGCGGTGATCATCAAGGTATAACTCAAATAAAACAGCATCTCTCATCATCACTTTCGGACCAAAGATCTTGGCAAACTTCGTTATTTCTTGGGAATTGAAGTGGCCAATCCAAGGATGGTATAGTAATCTCACAAAGGAAGTATGCTATGGACATTCTTGAGGAAACAGACTACTAAATGCAAAGCCGGTTGACACCCCTATGGATCCCAATGTTAGACTTTTACCTGGATCGGGGGAGCCTTTTTCGGACCAAGGAAGATATAGACGATTGGTTGGAAAACTTAACTATCTTCCTGTTACCGTCCAGATATCTCCTTTGCGGTGAGTGTGGTGAGCCAATTTCTAAACTCACCTTGTGAAGGGCATTGGGATGCAGTGATTCGTATTCTCAGATATATTAAGGGAGCTCCAGGAAAAGGCCTTGTCTATGAAGACAAAGGACACACTCAGATTGTAGGGTACTCAGATGCTGATTGGGCAGGTTCTCCTATTGATAGGAGATCAACTTCTGGTTATTGTGTATCCATTGGGGGTAATCTGATTTCCTGGAAAAGTAAGAAACAAAATGTAGTTGCAAGATCAAGTGCCGAAGCAGAATATCGAGCCATGGCCTCAGCTACTTGCGAACTCATTTGGTTAAAACAGCTTCTTAAAGAACTTCAATTTGGAAACGTTATGCAAATGACTCTTATTTGTGATAATCAAGCTGCCTTGCATATCGCTTCCAATCCAGTATTTCATGAGAGGACCAAACACATTGAGATAGACTGTCACTTTATCAGAGAAAAGATTTTGTCTGGAGACATCACCACTAGCTTCGTCAATTCAAATGATCAACTGGCAGATGTTTTCACTAAGTCTTTGAGAGGTCCTCGAATAAACTATATTTGTAACAAGCTTGGTACATATGACTTATATGCTCCAGCTTGAGGGGGAGTGTTGAAAACGTGTAAATATCTTTTATATATCTTTTATATATCTTTTGTATTTATGTAGTTTCCTTGTATAGGCTAATCATATCATAACCCTAATCCTTGTATTTATTATTATAGCTCTATATATACAGCTCTCCGTCGTGTAGTTGAAACACGCGGTTTCCTCATATGTCTCTCTTCTCTTTCTCTCTTTTAACAGTTAGCTAATTCATGCATGATCTGCGAGAGAGACACAGGCAGGTTGTGGATCGAATTCCACAGTATCTTAAAATCACGCCTGGAAGAGGATTACTATTTAAAAAGGGGGGAAACCTATTCATGGAAGTGTACACAAATGCTGACTATGCAGGTTCAGTTACTTACAGGAGGTCAACATCAAGTTATTGTATGTTTTTAGATAGAAATCTAGTAACATGGAGAAGTAAGAAACAAAATGTAGTGGCATGGTCATGTGCAGAAGCTGAATTTCGAACTATGGCACAAGGAGTTTGTGAGTTGCTATAAATGAAAATCATATTAGATGACCTGAGACTAAAAAGCTTGAAGTGCCTATGAAACTGTTTTGCGACAACAAATCAGCCATTAGCATTGTGCATAATCCGGTTCAACATGACAGGACAAACACATTGAGATAGACCGGTACTTTATCAAGGAGAAATTGGATAATGGACTCATAACCACGACATACATTCCTTCAGGATATCAGTTGACAGATGTATTAACTAAAGGTCTTCTCACAGAGCGCTTTCAGGATCTTACTAGTAAGCTGAGAATGATAGATATTCATTCACCAACTTGAGGGGGAGTGTTGGGCTTTATTGTACATATTTGTTTCTTTATTTTCGTTATTAGAACAGATTTTATTCTTGTATTAAGACATATTTATTTTCTATAATTTAGCTCTATTTTAGGCAAATAATTATTGTCATAAGCCTATATAATGTAGATCATATATATACAATGGTGATTAAGCAATAATATTTAGAATAGATATTCTTTCAAGTAGCTGGATAGTATGTAACCTAGCTTTTTGTGAATTATGTAAACAGAAACTCAATGCAAATGATTATGACCTTATTCTTGTAGTAATTATGCCACAAGCAAAATAGTATGCAACACACCTCATAGCTTTTGGCATATTAATGTCAACGATAATAACTCATTGCAAAGGGCATTATGAGTTCATCTGGATTTCTTTATGTCAGTAACATCTAATGAATAGCTCAAATTTGTTTCTGAAACAAGTTTCAAGCAGTGTGTATTTGAGAGCTGTAAGTACAAAAATAATGCAGATAACTACCAAGTAAATTCAATATGTCCAATTCCATATCTTGAAAAATCCTAATGAAGCAACAGTTTAAGCTTTTAAGGTACAAAAAAAAAAAAAAAAAAACTCTTACCTCTTTGAACCTGATAATATTTGGATGCCTTAAAGATCGGTGGTTAATTATCTCCCGTTGAACATTCTCATTAATCTGATACCACAAAGATAACTCACTCAGAAGAAAGGAAGATGAGAAAGAATTTGGAATAAATTATTAGAAAAGAAAATGAGAGGTTGCTCTGCTTCATAGTGCATAATGTGGTAAATCTGGTGATGTAAGCTAATTAAGCTTAATAATGTCCTAATCGATACTGCTGAGTTTGGTGATGTAAGCTAATTGGGCTTGATAAAGAGCACAACCAAAATTTAAAAAAAAAAATTATGCTTATTTTAAGAATATCACAAAATAAATCCATCAGACGTCAGCTTTAGGTACAAAATGTTGTCCGGATTTGCAAGGACAGACAAAACTTGAACATCAAAGAAAATGAAAAGAAGCGAGCAAGTTATTGCTCTAGCTACTGGCAGAGAATATATACAGACTACAGAGTTACCTTTGAAGGCTCGAAGGGTTCCAACACAATGAGATCAAACTTTTCTTTGAGAGGGTATAAAGGGCGAAGTATCAACCTTTTCATGAGACTACTGATTAATTAATAACAATCCATTTTGAAAACTGTATGGATGAAGAAGATTTTATATTATCAACAGGAAAAACAAACATCTCTGATTAATAGTTACCAAGATAGTAGATTGTATTTGGAATTCGAGAAGAATAGATTTTTAGCAAAGAGGACACATTATTGATATTTGAGAAACGTTGAACGTTGATATTTTTCAGAATGCAAACCAGAAGAGAAATTAGTCCCAGAGATAAATATGCAGAAGATACAAGACTGCTGAATTTCAATTTTCAATTTCAGATTTATCAATGCACGGAAATATTTGAACGAATAACAGCATTAGGCCGTCGAATTTTGTGCAGAGTGAATGAATGTTGTTATGTTAGAAAAGGTTTTACCTTTTTCCCCCTTTCAATGTATTTGACAGCAACAAGCTCTCCTGTGCTCTTGTCTTTGGCCAACCTGGCCACTCCGTAATTCCCGGAACCAAGGTCCTTCAATGGCTCATACCGTTCCTCCATATCCACTCTCACCAAAGCAACAACACCAGCTTCCACAGCCACTCCTAAAATCACAGACCAAAAGTGTTAAAGAGAAGACCCCATATAAGTAAAACGATTCCCTTATTTATATAGTACAATGATGCCAAATATAATATACGCAAGCAAAAGAAAGAACAGTTGAAATAAATAAATAAATAAAAAGAATAAACGAGAGACCAATCCAAGAGGGAAGCACGTACAGTTGAGTTGTGTCGTGTTGTGTTGAATGAGAAAAACCAGTCAAGACTCAATTGAACTCAGTCGTAGCAAATGCAAATCACCTCGAACAAGCGTCCTTCCGGTGTAAAAGCCAAGTTGTTATTATTATTATTATTATTATTATTTTATAATTTTACGTACTCCAAAAGTAAATTAGAGAGGCAGGGAGTGGTATTTATATGTGGTTGTTGCGGAAAATGGAGCTAATTTCGGCTTTGTTACAAGACAAAATGGATAATGATTGATAGAAATAATAAAGCAAAAACGCGGAGAGAGAATGAGAATGGGCATAATAATAATAATAAATTAATAATGATGTAATGAAAATGGAAATGAATGAGGAAAAGAGTTTGAAAACAGAATCGTTAGGATAGGATGATGTTCTTCGTAAGATTCTTATATAAACTTATAACATTTAAGTTAGATGTATTAACTCAATTATATAATAAATAATTATTTATTAATTAATATATATATATATA
Source organism: Ormosia semicastrata (assembly GCA_029884595.1). Taxonomy (NCBI): domain Eukaryota; kingdom Viridiplantae; phylum Streptophyta; class Magnoliopsida; order Fabales; family Fabaceae; genus Ormosia; species Ormosia semicastrata. Next base: position 18,328,299 of record JAQQTO010000037.1, on the reverse strand, counting down.
ATTAACATATTACACCCAATTTAAATATTTCTCCGTTATTCCTCTACTTTGTGGGAGGCGTCTGCAAGAAAAAAGGGTAACTTTCCAGTTCCACTTTGGAATGGAAGTGTGTGACTGTCTGCAGGCTGACAAGACAGAAAGACATTTTAAGGCAATGATGAAACGTAGCTGACACGCAGAGGAGAATTATTCCCTTTTACTCTTCCCTTAAAAGTGTGCGTACGACGCAGGTGAGGTCAGCTGGAGCTAGCCAGCGTATGATAGATAGCTCGCTTCGCTTAGTCGCTGTGGGAGTATAACGTGCGCCTGTGTGCCTCACACCCGACCAACTTTGCACTCAACTCCACTTGGATTACGCATAAATTGTATTATTTTGGATGGGGACCACTTATTTTTATTTTTTATTTTTTTATTTAAATTTTGTTAAATTAAAATAAATTAAAATAAAAAAATATGTAATAAAATTTAAAATATTTATCAAAAAATTTAGTAAAAAATAATGAAAGAGACAAAAATAAAAATAAATAATTCTCATTTATTATCAAAATATCCCCACAAAATAAAATAGGCCTAATAATTAAAAAAAATGTTTCTCTAAAAATTGTTCTTAAAATTTTTGTTAAAAATTAGAAATTAAAAATATTAAATAATTTTTTTCTTAATGCATCAAGTGCTTAACATTTTATTTAAATATTTTTTATTTTTTAATGTCTTATAAATATCGTTGGAATATTAATTAAACAAACTATTAAAATAATAATAAATTTTGTTAACATATATCCTTAAGATATATGTTAAAAAATAAAAAATAGAAATTATTAAATAAAATTTTAAATATTTAATATCTAATATCTTAAAATCTAAAAAATATTTAATATTTTCTTTTTTAAGTAATTACAATAATTAATAAATGTTATTGTTATTTCTTAACCTGGACATATTTTATATTTTCTTTTTTCATTGAGCTTAAGTCTTTATTATTATTATTATTATTATTATTATTATTATTATTATTATTATTATTATTATGGTTGTTGTTATTGTTGTTGTAGTCATATAGTATCTGAGCTAGTTTACACACACTTCGACTAATCTACTTCTTTAGTCTTATCAAAGGCTAAACAACTTGACTCTAACAACTGTCGTAATTAGGATTTAAATTTGTGATCGTATACTTATCTACATATCACATGTTCGCTCACCACTAGACTCTTACGATTTTAGCTTTAGTTTACTTATCATCACTTTAACTACCTCTTATGAGTTAGTTTTATTTAATTTGGCATTTATTTTTTTAGATGAAAGTAAAAAGTTTATGATTGAGATTTTATATGTAAAATTATATTAAATACTCAAATTAATAGTGATAGTGGAAATCACATTTATGTGTTTATTTTTTTGTTTAAGTAGTAACAAATAAAATGTTGATTTATCAATGTTTAGTTAGTTCAAGTGATTTATTTTTCTTAAATAATATTTTCAGTTCAAGTTTTGCTAATAAAAAAAATTAATATTAAAAAAGTTTTATACTTTTATGATCCGACCAAACTTGATTCCGAATTAATCACGACCTAATGCAACTTCTAAATATCAAGGATTTTTTTTTAAAGAGAAGAAGGTTGATTTATATGTAAGTGGCGGTTCTTCAATGTAACTTGTATTTTGATTTGATATGTATCAATTATTACAATGCGCGCTTTATTTTGGGATGAAAATTATTTTGAATAACAAGTAAATATCATTTTTTAAACTTATACTTACCCATCTCGATCTATTGCTATAATAATTCATTAAAATCAAATTATTCATAAATTATAACACGAGGTCAAGAGCATTCATCACATAACTTTAGGTACCTCATGTCACTGGAAAATTGGGATTGGCAAGCGAATTAGTCTTTTTTTTTTATCTTTTTAGCTAAATCAAAAGTAAGTTAATAAATATAATGAATTTTTTATAAAAAAATAATAAATATTATGAATTTTTATTCTTTAGAGAAGACATATTAGATCAATAGATCATCTGATGATTTTTTTTTTCATTGAAATTGGCACATTATTATTGAACATGTATTGATAACAAATATAACGTTTGGGCACCCTAATTATAAAAGGTAAAATCTAATTTAGAACATTGAAAACTACGCTAACATGTTTGACATCCATAATATAAAATTAAGTTTGGCTATTCCAATGTGATTTTAAATTAAAACTGAAAATCAACATTTTTTGTTTTTGCTTTTCTGTTAAAAAATCACAGTTGGGTGTGTATTTTGCAAAAAGATTCATTTTTTTTTTTACAATCTAAATCAAATGTACATTTTAAAATACCTTGTTTGTAATTATAAATATAAAAGTGAATATTATTCGAACAACATAAATTACTTTGTCAAAGATTAAAGAAAAAACATAAATTATTTTTTTTAGACTGATATATTTAAAAAACATAGTACATAAGAATAATTTTAAATAATTGTTAAATATAATAGAAAATTATAATATTGAATTGAAATAATAGAATAAGAAATAAGATTTTATATATATGTGTGTTGTAATTTTTTTGGCAAAATAAGCATTTTAATCCATTTTCTTCATTTTTTATTTAAATTGTTTTCATATTTTTATTTTTGTCAATTTAATATCTTACATTTCAAATTGTTAACTAATGTGGTTATCCATACTTCCGTCAGTTCCACTAAAAGAGTGATGATATATCACAACCTAGTGATGTCACGTCATCACCACATCATAATTACATCATACCATTAGTAACATGTCATCACTTTCATTATAGTTTATGAGAAAATCGTTAATTAAAATCATATTATTGACGATTTGAAAGATAAATTAAAGACTAAATTGACAAAAAATAAAATATATGAAACCAAATTCAAAAAAGAAATAAAAGATAAGATATTGAAATATTTATTATGTTTAATTTTATCTTATATGATAAGGATATATTTAGATTAGTTTTTGTATCAACTAAAATTAAATCTCTCTCAAACATTCTTAAGGGTGCACTTTTACATTAACTTGGTGCATTTTTTTGGTGTAGTAGTAAAGCAAAAAACAAAGACTAATATATAACCTAGAAAAAAAATTAAATGAAAAGTTTAGGTTGAGGCCGAAGCTTTGTCAAAGATTTCTTGTGAGATTATATATTACTTTACAAATCATCTATTAACTAGAAAACTCACGACTTAAACTCAAATTATATAATTATCATGAGTAAAAGGTCGATCAAGTGAATCAACTATTAATAGGTGCATTTAAAAGAATAAGTTTGTATTTAAATTGACTTATTTTGTATTTAAAACAACTTATATTCAAAAGTTTCCTTAAAGTGTGTTTGAAAAATTAAGTTATTATTTTTTCAAAAATAATTTATCTCAAACATACACTAAATCCTCTTAAGTGTTTATGCAAAATTTTAATCCAATTTCTTAAATTAGGAAATATATATACCTCCTTTAACTACTAAATATAATACCTTAAATAATGTAGTGGGTAATTGATTTTTATTAATGTTTATAGATTTAATAGCAAGAATAATTTTATTATTCTATGGGTTAGTTTGAGATATTCTATTTTTCTTCTGGATGAACTCGAGCAAGATCTCCACCATTGAATATATGTAGGAATATCCAATGGTGATTGGAGGAGCATGAGGGTATAAGAATTTCACGGGTTGGCTGTCCTCCGTTGGCGTTTCCAAACTTTGCATGGGTCGAGGGTCTTACGGACATCATCAGCGACAGCGTGAACCTCTCTCTCTCTATATAACAGTTCCACGCTCTGCCTCTAACCCAACTCTTCCATTCCACTTTACATTTTTCAATTCCGCGTTTCCTTTCTCCTCTCTTCTCCGGCTTTCTCTCTCTGCACCCTCTGCCTGGTTCGTATAGCCAGCCATATAGACTATATGATTGATACAGTTAGTTCAAATGTCAAATGTCAATTTTTCAGGCCAAGTTTTCATGTCGGTGAGTCTCTTTCCCTCGTACGTACGTGATTCATGCATGCCGTTGTACTCATCGTATGGTATATATGCCCATATTCTTTCATGAAACATGAAACATTTATTGAGTTTGCTTTTATTTGATTTAGATGTTATATATGTTGAGGTTCCACGTACATGAGATTCACGGCAGGAAGAGAGGAAAAATTTACTTTCAATGATTTATTTGTAATTTGAATTTTCTGTTTTGTTTTGTTTTTTTGCTTACAGATATATACTTTGTTTTGCTTACTGGATCTTCTTGACCTCTTTTGCTTGCTTTGATTCACGTGTTAACGATTTGTGCAACTGTTGAGAGGTTCCATGGAATTCTGTGATTTTTATAGGCCTTAATTTTTTATAAGATTATTGTTTCACCTTGGCAATTTTTTATGGGGTAAAAATAATTATATAATTTGTGTCGTTTTGTGATCATAGGCACATAGCCATCTCTTTTGAATGATCAAATATTATTCTGGCATTCAGTGTTGGAACTTTGCAAGCATTTATTCTTATTTTCTCCTCATTTTCCCTTTATAATGTTTTTTACTTTCTTTTTTGTATTGGTCCTTTTTTTTTTTTAGTTAATTAAGCAAACATGTGCAATTGTGGGAGTGATTTGTTACTAATTATTTCAAGTTGTGGTGTTTGAATTTGGGTTTGCAATTGCAGGATTAAGATGATTTTGATAATATATTTTAGTGAAACCCGGGCACTGCTCTAGTACGTGCTGCCTTGCCTGCATTTCCTCCATAAATGGGCTGTTTCCACTCTAAAGCAGGACAACAATTTCCTGGGCAGGAAGACCCAATAACTCTTGCATCACAGACAGCTTGTAAGTTTAGTATTATTATTATTATTTAATTGAATCATGCAAAGCTGTAATTCTTGCACAATTATAAGATTGCTATTTGTCTTGAGTACTGTTTTATTGACACGTGCTTCTTTGATGCTTATTGTGAATTTACATTATGTCTTGCTTCTGTAATGGTGGCTCTTTGAAAATAAGCATTTCCCCTGGGGCATAGCATTTTTTTTATCTATCTTAGTTCGGGCTACTTCAATCAAAGGTTTTTTACTATGCTTTGTCAGTATAGAACAGAGCCTTATCAGTGGGTATATAAATGTAAAGTAATATAATTGGTATTTCTGCTGCATTTGTGATGTAAACCAAGACAAAGAAAGTGTGTGTTAGTTTATTTTCTACTTGCTAAATTGAACGGATTACAGAATAGTCTTACGTCTTTTCCTCTTACCTTCGATTCCTTAGCCTATAAACCAGTCTTTTCCATTATGTCACCCCCTTAAAAGCCACAAACAGGTTTAACATTTTTGGGTTCATCGACTAAGGAATCATTAGGCATCATAGCAGTTATATTTCTAATGTGTGTACTCAATATCTCATACACTTCCTATTGGCTAGAAAACTTGCAAGATGATCAAAATATAAATGAATTGAACCTATGATTTTATATTTTTTTTTCTCCACCATTCTCTGGCTCCTTGTGTTTCCTTTGCCATTCTTTAAATAATCTTCATACAATATAATGAGTCCGTATTACAGGCTGTGTTTGTTGCTTCTATCTAAAGGCTTTTCCATCCATTTGCAACAACATCGATCTCCTCTTTGGAATTCACAATTTAGACCAAGCTCTGCTTATCTGAGAATCAAAAGTGAGACTTGTTGGTTCATTCATTGTCTCAATTGATAATGGATGTAATGATTGCATTTGAGTCCTACCGCGTGTTATTTAAATTAAAAAAATATTACTATCTTTGTGATGCATTTGTCATGGAATTGTTCTATCTCTCTTTCTCATGTACTCATGTTAGTTTTGTAGTTTAAACTTGTGTGTTAATTTTTTTGCTTCGCAGTCAGTGTTAGTGAGGTTGAAGCACTGTTTGAGCTTTTTAAGAGCATCAGCAGGTCTGTCATTGATGATGGACTAATAAGCAAGGTACCATACAGAAAATGCCTTCTTTCTGCAACAATTAGTTTATGATAATTGCTAGTTTTAGTGTTTCTACCTCTCCTTTGTTCCCTGTTAGCAACTTAGTTATAATTCTGAGAGCTTTATCGTGTGGTGTGTACTTTGTTAGAAGAATTTAGGTCATCGCTTTTGCTTGCAATGTCATTATTTGGATTTTTCAGGTTAATCTATTATGTGTGATTTGTATCTTTCTCAATGATGCTTCCAGAAATGAATGATCTACAGTATATTTCTTTATTTTTAATCTGTTCACCCATATATATTTTAATTTTACCTTCTTCTTTTTGCTTTATTGTGGACTTTTCCCTATATTATGCTTATTCAGTCACGATATATGTCTGTAATATTTGTGTTCTTCACATTGAGTTATTAGCCTATATTGTGATAATGAGCGTTCTTTATTTGCAGGAAGAATTTCAATTGGCAATTTTCAAGAATAGGAAAAAGGAGAATCTCTTTGCAAGTCGGGTATTACACAACGTCCTTTTGCTTTTTTAATAATTATGCCATAATAGTTGAGGTTGCTTGCAAGCTTGTCTGAGTGCCCACAGACTGCACAAATGCACTCTTTAGAATTTAGATCAATGATCTGCAATGCAAGTAGGTGACAAAAATTTGCAGTTTCACTATATGCTTATGGAAGAAACTCTCAATTTATTAATCCTTCTATGAGCCTATAACATGTTTGTTGTGAACCAACTAGCATTTGGTTGGATCCAGCATTTGTTGTGAACCAACTAACATGTTTCTTGTGGTATCTCAACATCAAGTAGCCTTTTTCTATTGACTGGAATGTTAAAATTTTCTGAGTTTGAGCTTTTATTGATTAGGTTATTTGGTTTTATTAAAATGGATTGAATGATTGTACCAAAAAAAAAGGGTTGAATGGATAACTTGGTATTTTTCTTGGAAACCCATATATTTATGTGCTACATCCCTGTTTTAATAATTTACTTAATATATAAAATCTGTCAACACTTCACACAGTACTTTTTCCCGCTCAATGCTATCCTTCTTGCTTTTCTTCATGCCATCACTCTTTTATTATTATTATTATATATATTTTTGCTTGTAACCCGTGCAAAGCACGGGTACTACAACTAGTTATTATTATTGTTGATTACCCAAGTTTTCATTTTCTTGTTTATAATCTCTGTTGAAATTTCTCTTTTCCTTAATAACGCAATTAATTATATTAATTTCTGCCTGGCATGAAATTTTATTTTGATTGATCATGAGTCTTGATCATGTTTTGAGAATATAAATCTTGCATATTATATAATTAAAATTTAATCTTTACATGAGCATAAGAGCTAAATGATTGTTAACTACTTGGTTAATTAAGTCATATTTATACAGTAGTATACTTGTATAGCGGGTAAATGATTTATCCATGTCATGAGTCTATTGATATAAGAATTTTTGTATATGCAGATCTTTGATCTATTTGATGTCAAGAGGAAGGGAGTCATTGACTTTGGTGACTTCGTAAGAGCACTCAATGTTTTCCACCCAAATGCACCGCAGCAAGTCAAGATAGATTGTAAGTTGAAGATTGAATACTCAATTCAACGTGGATTATCCTTAATTCCATATTGTGATCTGACTGTACTGATATCATTGGCTGGGGATTTTCTTGCAGTTTCGTTTAGGCTCTACGATTTGGACAGTACAGGCTTTATAGAGCGCCATGAGGTAAGATGCTAATTGTTTGTTCATATACCTTCAATGCAACTGGAGTGTTCAGTCTACATGCAATTAAATGAAATACCAATCTACATATGGATATGCCTTTTGTTCTGAAGTGATAATTGCACTATGTACTTGGCAATTGGTATATTTAATCGTTCTTTATGAAGATATGTTTTGTTGTGGCATTAATTATGAAATCTGTGTGTATATTGGTATGTAGAATCATCTGTTAATTTGTTTATAAATACTTTGGGTGATTTCTGACAGGTCAAGCAAATGATAATTGCACTTCTTTGTGAGTCTGAAATGAAGTTGACAGATGAGATGATAGAAACAATTATTCACAAGGTGAGTTATGTTTGTAAAAATCCAAGCTAACATAAAATATTAGATAAGCAATTTAAATAAGAAAGTTGATCAACAATATTCTGGAAGGTATAGTTTGTTGATGCTGCGCTTTAATCTTCTCTTTTTATTCCATTAATTATCACAAAATAAAAGGCTTAAGCCCTGATATTTTATTTTTGTGACTAGACTTTCTTGGCTGCTGACCCAAACCAAGATGGGAAAATAGATAAGTCCGAATGGCAAAACTTTGTTTCTGAAAATCCATCACTGCTAAAAATCATGACACTGCCCTACCTGAGGTACGTGTTAAGTTATTTTTGTGCTAAATATTTAAATCACTTTCATTGAGATGTTCTAACTATAATATAATTCATTAATTGTGAAATTAATGCAGGGACATAACAACAACTTTCCCAAGTTTTGTATTTAACTCAAAGGTGGATGACGACATTGCTGCTTGAGAGCACACAGTTTTGGTTACGCAATTACTGATAAAATCGGGAGTTTTTTTTATTTTTAATATAAGAGAGCAATAGATGAATAAACATAGTTAGCCCTTCTTAGTAAATTGTAATTTACATTCTCATTGAAATGTTCCAATCAGATTTCATGTTAATGCCTGATTATTGTAAAATGCAAAAATGCCACTAAGTCAGAATTAGTTTGTATGAGTTGACATGAATAATGGCTATTAAATAAATGAGTAGTTTCTATTATAAGTACCTGTAGAGAGCCCTAATAACTTGATACCGAATTTGTCCATAGAGTTTAAAAAAATTAAGTTTTGGTGGATTCCACCCCTTTATAGTTTATAATACACGTGAGTCCCACACAACAAACTCATTCATTGTATAAGCAATTCGGTCTTCGAAAACTGCAGAGCATTTTCTTTCTATTATTTGCCTTATCTAACAAGCATTTTCGAAGCATAACTAAATTTTGTCTAATTTTCTCTAGCTTTATAAGTTGCTTTTCGGTTGAGATTATATACCTTTACAAATAAAGAAGCAGGACTCGGATGTTACCACTATAAAATGTTATAACCTACCAAAATTGGTTTTATTTTGGCCAAGAAATAAATGGGAAGTATTTAAATGATTGACTATATGGCCGAAAAAAGGTTTTATGTGAAGTGAGTGCTATGACGTGGCTCTAACGATGTTTGAGGTAGTATCTCAACAAAATGTGGTGTCTTGAAACATTTTAATATGATTTTTACTGGTAATGGTAGAGTGATTTATTATCTTTCTGAATACCATTTACTTATAATAATCTTTACATTTTTTTTGCGATTTAAATGAGATTAATACTCAAACATTGGATTAGTCTGCATTGGGATCTTTCCTGAAATTTTACAGGATATAGAGATTAATTTACTTTATAGTTATCTCTTAACTTGAGATTGGATAAATAGTTATCAAGAGATTTTGATCTTGGTTTTTATTCCTCCTCTTTCAAGATTGTGTATTATAATTGTCTCTATCTTGAGATTGCTAAGAGTACTTTATTAGATAGCTTAATTCCTAACTAACTTAGTTTAAAAGGGAGAGGGAAGTCTTTTTCAAGAAATGTCTTTATTATTTCTCATGCAATAATAAAATGTCAAGTACTCTAGACATATGAAAATGCAGATTTTTTCTTTGTGAATTATTCAACTTGATCAGTGTCTTTGTAACATGTTTTATGATGTATTACGATAGAGTTAGCATAGATGGATTGCTTATAGCTATGAGGAAGTCACTGTAATTTTGTTTTTCAGTTTTTTTCGTTTTATAAATGCATTTTGAGGTTAATAGATTAAATTTTACGGATAATAATAATAATAATAATAAAATAATAATAAAACGATTATCATATTTGTGTTCAACGTCCCCAACTTTTTTTTAGTCTTCTTTTTTTTTATGTGAATGATAATGGTTAAACTCTACACACCTTTAAAAAAAAATTAGGCTTAAGAATTAGGATTGTGTAATTTGGGTGACAAATGCAAAAGTTTGTTGGCCAGAAAAACAAAAAGCAGAAGTTTTAAAATTTTTGTATTTGCATAATTGAAGTTTCATGGCATATCCTTTTTTTTATATATAAAAAACTATTTAGCTCGGAGGAAAACAAACCCGCTATACCGGATGTGTTGTTCCAAGCCACTAACAAAATCACTGCATTTTTTATGTGTTTGAGTGTGGTGGACTAATATCATAACTAATATCACCCGATCCACCCTCAGGAAAAATCTTTTATTCTTACTCAATACATTGTGTTCACTGTGTATTAATGGTTTAAATTTTAAGTGAATTTCACTCTAGTTGTGTGGTTTAATTTTTAATTATTATTAATTTTTTAATTATAAATAAATGTACTTGTATTGTTATTAAAAAGTTATATTTAAAATATTTATAATTAAAATTATATATATATATGTATATTTACCGTGTCTTATGTCTGTATTCTAAAATTTTTAAATTTAATGTGTTCCGTATATGTGTCTATTTCCGTGCTTCGTAGTTACTTGTTCCAAACCACTAACAAAATCACTCATCAGGTGGACCTAACCACAAAGTAGAACTGCTTAACTATTTTCAGCCCCTCGAGCCGTCCGGGCTTGTTATTGTCCCGGTTATATAGTGTTTCTCTCTTTTTTCCCCCTCAACTTTCAGTTTAGAGTAATATTTACCATATATATATGTCTGTTATTCTGCTTGCAATAGCTTAGAATCATCATTTTATTGTATTTATTTATATCTTTTGTCATATTCACCTTAAGCGTGCCTGTACTTTTGTCTTGGGTTTTTCTTTTCTTTTCTTGGGATTTTTTTTTTCATTTTTTAAGTTGATTTCTATCATATCATATGTGATTTATTATACAAAAATGAAATAATTAATAGTATTTTTAAACGTTTTTTCCTTCATATATATAATTATTTATTTATAATAATAATTAATTAATAATTAATATAGTAAGTGAATAAAAACAATAATATAGTTCAAAAATTCTTAACATAACACAATTTTTTTATATTTAAATTTATTATATAAATTTTTTAACTTGATAGTGTACAACACAGAAAAAAAAAACTAGTTAATTATATATGTAATTCAGTGTTCGAAAACAGCATAGCATTTTCTTTCTAATATTTGTCTTATCTAACAACCATTATTGAAGCATAACTAAATTTTGACTAATTTTCCCTAGCTTCATAAGTTGCCTTTCGGTTGAAGTTGCACTGTTTATACCTTTATAAAGGTGGCAAAGAAGGCCTCGCATGTTACCGCTAGAAAATGTTATAACCTTCCAAAATTGGAAATATTTAAGTGATTGACTATATGGCTGAGAAAAGGTATATTATTGTTTATTTTTTCAATTATTGAAAATTTTAAATGCATTATTACAAAATCAGAAAATAAAATGAAATATGTTGAAGGTTGGGGTTGAAAAATGTAAAATATTATACAAATTACCTCTTCACTTTAGAACTTGGATGAAAAAACACTCTTATTTTTTAATTGGACACCCCAGCAGGGCAAAATTTTATATGTTTTAAACTAGTTATGTACATACACGTGCATATACAACTAGTTATGTGTCCCATCAGTCTGATAAATTTTAACGAAAAATATTTTATGTGCATTAAGATATGTATATTGTATATTAACGAGTAAAAGATATTAAATTATTTTATATATAATTGTAGTATTTTTATTATATATAAAATAATTTTATAAATAAATTAGATAAAATTAAATATATTTTAATTGAACAAATAATAAAACTAAATTTCAAACCAGTTATTCTCAACACTTCATTAGACAAAGAAACTTTTTTCACATTTCACTATCACATCCTATTATTTTCATTTTCTTTTTTAATTAATTATTAATTATTGATAATGTATATACATATTTTATTTTTGATTAATTATTCATATAATTTTAAATTAAATAATGATTAAATAAAAATTTATTTAAAATAAAAATTTTAAAATTTAAACTCTTAACATTACAAATAAAATTATTTTTAAATTATAGTTCACTTCCATTATACCAACCACTATTGTGTCATGTGTATATATATGTGTGGGTCTTTTTTTTTTTGGTCAACGTATAAATGTACATGTGTTTGTATATGCAATTTTGTTTTATTGGGCCGAAAGTGTGCATGCATGTTGGGAATTGAAGAGTTGAAGCAACAAGGCAATTGGGCATTACCTCAATGGGCTGGAGCCCTGAGTTGTGGCCCAATAAACGAGACAGGTGGTGATGGTGAGTGGCACAAGAAATAGAGAATGTTGAGGTGCACGCTCCAATTCCAAAAGTAGATGAAACCTCGTAAGCTACAGTGAAATCAAATCAAATGGATTTCTCCGAGAAGGACCTATTTGGCGAAGATTCCGACAACGACCAAGATGGGACCCACTCCTCCTCCCCATCTTCCTCCTCCTCTTCCGCTTCTTCCTCTTCTTCGTCATCGTCTTCTGCCTCGTCCTCCAACGCAAGTGATGGTGGTGGTGCCGATACCAGCTCCGCCAGCGGAAGCGCCAGTAGCGGCGGCGAAGATGACGAAGAGAATGGAGATGACGTAGAGCATACCAGCAAGCCCTATGCCTCTCATCCTGAAGACTACGAAGACAAAGATCTATTTGGCTCTGATAACGAAGATTACTGTAAAACCCTTGCTAAAAGCCCTTACCCCATTCCTGGTAAAATTCTCCTCCTTTTCTTCTTCCCATTTATGTATTGTATATATGTTGGTCAATTGTTCTTCTTGTATTGCTTAACTATGGCTTCTGTCTCTTCCCTTTGAAATGTAGTGTTAGTAAAAATTAGTGTATGTTAGTGTTGTTGCTCACTTATGAACTAGGAAGCAGTCACGGACACCTCAAAATAGTTGCTGTACCCCTCTCGGACACTTCGGATACTCATACTTGCAATTTTTATACCAATATACGAATGGGAATAGGAAATACCACAATAGGTAGATAAATGATAGCATTTTATTATGTTTACAAGGACTCATGCTAACTTTTAAAACATTGATTCTCTTTTTTAATTTAAGATTTGTGTTTTTATATTAATTTTATATGTTGTAGCATAGCCGTGTCATGTCTTATATTTTTTAAAATTTGCCATATCCCTGTATTGTATCCGTGCTTCCTTGCTTATGAGCAAAGCCTGTTCCATTATGAACATTTAGGAAGGTGAAAGACTATGTATGCCTGATATCCAAACAGCGTATATTCCCAGCAAGGAATATATTGTGCCTTTCTTTTTTTGTGGCAAAATGGTAATTCATTGCATCTACTAGGCCTGTTTTGGACTACCATCTTGCAATGATGCTTCTGAATTGTTGAAGCAGTTGAAAAAATATTAGTGAATTAAAGAAAATGACATTGTTGATTTTTCTTTCTTAATTCGTTTTATGGCAAGATGTGGTTTTCTCTGGCAGTACTGCCTGCCACCCGCAATGCAAATAATCAGGGTAGAGGGGGTTTTGGCCGTGGTCGTTGGCAGCCTGGCCATCAAAATGATAGAGGAGCAGGCCTTCTTCCTCGTCCTGGACCTTATCCTCAGAGGCAAAATTTTGGGTATGGAAATAGGTTTGCAAATGGCCGCCACGATGAACGATTTGTCTCTGATATGAAGCTTTCGAAGAGTGAAGAAACTCTGTCAAGAAAGTGCATCGCTTTTCAGGAGGTAGGGAAATGCCATTTTCCTATATTTTACAGCTGCTGCTGCATCAAGCAAGTTAATGGTCAATTTGCTTAGAGAATTAAAGAAATACAAAGATAAAGTTTTTATATCTCATTTTTAAGCTTTTCTCACTTTGTTGAAATGGGGAGGAAACAAAAAGGAATTGTCGGGTTTGCATGGTAAAAGCCAACATCGTAATACAGCTTTGAGCCCTGATTCTGTTTGATTTAAATATTGAAGCTAGTGTCTTGTTTCTCTGCCATGATTTCTTACCGCATTGGCTTGGTATATTGTTTTTAAATTGCCCTTCTGGATGTGTATGTTCTGATTATGTTTTCTTGATTATTCTGATAGCCATGTGAAATTGCCTGCTATAGTCGTGTTGAAGGCGGAGAAGTATATTTTGATGATCGTAGCTTGGTAAGCTATTTGGGGCTCCTCTATTATTAGGTTTTTCGTTTTGTTTGGTTCTGTGTGCAGATCTTGATGGTATGATGCTCATTTAAGTACTTCCTTTTTCCTGTTTATTTAGAGGCTTTTTAAGCGCCTTATCACTGAAGATGTTGGAGCTGATTTGAATGAAGGTTATGATACATTCATTGCCAAAAAAGGTATGTGATTTACCTATAACTTTAAGCTGCTGGTTTTCAATTTTGAAAGTTAGATTTCCAAATGCTACTTGGAAGATCTGTGCATGAGAAGTGATGTTACTGTTTTTGTTAGTAATCCATTTTTCTTCTGCTGTTAATTCCTAAAGCAGACTTAGGTTCAGAGGGCTTTGGTGATCTTCTTGGTTGCATTAGAGACAAAAATATCCCCCTTCAAAACATTCATTTTGTGGTATGCCGTATATCATAATCTAATTTTTCATAATCTTTTAATACATTATCAAATTGATTTCTGAAGGTCATACATTAATCTTCTTTTTTATCCTTTGCAGACATTCCGTAACAATCTTAACAAGGTAATGGATTATTCATTTTGAATTATGTTTGCTCCTAGTCTGAGTCTTACCATATCATTATTTTTTAGAAATTTATGAGCTAAGTAGTGATAACCTTGTGAGTTTTTAAACTTAGCTGTGATGAACGATGAGCTTATGAGCTAAATACTCCTGTCTTTGCAGATACTGGCTACAGCTTATATCCGTCATGAGCCTTGGGAAATGGGGGTGCACAAAAGGAATGGTGTTGTCTATCTTGATGTGCATAAATTACCAGAGAGACCACAGAGTGATTTAGATCGTAGGAGGTACAGGGCTTACATGTTTTTTTATTTTATTATGCTTGGATATGTAAATCTTTAATGTCAATAGCAATGGAGCAGCAACTAAGGCACATAATATGGGTATGTTTGTGTGTATATAAGAGAAAGTAACCAATATAACAAAAAAAGGGGTAGATGTTAGGGAAAAAGGAAAAGGATCTTACTTAGGGGAAGCATTGATGATATCAAGCTGATTGAAATGTCATGCATTGATTGCACACTATCTTTTTCCCTCAACATGGCTAGAAATAGTGCTTTATATTGAAATCAAGCTGGAAAACTTAGGTTAATTGGTGGGGGCAGATATTGAGTTATTGACGATATGGAATACTAAATGCAATCAAGAAATGTTTAATTTTTAAAATGAAAGGGCAAAAAGAAAAAAAGTGGTGATGTTTAATTTGTAAAAAAATGATGTTGTGCTTTCTACCACTCAACTGGTAGAGAACCTAGTAGGTTTCTTCCCCCTTTTTGCTTTCATTTTTTTAAATTTTTGATTGGATAGGCTTTAAAATTGATGTGTTTGGCAATTAGATGTTATTGGGGATATTGTTTTGAGAGCCTTGCCACTGAAGATCCTAGAAGAGCTGATGGAGAGGGGATTCATCATGTCGACGCAAATGTTGAATTCTGTTCTGTGATTAAGACAAAATTAGGGGCTCACCGTATCCTGATGGGTGCTGAGATGGATTGCTGTGATTCGACTGATGATGGAAAGAGATTTTATGTTGAGCTAAAGACAAGTCGCGAGGTTGACATAGTCCCAGCTGCCTTGTGTTTTACTTCTTTAATCCCAGCTTTTATTTTATTTTTTTAAAAATAGCATTTATGTTGGCTTAATGACATGAATCTATCATTTCTAATGATGCAGTTGAATTATCATACTGAGGAAAAATATGAGAGGGAGAAACTGCTAAAGTTTTGGGTACATCTCCTATATTTTGTCATGAATTCTTATGCTTTCCATCACCATGTGTTCCTTTTTCACTCGAGTGTCATGAATTCAACAAGGCCTCTGTTGTTGCTTGCAGATTCAATCATTCTTGGCAGGTGTTCCATTTATTGTCATAGGATTTAGGTAATTGTTTTTATTGTTTCGTATCATTACTCAATCTATGATCTTTCTTAACACTATGCTGGAAAGTAACTCACTTTAGGTAGATTTTGCAAAATTGATCTCAGCTCATTGAAACGTAATCATCCTCTTTCACATAACATGCTTGACAAATGAAAATTCATACTGCTAGTAGTTTCTACTTTGTGTTTGTGTTAATACTAGTAAGTAAGCTTGTGCTTTGCACTGGAATACTTAGCACTTTTTTTCTTCTAATATTAGACTATAATTTTAAAATTGGTAATATTTTGTATATTAAAAATGATTAAAAATGTACACCTTAACTTAACATACACAATAATTAAATATTTTATTAAAATATAATTCAAATAAATATTAATTCCCATATATTCCTTAAAATTTGAATATCAAAGTTCACAATTTTGAGTAATTTACTATGGACTTATTTGAATATCACAATATGATACTTGTTTTAAATGAAATAAACAATAAGATATATCATTTCCCCTTGAGTAAAGATTTACATTGTCCACTCATATTTTCCAATTTGCTTTTCGCATAATACTCCAGTGACATGCACTGATGCATTTTATAAGGACCCATCCCACCACCGTGATCTGCAAAACATTAACAAACCAACATGAGATCATGAGAAAAAAAAAAGGCTGATAGCATTGAAAGAGAAGTGAAAATGAGAATGGGTAAAAAGAATGGGGAAGAATAAATATAACATCAATACTACAATGCGAACATGTAAATATATCAAGTCTCAAATCTCAAGCAACATACACTAAAATTAGTTATTTATTTATTTAGAAGAGAAAGCAGAGCAGTAAATCAAGAAACATTAGTAGCTGCAAAGTAACATGGATTTAAAAGTTTAGTTATATAATATATATTTTTAATTTATATAACAAATAATAATTATAGCAAGCGGAAAACAAAACAGGAGTTCTCTTATCCCATAATATAGTAGCGTAGATAGAAAACAAATTGTGGATTTCATTTAACAAAAAATAAAATTGAATGTATTGGAATTATTTAAATTAAATTCAAAGAGCTTAGAACACTTCCATTATGTAGCATACTCACGTAAGTATCAACAGCACATGGACCAATGCTACATGAATCTAAACCCATGGCACCATTGCTAATTGCCACAAAATTTAGTAATAAATAGAAAAAGGAGAATATTGTGAAGCCTTGCCTTTTGGGAGGAGATTTGCCAACTGAAGCTTGTTTTGATGGTCTACTAAACTATCAAGTTCCATAGTGTATAGTAGTTTTTTACCACAAAGTAACATACTTACATAGACAAAACCAAAATAACATTTTCAAAGGAAAATGTTAAACTGTAAGTAGTGATAATAATTTTCTTCAGAGAACATATAGTAAAGTTTCCCAACTTTAAAAGTGCTCCAATGTAATACACATTACCATAATGCACATTAGCATGAAGAAACAAAATAAATTTTGACCACTCATAAAAACCTTATTCACAGAAGCACAAATGCCTTTGAGTCATGTGGTCCAGTGCGATCTTCTCATTTCTATTAAGATGAAAAAGCAAAGCTGTGAGATATTTAATGAACAGATATTTAAATAGATTAGTATTTCCTATAGAAATTTTGACAACTGCCTCAGAACTTGGAATGAATTAATGGGAAAGCTAAACACCAGCACGATTGAAGAGACAGAATAGATGAAAATAAAGAAGATTTACAGCAGAAAAAAGTGAAAACAGATCTATGAGCAAGAAGTCAGGCCAAGGGTAACTAAAATTTCATACATATATTGCAACGCAACCTGCATAACTTAAGCAGGTGAAATTGCATATGTTTGAGATAATCATTCTTCTTTGCAGGCCTCTCAAATCTGAAGTTAAAAGGCCTTCATGAATGTTTAAAAGCAATTTTAGTGTAATTCTAAAATATATCCATAAACAAAGGTTTACATGTTCTGGAATGAAGCAATAAATGTTTATAGATTATAGATATAGACTTACCATTAATCAGTTTAAAAGATGTGGGAAATGTCCTTCATTGAGTAGTACACGAAATATCAGATTTGTTTGATAAGTAAAGGGAGGATCAATAACAATTCGTCTTGCTCTTTGGTTCCTGAGCACATAAGCAGTAATACAAAAAATGTTAATGTAAATCTGAATTGTACTGGGTGTTTTTGTAAATTTCTATACAAAGAGCACATAAGAACATATCAGGTTTCTACTTTGTGTTTGTATTAATATATCTTAGCTGTGATACAGGGATGATGCAGGTCGTCTTGTTCGGACAGAAAGACTTAGAACCAAAGATATAACACAGAGAGTAAAAATGAAGAACTACTGGCAGGTACATTTTAACTGCTGTAAGGTGCATGATGGGCGTTGACTATTGCAATAGTTAATTTGCAATTATGGTAAACTCCCCTGTCGGTCACATGTGGGTTGAAAACAGAGGATGTTCCAAATGTTAAATTCCTTCTCAGACATCAAGGTGTATATCTACATATGTGCTATACATGCAATCGATGATCACATACCTAATTAAGGATCATTTGGATCAGTTAATATCATCTTAAGAGTAAGAGGAAAAAATATCAGAACGTCATTTTGAGTCTGAAAAATGTTGAATGTGTCCTTTTTATTTTATTTTATTCTGATTATCAACAAAATTTGTTGTCAGGGAGGAGTCTGCTTGGCATTTGCTGATGAAGTATTATGCTGGCTTTATGGAACTGTCAAAGAAAGTGAGTATTATTAGACTCCGTGTGTTTTGTTTGGCTGTTGCCGAAACAGATATAGAAAGGATGATGAAATCTTGGTGGAACTCCTTTTCAAATCAAATGCAGTTCATTATATAGGACCAAATGCTTTCTTTAACATTAATGTGTTTATTTCTTGGTTTCAGATGAAGATTACATATTGCAGTTTGCTCCACCTTTCAACCGTTTGGAGCTTCTGCAAGCCCAGTCTTGCCCAGATGTAATTGCTAGTCATCTGGAGCTATTGTGAACAATTGGAGACTTTACAGTTGCTTAAACAATCCAATATACGAAGAAAGGGGAATCAACTCTGTATTTTCCCCTTTAGCTTTAATCAGCTCATGAACTTTTGGGATACGGGTACCCTACGTGACTGCTGAGAATTGCATTCTCATCTTAATAGAAATCTGCGGAAAATATTATGGCCTTTTTCAGTGGGAAAATAGTTTTCCATTTTATTGTTTTCAACTTTCTGTATCCTTTTTCTAAACTTACTTTATTTGGAAAACTCGAATAATGCGTTCACGTAGTGGAAACAAAAAATTGCTTTCGAAGAATTAGGTTAGTGGTAAGACTAATGCTATTTCACAGGAATTTGGATTCGTGAAATGTATAAAGAATGCAAATTTGCATTGCAATTAGGCTGTGTTTTATTGCCTCTTACACAGGCCAGTATCACATGAATGATTTAAATATCACTAGTTAACGTGTTCGTGTATTAGCTCACGAAAATGGTTTTGTGGGAAATAACAATGCTCTATTGGTAAACACTTTTAGTTACGTTCATAGAAAGTAAAATTTATATTAGTATTTTATTGCACTTTGTTATTTGTTGATAAGTTTTTACCAGTGAATGAGATAAGGAAAATATTTGTTTTAGAGGTGATAATTAAACCAAGCTCGTCAATTTATTCCATTTTTTAAAATTAAATGGTAATTGAAACACATTACTTGGCATCATTTATAATCAAGGAGTGGTTAGAAGCCTAGCATGAACGAGATTCTAGGTCTGTTTGTTTATAAACTATAATCTACTTGTTTCAAGGCTGAGATTTCGATGCCAAACATGACAATTTATTCTTTACATAATTGAAAAATAAAATTGCTCCAATGGGGTAATGGAAATGGGGCTTTAAAAACATGTCATATAACATTGAAAACTTCAATAAATATCAGATTTCATTATAGAATACAGCATCATTAACCCGATATCTGCCAAATTTTCACTGTTGTAAGTATGATCATTTATCGCAAGACATTTTTGCAAACAAATAATAAGCAATCTAAACTTGAACTATAGTTTGATAGAATATGCAGCGGACAAATTTAATTCATGAAAGATCTTATTAAAGCCCAGAAATCATAAACTTCATACATAATTGATGAATTAACTGAATATGAAACCACTCATTTCTTCTGTCATTTGACATATTCATAAAAATTTTCGTCTAATCTTAAATAGTGAATTTCTCAAGGGTTTTATTATAGGATTTTGCTAACAATTATCTTAAGGAATTTAATATAAAAAAATTTATATGAAAAATGTTTTTTTTAATTCCTAATAAATTAAATACAATATGTTTTAATCAAAAATTTATTTAAATTCTTTAATAATTAATAAATGAGCTTAGGATACTTACTAGTAAAAATATTTATTATATGACAGATTGAAAATATATGTACTTAGTTGTGTATCCGTGTAATATACTCCTAAAGCTGTAGGCTTGTAGCACATATGAAGTATGAACGAATCACTTTATGAGATGACATGTTTATTTGTCGTATTTCCACCTATACTTGATGATAAGTTGATATCTTGGTCATTATTGGCGTATGGTTCAAACAAGATGGTGATCTAGCATTGAATCCTTTGTTGTCTTTAAGCAATGCGAGTTTTCATTGAGGTTATTTTCTTGGATTGGATTCTGTTTTGTTTATTATGACCACTTTGACTTTGAATACCACTTTGACTTTGAATCAATGTCCACAGTTAGATGATTATTTTTGACTTTGAAAAAGTATTGATACAATTGATGAATGCTGAGGATGTGATTGCGAAACCAAATTATAGAGTTGCAGGTGTACTGTATTTGTGTTGTTGAACCAAATCTACTGTGCTCAAACTTACTAAGAAAATTTCACCTATAGG
This sequence comes from Ormosia semicastrata, assembly GCA_029884595.1. Lineage (NCBI taxonomy): Eukaryota > Viridiplantae > Streptophyta > Magnoliopsida > Fabales > Fabaceae > Ormosia > Ormosia semicastrata. The sequence continues at coordinate 18,307,331 of JAQQTO010000037.1, read as the reverse complement.
TCAACATGACCATGTAGGAATAATAATCACTCAATGTTTCCTACCACATTGACATTGGCACAATGGAAGAGTACAGCACGAGTGTAGTATAAGACTTTCAATTTAGATAGATGTTGTAGGCAATGTTGTAATTTTATTTTACAGTGCGGTAACTATGAAGAATTTAAAAGGAAAGGGAAAAAAACCGAAAAAATGTTGGTTGAAACAAAGACATGGAAACATGGTGATGAAAGGTAAGAGAGACACGTAGACAAAACACAAAAATGGTCCAACTTAATATGCTAATCACATGCGAAACATAGTTTAGTTTGATGGCGATGCAGTGCTGCCGATTTATTATGGGCAACAATACAATATTCCAAACTTTAATAGTAAAGTTGTTAGAGAAACACTAGTATATTTATTTTTGAGTAATGATAATAAAAACTTCTCACTCACATTTGTGCTTTGTGGATGATTTGGTCTTGTTTGCTAATGCTTCCTCTAGCCAGGTTCAGGTTATAAAAGGTATTTTGGATCTTTGCTATGATAGTTCGGGTCAAAAAGTGAATAGTGAATAGTGAAAAGTCTTGTGTTTATTTCTCTAAAAATATTAATCATGGGAGACGTGAGGAGCTGAGTGCGACTCTAGGGTTTTGTCTCACTTTTGATTTGGGTTGATACCTTGAAATTCCTCTATTACATAAGAGGCAAAGTGCAGGGGATTATTGTAACACCCTAGCTCTAGGGCCCAACTAATGTAACACCCTAACTCTGGGCATCACATTTCTGACTTTCGACTCATAATCTGAAAAGAAGTTCGCACAAAGTTTGAGTTATAAAAGATGGGTTTTAAAATTCCTTCTTTACTGAAACGTAAATTTACTGAAAATATTAGGTAACATTGAAAATCATATTTCAACTATTCATTATACAATACTTACACCAATTAATATCACAATTTAAAGAGAATATATAATTAACAGACTTATATATTTTTGACAGACAGTAGCAAACCCCATGACGGGTCCTACTTAATAGCACGGTACAATACTAGCGAAAAACTTTAACATACTTATTCCTTATCTGTCTATCTTGATGTATCAAACATCTGTTCCTTTGTCAACACTACACACCTTTGAGTCCTGAATGTCCACTCCTTATTGTTATCTCCAATCTCAGAGTATCCATCGCCCGTTATGTCTAAGACAACTCGATCCTTCTATTATTTGATTTTTAACAGTACAGACACAGCAAAATAGGATAACAAAGAGGTGAGATCACCTACACCAATACCAATATGGCAGCACAGAGATAACACACAGCCAACAATATCATACAAATAGATCATACCATAATCATGTTATCAGCATTATCATCATCATCATCCAAGTATTCATAACAATCGTTATAACCAATATTCCTCAATTAATATATCACACAGATATAAATGTTCAGATTATGCATATGCACAAAGACTCAGTTTTTCAAAAACAACTCCATGGAGGTTTTCACAATTTCAAGAAGAATGCTTTGGTCAATTGTCAGCCTTAGCCCAAAGACAATCTCCCAGTCGTTGAAAAGAATTGTGTTCTTGTCGGGTATCGTCAATGCGTTGCAACGATCGCACGCTAAGTGGCACATTTTAGCCACCGTTTCATCGAACCACCGCTACCTCGTTCCCAAGATCCATCATAGACCTCACTATCAATTCTCATTCCCTCTTCAACCATAAAGGCCATAAAAGCTATTAGCTATATTTTATACAATGCACGAATATATCAGTGCAAGTCCAACTCCAAAGGGCCAAATCTTTTCAATTTCATTTGTTCAATGTAATCATATGCTTCAACATATTTTTTTTTTCAATGCACGTATAATGCATCAAATCTAATCACAGACATATCTTTCTAATGCATGTATAATGCACCAAATGCTTAGTCGCGTAAAAATATACGTTTCTCAAATCGCATATTATTTTTCCACTGTTTCAAAATTGCGTATCTTAAAAATTATTTTTTTAAGTTACGTAAATCATTTTCTATCATTCTCAAAATATTTAAAACACTTTCCAAATCTCATAACAATTTTTCACCATTTTTCAATCACGTAAAATATTTCTCAATATTCCAAACATTATTTTGGACTTTCAAATAAGTCAATATCATTTTCAACACATTTTTAAGATACGTAAATAATTTTTCACCACAATTCTATTACGAAAAATATTTCTTAACCTTCAAAAATTCCATTTCATCCTTTCTCAAAATATTATGACTTTGTACTTCATTTTTCATATTTTCTTACTCAAGAAAATCTTTTTCCACGTTTACTCAAGAAATTCTTTTTCAAATATAATCCACAAAATTACTTTTCCATTGATATAAATCAATATTTCAAATCTTAAAATTTCCAAACGTTTCAAAACTTGAAAATAAGTTATACTTGAGTAAATTCTCAAAATACCATATTCTCCATTTTTCCTCAAATCATTTCCAAATTAACCTACTTCAAAATAAATTGAAGTTTGAAAACATTTTCGCTTTATAAAACTTAATTTTTCAAGTGAGTAAAATACTTTGATTCCCTTTTCAAATTTCTTGTATTAAATCAATTATATTTCCACTTGAAAAATTACTTTGTTTCATCAAAATCTAGGCATTACTATTTGAAAAATTATCAAAATATTTTTTCTTTTAAATTAATTTGAAGTTTAATACTTTCAATCTTCTTTTTCTTTTATTTATGAAAATTTCACTTCACTTAATTTATAACACTTAATTCCCTTTTCAAAAATCATTATTTGAAAATTCTTGTATTTCATAGCATCAAAACATTTTTCTAAATTATCAAAACCTTATAGATGGTCATTGGAACCATGAAATATTTTTCTTCTAACTTAAATAAATTTCATTCTTGTTTCTACACAAAATAAATCAATAAAATTTCATTCTAAAATTTGTGTTCATGTTTTCTTAAAAAAAACAAACCTTTAGTTCATTTTCCATACTCCTCAAATCAATCCAATTTTATTCTTCCATAAACATATTAATTTGTAAACACCTATTTTGAGGTGTTTTGGCTAGTTCTAGGGATCAAAATTTAATTTCCTTATTCTTAAAAAATTTCAACATTGACCCTCATCAAGGGCATCAAAACCGTAGCTCTTTCTTGGAACCAAGATCAATTTTCTTTCCATCCACACATCATGGCATGCATATATATATTTCATCATAAATATCACAAACATGTCATATACTCATCATGCATATTATAAGTATACTATTAAAGCCATAAAATCATGCAAAACATATTAAGCATAGACAAAAATAATCAAAGCACAAGAAAATAAAGCAAAGCTCATAAACACACAATTAATTATTACATGACCATGGATTGGAATTCTCACATGAATTCACAATCCATCAAATATAAGACTATCTCCCACCACCATAATTGGTTGGTGAGATGGATCTCTCTCTTACCTCTTGAAGATCCTCAAAGCTTCTTGATTTTGCTTCTCTTTCCAAGTCCTTCAACACCAAAGGACTTCACCAACAAGAACTCTAGAACTTGATCTTAGTAAAAGTCCTTCAAGATGGAAAATTTAGAGAAAGTCTTCAACATGAAAGTTGTTTAGAATAAGGTAAGGATTCAAGATCTATGGTTGGATTAAATTAAACAAACCATGGAACAATCATGGCTTAGAAAATCATAAACATGAATTTAAACCATAAAAACCAAAGTTTATCTCTAGGAAAGTAAGGTAAAAGTGGGATTTTGAAGCACTTAGAGTGGGATTTTGGAAAAATTTTCTAAATGAAAAGTGTTTAGAATGGTGTTTAGCTTTAGGAAATGATGAAAGTGAAAATTATAGGTGATGGATAGTGTATTTGGGTGTAGAGACCGAACCAATGGAGAGAAAATGGAAGGAAAAATGGTTGCTTGGTTCTTAGGATTTTGAGAGAATAAGATGGAGGCTTTTTTTGGTGAAGTAGAAAAATGAATATGGAGAGTGTGACCAAAGGTGCTGCTGCCGTGGGAGTGAAAGAATGGAGAGATATGAATTTATTTGACATAATTGAAGGCTATCACATGATCGCACAAAGTCTTCCACTTTGTCATCTTTTTCTTTGATTAAAAAGGCTATACAAGCATGTCTAAACATGTCTCTCCTTCCTAACACTCCAAAACCGTCCCCCTTCATCATGCACTCCAAAGTTGTCATAATTACTTGCTAATTGATTAGTTAATTCATTAGATTAAGTTTCCTAATCAATCTTAACTAATTTTCTAATTACATAACTAATTAATTAGACATATTATTTCATATATTATAATCTCTAATTAAAATTAAGATATCTAATTAAGAATTAGATTATAACAATTTAACATTTAATTTAGTTTACTTGGCTTGTTAATTAGGCCATTATTTGAAGTTCTAGCCATTGATTAATTCAATGGTTAGGATTTAGGTAGACTTTTGATTTAGAAGATTAAATCTAAGCCATTAGATCCTTCTCCTTTAAATTCTAGCCATTAGATGTGTCTCCAAAATAAAGGGTCAAGATTGCTTCTTCTTACTTTTAATCCAAGGGTCATAATTAGTTTTCTGCTTTTTTTTAGACTAAATCTCCACCTCGTGATTAATTTTAATTCAATTGTCATAAATGATCTTTGTCACTTTTTAAGACCAAATCTCCACCCTTGATCAACTCTAAATCCAATTTGTAAATGGTCACTTTATATAATTAATTTTATACCGTTGATTAAATCTATGGTTGATATTGAAGAATTTTTAACTAAGTTTATTTTCACACCATTGATTAAATCAATGATGATTATCTTATATTTCTTTATTAAATTTATTTCTTAACCGTTAATTGAATCAATAGTGGATATCCAAACCACTAATGTTGACTTAAGCAATATAATTTCTATTTATCTACTAAAAATCCCACGAAAGAATATATTTATTGATTTTTATTTTTCGATAAATAAATACAAGATAAAACAAATTTTCTAAAATCTGCTTTTGGATTCGAGTTTAGTAAGATCCTGTCTCCGAAACAAGACAAATTTTTCTATGCGTAGAAAAAATTTTTACTTTGGGACCCACCTGGGCCCACGTATGGTCACCTAGGCCCACAAACACCTCGTGGGGCCCACAAACAGAAAAAAATTTAAAATCACACAAAAAATCACAAAAATTAGAAAACGTATGAAAATCATGTCAGATTGTTAAAAATAATTAACAATCTAAAATAAATACGAAATATTTTCCCGGCAAAAATTATTATTTTTCCGACACGAAAATCACTCAAAACGATCAAATACGTTGACGGAATAAACAAAATAATTTTACAAAGATCCAGAAATTACTAAACAAAGAAAATTACATTGTTGTCAAAATTATTGTTTAAGAGATAGGAAATTTGGGGTGTTACAATTATGGTTATTTGCTTGATCGTGTTTCAAATAAGTTGAATGAATCGAAAGCTAGAACTTTGTATATGGCAAGGCGTATTACTCTTGCCCAATCTGCGTTAGCAACCATTCCCTCTTATGTTATGCAGTGAACTCTATTGTCTATCAAAGTGTGTAATCAAGTGGATAAGGCCTATAAGAATTTTATTTGGGGATCATCTAGTGAGCAAAGAAGAGTTCATCTTGTCTCTTGGGATGATATTTGCAAACCTAAGAGTTTAGGAGATCTTGGTTTCCATAAAGCTCATCATTTGAATCTTGCTTTTCTCATGAAGCTTTGTTAGAGTATGATTCATAAACCAGGTGCACTTTGGGTTCATGTGCTCAAAGCTAAATATGGCTGCTCGGATAGCTTTATTCCTTCTATGCATTCTCGTCCTTCTATGTCCAACTCATGGCGAGGTATTTGCATGGCTTGGAATAAATTTTTTAATAACCTAGTTTGGCATGTGGGTAATGGGAACACAGCTAGGTTTTGGACAGATCATTGGATTTCTAGTGTGCATAGACTAATAGACTTTGCTACTGTGCCTGGAGATTTTTTAGATAAGTATGAAGTGGTTGCTAGTTTTGTTGATCACCATGGTTCTTGGAATGTCCAAAAACTCTCCCAAGCCTTACCTTCTGATTTTGTTGATATTGTTGTTACTTTGCGTGTTCCTAGCAGTTCTGATATCGTTGATACAGTTGCATGGATGAGGAATTCTAATGGTAGTTTTACTATCTAGTTAGCCTATGAGATATGCTCAAATCAGGGAGCAGTTTCGATGGATTTTACCTTCAAAAAGGTTTGGAGTTTTGATGCCCCACAAAAGCTTCACACCTTGATTTGGTTAGTTGCAAATGATGCTATTCTGACAAATGGGAACAAGTTTAGAAGACATCTTACTGATAATTCTTGTTGTCCTCTTTGTGGAGATAGTAACGAGAATGTGTTGCATGCTTTGAGTGATTGTATTGCTATTAAAACTTGTTGGCAGAAGCTTCTTCTTCCTGAGCACCATTCTAGCTTCTTTAATGCATCTCTCTTTGTGATTGGGTGGCTTTGAATTTATCTCAGCACTTGGGCTTGGCGTCTAAGAGATAGGGTTTGGTTTATGCTACTGGTTGCTCTATTATTTGGTATAGGAAAAATAATTATATCTTTCAAGGAGTGGATCTTAGTGCTAATAATCTTCTTAAGCAAATTATTGGGGTCACAATAGATTATAGTAATGCTCTGAGTGCCTTTCATGGAGCTAAACGGATTATGGCTAATTACAAGATGATAGATATATCTTGGAATCCTCCTCTTGAAGGATGGACCAAGATCAATGTTGATGGATCTTTTCTTTCTGACTCTTCCTCTACAGCTTGTGGTGGTGTTCTCTGAAATAACTAGGGTGGGTTTCTTAGAACCTTTGTTGCCAACTTGGGTAGCTATTCTATAACAGTAGCATAACTTTGAGACCTTTATCTAGATTTGAAGACAACTTTTGAACTTGGATTTCGAAAGGTTATTTTGGAGGCAGATTCCTGTTTTGTCATCCAACTTGTGGAAAGTGGATATCAACCTTGGCACCCGTGCTATGTTCTTTTCCAAAGAGTTTAGGATCTTCTTAAGAAAGAGTGACAGGTTAAGATTTGTCATTCTTATCGAGAAGCCAATAGTTGTGCATATATTCTTGCTAGAAGAGGCTATCAACTCTCCTCTGGTATTTACTTTTTTAATTTACTTCTTGATTTTCTTCAGCTAGCCATTACTGTTGATAATGGTTTAACTTCGTTTCAACGTATTATTGTTTCTTAGTTTGTTGTTTGAGCTTTTACTCTTTTGTTTATCAATATATATATATATATATATATATATATATATATATATATATATATATAAACTTCTCATGAAAAAAATTTATACGTAATAATATATTTATAATTAAATTTTATAATATGTATATATTTTTAATTTTAAATTATATTTTAAATAATAAATATATTATCACATAAAAAATTTATTATGAATCTAAATTTATATTAAAATTTAATTAATTAATTAATTAACGCCTCAGATACTCACTCTTTCTCTCTCTTAATATTGAGATTGAAGTTGAGAGTGGCGTGTTGCTTTAGTTTGTGGCACATGGTTATTTTGATATGGTGGAAGGAATAGAAAATTTAATGAAGAGAATTATTAAATTTTTAATATTTATTTTATTATTAATTCATTTCATTAATTTATAAATATTATTAAAAAAATATTAGTAATATTTATTTTTAATTTAATAATAAAATAAATATTAAAGAAGTATTAAAGAGTATAAATAATTTTCTTTTGATAAATTAATATTTTATTTTATTAGATAGGGGTAGGATATTCATTTCATTAATTTATAAGTAAAATACTGGGTATTAGTTGGAAGAGAACCCACTCCGCTTTAAAGTTAAGTTAAAAATAAAAATAAAATGAAAATCGATGAGTTGGCGGGTGTCAATAGTAATATTTATTCAATAAATAAAAAAAATAATAATAATAATGATAAAAAATTATAAATAAAAAGTAATTTTTAAAATAATCTAATTAAGTTCATGTTAAATTATATAATAAAAAAATTTTTTTTTATAGATAAATTTTTAAAAAAAAAAAAGAACCCGTAGATTATTATGTTTTGGTTGAGATAGGATGGTGAGAGAGAGGAAGGAGGAGAGATAAGAACGAGGAGAGAAAAGAGGAGGTATTATGTACAGTAACAGAGAGAGAGGAGGAGGAGGAGGAGGTGAGTCAAAGTGGGAGTTGGGTGTGGATTGGAGGAAGGACAAGCAGCTGCAGCGATCCTCTACTTCTACTTCTACTTGTAGGCCAATCAAATCCCTATTACCCCACACTCTCTCTCCCTCTAACAACTCCAACGCTTCTCATTCTCATGGTTAGTATCTATTACCTGATTCCCTGTGTTTCCACATCATACAAATCCCACATTTTAACTTTACATTATTTATTTATTTTTGGTTGCCTCTCCACTCTCCACTTAATTTCCTCCCCGCCTTACCCCTGCATGTTGATTCAATGCTCATTCATTTTTGTTTCTCCTCAGTTGATGAGTTCAGTTTGGTACATTTTTATTTTTCAATATTAAGCTTTTCCAAATATCAGGTGATTTTAGTTTGGTACATTTTTATTTTTCAATATGAAGCTTTTCCAAATATCAGGTGATTTTACCTATTCTTCTGCAACAGTGTGAAATGTATGTTTGTTGCTATTCTACCCCAAAAAAAATCAAAATCAAAATTTCAATCTTGAAGATGATAGGCAAGAGGATGTTAGAGTACTCCAATATCTGCTGATTCATAACCCTAAATGCTTTAAGCAGAACTGTACCTAATCTACGTATTGCTTTTGGTTATTTATTTTTAAGTTATTAGTTCTGCAACATAAAATTTAACAGGAAAACAAAAATTGCCAGCACTTACCAAAGATGGAGGTGAGAGGAGAGCTGACAATGAGAGGGAGAATGTTGTAAGGACTATGGACATCACACATCTCTACATTAGTATGATATTGTCTATTTTGGGCCCAATCCTCATGGATTTGCTTTTGAGCTTTTACCCCAAAAGGCCTCATATCAATGGAGATATATGTTCATACTTATATATCCATGATCCTCCCCACTTCTAGAAAATGTGAGACTTTGGTCGCACACCCAACAATCCTCCTCTCGAACAAAAGACCATCGAGCCTCCCTTCAAACGATCATCCATCCGTCCACATCCACGGATTCCATCGTGAGCTAACCAGGGCCCACCACTTTCGTTCAGCATTCAGAGGATTCATCCATCATGGCTAACTCCGGGGCATGGCTTTGATATGGTGTCATCAAGAGAGCTCAGCTCGCATCCAAGAGCACACATACTTCTTCATACTTGTACCGCCGTCGTCCGCCATCTACAACGGAACCCGCCGCCTACTCCACATCGCTAGGAAGACTTTCTACACAAAGGGCCCTATATGAATCTAATAATTTCGTTAATAATTTCCTGTCCAGAACTTTCACTCAAGTATTCAAGAATCAAGATTAAAATCCACACCAATAAATAAATAAATAAATCAAATAGGGTGTACTGCCTTGAGGTTCCTTGAAATGAGGAATCCAAAGCTGGAGGGTAGAACAAGGAGTGTTAGTGTGTTTAAAATCATATACACTAATTTTGCATCATAATTCTTAAGTAACTGAATTTAGCTGAACAAAATTAAAAACAGAGAGGATGAGTTTTATGCCTTGGGTATCCACAAGGCAATTTACCTGAGAAGCAGCACTAGAGTTGTACTAGCTAGCATAAAGAGCATAGTCCATCTCAGCCCAAATTGGATCTAATTGTTTCTCTTCTTCTAATTTCTCCGCTGGTTTTGGCTCCTCAGGTGAAAATGAAAACTTGGGTGGCAAATCCATAATTGGATTTAGTTCATGGTCGTTTGCCTCCTCCAGAGGGACCTCTCCCTCACCATAGATAGAATCCCGAAGAATGTTAAGCATACCAAAATCTTTTGGATCATTGATATGTTTCTTCCTTGGGAATGCAGAAGCTTCCCTTTTGTCACCACTAACCCGAGAAGCAGGACCAAAGTTGTGATGTCTGGCATTAAGACCAAGGTCCATCTCAGCCCAAATTGGATCTAATTCTTTCTCGGATTCTGATTTCTCTGCTGGTTTTGGCTCCTCAGGTGAAAAAGAAAACTTAGGTGGCAAATCCATATTTGGATTGAGTTGCTGGTCTATTGCCTCCAGAGGCACCTCTCCCTTCCCATAGATAGAATCCTTCAGAGTCTTAAGCACATCAAAATCTTATTTTTTGTGTTTTTTACTCGTGAGTTTCCCTTTGTTGTGCACTTTCTGCACACATGCATAACCTTTTCTCTTGTAACCACTAGATTCTTGTTCATCAGATTCAGACCCACTTGCCTCCTCTTCACTGTGATCATCCAAATCATCAGCTTTGTCTTCATCAGAGTGAAAGAGAGACTCATCATCCTCTTGCTTTTGCTCTTGCTCTTCATCATCGATGCATATGGGCTGACTAAAAGTCCCCAACTTCAACTTCTTCTTGTTCCTACGAAAATGGTAACGAGTCCTTTGAGCTGCACACCTAAGCTCTTGGCCCGCATTCGTCAATCAAAATATCCAACCCATACGCTTTCCTCCTCCTTACTCCTTCAAACTCACCCATGTTTGTCTTTGTTTTTGTTTCCCTTCTCGACTTGCCTTTGTTTCTTTCCACATTACCAGAATCTTCGAAATCTTCCACCTCATTCGTCATATCGTACAAAGACTGTACCTGATCATCATCATCATCTGAATCGTCATCCGATACAGTCACACCATGATCATCATCATTCTCCGTTGCATCAAAATCCGAATCACTAGTTTCAGTTTCACTGTCTTCTTCATCCAAAATAATGGTATCTTCTTCACCGAAACTGAGACCAACAACCTCGGCCTTGGCAGGGTTGTTGGTGTTGCTCTGTCTCACATTGTGCAAGTTCTGTTTGCTCCAATTCCAAAAGTAGATGAAACGTCGGAAGCTATAGTGAAATCAAATGGATTTCTCCGAGAAGGACCTATTTGGTGAAGATTCCGACAACGACCAAGATGGGACCCACTCCTCCTCCCCATCTTCCTCCTCCTCTTCCGCTTCGTCCTCCTCTTCGTCATCATCTTCTGCCTCTTCCTCCAATGCAAGTGACGGTGGTGGTGCCGATACCAGCTCCGCAGCGGAAGCGCCATCAGCGGCGGCGAAGATGACGAAGAGAATGGAGATGACATAGAGCATACCAGCAAGCCCTATGCCTGTCATCATGAAGACTATGAAGACAAAGATCTATTTGGCTCTGATAACGAAGATTACTGTAAAACCCTTGCTAAAAGCCCTTACCCCATTCCTGGTAAAATTCTCCTTTTCTTATTCTCATTCATGTATTGTATATATGTTGGTCAATTGTTCTTCTTGTATTGCTTAACTATGGCTTCTGTCTCATCCCTTTGAAATGTAGTGTTAGTAAAAAATAGTGTATGTTAGTTTTGTTGCTCACTTATGAACTAGGAAGCAGTCACGGACACCTCAAAATAGTTGCCGTACCCCTGTCGGACACTTCGGATACTCCTACTTGCAATTTTTATACCTAATGGGAATAGGAAATACCACAATAGGTAGATAAATGATAGCATTTTATTATGTTGACAATGACTCATGCTAACTTTTAAAACATTGATTCTCTTTTTTATTTTAAGATTTGTGTTTTTATATTAATTTTATATGTTGTAGCATAGCCGTGTTATGTCTTATATTTTTTAAAATTTGCCATATCCCTGTATTGTATCCGTGCTTCCTTGATTATGAACAAAGCCTGTTCCATTATGAACATTTAGGAAGGTGAAAGACTATGTATGCCTGATATCCAAACAGCATATATTCCCAGGAAGGAATATATTGTGCCTTTCTTTTTTTGTGGCAAAATGGTAATTCATTGCATCTACTAGGCCTTTTTTGGACTACCATCTTACAATGATGCTTCTGAATTGTTGAAGCAGTTGAAAAAATGTTAGTGAATTAAAGAAATTGACATTGTTGATTTTTCTTTCTTAATTCGTTTTATGACAAGATGTGGTTTTCTCTGGCAGTACTGCCTGCCACCCGCAATGCGAATAATCATGGTAGAGGGGGTTTTGGCCGTGGTCGTTGGCAGCCTGGCCATCAAAATGATAGATGAACAGGCCTTCTTCCTCGTCCTGGATCTTATCCTCAAAGGCAAAATGTTGGGTATGGAAATAGGTTTGCAAATGGCCGCCACGATGAACGATTTGTCTCTGATATGAAGCTTTCGAAGAGTGAAGAAGCTCTGTCAAGAAAGTGCATCGCTTTTCAGGAGGTAGGGAAATGCCATTTTCCTATATTTTACTGCTGCTGCATCAAGCAATTTAATGGTCAATTTGCTTAGAGAATTAAAGAAATATGAAGATAAAGTTTTTATATCTCATTTTTAAGCTTTTCTCACTTTGTTGAAATGGGGAGGAAACAAAAAGGAATTGTCGGGTTTGTATGGTAAAAGCAAACATCGTAATACAGCTTTGAGCCCTGATTCTGTTTGATTTAAATATTGAAGCTAGTGTCTTGTTTCTCTGCCATGATATCTTACCGTATTGTTTTGGTATATTGTTTTTAAATTGCCTTTCTGGATGTGTATGTTCTGATTATGTTTTCTTGATTATTCTGATAGCCATGTGAAATTGCCTGCTATAGTCGTGTTGAAGGCGGTGAAGTATATTTTGATGATCGTAGCTTGGTAAGCTATTTGGGGCTCCTCTATTATTAGGTTTTTCGTTTTGTTTGGTTCTGTGTGCAGATCTTGATGATATTATGCTCATTTAAGTACTTCCTTCTTCCTGTTTATTTAGAGGCTTTTTAAGCGCCTTATCACTGAAGATGTTGGAGCTGATTTGAATGAAGGTTATGATACATTCATTGCCAAAAAAGGTATGTGATTTACCTATAACTTTAAGCTGCTGGTTTTCAATTTTGAAAGTTAGATTTCCAAATGCTACTTGGAAGATCTGCGCATGAGAAGTGATGTTACTGTTTTTGTTAGAGTTATGATAGCTGAATGACTTGAGAATAACCTTCTCAGCCTCCTCAATTTAAAGAATGATAAGTTACAACAATTGAATACAAAATCCCTTGATTTTAGGGATTGACTATTAACAACTATATCAATCAATATCTAACTATATCAAAACTATATCAGACTATATCAAATCTAAATCAAACAATATCAACACTCCCCCTTAAGCTGGTGCATAGATGTCATGAGCACCCAGCTTGTTACATATGTAAGTTATTCGTGAGCCCCGTAGAGACTTGGTGAAAACATCTGCAAGTTGATCATTAGAATTGACAAAGGAAGTACTAATCTCCTTTGAAAGAATCTTGTCTCGAATGAAATGACAATCGATCTCTATATGCTTAGTTCGTTCATGAAAGACAGGATTAGAAGCAATGTGTAAGGCTACTTGATTATCACAAATCAGTTGCATAAAACCCATTTTGCAAAACTTTAACTCTTGAAGTAGATGTTTTAACCATATAAGTTCACATGTTGTAAGAGCCATAGCCCTATATTCTGCTTCTGCACTTGATCTTGCAACAACACTCTGCTTCTTACTCTTCCAAGAGATGAGATTACCTCCAATAAAAACACAATACCCAGAAGTTGACCTCCTATCACTTGGAGATCCCGCCTACAGTCTGCATCCGTATAGGCAACAATGTCTCAGATTACCTCTGTTCTCATATATTAGCCCTTTTCCAGGAGATCCCTTAATATACCTTAAAATGCGAGTCACTGCATCCCAATGACTGTCACAAGGAGAGTTAAGAAATTGACTCACAACACTAACAGCAAAGACTATATCTGGTCTGGTCATAGTGAGATAACCTTCGATATCTGCCTGGATCTGAATACGGCTCCCCCTGATTTGGCATGAGCTTAACATTCGGATCCATAGGAGTATTCACCGGCTTACAATTTAGCATCCCAGTCTCTTCCAAAATATCAAGTGCATACTTCCTTTGACAAATGGAAATGCTTGTTTTTGATTGAGCAACCGCAATACCAAGGAAGTATCGCAACCTGCCCAAATCTTTGGTTTGGAAATGCTGAAACAGATGTTGCTTTAGTCTAGTGATCCCTTCATGATCATCACCTGTAATTACAATATCATCCACATAGACCACAAGATAAATGACTTTTTTACACGGTGAATGTCTATAGAACACAGAGTGATCAACCTCACTACGAATCATGTCAAACTGCTGTATGACCTTACTAAACCTCCCAAACCAAGCTCGAGGTGACTGTTTCAACCCATACAATGACTTCCGAAGTTGGCAAACAAGACCTGACTCCCCTTGAGCAATAAACCCAAGTGATTGCTCCATATAAATCTCCTCCTCCAACTCACCATGTAAAAATGCATTTTTAATATCCAGCTGATATAAAGGCCAGCAAGAGATAGCAGCCATAGATAAAAAGAGACGAACAGATGCCATTTTAGCAACAGGAGAGAATGTATCACCATAGTCAAGACCATAAATCTGAATATATCCTTTGGCCACAAGACGAGCCTTCAAGCGATCCACAGTCCCATCAGGACCAACTTTAACAGTAAAAACCCAACGACAACTAATAGTAGACTTCCCTGGAGGAGAGGGAACAAGAGCCCAAGTGTGGTTAGATTCTAATGCTGTCATCTCATCAATCATAGTCTGTTGCCATCCTGGATGAGATATTGTTTCCTGAACAGTTTTAGGAATAGAAATGGACGACAAAGCAGATACAAAGGCATAATGGTTGGAAGATAAACGATGATAACTTAGAAAATTATAAATAGGATGAGGATTGCAAGAAGAACGATTACCTTTGCGAAGTGCAATGGGAAGATCGAGTGGTAGGCTCAGTTGGACCTAATCGACGAGACGAGGAGCAGAGAGGAGTCATTGGTGTCCACAATGTACAGCCTCCGGAGTAGTAGGATGAGGACGATGGTGATAAGTGAGACGAAATGGCTCCATGGGGTACTTAGGAGCAACAGGGGCAGCCTCTTGTATATGTGAGACAGGTGGACTTAAAACGAGAGAATCGAAGACAGAATAGGCAAGACTTGAGAAACAGACTCCGACAAGACTTGTGAGGCAAAGAAAGGTGTATCCTCGAAAAGGTAACATCCGCAGAGATGTAAGAACGATTTGTGGATGGAGAATAACATCTGTACCCTTTTGAACCCGAGAATAACCAAGAAAGATACACTTAATGGCGCGGCAAAGAAGTTTGTCGAGACTGGAGTAACATTGTGGACAAAACAGTGGAACCAAAAACACGAGGGGGGGACAATATAAAGGGGTGCCCGAGGATATAGAATAGAGTGAGGAACCCGGTTATTGAGAACGAAGAAGACATCCGATTTATTAAATAACTCATAGTGAGAACAAAGATCACTCCAAAATTTCACAGGAACATTAGAATGTAACATGAGAGTACGAGCTGTTTCAACGATATGGCGATGTTTGTGCTCAGCCACACCATTTTGTTGAGGTGTGTGAGGACAACTTGATTGATGAACTATATCGTGCGATGCCATGAAAGAATTAAAAGGGGCAGAAAAATATTCTTTGGCATTATCACTGCGTAAGATATGAATAGTTTGTCCAAATTGATTATATATTTCAGCACAAAATTTTTGAAAAATAGTGAATAACTCAGAACGTTCTTTCATTAAAAATAACCAGGTACAACGAGAGAAATCATCGATGAAAGTAACAAAATATCTATATCTTAAGAAAGAAGAAGTACGACTAGGACCCCAAACATCGGAATGAACAAGATTAAAAGGAGACTCAGCACGACCTGTAACCTTGCTTGGAAAGGATGCCCGAACATGTTTTCCAAGCTGACATGCCTCACACTCCAATGCCGGTAAATTAGAGAGATGAGAGACCATTTTCTTTAATTTATTCAAACTCGAATGACCAAAATGACGATGAAGAAGACTAGGCGACTCTGTGGCAGCACATATGGTGGAGGATGGAGGTTGTAAGTAGTAGAGACCGCGTGACTCAGATCCTGCTCCAATCGTCTTCCCCGTACTCCGGTCCTGGATAGAAAAGGAAGTAGAAGTGAAGGTTATGGAACAATTGAGAGATCGAGTAAGTTGACTAATAGAAATTAAATTAAAAAGACATCCAGGTACAAATAAGACTGAATTTAAAGACAGAGAGGGAAGAGGTGAAGCATGACCAATACCAGTGGCTTGAGTTTTAGAGCCATTAGCAAGGGTGATGTGATGTGGTGTTTTAGTAGAGGATAAAGTAGAAAAGAGAGGAGTTACCAACAATATGATCAGAAGCAGCAGAATCCAAAATCCAGGAACCAACAAGAGATGAATGAGAGAAACAAACTGTAGAATTACCAGAATGCTCTATAGTTGCTGAAGATGAGGCTTGTTGGGCTGCCTTAAGCTGAAGGTACTCCTTATATTCATCAATTGAAAATTTGTTCTAATTGTGACCTGTCTGAGTATCATACACAACCTCGACTTTCTGATCAGCAGACTGCGTCACATTAGCTGACTTTTCTGGGAAACCATGAAGAGAATAACACTTGTCTTGGGTATGACCCACGCGCTTGCAATAAGAGCACTGAGGACGATCACCTCTACCACGACCACTTCTTCCACCACGCCCACGGCCTCGTCCTCCACGGTTTGCCGAATTAGAGACAAAGGCCGAGGACTCTGAAGCATTCTGGGAGCCAATCTCAAATGTCTCCACTGGTGACGGAACTCGTAGAAGACGATCAATGAGCTCCTCGATGTTAGGATTAGTTAGAGCTTGATTCCGGACAGATTCAAAGTCCTTATGTAAACCGTAAAGAACAAAGACCATATACATATTATCAAGTTTTGCTAGTACCTTCGTAAGATCATCACCGGTTATAATGCGTTTAATGTCATCAATGACAGACTGTGCTTTGTTAAGATAAGAGGGAAGATCATGATCTGTCATCTGAAGAGTGGCCAAATTGTGGACAGAACCATAGAGACGTTGTAGATCATTGGAATAGACATTTTGAGCTTTCTTCCATATTTCATAACAAGTTTTGTATGGGCGAAAGTGTATCATCAACTTCGGATCAATAGACTGCCATAAAAGAGAGACCAACTGATAATCGGCCCTTTTCCATTCATCACGAATCTTCTCATCATTCTCTGCTTCCTTCTTGGTGAGATGTTCATAAAGCCCTTGACCTAAAAACCAAACTTCAACTGCATTGTACCAATCCATAAAATTCTTACCATTGAGTTTTTCCGATGTGATAATGGGACTTCCAGAGAAGGCAAAAGAGATGAGACCCTTCCCCTGTAGACCCATAACCGCACTGCAATTGACGTAAGAACCTTTGGAAGAGCCAGTGGTTGAATCGGACATGGTGAGAAAGAGAAGAATGAAAGTTCTTGAAACTGGACTTTGATAGTCAAAAGCAGGCCAGAGGACGCCGGCGAGCAAGACGGAGAAGACGCGCGGAAGAAACGGCGCCTGGAAGGCGGCGCATGGAGCTCACGCGCGCGGAGATCTACGGACGGTGGCGGCGCGTGACGGCGCTTAAGGCGGAGAACGGAGGTGGGTCTTCTCGGAAACGGATCGCCGACGCTTTTTGAGTTGTCCGGTCACCTTACTTTGGTGATCGGAGACGGTGGCCAGTGACGATGGCCGGAGACAGTGGCCGGAGACGATCGTCGGAGAGCGGTTCTTGACCAGATCGAACCCTAGCTCTAGATACCAAGTTATGATAGCTGAATGGCTTGAGAATAACCTTCTCAACCTCCTTAATTTAAAGAATGATAAGTTACAACAATTGAATACAAAATCCCTTGATTTTAGGGATTGACTATTAACAACTATATCAATCAATATCTAACTATATCAAAACTATATCAGACTATATCAAATCTAAATCAAACAATATCAACAGTTAGTAATCCTTTTTTCTTCTGCTGTTAATTCCTAAAGCAGACTTAGGTTCAGAGGGCTTTGGTGATCTTCTTGGTTGCATTAGAGACAAAAATATCCCCCTTTAAAACATTCATTTTGTGGTATGCCGTATATCATAATCTAATTTTTCATAATCTTTTAATACATTGCCAAATTGATTTCTGAAGGCCATACATTAATCTTCTTTTTTATCCTTTGCAGACATTCCGTAACAATCTTAACAAGGTAATGGATTATTCATTTTGAATTATGTTTGCTCCTCGTCTGAGTCTTACCATATCATTATTTTTTAGAAATTTATGAGCTAAGTAGTGATAACCTTTGTGAGTTTTTAAACTTAGCTGTGATAAACGATGCGCTTATGAGCTAAATACTCCTGTCTTTGCAGATACTGGCTACAGCTTATATCCGTCATGAGCCTTGGGAAATGGGGGTGCACAAAAGGAATGGTGTTGTCTATCTTGATGTGCATAAATTACCAGAGAGACCACAAAGTGATTTAGATCGCAGGAGGTACAGGGCTTACATGTTTTTTTATTTTATTATGCTTGGACATGTAAATCTTTAATGTGAATAGCAATGGAGCAGCAACTAAGGCACATAATATGTGTATGTTTGTGTGTATATAAGAGAAAGTAACCAATATAACAAAAAAACGGGTAGATGTTAGGGAAAAAGGAAAAGGATCTTGCTTCGGGGAAGCATTGATGATATCAAGCTGATTGAAATGTCATGCATCGATTGCACACTATCTTTTTCCCTCAACATGGCTAGAAATAATGCCTTATATTGAAATCAAGCTGGAAAACTTAGGTTAATTGGTGGGGGAAGATATTGAGTTATTGACGATATGGAATACTAAATGCAATCAAGAAATGTTTAATTTTTAAAATGAAAGGGCAAAAAGGAAAAAGTGGTGATGTTTAATTTGTAAAAAAATGATGTTTTGCTTTCTACCACTCAACTGGTAGAGAACCTAGTAGGTTTCTTCCCCCTTTTTGCTTTCATTTTTTTAAATATTTGATTGGATAGGCTTTAAAATTAATGTGTTTGGCAATTAGATGTTATTGGGGATATTGTTTTGAGAGCCTTGCCACTGAAGATCCTAGAAGAGCTGATGGAGAGGGGATACATCATGTCGACGCAAATGTTGAATTCTGTTCTGTGATTAAGACAAAATTAGGGGCTCACCGTATCCTGATGGGTGCTGAGATGGATTGCTGTGATTCAACTGATGATGGAAAGAGATTTTATGTCGAGCTAAAGACAAGTCGCGAGGTTGACATAGTCCCAGCTGCCTTGTGTTTTACTTCTTTGATTGCAGCTTTTATTTTTTAAAAAAAAATAGCATTTATGTTGGCTTAATGACATGAATCTATCATTTCTAACGATGCAGTTGAATTATCATACTGAGGAAAAATATGAGAGGGAGAAACTGCTAAAGTTTTGGGTACATCTCCTATATTTTGTCATGAATTCTTATGCTTTCCATCACCATGTGTTCCTTTTTCACTTGTGTGCCATGAACTCAACAAGGCCTCTGTTGTTGCTTGCAGATTCAATCATTCTTGGCGGGTGTTCCATTTATTGTCATAGGATTTAGGTAATTGTTTTTATTGTTTCGTATCATTACTCAATCTATGATCTTTCTTAACACTATGCTGGAAAGTAACTCACTTTAGGTAGATTTGGCAAAATTGATCTCAGCTCATTGAAACGTAATCATCCTCTTTCACATAGCATGCTTGACAAATGAAAATTCATACTGCTAGTGGTTTCTACTTTGTGTTTGTGTTAATACTAGTAAGTAAGCTCGTGCTTTGCACTGGAATACTTAGCTCTTTTTTTCTTCTAATATTAGACTATAATTTTAAAATTTGCAATATTTTGTATATTAAAAATGATTAAAAATGTACACCTTAACTTAACATACACAATAATTAAATATTTTATTAAAATATAATTCAAATAAATATTAATTCCCATATATTCCTTAAAATTTGAATATCAAAGTTCACAATTTTGAGTAATTTACTATGGACTTATTTGAATATCACAATATGATACTTGTTTTAAATGAAATAAACAATAAGATTTATCATTTCCCCTTGAGTAAAGATTTACATTGTCCACTCATATTTTCCAATTTGCTTCACGCATAATACTCCAGTGACATGCACTGATGCATTTTATAAGGACCCATCCCACCACCGTGATCTGCAAAACATTAACAAACCAACATATGAGATCATGAGGAAAAAAAAAAGGCTGACAGCATTGAAAGAGAAGTGAAAATGAGAATGGATAAAAAGAATGGAGAAGAATAAACATGACATCATTACTACAATGCGAACATGTAAATATATCAAGTCTCAAATCTCAAGCAACATACACTAAAATTAGTTATTTATTTATTTAGAAGAGAAAGCAGAGCAGTAAATCAAGAAACATTAGTAGCTGCAAAGTAACGTGGATTTAAAAGTTTAGTTATATAATATATATTTTTAATTATATAACAAATAATAATTATAGCAAGCGGAAAACAAAACAGGAGTTCTCTTATCCCATAATATAGTAGCGTAGATAGAAAACAAATTGTGGATTTCATTTAACAAAAAAATAAAATTGAATGTATTGGAATTATTTAAATTAAATTCAGAGAGCTTAGAACACTTCCATTATGTAGCATACCCACATAAGTATCAACAGCACATGGACCAATGCTACATGAATCTAAACCCATGGCACCATTGCTAATTGCCACAAAATTTAGTAGTAAAGAGAAAAAGGAGAATATTGTGAAGCCTTGCCTTTTGGGAGGTGATTGACCAGCTTAAGCTTGTTTTGGTGGTCTACTAAACTATCAAGTTCAGTAGTGTATAGTAGTTTTTTACCACAAGCAACATACTAACATAGACAAAACCATAATAACATTTTCAAAGGAAAATGTTGAAACTGTAAGTGGAGATAATTTTCTTCAGAGAACATATAGTAAAGTTTCCCAACTTTAAAAGTCATCCAATGTAATACACATTACCATAATGCACATTAGCATGAAGAAACAAAATAAATTTTGACCACACATAAAACCCTTCACACAAGCACAAATACCTTTGAGTCATGTGGTCCAGTGCAATCTTCTCATTTCTATTAAGATGAAAAAGCAAAGCTGTGAGATATTTAGTGAACAGATATTTAAATAGATTAGTATTTCCTATAGAAATTTTGACAACTGCCTCAGAACTTGGAATGAACTAATGGGAAAGCTAAACACCAGCACGATTGAAGAGACAGAATAGATGAAAATAAAGAGGATTTACAGCAGAAAAAGGTGAAAACAGATCTATGAGCATGAAGTCATGCCAAGGGTAACTAAAATTTCATTCATATATTGCAACCTGCATAACTTAAGCAGGTGAAATTGCATATGTTTGAGATAATCATTCTTCTTTGCAGGCCTCTCAAATCTGAAGTTAAAAGGCCTTCATGAATGTTTAAAAGCAATTTTAGTGTAATTCTAAAATATATCCATAAACAAAGGTTTACATGTTCTGGAATGAAGCAATAAATGTTTATAGATTATAGATATAGACTTACCATTAATCAGTTTAAAAGATGTGGGAAATGTCCTTCATTGAGTAGTACACGCAATATCAGAGTTGTTTGATAAGTAAAGGGAGGATCAATAACAATTGGTCTTGCTCTTTGGTTCCTGAGCACATAAGCAGTAATACAAAAAATGTTAATGTAAATCTGAATTGTACTGGGTGTTTTTGTAAATTTCTATACAAAGAGCACATAAGAACATATCAGGTTTCTACTTTGTGTTTGTATTAATATATCTTAGCTGTGATACAGGGATGATGCAGGTCGTCTTGTTCGGACAGAAAGACTTAGAACCAAAGATATAACACAGAGTAAAAATGAAGAACTACTGGCAGGTACATTTTAACTGCTGTCAGGTGCATCATGGGCGTTGACTATTGCAATAGTTAATTTGCAATTATGGTAAACTCCCCTGTCGGTCACATGTGGGTTGAAAACAGAGGATGTTCCAAATGTTAAATTCCTTCTCAGACATCAAGGTGTATATCTACATATGTGCTTATACATGCAATCGATGATCACATACCTAATTAAGGATCATTTGGATCATTTAATATCATCTTAAGAGTAAGAGGAAAAAATATCAGAAAGTCATTTTGAGTCTGAAAAATGTTGAATGTGTCCTTTTTATTTTATTTTATTCTGATTATCAACAAAATTTGTTGTCAGGGAGGAGTCTGCTTGGCATTTGCTGATGAAGTATTATACTGGCTTTATGGAACTGTCAAAGAAAGTGAGTATTATTAGACTCCATGTGTTTTGTTTGGCTGTTGCTCAAACAGATATAGAAAGGATGATGAAATCTTGGTGGAACTCCTTTTCAAATCAAATACAGTTCATTATATAGGACCAAATGCTTTATTTAACATCAATGTGTTTATTTCTTGGTTTCAGATGAAGATTACATATTGCAGTTTGCTCCACCTTTCAACCGTTTGGAGCTTCTGCAAGCCCAGTCTTGCCCAGATGTAATTGCTAGTCATCTGGAGCTATTGTGAACAATTGGAGACTTTACAGTTGCTTAAACAATCCAATATACGAAGAAAGGGGAATCAACTCTGTATTTTCCCCTTTAGCTTTAATCAGCTCCTGAACTTTTGGGATACGGGTACCCTAAGTGTGTGTTTAGAATGTAAAAATATAAGAAATAATTTGATTTGTAAATCAAATTTAATTAAATCTTGTGTTTAGAATGTTAAAAAATAAGAAATGATTTGATTTCTAAAATTTTATGAATTTCTCTTTTTGTTTTATAAATTTTATCAAATTTGATAAGTTTTATTAGAATTTGATTTAATTTAAAATGAATAGATTATTTTATTTTTAATAACTATTTTTAATCGGATCTCGTAAAAGTTAAAATGTAAAATAATAAAATTAAATTAAATTAATTTTTATTTTAATAAATTTTAAACATAAAATTTGATTTTTAAATTAATTTAATATTTATTTTTTAAAAAAAATTTAAACATAAAATTTGATTTTTAAATCAAATCAATTCAAATCAAATAAATTATTTTTTATTTTTATTTATTCCACATATAACGACTGCTGAGAATTGCATTCTCATCGGAAAATATTATGGTCTTGTTCAGTGGGAAAATAGTTTTCCATTTTACTTTATTTCTCAACTTTCTGTATCCATTTTCTAAACCTACTTTATTTGGAGAACTCGAATAATGCGTTCACGTAGTGGAAACAAAAAATTGCTTTCGAAGAATTAAGATTCGTGAAATGTCTAAAGAATGCAAATTTGCATTGCAATTAGGCTGTGTTTTATGCCTCTTACACACGCCAGTATCACATGAATGGCTTAAATGTCACTAGTTAACACGTTCGTGTATTAGCTCACGAAAATGATTTCGTAAAAAATAACAATGCTCTATTGGTAAACACTTTTGGTTACGTTCATAGAAAATAAAATTTATATTAGTATTTTATTACACTTTGTTATTTGCGATTAGTTTTTCCCAGTGAATGAGATAAGGAAAATATTTGTTTTAGAGGTGATAATTAAACCAAGCCTGTCAATTTATTCCATTTTTTAAAATTAAATGGTAATTGAAACACATTACTCGGCATCATTTATAATCAAGGAGTGGTTAGAAGCCTAGCATGAATGAGATTCTAGGTCTGTTTTGTATATAAACTATAAACTACTTATTACAAGGCTGAGGTTTCGATGACAAACATGACAATTTATTCTTTACATAATTGAAAAATAAAATTGCTCCAATGGGGGAATGGAAATGGAGCCAAGACCAAATGCTTAAAAACACGTCATATAACATTGAAAATTTCAATAAAATATCAGATTTCATTATAGAATAGAGCATCATTAACCCGATATCTACCAAATTTCACACTGTTATAAGTATGATCATTTATCGCAAGACATTTTTGCAAACAAATAATAAGCAATCTAAACTTGAACTATAGTTTGATAGAATATGCAGCGGACAAATTTAATTCATGAAAGATCTTATTAATGCCCGGAAATCATAAACTTCACACATAATTGATGAATTCACTAGCTCAGTTGTAAACACGAAACCACTCATTTCTTTTGTCATCTGACATATTCATAAAAATCTTCGTCCAATCTTAAATAGTGAATTTCTCAAGGGTTTTATTATAGGATTTTGCTAACAATTATTTTAAGGAAATTAAAATAAAAAATTTTATATGAAAAATATTTTTTTTAATTCCTAATAAATTAAATACGTTATGTTTCAATCAAAAAATTTATTTAAGATTCTTTAATAATTAATAAATGAGCTTAGGATACTTACTAGTAAAAAACTTTATTATATGACAGATTGAAAACATATATACTTAATTGTGTACCTGTGTAATATACTCCTGAAATTGTGGACTTGTAACGCACATGAAGTATGAATGAATCACTTTATGAGATGGCATGTTTACTTGATGATAAGTTGATATCATGGTCATTATTGGCGTATGGTTCAAACATGATGGTGATCTAGCGTTGGATCCTATGTTGTCTTTAAGCAATGCGAGTTTTCATTGGTGTTATTTTCTTGGATTGAATTCTATTTTATTTATTTTGATCACTTTGACTTTGAATCAATGTCTATGTTTAACACAGTTAGAGGATTATTTTCAATTTTGAAAAAGTATCGATACCATTAATGAATGGAGAGGATGTGGATGTGAAACCAAATTATAGAGTTGCAGGTGTATTGTATTTATGTTGTTGAACTCAATCTACTGTGCTCAAACTTACTAAGAAAATTTCACCTATAGGTCAACATGACCATGTAGGGATAATAATCACTCAACCTCTAGGTATTCTGTAAGTTTGTGTCCTTATGAACTCTAACCTGCACATCACTCAACGTTTCCTACGACATTGACATTGGCACATTGGAAGAGTACAACACGAGTGCAGTATAAGACTTCCCATTTAGATAGATGTTGTAGGCTGTGTTGTGATTTTATTTTACAGTGCGTTAATTGGAGCCGTTTATAATATTCCATTCAAGATTTTGAATATCAATGCTCTCAATAAGTTTACTTGTTTTTACAATTAAAATTTGGCTGACTTGCTCTTTTAAAAAAAAAAATCCATTTTAGTTGAAAATTCCCTTTCATCTAAACAAAATCCCCTTTCCCATAATCTCCTTCTGCCGTTAACAGAATCCGCTTCAATCATCCTTCATAGTCATAACTGAGGAGCCAATGAGGAGCAAAAGCAAAACCATTTGGAAGACTCACAATTTGTTGTATCCATTCGTTTGTCTCAAACAATAAAATCTCAACTTAGAATTGAGATAATCTTATTATAAAGGATGGGATGATAACTACTCAAAAGTTGCGATTACAATTGAGGGTACCCGTTGTTGGTTCTACATAATTATAAGGATCACAAACAAAGCTCCACAATATATATACATTCCTTAAGCGTTACAGGAGAAGGAAGTATTTGAGTGCATTTCTTGGTGAATGGGTCGTATACAAAGTAGTCATGACCAGATGTATATTTGTTATTGCTACACAAAAGAAGACCACTAGAATAGCTACATACACTTCCTTTTATAAGCATCTTTGGAGATTAAAAGGTTTGTGTTTGGTTTTGGCCATTGAATGATCTAGAATCCAAAGAGGAGGGTATTGGGCTTTGGGTAGGAACACGAACCAGAGAAAGCAAGGAGAGAACAAGATAAGAGAAAAAAAGTGAAAAAAAAATATGATGAAAGCAACCTGTATAGCAGGTTGCCTTTAACCATTTTCAGTTATAGATTATTTTAGCTCATTAATCATGGTGATTGAGCATGGACCATCCATGCTCCAAGCATTTTAAAAGTTTCCGAGTAACTACAAAGAATTTAAAAGGAAAGAAAAAAAAAATTGAAAATATGTTAGTTTGATGGCGATGCAGTGTCGCCGATTTATGGGCAACAATACAATATTCCAAACTTTAATAAAGAAGTTGTTAGAGAAACACTAGTATATTTATTTATGAATAATGTTAATATAAACTTATCGTGATAAAATTTTTGGAGTAATAATATATTTTATATAAAATTATCCCTCCTCTATTTATAATTAAATTTAATATATATATATTTTTAATTTTAAATTATATTTTAAATAATAAATATATTATTACTTATAAAATTATTATCAATCTGAATTTATATTAAATTTTTATTAATTAATTAATTATAGCCTCACGCATACTCACGCTTTCTCTCCCTCAATATTGAGATTAAAGTTGAGGGTGGTGTGCTGCTTTAGTTTGTGGCAGGCATGGTTATTTTGATATAGCTACGAAGCATGAATATATCATTTTTTATGTGCCTTTACATGTCAGACATATATTTGTATCGAATACATGAGAATGTGTATACGGCACACGTATTTTATGTGTCAAAATGTATTCGATTAAAAAGATTTTTTTTTTTGGATTTGAACACGTCTCAGATACGCTTAGACATATTTAGAATACGACTTAGACAATATCCATTAATATTTTTTTAAAAAAAAATAATTTTCATAACTTATGTCCAATTGGTAAGCTTGTAACCCACCCAAACTCAATCACATGACCGATGTCCTAAGTCATTATTTTCACATATTAATATTTTAAGTTTTATCTTTTCACATATCACTATTAGGCTTTTAAGATTTATCTTTTCACACACAACTATTTTCATCTGCTCCTTCTACCTCTGCTCGTACCAAATTGTCTACTTCGCCATCATCGAAACTTACCTTACACCACTATTCTCTCTAATTTTTTTTTGATGCACATGTACTTGTACATAATTAGTTCTATTAGGAGAAGTTGATTTAAAAAATTTTTTAGAAAATGTCAATAGAAATTATACTTCATATTTTTTGGGAAGAACTTACGAGATAGTAAATATTGACATATATGATATATATTAAAATATTATAAATATTTAAGTTTATAGAATTAATATTAATAAATTATGAATCTTTTTTTTAATTTTGTAATTATATATATATATAAATAAATAAATCAAGTTCTTTAATTTACTCGATATTAATATATATATATATATATATATGTGTGTGTGTGTGTCATGTATGTATCTTATAATTTTTTAAATTTAATGTGTTTTATATCTATATATGTGTTCATATCATGTCTCAAGTCTATATCTATACTTTATAATGATATAGTAATTGGAATTGAAAACTTAATGTTTTATTATTTTGGGGAAGATAAATATTATTAATATTTTTTAAATATTTATTTTATTGTTAATTAATTTCATTAATTTGTAAGTATTGTTAGAAAAAGATATTAGTAATATTTATTTTTAAATTAATAATAAAATAAATATTAAAAAATATATGAAAGAGTGTGTTATAAATAATTTTCTTTTGATAAATTAGAGAGATTATTATGATTTGGTTGAGATAGGGGTGAGGATAGGAACGAGGAGAGAAAAGAGGAGGTATTATTATGTACAGTAACAGAGAGAGAGGAGGAGGAGGAGGTGGTGGGTCAAAGTGGGAGTTGGGTGTGGATCGGAGGAAGCGAATGAACGAAGTCCTGGACAAGCAGCTGCAGCGATCCTCCACTTCTACTTCTACTTGTAGGCCAATCAAATCCCTTTTACCCCACACTCTCTCTCCCTCTAACAACTCCAACGCTTCTCATTCTCATGGTTAGTATCTATTACCCGATTCCCTGTGTTTCCACATCATACAAATCCCACATTTTTACTTTACATTATTTATTTATTCATTTGGTTGCCTCTCCACCCTCCACTTAATTTCCTCCCCGCCTTACCCCTGCATGTTGATTCAATGCTCATTCATTTTTGTTTCTCCTCAGTTGATGAGTTCAGTTTGGTACATTTTTATTTTTCAATATTAAGCTTTTCCAAATATCAGGTGATTTTACTTACTCTTCTGCAACAGTGTGAAATGTATGTTTGTTGCTATTCTACCCCCCCCCCCCCCCCCAAAAAAAAAAATCAAAATTTCAATCTTGAAGATGAGAGGCGAGGGGATGTTAGAGTAGTCCAATATCTGCTGATTCATAACCCTAAATGCTTTAAGCAGAACTGTACCTAATCTACGTATTGCTTTTGGTTATTTATTTTTAAGTTATTAGTTCTGCAACATAAAATTTAACAGGAAAACAAAATTTGCCAGTACTTACCAAAGATGGAGGTGAGAGCTGACAATGAGAGGGAGAGTGTGTGGGAGAATACCCTTTCCCTCATATAGAACTGGTGGGAGTGGGACTGACTTTAAGTAGCTGACCTATATATATATATATATATATATATCTTATATGTATTTGTGACTGCAGAGGAAGAATCTGAAACAGACAGTGAAGAATCGGATGTTAGTGGTTCTGATGGGGATGACATATCTTGGATCTCATGGTTTTGCAATCTCAGAGGAAATGATTTTTTTTGCGAGGTCGATGATGATTACATACAAGATGATTTCAACCTCTGTGGATTAAGCAGTCAAGTGCCTTACTATGATTATGTGCTTGACTTGATTTTGGATGTTGACTCCTCTCACGGTAAGCTTCTTTTTTGTGTTTCTACAATTCAAGTGATTGTATGCCATGCAAATACTTGTGTATTGTATTCCGACTAAAGCATGGAAATTTTTGTCGCCTCAAAGCTGAATTCAAATTTTACACTAATATGACTGTAGCTTTGAATTTGATTACCTATCTTGCCATTCTGTAACTTGTTTGTTTAACCCATACTTTTGGTCGATTTGAATGGAATGTATAGGTGATATGTTCACAGAGGAACAAAATGAGTTAACTGAATCAGCAGCAGAGATGCTTTATGGTCTGATTCATGCCAGGTACATTTTGACAAGCAAAGGAATGGCCGCCATGGTATGATTTTACTACTGCCAGTTGTCCTTTCTTTCACGCTTTTACTGTAAATAAAGTTGGCATTGGTGATAATGATATTGGATTATCTACAGCTGGACAAGTACAAAAACTATGACTTTGGTAGATGTCCAAGAGTTTACTGCTCAGGACAACCTTGCCTTCCAGTTGGTCAGTCAGACATCCCTAGGTCAAGTACTGTAAAAATATATTGCCCCAGGTGTGAAGACATTTACTACCCACGGTCCAAGTATCAAGGTAGTATCCTTCGATAGTTTGATCATTGATACCTCTTGTTGAGCTCCTTTCAGCCATTTATCATGTCTCGTAAGAATTTATTATTATTATTATTCTCTGTCACTCAATTGTCCTTGTATTCAAAACACCTTTTTTTTAAGCACAAATTTTTTATTTATTTGTTTATATCAAAACGCTGTTTTTGTGTGTGTGTGTGTTTGTCAAGCAAGGTTTTATTTTCAAGGTGTCATATTAAGTTTTGGCTTTTAGGCATTTCTCTTCTCTCTTGCATTTACCTGCTGCCCTTTTTATTTTTTTAATTGCAATCTTAAAAACAAATAGAATAAGATATTGTATGTTGGTCCTAAACTCCTTCCTATATGCATGGATAACAAACCATTTTTGTTGATGTTTTTTGGGGTTGTAATCCATTCTGTCGAGATTTTCTTATTGTTAACTAAATCCTCAAGATGTTTTTTATTGTTGGAACGACTGCCGTGTTACTTTATGTTTTGGCATATAAAAAAAGAAGCTGAAATAGCCTGCTTCCAAAACCTCAACCTCGTATGCCTCCTCACAGTCACACTATCACAATTGAGAGCAGTGGTTGAAGTTGAAGTGAAGATTCATAGAAGTTTTGGGTTCAATTCTATGATGGAACACTATATCCTGTACCCAAATTTCCTTAACTGCATCTAGACATTGATGGAGCTTATTTTGGAACTACGTTTCCTAACCTCTTCCTGATGACTTATGGGCTTCTAAGGCCGCAAAACCCGTCACAAAGCTACGTTCCAAGAGTTTTTGGTTTTAAAATTCACAAGTCATGAAGTTGGATGGAATTTCAAGCTTGAATAAAAGTACGAGTCTACACATGCCTTGTTTAGCTTTATCATTTTAGTATATCTTGAAAAAGTCTCTGGATTTTCAGTTTTCTGAAATAGTACAATTTAGATCCTACTTTTATTTATTTAGGAACATGTTGTAAAGATATATGCATGCATGACCAGCAAGGTAGTAAGTGCTTTATTTTGCTTTCAGCTTCAGATTCAGTGAGCTTTAGTAAAACATTTTGACAGGTTTTTAGGCTAGGTACTTGAATGCACTTGTAATGGCGTATCATAAATTGTTGATACTTAGCTTCACATCACATTTGTTATGATTTTATCTCGATTACTACATGCTGCTGATTTTTATAGTTCATTTTTTTCCTTAGTTAGTTATTCCCGCGTAGTGAAAAAAGGATTTGGTTGTTGTATGTTACTTAGCATTTGTATATTTAGACATGAACTCAATGGATTCGGGGTCATAAATCTGATTTTGCAAATTATTATAATTGCTCCAACTTCAAGTTCATCTTCCCAACCATAACTTTATGGATAATTATTATATAGAATGTGTACACTCTGGAATGGATGTACAGTATATTTCAACCTTTTAGCCTTAGAATGGAATTCCCTCTATTGTAATTCATTCTTACCCATTTAAGATGGGTTTCCTTTTGTGGTCACACGCTTTCGTCTGTGGAGGAATTGAGATAAGATGGAGCAGAGGAATGATATGGCCAGACAGTTGCACTTGCACAAGAAAAGGAGAAATTCTACTAGAGGAAGAATTATTTTTCCTCTACCTCTTGGAGGGTTCTTCCAGTAGCATACAAGTTTTTTCAAGAAAAGTTAATAAGAGAAATTTGTTTGAATATATTATTTTAATTTGACTTTAATATTAAATAAAACACACAATGAGTAGAAGAAAGTTTATGTGTTAGAATGTCTAAAATATATTTTAAAATTAAATTAAGTTTAATTTTATGTTATTTTAAAGATTTAATTTATACATAATTAGATATATTATTTTTATTATATTTGATTATATTTTTTTATATAAACTCCTTCTTATATAAATATAGAACTCTCTTATATACATTATTCAATTAAGAGAATATACAAAAAAAAAATTTCAAATTTTTTCTGTGTCCCTGTTTTTTTATTACATAAAAATGTGATCAAAATATTTTGAAGACTAGATTAACATACGAGGGATGCACCTGTGACGTATGTGATACATGTTCGTAACTTCGTATCATGTGTAATGCACGCGTATGTCACGTGCGACGCACATATTATATGAAAGATTAAATATGTATTCTCTATAAAATAGTTAAAGTACTGTAGAGATATTGGAAAAGAAGCAAATGAGATGGTGGGCAAATTTTTCTATAAGGCAAATTATCATATAACAAAATAACCTTAGTTTCGCTTTCTCGAAGATGTATTATGTTCTTCAATAATTTGGTTTTCTATATGTTGAGAAAAGAACAAGCTAGTAAGGACAAGGAGATTGAATGATGTAGGTACTGTGTCCTTTTCAGGCATTATGAGACATGGAAGATACATGAAACCGATAAGGACAGTGGTTTGAGTTATGTAAGGCCATGAGGAGAAGAGGAAAAGGTGTATAGAACTAAGTTAGGCCTCCCAACTGCAGTCATATTACAGACTGGAGGCTTCACTCCTTTTGAATTTCTTACCGCCTATGATATAATATAAGGAAAGAAAACAATAAGATAGCTAAATTAGTACTCTTCAATGTTGGATTTTCGTCCTTGCTGACTTGCATGTATTTAGGGATAAGGTTAATATGCCGTACCCTCATTTGGCCAATTCTTATATTATGCCTGTCTCGGTATATCATATCTAATCCCATTGAAGTTCAGTGTCACAAAGTAATGGCCGTGTCTAATATACATCATATAAGTCATTGATTTATTTATAAAAGAAATCAATGGTTTGGATTAGTTCCAGGAAATCTGCTTAGCAGGTTTTCTTTTTTTTTTTTAATTTTTTTTCAATTTTTTTAGTATTATATTTTTTTATATACTATCACCATCATTGTTATCGATTACGCTGCTTCCTAACTACCACTTATCACTTGTAATTTTTTTAAATTGTATAGCTGTGTAAATATTATCAATTAAAATTTATAAATTTTTTAAAAAATACGCTTATGATTTTAGAAAACTCGATCACTTCTAATTTTTTAAATCAGTATAACTCAGTATAAATATCATTAGTTAAAATTTATAAATTTTTTCAACAATAATAATTTTAGAAAAACTTTTAGTAGACAATTATTTATGAAAAAATATAAAGACTGATTGATATAGTTTTAACTGATATTATTTACAGAGTTGTGTAATTTTAAAATATATAAATAGCACTCTTTTCCGGATAAACAGTATTCTTTTCTTGCATAAACAGTGTTTTTTCAGTGTGAATAGTAATTTTTCTGGCGTGAACAGTAATTTTTCGGCAAGAACAGTAATTTTTTCGGCGTAAATAGTATTTTTGACATAAACAGTACATTCTACCGACATGAACAGTGCACATGATTTCTTAAAAAAAAAAAAGAAATCTACTAAAAAAAAACTTGCTGTTACAAATTATGATCAATGGTGTATCATACACCCCATCTTAATGGGGTGTATAGTAGCAACGGCCCAAAGTAATAGGCATAAGTGACACTGGTAAAAGTTGTTTTTGATACTTGGTGTGGTTGAATTTGGCGTAGAAACATTACAATAACAACAAAGTACTAACACAGCTGTACTTTTCGGACCAATTAAATGAATATTGTAATATTTGAGAACAATAAATTCAAAATATGAAAATAATTAAAATTCTAAGATAGGCCAATTAAATGAAAGATAAAATTTATATTTTTTTTTTATATCCATTACATTTATGTTAATTTTTTAAAAAAAGTGAATAAAAAAATATTAATAAATACATGTTATAATTTAATTATTAGAATAAATATAATAGACAGATGAACTTAAAGTTTTAAATGGATTCGAATGATGAATTTTTTTTTTTTTTTTAATAAAAAGATTAAATAGAATAAAAGAAAGTATAAATAAATTAACATTAATTTATTTTCTGTATAAAATTCATAGAAAATGATAAAAAATGAGAAAAAAATCTAGTAAGGAGAGCTATCTTAAAAATAAGGTCGGTGTTAACTCTTAACACGTCACATAAATATACTAAATTTTAATAAATGAAGCATTTTTTATATTCTACAAAATAAAAATAATAATAAGTCAATACAAAAATCAACATAGATTTATTCTATAAACTTAGTGTACAAAACAAAATTAATAATAGTTAAAGATAATAGAAATTTATTTTAATTTACTGTCAATATAAATATCATGAATATTATTAAAGAATTTAATTATGATAAAATTATTTTAAAAAGTAAAATTTGTTAATAACTAATACAATAACGCAATTGAATCATAACGTGGTAATATATTATATTAAAATTAAACTGATAAAAACAACCTGAATCCTTAAAAATAAAATCTTCCCCGAAACAAAAGGACTAAATGTGGAAAAATAAAATTATATTTATTTGTGAGGAAGGAAAAGGAGAGAAAATGAAAAAAAAAGAAAAAAGAATAGGAATGAAATGGGTGAAGCACATCGTGTGTGTAAATTGTAATTGTATCGGTCCCTGAAACTGAAACTGAAAACCCTAGGTGGCGAGGAGGCCTGCAACACCAACACCAAAACAACGCTCTGTTGTTGTTGGAGTTATCAGCTACGGTATGATTTGATTGATTGGGTGAAATCGTAGGAGGAGGAGTGATGTACAGTCACAGAGAGCGAGAGCGAGAGCGAGGAGGTGTTGCTTCCAAATCGGAGGTGGCTTCCGTCGATCGGAAGCGAATTAACGACGTCCTCGATAGGCAACTGGAGCGATCCTCGCCGTCCACATCTAGGGTAATCAACGGCAAGGACAGGTCCTCTGCCAAGTCATCCCACGATCACAGCCACAGGGACTCTCGCTCTGCCTCCAACCCCATCTCCAAAAATTCCAACGCGTCTGATGGTATTGCTTTTTCTTTTCTCTACCTCTCTCTCTCTCGATTTTTTCTTTTCTATGTTTTTATGTTTTGCGTGATTCTTCATATTTTTTTTTTCCATTAGGATCTGTTCTCTTTTTCAATTAATTAATTCTTGTAAGCTCTTTCATATTATTAGCCTTAAGTATATCATTCATTCCTCTTTAATTATATTTATAGGAGTATATGTGAATGTTATCAAAGTTATGGTCCTTTGGTGATATATATTATTTCGTCCTAGGTAAATAATTCATGCTATCAACTGCTGATAACTTCAGTCATTAATGTGATGTATTCCAACACTAGCAAAGAGATTCAAAACTAAAATTCCTGTAATTGGAAAATTGGAAGGCTAATAATGAAAAGCCAATAGGGGTTTGTGTAAAGTTTATATTTTTTGAAACATGAAGGTGTAAAATGTAAGGTTTTAAACTTAGTACACTGAAATTGATTTGGACAAAAAACTTTAGAGGGGTAAAGTGTAATATACCCTAAATTTATAAGTTTATATTTATTTTAGGGTATATTAATGAGCTAACTTCATTTTAGATGCATTGGCCGCAGAGGAATCTGAAACAGACAGCGAAGAGTCAGATGTTAGTGGTTCTGATGGAGATGACACTTCTTGGATCTCGTGGTTCTGTAATTTGAGAGGAAATGAATTCTTTTGCGAGGTTGATGATGATTACATCCAAGACGACTTCAACCTATGTGGATTAAGCAGTCAAGTGCCTTATTACGATTATGCTCTTGATTTGATTTTGGATGTTGAATCCTCCCATGGTAAGGTTATGTTTTTGTTTTTTGGACTCCACAAGTCCAGATTAATACTAGTGATGGGATTTCTTGTGTTTTTCACGATACTCTCCAATGCACTTTGACTCTGTTGTGAAAATTATTATCTTGGAAGCTGAATTCAAATGTACACTTGCATGTCTGTAGCTCTGATTACCTATTTGGTCATTCTGTACTTCATTTGTTTAAAATCTGAATTGGGTTGGTTGGAATGTGTAGGTGACATGTTTACGGAGGAACAAAATGAGTTAGTTGAATCAGCAGCGGAGATGCTTTATGGTCTGATTCATGCCCGGTACATATTGACAAGCAAAGGAATAGCTGCCATGGTAAGATTTTTCATTCACTAATTACTATCACTATATTGCTTTACTGTCCAGAAGATTGGCACTGTTATTGATATTGGGATTTTTGCAGCTGGACAAGTACAAGAACTATGATTTTGGCAGATGCCCAAGAGTTTACTGCTCTGGACAACCCTGCCTTCCAGTTGGTCAGTCAGATATTCCTAGGTCCAGTACCGTGAAAATATACTGCCCAAGGTGTGAAGACATTTACTATCCTCGGTCCAAGTATCAAGGCAGTATCCTTATATATATTATTAAACGCTATGTGGGTTTTATTTGACCATGCATCAACATTTCTCTCAGAATTTTTTTTTATTCTCTAGCGCATCTCACTTCTTCCTTGGTTTTGAGATTCATTCTTTAGTCTCCCAATTGTCAAGTAAGTAGTTTGTAGGGATGTTTCTTTTTAAATTTTGGTTTTATGGCATTTCACCTTTCACATATGTATATCATCTGTTGTTTTTTATTTGTAACCTGGATAAAAGAATTTTGCTTGTGGATCATAAACTACTTTCTAAACAATATTAAATGTCTATAAGAGCAAGGCTGGGAACTCTTGTCACTGATTCTGAAAAGATTTCTTTTACTTGGATGCATTGCTAATA
Source organism: Ormosia semicastrata (assembly GCA_029884595.1). NCBI lineage: Eukaryota > Viridiplantae > Streptophyta > Magnoliopsida > Fabales > Fabaceae > Ormosia > Ormosia semicastrata. The sequence goes on along the minus strand of JAQQTO010000037.1, from coordinate 18,271,424 downwards.
TACACAATACTAAGTTGGTCTATAATGGAATATGAGAGTAATATTCAAACAATGAATGACTTAAGTATGGGGTTTGGGGTTCATAATCTAGATATCTTGACAAGTGATATCTGATACCTGAAAAGTGTTTTGTTACCGTCTGAAAACACTGTTTTCTTGTTCGAGAAAAATTATATTCTGGAATTTTACGTCCAGCTGTTCTGTTGGTTGTACATCTCAAGCATAAGGACAGTCTGGGAACCTTTGGGCCTGTTCAAGTTTAGAAACATATATTTGTTATCAAAATAATGGAAATCCTAAAAGCTACCTGGGAAAAAACTGCAGAAAAATGAACACCCTTTGGAAGGATAAGTTTGCTCATTTTATTATGCTACATTTTTTTTAAATGAAGGCAAGCATTAATGTGTTCCTTATTCTGCTTCCATTCTATATAACTTCTTATTATTAAATCCTGATATGTATATGAATTTTGGGGTGATTGCATGTCACTCTATGTTTTACAATATATAATTGTGGCTTAAATTTATGGTGGCTCACTGTATCCTGTACTTCCCAAATTTCCTTGAGTTTGTTATAGACATTGATGGAGCTTATTTTGGAACTACTTTTCCTCATCTCTTCCTGATGACTTATGGACAACTGAAGCCACAGAAACCATCACAGAACTATGTTCCGAGAGTTTTTGGCTTCAAACTTCACAAGCCATGAAGCTGAAATTGTAAGCTTCCGTGAAAGTAAGAGTCTACCCATGTGTTATTTTAACTCTTTCTTAGTACTCCTTGCAATATGCAGTTGATCACAAGCTTTCCAAATCAGTACAATATAAACCCTCTGTTTTATTTGTTTTAGGAGCGTGTTGTAAAGAAAATTGCAGACATGTCATGCAAGTGCTTAGATTCACTTTCAGCTTGGAATTCAGTGAGCTTCAAGTTCAATGAGCAAGTGCTTAGGTACCTCAAGGCACTCTTAGCTGCTTATTGCAAATTGTATTCTTGCAATTAGTTTCACTTCATGTTGTTTATGATTGTCTCAGATTACAGATCTCCTACTATTTTATATTATTTTATTCCATTTCCTCCCTCCCACATTTATGCAGCGTTTGATGGGTTCACACATGTCTGATTTTATAATTCAATTGTTATGATGTTAAGCCCGTCCATCCTAACATCAATAATGATTATATAGAATATATGAATACAATATGTCCGTCGAGTCTATATGTGATTTGCGAATCCTCTCACCATGCGCTTGCTTGTATGCATGCATAAATACTATATCTAGATGCAGAAGATATTCTCTTATCGTCTGATGTAATGGTGAAATACAAGACGTTAACATCTCAATCAAGAGTTAGATGGATTAAAGGGACCCTTTTCTTAGGGCACTTTTTTTTTTATTTCCGATGTTATTTTTCTGAATTTTACTTTGGAGAACTCGCCAGATATATGTCAATCACACATAATCCCTGTTTCGGCTTCTTTGTTTATTTGTTTTGTTTTTTCGTTGTCTTTTCTTTTCTTCAAATAGACACAAGTTAAAAGAATACTTGTAAAATTACGATTTGAGAGTCTAACAGGTCAAGGGATGGCTCACTGATTTGATCTCCGGTCCGGTAGGAAAAATCTGGTTGGATCAAAAAAGAAATAAAATATATATAACCGGCTGATCATAATAGAAAATAGTGATTGTTTCTTCCAAGCAAAATAATAATGATGGGAGGCTAATGATAGTAGTGCGACGATGTGTGGATTTACATAAAAATTAGGTGGTGATTGCTGTCAAATATTTATATGAAGTGTATTGTATATATTACATATTTTGCCTCTAATAATTTAATAAATTAGAATTAGTCCCAGAATATTTTGTTGACAACAAAAGGAAAGATTTGTTATTTTCACTTAGTAATATTATGATATTAATATAATCTCAAGAAATTATTAATTTTTTATTCAAGAAAATGTCGCTGAAGTCATTTTTAGGGAAAATCAGACGATTAAACAAAAAAGCATTTTCTGTAAACCAAACATGTTTTATATTGCATGAGTTTAAAGAAACAAATAGAAAACAATTGTCTCTTAAAATTTGAGTACCTTAGACTTTTAAAACTATGTTATATTTCTTTCTCATTATTTTGATAAAAAAATGTACAAATTTTTAAAATCATGATTTTATTCATAATTTTATAGCTAATTCTTGTTTTTGTTGTAAATAGTAATACGGTAAATATACACTATTTTATGAAAAAAAATAGTATATATTTTAAAATAAATTTATTTAATAAATAATTTATTTTGTATACCAAAAGGTAATAATTTATTTTAATGAAAAAATTAGACTAGTTGTTGATCTTCTAAAATATTTTCACAGTAGTAGGGTAACAACAATAAATTAAAGGCGTGGTAGTATAATACTGTTAGATATGTGTTAATGTTCTTAATGTTTAAACTCTATCTTCGATATCAACGTGTGTTGGTCTGAAAGGAACTTAGGTTTCTTAAATATGTTGTTCTAAATTTGATTTCAAGATTTATATATATAAAAATAATATTATTATGAGATATTTTTGTTTAGATAAAAGATTAATCTCTCATTTATTGAGTAAAAAAATATTCTAAAAAAAACCTCTACCCTCAGGTCATAATAATATTATAGTCAGGGTCTTTTTTATAATTTGTTGGACACTTGAACGTATTTTCAATTATGATTTTTTTTTGTCATCAATGTTGCCTTTTTTATAATTTGTTGGACACTTGGACGTATTTTCAATTATGATTTTTTTTTTCCTGTCATCAATGTTGGCTTCATCTTCTGTTCTTTTCAACTGCTCTAATTTAAGTCATTTATGTTATGTCTATATACAATAATTGATTTTTATGTACTTTAAATTTTACATTATATTTGAATAGCATGTAATGAGGGAAAGATAAATAACTTTTTATATTTGAAAATTTTAAAATATATAAAAAATGAAAGAAACATGTGAAGAACTATTTTTTTTCAAAGACTCAACTTTTGTTCTTCTCAAAATTAAAGTGAAACTATTTCTATTCTGTTCTCTTATTAATCTTCTAAACAAAGAAAAAAATAATTATGTTTCATTGATCCATTTCTTTCCTTCCCTTTCTGATCCATTCTCACCTATTCCGTTCTGTTTTATTAATAAAACAATATTAAATACACTGTTAAAAGAATGATAGACATTGTCATATATATATTATTGGTTATTTATTATTAATTTTTATTGTAAAAGAGCAATAAGATTAATAATTAAATTACCAATTTACTATAGATTAGAAATTATGCGATGCTTGTACCCAAAAAAATAGAGAAATTATGTGATGCTAGAAAATAATTAAATGAAAAATGTTTTAACGGAAATGCTATTTTTACCATCTGGCTTTGCACTTAAGCAAAGCACTATTTTATACAACTCACCAACAATGTCAGGTATTTAAATATTAAAATATTAAAATAATCATTTTAAGTAGGAATTGATTTAACTATCTCCACGGATCCAAAATTATAAACAATTAGTAAAAGACTAAAAAATGCAGTATATTGTAAAGGGACCAAAACCTGCTCACTGTCATTTGGTAATACCGAAAATGAAAATAGACTATTCGAAAAATAATTTTCAACGCCCCTTATTATTTGCAAGTAAAATGAGATCAGGTCTACTACTTTCAAGCCTTTTATTTGCATGCTTGCAAGCTAATAAAATTGTCGGAACATTTTTTACTTGGCACAATGCAGAACTGATCAATGAATAGCAGTTCAAGGCATACGCTCTGCTTTCGACCTAGTGGGTTTTACAGCTTAATTTAGGTTACACTTCGGCTTGAAAAGCATTGTATGACAAGCAACGATGAGCCACTTGCAAATTCAAAGTACAAAAGAAAACTATGAAGCTATTTGCTCCAAAAACAGAAAACAGTTGCAAGCAATTAAATTAGGCAGTGTTCTCAGATTACATGACTCAGTTTAAAGTAAATTGCATCAACCAAAAAGCTCAACCCTCGGTTTGTTCCCTCAACCTCCGGATGGTGCTCCGCACAGTCACAGCACTCGCAGTACTATCAAAATAGTGAAGAACAAAGTCAGCTCGTTGATTTGAGAAAAAAAATATGAGTAGAAAGCAACAAGAACGAGCATTACTTTAAAGTATAGGCACCGCCTGCCTTCACTTTACCACAATCCTTGCATCCCCATATTCCTACAGCCTTTCTCTTCACAGCATACTGCAACAAATAAGTTCAGCATCACAATTCAAACCTTTTGAAAAGATGTTAGAATTAACCAACTAAAAACCCCTGGTTTGGTTTGCATCTGATAAACTAAATAACACAAAGTCAATTCAGCATTGATAGAAGATGGAAGATCTACCTTTCCACAAAATTCACAGAAAAATTTGCTATGTTGACTAACTTCCATCTTCTTAATCTGTTTCCGCAAACTAGCACCATATCGAGTACCTGACATAAGAAAATATGACAAAATGGCTTCTCAGACAGAAATTAATCCAAGAGAACAAATGTCTTCTCAAAATGCATATTCAGTGACCTATAATTAAATCCAAATTTCTTGATGAAAAATAGAATCGTTCCCTCTAAATACTTCAAATAATGAAGTGGCTAAAAAAATAAGAGAGGTCAGGCACATTAATTTTGCCCAAAATCTTAAACCAGCTTCAATCCTATCATCAACTATGCATTCCAAAGTGCAGGTGTTTTAGCAACTTTGTGCCCATTAAACATTCACGTCTTTTAACAATATTGCATAATCAACAACAAATCCCCTATACTTATACCAAGCCACAGCATATTTATTCACACACCATACCATACCTAGTGCCTACATACCAAGCTGCGGCATATTTACAAGGTCAAGCCTACATACAGAATCAAAGCCAGATAGTTTTTCCTTTTTGAGGAATGGGGGTGCAATATTAAGCCAGATAGCGGTTTCTTGTATCTAAGAATCTCCATCTCCTATCCAAATTAAATTGCCCTAAAAACATAATAATCACTGACATGTTGAAGCCAAGATCTAGAACACAAAGAGCATATCAGGTTTAAATTAATTAAAAGCATAATTACAAAACTAACCATATTTTCCGACAATGCCTGCCTTCTTGGTTCTCTTGGTCTGCATTGAAGGGAAGGTATAAACTTATAGCTTGATGCTCAATAAAAAGGCAGAGAAAAGTGAAGCATACATTTATTTATGTGATATCAGAAAACAAGGAGATATAATATATACATTTGGAATAAATAACAGATATCTATATTTGTACTCACATAAATTGATATAGCGCTCTGTACCATTAGAATTATCTTAAAAAATTAGAGTAAGATCACATCAAAATCATTTGATACGAACGAATTATGTTTTTATACTTGTATGAAAATGAACATGTGAGATATATATATATATATATATATATATATATATATATATATATATATATATAAGCATAAAGGGTTGGACACCAAAAAATGCATTATAGTGAACATATGTGTGTGAATTATAGAAAGGGGGCGTGAGTAGGTGCTATGCTATGATACCAGATTTATCACACAGATAAGTTTCTACAGGATGTGGATGGCATCTTCCCTAGTATAATTACGAATAATCCAATGAAATGTTTTAGAAACAGATAGGAATGCTGGTAGTGCCAATTAAATGGAAAAGAGAGAAGAAAGTACCATCTTTTCTGGATTGAAGGCGCTGCGTGTGACTGTGTCTATAAGCCGCAGGTAAAAGTGAAGGGGATACGCTATGCTAGGCACTGCCCCAGAAACCCTAATCAGTCTCCCACTTCATGTGTTACTTTTATATTATAATGCAACTGGCTGTACATACACCAATAATCCGTTGTAGTCTAGTTGGTTAGGATACTCGGCTCTCACCCGAGAGACCCGGGTTCAAGTCCCGGCAACGGAATCTTTTCATTTTTAAATTCCACATTATATTAAATGCATACAAATTAGCCTCCCTTTTTATTTTCGCGAAAGACTGATAACAAAATAAACATTATATTACTATACGAATTAGACTGACAAGAAAAAATAGAAGCCAGAGTCTGTAATAATCGTGTAAAATTCCACCATGTCTCTATACAAAAAGATTAAATAGGATCAGCACACGGAAAATCATGATAGAACTCTTAGCTACATCATTGGCTCAGCTCCACTACACTACTAATTGGGAAGAGAACCAGTCAAAAATTATATCAAAATATAAATCCAAAACTAACCAACCCACATTGGCTATATCAATAAAAGCCGTAAGAAGCTATGTACCCCAAAAAAAAAAAGCCATAAGAAGCTATGTACCCCCAAAAAAAAAAGCCATAAGAAGCTTGCTGGTATCAAAAAACTTTTAACCAAAAAGAGGGGAAAAAGTCCTCCTTCAAACTAAAGTCTGTTTCTTAATGGCTACTTTTTCAAACATATGTCTAAACTTTTCTTGTTGAACCATCTCTTCCAAAATTTGATCTTCCAATTCTGCAGACGAAAACTTTTGAGGATGCTGAGCCCTATCAGAATTAAAGAACACCAACTCGGATAACTGATCTTTCTCAGCTTGACGGCTACATTTTTCCTCATCCCTTGTCCCGGCTGTAATTAGATGGTAAGTGTACACAAATTTCTTCTGCCCAAGCCGATAAGCACGGCTTATTGCTTGCCTCTCCACTGAGGGATTCCATACAACATCAAGTAAAACAACCCTTGAGGCACCAACCAAACTGATACCTTCATAACAAGCCCTAGTTGATGCTAGCATTACCCTTACTTTGCTACTGGGATCGTTAAAAGAGTTAATTGAAGCTTGACGCAGCTTTGCTTCAACTTTTCCATGCATTTGTAACACCTCTCTTCCTTCAGTCCAACTAAAATGATATTTAAGCTGGCTTCCCAGAAGCTTCAAGGGATCAATAAATTGGCTGAAAACCAAAACTTTTTCATTCACAAGCCCACTAAGCCTGATAAGTTCCATTAAAAATTTCGTTTTGACACTTTCCTCAGGATTCAATCTAAGCCTTTGGAACTTCCCCTCACCTTCAGATAGATGAAAGAGCGCAGGATGAACAGCAGTTACAGACTCCTCATATTCTAGTTTTAGCACATTCAAGGATGCCTGCTTTCTCTGAGAGAGGCTTTTCCTTTTTTTCTGAATATCCTCAAGAAGTTCCTTCTGCAACTGGGTTGGCTTTAATATAATTACCAACTCCCTCATCCCAGGAAGACTCTTTTGCAGTATGGTTCCCTTGTGTACATGAACGAAAGGACGAATCATGTTTCTGATCTCTTTCAATATCTTAAATCTTCTACCATCATCAGTAACTTTGCCAAATGAATTGGTCAGATACCTCCATTTCCCTCTGTTTTCATTTCTTGGGAACCCCCGCTTCTCATTGAATACATCCTTGGCTCCAGAAAGATTCCATTCAGCAAACTTAGGCCTTGCCAAGCAGAGTGTGTTGTATAGCTCATCAAAATTATTCTGGAAGGGAGTTCCAGAGAGGATGATGCGTCTTTTTGTCCGGATTTCTGAGACAGCTTTCCATATAAGACTTTGGGAATTGCGAGGAGTGTGTCCCTCGTCAAGAACTAATAAACCAGGATGTTCAAGAAGGAATTTCCTTAACTCCTTATCATGGCAGCTCTGCCTAGTAAGTTGCTCAAACAATTTGTAGCTAATTCCCAAGATGCTTTTATTACACTTCCAGGAATACAACTTAACTACACGACTTGAGATATTACAACCAGAATTCCTAACAAGATTCATAGCTACCTCACTCTCCTTGCCAGAGTAGTCAGAATTGTTCAAATTATGAAAAGGTATGTCAACCTTCCATGTCCTAAATTCCTCTTCCCATGTAAGAAGCATGCCTCTGGGAGCAATAATCATTGGTCTGCACGTTGGATATAACTCCATGAATGTCTGGAGAAATACAATAGTGAGACGGGTTTTGCCAGTGCCAGGAGCATGAGATATAACGCACCCACTTCCACCAGGAAAATCTTCTTGTTCTTTCAACCTATCAAGAAAAATTTCACCAGCTAAATTATTCCACAGAAATTCAAAAGCTTCACACTGATGAGGATACATAGTCTTTTTTACTCCAGGAATTATATCCCACACTGTCCCAGCGTAATTACGGAGGTTATCATCATCATATCCAGTAATTCGATCCTGAAGCTCATTAAAGACCGAGTAGTCCATATGGTCCTCAATGCAAGAGTCTCTCCTGTTTGATTTTCCCCATGGATTTTCACTCTGCATATCAAAAGATCATGGATTAACCAAAATAATAATAATAATATTGAAAAATCAGAAAATGAGGAGTTGAATGAAGTAGAATTTCTAAATAATCACTCACTCACACATGTTAAGATATTCGACTACATAAATTTTTACAGCCTGACTAATAAGCATAGACATTTGCCATGACAATGAAATTGACATGCATTAAGTATCAGAAAATATTGTTTTCTCAAAACCAGAAATCTACAGATATTTGCATAACCAACTCCAGTTCTCCACAACTTAAACCTGCTAGATTGTAAACAGAGTTGCAACACAGACATACTATTTTTACTGCCATGCCATATAAAGTTTATGTTATTATTAGGGCTTAAGAAGAACTTCTCTAGCTTGAATGTAACCAAATTTTGTACATATAAATCGGCAAACAAAAAATAGAAATTACTCTAATGTGTTCAAAGAAATCACCCAGAAAAAGGTAAAATTTAATTAATTTAAACACCAGCATTAATCAGTTGCCAATGATCACAAGCAGGTGGAAGCATTCCATTTTCAACATCAAAATTCCAACTTAGCCCTCCCCAAAAAAACACTCTAGTACAAGGGGAAGGGATGAAAGGCCTATTAAAATAAGAAATTGTTTTCCTTAATATGGACATTAGAGCAAAAGCAAATGACTCACAAAAGGAGGTACACAATACTTGATCTCCAATTCAACATGTAAGCAGTATGCACATATAAGTCCAATTTGCTCATCAAGAATGAGATGATGCTTCCCTTGACGACAAAGAGTAGCTGTTTTAACTTCATCCATTGGACATTGACCATTATCAGAATCAGTATTATTTTGAACCTGCTATAAGCAAAATTTACTGAAATTAGATATAGACATGAGCGCATGCATACACACGCATATCAAAAGAACAGAAACTTGAATAAAGGAAAAAAAACAAGTACACACACACACACACACATACACACATAAATGCAAAATAAAAAATAAGTTCAGTAGCACAATGATCAAACTTATTTGTATATGTCCCCAGTATAAAAACTAGGGAAAGTTGTCCATGAACTTATACTCATGTCTGACCAATTTTCCACATGCCAACTCTTTATTTGACCCTACAACTGGGGATTTTATTTAGCATTTTGATAAGTCAGACATTCAAGGAGGAAATTACATCTACCTGCCTCACTCCATTCTTGATCTTATAAAATATGTGTTCAACATAGAAAAACAGACTTCTTGAAATTATGAAATTCTTTAAAGCACCCAATGTTGGAAATGTACACACATGATATATTCATAACATTGCTGATAATAATTTCTTGTCCAGAACTTACACTCAAGTATTCAAGAATCAAGATTCAAATCCACACCAATAAATAAATAAATCAATCAAATAGGGTGCACTGCCTTGAGGTTCCTTGAAATGAGGAATCCAAAGCTGGAGGGTAGAACAAGGAGTGTCAGTGTGTTTAAAATAATATACACTAATTTTGCATCATAATTCATAAGTAACTGAATTTAGCTGAACAGAATAAAAAACAGAGAGGATGAGTTTTATGCCTTGGGTATCCACAAGGCAATTTACCTGACAAGCAGGACTAGAGTTGTGCTGGCTAGCATAAAGAGCATAGTCCATCTCAGCCCAAATTCGATCTAATTGTTTCTCTTCTTCTGATTTTTCCGCTGGTTTTGGCTCCTCAGGTGAAAATGAAAACTTGGGTGGCAAATCCATAATTGGATTTAGTTCATGGTCGTTTGCCTCCTCCAGAGGCACCTCTCCCTCACCATAGACAGAATCCCGTAGAATGTTAAGCATACCCAAATCTTTTGGATCATTGATGTGTTTCTTCCTTGGGAATGCAGAAGCTTCCCTCTTGTCACCACTAACCCGAGAAGCAGGACCAGAATTGTGATGTCTGGCATTAAGACCAAGGTCCATCTCAGCCCAAATTGGATCTAATTCTTTCTCGGTTTCTGATTTCTCTGCTGGTTTTGGCTTCTCAGGTGAAAAAGAAAACTTAGGTGGCAAATCCATATTTGGATTGAGTTGCTGGTCTATTGCCTCCAGAGGCACCTCTCCCTTCCCATAGATAGAATCCTTCAGAGTCTTAAGCACATCAAAATCTTCTTTTTTGTGTTTTTTACTCGTGAGTTTCCCTTTCTTGTGCACTTTCTGCACACATGCATAGCCTTTTCTCTTGTAACCACTAGATTCTTGTTCATCAGATTCAGACCCACTTGCCTCCTCTTCACTGTGATCATCTTCATCAGCTTCAGACCCACTTGCCTCCTCTTCACTGTGATCATCCAAATCATCAGCTTTGTCTTCATCAGAGTGAGAGAGAGACTCATCATCCTCTTGCTCTTGCTCTTCATCATCAATGCATATGGGCTGACTAAAAGTCCCCAACTTCAACTTCTTCTTGTTCCTACGAAAATGGGAACGAGTCCTTTGAGCTGCACACCCAAGCTCTTGGCTCGCATTTTCGTCAATCAAAATATCCAACCCATACGCTTTCATCCTCCTTACTCCTCCAAACTCACCCATGTTTGTTTCTGTTTTTGTTTCCCCTCTCGACTTGCCCTTGTTTCTTTCCACATTACCAGAATCTTCGAAATCTTCCATCTCATTCGTCATATCGTACAAAAACTGTACCTGATCATCATCATCATCTGAATCGTCATCCGAGACAGCCACACCATGATCATCATCATTCTCCATTGCATCAAAATCCGAATCATTAGTTTCAGTTTCACTGTCTTCTTCATCCGAAATAATGGTATCTTCTTCTTCGCCGGAACTGAGACCAACAACCTCGGCCTTGGCAGGGTTGTTGGTGTTGCTCTGTCTCACATTGTGCAAGTTCTGTTTGTCAATTAGGGATTCTCTAGAGCGAGTTCTACCCGCAACGCAATGCATGGTTGTAGGGCAAAGGATCAAGATGTCTCCTTTTTTTCCCCCTAAATCACAGGGAGGGACCAATCACGAAAAATCAGTCCCTTATTAGAAGATCATGCATTTAATTTTTCCAATAATCAATCGTGTTCGTGTGCCATAATTTATTTTTATTTTATTTTTTACAAAAAAAAGGATCGAAGAAAACGGAGAGAGTTTCAGAGAGGGTGTACCAGAACCAGAAGTAGTAAGTAGTGGCAGTTTAGGGCACTGATGAGTGTGACTGAAAGACTGAGCGCGAAACGAGAGAAGAAGAAGAACAAGACCAATAAACGAAGACCAAAAGACGCGAAGCAAGCTTGCATGCGAGCGGGGATACAGAATAAAATAGAATAGTTGTATTGTGATTGTCACACTTGCTTTCGGCTCAAACCCACAAACTTGCCCGGTACCCGGTAAGAAAAACCAAATATGCGATTTTTTTTTCTTGTAGCCCGTAACTCTCCCAAAAGAAAGAAGACTTTTTTTTTTCTAAAAAAAAAAATTTACTGGAAAAAAAGAGAGTTATCTTACGGTGGATTGAAATTCATGGTAAGAAGAGTATTAGAAATATACTTTTTATCATATTTTTTTAATATATTATATTCTATTAACTCACGTCATATATTATAATAATACACAAAATTAATTATACATAATTTAAATTTAATTATATGTTAATCGAGTTGATTATATACTTATCGAGTTTGAGTATTATTTTAATGTATAACGTGATCTAATAAAAAAATTTAGTTAAAACGAATATGACAGAGAGTATGTTCCTAACATTTTACTTCATGATAAACCATTCAATCTTTCAAGTATCAATATTTATTAGAAAGAATCCCATGCTATTATATGATTTTTTTTTTAAAAAGATATATAGAATATAAACAAATATAAATTAAAAGAAGAAATTATTTAAAATTATGAAAAAAATGGATAATTTATTTATTAAAATATAATCTAAAAATTATTTAAAATTTTAAAAGAGATATGTATAATTAATTAAAAAATCATTTGAATTTGATTTTTTTAAATTAAGAATGACATGTCATTCTTAAAGAGCGAATATAGTAATAGAACAAATCATTTTTAAAAATAGTATACTCTAATTTATTATATAAGAGTGAATATTTGTTTTAAATAATTAAAAAATAATTTTAAAATGACAAGTATCTAGTTTATAATTATAGGCATGTTATCATATATCTAATCTAAATCCCTTATAACAAAATTGTTATATACTAATAATAGTTGGCACAACTGGTAAGAGTGAATTACGTTAATTAAGTTGGTCGATGTTTAAATTTTGTCAAGTTTATTGTTTGTGAGTTATTTGTATGAACTTTTATAAGTTCATTGAAGCTAGGACATAGCTTGACCTTGGGATTCGACAGAGCCTTGATTTTAAATTTTTTCCTTAAAAAAAAAACTCTTATATGTAATGAGTGTTACTTGTGTAGTCTGATCATTATGTGTGTATTCTCTTTTGAATTCCCAAAAGAAAAAAAAAATCTGGAGTCAATTTACTATAAATTCAGGATAATTTTATAAAACGAACTAATAAATCTAACACTTTTAATTATAAGTTTAAATTTAATTATCATTTTAAAATATTTTATAAAGTAAAAAAAATAAAATAAAGTGTAACATGTTTTGGTAAGAAGTACGGCCAAAGGCCCAAATTAAGCTACTATGCACAAACAAAGACACCTGCTAGGTCTTCCAACATTATTGATAGGGATTACAATGTAAACTTGTTGGCTAGTTATTTTTAATTGGTTAAGTTGTTGGTTAAACTAATTTTTTTTCTTGAAATTGTAATAAGCTCGCGGATTCTCTGACTAAGTATACTAAGGTTTCTGGGTCTGATGTGTGATTGGAGAAAATATTTGACCCTCAATTTTAGAGAAATATTAGGTGAAACCCTTAATAGTAAAACCCAAAACTGAAAATTTGCATATACTTTTTAAAATAATAATTTATTATTTATACTTATTAGGAACATATCTCAAGTTAAACTTAATTTCCTTTTCAGTTTCATAGTTTCAACAATAAATTTGAACATAATAAATTTGAACATATATTATAAGATTGACAATTAATTTAACTTTTATTTGAAATTTAGATTTGTTTATGATAATGAATTTAAATATTTAAAAGAATATTCAAACAAAAAACTGTTACCAAGTGACTTCAAGACTCACGAAGAGAGGAGAATTGAGTATTTTAAAACTTTTCGCAAACAAGTTTCATTTAATTTTCTTTTAAGCTATTTTCTTTGAGTTGAATGAATTTATGACAATACACAAGCTTAAATAGAATGAATGAGTGGAAGAACAATCAGCAAGTATGCAAAAGTAATAAATAAGCTTGAATGTAAAGAGATAAGGGTTGAGAAAATTTACACACAGAGATTTATACTGGGTCAATCACTATTGTGATCTACATTCAGTCTCTAGGATCATCCACTCAGGAGTTTCCACTATAATCAAGCTTCACAAGGTGTTTAATAAACCCTTTACAATAGTTGAGTTCTTCCTACACTTTAAGGATTATCCACCTCTTGTGTAGAAATCCCTTAGTTTCTCAAGGGATCCTCCACCCTGTCAAATGTTTACAGATGAATAGAAAAGAATTTAACTTACTCAAAGAGCATATATACAAATTGAAACTCAATGGGTATCAAGATGAACCACACTTTAAAGCTCAAAATAGTGAGTTAATGAAGATGACTGTAATAACTCATATTAATGCTGAATAACATTTTTGAGATTAATTTCTAACTCATCTTTAATACTCAACAACTTGTATTTATAACCCAATAAATTTTATAGTCGTTGGGGGGTTGTTGGAATATTAAATGCCATCAACTAGTCGTTTATTTCTGATTCTGGCATTCGTGTTTATTTGAATAATATATGTGTTATTCAAATAACACTTTAAATAGCACACTACGAAAATGGTTCTGTAACACATTATTTGATTAACCATATTGTTATTTGAATAAAACTCTTTTTAAATAGTTTCTAAAAAACCTTGTTATTCGAATAACATATATGCTATTCGAATAAGCTTTTTAAAACTGAAGGCGCGTAACCTGTTTTTAAGCTGTTATTCGAATAACACCTTGTATTATTCGAATAAAGCTTAATCAGAAAAAAAACTTGACTCTCTGACTTTTGTTATTCGAATAAGATAATCATCATTCGAATAAACCTATTTGAAATCATTTTTAAACATCTTTTAAAACTTGTCAATTGTTTCCTAAAGATCCAATCAAACTTTTTAGCACTTAAATGTTATTTCTTATGAAATCAAAAATCATTTTGAAACATTGAAACAATGTGTACTATTTGGGTTCTTTGAAAAATAGGTTTAAAGATTAAGTATGAACCCCTTTTTACCTTTACACGATGGTCCTAAAACTATTCTTGAAGGTATTGGACTAGATATTGTCATCATCTTCAAGTTGTTATCATCAAAATAATTCTTCAAAGGTCAATAGTTATTTACAAAAACCTAAAAAACTAATCAAATTTAAATTAATTTAAATTTTATATGTAACCCCCTACTTTATTAATAGCAAATTTTCTAACAACTAGGTATTATTCTTAATCTCTGTATCAATAATTAAAAATTCAATTTTTGCTCATAAAGTTTAAGTAAATTTTGAATACGCAAAATAGAAAATGAAATCAAAAAATAGAAATAATAATAATAATAATAATAATAATAATAATAATTAGTAAAGATGCAAAATAAGAAACATAAGTTCTATTTAAGAAACTCGGCAATAGAATCATGATTTTACTTGCTTATATCAGAGTCGTTATTTGGCCAAAAATACAATATTTCTAATAACTCCAATATACATAAATTTTCCCTTATTTGGATTTAGAATTCATACATGATCGATCTGAATGATGATAATCATAATACATCTTGTACTAATCTGAAAACACCATGAACAAAGTGAGAATTGAAAATTCTCAGTAGAAAATAAACAGTTATAAAAATATTTAAAAACACATGCTGAGTTTCAACTGTATAATGTACACAGAAAATCTCATGGCAACCCAGGTATGATAAGAACAACACAATTCCAACACAACAGAAGGGATTCTAAATAAATCATGCAATATAACCTTATATATTAATATCAGCAAGTTTCTCAAATATTAGCAAACAAGTGCCACTTATAAGCAAATATCAGCAAGTTCCTCAAACCTTAGTAAGCAATTCCTAAACATCGGCTGTAACACCCCAAATTTCGTATCTCTTAAATAGTAATTTTGACAGTTAACAAAATTTTACTGTTTAGTAATTTCTGGATGCTGTAAAATTATTTTGTTTATTCTGTCAGCGTATTTGATCATTTTGAGTGATTCACTCCGTGTCAGGAAAATAAAAATTTTTGAGCCAGGGAAAACTTTACGTAATTTAATTTTTACAGTTAGGTTTTAATTATTTTACGTGATCTAATTTGATATTTGTGTGTTTTCTAATATTTGTGATTTTTGTGAATGATTATGAATTTTTTTACTATTTGTGGGCCCAAGGGGTGTATGTCGGCCCAGGTGGCCATACGTGAGCCCAGGTGGGTCCCGCAAAGTGAAAATTTTCTACACATAGAAAAATTTGTACTGTTTAGACAGAAATAGGGGATCTTACTAAACCTGAATCTGAAAATAGTTTTAGAAAATTTCTTGTACTGTGTTTTGTACTGTATTTAATTTATCGGATGATAAAAATACAGTAAATATATTCTTTCATGGGGTTTTAGTAGATAAAAATAGAAATTAAATTGCTTAAGTCAACATTGGTGGTTTGGATATCCACCATTGATTTAATTAACGGTGGAGACTTAATCTTGATTTAATCAACGGTTGAGAAATAAATTTAATAAAGAAACATTGGATGTTAACCATTGATCTAATTAATGGTAGAGATTTAATCTAGACAAGCTTAATAAGAAAGGCTTCAATATCAACCGTAGATTTAATCAACGGTGTAGAATTGGTCTTGTAAAGTAACAATGACCATTTATAACCATTGGATTTAGATTAAATTAAGGGTGGAGATTTAATCTTAAAAAGTAAAAAATACCATTTATGACCATTGGATGAAAAATTAATCAAGAGTGGAGATTTGGTCTTAAAAAGTAGCAAAGACTAATTATGACCCTTGGATTAAAAGTAAGAAGGACTAATCTTGACCCTTCATTTTAGAGACACATCTAATGGTTAGAATTTAAAGGAAAAAGATCTAATGGCCTAGATTAAGTCTTCTAAATCAAAAATCTACCTAAATCCTAACCATTGAATTAATCAATGGCTAGAAATACTCTAGATGGTGACTAATAATGATGACAATTTCATGAATGCATTAGGAAGAGGGGGGACGGTTTTGGAGAAGGCATAGGAAGGAGGAGACAATTTTGAGTAGCTTTTTTAGGCCAAAGAAAAAGATGAAGTCAACAATAGTAGCTTTAATTTGATTAGTCACTAATTAATCCTAATTTGGTTAATCTAATGGCCTGATTAACAAGCTAAGTAAACTAAATTAAATGTTAAATTATTATAATTTAATTCTTAATTAGATATCCTAATTTTAATTGGAGGATATAATATATACAATTATATGTCTAATTAATTAGTTATGTAATTGGATAATTAGTTAAGATTGGTTAGGAAACTAAAACTAATTTAATTAGCTATTTGTTTAGCAAGTAACTAGACTTGAATTAAAATAAATTAATGTCCCTAAATGCCAAGGAGTCCCACGGTTTTCAGCAGCCTTGGGGAGGCATCTACATGGTTCTTGAACCATTCATAATAGCCATGCAAGTCAAATTGATGACCTATACCATGTGCTAGTCCATGTGCACTCAAAATAGGATATTTTACTTCAAGTATATCACTTAATCTCTCTAAGACTCCCACGGCAGCAACCTTCCATAATTCAATCTCACAAATCTCATTTTCTCTCTCACCCAAAAAGCTTTCATCTTTTCTCTAAAAAAAATCCAAGAACCAAGCAACCATTTTTCCTCTCATTTTCTCTCCATTGGTTCGGTCTCTACACCCAAATACACCATCACTCACCTATAATTTTCACTCTCATCATTTCTTAAATCTAAACACCATTCTAAGAACATCTCTAGTTATGAGTTTTTCCAAAATCATTCATCTTGAGCTTCAAATCCAAGCTTCAAGTTTCTATCAAAAATCAAAAATTCCATCTTTGTGCTTCAAGAGAAACCATTCGGTCAAGACACCTAAAACCACTCTCCAATCTCTTTTAATTTAATCCAACCATAGATCTTGAATCTACATGATATTCTAAGCAACTTTCATGTTGGAGATTTTCTCTAAATCATTCATTTTCATGGACTTTCTTCAAGATCAAAGTTATTGGGTTTTTGAGGTGAAGTATAAGAAGACTTCATTTCTTCTCTTCTTTTTCATGTTCTAAACCATGTTTGATCCATGGTTCCTCTTAATCAAGCTTAGTATACTAATTTCTATATATTTTGTTTTGTATTTGAGAAGCCCTTGGTGGTGAAGGACTTGGAAAAAGAAGCAAAACAAGGAGTTTTTGAGGATCTTCAAGAGGTAAGAGGGAGATTCATCTCACCAACCAAGTATGGTGGTGAGAGATGGTCTTATATTTGATGGATGGTGAATCCATGTGAGGATTCCAATCCATGGTCATGTAATAATTTATGTGTGTTTTATGAGCTTTGATTTATTTGCTTATGTTTGATATACTTTGTATGATTTTATGGTTTTGATGGTATGCTTATACTATGCATGATGATAATATAGCATGCTTTTGATATATATATATATATATATATGATGTGTATGTATGTGTATGCCATGATTTGGTGATGGAAAGAAAATTAATTTTTGGTCCCAATGGCCAAGGAAGGACTACGGTTTTGATGCCCTTAATTAGGGTTCATATTAAAATTTTTCAAGAACAAGAGAATTAATTTTTGGTCCCTAGAAACATGGTGAATATCGGTTAAGACACCTCAAGATAGGTGTTCATAAATGAATATTTTCATGAATGATGAAAATGGATGTTTAGAAAAATAAGGAAAATAAACAAAGAGTTTTTTTTCAAAGAGTACAAGAACATGGTTCTTGAGGAATTTTTATTGATTTATTTTGTGTAAAAAGTTTCTAAGTGTTTTACAAAACATGAGATTTAAATGAAAATAGTAATGATGATTTTAAGAATTTGCAAAGAAAGTGAAAAAAAAGAATTTGCAAAGAAAATAAAAATGAATTTGAATAAATGGGTTTGGATTTATAACCATAAGTTTTGCAGTTTTGAAAACAAAATTTTTAATGATTTTGTTTGTGTAAAACCATATCAATTTAGAAGAAAAAATATTTGATGGTTTCAATAGTCATGTCCACGTTTTTGAAGGCTTGTAATGCCTTGATTTTTATGAACAGAGTGATTTTCAAAGTGAAAACGTAACTTGATTTAATACAAGAATTTGAAAAGGGAATCAGAGCATTTTAATCACTTGAGAAATTAAGTTTTTGTAAACAAGAATGTTTTCGAACTTCAATTTATTTTGAAGAAGGTTGTGTTTAGAAATGATTTGGAAAAAATGAAGAATATAGTGGTATTATGAAAATCTACTAACGTATAACTTATTTTTGAGTTTTGAAGTACGTTAGAAAATGTTAAGTTTTGAAACGTTGATTTATATCAATGAAAAAGTGATTTTGTGAATTATATTTTGGAAAAAGATTTCTTAAGTAAAGAAATGTGGAAAAAGATTTTCTTGAGTAAAGAAAATATATTAAATAAAGTATAAAGTCATATTATTTTAAGGAAAGTTGAAATGAAATTTTTGAAGAAATGAGAAATATTTTCTGTAATGGAATTGTAGTGAAAAACAATTATTTACGTATCTTAAAAATATAATTTTTAAAGTACGTGATTTGAAATATAGTAAAATATTTTCAAGTGTTTAGAAATACAGTAAAATATTTTTATGCGATTTGAAATATGATAAAATATTACTACGCTATTGGAGATGCGTTGAAACATTTTTAAGTGATTTGAATTATGTTTAAATATTTTACGTAATTTGAACTACTGTTAAAAAATTACTACGTGATTAAATAATGAGAGAATATTTTTACGTGATTGTGAAAATGATGAAAAATTATTATGTGATTTGGAAAGTGTTTTAAATATTTTAAGAATGATGAAAAATTATTTACGCAACTTAAATGAATGATTTGTAAGTTACGCAATTTTGAAAATGATGAAAAATTATTATGCGATTTGAGAAACATATATTTTTATGCGATTGAGAAAAATGTTAAAAATTTTAATACGTGATTTAAAGGTGCAACAGAAGAGTTACAGTATTGTGAAAACGTAACAGAAACGTTTTGAAATTGTGAAAATGAAATGAAAATATTGCGCAATTTTGTGAAAACACGACGAACGAATTTTATAACTATAAAAATGTGATAATATGATTTTTCATTAAAAATACAATTATAAATAACACTTGTAGAACCGAACCAAGATATGGATCTTTGTGTGAGAAAATGACATGTTTTGCCTGTGATTGGCATTTGGTGCATTATACATGCATTGGAAAGATATGTCTGTGATTGGATTTGGTGCATTATATGTGCATTGAAAAAAAATATGCATTGAAGCATATGATTTTATTGAACAAATGAAATTGAAAAGATTTGGCCCTTCGGGGTTGGACTTGCACTAATATATTCGTGCATTGTATAAAATATGCGTTGAAGCATATGATTACATTGAACAAATGAAATTGAAAAGATTTGGCCCTTTGGGGTTGGACTTGCACCGATATATTCGCAGCATTGTATAAAATATAGCTAATAGCTATTATGGCCCTTGTGGTTGAAGAGGAATGAGAATTGATAGTGAGGTCTATGATGGATCTTGGGGCGTCGAGTAGCGCGGCGGTCGACCGTGGACGATTAGCGAGTACCCTGTGCCACTTGCGTGCAAATCCGTTACAACGCATTGACGATACCCGACAAGAACACGATTCTTTTCAACAACTGGGAGATTGTCTTTGGGCTAAGGCTGACAATTAACCAGAGCATTCTTCTCGAAATTGTGAAAACCTCCATGGAGTTGTTTTTGATAAAATGAGTCTTTGTGCATATGCATAAATCTGAGCATTTATATCTGTGTGATATATTAATTGAGAAATATTGGTTATTGGTTATGACAATTATTTTGAATACTTGGATGATAATTGAATTGATAAATGATTGGATGATGATAGTTGATTAATGTTGATGGCATGATCATAATTGCGGTATGATCTATCTGTATGATATTGCTGCTTGTGTTATCTCTGTGCTGCCATGCTGGTATTGGTGTAGGTGATCTCACCTCTTTGTTATATTATTTTGCTTTGTCTGTATTGTTAAAATTATACAGTAGAAGGAATGAGTTGTCTTAGACATAACGAGTGGTAGATACTCAGAGATTGATGGAAACATTGAAAAGTGGCTGTCTTAAGTTCGAAGATGTGCCGGGTAGACAAGGAGTAAAGTTCTGATGCATCAAGTTGATACAAGAGAAGGAACGAGTATGTTAAGATTTAATGTTAGTGTTGTACCGTGCTATTAAGTAGGACCCGTCATGGGGTTTGCTACTATTTAAAAAAAATAAGTCTATTAATTTTATATTTCTCTTTAAATTGTGATATTAATTGGTATCAATATTGCATAATGAATAATTGAAATATGATTTTCAATATTACCTAATATCTTCAGTAAATTTACATTTCAGTAAAGAAGAAATTTTGAAATCCATCTTTTATAACTCAAACTTTGTGCGAACTTATTTTCAGATTGTGAGTCGGGAGTCGGAAATGTGATGCCCTAAGGAGGGTGTTACATTAGTTGGTATCAGAGCACGGTTTGAGTCTTTTAGGGTTTGTGGTTAGGTCTATTTGCTTGTGTTGTGTTCTCTGTGTTTGTTTTTTGAAAGGAAATAATGTTGTTTATAATGGATATTAGATCCATTGTATTTCGATCTGCACGCCTTAAAAAAAAAGGGAATGGCTCAGGATAGTTATACTTGTGTGGAAGTGGAACATGTTACTAGTAATGCAATTGCAGCTACGGGAGCAACGGGAGCAATGTGGAAAGACGACTGCACGAACAAATGACCGCTGTTCAGTGGAAACTGGAAGTTGAAGTTTAGGATCTGATGGAAGAGAATCAGTCTTGGAATATAAAATTTCGTAATTTTGGAACCTGGTATTTTTTTAGGATATTGAGAAAGTAATTAATTTCGACGGAAGATGTATTTACAACCATTGAGGAAACCAAAAATAGTAAAGGATGTGAAAGAAAGTACTTAAATGAAGGAATGTACGTCAAGGAAATAAATTGTGGAAAAGTTGGACACATTTTTCCAGAGATTATGCTCTTTGAAAATAGAGTTTTGTATTAGTAAAAATTTTAGATAGTAAGGGAAGTTGTTACTCTGAATGGAACGGGAGTATTCTGAGCGGAAGATTTAATCAATGGAGATTGCGTCATTAGAGCTAATCCTATAAACCATACTGAATATTTCTGTGATTGACCTATTCTTTATAACATATGATTGAGTAGATCAATTATATGCTAGAGTTATTCGTTATCCTCTGATTTGTTTACTTCTGTTTCTATTCTTAGCTAATCGAGCTATTCAAGTTATTCAAATTGTTGTTATAGATCAAAACTTTGTATTAATTTGATCTGTTGTTCAAAATTTTTGTGTTAGTTTGATCTGTTTCATAAACAGACGTGGTCTTTGAAAATGGATTGGTTATTTTTCAACCATATCCAATGAGATTATTTCAACAGAGTATGAGTAATCCAAAGAAAATTTATTCTTGAAAAATTGGGTTACATCCAATTCTTTGCTGGATATGTTCGATAACAGGTTCGATTCGTTGTGTTATCTTCCATGATGTTTCCTTTCATCTCCTGTAATTGAAGGAATATCTTGCAAGAAATGATATTTTTATATTTGTATCCGTGTTAATGTATTTGAGTAACGCAACAGAAGCGTGGTGAATTCTTCAAAAGATTGGAACAATTCTTCTATGAAAAAATTTAAGACGGTAATGAAAAACCGTAGTAAAAAAATTTACGAAAGTATCTGGTATCGTGCTGTGGAACGGAGAATTCGGTTAGTGAGACATTTCCTGTTAAAAGCAAAAATCTAGAATATGTAGTGATATGAGAATAAGAAAATTTTAAGTAATACATTACATTAGTTGGAAGTTATCTGAGAAAAACTATTATAGGCATGAATGAAGATTGATTATCGTTATGTTGGTATCAGAGATATGGAAATTCTTTCTTTCTGGAGTAACATTCAACATCTTCAGTAATTATAGGAGTCTGAGATATTTGATTAGGAGAAGTTAAACATCAGTAAAAAGATTTTGTTGATTAGAATAATATAGCAAGATGTAAGAGAGGAAGCTTCATGGGAATTGGAAAATAAGATAAATGAGGAATAATGTCATTATTTATTCCGAGGGTGTGAAATCATGGTCATGAAATTTCGAGGACGGAATTTCTATAAAGAAGGGGAGTATTGTAACACCCCAAATTTCGTATCTCTTAAACAGTAATTTTGACAGTTAACAGAATTTTACTGTTTAGTAATTTCTGGATGCTGTAAAATTATTTTGTTTATTCTGTCAGCATATTTGATCGTTTTGAGTGATTCACTCCGTGTCAGGAAAATAAAAAATTTTGGACCGAAAAAAACTTTACGTAATTTAATTTTTACCGTTAGGTTTTAATTATTTTACGTGATCTGATTTGATATTTGTGTGTTTTCTAATATTTGTGATTTTTATGGATGATTATGAATTTTTTTACTGTTTGTGGGCCCAAGGGGTGTATGTGGACCCAAGTGGCCATACGTGGGTCCAGGTGGGTCCCACAAAGTGAAAAATTTTTACCCATAAAAAAATTTGTACTGTTTAGACGGAAACAGGGGATCTTACTAAACCTGAATCCGAAAACAATTTTAGAAAATTTCTTGTGCTGTATTTTGTACTGTATTTAATTTATCGGATGATAAAAATACAGTAAATATATTCTTTCGTGGGGTTTTAACAGATAAAAATAAAAATTAAATTGCTTAAGTCAACATTGGTGGTTTGGATATCCACCATTAATTTAATTAACGGTGGAGACTTAATCTTGATTTAATCAACAGTTGAGAAATAAATTTAATAAAGAAACATTGGATGTTAACCATTGATCGAATCAATGGTAGAGATTTAATCTAGACAAGCTTAATAAGAAAGGCTTCAATATCAACCGTAGATTTAATCAACGGTGTAGAATTGGTCTTGTAAAGTAACAATGACCATTTATAATCATTGGATTTAGATTAAATTAAGGGTGGAGATTTAGTCTTAAAAAATAAAAAAGATCATTTATGACCATTGGATGAAGAATTAATCAAGGGTGGAGATTTGGTCTTAAAAAGTAGCAAAGACTAATTATGACCCTTGGATTAAAAGTAAGAAGGACTAATCTTGACCCTTCATTTTGGAGACACATCTAATGGTTAGAATTTAAAGGAAAAAAATCTAATGGCCTAGATTAAGTCTTCTAAATCAAAAATCTACTTAAATCCTAACCATTGAATTAATCAATGGCTAGAAATGCTCTAGATGGTGACTAATAATGATGACAATTTCATGAATGCATTAGGAAGAGGGGGGACGGTTTTGGAGAAGGCATAGGAAGGAGGAGACAATTTTGAGTAGTCTTTTTAGGCCAAAGAAAAAGATGAAGTCAACAATAGTAGCTTTAATTTGATTAGTCACTAATTAATCCTAATTTGGTTAATCTAATGGCCTGATTAACAAGTTAAGTAAACTAAATTAAATGTTAAATTGTTATAATTTAATTCTTAATTAGATATCCAAATTTTAATTAGAGGATATAATATATACAATTATATGTCTAATTAATTAGTTATGTAATTGGATAATTAGTTAAGATTGGTTAGGAAACTAAAACTAATTTAATTAGCTATTTGTTTAGCAAGTAATTAGACTTGAATTAAAATAAATTAATGTCCCTAAATGCCAAGGAGTCCCACGGTTTTCAGCAGCCTTGGGGAGGCATCTACATGGTTCTTGAACCATTCATAATAGTCATGCAAGTCAAATTGATGACCTATACCATGTGCTAGTCCATGTGCACGCAAAATAGGATATTTTACTTCAAGTATATCACTTAATCTCTCCAAGACTCCCACGGCAGCAACCTTCCATAATTCAATCTCACAAATCTCATTTTCTCTCTCACCCAAAAAGCTTTCATCTTTTCTCTAAAAATAATCCAAGAACCAAACAACCATTTTTCCTCCCATTTTCTCTCAATTGGTTCGGTCTCTACACCCAAATACACCATCACTCACCTATAATTTTCACTCTCATCATTTCCTAAACCTAAACATCATTCTAAGAACATCTCTAGTTATGAGTTTTTCCAAAATCATTCATCTTGAGCTTCAAATCCAAGCTTCAAGTTTCTATCAAAAATCAAAAATTCTATCTTTGTGCTTCAAGAGAAACCATTCGGTCAAGACACCTAAAACCACTCTCCAATCTCTTTTAATTTAATCCAACCATATATCTTGAATCTACATGATATTCTAAGCAACTTTCATGTTGGAGATTTTCTCTAAATTATTCATCTTCATGGACTTTCTTCAAGATCAAAGTTATTGGGTTTTTGAGGTGAAGTATAAGAAGACTTCATTTCTTCTCTTCTTTTTCATGTTCTAAACCATGTTTGATCCATGGTTCCTCTTAATCAAGCTTAGTATACTAATTTCTATATATTTTGTTTTGTATTTGAGAAGCCCTTGGTGGTGAAGGACTTGGAAAAAGAAGCAAAACAAGGAGTTTTTGAGGATCTTCAAGAGGTAAGAGAGAGATCCATCTCACCAACTAAGTATGGTGGTGAGAGATGGTCTTATATTTGATGGATGGTGAATCCATGTGAGGATTCCAATCCATGGTCATGTAATAATTTATGTGTGTTTTATGAGCTTTGATTTATTTGCTTATACTTGATATGCTTTGTATGATTTTATGGTTTTGATGGTATGCTTATACTATGCATGATGATAATATGGCATGCTTTTGATATATAAATATGATGTGTATGTATGTGTATGCCATGATTTGGTGATGGAAAGAAAATTAATTTTTGGTCCCAATGGCCAAGGAAGGACTACGATTTTGATGCCCTTGATTAGGGTTCATATTAAAAATTTTCAAGAACAAGGGAATTAATTTTTGGTCCCTAGAAACATGGTGAATATCGGTTAAGACACCTCAAGATAGGTGTTCATAAATGAATATTTTCATGAATGATGAAAATGGATGTTTAGAAAAATAAGGAAAATAAACAAAGAGTTTATTTTTCAAAGAGTACAAGAACATGGTTCTTGAGGAATTTTTATTGATTTATTTTGTGTAAAAAGTTTTTAAGTGTTTTACAAGACATGAGATTTAAATAAAAATAGTAATGATGATTTTAAGAATTTGCAAAGAAAGTGAAAAAGGATTTGTAAAGAAAGTGAAAAAAAAGAATTTGCAAAGAAAATAAAAATGAATTTGAACAAATGGGTTTGGATTTATAACCATAAGTCTTGCGATTTTGAAAACAAAATTTTTAATGGTTTTGTTTGTGTAAAACCATATCAATTTAGAAGGAAAAATATTTGATGGTTTCAATAGTCATGTCCACGTTTTTGAAGGCTTGTAATGCCTTGATTTTTATGAACAAAGTGATTTTCAAAGTGGAAACGTAACTTGATTTAATACAAGAATTTGAAAAGGGAATCAGAGCATTTTAATCACTTGAGAAATTAAGTTTTTGTAAACAAGAATATTTTCGAACTTCAATTTATTTTGAAGAAGGTTGTGTTTGGAAATGATTTGGGAAAAATGAAGAATATAGTGGTATTATGAAAATCTACTAACGTATAACTTATTTTTGAGTTTTGAAGTACGTTAGAAAATGTTAAGTTTTGAAACGTTGATTTATATCAATGGAAAAGTGATTTTGTGAATTATATTTTGAAAAAAGATTTCTTGAGTAAAGAAATGTGGAAAAAGATTTTCTTGAGTAAAGAAAATGTATTAAATAAAGTATAAAGTCATATTATTTTAAGGAAAGTTGAAATGGAATTTTTGAAGAAATGAGAAATATTTTCTGTAATGGAATTGTGGTGAAAAACAATTATTTACGTATCTTAAAAATGTAATTTTTAAAGTACGTGATTTGAAATATAGTAAAATGTTTTCAAGTGTTTGGAAATACAGTAAAATATTTTTATGCGATTTGAAATATGATAAAATATTACTACGCGATTGGAGATGCGTTGAAACATTTTTAAGTGATTTGAATTATGTTTAAATATTTTACATAATTTAAACTACTGTTGAAAAATTACTACGTGATTAAATAATGAGAGAATATTTTTACGTGATTGTGAAAATGACAAAAAATTATTATGTGATTTGGAAAGTATTTTAAATATTTTAAGAATGATGAAAAATGATTTACGCAACTTAAAAGAATGATTTTTAAGTTACGCAATTTTGAAAATGATGAAAAATTATTACGCGATTTGAGAAACGTATATTTTTATGCGATTGAGAAAAATGTTAAAAAATTTAATACGTGATTTAAAGGTGTAACAGAAGAGTTACAGTATTGTGAAAA
This sequence comes from Ormosia semicastrata, assembly GCA_029884595.1. NCBI lineage: Eukaryota > Viridiplantae > Streptophyta > Magnoliopsida > Fabales > Fabaceae > Ormosia > Ormosia semicastrata. Next base: position 18,244,396 of record JAQQTO010000037.1, on the reverse strand, counting down.
CGTAACAGAAACGTTTTGGAATTGTGAAAACGAAATGAAAATATTGCACAATTTTGTGAAAACATGACGAAAGAATTTTATAACTATGAAAATGTAATAATATGATTTTCCTATTAAAAATACAGTATAAATACTGTAGAACCAGTATATGGATGCTGTGTGAGAAAATGACATGTTTTGCCTGTGATTGGCATTTGGTGCATTATACATGCATTGGAAAGATATGTCTGTAATTGGATTTGGTGCATTATACGTGCATTGAAAAAAAAATATGCATTGAAGCATATGATTTCATTGAACAAATGAAATTGAAAAGATTTGGCCCTTTGGAGTTGGACTTGCACTGATATATTCGTGCATTGTATAAAATATGCGTTGAAACATATGATTACATTGAACAAATGAAATTGAAAAGATTTGGCCCTTTGGGGTTGGACTTGCACTGATATATTCGTGCATTGTATAAAATATAGCTAATAGCTATTATGGCCCTTGTGGTTGAAGAATGAATGAGAATTGATAGTGAGGTCTATGATGGGTCTTGGGGGCGTCGAGGCGCGGCGGTCGACCGATGGACGGTTAGCGAGTACCACTGTGCCACTTGGCGTCTGATCCGTTGCAATGCATTGACGATACCCGACAAGAACACGATTCTTTTCAACAACTGAGAGATTGTCTTTGGGCTAAGGCTGACAATTAACCAGAGCATTCTTCTCGAAATTGTGAAAACCTCCATGGAGTTGTTTTTGATAAAATGAGTCTTTGTGCATATGCATAAATCGAGCATTTATATCATGTGATATATTAATTGAGGAATATTAGTTATTGGTTATGACAATTGTTTTGAATACTTGGATGATAATTGAATTGATAAATGATTGGATGATGATAGTTGATTAATGTTGATGGCATGATCATAATTGCGGTATGATCTATCTGTATGATATTGCTGTTTGTGTTATATCTGTGCTGCCATGTTGGTATTAGTGTAGGTGATCTCACCTCTTTGTTATATTGTTTTGCTTTGTCTGTATTGTTAAAATTATACAGTAGAAGGAATGTGTTGTCTTAGACATAACGAGTGGTAGATACTCAGAGATTGATGGAAACATTGAAAAGTGGTTATCTCAAGTTTGAAGATGTATCGGGTAGACAAGGAGTAAAGTTCTGATGCATCAAGTTGATACAAGAGAAGGAACGAGTATGTTAAGATTTAATGTTAGTGTTGTACCGTGCTATTAAGTAGAACCCGTCATGGGGTTTGCTACTGTTTAAAAAAAATAAGTCTATTAATTTTATATTTCTCTTTAAATTGTGATATTAATTGGTGTCAATATTGTATAATGAATAATTGAAATATGATTTTCAATATTACCTAATATCTTCAGTAAATTTACGTTTCAGTAAAGAAGAAATTTTGAAACCCATCTTTTATAACTCAAACTTTGTGCGAACTTATTTTCAGATTATGAGTCGGGAGTCAGAAATGTGATGCCCTAAGGAGGGTGTTACATCGGCAACAAGTACCAATCATCAACAACATCAGCAAGCAAGTTTCTCATCATAGGGAATCCATCTTTTACTTTACTTTTTCTTTTCATGTCTGTTTGTCTCACATTTTACTCGAAGACATTCACTTCCATAGGGAATGTCCACTCTATCTCTGATGTTACTTTAACATCGTGACAACAAAATCAGACATACTCACACTAACCAAGCAGGTAACATAAAAGGAAGTTCATCCCTCTGTCTCTCAACAGTTAGGTACAAACTTTTTCATGTATTACTTGCTTGCCATCACACACAAACATAAGTAATATGAACCACCAAAATATCACAATTAAATTCATCATATACAAATCTATGAATGAATCATGGCAATTAAATAAAACTCATAAAATTTAGAATCATTAAATTTAAATGTCAATTCTTCAAGGGACTAACTATGTTTTAGAATTAATTTAATAATTTCTCTTAATAGTCATATCACAGTCCATAGTTTGTCAGGTCCTCATCATAGTTCATATTTTGTCAGGTTTTCATCATGGTTCATAGTTTATATTGGTCCTGATAGTGCATTCATTGCACAAAAGTTCTTTTGTTGCAAATGTCAAAATAAAGGTCATAAAATTTGCTCTCAAACCAAGGTAAATAAAAGTCAAAATAAAAAGTCATAAAATTGCTCCCAAACCAAGGTAAATATAAGAAAGTTCATGTAAATCAAGTACATATATTTATTATCCAATATAATTAAAATATTTATTTAACTTAAGTTTTGAGTAATATTTTAATTTATTATATTGGTCCCATGAAAAAATCAACATTCAAATTATAATAATTCTAATTTTTTTCAAATATCATAAATATTTTAAAGTTAATAAATATCAAGTTTTTATAACATTACATATGTATAATAAATTTAACAAGAATAACAATATGTACAAAATATTAAAATAATAAATTAACTAATAGAACATATTGTCACAACGTCCCTCACGACACAATGCAACGTAGAACGACGAGTTCTTATAAATGAATGCAATAATGAAATGAAGTTGCTACCAATCGATTTATCCATTAAAAATGAAAAGATTCGATCGAATACCTAAAAGATGATATGTGTTTTAGAGTTTAGGTTTGGGGGTTGAAGGGAATATATCAGCACACTACGTCATTCGTTCCAAGAACGGTTATCTATTTAATATAATGTTATTCTTTAAAATTAATTAAATTAGTCTTTTATTGTTTATTTGAAAAAAATATTTTTTTATTTTTTTTAACATGTCTCACTTTGTCAAACATATAATCAAGAGTAATAAATGACTAGATAGTCATTTTTGTATGAAACAAATTTTAATTCTACAACATGTAGTATGAAAGTGGTGAATCAAAATGTTATTTTTTGAAGAACAAATTTTCAAAATATAAAGCCAAATAAAATATTATTTTTAGAGAACAATATTTTAATTCAAAAAATATGTTTAAGTCAATAAAATATTTATTGAAAAAGTAAATGACTAAATAAAATATTATTCAACAAGAAAATATTTTTGGATATAATGAAATTTTTGTAATGGTCTCCAAAAAGGTATTCATAAAAAGTAAAACTTTAACTCACCACAATCAAAAAGTTAGGGATGCGTAAGTTTGTTCACATTCATTTTTATCTTGTTTTATTAAAAAAAATTCTTGAAAAATTATATCAAGTCAGCTCACTTGGCAAGATTTAATATAGATAAACCTCAAGATTATTAGAAATAGTTTAAATAATCACACCTCAATCTTCTCCCAATTTTTTCATCGTTCTGTGTTTTAAAATTTTATTTTATTTTTATTTGATATTATGTTTAATGTTAGATAAGAAAAAGACTTTTTATTGTTTATTGAAAAATTAGATCAAACAAATTTACTTGGTGAGATCTAATAGCAATAAATTTTAAGGTTATTAAAAAGAGCTTAAATGATCGACACTTCAATTTTTTTCTAATTTTTCTATCATCAACTTTATTTTGAAATTTTATTAATTTTGTTTTATTTAGATGTGATACTTAAATTTTATCAAAAAAAAATTATTGAAGTTCTTGTAATAATAGGAATGAGCAAATAATATTTCAAATTAAAAAAAAATCGAAATAGAAGACGTGAACTTCGGCCAATATTAAAAATTGGAATAAATATAGGCAAAGCAAAAAGGTGTCGTCAGAACCATTAAAAAATTCATAAATTTAGAATTAAGAGAAAAAAAAATAGTCCATCACACGGCAATTGAATTATGTACGGTCTTCGTTTGTCAACAAGCAAGGACAGCAAATGGCAAATCAAAAGATCAAGCAGCAGATGAATCCAATCAACTATTCACAGATAAATCCAATCAACTATTCACGTAAAAAACTGAATTTACAATGCACAACGCAGCAGGATCATCATATTATTACCAACGCAGAGAATTTGAAGGGCAGAAAGAATGAGTTGTGAAGCTTCTCAATATGCTTTCCCCTCTGTGTTTGCTCTATCTCTCAGCATGCTTTTTCTCTGTGTTTGCTCTATCTCTCCTTTTATTTTTGAATTCTTCAGCCGTGCTCGGTGGTCTCCAAATCTCTCTGTCTCTGCCTTTTTTTTTATGGTCCTTTACGTGGGTGTTAATATCATTATTTATAAGCTGAACATAAGAGATTGAATTCTATCAAAATATTCACTCCAACACATTATATTATTATTTTTAACGTATCCCTTAACTCTGTTATTATTATTTCTTATCTCTTAATTTTACTTATCTCTTAATTTTCTGATAAAATTCCACTTTTCTCTCATTTCAAATTTAAAAATTTTATTATTATCTTTTTTTATTTATTCTTTATTTATCTCGTTGAATTTTAATCAAAAATAACTCAAAACTCAAAATATCTTAATTTTAAACAAATTTAAATATCAACACATATAAATATACTAAAAATCATAATTTTATTTTTTAAAAAAATTAATTCCTACCTTTTGTAAAATCTCTTTCCTTTCTTTCATACTTTTTCTCTTCCCTTCTTTATTCTTTTTTCTCTTTCTCATTCTCATTCTCTTTCCTCTCGGTTTTGCTTGTTAACAGTAGCATCACCTCACTTCTCTCTTTTCTCCATTGTTACTCTATTTTACTTTAACTCTCCTCGGTTTCAACTTTCACAGCATCACTATTTTCTGTCTTCATTCTGACGTTGCTTGTTTCTTTACCTAGACCTATTTATAGGCAATTCACTTGGCTAATATTTGGTGCAGGTTGCACCACTCATTTCCTTTGCTTCTTTTTATTTCTTTTCTCCAACTGATGGACGTTGCTGCATTATCTTCTTCTTTTTTTTTTAAACAATATATTTATCTCTTTAGTAATGATTAGTTTTAAATTTTTATATTAAAATAATTAATTAAAATATTTTAATTATAAATATATTCTTAAATATATTAATTAAAATATTTTAATTTTTATTGTTAAGATTAAATGTTAAATTTTATTTTAATAAATTCATATTTCTAATTTCATAAATTATTAAATTCTTACAATTTTTATTTAATTTCTTGAGTAAATTACACTTACCTCTTCCAGGTTTGATAATATTACACTTAGTTTCATTCTTTTCTAAAAATGACACTCACTCTCATTAATTGATCAAGTTGCATAATTATGTAAATATTATCAATTAAAATCTATAAGATTTTCAAGATTCATTGATTATTTATAAAAATATATATATATATTTTTAAATATCAGCCCCATACTTTTCAAAAATAACACTCACCCTCAATTAATTAATCAAGTTACATAATTGTGTAAATATTATCGCTTAAAATCTATAGAGTTTTCAAAGATTCACGAGTTATTTATGAAAAACGTGTATACTAAAAATAATTGTGTATATTAAAAACCTTACTGATTTTAATTAGTAATATTTATATATAATAATATTTTTTTATAAAAAAAACTTTTACAATTTTCTCTGTGTGGGTGTGTAAGGAGTTTTTAAAAATATATATACATTTTTTAACTAGTAATGTTATCAAATTTTAACTGATAAAAAAATATTACCAAATTTTAACTGGTAATATTTATACATAATAATATTTTTAAATTTTTTTTTTCATAAATAACTGTAAATGCTGAAAATCTTATAGATTTTAACTGATAATATTTACACAATTATGCAACTTGATCAATTAATGAGAGTGAGTATCATTTTTAGAAACGAATGGGGCTGAGTGTAATATCATCACACTTGGAGGAGGTGAGTGTAATTTACTCTAATTTCTTTTTATTAGTAATAACTATTGTAAAGTAAAACTAAATAAAATATTTAAGTTAAAGAAATTAAAATTTTATTATTCACAAAATATTTTACAAAAAATAAGATGTTATATTTTTTCCATCTTTTAAAAAATTTTATCCTCAAAATTCACCAACTTAATCGAAATAACTTTAGATAAGACTTCTAGATATCATCTTCTAATTCTCATGTTGTCGTATCTAGCGACAGTCCTTCGCATATTACTTTAAAAGAATTTCTTTTTCTCTTGAGTGTTTAACAAATTTGTCAATGATTCGTACATGTTTTGTTCAAAAAATCAAATCATTTCTTACTTGCATTGTTTCATGTTCTATGATGTGTGAATAGTCAAAATAATATTTTCTGAGTTGAGATACATGAAAGATATCATGAAGATTTGAAAGAATTGGGGGAAGTGCAATTTGATAGACAACAGGTCCTATTTTTTTTCTTTTAAGAATTTGGGATGGACCAATGAATTTGAAATTCAACTTTTTTGGATTTAAGGATTCTTTCAATTTTAGTAGTAGGAGTGACTTTGAGGAAAACATGTTTCCCTTCTTCAAATTCCAGAGGTCTTTTCCTTTGATCAGCATAACTTTTCTGTCTACTTTGAGCAGCAAGTAATTTTTTTCCTTGTTAGATTTGATCTTTTTAGTGGTTTGTTGTACTATATCTAGTCCTAATAAACTCTTTTCTTCCGTTTCTAATCAACACAAAGGTGATATGCACATTCTACTATACAGAGCTTCAAAAGGTGTCATTCCTATGCTAGAATGGTAACTATTGTCATAGACAAACTCTATTAATGGTAGATGAGTATTCCAATTTCCTTGAAATTCTAATACACAGACTCTAAGTATATCTTCCAATGTCTGAATGGTTTTTTCAATTTGATCATCAGTTTGAGGGTGGTAAGAGATATTAAAACGGAGCTTAGTTCCTAAAACTTCTTGTACGGCTACCCAGAATTTTGAGGCAAATCTTGAGTTTCTGTCTAAAATTATGCTAGTTGATACACTATGTAACTTAACAATTTATGAAATGTAATCTTGAGCCAACTTATACAATGGGCAACTGATCTTAATAGGCAAAATATGAGTAGACTTAGTTAACCTATCAATAATTACTCATGTTGTATCATGACTTAATGGAGTCCAAGGAAGTCTTAATACAAAATCCATTAATATATTGTCCCATTTCCGTTCAGAGATATTAAAGGGTTACAGTAATATAGCAGGCTTCTAGTGTTGTGTTTTAACATTTTGGTAAACTAGACATTTAACTACAAACTAGCTATGTCTCTTTTCTTCATAATCCACAAGGATAATTTCCTGAGATCCTGATACATTTTGATTATTCTAAGATGCATAGTATACTTACTGCAATGTGCTTTAGATAAAATCTTCTTTCTCATTTCTTCATCATTATGCACATATAACATTTCTTCGTACATTATAGCCCTTTTTCATCAACCTGAAAATGTTTAAGCTGTTCTACTAGAATTTTTCTTTTGAGAGACTGCAAAAACTCATCATTTTTTTGAACTTGTCTTACTTGGTCTCTTAAATCACACTCTATCTTTAGTTCACTGACATAAAAGCAGTGAGGTTGCAAGGACATTGAAATCTTCAAGTCCTTGAAAATTTTCTAATAACTTTTGTTTTCTTATCATCATTGAGGACATGTGTAAGGACTTCATGCTCAAGGATCAACTACTACATTAGTTTAACCAGTATGATATTTCAATTCAAAATCATAATCTTTTAAGAACTCAATTCATCTATGTTGTCTCATATTTAATTCATTTTTTGTCAAAAATATACTTTAAACTCTTATGATCACTGTATACCTCAAAATTGACTCCATATAGGTAATTCCTCCAAATTTTGTAAACAAAAGTACTACTTCAATTTTACTAGGGTCCACAGCTACTCTTCCCTGAGTAATCACATGACCTAAAAATCTTACTTCACTTAACCAAAATTCACACTTTTCTAACTTGACATATAACTACATTTCCTTTAAGATTTGTAACACTATTCTAAGATGTTGTTTATACTCATTTCTGAGTTTAGAATAGATGGGTATGTCCTCTAACTAGATAAGATCTAAAAATACTATTTATGCAATTCATGAATATTGCAGGAGTATAAGATAATTATAACGCCCATATGTAGTTTCTAAAGGTTGTCTTGGGTACATTTTATGGTTTTACTATTATCTTATGATATTTTGATCTCAAGTCTATCTTTGAGAAGACTCTAACTCCTAACAGTTGATCTAACAGGTCATCTATCCTATGAAATGGATACTTATTTTTAATTATGGCTTTGTTCAATTGCCTATAATCTACACATAACCTCATGCTCCTATCTTTCTTCTTGATTAATATAACAGGTACTTCATACGGTAATACACTAGACTTGATAAATTATTTGACTAATAGTTTTTTTATTTGTTTCTTGAGTTCACTTAGCTTCAAAAAGGGTCATTCTATAAGGTGCAAAAGATAAAGGTCTTGTTCCTGGAACTAGGTCTATGGGAAATTCAACTTTTCTTTCAGGTAATAGGTTTACTATCTCTTTGGTAAATACTTTTGAAAATTCTCTTACTATAGGTATGTTGTTTATTTCTTACATAACCTCTGAATTTGAAGAAAACAAAAGAATAAACTATTGAGCTCCTTCTAAAAGACACTTCTCTGCCTGAGTGACATTAAGGAATAGAATATTAGTAGATTTTGATTCCTTAGGTGGATCATTGGGAAAATAGGTAAGTTTTATGGAACATTCTAAAATAATATCATTAATTGACAACTAGTCCATTCCAATCAAAGGCAAACGAACAAGGTTTAAAGTAGAAACTTTTTCTTTAATTAAAATAGGACATTTTAAATAAGCTTAAAAAGTAGAAACTTTTTTCCCTGTGGTAGTTGAAACTAACATATTATGAGACAATGAAGTTATAGGCAAATTCAATTTCTTCACATAATCAATAGATATAAAGGAATGTATAGCTCCCGAATCAAATAATGCAATTAAGAGAGTATTTTTAAGAAAACATTTACCTTAAATTGTGTTAGGGATTAATTTGCCTCTTCTTTACTTAAAGCAAATACTCATCCTTTAATCTGTGGTCTAGGTACATAATTGATCAAATAGGAAAAAAAATTGGAAAGCTCTTCAAATTTGATCAAATACTATTTTATAATAATATTTTTCTATCTAAATTGTAAGAATTCTGTCTCTTTTTCATTTATTTATTTTTTATTATTATTATTTATTTGTTTTATTTTATTTTTTTATATTATCACGGAAGTACTTAATAATTGTGGATAAAAATACTCCCCAAGTGATCTCAGTTTCTCAAGATTCTAACCATTTCATCAGTATTTTGCCTTCTCTTCTAGCATGTAAATGACAAAGACTACCTTCACCTCGATGACTATGGTTATGTTTATTGTTAATATGTAAAATCAGGTTGGTTGACTCAGTCTGGTCTCGACAGAGTCAATCAATCCTTTCATGGCTCCCAATATTGAGGTGATCAGTCTCAATATTGTAGTTATAATTCTATATGACATGTACAAAATAATAAGAGAAATCATCATGCAAAAATTCAATATAGACAAAAATTCAATACATAGATATAACTATCTAGTGCCAGAAATCATGCTCTGATACCATAAATGTAAACCCCCTTACTATATTAATAGCAAATTTTTTAAGAACTAGGTATTATTCTTAATCTTTGTATCAATAATTAAAAATTCAGTTTTTGCTCATAAAGTTTTGTAAAATTCGAATACGCAAAACAGAAAATGAAATCGAAAAATAGAAAGATAATAATAATAATAATAATAATAATAATAATAATAATAATAATAATAATAATAATAAGTAAAGATGCAAAATTAGAAACATAAATTCTATTTAAGAAACTCAGAAATAGGATCATGATTTTACTTGCTTATATCAGAGTCGTTATTTAGCTAAAAATACATATATTTCTAATGACTCCAATATACATAAATTTTCCCTCCTTTGGATTTAGAATCCATACACGATCGATCTGAATGATGATAACCATGATGCATCTTGTACTAATTTGAAAACACTATGAACAAAGTGAGAATTGGAAATTCTCAGTAGAAAATTATCAGTTATAAAAACATTTGAAAACACATGTTGAGTTTCAGCTGTGTAATGTACACAAAAAACTTCATGAAAACCCAGGTATGATAAAAACAACACAATTCCAACATAATAGAAGGGATGCTAAATAAATCATGCAATATAACCTTATATATTAATATCAACAAGTTTTTCAAATATCAGCAAACAAGTACCACTTATAAGCAAATATCAGTAAGTTCCTTAAACCTCAGTAAGCAATTCCCAAACATCGGCAACAAGTACCAATCATCAACAACATCAGCAAGCAAGTTTCTCATCATAGGGAATCCATCATTTACTTTACGTTTTCTTTCCATGTCTGCTTGTCTCACATTTTACTCGAAGACCTTCACTTACATAAGGAATCTACCCTATCTCTGGTGTTACTTTAACATCGTTACAACAAAGTTAGACATACTCACACTAACCAGACAGGTAATATAAAAGGAAGTCATCCATCTGCCTCTCAATAGTTAGGTGCAAACTTTTTCATGTACCATCACACACAAACATAAACAATACGAACCACTAATACATCACAATTAAATTCATCATATACAAGTCTATGAATGAATCATGACAATTAAATAAAATTCACAATACTTATAATCATTAAATTTAGATGTCAATTTTTTAAGGGACCAATTATGATTTTAAATTAATTTAAAAATTTCTCTTAATAGTCACATCATAGTCCATAGTTTGTTAGGTCCTCATTATAATCCATATTTTGTTTGATTTTCATCATGGTTCATAGTTTATCTTGGTCTTGATAGTGCATTAATTACACAAAAGTCCTTTTGTTGCAAATGTCAAATTAAAATTCATAAAATTTGTTCTCAAGTCAAGGTAAATATAAGTCAGAATAAAAGTCATAAAATTACTCTCAAACTAAGGTAAATATAAAAAAAATTCATATAATTCAAGTACATATATTTATTACTTAATATAATTAAAATATTTATTTAACTTAAGTCTTGAGTAATATTTTAATTTATTATATTAGTCCCATAAAAAAGTTAATTTTTAAATTATAATATATTTTTTAAATATCATAAATATTTTAAAATTAAGTAAATATCAAATTTTCATAACATTGCATATATATATAATAATTTTAACAAAAATAATAATATATATAAAATATTAAAATAATAAATTAACTAATATAATATATAAACATGCTAAAAGTCATAATTTAAAAAAATTAATTCATACTTTTTGCAAATTATTTTTATTTTTATTTTTTCTCTTCCGTTATTTCTTCATTTTTCTCTTTCTCTTTCTCTTTCCTCTCGGTTTTGCTTGTTGACAGTAGCACCACCTCACTTCGCCCTTTTCTCCATGCTTACGCTATTTTACCTGAACTCTCCTCGGTTTCAACTTTCACAGCATCACTCTTTATTTTCTCTCTTCATTCTTACATGAATAATTTTATATCCTCTTACTCAATTATTCTAATAATTCTCTTAATATTAAATAAAAAATATTAAATAAAAAAATAAATATATCTAATATCTTAAAAACATAAAAAATATTCAATATTTTTTTATTTAACAATTAAAAAAATTAATAAAAAATTGAGTAGAAGGATAAATCATTTCTCTTCTTACATTCCTTGTTTCTTTACCGACACCTATTTATAGGCAATTTACTTGGCTAATATTTGGTGCACGTTGCACCACTCATTTCCTTTTCTTCTTTTTATTTCTTTTCTCCAATTGGTGCACGTTGCTACATTATCTTCTTCTGTTTTTTTTTAACAATATATTTATCTCTTTAGTAATAGTTAGTTTTAAATTTTTATATTAAAATAATAATTAATTTATAAATATTTTTTCATAAATATATTTTTAAATATATTAATTAAAATATTTTTTATTTTGATTACTAAAATTAAATGTTAAATTTTATTTCAATAAATTTATATTTTTAATTTTATAAATTATTAAATTCTTATAAACTTTATCTAATATCTTTTTATCAATAATAATTATTATAGAATAAAATTAAATTAAATATTCAAATTGAAGAAATTAAAATTTTATTATTCACAAATTATTTTTTTTTAAAAATAAGATATTACATGATCAATTTTATATTATGAACCAAATTAATCAAATAATTATATGAGAAAATCAATTCCAATGTCGATTAATTTTTCCCCTCAAAATCGTCTGAATATAACATGTAAACACTTCTAATATCAATACATCCTACAAAGTAAAAGGAATGAGTTGTGCAGATAATAATTTCCCAATCAAATCATCTGCAATTGATTGCAAAAACCTATAATCAAATTTTGTTTTTATCCATTTATATCACATGAACAAAGTTTAAAGTGACTTCTTGTATAATAGCAAATATGCACACATAAAGTAAATACAGAAACTTCATAATTTTAAATTCAATGGATGAAATTTTCTTAACTATTATTTTATTCACATTTTAACTTCTTTTTTTCCATCCATTTGCTTATGAATTTGTGAGTATTTTGCCTAAAACCTCGTCTAGACTTTAGAGGGTGCAAAGTGCAAATGAAATTTTATCTTCAATTTAACATGTTTGACAAAATTTAAGTTGGGTTTGTTTAACGAAAATTTAGTCTTAAACTATGGTTTCAGATTGAGTAAAAATAAAAAAGAGTTGCTTTACGTTAAGTTGAAAGTGTTCATGGCCTCGTTAAAAAAAAAAAAAGAAAATGTTCATGGACAAAATTATCATTTTTTATAGAGTTTTGCTATATTTTCTTATAATTTTTTTAAATAATTTTTTAATACTAAATAAAAATGGTATTAAATTAAAAAATAAATACATCTGATATCTTAAAAATATAAAAAATATATAATATTTTTTTTATTTAGTAATTAAAAAATTAGTAAAAAATTAAATAAGAAGATAAAACATTTCTCTTTTTCATATAAAGATATCAAATATAGATTGCTTTATTTCAAATTTATTTTTCACTAAAACCAGCTTTACAAAATAAAATTTATACAAAATTAATTTTGTAAAATCTAATCTAACACGTGTTTATTGGTTACAAAAATAATGTTTTTACATTATTTTTGTTTCAATATCACTTTTCACATATTTTTTGAGTAGTTATAATTAAATAAAAAATAATAATAAAAAAAAAGTTATATGATTAATGATATAAGAAATAGTGTAAAAAATAACATAAAAAAATGTGATAAAAAATTATAAGTGTATTGATTATTATTCATTGTGTTATATATATGCATCCAAGGTCAGAGCATTAGGTTGGTCTCGAAGTCCCACCGTCTAAGCAGGGTGTTCCTCAGTTCCTGTAAATATTAGTAAAATGTTGTGTGACGAAAAAATGATTAATTCTTTTAACTTATTATCATAATAATATTCTTAATTATTAAATAAAAAAATATTAAATATTTTTTATATTTTTAAGATATTAGTTATATTTAATTTTTTATTTAATATTTTTTATTAAATAATTAGAAGATTATTAAAAAATACTATAAGAAAATATAACAAGATTATTGTAAGGCCTGACTAAGTGTGAATGGGTAAAGGTGTGACACTAATGAACCAGTTTTACTATTGTACTAATGCATTTTTTAATGTTGTTTTAATATTTATTTTCTTATTAATTAAAAATAAATATTATTAATATTTTTTTATTTAATAATTTCTTTAAATATATAAGATAAATTAATAATAAAATAAATATTAAAAAATTAATAAAAAATATATTACTGATATTTCTTTAATAATCATATTTTCTTAAATAATTTTATTATTTGTCTAATTTTTATACTTTAACTCATTCATAAATTCATTTTGTATTTTATAGAAATGTTATAGTTATATATAATTTAATTTGATATTTATCTCACATAAATATACGATGAATATACATATACCATATTTAGATTAAATGAAAAACATTTTTTCTTAAAAATCAAATGAACCAACCATAGTGGAATTAGATGCGAAATTTATTACCTAAGGAGCATATACAAACAAATTTCTCTAGTGAGACTTTTTAAATTGAAAAAAAAAATTTAAAATGAATAAATAAGAAATATATATTTTTAATTTAATTTAAAATATATTATAATATAAAATTTTTAAAATTTTGATAATAAATATATTTTTATTTATTCATTTTAAAAATAAATTCATTTTAAAAACACCTTATCCGTCAATAAAGTATAATAGTTTGAGGAATGAGTTCTCTTCCGTAAATCCAGTTCCACTGGCCGTGTATATAAATCAGTTTGACGGAAAATGACAATTTCAGTGATTATAGTATAGGCACTCGCAGTACGTTCGTGATCCGTGCGAAGAGTGAATTAAGGCATGCAGATGGGTGAATTGGTGAGTGCTGCGACTCGTCCTAAGCCCCCTCTGACCTACGAGCCTGTAGAGTACACATCTGTTAAAGTAAGGTCGTATATTCAGCGCGTGCCCAATGATGAAGCTCATTTATGATGGTACGTTGAATAAATTTTTAAATAAATTTTTTTTGGTGCTTATTTTTTAAATAATTTTAAATACTGCAAACCATGTAAAAAAATTCTTTCAAATCAATCTTTCTATCAAAATTTTTAATTATTAAATAATAAAAATATTAAATATTGTTTATATTTTTAAATATTAAATATATTCATTTTTATTTAATATTTTTTAAATATAAAAAAGACTATTAAAAAACATTTTAAGAAAATATAACATAAGCCTTCTTCGTATATTCATATACGTTTGTATCTTCTTACCTAACCTCAGTAATGCCCATTAAACCTTCAATAGTTTGAAGTTTGAACTTGGAAGAAAAAAATAGATGCTTGTGTCTGATTTGGAGGTGAGTCTTTTTGCAATTTATGGAACCTCCTATGCCGACGTTTGTTGCCCCCATTTTGGAGAGATTTTTAGTTATACATAATTGTACCATATTATTTTTACACACACTCATAAAAAATTAGAGAGAAAAAAATTAAAATCCTTTAAAATCACTCATCATAAAAAATCATCTTTTTTCTCTAATTTTTTATAAATATATGTAAAAATAACGTGGTATAACTGTGTATAACCAATAATTTCTTTCCATTTTTTATTTGTTTCTCACTTCAATTAAGGAGGAGGAGCCACGAGCCAGTAAGAAAATTTGCTTTTATTTTGAAAACTTTCTGATTTTGGTCGTATTTGATTATTGTTCGTCTTATTTGCTTTTATTTTGGAGTAAAGACGTTTGTATACATTTATTTTGCATATTTAATCATCATCATATAACATTCTAATTTTATTATGAATTATTCAAACTATGCATACACATAATATGTAATTATTGTTTTCTTTTATTTTAATTAGTTGAATATATATACAATACACTTCATAACATTTTATAAAACACAGTATAAAGCAAAATATCATAATTATTTGTAATGTACATAAAAATTGATAACCAATCATCTAATGATGATTAAAAAAAAATCTTTGTTAGAGGCAGCATTGCTACCTGAACATACAAAATCCGAAAAATTAAGTTGATTTTTATTTGAAAAATAATCATTTTATATTCTTAAAAAGGAATATAAGTATTATTTATATTATTTTTAAAGAATGTAATTGAATAAAAAAATAATAAAAAAAATATAATAAATAATATTAAATATAATATAAAAATATATATATGTACTATTTAATATAAAAATATAATAATTATTTTTATTTTAACCACGCTACTCTGTTCTACAATCAATATTGTACGACTGAAATGGACAAAGACCTAACAACACCCGCCCTACGCTATGCTATGGCGCTACGTTTGTTTGAATACATAGGATTATAGGAATCAAATGTTGCTTGAACTATCCAAGTTTTGTACCAGCTTAATTGAAAATTATCCTTATACTTGTTACTCATTAGAGCTTCCCAATCATCCAGAAGGTGTGAAGCTTAGTTGGTGAAGCAGCATATTTGCATGTGCATATAAAAAAATTATCCATTTTCTAATTCAATTTTCAGTATCCGGAATGCTCTTTTCATGATAAAAGCAACGGATTCAAAATAAGAAAGTAATCAAACAATTAGCAGAAAACCTCGACCATACATAGCAAGCAATGAGTTCTTGGAGATATTCCCCCTAACGATGCTGCTTTCATCAGTTACCCCAACACAAATTCCTGCAAGGAACTATAACCAAGACCTTCTTGCAGCCACTGAGGAGATGCAGAAAGCTAATTATTTTACGTTTGTAATGCTCATCAATATGTCCCCACCTGACACAAGACTTCAGGGGAATGTGACTTTCTTGATGCCCTAAGATCGAATGCTCGCTAACATGGTGATTCAAGAGGGATCCGTTTCTAGTTTCTTACTCCAGCATTCAATCCCATCACCTTTGCTCTTTGGCACCTTGGAAAAATTCCCCACAGGGACAACTATTCCTAGTTCACTGCCAAGCTACATTCTTAAAATCTCCAACTATGGTAGGAAGAATTTAGTTGTCAACAATGTGAAAATCATCAGTTCGTAATATATGTGTTGCAGGATCTTCAATTTGATGCCATGGCATAGTTGGGGTTTTGTCGACAGAAGCTTATTTATCGGTAAATAACTCAAGTGTTCCTCCACCTCCACGTCCTAACAGCACAGACCCTTCTTGTACCTCACCTCCAATTCCATCTTCTCTGTTCCCTTCATCTCCTCCTCCTAGTGGAGACAACCTCAGTCGTCCAACACCGATAGCCACTAGCCACAACGAGGCAAATGTTGGGCCACAAAAATCAGGATCTTCTCATTGGCAGTCTTGTGATCAATCATTGAACTTCATGGCCTGCTTGATGTTGTTCTGACAGTAATTCATTTTTAATCCAAGACATATTATGATATTTAGCTCTGATGATTGAATTAAGGTTGCCAAGGATTCATTCATCAAAAAAGCAGGTTTGGTAAGTGATTAAAAAAGAGGGTGTTCCTCCCTTTCCGTTAAAATTTCACCAAAAAAAAAGTGTTCAATGGCATATGGAATGTTAGAAAAAAAGAAAGAAACAATTTATTCTTAATATAACTAGTGAGTCTATATATAATAAAAATTGTGTTTATTTCTTTTTAATATGAGATCATATTACAAAAGATAATCTAAATTCGTGTTTAATGGAGATGAAAATAGTTTCAATACCAAGGTTATTAGAAAGAGGTGCTATAGTACAAAAATTAATTCTATCTTCTATAAGAAATGTCATAATTTTGAATCCTTAAATCTTTGATTATTACCTACTTTAAATTTTTTTAAATTCAATTAATTTTAGAATTTGAACTCTAAACATTACAAATAAAATTCATCTGAAGTTGCGACCAACCATTGGTTCTAATCAATAATATATATACCCATTTTATTGCCTCTAATTCTCACACCCTAACTAGGAAAAAAAAATATTATCATCTAGTACAAAATTTAGATCCTCATGCCTTTCTTTTTCTTATTTCCTGTGTACAGCTTAACTATTTTAATAAATTTAATAATAATGAGTCGTACTCATTAAATCTAATGCATGTTTGTTGGGCAAAATTGGAATCCAACACTCAAACGATTTACTACCATAATATGAAAGATGAAACATTACCCTATGCCATATATTTTTTCAATATTAATGTATCAACAACTGGAAACATTTTTTTTTTTTGGGATGGAAAATTTAGGAAGAGAGTCAAGTTACATCATTTCAAAGGCAAAACATGCTACAAGTGACAACAATGACTTACAAGACACCCATACCTAATGGGAGTCAAGGTGAAGTCATACATATAGAAGATGAATGAACCGGAGTGTTTGTTTCCTTGTACAACAGTTACCGAATCAGTAGTCGTTAAAATAGCAATCAAAGCGACAAACGCGCGGGATCGCATTAACAAAACTACTGCCAGCTATGCAATGGGTCCCCACCCCATCATCCATGGCGTTTCCCTCCAACTCCTCACGCAGGAAAATGACTACCTAACTTAAAAAAAAAAACACACACACACACATATACACACAAAGTTTGTGTAAATCAATAGGGTACCCGATTTTTGTTTGTACATTGTAATTATAAATGAGATTGAGGGGACACTGGGAACCTTCGATTTCGGTCTCCTCGGTCTCTGCTTGTAAGCCTGTAATCTTACGTTGTTTGGTCTTTGAACGAAATGCATAGCCATAGGCTTCTCAATGATGACGGTGTTTGGATGCGATGATTATGAATGTGCATTCTTTCCGTGAGAAAATTTCACGAATCCTGTTTGTTTCTCTTTATTTTTCGCAAAGCCGTGTGGATTCGGTATCTGAAC
Source organism: Ormosia semicastrata (assembly GCA_029884595.1). NCBI lineage: Eukaryota > Viridiplantae > Streptophyta > Magnoliopsida > Fabales > Fabaceae > Ormosia > Ormosia semicastrata. The sequence goes on along the minus strand of JAQQTO010000037.1, from coordinate 18,226,104 downwards.
TTTGAGGTCAGATTGTATTGTAACTTGTAAGGCGTTGTTGAGTTTGAATTTGAATAGATAGGATAGGAGGATGGATCCAATTTCAACCATCAGCGAGGAACTAGCAGAGATCGATGGACAGATCGCTGACATTTTCCGTGCTTTATCGTAAGATTTTTAACCTTCTTAATTTCTCAAACTGCAATTCAGCTTTTGCATGTGTTCCTAATGAATACGTAGGAAGGATTTAAATTTTTTTATATATTGAATAGTTATAGTGTTGTTGTTGGTGCAGAAATGGGTTTCAGAAGTTGGAGAAGATTAAGGATTCAAGTAGGCAAAGCAGGCAATTGGAGGAGCTTACAGAGAAAATGCGAGAGTGTAAGCGGTAATTTCACATTCCACATATATATACCTCCTAATCTTTCCTGTCGTGTTGGCTGGCATATTGCCTCTTATGTCATGATATGGTGGAAACTGGAATGAAAACTTGTTAACAACATGCAGCCATGTCATGCCATGCAGAGGAGAATAAAAGAGGCAGGGGAAGGAATTGTTGAGGAATTTGGGCATTGGCCAATGATTAATTAAAGCAAAGTCTGTGCAAGAAGCATCAAACTGCTCATTTTTTAAGCTAGTTAACACATGTCTATGACTATTTGCACATCTGACATCTTTATTAAGAGCAAACAAACGGAAAACGAGTTTTGCTTAACGAGTGTAAATCAGTAAACGCTGTTTAAAAAAAAAAAAACTCATTTTTCCATACTTTCAAAAGCTTATTTCTGTTCTTTTACCGTATGATCCTTTGTTGTATTCATGGCACACTTGAAGAATTGAGGTTTTATTGTCTCTACTGAAATGTATATATTTCTGCTTCTGTCTTTACAGGCTTATAAAAGAGTTTGACAAAGAAGTCAAGGCTTTGGAGGGTAGCCTTGATAGAGAAACTAACAAAATGCTGAACGAGAAAAAGCAGTCAACGGTGAGATGAGATGTTAACTCTGGATACAGGCCAAGATACCCATATGATATCTTTTTCTTTGTTGCCTCCTCAATTGTGATTTCTTCCTATTTTGATCTATCGGTCCCCATAAATTATGATTGACATTCATCAACCTTGCTGACAAGCATTTGCAATTTCTTTTTATTTTTTTTGCAGATCAAAGAGTTAAATTCATATGTTGCTTTGAAAAAGCAGTAAGATAACATATCATATTAGTGGTTGATTTTAGCCCATTTACCAGGCGTAGATTTTCCTTGCTCATATTATATGCCTCCAGCTTCCTTAAAATGCCAGTGAAAGTAATTTATACTCTTACATGAGTAGGATGTGTATACCTTGACAGTGTGGACCAATTAGTTCATGTTGTTGGTTGCAATGCAGATATGCTACAAATATTGAGAATAAACGAAATGAGCTCTTTGAGGGTCCCAATCAAGGTTATGCAGAAGAAAATGTCTGGCTTGCTTCCTGTACGCATACGGGTTTCTTTGACATGTGCTATTTTTCCATTAAATCGACTTATTTTGTATGTTTTGTATGCTAATAGTCATGTATCATATCCTATGTTAAGCAGTCAAATAAATGAAAGTCCATAATCAATTTGTTTTACTAGGCGTGAATTACTCATAAAACAGGCCTAGTGTATGTTTCGTCAACCAATGTCCAATACATATTTGTCAGTTCTATACAAGGCCTTTGCTTCTTGTTATTCTTGATTTACATGGCTCGGTTATATTCATTATGTTAAGAGACATCACCTAGTTCAAGCAAATATTGATACAATCAAGTGGGAAGCATTGATATAAAGATGTGGAAAGTGGGGAAGAGTCCCCTAATCATTACCGTGAAAGTGAGGGAGGAGAAAAATTACCATGCTTGCTGCAATATTCCATACTGAGATATAGTCTTGGTGTGCTTTAATGTGTGTATAACTCACATGCATGTTTCATATTCTAAGTTGTTTACGATTTGGTTTAAGTGGATTGTGCAGCATTTTATGATGTAACTTTTTTCCTTTGCAGCAATGACAAATGAACAACTAATTGATAGTGGGAATCGGATGATGGATGAAACAGATCAAGCCATTGAGAGGGGAAAGAAGGTTGGTTTTTTTCTTGAATATCACTTTTTTGAACTCCAATGCAACACATGGTCACAATTGAACTCCCTGTCCATTTATTAGGGAGAATTGGAAATAATAGATTATGTATGATTTAAAGATTTTGGATATTTCAAAGCTGCTCTCCATCTCCTGGGATAAATATGTGAATTTTGCGGACAAAATGTTTATTGCTGTGAATCCCTCTGTATTAAATTATTAATAGGTTGTTCAAGAAACAATAAATGTTGGAACAGAGACTGCAGCAGCTCTTAAGGCTCAGGTATGTAACTTGTGATCTAATTCATAGTGCGCCCCCCCCCCCCCCCAAAAAACAAACACGCGCACACACACACACACACAAAATAAATCTTTAAATTGACATAGGAACTAAGGACTGAAATCTCATGTATAGACGGAACAAATGAGCAGAGTTGTCAACGAGCTGGATTCTATCCATTTCTCTATGAAGAAAGCCTCTCAATTGGTCAAGGAAATGGGTAGGCAGGTCAATCTCTACTTAATCCTCTTCTTTTTGTGGCAATATAGTTTGTATATGAATCATTCACTGATTAACTTATTGGAGTTTTTGCAATAGGTTGCTACTGACAAGTGTATTATGGCATTACTTTTCCTTATTGTCATTGGAGTAATAGCTATCATTATTGTAAAGGTAATAATTAATTCAATTATTCAAAACGATTTTCCTCTATTCTTGAGGTTTTTCAAGGTGAATTTATTGTGCTCAGGTGATTTGCTTACTTAGTAGAAAGAGTTGCTTGACAATAACGTTAAAGTGTTTTTGTTGCTTATGAAGCATAAGATGTTGATTACTGATTGATCTTGAGAAAGTGTTTTTGTTTCCAAGTCTTCACCTGATATGGCTTTTGATGGCCTTTTAATGATCTATAAGTGCTACTTTATATATTTTAAAAATGTTGGGTGCAACTGTAACTTCTTTTTTGAGTGATTAATCCATATAGCCATATCATAATTACCATCAGGAAAGTCTGTCTAATAATGATCAGCAAACACCACAAACAAAAATATAGCATTCAAATTCTTCATTTTGTTGATTTGTTGAGTTGGGTTGTTAACAAATGTTGAAGAAAAGGACTAAAATGGAAGATAGTGTTTAGCAGCATTGGCTATGATTTTGTACTTATAAGTGCGATGCCACTTTGTTTTGGAAACACCACTTTTTTTTTGTTTACCTTGTAGCACTATTCCAGAAGCCACATTAGCAATGTACTTTTCTGTCTTACTATATGGTAGCTTGTCTTTCGAAATTTCAGCTTGTGCACCCAAACAACGAGGACATTCTTGACATTCCAGGATTAGCCCCTCCAGTTATGACCCGAAAACTGCTTTGGAATCATAGTTGAAGAATTCGAATGAACATTGTGATGATCATCAAATTGATTTGTATGTTCTTTTGCTTTGATGGTGACGAAGGTGGGTGCAGCTGTTGTTAGACAGCTGTATGCCAAGTATTGGGTTTGTTATTGCATATTGCTGTAGGGATTGCTTGACCTTAAGAACGATCGAACACCAGTATCTTCAATTGTGCTTCTTGCGAGGCCCGTACAGTTAATTGTTTATTGAAATGTACAGTTTTTACATATAGCTACCATTTACCGAACCACAGGGAAAGCCAAAACAAATGAGCCCTCGCGATTGTTTGCTAATTGTCCTATCAGTCTTGTAATAATATATATTCCCAGCTTTGATTTTTTGTTCCATGATCATGGGAACTTCTTATTCCTTTAATTTGTGCCAAGCTTGGTAAGTTAATGTAAAAGTGTCGAGTGTGGAAATGGATCTTTTGTAGTTGTTTGAAAACTACATTAAATCGTAATCATTAAAATAAATTTATTGTATTGCAAAATCATAATAAAAAATATAACTCCACAAATTTTAAAGGTGAGATTTAGAGTGGCAACTTCTGTAGTTGTTTTTTCAACTGCAGAAGCCGTTGAGCCTATATTATCATTGTAGTGCCAACTACCAACTGCCAAAGAACTTGTTCTTAGGATGAGAGAAAGATGTATCATTGGCTTATATTATAATATTTAATGTTTTCATAATCGGATCGGTCATTGAAACAGAAAAAAGAGAGGTTTAAGGTTTTGAAGTTGGGTTAGGGTTGAACCAACGTCGAACTGGAGTTTTATTATATTAAAAAAATAAAAAATATATGTAAAATAAATAAGTAAGAATAAGAAAAATATATTAAATTATCAATAATATAATAAATCAATGAAGATTTCACAAAATAATCAAATTCCAAGGTGATATAATGTCCTTTAATATAAAATATGATCTAGATTCAAATCTTGGCTTCTAAGTTTTTAAATATTTATTCCATATTTATTAATAATACAATATATTAAATAATATGACCTCATCACACAACAAGAAATATTAGCCTAGTGGTTGCAAGCTTTCCTTACACACTTAAGACCCAAGTTTAACACTCTAAGAAGGAATTTTTATAAATTTCCAAGTTAAACTAAAATCGGTCCAACCTCCCAAAATCGGTTCAAGTGGTTTGGCCGGTTCACCAGTTCTCAACATATTGGTTTTGGAGGTTTAATTGGATCGACCGGAGGATTGGTTCCCGATTTTCCTTATCCGATTGGCCGGTTCGGTCCGATTCTAAAAATAGTTATAATATTCATTTTGGTCTATTTTAAGTGTTATTTTAGTGCAAAGTATAAGAATTAAGAAGCACCTTAATTGTGAGAATTTTTTTTATTAAACTACCCTTATTCAATTTTTAGTAATTAATTACTCCACTTACCCATTTAAAATTTATGAATACTTGAGACTCGTAAAACATTAAAGTATAAGGGCAAAGCTAGAAAAATATCAAATAATGCTTTATTGGTATGTAAAAATGTCACTTATAATAGACTAAAATTTGTTTATCAAAACAATACTTAAAATGAATCGAAGTGGGTATATATTTATGACATGTATTACTTCTTCTGCTCTTAAATAATTATCATTTAAGGTTTAAGTATACTAATTAAGAAACTCATTAAATATTTGATAACTTTAATATTGAGAAAATAAAAAAAAAACTAATATGAGAGAGAGAAAAAATTATTAATGGAGATAACATTAAATAAGGATAAAATTGAAAACAAACAATAAATATATTTTTAATTATCTAAAATAAACAAATAATTTAGAATGAAATAAATTTTAAAAAGTGATTATTATTTAAAAGGAAAAAAATCATCATACACTTCTTTGTGAAGTGTATGCACTGTTGACACCATTTTTAAAGATGTCAGATTTAATAAGAGAAAATGATAAAAATAAATAAATATGATGAATGCAATTACCATTACTTAAATTTTCTCTTTCTCTTTCTCTTTCTCCGAAGTTGAGTGAAGACACATACAAATTTGTGACCGCAAGAATTGCGCAACCGGCATTACTTTGTCATCCATATGGCATCTTGAAAGAGAGTGATTATCATGCCAAAAAAAATAAAATCAAGTGATTACTTAAGGAAATTAGAACAATCTTATCTAAACATATTTATGCACTTATTATTTTATATTTGTATAATTTTTATTGTTTAATTATAATTAGATTTACTTTTTTGATAATATATTTACATTCTAATTTTATCATTATAATATAAGATAATGTGTACCTTATAATTATGCATTAAGCATTATTTAGGAAATTGTATATCATTCATATTGATGGATAAAAAAAAGAAAAAATAATAATTATAATAATAATTATGTGAATTTTATATATATATATATATATATATATATATATATATATATATATATATATATATATATATATATGTAAAAATAAGTTTGCCCTAAATAATTTAATATATTAAGTTTTGATTATGACAAATACAAGACAAAAAGAACACTTTGCATATATTCTTTGTTGCATCCTTCATAGAGTATATCTATTAGTAATTTATAAATGTCTTATTTGAATATGTTTATGAAAGTCTTATATGCATATTAGACTAAGTAGAGTTATACATTTATGAATCATGCATATAAAGATATTGAGTTATGAATTTAGACTACCAATATTTGTTTTAAGTGAGCAATACTTTGTAGGATAGTTCAAGTACCAAGAGTGAGCATTGCAATAAGAAAGCAAAAGATCACAACTATGCTCAACTCAAGAAGAATGAAAATGAAAAGATGTTCCAAGCATTTGTAAGTTTTGAAGAGAAGATTTTCTTTAGAAGCTTAGATTACATCAAGAATTGATGATGGCAAAAGATAAGTCCTAAGGTTCTTCAAAAATAGTTTATAGGACTTAGATCTTGTGTAAAGGTAAAAAAGAATCACACTAAGCTCAAATATATTTTAACATCTTTAAAAGTTTTTCTTAAATGTTTAAATGCCCAACAAACTATTTTTGAAAAGTTAGTCTTGGTGGTAGTTCAAACCTTTGAAAAATAGTCAAGTTTGTATTTTATAAAACTGACCTTTAGTTATTCTTTTGATCATATCTTTCAAAATACTTTGAGTTTTGCTTTGAAACTTATTTCATTTGAAAATAGACTCAAATATCTTTCCAATGAGTGGTCATTCGCTTAAAACGGATAAGAAACGAAGAAGTTATAACCATTTAAAGTCAGTTTTTAAAATCAGAGTGCAATAACCAATTAGGGATTTTCCCTAACCAAGTATTCACCCTGTGAGGAGCCATTTTCACATTCTAAATGCTCCTAACCGATTAGGCAATTGGCCTAACCGATTATTATGAATATCAAGAGCATTTTTCATATTTTAAAAGCTCTTAATCGATTAGGCAATTCACCTAATCGGTTAGTACAAAACTAAGGAGCATTTTTCATACTTTCATAAAAGCTAACCGATTAAGAAGTTTTCCTAACCGGTTAGTTGTGTTTTTAAAACACACGTGAACAACTTTTCCTGAAGGCCTAACCGATTAGGCTTCCTCCCTAACCAATTAGTGTGGCCTTAAAATTCACGTGGAAAGGCTTTTAAAAAGAAGCCTAACCGATTACGCTCATTGCCTAACCGATTATTATGAATGTCAGGAGCAAAGTTTTAAAGTTCCTAACTGATTAGGACAATGTCCTAACCAGCTATCTGAGCAACCAAAAAACACATTCCAACGACTCTAAACTTTCCCCAACGGCTCTAAATATTAATGAACTATAAATAAAAGTATTTGGACATCAAAGAAAATGAGAAACAATTTGAAAATGATTCTTGAGCATTGAACACAAGTTTTACCATCATTTCATCAAATATTCTGTTTTGAGCTTAAGTGTGAATCCTTGATACCCATAAGCTTCAATTTGTTTTATCTACTATTTGAGAGAGTTTCTATCTTCTACACTTTGTATAATCTGTAAAAGAGATGGTAAGGTATCTCTCTAGAGAAAAGAGTGAGGTATCCCTTAGTTGGAAAGAGGGTGAGATATCCCTGTTTGAGGCTCAAGCACAAGGGTGAGGTATCCTAAGGTGTATTGAGTGCTCTCAATTGTAAAGGCTTTTAAGTACCTGTTCAAGCTTGAAGGTTTAGTGAAAAATCTCGGGTGGTTCACTTGAGGACTGGATGTAGGCCACAAGTGGTTGGTGGCTGACCTAGGATAAATCTTTGTGTTTGCTATTCTCAACTCTATCCTCTTTACATTTGTGCTTTAATTATATATGCTTGAGTTGAATTTAATATCTAGCTTATTTGCTTGATTTATCCTATAGTTCAAGTGGTATTTGTGAAATCTTTAATAGTTGCACCTTTGTTAAACTTATTCCGCTACATGTATTGATTGAAAATATCAAAATGCATAATTTGTCAAAGTTGCATTAAAACTTGTAATCACCCAATTCACCCCCCTCTTGGGTAATGGTTACCATGACTAACAATATATATAGCGTATCTAGTTAGAGGAATGTTTATTATAAGAGATGAAATGAGTAAATCTTGATCATTAGATCTTACATGAATAGTTAAGATTAAAATATAAATGCATATGATTTTTTTAAATGGTTACGTGACCTTTAAATAACTTTTAATCTTAATCATTCATGTATAATTATATAGTCAAAATTTAATACTCTCATTCTCTCATAATAAAATGTTTTATCACTAAACATTTCTCGTATATATATGTTAATGTGCCTCTTGTAACTTTAATGATGATCCATAGGAGCTTGCTATTATGGACCTTCCTCACTTTTGCTCCATAAATGGACCCGCTTTTGACCCACACTAATGGGTTAAATTTTGATGGTCAGTTTCCATCTGACGTTAAGTGACGATTTTGTCATTTGTACACATTTTTGTTTTTTTTTGTTTGCAGCAAACAATCAGATGTTAATTGATAATTTTGTCCTTTATACACATCTCTGTTATATTTTTGTTTGCAGCAAACTGGTTGAAGTCAGTTAGGTGCACATTGAATACGGGTTGAGGTTGGTGGTTGGATTGCTTTAATGAGCTTACTGCACTAGTAGTTAGAATGTGAGAGCAACCAAGGAAGACTCACGTTACCTTTGGGTGCTATGTGACTCCAGAAAGCTCTTGATCGTTGCATGTTCTTCTCTATTGGTACGTTTTAGTTATCTCTCATACTCCAACAATAAATATTTGGGGGCATCTGTTGATATAAAAATAACACATTTTGATCAGAAGTAATTTCGAAGGTGTATTGGAAGACTTACATGAATATAATTCATCAAGTTCAAAATACGCATGAATCCTAACTCTGTTAGGATCGAATTTGTAATAAACAAGTATTGGTTTCAATCAGAAGTCAAACATGATCTCGACTAAAAGCCACCAATGATTCCAAAACACTAAACCATAAATACTAAACCCTAAATCATAACTAAAATGTAACCAATGTAACTAAATTAACTATGGTCTACTTAAAGTAATTAAGTAATCATCACTTAGTTAGAAAAAAAAACTACTAAAATAATAATTAGGCAATAGAAACTAACCACTTAACTAGACATGACTTGGTTTGTAATTGAATGGTTTAGCCACTAGTTAAAATCTAATTGGATATATAGTAAATATAAAAGGAAGAGAATAGAAAAGAAACAGGAAGAACACAACCAAAGAAGGTAGAGAGTTTGACCAAGTAAGGAGAAATGAGATACAAAGGAAGAAAAATAGGAGAGAAATTTGAAGAAAATAGGAATTTTTAAGTTAGCAAAGAAACAAGGAGATTTCAAGTAGATCAAGCTTCACGTTCTCCTTTTTATTCAAGTTTTCTCAAACCCAAGAGGTTGGGGAACTACTAACTTTTCTAACTAGGTAATCATGACTTAGTTAGAAAAAAACTACTAAAATAATCATTAGCCAATAGGAACTGACCACTTAGTTAGACATGAGTTAGTTTGTAATTGGATGACTTAGGCACTAGTAAAATCTAATTAGATAGCTAGAAAATATAAAGGGAAGAGGATAGAAAAGAAACAAGAAGAACACTCCCAAAGAAGCTAAGCAAGGAGAAAGGAGGTACAAAAGAAGAAAAATAAAAGATAAAAGAATCTTCAAGTTAGCAAAGAAACAAGGAGATTTCAAGTAGATCAAGCTTCAAGTTCTCCTTTTTGCTCAAGTTTTCTCAAGACCAAGAGATATAGGGGAATCACATTTTTTCCTATTTTCCTTGACTTATTCTTCTTATACAAGTGTTTTACTATGACTAAGAATCATGATTTTAATACATAGAAATTTTGTTGAGACTTGTTTTGATGCAAATTTTGTTGAGACTTGTTTTGATGCATTCAAACTCTTGGGTAAGTAAGACCATATTTTGTGATCTTAATGGGGGAGTGGCCACGTGGTACTTGAATAGGCTAGTGGAGACTTGAGACAAAATTACTGATTTTGCAATTTGACCTTTCATTTGCTTGTATAACTCAAAATTGACAAGATGGATAAAGATTCAAAGTCAGTTATGATCGAAAAGGAATGCTCAGAAAGAATAAAATATTTATCTTTCAATACTTTGAGAATAAATATTGAGGGACATCTGTTGGTAAAAAAGTAACACCTTTTCGATTTAAGATATTTCGACTACATGTCAAAAGGTTATTGTATGACTCCTTTATTCTAATTAGAATATAATATAGTCATCTACATGACATTGTTCGATTTGGGAATTATCTAAATGATGATTTCGATTTACTATAGCCTAATTAGTGACAATCAAAATAATTTTGGTAAACAGAAGCACAGACCCTAATACAGACACAGGATACGACACGGACGCAGATACGGGGATATGCCAATTCAAAAAAGTGTCCGACACAAACACGCCATATATATATATAAATTAATATCAAAGTAAATTAAAGAACTTGATTTATGTATATATATATATATATATATTATATATATAATATATATATATATATATATATATATATATATATATAATTTTTAAATTTGAGAAAAAGATTCGTAATTCATTAAATATCATTTCTATAAGCTTGAATATTTATAATATCTTAATATATGTTATCTGTGCTAATATTTGCTATCTAGTAAGTCCCTCCCAAAAAATATTAAACATAATTTCTATTGACATTTTTTAAGAAATCTCGTAAACTAACTTCTTCTAATAGAACTAACATGTATAACTACATGTGTATCCAAAAAAATTAACTATAGGGAATAGTGGTATGAGTCAAGTCTCGGTGACGACGAAATGGACGGCTTGATACGAGCAGAGGTCAAAGAGGTAGATAAAAATAGTTATGCGTGAAAAGATAAAACTTAAAAACCTAATAGTGATGTGTGAAAAAATAAAACTTAGAAGCCTAATAGTGGTGTGTGAAAAAATAAAACTTAAATACTGGTAAGAGATAATGGTGGCTTAGGATGTCAGTAATGTGATTGAGCTTGAGTGAGTTATAGGCTTAATAATTGGATGTTAGTCATGGAAACTAGTTTTTTTTTAATATATTAATGGGTCGTGTCCAAGTCATGTCCTACACATGTGTCTGAGACGTGTCCAAGCGTATTTGAGACATGTTCAAGTCCAAAAAAATCATCTTTTCAATCAGACACGCAGGACATGTGTGTCGCACGCACGTTCACATTGAGTAAAATTGCATTGCTCATCCTCTTCGCCTATCATTTTCTGCTTTTGAAGATTCTTGATGATCTGCTCAATGTAAAACTTGGATTTAGTAGTCTTCGCAATTTTACTCCTCTTGACTAAAGTGAGAAAATTTTGTTAATCTCCGTAGGCTTGCCAAATCTTTTGATTTCTTTTCCTTCAATCCAAATTCAACCTTGATACACTTTCAATTTTTGTTGGGTTGAGCCTAACATAAGAGAAAAGCTTAAAGAGTTCTCCAAACTTCAATTCACTTCATATTATACAATGGACATGCCCCTTTGTTTTAATTCCAAAAATATTTCATTTCTTTATCATCTTGTATATTTCTAAAAAAACACTTGTCTAAGAAAGTCTCCCTAAATACCTCCCACGTTACATACGTATGTACAATTTCCAATAATCTTATTCAACTCCTTCACCAATTCTTTGCCTTGTCCTTTGCCTTAGAAGTTCAACTAGATTAGGAATTTTCTTAATTTATTTATTTATTCTTTGAGTCCTTTCCTTCTGACACATTGTAAGAGCAAAACATTGCCAAATCTTCTAAGACGAACCCGATTCCATCCGTGTGAATACGTGGTTTGTCCTTATCGTGTATAATGCTGCAATTTTTATCCTAATAATATACATATTCAACAATTTAAACCTTTATAATTACCAAGTTAATTTTGAGCTTTAGGGTCTTAATAGAATGGAAGAAAATCTAGCCATATACTTGTCCACATTAGCTAACATGTGAGTATGCATGAATAAAGATCTAGCTTCAAACATTGTCTTATTTGACAAAATGTAGGATGTCTTCTCATCTACCAAATAATATGATTTCATTCTAACAAAATAATATTTCACAAGAAGATTATTGGGTACTTCTTCTTTTCCAAACTTTCTATAGAAAGCATCAGCTTCTTGAACACTAGTCCTAAAATTCCTTACATTCCTCTTTTCAACAAATTTAATAACCAAAACATTGTCATCACCTAGAGATTGATGTAAGTGTGTCCATGTGTTAATTTCGAGGGAAAAGAGAAGGGGTTTTGGAAGAAGAAGAGGCCATTGAGGTAGTAGATTTTGAGTATGGAGGAAAAGTGCAAAGAGAGGGGGCTCACAAGAAAGCTTTAGGAATCAATAATGGCAGAGGGCTGCATGAAGAAGAAATACGAGAGTGCAAAAAGAAGTTAAAAGAGCGTAGACCTTTGTCACCTTTTAAATAGGAAAATTTTCAAAATAAACTGAATAGAGAAGGAAGAGGAAAATGTGTGTTACATGCATACACCCCATTAAGTGCTGATGTGATGAGGGTATGGCTGAAGCCGTTTTGTCCATTATAGGTCATATTAGCTTTGTAACTCCCCAAAAAGTGGAGGTTGTTGGTTAATGGGGGAATGGCCACGTGGTACTTCAACAAGTTAGTGGAGACTTGAGACAAAATTACAAATTTTGTCATGTTACCTTTCATTTGCTTGTATAACTCAACTGACAAGTTGGATACAGATTCAATGTCAGTTATGATCGAAAAGGAATGTTCAGAAAGAATAAAATATTTATCTCTCAATACTTGGAGAATAAATATTAGGGGACATATGTTGGTGACAAAATAACACCTTTTCAAATTATGAGATCTCAACTACATTTCAAAATGTTATTTTATGACTCCACTATTCTAATTAGAATTAAAGGTAATAAAGTCATCTACATGACATTGTTCGATTTGGGAATTATCTAAATCATGATTTCGATTTACCATAGCCTAATTAGTGATAATGAAAATATTTTAGTTAACAGAAGCACAAACATGGACACAGCACTGATACGGATACGGGGATACACTAATTCAAAAAAATGTAGGGCACGAACATGCCATATATATATATTAATATTAAAGTAAATTACAAAACTTGGTTTATGTATATATATATAATTGCAAAATTTAAGAAAAAATAAATATAATTAATTAATATCATTTCTATAACTTTGAAGATTTATAATATTTTAATATATGTCATCCATGCCAATATTTGCTACCTAGTAAGCTCGAGCCCCTCCCAAAAAATATGGAGTATAATTTCTATTGACATTTTTTAAGATATCTCTTAAACTAACTTTTCTTAATAGAACTAATAATGTACAAGTACATGTGCATCCAAAAAATTTAACTACAGGGAGTAGTGGTGTGAGGCAAGCCTCAGTGACGACGAAGTGGATGACTTGGTACAAGTAGAAGTAAAAGGAGCAGTTAAAAATAGTAGTTAACTTACATGAAATAGTTGGATAGTGGGGGAATGGCCACATAGTGGGTGAACGAGTTAATAGAATATTGATTTCAAAATTTCATATTTTGCCCCTGACCTTCCACATGCTAGTTCTCACCAGGACTGATGTAGCGCGGATAAAGCTTGAAGACTAAATGCAATCAAAACGTTAATGCTCGAAACTAATTATTTATCTCTCATACTTCGAGAATAAATATTGGGGGCATCTGTTGATATAAAAATAACAACTTTCGATCGCAAGTAATTTTGAGGGTGTATTGGAAAACTTACATGAATATAATTGATCAAGTTCAAAATATACACGAATCCTAACTTTGTTAGGATCGAATTTGTAATAAACAAGTATTGGTTTCGATTAGAAGTCAGACATGATCTCGACTAGAAGCCACCAATGATTCAAAAACACTAAACACTAAACCCTAAATCCTAAACCATAAATAAAAATGAAACCAATGTAACTAAATTAATAGTGGTCTACTTATAATAATTAAGTAATCATGACTTAGTTAGAAAAAAAAGTACTAAAATAATAATTAGCCAACAGAAACTAACCACTTAGTTGGACATGACTTGGTTTGTAATTTGATGGTTTAGCCACTAGTTAAAATCTAATTGGATATCTAGAAAATATAAAAGGAAGACAATATAACAGAAACAACAAGAATACAACCAAATAAGCTAGAGAGTTCGGCCAAACAAGGAGAAATAAGGTACAAAAGAAGGAAAAATAGGATACAAATTTGAAGAAAATAGGAATCATCGTGTTAGCAAAGAAACAAGGAGATTTCAAGTAAATCAAGCTTCAAGTTCTCCTCTTTACTCAACTTTTCTTAAGACCAAGAGGTAGGGGAAGTACTAAGTTTTCTAACTAAGTAATCATGACTTAGTTAGAAAAAACACTACTAAAATAATCATTAGCCAATAGAATGATGACCACTTAGTTAGACATGAGTTAGTTTGTAATTGGATGGTTTAACCTATAGTTAAAATCTAATTGGATAGCTAGAAATATAAAGTGAATAGAATAGAAAAGAAACAAGAAGAACACTCCCAAAGAAGCTAAGCAAGGAGAAAGGAGGTACAAAGGAAGAAAAATAACAGATAAAGGAATCTTCAAGTTAGCTAAGAAACAAGGAGATTTCAGGTAGATCAAGCTTCAAGTTTTCCTTTTTGCTCAAGTTTTATCAAAACCAAAAGATAGAGGAATCATACTTTTTCCTATTTTCCTTGACTTGTTCTTCTTATAGAAGTGTTTTACTATGACTAAGAACCATGATTTTAATGCATAGAAATTTTGTTGAGGCTTGTTTTGATGCATTCAAACTCTAGAAAAGTAAGACCATATTTTGTGTTCTTAATGGTTTGAGGAATTTCAATGGAATTTTATTGAGGATAAAGGTTGTAGATGATTAAAAAATTGTATAAATGGTTTTAAATTGAGGAGATAAATTCGAGTTCATTCAAGAAATAGGGTTGCTGATTCTATCAAATTGGTAATTTTGTCTATCATAGTATTTAAAGTTAAATTGATGGTAAAGTTAGAAGTTGGGGGCCTAAATAAGAGCATAAATCAATTAGTATTTAAGTGAATAGTTAATTTAGTCTTTTTTTTATTAAAATCGAATACATCATTGTGGAGTGTTATCTTTTCGAATATAATCAAACACTTCAATTTGGAGTATTTTATATTTTTTACTAGGTTCGAAAACTCCACACGTTGTGGAATATGATATTTGAATAAGACCTCTAAGTTATATGACAAAAAATGAGTAAAACTTACTGTTCATGGTAATGTTTTGTCTCAAGACATATGTGATTTTGGATCTCAATTTGGGGAAGGAAATTACTTCCTCTTAAAATTTTCTACTTCCCAAACTGATCTTAAGCAAGAACGTCAAAGATTAGTTTTGAATGTGTTTATGGTAAACTTTTGTCAAAAGACAAATTTGATTCACGATCTCAATTCAGGGAAGGAATCGCTTCCAGTTAGGATTCTCTAGTTCCAAGAATGATTAAGTAAGAACGTCGAATGATAATTTTGGATGAAACAAAATTGTGTGGAATCATACTTTTCACTTATTTCTACAGCCATTATGTGGCCACCCCCATTAACCAATTGCTTCCACTATTTGAGGAACCACAAAGCCAATGATGGCTCTTTAATGCATACAACGGCTTGAGCAGTATTCCCATCAGATGACTAATTGTTACCAAATGACCTCAATACTCAAGAGGGAGGTGAATTGAGTATAAAAACTAAGTTATCAAATCTTTCGCAAATCGTTTGATAAACAATTTTCGTTGAAGCTAATTGATGATTAGAGATGATTGGATATAAGAGATAAACACTTTCACTTATAAATGCGATAGCCAAAGGTACTAATATTCAAGCAATTCAATAAAACAGTACTCAATGTAAAGAGAAGGGTTTAGAGAAAACAAACACAATGATTTATCCTGGTTCGATCACCAATCCACTTGTGATCTACGTCCAGTCCTCAAGCAACCGCTAGAGATTTTCCACTATTTCTTCAAGTTTCAATAGGTGCTTGATAACCTTTACAACCTTGAGCACTCAACACTTTGGGATACCTCACCCTTGGAGCTTGAGTCTCTTCAACTAAGGGATACCTCACCCTTTATACTTTTGGAGGGATGCCTCACCCTCTTTACAAAGCAATAGAGATTGATTGAATGAAACTCTCACTAGAGTAGATGATTACAAATTAAAGCTCTTAATATGCTCTCAAAGATTTTTCACGTTTTTACAAAAAACAGAGCAAGAAATGGATTTGAGGATTGATTCACGTTTGGAAGTATTGATGATCAGTTTTTAGTTCAAGGTCAACCTCAAATAAAGACCCAACTTTGGTATTTATAAGTTTCTCAATTAGTAGAGTCGTTGGGGTGTTTTGGGCATGCATTTAATGCATTTAATATAGCCGTTGGACATTGTCAGGGTGCGTGTAATCGATTACACAACTTATGTAATCGATTACATTGTTGTTCCAACGTGTTCTTGGCTTTCTGGGCTCTGTGTAATCGATTACATTATTGGTGTAATCTATTACATGGCTTCTGACTTTGCTTGTAATCGATTACAATATCCATGTAATCGATTACATGACTTCTGACTTGTTGTGTAATCGATTACAATATCTATGTAATCGATTACATGACTCTTTGAATGTGTTCTTGCCTTTCTGGGCTTATTGTAATCAATTACATATATTGTGTAATCGATTACATGGCCTTTGACTTGCTTGTAATCGATTACATTACTCATGTAATCGATTACAAGACCTCTTTTTGATGTAATCGATTACAAACATCATGTAATCGATTACATTGGCCTTTAAACACATTTTTCAAGTCCAATAAAGCTTGTAAGTCATTTCTAACACCTCAAGACACTTGATTAAACATAAATCCTTTTAAGAGTGTTAGATTTAAGGTTGAAACTCAAGTTTTCTTGAAAGTCATGTTTAACTTTGAAATTTCCCACTTATTTTGAAATAATATATTGAAAAACCATTTGAGAAATCTTGAGAGCATTTAACATTAATGTTCTAAGTCTTATAACTAAATAAACCTCTTGACTTCTTTCTTTGATCTTAATTTTTCCTTTTGCGCTTGATCTTCTCTTTTGCACTTGATTTTCACTTTGGCCTTTGTTATCATAAAAAACTATTTGACATGCTTTAGGGACATAAGCATTCACACTAATTGGTTAAGTTAAGATTCAGATAACATTAATAAGTCCAACCAACCCATTATATGTCTATCCATAATAATAAGCCCAGTGTATTGGCTTACCGGCCAAGTTGGTCCAGGCCCTATGTCGTTGCTTTCACCCAAAAAAATATATTAAACTTTCCATCACTATTTATCCATTTCGATAATTTTATCAACCACTATTAACCTCTTCACCTTTTTTCTCTTACTTCATCTCTACCCTTCATTTATTTAACCATTCAATCAAAGGTTGAAAACCAATTGGTCCATGTATGGACCACTTTGCAAGTGGTCCATATTAGAATTCTCCTTATCCATGTAGTTAAAGAAAGTTCGTATTTGTTAGCATCTAAAATTCTCTCTCCAGACACAAGCTGCGGGTTGTTTTTTCCCCTCCTTCCTGGCTTCCTACTAGGTCTAGAAGAAGGTAAGCAACAAAATAAAGAGTTAGAAAACTTTAATGAATTACTATGTTGGAAAAGTTTAAAATAGAACCAAAATTTTTGGGTCTATGATTAGATCATTGATTTATTATTAAAATAAATCAATGGTTCAAATTAAAAGTTAGATTTTTATAGATTTTAACTAGTAACATTTAAATTCGTAGAAAAATTTAGTCAAATCATAGTTTTCTTTTTATAAATAATTGTAAATATAAAAAATTTATAAATTTCAATCGATAATTTTTATATACACCTAAATCAGTATATAAATACTATCAAATAAAATATATTAATGGACCCAAATTTATTGGGTCCATATTAGTATCCTCCTACTATGTTAGCCAGTAGCCATATGTCTTTTTTCCTAAACTCGTCACATTCCATTTTCTATACTAATAATTATTTATTTATTTATTTGTATGTCTAGACTTTACACTCTAGATTTTTATTCATACACACAATCAATCATATCTACTTTATATTATAAATTAGAGTATTTTTTTCTGAGTGATAAAATCTAAATTGTATCTTTCCTCATATGTTACTATATATATTTTCTATATGAATGTCATGTGTCATTACTTAAGTATTTTTTTTTACCTTTCCTCTCATTTTTACTTCTACTAGCATTATGTTCCCGTCATGCATGACACAATTAATAAGAATTTTATATGTGTATAAGATACAACAAAAACCCAAATGTGTGTGGGATAATTAATAGAAATTTTATTTATATAGTTATTGAAAATATGGTTAAAAAATTATTAGTTCATTTATACTGCATTGATATCAATAATAAGAATATATCATATAAAAAAATAAACATAATATTCAAATAATTAATTTTAGTGAATAAAAATATTATAAAACTATTTTCTAAATAAACAATTATTTTAAATATATATAATGAGTGGGACCATTACACTCTAATATGTTTACTCACACTTTTCTTTTTATTTTTTATTGTACCTTTAAAATTTACCTTCTCTTAAAGTTTTTAAAAAGTTAATTTTTTTATTAAAAAATTAAAAAGTGGGAGTGAAAATAAGTATACTAGATTTTCAATAGTCATACTCACACATAATTAGTTAATTTAGATTTTTGTTAATAAATTATATTTCAATTAATTTTATTAAGTTTTCTTATAAAATTTTCCTCTCATGATTATATATACATTAATATAATTTCATGTCAAGTTTTTAACATCATTGGCTATAAAATATATAAAATTAAAATGAAAAGAACAATGAACAATTTACTTTCTTTTGAATTTTATCACTTTCAAAATATCATGATTGAATAGCAAGCTAATTGCGTACATGACATTTTATTAAATATTTGCATAACTAGAAATACATGACTTTTAATTGAAGCATCAAAAGTCTTTATATATTAAATATGTATATATACTTAAAAAGAAAGTGAAAACCTATTTATACAAATAAGAAATAATGAATGCATTATATTTTTTTCCCTTGATTGATAACATGAGTCTTCAAATCTTAAATAATCAATGCGTTATATAATTTTTTTTAATTAAATCATTTGAATATATGATGCATTTAAATGTATGTAGATTTATTTGAATTTTGAGTTATTAGATAACATACTATTCAAGAAAATATTTTTAAATTGGAGGAAAAAAGAATTCATGTAAAAGTGACATATGTTCAAAATTTATCTGAAATAATTAAAATACACACACGTTTCTTTGATCATTTTTAACATATATAAATGTAATAAGACATGCATTAAAAATATTGAAAATTTGACATAAGTATCTCATTTTAAAGTAATTGAGTTTATATGATAAAAAAATATTTTATGTAATATAATATAAAAAATATTGAAATGTAAGTAAAAATATATGATTGTACGATTTTATTAAGAAAATAATATATTGGGCATAGTAACAATGTTTTGGTTGTTTTTATTGCTCCCTAAATATATTTATTTGCATCATTTTAGATCATGTGTAAAACATATACAACATTAAAAATGTTTTGTTTTTTAATTTTTAATACCAATTTCTAACACATCTTACACATTAAACCTAGCTACATTATCACAAATTGTAGTTATAGTGTCGAGACCGTGATCGCGGTGAAAAATAGTAACTCGTTGGATTTTAGAAAATGAAAATAGAAAATGGAGTCGCCACCAATTTTATTTTAACTTAAGAAAAATTGGAAAACCTTTCTTTGAAAACAGTCTTTGAAACCAAATTGGATTCGGGAGTCGGTTATGGATAGGGAAGGGTGAAAACTTAATCCCACAGCACTCCTAACACACCCGTTCTAAAATAGTACCTTAAGTTAATTGTGCAAATTCTTAATAATCCTTGCAAATATTTATTTTACCCCTTTTGCAAACATTGTAACTATTTAAAAAAAGAAACCACAAAATTATGAAAATTTAATTTTGGTTTGACAGAAATGAAATTCTACTCCTACGTATCCCCTGGTGCAATTGGGAACTCAAAATTTCGTAGTTCTTTAGAAAATGA
Source organism: Ormosia semicastrata (assembly GCA_029884595.1). Lineage (NCBI taxonomy): Eukaryota > Viridiplantae > Streptophyta > Magnoliopsida > Fabales > Fabaceae > Ormosia > Ormosia semicastrata. The sequence continues at coordinate 18,205,951 of JAQQTO010000037.1, read as the reverse complement.
GTGTGGATTGACTGATTTTAATGAAGAAGAAGATTTTTGAAAGGGGATTTTTATTTGAAAACAAAATCATTTTTGTACAAGGTTCAAGTTAACACCAGACTACTCAATAAACCCTTATGATTCAAATGATATTGAAGATAACATCCGTTATTCAATCATCATCATTGATCATTGCATTCATTAAAATATCTTTTTTTTAATTTTTTTATGTTTTTTTTATTTGCCATTTTTATATTCTTTTACCCTTCTCTTTTTTTTTTTTACTAAAATGTATCATTATTGCCTTAATGTGAAATGGGCAGCAGCCCACGTGATTCAACCTCAAACCCAAAAAGACAATCAACAATTCAATTTAAAGAAATAAAAGTTTGGAGACTTTGGCAACAATAACAGAGTACACACCAGGGGACGTTTGGGGAGGGATCTGGTTTCTGAGATCCGATGGTCGGTGCGGGTTTCTGAGGTAATGGGTTGTGGTGATATTGGTTGTGGAAGTTGAAGATGGGTGAGGCTATGGAGGTGCAACCATGATGGTGGCCACGGTTTGGAGGCTTGGAGGTGAGGATGAAGGATAGTGGAGGCTGAACGTTGGTTGTTGGTCTACTTTCTTGGTGGGTTCGATTTTTTTTTGGTTGCTATGGAGGGATGGATGAGTTGTTAGGAGAGTGGTGAAGGTTGGTACGGGTTTACGTGGGGGACCCGTAAGTAGTTGGTTAGGATGGTGATTCTGGAAGGTAGGTGTTTAGGAGGTTGAAGGGAGATGGAAGATGGTTGATGGTTTGATGAGTGGGGGTGGTGAGAGATGGAGGTTCACGGTTGAGGGGTTTAGAAGATTGAGGGGTAATGGGTGAAGGTAGGTTTTTGGATGAATGGTGGGTTGTGGTGTGGAGGATGGAGTGGAGATGAACTTGATGATGAAGTTGGTGATTAGTGGTGGTAGTGAAGTGGGGGGATAGTGATGAAGATGGTTAGAGTCATTCACAGTTGGTGATTTGTGGGGAAAAATGGTGGTTTCACGGTTTGGGTTGGTCTCCCGATTGATAGTAGCTGTGGTGAGGTTATGGCTTCATGATGAAGGTGCTGATTGGGTTGATGGTGGAGATGAAGGGTGGAATGGTGGAAGAAGTGATGGCAGAGGAATTATGGAGGGATGATGTTGAGAATGAAGTTGAAGATGGGTGCAGGCTCCTCTGCTTGCTGCTTGCTCCCCCCGGTTGAGTGGGTGAAGAGCCTCTCTCCTATCTTGCTGCTGCCTCCCTTTTCTTCACTACGTGAGATCCAAAAAAAATTGAAAAAGTCGTGTGTGCAGGGGTTGTGTGTGAGGGGAGTGAAAGTGTGCGCAGAGGGTGAAGCGTGAAGTCAGTGAAACGTGCAAAGTGTGTGCAGGTCAACAACCTAAGTGTGTGCAGGTGAGGAAAAAAAGAGTGAGTGTGACTATTTTGTTTTGTTTTTTATTTTTTTATTTTTTTATTTTTTTGTCTTTTTTTTGTTTTTTAAACTTTTTTTAGCCCGGTCAAAATTGGGTGTTCACAGTTGCCCCTCTTTATTTGTTTCTTATTAGATAAAAAGAAAAACTATGACTTTTCATTTTATTGTCGTAAGAAACGAGTAAAGATATGAACTCCAATTTTGTCTGACAATGCATAAAAGGATAAATGCAAAACAAAGCAGGAATAACGATAGGAAGTTAAAATGCAATGAGCCGATGCGCTCAAAAGTAAATGACAAAAGTTTAAAAATGCATGGAATGCTTGGAGCCGATGCGCTCAAAAGTAAAGACGTGAAATTAAAATGCCTAGAATGCATGGAGCTAATGCGCTCAAAATAATTAACAGAAATTAAAATGCATGGAGCCGATGCGCTCAAAAGAATTGACAAAAAATTAAAATGCATGGAGCTGATGCGCTCAAAAGTAAAAACAGGAGCCGCTGCGCTCAAAAGTAAATGACAATGGGCAACTGAGTCCCGAGATTTAAAAGACAATGGGTAACTGCGTCCCAAAATTTAAAAGACAATGGGCAACTGAGTCCGAAATTTAAATGACAATGAGCAATTGCGTCCTGAAATTTAAAAGACAATGGGCAACTGAGTCCCGGAATTTAAAAAACAATGGGCAACTGAGTCCCGGAATTTAAAAAACAATGGGCAACTGAGTCCCGGAATTTAAAAAACAATGGGCAACTGAGTCCCGGAATTTAAATGATAATGGGTAACTGCGTCCCGAAATTTGTCCCAAAATTTAAATGACAATGGGCAACTGTGTCCCAAAATTTAAAAGACATTGGGCAACTGAGTCCCAGAATTTAAAAAGACAATGGGCAACTGAGTCCCGAAAGATTTTTTTCTTCTTTTTTCTCATTTTTCTCATTTTCTTTTCTTTGTTTTTCCTTTGTTTTTCTCTCTTTTTTTCTTTTTTCTTTTTTGTTTTATTTTATTAAAAGTCCTTTGAACCAACGACGACTTTTGGAAAGCTTTGACCAATCAAAATCCCTGTTCACATGCTTTTACTCGTTGGACCTGATAACCTCGATCATTCTTACTCATCCTTTCTTCCCCTTTCTTCTTCTTTCTCTTTCCTTGTTTTTCGCTTTCAACTCTCCTTTTAAGAAATGTGATGATCATCTCTTGTCATGAACCCTTATTTGACTGAGTCCTTGAGAGAAAATTTTGCCCCAGTATTTAACTTTGTCCTTCATCTAATTGATTCTCTGCAACTATTTGATGACTCAATCATTGTCTCTGTTGCTACCTCCTTCAACACATCTTCTCCTTAATCCTTCAAAAATTTTGCCCCAGTATGGCCAACTGAATGTAAACAAAATTGTCCCTGTGTAGCTTGTAACACCCTCCTTAGGGCATCACATTTCCGACTCCCGACTCATAATCTGAAAATAAGTTCGCACAAAGTTTGAGTTATAAAAGATGAGTTTCAAAATTTCTTCTTTACTAAAACGTAAATTTACTGAAAATATTAGGTGATATTGAAAATCATATTTCAACTATTCATTATGCAATATTGACACCAATTAATATCACAATTTAAAGAGAAATATAAAATTAACAGACTTATTTTTTTTTACAGTAGCAAACCCCATGACGGGTCCTACTTAATAGCACGGTACAACACTAACATTAAATCTTAACATACTCGTTCCTTCTCTTGTATCAACTTGATGCATCAGAACTTTACTCATTGTCTACCCGGCACATCTTCGAACTTGAGACAGCCACTTTTCAATGTTTCTATCAATCTCTGAGTATCTACCACCCGTTATATCTAAGACAACTCATTCCTTCTACTGTATAATTTTAACAATACAAACAAAGCAAAACAATATAACAAAGAGGTGAGATCACCTACACCAATACCAGCATGGCAGCACAGAGATAACACAAACAACAATATCATACAGATAGATCATACCACAATTATGATCATGTCATCAACATTAATTAACTATCATCATCCAATCATTTATCAATTCAATTATCATAAACAATAATTATGATAATGCCCTCAGCATTATCATCATCATCATCCAAGTAATCAAAACAATTGTCATAGTCAATATTCCTCAATTAATATATCATACAGATATAAATGCTCAGATTTATGCATATGCACAAAGACTCAATTTATCAAAAACAACTCCATGGAGGTTTTCACAATTTCGAGAAGAATGCTATGATTAATTGTCAGCTTTAGCCCAAAGACAATCTCCTAGTCGTTGAAAAAAATCGTGTTCTTGTCGGGTATCGTCAATGCGTTGCAACGGATCAGCATCGCTAAGTTGCACGTGGTACTCGCTAACTGTCCATTGGTCAACCGCCGCGCCTCGACGCCCCCAAGATCCATCATAGACCTCACTATCAATTCTCATTCTCTCTTCAACCACAAGGGCCATAATAGCTATTAGCTATATTTTATACAATGCACGAATATATCAGTGCAAGTCCAACCCCAAAGGGCCAAATCTTTTCAATTTCATTTGTTCAATGTAATCATATGCTTCAACGCATATTTTTCCAATGCACGTATAATGCACCAAATTCAATCACAGACATATCTTTCTAATGCATGTATAATGCACCAAATGCCAATCACAGGCAAAACATGTCATTTTCTCACACAGTATCCATATACTGGTTCTACAGTATTTATACTGTATTTTCAATAGAAAAATCATATTACCACATTTTCATAGTTATAAAACTCTTTCGTTGTGTTTTCACAAAATTGCGCAACATTTCCATTTCATTTTCACAATTCCAAAACGTTTCTGTTACATTTTCACAATACTGTAACTCTTCTGTTGCACCTTTAAATCACGTATTAAATTTTTTTAACATTTTTCTCAATCGCATAAAAATATACGTTTCTCAAATCGCATAATGATTTTCCATCATTTTCAAAATCACGTAAAAATATTATCACTTTTAAATCATATAGTGATTTTTCAACAGTAGTTCAAATTACGTAAAATATTTAAATGTAATTCAAATCACTTAAAATGTTTCAACGCATCTCCAATCGCGTAGTAATATTTTATCATATTTCAAATCATGTAAAAATATTTTACTGTATTTTCAAACACTTAGAAATATTTTACTGTATTTCAAACCACGTACTTTAAAAATTATATTTTTAAGATACGTAAATAATTTTTTCACTACAATTCCATTACAGAAAATATTTCTCATTCTTCAAAAATTCCATTTCCACTTTTCTCAAACTAATATGACTTTATACTTTATTTAACACATTTTCTTTACTCAAGAAAATCTTTTTCCACATTTCTTTACTCAAGAAATCCTTTTCCAAAATATAATTCACAAAATCATTTTTCCATTGATGTAAATCAACGTTTCAAAACTTAACATTTTCTAACGTACTTCAAAACTCAAAAATAAGTTATACATTAGTAAATTTTCAAAATACCATTATATTCTCCATTTTTTTCTAAATCATTTCCAAATCAACATTCCTCAAAATAATATGACTTTCTACTTCATTTAATATATTTTCTTACTCAAGAAAATCCTTTTTCACAGTATATTCCACAAGTTCACAATTCCATTGAATTAAATCAATGTTTCTAACTTTAAAAATTACTAACGCTTTCCAAAATCTAACGGATGAGTTACACGTTAGAAAATACCAAATCACTATTGTATCCTTTATTTTTTTTTTCTTAAATCAATTTTTAACAAAAATAAATTCTTTTTAAAACAAATTGAGGCTCACTTGCAACCTCTCTTTTCCATTTACATAAAAATTCATTTCTCAAGTGTTAAAATACTCTGATTCCCTTTTCAAATTCCTTGTATTAAATTAATTATATTTTTACTTAAAAAATCACTTTGTTTCATTAAAATCAATACATTACAAGCCTTCGAAAATGTGGACATGACTATTGAAAATTATCAAAACATTTTTCCTTCTAAATTGATATGGTTTTACACAAACAAAACCATTAAAATTTTATTTTCAAAATCGAAATACCGATGATTATAAAAACTAAGCCCATTTGTTCAAATCCTTTTTCACTTTCCTTACAAATCCTTTTTCACTTTCTTTGCAAATCCTTGTTCACTTTCTTTGCAAATCTTTAAAATCAATGTTTGTCCGTTTCATTCAAAACTCATATTTAGAAAAACACTTAGAATCTTTTTACACAAAATAAATCAATAAAAATTCCTCAAAGACCGTATTCTTGTTTTCTTGAAAAACAAACCCTTTGTTTATTTTTCATACTCTTCAAATCATCCATTTTTATTTTTCATGAAAATAATAATTTGTGAACACCTATTTTAAGGTGTCTTGGCCGAAATTCACTAAGTTCTAGGGACCAAAAAGTAATTCCCTTATTCTTGAAAATTTTCAACATGAACTCTAATTTTTTTGGAGCTCAAAACCGTAGCCTCTCCCTTGGCCTTTGGAGCCAAAAATCAATTTCCTTTCCACCATCAATCATGACATACACATATATATATTTCATCATAAATACTATAAGCATGCCATATACTTATCATGCATAATATAAGCATACATCAAAGCCATAAAATCATACAAAGCATATCAAGCATAAGCAAATAAATCAAAGCTCATAAACACACATAAATTATTACATGACCATGGATTGGAATCCTCACATGGATTCACCATACATCAAATATAAGACCATCTCTCACCACCATACTTAGTTGGTGAGATGGATCTCCCTCTTACCTCTTGAAGATCCTCAAAAACTCCTTGTTTTGCTTCTTTTTCCAAGTCCTTCACCACCAAGGGCTTCTCAAATACAAAACAAAATATATAGAAATTAGTATACTAAGCTTGATTAAGAGGAACCATGGATTAAACATAGTTTAGATCATGAAAAAGAAGATAAGAAATGAAGTCTTCTTATACTTCACCTCAAAAATCCAATAACTTTGATCTTGAAGAAAGTCCATGAAGATGAATGATTTAGAGAAAATCTCCAACATGAAAGTTGCTTAGAATATCATGTAGATTCAAGATCTATGGTTGGATTAAATTAAACAAACCATGGAACAAACATGATTTAGAAAATCATAAACATGAATTTAAACCATAGAAATCAAAGTTTACCTCCAAGGAAGTAAGGTAAAAGTGGGATTTTGAAGTACTTAGAGTGGGATTTTGAGAAAACTTTCTAAATGAAAAGTGTTTAGAATGGTGTTTAGCTTTAGGAAATGATGAGAGTGAAAATTATAGGTGAGTGAGGGTGCTCAAGGGTGCTAGGGCAGAACCATATGGTGTGAAAATGGAAGGAAAATATGCTTTGGTGTTATTGAAATTTAGAGAGAAAATGGCTAAGTCTTTAGGTGAGAGGAAAGCAAATATTGAGAGTAATATTGAGTGGTGCAGCCATGAGGTGAATTGTGTAAGAAATAATAGGAGATATACTTGAAATAAAATATCATAATTGTATTCACACTTGAAGCACATGACTTGGTCACCTTTTGACCACCTAATGTTCATGCAAGATTATTCAAGAATCTTGGAGAAGCTCTCCAAGCTGCATAACCGTGTGACTCTTCATGGAATTAGGGACTTAATTGTTTTCAATTAAAGGTTAATTGTATGCTAATTAAATAGCTAACTAATTAGGTTTAGTTTCCTAACCAATCTTAATTAATTATTCAATTACATAACTAATTAATTAGACATATAATTACATATATTATAACCTCTAATTAAAATTAGGATATCTAATTAAGAATTAAATTATAACAATTTAACATTTAATTTAATTTACTTAACTTGTTAATTAGGCCATTAGATTAACCAAATTAGGATTAATTAGTGACTAATCAAATTAAAACTACTATTGTTGACTTCATCTTTTTCTTTGGCCTATAAAGGCTACTCAAAATTGTCTCCTCCTTCCTATGCATTCTCCAAAACCGTCCCCCATCTTCCTAATGCATTCATGAAATTGTCATCATTATTAGTCACCATCTAGAGCATTTCTAACCATTGATTAATTCAATGGTTAGGATTTAGGTAGACTTTTGATTTAGAAGACTTAATCTAGGTCGTTAGATCTTTTTCCTTTAAATTCTAACCATTAGATGTGTCTCCAAAATGAAGGGTCAAGATTACTCCTTCTTACTTTTAATCCAAGGGTCATAATTAGTCTTTGCTACTTTTTAAGACCAAATCTCCACCCTTGATTAATTCTTCATCCAATGGTCATAAATGGTCTTTTTCACTTTACAAGACCAATTCTACACCGTTGATTAAATCTATGGTTGATATTGAAGCCTTTCTTATTAAGCTTGTCTAGATTAAATCTCTACCATTGATTAGATCAATGGTTAACATCTAATGTTTCTTTATTAAATTTATTTCTCAACCGTTGATTAAATCAAGATCAAGTCTCCACCATTAATTAAATCAATGGTGGATATCCAAATCACCAATGTTGACTTAAGCAATATAATTTCTACTTTTATCTACTAAAAACCTCACGAAAGAATATATTTACTGTATTTTTATCGCCCGATAATTAAATACAGTACCAAACATAATACAAGAAAATTTTTAAAACTGTTTCCGGATTCAGGTTTAGTAAGATCCACTGTCTCTGTCTAAATAGTACAAATTTTTCTATACGTAGAAAAATTTTTACTTTACGGGACCCACCTGAGCCCACGTAAAGTCACCCGGGCCCACATAGGACCACCTGGGCCCATATACAGAAAAAAGTTCATAATTATCTACAAAAATCACAAATATTAGAAAATATATGAAAATCAAGTCAGATTGTTAAAAATAATTAACAGTCAAGAGAAATAAATACAGAAAGATTTTTCCCAACCCAAAAATTATTATTTTCCTGACACGGAGTAAATAACTCAAAACGATCAAATACGCTGACGGAATAATCAAAATAATTTTACAGTATCTAGAAATTACTAAATAGTAAAATTCTGTTAACTGTCAAAATTACTATTTACAAGATAGGAAATTTTGGGGTGTTACATAGCTGATCAAACACAATTCAAAATTTTTCCAGTTTGGTGCACCCTTCAAGGCGTTTCAGATCAACTTTCTTTGAGATTTTGCCTATTTATTTGTCCTAATTTTTGCTTAGACCGCCCCTTAGGGTTTTCAGACTAACGGGCTCTTTTCCTCTTTTTTTTTTTTTGCTCAGGTACCTCCTCTTCCATCAAGTAGGATTTCCAAATTCTCTTCAACCTGAATTGTTCATCAGGAGATTATCATTAGATGATCAAATCATAGTGTTGTACCTATGTTCATCTTACCTGAAGCATTACGTAACAGACACTCATGAATTCAAAAAGTTCAACAGAAAAGAAGCAAACAACTTCCAGATTGTTCTTGGAAGCTTGACTACAGAAAGGATATTATTTACAAAGGGTAAAGACACAAGAAGTAGAATAGCAAGAATGTCAAAAGATTTTTTTTTGCCCCAGTATGGACGTGATTGATCTAGACTCGACAACTGGACATCATGACTATTATTTTATCAGGTATATACAAAAAATCTGCCCTCATGTAGGGTATCAAAGGAATTTGGCTCAGAGTATGTCATTTGTGAACAAAAATTGCCCCAGTGTGAGTCACGAAGCTACACCAATGTAGGTCAAATTGAACCAAGAGAAATTTACCCCAGTCTAGGACTGAATAGGGCAGAAACTTGCCCTAGTGACCCAAAAGATTTGTCCCGATGTAGGTCAAATTGAACTAAGGAGAAGAATGCCCCAGTGTGGGACCAGCTTGGACAGGGTAGCAACTTGCCCAGGTGTAAGTCTTTTTTTTTTAAAGCAATAACTTAGATACTTAGATGAGCATAACATTTGTCTCAAAATTAAGGTTAATGAAAATGATAACAATCCTTCATTGATCAGAATGGACTTTTTAAGACTTGTAATGTGGCCAAAGCTAAGAGTTATGAAAGGAAAGATATTAGACTTAAATAAGTGTTCAATGGTTGAATGGGACCAAGTATCCTTATTCAAAGTTAAACTTTGTCAATTGCCTTTGTACTTTCAAGCATACTTTTCTCTTACTGCTCTTCATTTCTTCCTTTTTTTTCACCTTCTTTCATTCGCCCTTGTCATGACTTATTTCATCTCATTTTTTTTATCTCCTTTTTTGGTTTTTTTTTTCTTCTTTTTTTTCTTTTTCCATTATGTTTCAAAATAGTTACCATGACAATCAACATTTGCTTTGTGTCATCCCCTAGTATAAGGGTGATCCTTGTTCAGGGTTTATTGAAGAAAACTTTCAAGCTCAAAAAGGGACGTCAAGAGATAATGAAAAGATGAATTCTTATGAAGGATAGAGAAACATGGTCAATCTTCATTTCAAATCTTGATTGCTCATTTTCAAAAAAAAAAAAAATTCAGAGACAAAAAGAATAATGCACACCAAGTGATTATTTCTTTGCTCTATTTTATTTTTCTCTTTTTTTTCTTATTCTTCTTTTTTTTGTTTTTTTTTGTTTTTGGGCAAAGGATACTTGCACACGTGAACTTTATTGACATCTATCAAAGTAAAGATTGTTAAGAATTGGAGTCCAACGGGGTTCAAACAAAAGGAAGACACTTTAAACAAACAAGAGAAAATAAAATAACCAAAAAGACCATGAAAATGACAGGAAACAAGATATGCTTGAATCCATGCAAAATCATTACATTAATGCTTCAAAAAAAGTTAACATAAGTTCAGCACCACAAAAGTCTAAGATGACAATCACATCAATTAACGCCTCAGATCGTCAATTATTCAGAGATTTCCAGTTGATAGAGGGCGAACGGTGTAGGCAAGGTAAGATGGTGGGTTTCCAATTTTGGTTTTGCATGTAGCTCACTTTTGATTCCTTTTTCTTAGAGGAAAAACTCATTCTTGAAACTACTTTCATTCTTGAAACTCATTCTTGATTCCTTTACCTGCTTTTACCAAAATTTCAATCCTCTCCCCAGTAGCTATTAACTCAGCAAAGTCTAGATAGACGGCGCCTGCCATTGTCTCAATATAAAGAGCTCCCAAAGTCCCTAGAAAATATGAGCACATTTCTGTCAACGTCAACGGTGGTTGCACTTGTGCTGCGAGAGCTCTCCATCTCTGGGCATACTGCTTGAAGGCTTCCTCATTTTTCCTTTGCATTGAGCCCAATTGTTCCCGGGTAGGAGCTGCATCTAGATTGAACTTGTATTGATCCATGAATAGATCAACCAATTCTGTCTAACGAGAAATCTTAAAGCGGTCTAATTGAAGATACCACTCTAAAGCGAGGCCTGTAAGACTCTCGTGGAAAAAGCTAATGAGGAACTTATCATCCTTGGACCAAACAGCCATCTTGGTTCCGTAACTGATTAAATGAAACCAAGGGTTACCACTCCCGTCATACTTGGCAAAATGAGGAATCTTGAAGTCTTTAGGGATTACGACATCCCTGGTAGGACACAGTTCTTCTATTCTAAGCGGTCCATAAGCACTAGGGCCCTTGATCGCTTTGATTTGCTCTTCTATCCTTTCCTTCCATTCTTCTTCCATCTTATCCTTCTGAATTGTCGCATGACCACTCCCAGCAGGAAGTCTCGTTGTCACTGCGATGGACATACATGGTTGTTCCCATATGAATTCGGCATTACCATGAACCTCATTTCGAGTATCCTCTGAAGAACGATACCCTTCTGCGATAGGAATCACTAGCGGTGCAGTACTCGAGGTCCTCCTCTCAACAGGAATCTCAGTGGTGATCCCGGAGTTTGTCCTCATGGAAGTAATAGTTGGCAAGCGCGGATGTACCCCAATCACTCTTGTGCTTCCAGCCGCCCCAATCAAGGTGAAAGTCTCTCTCATGACCAACAACATTTCCTCCATTCTTCTCATAGACTCTGTCATTTCATTCATCCTCCCTTTAATCTCATCAACTCCCATACTCAAGTTTCTCCCTTCCTCAGGGTTATTAGTAGCCATTCTGGTCTGAGATCTAGGATTGTGAATTTGGGTTTGATTGATCTCTTCTTTCCTAGGTTGCACAATGGTTCAAACCAATTTGATTTATTAAAACAAAATAATATTTAACAAAGAATGAGATGATATGTATAAAATGAATGAACTTTGAAAATACTTTTTTCATTTTTCTTCCCTTTTTTAAAAAAAATGCTATGTCATGAAAATGCAAGATATTTTTTTCTTTTTTTTTTGAATGCTAGGAATGCTATGAAAATGCAAGATGCTATTTTCTTTTTTTAGAATGTTAAAAATGTTATGAAAATGCAAGTAATGAATAACTTTTTTTTTCTTTATTTGATTTTTTTTTAAAATGCAAGAATGAATGATATGAGAAACAAATAAATAAAGAAGAAGAAGTACGCTCCCTTTTGTGCCCTAGTTAAGTAGAACCTAAGATTTGACAATCATTATGTTCAATCTATCAGTGAAAATTTTTTCAAGACAATCTAAACTTCTAAAAAGTCATGGTTCCCAGATTGCCCTTATCTCGAAAGACAAGGACCCAATTCATAAATTAATCACAAGTTGAGATAAACCCTCTCAATATGATTCATCCGTGATAATGGTAACAATCTGGGTGGTGTCTCAACAAATGTCAAGTGAGCATAAAGCCCCTCAATAACAAAAGCTGAGACCCCTCCTACTCCTCGGGTTCGCACAGACTCGGGTATAGAGCCCAAAAAGTGTGTGAGGTACGTGATAGTGACGTGTGAGAGGGAACATACCAACCTGTACAAAAATTTAAAAGACCAAAATACCCCGAACCTGCAAAAGCATATATACAATAGCCAGACACCAATCATCTATCCTAGGGTTTCAACAATTAAACACAAAATATATACAAGTAAATCATGTCAAAAGAAACACAAAATAATGCTATCAGATATTTACATAAAAATACTAAATAAAATCTATTTACAAACAAATAAAAAAAGGATAAAAATGGGTAAAATAAATAAATAGAGATTATTAATAATTTGTACAACTAACAATAACAGGCCTGACTCTCCAAAGGTCCCTAGTGGAGTCGCCATCTATCGCGACCGTGATCGCGGTGAAACATAGCAACTCGTTGGATTTTAGAAAATGAAAATAGAAAATGGAGTCGCCGCCAATTTTATTTTAACTTAGGAAAATTTAGAAAACCTTTCTTTGAAAACGGTCTTTGAAACCAGATTGGATTCGGCAGTCGGTTATGGATAGGGAAGGGTGAAAACTTAATCCCACAGCACCCCTAACACACCCGTTCTAAAATGGTACTTTAAGTTAATTGTGTAAATTCTTAACAATCCTTGGAAATATTTATTTTACCCCTTTTGCAAACATTGTAACTATTTAAAAAAAGAAACCACAAAATTATGAAAATTTAATTTTGGCTTGACAGAAATGAAATTATGCTCCTACGCATCCCCTGGTGTAATGGGGAACTCAAAGTTACGTAGTTCTTTAGAAAATGAGTGTGGATTGGCTGATTTTAATTAAGAAGAAGATTTTTGAAAGGAGATTTTTATTTGAAAACAAAATCATTCTTGCACAAGGTTCAAGTTAGCACCAGGCTACTCAATAAACCCTTATGATTCAAATGATATTGAAGATAGCATCTGCTATTCAATCATCATCATTGATCATTGCATTGATTAAAAGATCTTTTTTTTTAATTTTTTTATGTTTTTTTTATTTGCCATTTTTATATTCTTTTACCCTTCTCCTTTTTTTTACCAAAATGTATCATTATTACCTTAATGTGAAATGGGCAGCAGCCCACGTGATTCAACCTCAAACTCAAAAAGACAATCAACAATTCAATTTAAAGAAATAAAAGTTTGGAGACTTTGGCAACAATAACAGAGTACACACCAAGGGACGTTTGGGGAGGGATCTGGTTTTTGAGGTCCGACGGTCGGCGTGGGTTTCTGAGAATCGACGGTCGGTGCGGGTTTCTGAGGTAATGGGTTGTGGTGATATTGGTTGTGGAAGTTGAAGATGGGTAAGGCTATGGAGGTGCAACCATGATGGTGGCCACGGTTTGGAGGCTTGGAGGTGAGGATGAAGGATAGTGGAGGCTGAACGTTGGTTGTTGGTCCGCTTCCTTGGTGGGTTAGATTTTTTTGGTTGCTATGGAGGGATGGATGAGTTGTTAGGAGAGTAGTGAAGGTTAATACGGGTTTACATGGGGGGCTTGTAAGTAGTTAGTTAGGACGGTGATTCTGGAAGGTAGGTGTTTAGGAGGTTGAAGGAGATGGAAGATGGTTGATGGTTTGATGAGTGAGGGTGGTGAGAGATGGAGGTTCACGGTTGAGGGGTTTGGAAGATTAATGGGTGAAGGTAGGTTTTTGGATGAATGGTGGGTTGTGGTGTGGAGGATGGAGTGGAGATGAACTTGATGATGAAGTTGGTGATTAGTGGTGGTAGTGAAGTGGAGGGATAGTGATGAAGATGGTTAGAGTCATTCACAGTTGGTAATTTGTGGGGAAAAATGGTGGTTTCACGGTTTGGGTTGGTCTCCGATTGATAGTAGCTGTGGTGAGGTTATGGCTTCATGATAAAGGTGCTGATTGGGTTGATGGTGGAGATAAAGGGTGGAATGGTGGAAGAAGTGATGGCAGAGGAATTATCGAGGGATGATGTTGAGAATGAAGTTGAAGATGGGTGCAGGCTCCTCTGCTTGCTGCTGGCTCCCCCGGTTGAGTGGGTGAAGAGCCTCTCCTATCTTGCTGCTGCCCCCTTTTCTTCATTACGTGAGATCCAAAAAAATTGAAAAAGTCGTGTGTGCAGGGGTTGCGTGTGAGGGGAGTGAAAGTGTGTGCAGAGGGTGAAGCGTGAAGTCAGTGAAGCGTGCAAAGTGTGTGCAGGTCAACAACCTGAGTGTGTGCAGGTGAGGAAAAAAAGAGTGAGTGTGACTATTTTGTTTTGTTTTCTATTTTTTATTTTTTTTTATTTTGTTTTTTTGTTTTATTTTTTTTAGTCCGGGCAAAATTGGGTGTTCACATACAGGTAATGGGGAGAATCTTCTACTAGTTTTGTAATTCTATTTTAAAGAGTATTGGTACTTATTGACTCTTAATCACACTCTTATTTTTTCTCGTCACAATCTGATATTGGATAAGAATTGACATTTTAAATGTTATCATATCTCATATTTAAATTTTACAATACAGAAATAGATAGAATAACATGAGAAGATGAGAAAATAGAAATGTTTTATGTAATATCTTATTTTTTATAAAATATTTTTATAAAGAATAAAATTTTAATTTCTTTAACTCGAACATTTTATTTGATTTTTTTTTACCATAATTGTTATTAATCTAAGAAGATTAGATAAAATTTATAAAAATTAAATTAGTAATAGTTTATGAAATTAAAAATAAAAATTTATTAGAATAAAATTTAGCATTTAATTTTAGTTATAAAGATTAAAATATTTTAATAAATATATTTAATAAGATATTTATGAAAAATATTTATAAAAAATATTTAAAAATAATATTATTTTAATATAAATATCTCTAAATATAATTATTATCTAGATAAATAAGAAGAGATATTTACTAAAAGATAATCATTAAAAATTAAATATTTAGTTGAAATCATTATTACTTAAGAAAAAAAATCTAACTCCTTAGGGTTCGACGTGCACCTCTTCGTAGCCAATCGAATTGGCTATATATACATTGGTAGGCAAAGAAACGGAAAAAGCGAGGGAGAGAGAGAATAAAAGAAAGAATGAAAGTTTGATATTGTAAATTTGAGAGAGAACGTGTGTAACCGAGGGAAGAGAGCGTGAAAGAAAACTCTGAAAGTGTGAAACGAGAGAGAGAGAGAGGGAGAGAGAGAGAGAAATACAAAAGGTGAGAAATCGTAGGAAGAAAGGAGGAAAGAGCGAGAAAGAAAGACAAAGAGAAGGAGAGAGAAGAAGAAAGAAGGGAAGAGAAAAAATTTGTAAGAGATAAGAATTAATTTTTTTAAATAATAAAATTATGGTTTTTAATATATTTATATGTTTTATTACTTAATTTGTTATTTTAATATTTTGTGTATATTGATATTTTATTAAATTTATTATGTATATGTAATGTTATAAAATATTTATGATATTTGATAAAATTTAAAATTATTATAATTTAAATGTTGACTCTTTTATGGGACTAAAATAATAAATTAAAATATCACTTAAGATTTATGTTAAATAAATATTTTAATTATATTGGGTAATAAATATATTTACTTGATTTATATAGACTTTGTTATATTTACCTTGGCTTGGCAGTAATTTTATAATTTTTATTTTAATTTTTGCAACAATATGACTTTTGTACAATGAATACACTATCAGAACCAGAATAAACTATGAACTATGATGAATACTTGACAAAATATGAACTATGATGAGGATCTAAGAAATTATGGACTGTGATGTGGATTATTAAAATAATTATTAACTTAATTTTAAATTATAATTGGTTCATTGAAGAATTGATATTTAAATTTAATAATTTTAAATTTTGTGAATTTTATTTATTTGTTATGATTTGTTTATAAACTTGTATATGATGAATTTATTTATGATATATTAGTGGTTTGTATTATTTATGTTTGTGTGTGATGTCAAGTAAGTGATTCATGAAAAAGTTTACATCTAATCGTTCAGAGGCAGATGGATGAATTTTCTTTTTTGTTACCTGCCTGGATAGTGTAGGTATGTCTGACTTTATTGTCACGATGTTAAAGTAACACTAGAGATAAGATGGATTCTCTATGGAAGTGAAGATCTTCGAGTCAAATGTGAGACAAACATACATAGAAAGAAAAAGAAAAGCAAAGGGTGGATTCTCTATGATGAGCAACTTGCTTCTTGATGGTTGAAGATACTTGCTAATAATTGGTACTTGATTGCTGATGTTTTAGGAACTTGGTGATGATAATATATATGATTGTATTGCATGATTTTATTTAGCCTTTGTTCTGTTATGCTAAAATTGTGTTGTTCTTTTCATACTTGGGTTGCCACGAGGTTTTCTATGTACATTACGCAACTGAAATTACTATGTGTTTTTAAATGTTTTTATAACTGTTCATTTCTTATTGAAAATTTTTAATTCTTACTATGTTCATGGTGTTTTCATACTAACATAAGATACATTATAATTATCACCATTCAAATCGATCATGCATGGATTTAAAATCCAAAGGAAAAAAATATATGTATATTGAAGTTATTAGAAATACATGTATTTTTGGTTAAATAATGACTTATATATATACAAGTAAAATTATGATTTTGTTATTGAGTTTCTTAAATAGAACTTATGTTTTTTATTTTACATATTTACTTATTTTTTTATTTTATTTTTATTATTTTGTTTTTGTGTTCTGCATATTCAAAATTTATGAAATTTTATTAGCAAAAATTGAATTTTTAATTATTGATACAAAGATTATCCAGTTGTTAGAAAATTTGTTATTAATATAGTAAAGGAGTTACATTTTAGAAGAAGCATGTTATGTAAAGTAGTATAAGGAAATGACTTGAAACTTGAGTGATTTACTTCCAAATATTTTTAGAAAAAATATCATAGTTAAAGAAACAATAGCATAATTATTACATAAAGCACAACAATTATTTATATAATACATGAAAAGGAAAAATCCCTAAAAAACTTTTGCCAACCAATTATTTCACTCTAATTAATAGAAAATATTATTTATTGTGTAATCAATTGCTTTACTAAATATTTGCATAATATTGTAAAAAAAATACTTGTAGAATAAAAATGAGATTAACTTTTTATTCAATTAATCAATTGATTAGCGTCAATTGTCGTCAAATAAATAGTCAATTAATTAATTAATTTTATTATAAAAGACCTTTAATTAGTGTTAATTGTCTTTTATAAATTTTTATAAATTTATTACATGATTGCAATCAAATTGAATCATCAGTTATTGTTTTCATCAATTTATTATTTTATTTTATTTGTTTACAAATATTTGTGTTTTTCAAATTTAAACTTTCAAAATTCTTACTATTAGAAGAAAACCCTAAAAATTTAGAAAGAATTAGAGTGCTTTAGAAAGTGACACGTGGCATAAAATTTCTTGATATGAAGCTTTAATTGTATATAGATATAGAATAGATATAGATATAGATAAAGATATAGATATAAATATAAATATAGATTTGAAGGAAAAAAAATTTCTCCTTAACTTCTCTTTAATTATCTTCTCAATTAACCAATTTTTTTATTTTAATTATCTTCAATCAAATTTTAAATTCCTTCATGCCATCTTTTTTTATTCCAAATAATGATAGAATTTTATTTATTTTTTATTTTTTATTAATTTAAAATAAAAATGTTAACAATTTAAAGAGTTCAAATTTATAATATTTTACATACATATAATATCATGCTAAAAATCAAGTCTCTAAAATAATTTTTAAAATCTCATGCAATGCACAAACTAGTAACTAGTTTGTAAGGATTTTTCTTTTGCAATGACCAAACTTACATGGCCTATAATCCTAGATGCTTTGAGTTCCTTTTTTATTTTATTTTTTCTTGTGCTCAAATTATAACGAAGAAAAGTAAATCCCAAAACTGCTGTTACAATAATTAACATGTCTTACATTAAGAATTTCTGTTAAGATTTAATTTTGATTTGCTAGTGAGAAAGTCTTACATTATCCATAAATCATATAAAGTCATCTATTTAAAAAATAATTAAACAAGTCAAATTATTATAATAATGTGATAATTATTAGTTATTTATACTGTAATTTTTTAAATTTGTGTAGTGTAAATTTAAGCTGATTTAATTTAGACTCCTCCTATTATATGCTTTAATAGGTGAAACAAAAACACTTTCTTGTTAATTCTTCAAGGGAAATGATTTTGATAAAATAATTCCTTTTTTTTTCAAGAACTAATAGATTATTTGAATTTGAATTTTACCTGTCAAGTTAATGAAACTCAGTTACAACTTACAAACATATCATTAATTGCATGCCTATCTTAGTCTTACCACTCGGCATGGTCATACACGTGGAAGATTTTATGTTCCCTTTTGATAATATTTATTTTGCATGCCTGTGTGGTTTTCCTGTATTTAAAATACGCAATTGCAGAACTTATGGGTTCTCAGTTCTCATTGTTTTTCCCCCGTTGAACATAATTTTTGGATTAAAAAACCTGAAGTATTATGATTTAAGTGGAGATATGAATTGCAATTATCCAGGTTGGCAGTTTTTATCGTTTCTTTCACGTCATTCCCTCGTATTTTCAGCTTAGGTAAAGCTATAGTAATTCAAAAGCCTTGTGCTTTGCTGGGTTTAAAAAATATATTAATAATACATTTTTTAATATTTATTTTATTATTAATTTAAAAATAAATATTATTAAGATTTTTTAATAATTATTTTAAATATATAAAATAAATGAATAATAAAATAAATATTAAAAATATTTAAAAAATATATACCTAAAAAACATAACATTGTATTTTAATATTTTTTTATTAATAAAATAAAATAAAATATGTGAGGATAGAACAAAAAAAAAATAAAATAAATAGAATATAATTTTTATTCTCTTTATTTAAAAATTTTATTAACGAAAAATTCTTACTCATATGTTATTTCTATTACACCTTAATTTTAAAAAAAATAAAAATTAAATATTTGAAGATAAAATGAGAAAATGATGCATCATATGTTTCATTTTTTTTCATATATTTTAAAATTATTAAATAAAAAAATTATTTCTATTTTTTTCATTCATTTTTTTATTTTACTCATTACTTATTATTTAAACATAATAGTTCATTGTCGGCGACCGGAACCCAAAAAAACGCTGTCCTCTCGTGTGGAAGGGGAATTCCTGGTTGCTGTGGACGCTGAAGTATCTTCCAAGTTTGAAAGGTCTTAATATTAGTCTTCGCTTATCTGGACTGACAAACTGGGTCTCACTTCTGTCTTTATCATTCTAATTTATTAGAGAAATAGTGAATTACTATCATTTTATCTAGGAGTAGTTAATAATTTAAAATAAATTTTTAAAAATTATATATAAAATAAATTTTAATATCATACATTATAATTTTATTTAATAATTTATTTTTTATAAAATTGAAAAAATTATACATAACAAATTAAATTTAATCATATTTTATAATAATTAGTTTATACAAATAATTATTATAAAATAATTAAAATATATATTTTTATCTCATCTCAAAATAAAAAATAATAATATATAATATATATTAAATAAAAAATATATTTCACGAATTTATGAATACTAGCAAGATGAGTTCTATAATTCCCATGAATCCCTGTGAACACGGATAATTTGGTCATTCCTACACTCACTTTTATTTTAGCACTCCTAACGTAATGCAGTGAATCAATAAAAATGTGATATATGAGTATTCATAATCGTATAGGTCATTGAATAAAAAATAAAATACTTACTCCATTTACTTTTATTTATCATTTAAGGTTAATGTGTACACATTATGAAATTTGTTAAATATATTAAATGATAAAAAATATGATTTAACATAATTAAATTATTCTTTCTCTCACTTAATTAATATTTCTTTCTCCCCTTCTATTTTCATTAATTTCACATCCTATCTCTCTCTCTCACTCCATTGACTATAAAGTAGTTGATTTTAGGAAGTTACAAAAATCAATTAATATGTATTTATTGAGTTTAATAAATATAATAAAAGATGAAAGTAAATTAAAAAAAACTAATAAATATTCTTTGATTTTTTAAATAAACAAATAATATTAGATAAATTAAGATTTCTTAATAGATAAATAAAAGTAAATAGAAAAAATATTATTAAATTATATTTGAACGGTTACTAAACTATTGAGAGTATTACTCTCGTTCTATATAAGAATTTTCCTTTATGTACAACCCTTTACATCAATATAATTTTCATCATTTAATTGTAAATGGTTTCATTAGAATTTTTACTAGAATAATAGTACCCCACATATAATTACACATACATTATCTCATATTTATATAGTTTTTATAATCTGATTATAACTTATTTCATTTTATTTTATACACATCTATATTCTGATTCTACGACATGCTCTTGAATGTGAGGGATACACACAGATAATATGCAGTGAGCTTTATATTTTTTAACACCTTCACTTCACTTTAAATTCTATCACCTCATTTATATAAGAGATTGTGCATATTTACATTATAATTGTGTCACCTTAATAGACAAATATAATAGATGTGAAATCAATGTTTTAAAAATTAAACTAAATAACAGTTGGACTGATTGGACTGTGAATTAACTATATATATTTTTTAACATTATTTGGTTCAACTACAGTTCAATAATAAATTTAACCGGTTGAACTAATTGAATCATGAACCTAAAGTCTCAACAATTCAATCTTCAATTCGATGTTTAAAACATTATATGAAATAGATTAGGGTGTAAAAGACTAAATGGCCGCTTTAGTCCCTTATTGGAAGACCAGCAGTCATATTAGCCCCTGAATGAAGGAAATTACCTTGGAGGTTCCTTAATATGCAATTTGTCAATCACTTCAGTCCAATTGTTAACCAGTATCAGCTAAACCTAATAGAGACGCGTACGTGGCATGTGCCTTGTTGGCTACACACGTGGTGGACCACTCCCCCTCTCCCTTCCTAAACATGAAACGACGCCATTTCTTCTCATAATTAGAACGACATTGTTTCTTGTTATCATCTTCTCCAAAATTTTCCTCCCCGAACCATAATTCCTAAAGCCTAAATCCCTAACCCTAATTCCACTCATGCTTCCCATTGCAGCATTGGCTCAAAGGAAGACATTGAGAGATAATGGATGGTGGAAATCTCCATTTCATGAATCAACAACACCAAAGAGCCCCAATGTTCAAAGGTAGCTGGAGTGCGAGTGCGACTACAGGTTGGATGGGTAATGGTTTTGATCCCTATTACAAGGGAGGCGATGGAAGATTCTGCAATTGTGGGACAAAAACAGTTGTGTGAGCCTCCAGAGGCTAAATAAATCCTGTTAGACCTTTCTATTCATGCCCATTGCACAAGGTAGGCAATGGTAGCTATATTTTTTGTATTTCCTTATGAGTTGTTACCTATTAACATCCTGACACCTTGTTTGTAGGATGATGAGAACAATTGTCATTATTTCGCTTGGGTTGATGATGGAAATGATGACACTGCAGTCTACACAATTGAGAATGAAATTTGGCTGGTGAATCTTATGTGGAAGATTGGAAGTTTACATAATAAAGTTAGGATTTTAAGATTGAGTGTAATAGCAATGTGTGTTATGATGATGATTTTTATAATAATTTAGGGGTTAGTTCTTTTCCTAAAGTAGTTGTAAGGATATTAACATTAGGATATGTATTGTAGAGAATGTATTAACACTAATAACTAGATTAAGATAACCAAGGTAATTTTCTTCATTTAGGAAGTAATATTATTCATTAGGAGTGTTTGAAATCTCATATGTTCCAATGATCGGTCTTGACCAAAAGTTAATTTGAATGGATTCAGGATTTATGAATTGGACTCATGTATTTTCGAGTCAAGTTAAGATCATGCTTCGTATTGTCATAACTTGACCAAGTATTATAAAATATTTTAAAACTTATAATTTTTTTGACAATTAGTAATAAATAATAAAATTTTATAATTTAAATTAATATTTTTTACATAATATTATAATATATTTATGTTGATATAAATTATTTTAAAATATATATTATAAAATATCACATATTTTTAATTTTTTATTTCTAAAAATTTATGACTTAATTATACAAAAATTTATATTTACACAATTTATTAAATCAATGCAATCTTTGACTTAATTATTTATCAAACTATGATCAGACTGAATAAAAGTCTAAAAAATAAATTCAAGCCAAATATCAAGTCAAATTCACATCAGTATAAGTCCATCCTAATTCGTACCATGAGCTCCCGTCTTATCCATGCTCTCACATTGAACGAACGTGACTCTCTAGTCGGTCTCTCTCTAGTCGGTCTCGCTCTGTACCTCCACGCGGGTGTTGTTGTCTTCTATAGCCTCAACCGGGTTCCCACGCGGCTTTTTCTTCCCAGTCTTAACTCCCGTTCCTGTCATCATTCAATTTCTTTCACTTCACGGAACAAATCCTTTAAAATTCGGGATTTCCATTACTTTCTGTGTTTTTCACCTTCTAACTTCTATTCATTTTCCTATTACCTTCTATTCTATTCCACTGGTTTATCATTCTTCATTTCATTTTGGTATATAATTTGCTACATTCTCCCATTTTTTTCATTTGTTTCCATTAGCTTGCTAAAGTCTCAACCTTTTTGGACTCCTTTCCCTTCAGCTTCTCTCCAACTCTGCTTCTATTCCTCCGGAAATTTGGTAACTTGATGATTAGAAAATGAAGTGTTTCTTCTTCAAACAAGACCCAGAATTTCAAAACCGAAGCAAGAAGAAAAATCAAGCGTTGAATCGCGCAACCAAGTTCACGAGTTCACTATCATCGCCAAGGAGCGTGAAAGAATTGTACAAAGAGAAAGAGCACGATTTCAGAGTTTTCACTTTGCAAGAGCTCAAAGATGCAACAAATGGTTTCAATAGGATGCTGAAGATTGGAGAAGGGGGTTTTGGGAGTGTATATAGAGGAACAATTAGTCCTCAAGATGGACAAGGTGATCCAATTGTGGTTGCAATCAAAAAGCTTAATACGCGTGGCTTCCAGGTATACACACCTGCTTCACTAGCTTTGTTCCCCGTTCTCCTCGTGCTTTTTTCTTTGCTCTTTTTGCTTATGTAATTGTTTTGTGCATGATTTGTATATTTGATAACTAGCTCCAATCATTTTCGGTCTCTTTGTTTACATACAATGTTTGAAAGAGCTTCCATTGGACCCTTGCAAACATGATATATTCTATACACGATACAATTGATTTGATTGGTCTAGGCTATAAGAGTACTAGTAGTATTTATTGGTCCTCCATTGTTGTGATCTGATGAAGGAAAGATTTGATGCATTGGGATCCATAGCTGTTAGATTATGCTTTATCTGAATTATGGCAATAATACCTGCATTCTCATGTTTGTCTTATTTTCTTGTAAAGGGGCATAAAGAATGGCTTGCAGAAGTTCAATTTCTCAGCATTGTTAATCACCCGAATTTGGTTAGGCTTTTGGGATACTGCGCTGTAGATGGAGAAAGAGGAATCCAACGGCTGTTGGTGTATGAGTTCATGCCCAACAGGAGCCTGGAAGATCATCTTTTCAACCCTTCTTTACCCCACTTGCCTTGGAAAACAAGATTGCAGATCATGCTCGGTGCTGCTCAAGGATTACAATATCTACATGAGGGATTGGAGGTTAAGGTACCTCGTACTTGCAAAGGGTTGAAATTTGTTGACCATATCGATTAGCTTAGGAGCACGTCATTTTTTGTTTTACATTTTGCCTTTGTAGACTTAATAAAAATATTTATAGGCTTCTCTTTATTAGTGTTTATCTCTTTGAGTAGGACCATTCTTTATAAAGATACCAATAGTACTTAAAAAATTGATTAAACTTTATAATTTTTTGGGTCACGCATGCATGCTGGATGTTTATACAGCATTTTTGTTTGTGTCATAGTAGAACTAGAGAAACATACATACTAGGAGATGTGAATTTGTCGCCTGGGATCATGTCTCTTGTAGGATTAAATATAATCTTGACCTTCTAATATAATATTCTAACACCAACTTGCCTAATGGGAGGAATAAAATGGAAACCCAAGGCTTACAATGATGATGATGATGAATATTCTTAATGCAAAATTGCAAATTTAATATTCAAATACCTATTTTGGTTGATAATCTTTTATTTTTTTGTTGGGAAGGTGATTTACCGAGATTTTAAATCTTCAAATGTGCTATTGGACACGAACTTCCACCCCAAGCTCTCAGATTTCGGTCTTGCTAGGGAGGGCCCAACAGGTGATAATACTCATGTATCTACTGCGGTAAGTTGATGGTGAACTATCTATTCTCATTTCTCAAGTGCTTATTACTAGTGTTTGATTGTATGGCTTTCCATATATACAATTTTTATGCACCATTCCAAATGCAAGTTTTGTTGATTTGGCCACTAGTTTGGCCTATTTGATACATGGTCAACCCCTTAAGCCGTGATTTAAGCAGCATCGCTTTGATTATCAATTTATCTGCAATCAAGATCATCATTATTGAGCGAATAAACATTGTAACAATGTGTGTACACCAATGACTTGCTTGTTATCAGGTAGTTGGGACACAGGGATATGCAGCCCCAGAGTATATTGAAACAGGTCATCTCAAACTTCAGAGTGACATTTGGAGTTTTGGTGTGGTACTCTATGAGATCCTCACAGGCAGGCTTGTATTGGAAAGAAACCGTCCAACAGGGGAACAAAAGCTTCTAGATTGGGTTAAAAAATACCCTGCTGAAAGTAGCAGATTCAGCACGATAATGGACCCACGTCTAAGGAACCAATATTCTGTTGGTGCAGCTCGGGAAATAGCCAAGTTAGCAAATAGCTGCTTAAAGAAGAATCCTGAAGATAGGCCATCCATGAGTCAGATAGTGGAAAGCTTGAAGCAAGCATTGCAGTATTCACAAACCTCAAACACTTCTCAGAATATGACTTCTAAATCCTCTCTATCTAAATTGGTTCGGAAAAGTAAATAGAGGCGGTTAGTGATTTTTGAAGGACCAACGAGTGGATAATCTATGGAATGTATCATCAAGCGGTCAACCTTGGAATTCTGAGTTATGTGGATTTTCCCTTTCTACGGTTGTGGAGTTTGAGCTTTGTGGTTAGTTCGGTTCAGCTCCACAAAGTCAAGTCCTGTCTGTACTTTATCAAACATTGCCTTTTATTTTTACAAAATTCTTCAATATTAGAGGAAAGCGCTGGAAGGGAGGGTCTATACTCTATAGTCTATAGGCTGATGTGTTAGTAATTTGTGAATCTATCCCGAACTTTGTTAATTGGAATCTTGTTGTGATTCTTTTTCTTAGATATATTGGATATAGAATTTAAATTTTTTTTATAGAAAGAAGGGGGTAAATTAGTTTGGATAATTTGACTAACTTGATCAATTTGAATTGAATTAATTAAATTAGTTTTATTTGATTTGGGTATATTGATTGGTTCAGATTTTAAAGTTTAATTAATTCGGTTCTCGAATTTAAAATTTTAAAACTAAATTAAATTAAATTAAATTAAACTATATATTTATATATTTTATTATTATTATTATTTTAATTTATACTACAACATTTTTTGATTACTACTTGTTTTTTTTTACTTTTTGTAATACTTTCTCAATTCTCAACCCCTAAAATGTCGTCTTCGTCCAACGCAGAAAGCTAAAAAATTCCTCTACCAAAACGTTCAATTGCTTTCACCAAGATCGCACTCACCATAGGTTTTGCTCTTACCACTTTCCAGGCCAAATCTATTCTCACATTACAAGGCCGCGCGTATGTATTCGTCCAACGCAAAGTTAAGTTAGAAAACTCCTATGTCAAAACGTTGATTCTTATCTGGCCACACAAATTACTCATCGGCACCACAACTCACCGACCACAAAGGTGAAACAATGGTTCTCTTCTGCTTACTTTTGGATTTGATATTTAAAAAGAGTGAAAGACGACATTTATGCTGATGTTTTTCATTTTTTTTTTCAAATTAACATTCTTTTGGATGAAGATATGACTGCAAAGATTGGAATCTTTGAATTCACTAAGTTGCTGATTCAAAGTTTAACTAATCAAATTTTCATTAGTTTCACTCATGTCCTTAGAGGTTCAATTAGTTACATATATACTTCCAGGTTAGTAGCCTTACAAGTTCCTCTTTAATTAAATAATAGTAGTGTACAACTTGTTAAGTAAAATCTTTCTTGAAGAATCTTTTAATTTATTCAATATAATTTCTTGATACAAATATCAATATGTTTCTTTATTCCTTTTTATAAACCTTTTTAATATACATTTTGAAATATGAAATAATTATTAGTATTCAAATCAATAAGTTTGATTTTATTTTTAAATTTTTATAGGTTTATTATATATATTTTTGCTATAAAAACTAATTATTTAACTAATTTTGTGTTAAAAAATAGCTAACTCGATTACTCGAACCAAACTAATTTATAGATATTTAATTTAGTTTGATTCAAATTTGATTATAAAAAAATACACAAATCGAATCAAACTAAACTAATTAATTTTGATTAGTTCATATATTTTTTTAAGAATTAAATCAAACTACCCACTTACACTTCTAATAAAAAGATTGAGAATATTTTCATAATTGTGGTCTCTTCAGTTTCTTTGCTAAAACTAATGTACTAGAGTAGAAGGCTACTGTCCCATTGAAAAAGTCTATTCCGATTGTATAATACCACCTCCTAATTTCTAACAAGAGATGTAAGTGGTGCTGCATCTGACTTACATACTAAAGAATTTTCAGAGGTTTCTAATTCAACCCTTTCAACATTTTTGTTTTGGTGGTAATATCCCTTTTAACATTTTATTATCAACAAAGTGAAGCCTTAACAAATGAAGTGATGTCTGACTAAATTGTGTCAAGAAAATGTTTCTCTTCCCTGACATTGGTAGGTGGTAAATGTCCCATGTGGAGAAAAAAAATGTGATGTTGCACGTGTAAGATATTTAATTAATTCTACGTAGATTTTTTGATAAATGAAGTTCATAGACACATATAATTTATATATCTACTAAATAATGTATCATAATATTAAGAGACATAAGTTTTAATTAACTTATTTATAGGTCAAGTATTTGTTTATGATATGTGAAGTAGTCGATGTAAAACTTTAGTATTGGTACAGCAAAACAACAAAGCAGTTAAGCAACTTAGGTTTCAGTTGGAGCACGAACGCACGCTGGAGTAGAGCCCACATCGATGTAGTTGATGTGGTAATAAAGTAATCGATGTGAGACTTTGATGCTAGTCAGGTGAGCCTAGAGCCCACATCGAACAAATATATCTTGTTATTTTATTTAGTTATTTTGTATTGTTAACACCAAAATTTCACATTGACTACTTTGCATATCAGAAGTAAATACTTGATCTACAAATAAACTAATTGATACTGATATCTTCTAACATTATGATGCACTATTTTGTAAATATGTAAAATGAATGTCTCTGTGCGTTATTTCTCAAAATATTCATGTGAAATGAGTTAAGTGTCCCAGAAGCACATGTAATATGACATTTTTTTTGTTACATGGGAAATACCAACACGTTTGACGCATCCCACGTGGATATGCCAAGACACGTGGCGCATCCTACATGAATACGCTATCACTTGTGGCATAACCATGTGAGATATGCCACTGTGTTGGTGTTTCCACAAAGAATGTGCCACGTGTCTTGGTGTATCTTTATTGAAAGTTTCATCTCTTCTGACATATTTAATGTAGAACAAAAAATAATAAAAAATTTTAACGTGATCAAAACAAAAGTAATTTGATAAATAATTTGAAAATAATGATAATTTAGCAAATATTGTTGCCAATAAGAGCATATTGGTCAAAAAGACATGTAATGTATCATCAAGCGGTCAACCTAGGAATTCTGAGTTATGTGCATTTTCCCTTTCTACGGTTGTGGAGTTTGAACTTTGTGGTTAGTTCGGTCCAGCTCCACAAAGTCAAGTCCTGTATGTACTTTATCAAACATTGCCTTTTATTTTTACAGAATTCTTCAATATTAGAGGAAAGCCCTGGAAGTGAGGGTCTATACACTATAGTCTATAGGCTGATGTGTTAGTAATTTGTGAATCTATCCCGAATTTTGTTAATTGGAATATTGTTGTAATTCTTTTTCTCAGATATATTGTATATAGAAGTTAAAAATCTTTTATAAAAAGATTGAGTATATTTTCATAATTGTGGTCTCTTCAGTTTATTTGCTAAAACTAATGTACTAGAGTAGAAGGCTACTATACCATTGAAAAAGTCTATTCCAATTGTATAATACCACCCCCTAATTCTTAACAAGAGATGTAAGTGGTGCTGCAGCTGACTTGTATACTAGAGAATTTTCAGAGGTTTCTAATTCAACCCTTTTAACATTTTATTATCAGCAAAGTGAAGCCTTAACAAATGAAGTGATGTCTGACTAAATTGTGTCAAGAAAATGTTTCTCTTCCCTGACATTGGTTGGTGGTAAATGTCAATGGAATGAATTGTTCACAACAAATTCTTATATAAATAAAACAATTTATGTACATTGTTGACTAATGTATTAATGTCGAGAGCTGTATTTGAAAGAAAACGGTCTATTTATTATTCTATTAAATTGTCTTGACTGTTGAAGGCAAACTGGCGTTGACTTGAATGCAACCATTTGCAGAGCATCGTGGCGACAAAGTTATATGGGCAGGTGGAACCAGAAAATTTAATTTGCGGGTCCGAATTGTTTTATTATACCGTAAAACAAGCAAAACATACCAAAATTTTCTGTGGAGATTTAATCAAAATATAGTTTTTTTTCCAGTAAAACTCTATAACACTGCTTAAAAGATAAACACGTTTTCAATTTAGCCCCATATAAATTAATTTTATTAATCTCAAAATTGAAGTCCTCAATATTTTAGTCCATTTATCAATATTATATATAACTGAGATGAAATTTAATCAACATTAGAAAATTTAATTGCGATTTGCGAATATATACTTTGTCCTCTATAATTGCACCAAAACAACATAAATCATGGACAAATGGGATTTTTTATTTTTTTGGTAAACTGATGGACAAGGGAATATGAATATAGCATGGATGGTGTAACTCGAGTCGTGAATAAGTGAATAGATGCAGTAGGTGGATAGTTATGATAAAAAAAAAATGACGTTGCCATGGTTGATGACTGAATTTTGGTTTTTTATTGATTAATTATATAATCAGCAATTGTTTATTCTTTACGCATAAATATTTTGATGAATTTGATAGATTAGTCCTTTGAGTTATCTCAAATTTTCTATTTTTTGGTACATTCAAATTTTATTTTATTAATTTTTTTGGGTCATTTCTCAAATTTTCTTTTAAATTTAACAGGAATTAGGTTGGGTCATCTCTTGTATAAAGGCCACCTTTGGGTTCGTGAAAGCTGTTCTGGTTAGTCCAGTTGGATAAGATTAGTAAGTTGAAGTAATAAACCTTTGGTTGATCGACAACGAATAAGGCTTGGACTGGACCATGGCAAAATCATATCATAGTCCAAAGAAAACGCTTGTACGCCTCTATTTGTTATGCTGCATCTTTTGTCTTCTTACATAAAATAATATTCTCTTTGTTGTTGCTTAGAGATTGTTAGTTAGGAATTGAATCCTGAAACACCACAGAAATAATCAAATTTTCCATTTTTCTCTTTGAAAAGTTTAAAATGCTATTGTTTTATAAAGAAGTTAAAGATTGAGACAAACAAATGACTTTAATGTGCTTATTGTTGGGTTTTGGGCTCCCTTTCTATGTGGAGAAAGACCCAAATATGTAAGCCTATTTTGTCTTACTTGTCTAAGTGGAGAGATATCAGATTAGGGTTGGAGAGAGGTCTTATTTTAGTGAGAATACAACAGCCAAACTTGAGAGAAGAGAAGATAGAAAGTCAACCTGCATACCCACCAGACAGTCACCGTAAAATCGTGACTGAAGATTCGTGCACCGTTGGATCGAGCTGAAATTTCTACAGCAGGTTCAGGACGTGTGGTTCTTCATTCTCACCGTTCGGATTTTCAAGACGAGTCTGGAGTGAGAGATATGTGCTCCGCACAGTAGCTCTATTTTTGGGATAAATTCATCTTCTTGTTTCTCATTTGTAAGCATTGTGCTTGGATGAATTTGGTTGATTGTTAGCATGGTTTGTGCACTTGTTGGAGACTCTTTTATACCCTTATTTGATCATAGTGGAGCTGTTTCTTTGGTCTAGACGACCCGTGGTTTTTACCCTTACTTTGAGGGGTTTCCCACATTAAAAATCTTAGTATTTTTGTGTGTGTTTGTGTTGTTCTATTTGCTGCCATATATTTGTTGTTGTTTCTCACAGATTCTTGCAAGTTGGGGGGAATTTATTTCCACGACGTATTGTTTTATTATTGTGCTACACTGTTGCATTGTTGTTCCCCCCATTAGAGTGGCATCAGAGATACTTTGTTTAAGGTAATTTGACTTGCTTGAATGATGGAGGCAAATACAAAGATGGTCTGTTTGAATGACACTAATTATCATTTGTGGAAGGGCAAGATGAAGGATTTGCTATTTGTGAAAAATATGCATCTTCTTGTTTTTGCTACTCAGAAGCCGGATGCCAAGTTTGATGAAGAATGAGATTTTGAACATCAACAGGTGTGTGGTTTTATTCGGTAATTTGTAGAAGATAATATTTATAATCATATTGCAAATAAGACAAATGCAAAATCTTTGTGGGCGAAGATAGAGTCCTTATATGCCTCTAAATCAGGGAATAATAAATTATACTTGTTGAAGAGCTTTACAAGTTTGAGGTACAAGGAGGGGACTTCCATTTCAGATCACTTGAATGAATTTCAAGGGCTCCTTCATCAGATGTCAGGCATGGGTATCAAGTTTGATGATGAGCTTTTGAGACTATTTCTATTGTTATCTCTACCAGAGTCTTGGGAGACATTTCGGGTTTCTATCACGAGTTCAGCCCCTGATGGTGTTGTTTCTTTGGAAATGGCAAAGGGTGGTGTTCTTAATGAGGAGATGAGAAGGAAGGTATAGTGTAACACCCTCCTTAGGGCATCACATTTCCGACTCCCGACTCATAATCTGAAAAGAAGTTTGCACAAAGTTTGAGTTATAAAAGATGGGTTTCAAAATTTCTTCTTTACTGAAACGTAAATTTACTGAAAATATTAGGTAATATTGAAAATCATATTTCAACTATTCATTATGTAATATTGACACCAATTAATATCACTCTTTAAAGAGAAATATAAAATTAATAGACTTATTATTTTTTTTAACAGTAGTAAACCCCATGACAGGTCCTACTTAATAGCACGGTACAACACTAACATTAAATCTTAACATACTCGTTCCTTCTCTTTTATCAACTAGATGCATCAGAACTTTACTCCTCATCTACCCTAGACATCTTGAACTTGAGACAACCACTTTTCAATGTTTCCATCAATCTCTCGAGTATCCATCACTGTTATGTCTAAGACAACTCGATCCTTCTATTATTTGATTTTAACAATACGTAGACAAAACAAAACAATATAACAAAGAGGTGAGATCACCTACATCAATATCAACATGGCGTACAGACAGATAACACAAACAAAGAATATCATACGATAGATCATATCATAATCATGCTATCAGCATTAATCAACTATCATCATCTAATCATTTATCAGTTCAATCATCATCCAAGTACTCAAAACAATTATCATAACCAATATTCCTTAATTAATATATCACACAGATATAAATGCTCAGATTTATGTATATGTACAAAGACTCAGTTTATCAAAAACAACTCCGTGGAGGTTTTCACAATTTTGAGAAGAATGTTCTGGTTAATTGTCAGCCTTAACTCAAAGACAATCTCCCAGTCGTTGAAAAGAATCGTGTTCTTGTCGGGTATCGTCAATGCGTTGCAACGGACTGCATCGCCAAGTGGCACAGGGTACTCGCCAACCGTCCACTGGTCGACCGCGCCTCGACGCCCCAAGATCCATCATAGACATCACTATCAATTCTCATTCCCTCTTCAACCACAAGGGCCATAATAGCTATTAGTTATATTTTATACAATGCACGAATATATCAGTGCAAGTCCAACCCCAAAGGGCCAAATCTTTTCAATTTCATTTGTTCAATGTAATCATATGCTTTAACGCATATTTTTTCAATGCACGTATAATGCACCAAATCCAATCATAGGCAAAACATGTCATTTTCTCACACAGCATTCATATACTGGTTCTACAATATTTATATTGTATTTTTAACAGGAAAATCATATTATCACATTTTCATAGTTATAAAACTCTTTCGTCGTATTTTCACAAAATTTCACAATATTTTCATTTCATTTTCACAATTTCAAAACGTTTCTGTTACATTTTCACAATACTGCAACTCTTCTGTTGCACCTTTAAATCACGTATTAGATTTTTCAACATTTTTCTCAATCGCATAAAAATATACGTTTCTCAAATCGCGTAATGATTTTTCATCATTTTTAAAATTGCGTAACTTAAAAATCTTTTATTTTAAGTCACGTAAAACATTTTCTATCATTCTCAAAATATTTAAAACACTTTTCAAATCGCGTAAAAATACGTTAACATTTTTCAAATCTCGTAGAAATATTTTACTGTATTTCAAATCATTTTTAAGATAAGTAAAATATTTTTCAACATTTTACAATTACGTAAAATATTCCTCAATATTTCAAACATTATTTTAGACTTAAATAAATCAATATTAATTTCAACACATTCTTCAAATTGTATAAAAATATTTTACTGCATTTCAAATCACTTCTAAGCTACGCAAATAATTTTTCATCACAATTTCATTACAAAAATATTTCTCATTTCTTCAAAAATTCCATTTCCACTTTTCTCAAAATAATATAACTTTATACTTTATTTAACACATTTTCTTTACTCAAGAAAATTTTTTTCCACATTTCTTTACTCAAGAAATTATTTTCTAAAATATAATTCACAAAATCACTTTTCCATTGATATAAATCAACGTTTCAAAACTTAACATTTTCTAACGTCCTTCAAAACTCGAAATAAGTTATACGTTAGTAAATTTTCAAAATACCATTATATTCTCCATTTTTCTCAAATCATTTCCAAATCAACATTCCTCAAAATAATATAACTTTATACTTCATTTAATATATCTTTTTATTCAAGAAAATCATTTTTCACAGTATATTTCACAAATTCACAATTTCATTAAATTAAATCAATGTTTTTAATTTTAAAAATTATTAACGCTTTCCAAAATCCAACGGGATTTTAACAAAAATAAATTCTTTTTAAAACAAATTGAGACTCACTTGCAACCTCTCTTTTCCATTTACATAAAAATTCATTTCTCAAGTGCTAAAATACTCTGATTCTCTTTTCAAATTCCTTGTATTAAATTAATTATATTTCCACTTGAAAAATCACTTTGTTTCATCAAAATCAATGCATTACAAGCCTTCGAAAATGTGGACATGACTATTGAAACCATCAAATATTTTTCTTTCTAAATTGATATGGTTTTACACAAACAAAACCATTAAAAATTTTGTTTTCAAAACCGCAAGACTTATGGTTATAAAACCAAACTCATTTGTTCAAATTCACTTTTATTTTCTTTGCAAATCCTTTTTCACTTTCTTTGTAAATTCTTAAAATCATCATTGCTATTTTCATTTAAATCTCATGTTTTGTAAAACACTTAGAAACTTTTTACACAAAATAAATCAATAAAAATTCCTCAAGAGCCATGTTCTTGTACTCTTTGAAAAATAAATTCTTTGTTTATTTTTCTTATTTTTTTAAACATCCATTTTCATCATTCATGAAAATATTCATTTATGAACACCTATCTTGAGGTGTCTTAACCGATATTCACCATGTTTCTAGGGATCAAAAATTAATTCCCTTGTTCTTGAAAAATTTTAATATGAACCCTAATCAAGGGCATCAAAACCGTAGTCTTTCCTTGGCCATTGGGACCAAAAATTAATTTTCTTTCCATCATCAAATCATGGCATACACATACATACACATCATATATATATATATATATCAAAAGCATGCCATATTATCATCATGCATAGTATAAGCATACCATCAAAACCATAAAATCATACAAAGCATATCTAGCATAAGCAAATAAATCAAAGCTCATAAAACACACATAAATTATTACATGACCATGGATTGGAATCCTCACATGGATTCACCATCCATCAAATTTAAGACCATCTCTCACCACCATACTTGGTTGGTGAGATGGATCTCCCTCTTACCTCTTGAAGATCCTCAAAAACTCCTTGATTTGCTTTTTTTTCCAAGTCCTTCACCACCAAAGGTTTCTCAAATACAAAACAAAATACATAGAAATTAGTATACTAAACTTGATTAAGAGGAACCATGGATCAAACATGGTTTAGATCATGAAAAAGAAGAGAAGAAATGAAGTCTTCTTATACTTCACCTCAAAAACTCAATAACTTTGATCTTGAAGAAAGTCTATGAAGATGAATGATTTAGAGAAAATCTCCAACATGAAAGTTGCTTAGAATATCATGTAGATTCAAGATCTATGGTCGGATGAAATTAAAAGAGATTGGAGAGTGGTTTTAGGTGTCTTGACCGAATGGTTTCTCTTGAAGCACAAAGATGGAATTTTTGATTTTTGATAGAAACTTGAAGCTTGGATTTGAAGCTCAAGATGAATGATTTTGGAAAAACTCATAACTAGAGATGTTCTTAGAATGGTGTTTAGGTTTAGGAAATGATGAGAGTGAAAATTATAGGTGAGTGAGGGTGCTCAAGGGTGCTAGGGCAGAACCATATAGTGTGAAAATGGAAGGAAAATATGCTTTGGTGTTCTTGA
This sequence comes from Ormosia semicastrata, assembly GCA_029884595.1. Lineage (NCBI taxonomy): Eukaryota > Viridiplantae > Streptophyta > Magnoliopsida > Fabales > Fabaceae > Ormosia > Ormosia semicastrata. The sequence goes on along the minus strand of JAQQTO010000037.1, from coordinate 18,170,729 downwards.
AATTTAGAGAGAAAATGGCTAAGTCTTTAGGTGAGAGAAAAGCAAATATTGAGAGTAATATTGAGTGGTGCAGCCGTGAGGTGAATTGTGTAGGAAATAATAGGAGATATACTTGAAATAAAAGATCATAATTGTGTTCACACTTGAAGCACATGGCTTAGTCACCTTTTGACCACCTAATGTTCATGCAAGATTATTCAAGAACCTTGGAGAAGCTCTCCAAGCTGCATAACCGTGTGACTCTTCATGGAATTAGGAACTTAATTGTTTTCAATTAAAGGTTAATTGTATGCTAATTAAATAGCTAACTAATTAGGTTTAGTTTCCTAACCAATCTTAATTAATTATTCAATTACATAACTAATTAATTAGACATATAATTACATATATTATAACCTCTAATTAAAATTAGGATATCTAATTAAGAATTAAATTATAACAATTTAACATTTAATTTAGTTTACTTAGCTTGTTAATTAGGCCATTAGATTAACTAAATTAAGATTAATTAGTGACTAATCAAATTAAAGCTACTATTTGTTGACTTCATCTTTTTCTTTGGCTTAAAAAGCGCTACTCAAAATTGTCTCCTCCTTCCTACGCATTCTCCAAAACCGTCCCCCCTCTTCCTAATGCATTCATGAAGTTGTCATCATTATTAGTCACCATCTAGAAGATTTCTAGCCATTGATTAATTCAATTTAGGATTTAGGTGAAACTTTTGATTTGAAGACTTAATCTAGGCCATTAGATCTTTTTCCTTTAAATTCTAACCGTTAGATGTGTCTCCAAAATGAAGGGTCAAGATTACTCCTTTTTACTTTTAATCCAAGGGTCATAATTAGTCTTTGCTACTTTTTAAGACCAAATCTCCACCCTTGATTAATTCTTCATCCAATGGTTATAAATGGTCCTTGTTACTTTACAAGACCAATTCTACACCGTTGATTAAATCTACGGTTGATATTGAAGCCTTTCTTATTAAGCTTGTCTAGATTAAATCTCTACCATTGATTAGATCAATGGTTAACATCCAATGTTTCTTTATTAAATTTATTTCTCAACCGTTGATTAAATCAAGATCAAGTCTCCACCGTTAATTAAATCAATGGTGGATATCCAAACCACCAATGTTGACTTAAGCAATATAATTTCTATTTTTATCTACTAAAAATCTCACGAAAGAATATATTTACTATATTTTTATCGCCCGATAATTAAATACAATACCAAATACAATACAAGAAAATTTCTAAAACTGTTTCCGGATTCAGGTTTAGTAAGATCCCCTGTCTCCGTCTAAACAGTACAAATTTTTTTATGCGTAGAAAAATTTTCACTTTGCGGGATCTACCTGGGCCCACGTAAGGCCACCTGGGCCCACATACACCCCCTGGGTCCACAAACAGTAAAAAATTTCATAATCATCCATAAAATCACAAAAATTAAAAAACACACAAATATCAAATCAGATTACGTAAAATAATTACCTAACGGTAAAAATTAAATTACGTAAAGTTTTTCCTAACCCGAAAATTTTTATTTTCCTGACACAGAGTAGATCACTCAAAACGATCAAATACGCTGACGGAATAAACAAAATAATTTTTACAGTATCCAGAAATTACTAAACAGTAAAATTCTGTTAACTATCAAAATTACTGTTTAAGAGATACGAAATTTGGGGTGTTACATACAGGGTACTTCATCTAAGTCTGAGGTGCTTGTCACTGAAAATAGGGGGAGAAGTCAAAGAAAAGAGCCGAAGGGTGGTAGAGAGAAGAGCAGGAGCAAGTCCAAGTCTCAATACAAGAATGTGGAGTGTCATTATTGTCACAAAACAGGGCACATACAGAAGAATTGTTTTATGTGAAAAAATGAGAACAAAGGCAAGAAGGGTAAGCAAAAAGAGAGGGATCATGATGATGATGACCGTGTCACTACTGCTACTGGTGATGATCTTGTTATTTTCCGTGACCATGAGTCAGTTAATCTTTTATCAGATGAGAGCATGTGGATAATTGATAGTGGTGCTACATTGCATGTTACACTAAGGATGGAGTTTTTCACATCTTATACTTCAGGTGACTTTGGAGTGTTGAAGATGGGTAATGACGGTGTGTTTAAGGTGATTGGTGTTGGTGATGTTTGCTTGCAAACTAATATGGGATTGCAATTATTGCTTAAAGGAGTCAAACATGCTCCGGATGTCCACTTTAATTTGATCTCTGTGCAATTGCTTGATGATGATGGTTATGATAATCTTTTGGTTCTGGAAAGTGAAAACTCATCAAAGGTAACTTGGTTGTGGCTAGAGGGGAGAAAATTTCTAAATTGTATTAGACAAAAGCTTTGGTTGCTAATGACAGTGTGAATACTGTGGATATGGAGGCATCTTTGTGGCACCAAAGGCTTAGTCATATCAGTGAAAAATGGTTAAATTGCTTAGCTAAAAAGGATGTACTTCTGGGATTGAAGAGTGCAGAGTTGGAGAAGTGTTCTCATTGCATGGCTGATAAACAGACCAGAGTATCCTTCAAGAAGCATCCTCCCTCAAAGAAGTCAGAGTTGCTTCAATTGATACATTCCGATGTGTGTGGCCCATTGAAGGTGAAATCCTTTAGTGGTGCACTCTACTTTATTACCTTTATTGATGATTGTTCCAAGAAACTATGGGTTTATGCTTTGAAGACAAAAAACCAAGTGCTGGAGAAGTTCAAACAATTTTAGGCTTTAGTTGAGAGACAGTCAGGCAAAAAGTTGAAATGCATTCATACTGACAATGATGGTGAGTATTGTGGACCCTTTGATGTCTATTGCAAGCAGTAAGGTATTGCACATGAAAAGACTCCTCCTAAAACTCCTCAGCTGAATGGTTTAGCAGAGAGGATGAACAAGACATTGATTGAGAGAGTGATGTGTATGCTTTTTGAAGCTAAGTTGCCCAAACATTACTGAGGTGAGACACTGTACATGGCGGTGCATGTTATTAATCTCAGTCCTGCAGTTGCTTTGAACAGTGAGGTGCCAGACAAAATTTGGTTTGGCAAGAATATCAGGTATAATCACTTGAGAGTCTTTGGTTGCAAGGCTTTTGTGCATGTTCCAAAGGATGAAAGATCCAAGTTGGATGCAAAGACAAAGCAGTGCATCTTCATCGGTTATGATCAGGATCAATTTGGTTACAGGTTGTATGATCCTGTTGAGAAAAAACTTGTCAGAAGTCGTGATGTAGAGTTCATGGAAGACCAAACCATTGAAGACATTGATAAGGTGGAGAAGACTACACCCAAGAAAGATAGCAACTTTTCTGATGTTGATCCAGTTCGGTTGCTTGTTCATAATCTGGATACTGTTAATGGTAATGTTCAGAATCATGAGCCACGTGATTATGTTAATGATTAGCAGCTTGGAGATGAGTTCGATGTTCCAGGTGATGATGATGAAGAGGAACATGAGATGTTACAGGATAAGAATCTTGGTGATGCTCCTGAACCACCTCAAGTCCAACTCAGGAGGTCTAACAGGCAGAGACAACCATCTACAAGGTATCATTCTGATGAGTATGTAGCCTTGACTGATGAGGGAGAACCTAAGAGTTTTGGAGAGGCCATGGAGAGTGAAGAAAAACAAAAGTGGCTGGATGCAATGCAGGATAAGATGAAATCCTTGTATGATAATCACACTTATGATTTGGTGAAGTTGCCTAAAGGTAAGAGGGCCTTGGAAAATAAGTGGATTTATAGGGTGAAATATGAGAGTAACTCTACGTCTCCAAGGTATAAAGCCAGATTAGTGGTGAAAGGCTTTTGTCAAAGAAAGGGTGTTGATTTTAATGAGATTTTCTCGCCTGTGGTAAAGATGTCATCCATTCGAATCGTGTTGAGTTTGGCTGCTCCTTTTAACTTGGAAGTAGAGCAAATGAATGTGAAAACAACTTTCCTTCATGGTAATTTGGAGGAAGAGATTTACATGAAGCAACCTGATGGTTTTCAAGTTGAAGGCAAGGAAGACTATGTGTGTAGGCTGAGAAAGAGCCTATACGGTTTGAAGCAGGCTCCGAGGCAGTGGTATAAGAAGTTTGAGTCTGTTATGTGTGACCAAGGATATAAGAAGACTACTTCTGACCATTGTGTATTTGTTAGAAAATTTTCTAATGATGACTTCATTATCCTATTATTATATGTCGATGACATGCTTATTGTTGGGAAAAATATTTTTAGGATTGACAGGTTAAAGAAGCAATTGGGTGAGTCATTCACCATGAAAGACATGGGAGCTGCTAAATAGATTCTTGGTATAAGAATCATGCGTGACAGAAAGGAGAAGAAGCTATGGCTATCACAAGACACTATATTAAAAAAGTGTTGCAGAGATTCCAGATGGAAAATGCCAAGGCGGTAAGCACTCCTCTTGCTACTCATTTCAAGCTGAGTGCTAAACAAAGTCCTTCAAATGAAGCTGAGAAATTAGATATGGAACGGGTTCCTTATGCATCTACTGTGGGTAGTCTGATGTATACAATGGTATGCACAAGACCAGATATAACACATGCTGTTGGTACAGTCAGTAGATTTTGTCAAATCCAGGTAGAGAGCATTGGAATATTGTGAAATGGATTTTGAGATATCTTTGTGGTACCGTTGGTATGAGGCTTTGCTTTGGAGGTGATAAGCCTACTTTGGTGGGGTACTCAGACTCAGATATGGTTGGAGACATTGATTCCAGGAAGTCCACTTCGGGCTATATGATAAGATTTGCAGGAGGAGCTGTGGCTTGGCAGTCTAAGTTGCAGAGGTGTATAGCATTGTCCACTACTGAGGCAGAGTTCATTGCCATTACCAAAGCATACAAGGAGTTGCTATGGTTGAAGAAATTCTTGCAGGAGCTTGGTTTTGTTCAAGACAAATATTTGTTGTTTGTTGATAGTCAAAGTGTTATTCATCTTGGTAAGAATCTAACTTTCCATTCAAGGTCCAAACATATTGATGTGAGGTATCATTGGATACCTGATGCTTTGGATGCTAAGTTGTTGGAATTGGCTAAAGTTCATGCTGATGATAATGGTGCTGATATGATGACTAAAACACTACCAAGGGAGAAGTTTGAAACTTGTTGTGATATCACCGGTTTGGCGGTCATCTCCAAATAGTCGTGAGGGGGAGATTTGTTAGGTTTTGGGCACCCTTCCTATGTGGAGAAAGGCCTAAATGTGTAAGTCCATTTTGTCTCACTTGTCTAAGTGGAGAGAGGTCAGATTAGGGTTGGAGAGAGGTCTCATTTTAGTGAGAATACAACAGCCAAACTTGAGAGAAGAGAAGAGAGAAAGCCAACCTGCATACCCACCAGACAGTCACTGTAAAATTGCGACTGAAGATTCGTTCACCGTTGGATTAGCCTGAAATTTGTGCAGCAAGTTCAGGACGTGTGGTTCTTCATTCTCAACGTTCGGATTTTTAACACGAGGTCTAGAGTGAGAGATATGTGCTCCGTACAGTAGCTCTATTTTTGAGGTAAATTCATCTTCTTGTTTCTCATTTGTAAATATTGGTGCTTGGATGAATTTGGTTGATTGTTAGCACGGTTTGTGCACTTGTTGGAGATTCTTTTATACCCTTATTTGATCATAGTGGAGCCGTTTCTTTGGTCTGAATGACTCGTGATTTTTATCCTTGGTTTGAGAGATTTTTCACGTTAAAAATCTTAGTGTTTTTTGTGTGTTTGTGTTGTTCTATTTGTTGTTATATATTTGTTGTTGCTTCTCACAAATTCTTGTAAGTTGGGGGACATTTATTTTCACTGCATATTATTTTGTTATTGTGCTATATTATTGCATTGTTGTTCCCCCATCACTTATGTGGAATACATAAGATGAATTTCTGGGAATTAGCTGAACAATATGTATTGGATTTTTAACATCAGCAGATAAAGTTTTTCTCCGTAAATAGTTTGAGTTATATACATTAACATGAAAATAAAATAATATTTTCTTGATCATCTCAGGTTTTGGCATGGAATATGCCATTTTTATTGCGTATGCGTATACCCATCATAATTCTATCTACTTTTTCCGCATTTTCTCTCGCTTTGTCTTCTCTCTTTGTTTTTCTATAAAAATTATGATGCTTTTAACTATACATAATGACCCCTGAACATGATGCTACTATATATATGTTCACACAAGAGCAACCTCTTGATCTTGCTTCTTCTTTGTTCCTTTGATGTGGCCAACGTAAAGATCAGTCCTATAGGAATCAGAGTCAGAGAGCTTTTGTCTGCGACCACCTTCAGACATGCTTTTCACAAATTCCACTAGGTGCCGCCAATTATCACCCTCAAACAACCTCTTATTCATTCTTAGATAAGTAAATGCAGTCAATCCACAGCCAGATTCTGATGTACTTGTGGACAAAACTTGAGCATATGCAGCAGCATCATATCTCTCCAATGCATTCTCCCCAGCAAGTTCTGCTCCTGCTGTCCTGGTTGCCATCTTCACTTGATGAACTAACCCTTCAGGTGAGCAGTTAGCATGTTCAGGTTGCTCTCTGTCCTTCATTTCCATGCAGGTGAAATTGAAGACAACTCCATGTTTTGCCAGCATTTGTGCTATTGGTAGATAACCATCACGAAAACGTGTGTTATAGTAGCCAGCAGTTAGTTCAGCTGCGTGTGACCTTGCTTTGTAATGCCAATGGATGCCAGCTATTTTGGCAGATAGTTTCACCCCAGATGTTTGGAATATGCCTTTGGCAGATACAAGGATCCTCTCACCGTGTTCCAGCAGTTTATTGGAGTACCAGTCTAGGAAGAAGTGTCCATATTCAGAGTTCCATGTTCCTTCCCTTTTGAAAAATCCAGTATCCTCAGGAAATTGATTGTACTGGCCGGAGTCATGGGGACCACTTCTTCCCCAGTCTTTCTTCCCAATGGCCTCAGCTGATGCTTCCAAGGAAGCTCTCATATACTGTATGACAAACAAGTCATTTTAGTTAACACACACAAAAAATATAAAATAAAAAAGAGAAGTCATTTTAGTAACTAGATATTTTTTAAATTCTGTCGCGTGTGAGATGTCCTTGTTATCACAAAGCTAGAGATCAAGGATCCAATTGTTATGAAACATATGTAACATTAGCATGCTTTTGGATCATTTTTTAAAAATAGTTCAAAATTAATGATGCCTTTTTTTTTTGCATACCTTGTCATAGCACTGGAATTCTCCAATTCCGGGAAATCTCCAAGTTCCATTGCTTTCTGGATAAGATGGATATCTCAGCTCCCCACAAGGACCCAATCCCACTTGAATTTCCTGCAAATGAATTTGGTCTTAGAACTTCAAATTTGGCAATATATCAGTGCATCGTGTCCAAGTTTATTATCGATTATCAATGCTCTCCCTCCGTTTCTCTTTTAACTACCCTTAATATTATGGTTAAAACATCAAAGGTGAAAGGCCTACTTTTAGTACCATAATTTGATAATTTAGTCATCATATTGATACCCCTCCTAAATCCTAATATTTAAAAGCATGTGTGGTTGCCAATGTACTTCATACGGTAATTCTCACTGCTATCTCAAAATTATAACTGAGTTTCTTCAATACTCTGTTCGTTAAACCCCAAAATTGGAGCACAAATTGGTGTACCACTTACTATGATAACACTGCCCAAATAATCTCTGAATCTGTCACGGAAGCTCCTCATGTAATCAGAGTACACCTGGAGGGGCGTCCTTCCTCTTAGAACAGGCATTGAATCACAGCCCAAGGAGATGTACTCAGGATTCCTCCTCCCTGATCTCTCTGTGTAAACCAGGTCAGGGTTCTTGCTGATTCTTCAAGCACCCATGGGGATAAAGGAATGCTGAAAAATGCAATAAAATGAAAATTAGTCACTGAAAATTTTTTATTTGGTCTTTAAGGACTTAAACACACTTATACTCACATCACTTTATGTGTGCACAATTTTTAACATCTAATTATAATTTGTCTCACTTAAACTTATACACACCTACATTTTGATTTTATCACCTATACAGGAATGTGAGAGATATGCACCAAACTGTGCGCAACTAGCATTTGTTAATAAAAAATTAATTATCATATTTAATAAGGTAACAGCTGTGCTTCTATTTATTCAAATTTTTATGTTCTAGATGCTGCCTGCCATTCCATAACATGGTTGAATTCAGGGGTAACAAGTAACAACATACCAAAAGAGAAAAAGGATACACCTACAATTATGCTCACACGTCTAAAATTCATTAGTCATTTGACAGATTCTCTTCTTAAATATATATGAAATCTCAGATAAGCAGGATTATGCTATTTCTTTCTCAACCTTAAAATTCAACAAAGGGACAAAAAAATTACAGAGCATCTTTAACAAGTTAAAGTAACTTAAAATGAGTACTCTCCCGTACCTGCATGAGTCTCCAACATTTCCTCCACATTGATGGAACGACATAACAACCTGAAGCTTCAATCCATGCTTTTGTACCATTTGCACAAGCTCAGCATAGGCTTCCCAGTTGTACTTCAAGGGACCATCTTTTTCCACCAAACCCCACCAAGCATCCACCATTACTCCTTCAACTCCAGCACTCTTCAGGGCCATCAAACTAGCATTCATTGCTCTCGGCTTATTCAAATTTCCTCCCATTGTTACCGTATCTAATGGCAGCATCACAAACACTGGAACTCTCATCGAATCATTGTGGTTATGAGCTATAGATGGCGCATGAACCTTCTCCCATTTCTCGTCTCTCCTTACTTCATTGTTGTCTCGTGTGAGATGTGCTTCTTGCATGGAACACTTTGCTCGGAGACGGCACGATGGCTTGATTTTTGCAAAGCAAACTTTGGTTGAAACGTTATCAGAACCTTTTAGGACTTTGGTTTCATTCTGATTAATGAAAGAAATTGAAGAACGAAGTGTTAGAGCCATTTTTCTGTATCTGTTTGCAGTTGAAGATGGAGGGAGGATTGAGGATATATTAGACGAATTGCTAAAGATGGTTCACGTTTTATTTATTTATTGAAAAGCAACTCAAGTTTTTCGGGAATCGAAGTTGACATGTCACCTTGGTGGGTCCAAGTTGAAAAGTGGAAATGAGCAAAAAATCAAAACTAGTTGGCTGCGTTTGACACTTGCTTACGTGTTTCCACCTCTTCCATTCTTATCTGACCGAAATCATATTGGCTTCAGTTTTTAACAGTTACACACCTACAGTAATTTAATTGTCATGATCAAGGGAAGGGAATTAAGTAGAGGAAAGAAAAATTATGTGGCTAAGCTTAAAGGAAGTGACATAATTTTAATTTCGCTACTTTTCCTTGTTTAATCTTCTCTCCATTTTTCTGATAATTATCTGGTTGTTGTCTATTTATCTTAGATTACTAGACTAACTAAACTGAAGGTTAACCAACTTGGTGGCTAAGAGGTTATTCGCGAAATCCTCTGCTAATAAAGAAGGTGATATGCTTGGAGAACCTTGATTTTGTTTTCTCATCTATCTAAAGCGGAATGAATTGGCGCTTATGCTGCTTTGTGCTTAGCCTATATACATATACATCAATAGTGCCATATGTTGAGCTCTCTGCTATACTTTTTGCACCGATTTAGGTACAATAGTCTGCCTTAATGAATGTTTGTTTCCCAGAGTTTGAGCTGAATTGAATAAAACAGAAGCAGCTGAAATTTTACAAACTTTCTATCTTTAATCCAAATTACAGAAATTTCTCACATGGGAATTTATAGACAGCAGCTGTAAAAGGCCTTCTGCTTATTTCTCACGGTAAAAAATGAATGGACATCTTGTCCCAAAAACAAAAATAAAACAAAAACAAAAATGAATGAACATCTAAATTTTCTACTTATTCTTCTTTTTCTAATATTGGAAACTTATTGGAATGATAATTAATAAGTGGTTTTGTATTGCTGCCGTAAGACAAATCCCACCAAGTGAGCAAGCTAGTATTTGGATTCTGGTTTCTGCCTTCTCCTGCAATCTGGGTTTTCGTGGATGAAAATATCTCACAATTTCAATATTCTATTGGTTCTAATTTGATTTGATGAAGATAAGAAAGGCTGGAGGTCCATTTTAGGTGGGAAAGCCTGTGGCTCGGAGGAAGTCTTTGTTTTCATTAGTCTTGGACCGTTCTTTCTGCTTGTTTTTGAACTACCCAATTCTAAAATGACTGTTCAACTTTTCATACTGTTTATACTTTGTAATTTTAACAATAACAATTGCTTAGGAGGATTTATTCAATGAAAATTTAAAATAGAAAATATTAAAAAAATTATAGATAGATGATTTTTTTAAGAAAATATAAAAGGTAAGTGTTTTATTTTTTGAATAGTTAGAAGAATTTATTTATTAAAAATAGAAGTTAATAAATATTTCTTAACTAGAGTTTTGTATTGAGTACACTCCTTGACAAATGCCTTTTTTCTTATACGTATCAAAAAGTTGCAAATGCGATGCCTTAATTCGAGGAAGAAGTATATGTTAGTGTGAGCTTCCCAAATTGGAGTAAAGTAACTGCTTATTAGGAATCTTTATTTGCTAATATGCTGTGCTTTTGTAGATTACTTATTATTTAATCCCGCTGGTAAGGCTTTTGTGCTTACCAATTAGCTGAGTCAAAAAAATACTGATTAGCTGATTACAGAAGTAATAGTAATAATAATAAATAATAAGTTTCCATATGGCAGCAAAACTCTGGGTGAATTGATTATTAAGATGGAATTCGATCTTCCTTGATTAGTGAAGATGAGTTAGGAAAAAGAAAAATCTATACTTTTGGATGAATTAGTTCTTTGACAAGTGATAGTCATAAACTTTAATCAACCAACCTAATTTCATGTAATATTGTAAGAGGGGATTGCGTGGTATACAATCACTTAAGTCACAGCACATGCAGTGGTGTGGGATTGCCATTACCAACCACCTAAACAGAAGATATAGCAAATTGCTTCCCGATTCAAGTCGAATACTATATTATTAGGGGACAGACATACAGATTACGAAGAACTTGAGTAACTAATTAATGTATATTGTCGGTGATAATGCATCGGCATCAGAAGCAACGAGGAAGGACTCAAGTTTGATAGAGAAATTGTTGGTCTTCTTGTTCAGAAATAGATTATCTCTTTTTCAGCAACTTGATTTCTGATGTTTTGTACCCTATCCTATGAAGGGGGTATTGAGATGAGCTATCTCCATGTAATTCATAGGCCTACCACTACAATTTTGTGGAGGAAATGGAACCTTATCTTTTCGTTTCTCACACACTTCCTCACTCAAAAAGTCTGGGAAGAAACAAAAAAATCAATTAAACCGGAAACCGTGGGAAAGACGTGCATGGAACGTAGATATAAACAAGCGGACTTCAATTTGTATTAAACTAACAATTTAAAATTTTGAAATCAACAGAACATGACAAATGCTGTTCACCTACAGAACAAACGTTGGGTTCATACATGAATAACCGAAAGAAAACATCTATTTTAAAAGGGGTCAATGTATTGGATTGCTGAAAATTGTACATCAGTTTTTAATACATTAATTTGACACCATTCTTTCCTTCATAGAGTTTGATTTATCTCTTACACAAGAGGTTCTATATTTTTCACAGAGACACGAATACTATTTCCAAAGATTCTGTCCACTAGCAAGCATTGGGATTTTGAAGTTTTAATATTTTATTTTGACAGGGTTTTTTTTTTTTTGGAATATTGGCTTTCTGAGTAGGGTAACGTTATATTAGTATAAGATAAGCTTCTTCAGTAGAAACGGAGTAAGTAAGAGAAAAAACAGCTTCCTAAATTCCCTGGTGATGAAATTCAGAGATTTCAATTCACGAAAAGGACTTTTGTCCAAAGCAAACAAAAAAATAGGGAGTCTCTCACTTACCCAATTATTTATTTATTTACAGTGTATAAAATTTATTTTTTTGGTTATGAAAGCAGTTCGAATTTAAATGGGTAATGCGGTAACCGGCATGGTTTGTGGGATCTAAGTTTTTGGTCAAATATTAGTCCATTTCTGGCGATCTCTTTCTAATGAGAATCTAATTTCTTTTATCAAATGAGTTAAGGACAAAGGAGACAAAAATCCCATCTGCACATTGCTTATTTCCACACTCGTAGCACAAGCTGCACTTATTGACTAGCTACCGGTGAAAAGGTCCCCGCCCCCCCCCCCCCCACTTGCACCAAATTTGCAAGCTTTGTTTCCCTCTTTGCTTGTGGTTCTCCGCTTGCTATGCGTCTACACCAACTTCAAACCCAAGAAAAAACCCTCGCTACCCTACATCTGGATTTTACTCAATTAACTTAGTATCGTTGTTGCTGTATATAGTTGACCAAATTGGAGCATTGGTGTTGTTTTAAAGCATTGCTGTAAAATGTATAAACACTTTTTCTGAGGATGCTGATGGTAAAGTTTATGCAGTAGTTATTGAGTATGCTGTTACGAAATTTACTTTTTCTAATTAATATTGGGCATAATATTTAATTAATAATTATATTAATTATTTAATTTATTTAATTTGTTATTAAGTGATCTAATTTAATAAATTTATAGACTTCACAACTTGATATGAGTTTAATGAGTAGATATTATATTAGCTTATTAGGAAATTATGAGAATCATAATTATTTAATATACGTCAGAAACGGTTATAATTTTTAATGTATCAAATCATAACATAGTTTTTCTTGTTTCTATATGAAAGAGAGACGACGGTCCCATTGAGAAATTAAGACGATTTAGTTGAGGAAGATTACAAACTACGCTTTTGTTTGTAATTGATTGCTGTAAAGATTCTGAAACAGTTAGTGATCAATAATTATAAATTTAGGTATTTATAAAAATTTAAGAATCTTTGATAATCTAACATGATATAGATCTTAAATCTTATGATGTTTTATTCTAGAGTGTATGTATATAGAATTTGTTTTAAAAATTAAAAAATTAATGTCTAACATATGTAACATCAAACAGGCAAGAACTTTTTGGTTAGTAAAGACGGGCAATGAATAGAGTCAGCAGGAAGTGCACCGTGATTTAGGTTATAGCAAAGAATTTCAAAGATTAAACCCCATTCAGCAAAATATTTGGATTTAGAGAATTTGGCAATTAGCATGAGCTCGTGTAAAATCTAAACTAGGACGTGTTTCAAGAAATAATTATTTTATTATAATAAAAATACAACACATAAGACATGCTACGGGGGTTGCCCTTGCAATACTAGTTTAAACTTCGTGGAGGTTCATGAGGGAATACACTTCTGATGATACGGTACTGTATCTCTCGTTGTCACAGACCAGTATCCCACTTCAAGCTTACACAAGCCAACTAACTCGCTTAGATATTTAATTGAATAATAATACACAGGTGAAGGGTGACTCTGATTTTTATCCTTTTTAAAAAAAAAAAAAGCAAAATAGTTTCTCACGAATTTTTGTATCCTAGACAAAAAGTGCCACCAAATGTATATAGAGGAAAAAAATTAATATATTCTGAAAGTAATATTCTAAGTGCCTAAGATTTAATTTTAAATTTATTAAATAATATTTTAAATTTAATTCAACTTGTATGAATATGCATGTTATGTGTCACATATTTACTGGATTCCGTGTAATATTCTTTGATTATACAAAAATCTCTCGTCCTAGAAACAGATCCAAGCTGAACCTGCATATGGACCAAACTGAACTGAACGTGGCTATACTTTCCATCGACATAAAAAAACACAGAGCCTGTAAAAATGGTGCCTGAAACAAAGGCCCCAAAACGCTGCTATTGTCAATAGAATGGGCCGGACCGAGATGGGTAACGGGCTAGGCCTTACAGATATACCGTACATCCAATCCATGTCAAAGCGACGAAATAATAATCATAAAAAAAAAAAAGAACTAGTTCTTCTTTCTTCCTCTGATAAAGCTAGATTTTGCGGTCGAGCTTCTTGGTTCAGCTGAAATTGCAATTTGTTTTGTGTGGTAATTCCTTCGAAGTTCGAAGAACGAAGGTGGTGGTTATGGCGGCGGCGCTCAACAACAATGCGAAGGCAGGAACCCTAACTGTGGGTGCTAAACGTGGACATAACAAGTCCAAGTGCAAACAGTGTGGCAATGTTGCTCGTTCTAGGTCATTCCTCTTCTTTGTTTCCATCAATTTCTTCATTTATTTATGCTCTTGGGATAACTTGTTACTGTGTCTGAATCAGTTTGTTGATGTATGGCATGGTTTTAACTCAAAAATAATAAGACTAATTAGTGACCTTGAAATATGCTTATAAATGAAGGGTGCTGGAGGACTAGTCAGTTAAAGCAACAACGTATAATCAAGTGTAAGTATAATGTAGTTGACAGAGGAGGTGACCAAACGTTTTAGTGCTTGTAGCTCTAACCATCTTCAGAACGAATGATTTTGAGATAAATACTTGATTTTTGGCAATAAAATCTTCTAATTTGGGAATCCGTATACATGCTCTTTGGATCAAAGGCTTTTTAAATTTTTAAAAATGGGGATCCGCCTCTGACAATATCACCAGACCATGCAAACTGGATTAGGTTTTAAGTTGCATAATGAATTTGATGCATATCAAGTTTTAACCTAGGAGTTATTTGAAAAATGAAACCGTATTTATTTATTACAGAAATCATGATATTATAGGTGACAGGTGGAGCAACTAATTCCTGTTCCAAATCATCCAAAAGTTTATATAAACTTAGATAACGGCATGTGAATTTTATTGCATGTACCAAATATGGTTTCAACTTTCATTTACATTCAACAGCTGCTTCATTTTGATTAAATGATTACTTGAGCTGATTAATCAATCCATTTAATTATTGATTAGAAACAGTTAGTTTTTTTTTTTAATACTTTTTTCTGAGGTTGAGCTCTGCTGATAGGTGATATATGGGGCATATAAAGTGAGAGCACTATCTTATTATGGAAGATGAGAGAAGCCAATCATGACCATTGTATATATATGTATATAGAAAAGGGGTAAAATGAAGCAAATGAAAAACTGTAATTCAATTACTTTTCGAAATTATGAAGTCATACCAGATGTTGTTAATACATCTGATTCTTTCTACGGTGTTTTGATGAGTTTAATCAATATTGCAGGTGTCCATATGATTCATGCAAGAGTTGCTGTTCAAGAAATCAAAATCCATGTCATATTCATGGTGTGCTAACTTTTCAAACATTATGCTTTGATTGCTTTCTTAAATATCTTTTTTTATCTTTTTAACCACTCCCCTCGCTCTGCATTTTCATTTGGATTTTTGGTTTCCTCAGTGCTTCTTGTTTTGATAAACTCATTGCCTATCTCATGCCTTTGAGGCTAAAAAGCTGAATCTGTAATAAAGTCCAATCACTAGGTAATAGGCACATTGTGAGGAGTGGAATCTGCCCATAAGCTACCTAAGAAGAGTATATATCTGGCTCCGCTCATTCATAAAAAATCCTGGCTCAACCATAGGTTTAATTTGTAACTTCAACTAGCCCAGCTAGATATTTTACCTAATTTTCTCTATTCTTGAAACTTTCTAGTTGAGTGATATAAAAATATTTACTTCATATTTTACGCTTAACATAGAAAGACTTGTGGACATTAAAGTATTCTTGAAAAACTTGCTAGTCTCAATAAGGTAGTGCTCAGATATATGCAGATAATCCATTCTACATTGTCAATGGCTGAAGTAAGATAAGCTTTTCTTTAAATTCTGATTTTTGTCTTAACATTTTCCATAATGTAAAGATCCTAACAGCTTTTTACGTCCACCCCCTGGCCCCCAGTTTTTCATGTCTTATGGTGAAAGCAGTGTAGAAAGAAAATTCAACTTTGCCGGACAAGACACCATCTTCTGCTGCTGCTCCACTTGATCAGCAATCCTTAGAATCCTCTCAATCAACGTAAGTTATTAGAATTACCACCCCAAACTTGGATCTTATCCATTTTTGTAGTTTAATATTTTCAAACTTGTCAGGCTTAAACTAGACAAAATGTTTAGTTTAAAATTATTAAAAAAAAAGAGGCAAGATTTTTCTTTTCTGCGGATTAGCTTTGTTATTTTCTCTGTTGAAAACAAAGGCTGTACCATATAGTGACTAGAGTTTGTTCATATTTTTTCTCACATAAAGTATACCATTATAATTGCTATAAATTGTACCAAAGTTTCAAAACTATAAATTATCTTATTCAAATTTTATGGCAAGCAGTTGCTGGATTTAGAGTTAACTTTGTGCTTTTATAACTTTTATATCTATGATTGTTTTTAAATTTCTATCTACGTATGTCTTTTGATCTTTTCTCTGTCCAACATCTTACTTTTTTTCGTCACAGCCTTTTCTTAAAGCACTACTATTTTTTTTTGACTTCCTGTAGAAAGACTTTATTGATTACCAGTTCTTAAATAGTAAAATCTGCATTTAAAGTATCTTTTTCTGATTTTTTTTTCTCCTGAACAGAGAATTTTTTTTTTCATTTATTTCAGTAGTGCAAGTAGAGTTGCATCACTTCGACAACTTTCCAACAGTTTTGCACAGTTCAATAATTTGAACATTTCACTTCATTCAAGGAAGCCACTAACTAGAAAGATACACACACACACATATACAAACAATGATTGTTTAAGTGTATAACTTGTTCTGGGGAACATCATGTTGTGTGAAAGTGAAAGCGTTGTGAGTCATTACAGGATACTGCAGCTATAAATGAATGGAGATTTTCCAAGTTAAAAGAATACAAGGAGCGAAATATTGAATGGAAAATGTGACATTTGGCCGATACATGCAGAATGTAGGTTCACGGGAAGAAGTATTGTCTGTGAAGTCTATCGATGACAATGTGTCCTTTGCATCAGAGTCTAATACTCCTTCAATGGAGAATGACAATGAATAATGATCGCGGGGCTGAAATTGCAGCTAAGATCAAACTCCTTGAGAAGTGATAGTGTAAGAATGAGAATACAACAAATTGTATATAAGGGATTGAAGAAGCTTAATAAATCTGCAGTAGATGGTGACATCAATAAACCGATTGATGATGAACATAATAAAGCTTCAAAAAGGTTAAAATGTTGGAGGACCGAAAGGTTATCAGCTACAAGTGATCTTATTGATACAATTAATAAAGCCCGTAGTGAGGTGGAAATGAAGTCATGCTTGGAGATGAAGTCCCAACTCTTCAATTTGGACGTAGGCTCTGGCATAATAGAACATCAAGACAATGAAACACATGAGAATAAAATTGCTGAAAGTGATTCGGCCTCAGAAAAAGAATTGGATTATTCTTTACCAAAATTGGTTGGAACTGCTGAAATTGATCAAGAAACTCTAAACACTATAGACAAATACTTTTCTTCCCTTGACCATTTAGAGGAGTTATGTGGCAAGATTTCTTCGTAATTAGGTTTTAGCTTCTCAAGAGAAATATAAATCTAAATGTTGTATTGTTTCAATGCATCATAATACAATGACAAGATGCAGCTGCCTCATTTTGTTTTGCAAAATCGTGTTTGTGTTTCATTATTTTTATTATTATTGTTATTACTAATCTTTATTTTGCGTATGTTATCCTGTGCACGCACATTCCTTGCAACTAATGCTCCAGTATGCTGTTATCCGCTGAATGACAAATTGAGTAATGATACTCATAAATTTACAGTCACATATTCCTCACATACACATGTAAGTCATTAGAGCTCACATACTAAAGTGTAAGTCATTAGATAGTGCCTTGATCCCACTGTAATTTTTTTTAATGTATGGTCCATATTGAGAACGTACTTTCGTGCAAATATCTTTTCCCATGACAAATTAATGCCATAAGTCTTTATGGCATTTTTTTCAGCAAATTGAATAGTAGTTGGGACGTGGGACAATATTGCATATCCGTTTTCAATGAGGCTCCAAGTTTTCAAGTTTTGGTTGCAGTAGATTGTATTGTGGAACGTAAGCTCGTTCACACAATTGTGCAGGTGAGTAGAGTGATTGTGGCATTGTGCTGCAGGTCATTTGAGTTTTGAGAGTTGAAATTTGAGGGAGTGGCCCAGTAGTTTCCATCAGTTAATACCGCTAGGGACTCTCTGAAATCTGACTTCTCTGAAATTGACTTTTGAAGGGATAAAGCTGGAATATCAAAGATGATGAGAACCATGCTGTACATATTCCTGCCATATCTTTATTGCTCTGTTCACCACCTTAGAAGTGAAGAAATCCATTAGAATATGTTGCTTTTGCATGGTGCCATTTTCATTTTTTTTTCCGGGGCAACAATAGGCATTCTACATCCAACGGAGAAAAAAGGGGGAAAATGTTCATATTTTGTGCTTATGAGTAGTAAAGCACTGAATAAAACATAACTGCATGAGTCACTTGACACTCAAGTACTTTGAAGTTCAAGTCCACGTGCAGCAGGAGCACCTTGGTCTTAGAAGCAAATTCTAGTTCAAATTGCATATTTTATTAAAATATTATTAACTTTCAGGACGACAACAATATAAATTTGAAGTGGAGGATCAAATAACCACACAAAAATTAGGATGGTAAATTGACCATTCCAAGTAATCATTTGATGTTAACAGGAATGGTTGTTAATCCTTCACTTTAAACTTGTGTTAACTGTTCTTGAAATTAATAATCCTATTTATTTATCTTTGAAGCCAAGGCTCACCAATTCAAACAGATCTTTGCTTCTTACCTCAAAAGAATCCTAGACAGGATTGGGGTTTCAAAGGCACATGCCGGAAACAATTGCTATTTGCTGGTTTCATATACAGAGAAATTCCATCTTTCTCTATTTCTATTTTCCCTTTGAAGCTTTTATATAGCTGTGTGGGTTTGTGGGTTTCTTTATTGAGAAGTAGTTTCTATTTTCTTTTTCTTTTATTTTATTGGGTGCAAGGTTTCTATTTTCTTTCTTGCTTTATTCTCCTACATACCTCTCTATCCACAGCTACTTTCTTGGTGGGCATGTAACTTTCGAGGACATTTTCCTTAAAACAAGGCTGTCAATAGACTCAATATTATTAAGTTCCAATGGCTATACTCATCTCAACATCAACTTTTGTAGTCTTTTGCTAATTTATCGAATCCATTTATCTTGCTTAATGTTCTCTGCCCTTTTGTCATAATAATTATTCTCATAAGATTTTGATTCATTATAGACTATATTATTAGCCCACCAGAGAAAAGGAGACAAGCAATAAAAAGAGCCTATCCAAAGTGGGCAGTGCTCATCACATAACCAACGTAATCTGACTTTATTTTACTTTTGAACATCGGTAGTATGTGGTGCAAATAACTGTAGTCACCCGTCCAATTATATATATTTAAATCTATCGTAACGTAGCAAAATATATTAAATCTGATTACAATTCACTTTCTACCACTCTCTAGGACTTGGCATCTTACATGCTTTCCATCTGGAAGTATTCTAAATTAAACCAATTTGTTGTTAGGTTCAGGCCAAATAACTATGATTATGTTGGTGATAAGGATGGAGGAATAGCTAAGAATATCACATGGAAATGGTGATTTCCCAAGGGGATCAAATTTAAAAACAAAGATATAAAATTAATCCTTTTTAGAACTTTGTTAAAAGTTGGGATTCAGTATAGAGCATCATTTTTGGGGGAATGGTTCGGTTATATATTCGTCTTTTTAAAAGGTGACCCGCATAATGTGTGTGTGCAGCCAGGAATCATGGGGTCTTGGTCATACGAATCATGGTTTCTTTATAATTGTGAACTGGTACTGTTAGGGCTGTGATTGATGCCATTCGGATGCCACTGGTATTTGGTCAAAAGAATTCCAGGGAAGCTTTCACCTATGAAAGAAGCAAGAAAATCCCCCCCACCCTCTTCTTTGCCTGCCAAGTGGCAGGAGCCACATGGTTTCGCACACTGATCTAAAATTTCTAAAGTGACAACTGACAAATCTCATCTTATGGTAATTGATGCATAAGATAGTCGTCCAAAGGAGAAATTATAGTTTAGGACATCTCAAGATACTGTAAGCCAGTAAGAGAACGGAGCATCAACTTGAGTGGTTTGATTCCTCCCTTGATTGAAAAGGATTTAAATAGTTGTAGTTAGATATATGTGTTTGCTTTTGTATCGTGGAATAATAAATTAATAAAAAAGTATTTCCAATATTTTTGTAAATTCGAATTGAAAATAATAAAGTGAAGAGTTTTTTTTTTGGACAGTGAAGAGTATATTTTAACCAACTTTATATATATATAATAAAAAAATATTCTGAAATAGATTTAGAGAGTATTTAAGATAGATATGTGACGGTAGTTTTCTCATTAAGCAACAGCAACCGAGCGTGTTGAAACAGAGGGGTAAGTACCTGTAAAGGAACTCCAACGCTCAAGTCAGGCTGTGCACAAGTAAGTCAGTATTTAGTAAGTAATTTACTGATACCTGATTAAGACTACTTAGCCTGATATTTATACAGCGTGTATAGAATCCTCATGCAATCTGTATTGAATGTAGATATTTAGGATTAATATACTAGTAAATATTACATTCTCATTATTGTTGGGGTGAACCCCTATAAGTTAGTAACTCTTGATACGAGAGTTACATATCAATCTGAGGTAATTATAGGTCCTATAATATCATAAGTAGATGATTAGCAGTTACGGATATTTAGGGATATATCCTCTGCACGTATTTAGCAATCTTGATATTATGGCCCAACGTCGCTCAATATGCATGGATCCGAGGTCCAGATTGCCTTCAAGGCCTTAGCTACGTCGTCCAGGGCAGAGTCAGGTTATACGTGTGCTGGGTTGATCCAACTAGACATGATTCCATATCACGGTTCAGAACAGTTGCCTCCAGCTTAGTGTTTGGAAGGACAGCCAAGTGTCAAGTTCCAACACGATCGCCCAGGCAGGCGATTAACATAAGAGTCCGAAAAAATTAACATCGGATCCCGGATGTTTTACGCGAAATGCTGATGTCCGTGGCATGCTGTTACGTTCCTTAAGTTCATTGTCCCCAAGTATTAATTCTCGGGATTCCTTTGGGGATTCTCTATGCAAACTCTGAATGCAATCTTTGAAACTGCAGGTGGTAACAGTCTGCAATTCTCCCAAAAAATGTTATTTTGACTCCATTGGGAATTAAATATCTTTTAAAGAGGATCTCAGTTTCACATTATTTCCCAACTGTCCACTGCTCCCGTGACTAATCAGAAGCTAAGAGCATTTAATGTGACTACAATCATGGGATCAGTTCACTTTTCACGGGGCCAATCAGAGTGCTTCATTCTCTCTATAAATAGGGAATGTTTACACTAAATCTAGTATTCCCTTGTATTCATTTTGCCTTGTAGTTCCATGCGAGGATGATTCTCTTTGAGAGAGTGGTTCTTTCACTTTTTGCATTTGCGGGGAGGGTTTCATACACTGAAAAGATTATCCTCTCACTTTTCCAAAATTTTTGAAGATGTTTGACTTTCTGCAAACAGTTTCTTCTTTTGTAGGAGTCTTTCTTTCTTGGCGTAATATTAAGTCGCTATGCATTTAGGGAGGCGAAAGCCTTTCTTTCTTGGCGTACACAGGGGTGTCTGATCCAACGTGTTATTAGGATGGAGTGATGCTTCCGTAAACTAGTGCATAGGGACACTGGAGGGCACTCTATCCCTCTTTCTTATTCCTTCATGAGTGATTTGGAGGTACCAGGCCAGTCTTCTTCATAGTGCAGTTGGATATGCAAGAATGTCGCCCTTTTGGAAGGGAAAATCCTATTGGAGCAACTTGGGGTGATCCGCTTTCTTAGACTTGCTCTTAGGGTGTTACTGGCCTTTTATTATCACTGTGAAGGAGGCAGAGAAAAAGAAGTGGGATAGAGTGGTTTCAGTCTGTTCCGGTGAAGAGAGTGGAGGAACTGTGGATGTGATAATGCAGCTGGGTGCCCCAATGGTGATGTTGGTTCCATCCTTAAGCTCTCCTACGGACACTATTTTCACTTTCCTTTTAGTGTACTTTTTCCTCTCCTTTCGTGGAGGTTGACGATGTATGCAATGAGATCAATAAAATTATTCTTTTCTGAAAATCTATATTTTATCTTTGATTTTTCTTTCTCTGCTTTACATTATCTGGGGTGAGTTCAACGCTTACCCTGTACCTATACTAAGTTACCTCCAACTCGACGTTTGGTTGGGACAACGAAGTGGCAAGTTGAAGCTTCCTGTCCAGAGTCTTAGTTCTTTATGTGATTACGGACTTCGACCTTTTACACCAACCATGACCCCCTTTAAGGGTGCCGCAGTCCACATCGAAGTTTCTCTTTTAAGGGCTCCTTAATCTACCAAGGTTCACGACCAAACTTCATGATCCATGGGAAATATCCAGGGTAGGTTAGCTGAGGTTGCGTGTCCCTTGGCATGCTACGCAACCGTCCCCTCAACTGCCATGACAGTTGTGAGGGCCACGTGGTACGTTTTAATCGGGCAAACATGTCTAGTGTTTCGTGCGCCATAATGAGTATCTTTTCAAATCTAGGTTGCTAAGACAGAATTACCCCCTAACCGCCTGGTCCCTATAAATAGGGGTTTAATTTTCCCTTCACCACTTTGCTGTTTCTCTCTCAAAATTGGTGGCTTGAGGCAATTTTCGACGATTCCTATTGGCGGTGGAGAACAATTTCTTCCTCTTCTTCAATAATTTAAACTTCCAGTGACCCGGTTTCTTCCATTCCCTTTAAGGTACTTCCTCCCCCTTTAACTTGTTTGCTTATTTCATTCAACAATTTAAATTCTCCCTGCAATGGGATACATTTCCTTTTTTTTTTCTTTGTTGTGAATAAGGGTGGGAATACTGTGTCTCTCCCTTTCAACGACGTTGCCCTGTGGAGCACCTCCTCCCTCGCACTCCGTGCGACAGAGGTGTCTTTCCGAGGCTTTAGCCTTAATGGGTGCAGAGGCTAGTGTGTAACATCTTGGGAAAACATGTTAGGCCTGTACATGGTTACGAAAGTAGCTTAATACATACTTAACATGTCTGTATAGTTTTGTGACTGTCTGAGCACGTTTAGGCATTTTACTGTAATACTATGTGACGAATATAGCTGTTATTAACTCTGAAAATGGCTTAAACTGCTTAGTTAATAAAAATAAATGTAGATGATTTGTTTCTAGGTCACAAATGTATGGAAGAGGTTACGATTAAAATTTGAGATCATTCAGAGTCAATTTGACATTTTTAAGCATATTGAATGTGTGTTTTAATACCATATTAACTACCAGTAGATATGAAAAAATATGAAAATGGTGAAACAAGATTTTTAGCAAATCTTAGATTTTATTTGAAGCATGTTAGAAGTTAGAAAATTAGATTTGGTGAAATCTAAGTGTTCTTAACAGATACGAAGTTTTAGCAAAAGACCAAACTACCCTTAATGTGTATCTTTAAAGTGAGATTCATCTCACTTTACTCTCCTATCTCTCGTGGGGTTTCTGCTGGAAGAAACAAAGAAAGCAAAAGGGAACCGAAGGAATAAGAGAAAGAAGAAAGAAAGAAGACCAAATAGGTGGATCAACTACCAAGGAAGAGGAATCAAGTAGATGTTGGCTTCAGTTCCAAGATCTTGAGCTAAGGGAAAAACCTTGCTTTCACTATTTTCTTCCATATTTTTCATTTGGTTCTTGGGAGTTCTTGATGAGAGAAATGGATTTCTAGGGTGAAATTGGGGATTTGGCTTGATTCTTATTAGAAAACTAATTGATAGTCTGTTTTTGGGTTATTGGTTACATGGTGATGCATTTTTCATCCTTTAAACACTTATGATTTCATTTGAGGTAAAAATAGGGTTTTAGTTTTTTATGGTGATGGATGATGAGTTTTTGAATCTCTTTGGAGGTTGGAAAATTACTTAAAAATTGGAGCTTGAGCCTCAATGGAATAGTGGCAGTTATGCAAAACTTTGTTTTCTGTCAGCGAGTGCCTAAGCGCCCTTAATGAAGCATCTGGGCGCTCTGTGCCTAACAAGATTGTGCGAGCTGCTAAGCAGCTAGCGCCTAGACGCCAATGGAGAAGCGTCTAAGCGCCCCTTATAGGAGAATGTAGGGGAGACTCTCTGCCGCCTGAGCGCCCAACAGAGAACGTCTAGGCGCCCATTTCAGCTTTTGAGAGCATTTTTCTTATTTGATGGAAATGAAATGCTTAACTTATATGAACCTTTGTTATATGCTTCTTTATAAGTGTTGAGATTCTAAAAGGAGTATTTAATAAAGTGTTGTATGATGAATGTAAATCAATTGGTATATCAATTATGGAGATATTTAGAATCATTGTGATCCAATTTTTGAGATAATGGATGTAAATCAATTAGTATGTTAGTTATTGTGGTAATTAGCATAATTGTTTTCCATACTCATGTGTTTTTAGGTGATCATACATGATTGTAAGTGAAGAGCTAACATATCTTCTCTATCATGGTGATAAGCTGAGGATGGTGCATTCCCTCACACCCTGTGAAATGACTAGAACTGGGTTCCAGTGCTTTTCAGGATTTGTGGAACCGGGTTCCTTTGTTCTGTTCAAGGCTCATGCATACCATACTTTTATTGAGGGACTGAAGATGAGTTTCTTTGCTAAGTTTAAGGAATCATGACATTATCCACATTCATTTTAGGTTATTGCATAGGCATGAACATAAGACATCACTAAGCATATACATGGTAGTTGTATGAGTGATTGCTAATCATAACATAATCATACATGGCAATTGTATGAGCAATTGCTATTCATTGAGATGATGATCTATGATTTATAATTTGTGAAAATGAGATTTTATACAAACTTATAAAATTGGGATTCCATTGCGAGAAGAGAAAAGAAACGGCTTTGGCTTTTGCCACCTTTCTAGTGTGATTATTTATAAGTTTTGAGAACTAAAAGTATTTTTTCCCAAAATGGCTGAAACTATTATAATAACATGTTTTATGGATTTACTACTGAGAATGTATAATTCTCACCCCATGTGTGTGTGTTTCCATGATGGTTCCAGGTAGGAAGACATATGGAAAGTGAAGACAAAGAAGGAGTTGGAAGACTTAGCTTGGTATTGCTTGTAGTTTCTTTTGTATTTATGTACGTAATGTATTTATGAAAGATATAAATGTTGTGTAATAAATATATTCATTCATGGCTCATACTTTCTGTATATGCATAATAATTATATTGGAAAATGCTTAGTTGTAGTAAGTAGCATTCTTGGATCTAATCACTGTAGTATAATACAGATTATACTATGGTCATTAAATTCAAGATGTTACATAGTGTGTGGTTGCCAGCAGTCTTCTTTGTTTGCCTACTTCTATGTCTGAATCTTTAGGTTTGACTGATTCTGACCAGCGACCTCTGTGTGTTTCTAAGGACTCAAATGGTTAGAAGGAGAACGGCTAGACTTGAAGTGCCAGTTTCAAATGTTGCCCCGGTTCCAGAAGGAGAGGAGCCGATAAAACTGGAAGAAGCCATGGAGAACGTGATCCGTATTTGCCGGGTCCGAGGTTGGTTTATCCATGGGTCGTGGATGATGCTTACAACTGGATATCCCATTTCCAGCCCGGAGAATTTCTCAATGAACTTAAGGGCTATTTGATGCTAACTAAAGGGGGTGATAGAGACCAGGAATTCCAAATTTTGTCCTCGGAAAATGAAAGGGTGTGTTTGACTCGCCAGGAGGGGGAACATTTCATGTATTTGTATGAGGATTTCTTTATGAAGTTCAGACTTTGCCTCCTCTTCAACGACTTTCACCTCGCCATCCTCCGAGCCCTGAGCGCTGCCTCTTCCCAGATTGATCCCAATGGCTAGGCAAACATTCTGTCTTTTGAAAGGATTTGTCGACTGATTGGGTTGAGGTGTTCAGATGGAATTTTTATTTTATTTTCATACTCAGTACTCTGTACACAGTGCTTGTGCTCCTCAAAAAACTTGGCTCTCGGTCCGATCGCCGCAAGGGCTGAAGATTTTCTTTCCATACCAAGAGAGTTATAAAGACTTCAAATAGAAGTTTTTCAAATTGATGGCAGCCCGTAATATGCATCCATTTTGGTTGGACAACGATAGGAAACTTATTTTCATTATGTATTAGAACCAGGCAGCATGGAGCATCCCTACTCAATCATTTAAGAGGGAAGCGAGTCAATTAGACGATGAAGAGATTGAATGTGTTGATTTCTTCGAAATATGGATCAAAGAAATTAGTTTGATCCAAACCAAGGATATATTGGACACCCCGGATGACGACACTCTTTGGGCCATACTAGGTAGCGTGGGTCGTCGTCAACATTTAGTTGCATGCTTTTCTTCTTACTTTGTTTTCCTTCTGTTTTTATTCTGACCCTTTATACTCCTTTTTTTTTTTATGGTTTTGCAGGGAGTTTGACTGAGATGTCCACCAAGAATGCTGATGTGAAATTGGCAAGTGCACCAAATTGACAAAAGTAATAAAAAGTAAGTAAAATATCGTTCGCACGAGGATTATGTTATCAATTACTAAGTTTGCCAAATTGACACTATTCAAGCTATCGAAAAGAGAGTTGGTAAAAATAATAAGAAGAAAGAATGAACAAAAATAACAAAAGTTAAATTTAATTAATTGGGTTGAGCTGGAAAACAATGATATGAACAGGTTATGGGTTAAATTTCACTTGAACTCTTTAAATGCAAAGTCAAATATTGGTTTAATCAAATCATATTCCAATAATTCATGGTTAATTCCTGAAATTAATCAATATCTAATACATTGGTATATTAATCCTCTTACACTATTTAGAATTAACTATTCCTTTAGTCTAATCCCAAATAGAAAGGCATTATCAAGAACAAGAGAATTAAAAAAAAGACCGCATAACCCACAACATCTATTCCTAGCAATTGCAAAAATTATGGTATTTATCACAAGTTCTAGATTCATGCAATTTTTTTCAAATTATACATAAACCCAAAAATTATTCCCAAATTAGCCAGATTTAGAAAAGCATTAAGAAAAGAGATAAACACATAAATTATGAAACACTCTAATGAAAAAGGGTTTAGTTACACATGGGAAAAGAGTTTAGTTACACATGGAAAAAGAAGAATACAAAAGGAATAATATGACAAACTCCATTGTAGAAAGGTAGAAAGGTTGAAGAAAATCCCTAATCTTCAAGCTTAATTACGCCCACACCACATTAGGGTTTGTGTCTCTTGATGGTTGCTGCGTTATGTCCAAGTGTGTGTTAAAATTGGCGTAACTTATGTATTTATAGTGAAAATAACGTGTCAGGTTATGCAGCAAGCGCTCAAGCGCTATGTTTCCAGCGCCTAGGCGCTAACGTCTTTCCTAAAATTCTGATACGTAACGCGAGCTCAGGTACTGTGTCTTCAGCGCCTAGGCGCTGAATGACCAGAGACAAAATTTCTCCTCTGCCTTACTAGCGCCTAAGCGCTGGCTTTCCAGCGTCTGGGCACTGGACCACCAGAATGCAAATTCAACTTTCTGTCTCGTGTAATTGTTCAGTCTTCTTCCATGCATAATTACCTATCAAAAATACATAAAAACACACAATTAAAACATAATTTAGAATACTAAAAATAAAATAAAATTTAAAACAAACTCAATCAAAAAAATTAAAAGAGAATGAAAACCCAAGACTTTGATCCGTAAAAATATGAATTTTTACAGGTTCATCAAATGCTTTGGCGATCCTTGAAGCCTTGAGGATTAAGAATGCCACTGGGCCGTCTGATGCCCCTAAGGACTCTACCCGGAACCCTTCACCTCCACCAATTGAGGTTCCAACGATGGAGAAGGAACCTATCCAGGTATAGGGATCCCCCCAACCGATTGAAAGGCACAAAAGGAGGGCAGTGGAAGATGGTAGGTCGGACGGCCGTGGCAAAAAAGGTTGCGACTGGTGAGGTCCATGGTCTGATCAAATTGTATCGTAAGGAGCCAGATCCTCGAAATTTCATAGACTTAAATATTCTGGATGATTAAGTTAATGTAATACCCGTGAAAATATGTTAGACATGTATATGATTATAGAGGTAGCCTATTATTAGTTTGGCATATTTGTTAAGTTTTGTGATCGCCTGAGCATGTTTAGTCACTTTGCTATAATTCTTTGTATGGAAAATAGCTATTTTTGGCCTCAGATTTGACTTAAACTGCTTAGTTGTTGGAAATAAGTATGGAAAACTTGTTTCTAGGTCACAAATGTGTAGAAATAGATGTAGTTAAAGTTTGAGATTAATCGAAATCAATTTGACATTTTTAAGCATACTGGTTGTGCGTTTTAGTGCTGAATTGACTCCCAACCGATATGGAAGTATCAACTTTTGGTGAACCAAATTTTTTAATAAATCTTAGGATTTATTTTGAATCTATTGGAAGTTAAGAACTTGGATTTAGTGAAATCTAAGTGTTCTTAGCAGATCAAGATATATCATTTGGCCACTTAATTGACTAAAGTCATTCATAACTACCTTGTTATTTAAAGGCATGAGATGAGATATTTAATCTTATTTTCACTTTTTTCACTCTCTTCTCTCACGGCTGCAACTACCAAGGGAGAGGTAAAGGAAAGCCAAGTAAAGAAGGAGGAAGATGAGGAAAGGAAAAGGAAAGGGAAAGCTACGACTTCATCATCCTCACCATCTTTGATCCAAGAGGTAAGGGTTTATGCTTATTTCATCATCTTTTTTCTATTTTTACCATTTATGCATTTGTGAGGTATAATAGGTTAAATTAGTTTCTAGAGGTATTTGATGTGTTATTAATGCTTGATTAAGTCCCTTTGGTTATTTAGGACTTATTCATGCAATAGGTTTGTGTTAGAAACTTAAAATTTGATATTTGAATCTTGAACCTAAAAGTGAAAACAGTTAGGTTTTGATTTGTGATTTTGATCATAGAATCTAAATTGGAGGTTTTTTGTTGGTGTTTTATGTTTTCTTCATGTTTGTGAACTTGTTTGGGACTTGAAATCACCTAGAGATTGGATTGGAGTGACCAAAATCCAAGAATTTGGCCAATAGAATAATGCCACAATTCTGCAGAATGTGCTGCAGTATGTCTGGTTAAGAGACACGACCCGTGTCCAAAAATACAGGGGAAGTCATGTCCCTCTCTGCCTGCCTTAATTCGTGAAATTGTGTTAATAGAGCAAAACACGGGGGTGGGGTGGGGCTTGTTTTCAAACAGGGCCTGTGTTTGAGGCCAGAATCTTAAAAAAAATGTCATTTTTTATGTTTTCAAGTTCTTGACTAAATGAGATCATTAGTATATGTTTCCTAAAGTGTGTTGATGCACTAATTGGAGTATTTTAAGGAGGAAATCACTACCCAGTTTATGTGAGAAACATGTGAGTTCTTAGGCAACCAATGGGTTGGAAATGTCATAGGATAACACTAAGATTTTTTTATCCATATGTGATTGTTTTAGTATTTTTTGTGATGCTATATGTGATGGAAATGACACATAGTGTGAGTATGTGAGTATTCCTAGTTAATAGTTGAAAAGCCTTGTGTATAAGGGTATCCAATGTTACATTTAAATGTGATGGGAACAACACATAGAGTAAATATGTGAGTGTCCTTAAAAGAATGTGTGGAAACTTTGCGGAGAAGGATTTTGTTACAGCTGGAGACATTGGGTACAATCTCATGTAGGAGAATACTCGATGTGGTGCTGTGTGTGCTTTATAAAACCACTTTGCATGATTTTCTCACACGCTTGCTATTTCCATGTATCTGTGAAATGTGTATGAGATAGTGAATACCCTTTGTTAAGAGATAGAGTATATCATTCATTGCCAGGCAGTGATAAATGGTTGGAGCCATGCTACTCAAGGAAAGTACAAGAAACAGAGTTCCTAGAAATAGTCGAGTTTCATGACATTACACTAATATTATTTTTATATCATTGTATAATCATTGTCTTAGGACATGCTAGGTATAAACATTCAACATAATCATTATTGCATTTGTATGGTAATTGTATGGGCAGTTACCTATGCAATGATATGTACGATTGTATAGGCGATTGTATAATATTATTGATATATCTCTTGTAGTACAGGTTTAGGATTAAGGTTTGCTTTAGAATGTTACATAGGGTTGCTATGTTAAATATTATTTTAGTTGTAAGTAGTAATTCTCATACCGGTTGTAAACTTATTCCTAACATTAGTTGATAATTTATTCTTTGTAAAAGGATAAATGCTGGTTTTAAAATACTTATACTTAGAAATTATGATTTCTTACCTTGATTGTGTTTTCATATAAATTCAGATGGAAGCGTTTCAAAAGGAAAGAGAATGGCATATGAAGACGCGTAGTATAAATGCTCTTTTAGGCTGAGCTTGTATTTCTGTATTTGCTTCAGTAATTTAAAGCTATGTATGACTGTATACCTTTTTAGGCAACTATGTATATATATAACTTTTGTTATCGTGGCTCTCCATATTTACTTATAGTGTATGAATGATATGGGTTAGTTTGTTGATGTATGTTAGAAGTAACATGACCAGTATTGGTTATTCTTTTATATGACGATATATATGGATAACAAATATTAAGTTGTTACAAGCGGCACCTAGCCCAACGCAGTAGGAAGGAGGCTCTTTTGTCCTTTCAAACTTCCGGCCTTCGTCTTGCTGTTAAAGCTCAATTCCTGGAGCAATCATGACCGAGAAATGGCGGGTAAGGTGGCGGCAGCTGAAGAGGGCGAAAATTGGGCACTCAAGGCTAGCAAAGAGGCTGATAAGGCTAAGAGTGAGGAAGAGGCTTGGACCCGGGATCTAGAGGATGAGGTGGTGGCTTTGAAGGATGTTGTGAAATAGAATGAGGCTTGCTTGGCCGAGGTCAAGAGATATTTAGTTGTGCTTAAGGTCGAGAATGAAGGTCTTCGTGCCAAGAGCCAACAGCTCGAAAACAAGTCTACTTCATTGCAAGGTGACGTCTAAAAGCTTTTTACCGTTTGCTCTGACATCAGTGCGGAACAGTTCCAGAATGTTGTTGACCAAGTCTAATTCTTCAACCCTGGGGTAGCTCTTGCCTTAGATCCACTCGATTCTAAGAGGGTGGTCCGGGATGGTTGCCTTGTGGTTCCCATTATTGCTCCAGGGGGTCAAGGTACTGCTGAAGCTTCTCCTGCTACTGTCGATTGTTTGGGTGCCGTCAAAGAGCGTCGAAGAGTAGATGAATGCCTCTGCGTTTTGCTTTTATGCCCTGCGTAAAGAGTATAATTATTTTGTAGAAACAATTTCCTCGGCAACTGGGGTTTTAATTTACTTGCCTTTAACTTTGTTGTATGCTTGTTTACCTTCGTAATCCATTTTGGATCCAAAGCCCTTTGTAGACTTATATATTCTCCATACGTTAGAAACCGTGGTCCGGGGTCCAACACCTTTTTAGGGACTTGTGGTCCCCTTTAGGACTTAGGTATTAGGGGAAATACACTTTATCCGAGGTCCTTCACCAATTATTTTGACTTTTAGGATCTGACGTGGCTTTGGTTTAAATAAGGCCTTGTCCGGGGTCCTATGCCCTTTGAGGACTTGGGGATCCCTTTTGGACTTAGGTATAGAGGAGCCTTGTCTGGGGTCTGTTTCCAGTCGCTTTGGCTTTTTGGATCCCTCTTGACCTTGACATAAGTGATCTGTACTGGGGTCTTTCGTGTTTGTGATTTAGTGTGAGGATTTTCCTAAGGCTTAGGATTTTCCTACTACACATACTTTTTAACGCAATATAACTCTCGATGGGTACTATAATAGCTTGTCCATGCTGGAAATGATCATGCAATGAAGTAAAAACTCACTTTGTTTTATTAATTTAATAGAGGACTAAGGTCCATACTGTAACACCCTGGCTCTGATACCAACTAATGTAACACCCTAGCTCTAGGGCCCAACTAATGTAACACTCTAGTTAGGGCATCACATTTCTGACTTCCGAATCATAATCTGAAAATAAGTTCGCACAAAGTTTGAGTTATAAAATATGGGTTTCAAAAATTTTCTTCTTTTATTGAAACATAAATTTACTGAAAATATTAGGTAATATTGTAAATCATATTTTAACTATTTATTATACAATATTGACACCAATTAATATCACAATTTAAAGAGAAATATAAAATTAACAGACTTATTTTTTTTTTACAGTAGCAAACCCCATGACGGGTCCTACTTAATAGCACGGTACAACACTAACAAGAAACTTTAACATACTTATTCCTTTTTCTGTCCATCTTGATGCATCAAACATCTGTTCCTTTGTCAACACTGCATACCTTCGAGTCTTGAATATCCACTTCTTATTGTTGTCACCAATCTCAGAGTATTTATCGTCCGTTATGTCTAAGACAACTCGATCCTTCTATTGTTTGATTTTAACAATATAGACACAGCAAAATAATATAACAAATAGGTGAGATCACCAACACCAATACCAACATGGCAGCACAGAGATAACACAAACAGCAATATCAAACAAATAGATCATACCACAATTATGATTATGTCATCAACATTAATCAACTATCATCATCTAATCATTTATCAGTTCAATCATCATCCAAGTACTTAAAACAATTGTCATAACCAATAACCAATATTCCCCAATTAATATATCACACAGATATAAATGCTCAGATTTATGCATATGTACAAAGACTCATTTTATCAAAAACGACTCCATGGAGGTTTTCACAATTTCGAGAAGAATGCTCTAGTTAATTGTCAGCCTTAGCCCAAAGACAATCTCCCAGTCGTTGAAAAGAATCGTGTTCTTGTCGGGTATCGTCAATGCGTTGCAACGGATCAATGCATCACCAAGTGGCACGGGTACTCGCCACCGTTGTCCACTGGTCGACCGCCACGCCTACTGACGCCCCCAAGATCCATCATAGACCTCACTATCAATTCTCATTCCCTCTTCAACCATAAGGGTCATAATAGCTATTAGCTATATTTTATACAATGCACGAATATATCAGTGCAAGTCCAACCCCAAAGGGCTAAATCTTTTCAATTTCATTTGTTCAATGTAATCATATGCTTCAACGCATATTTTTTTTCAATGCACGTATAATGCACCAAATCCAATCACAGACATATCTTTCTAATGCATGTATAATGCACCAAATGCCAATCACAGGCAAAATATGTCATTTTCTCACACAAAGATCCTTATAATTTGGTTCTACAAAGATATTTATCTTTATTTTCAACAGGAAAATCATATTTTCATAGTTATAAAACTCTTTCGTCGTGTTTTCACAAAATTGCACAACATTTTCATTATGTTTTCACAATTTCAAAATGTTTCTGTTACATTTTCAAAATATCGTAACACTTCATTACGTTTTCAAAATTAAACGTTTACGTTATATTTTCACAATCTAGTAAAAATATTCTATTACTTTTAAATCACAAAGATTTTTCAACAAAGACGTCAAATATTTAAACTCACGTAAAATATTTAAACGTAATTCAAATCAATGAAATATTTTAACATATTTTAAATCGCGTAGGAATATTTTACTATATTCTAAATCATTTTTAAGATACGTAAATCATTTTTCACCACAATTCTATTACGAAAAATATTTCTTAACCTTCAAAAATTTCATTTCATCATTTCTCAAAATATTATGACTTTGTATTTCATTTTTCACATTTTCTTACTCAAGAAAATCTTTTTCCACGTTTCTTTACTCAAGAAATTCTTTTTCAAATATAATCCACAAAATTACTTTTTCATTGATTTAAATCAATGTTTCAAATCTTAAAATTTCCACACGTACCTTAAAACTTGAAAATAAGTTATACTTTAGTAAATTCTCAAATCACCATTATATTCTCCATTTTTCTCAAAGTATTTCCAAACACAACCTTCTTCAAAATAAATTGAAGTTTGAAAATATTTTCGTTTACAAAAACTTAATTTCTCAAGTGATAAATGCTCTAATTCCATTTTCAAATTCTTGTATTAACTCAAGTTACGTTTCCACTTTGAAAATCACTTTGTTCATAAAAATCAAGGCATTACAAGCCTTCAAAAACGTGGACATGACTATTGAAACCATTAAATATTTTTCCTTCTAAATTGATATGGTTTTACACAAACAAAACTATTAAAATTTTATTTTCAAAACCGAAGTACCGATGGTTATAAAAACCAAACTCATTTATTCAAATTCATTTTCACTTTCTTTGCAAATCCTTTTTCATTCTTAGTCAAAAATCTTTTTCTTAATATATATTTTCTCAAAATCACTTTTTATTGATCTAGTCCTACAAAATCATATTGAGTTGTTTTAATTATTATTTCTTAACTTTAAATTTCCTAACGTTTTCTAAAACTCAAATAAATTCTTCGTGAGTAAATTTAAGTTACAAACATTTTCTTTTATATTTCTAAATCACTTCTAAAAATTGATTCTTTTTAAATTAATTTGAAATTCAATACTTTCAATCTTCTTTTTCTTTTATTTATGAAAATTCCACTTCACTTAATTTATAACACTTAATTCCCTTTTCAAAAATCCTTATTTGAAAATTCTTGTATTTCATAGCATCAAAACATTTTTTCTAAATTATCAAAACCTTATAGATGGCCATTGGAACCATGAAATATTTTTCTTCTAACTTAAATAAATTCCATTCTTATTTCTACACAAAATAAATCAATAAAATTTCATTCTAAAATTTGTGTTCATGTTTTCTTAAAAAAAAATAAACCTTTAGTTCATTTTTCATACTCCTCAAATCAATCCAATTTTATTCTTCCATAAGCATATTAATTTGTAAATACCTATTTTGAGGTGTCTTGGCCGAAATTCTTATTGTTCTAGGGATCAAAATTTAATTTCCTTGTTCTTGAAAATTTTCAACATTGACCCTCATCAAGGGTATCAAAACCGTAGCTCTTCCTTGGCCATTGGAACCAAGATCAATTTTCTTTTCATCTACACATCATGGCATACATATATATATTTCATCATAAATATCACAAACATGCCATATACTCATCATGCATATTATAAGTATACTATCAAAGTCATAAAATCATGCAAAGCATATTAAGCATAGACAAAATAATCAAGGCACAAGAAAATAAAGCAAAGCTCATAAACACACAATTAATTATTACATGACCATGGATTGAAATTCTCACATGAATTCACAATTCATCAAATATAAGACCATCTCCCACCACCATAATTGGTTGGTGAGATGGATCTCCCTCTTACCTCTTGAAGATCCTCAAAAACTCTTTGTTTTGCTTCTCTTTCCAATTCCTTCACTACCAAGGGCTTCTCAAATACAAAACAAAATATATAGAAATTAGTATACTAAGCTTGATTAAGAGGAACCATGGATCAAACATGGTTTAGATCATGAAAAAGAAGAGAAGAAATGAAGTCTTCTTATACTTCACCTCAAAAACTCCATAACTTTGTTCTTGAAGAAAGTCCATGAAGATGAATGATTTAGAGAAAGTCTCTAACATGAAAGTTGCTTAGAATATCATGTAGATTCAAGATCTATGGTTAGATGAAATTAAAAGTGATGGGTGGTGCTTTTGGTGGTCATGGCCGAACCATTTGGTGAGAAAATGAAGGAAAATGGTTGTTTTGTGTTCTTGGCTTGGTTAAGTGATGAAGATGAATGATTTAGAGAAAGTCTCCAACATGAAAGTGTTTTGAATTGATGAAAGGATTCAAGATATGTAGCTAGATAAAATTATGAAAGATTGGAAGTGGTTCTATGGGTGGTGACCGAATAGCTCAAAGAATAGAGAAAATGGTGTTCTTTGTATTTGTTCTTGGTGTTCTTGAACAATTGGAAGAGAGAGAAGAGAGAGAATGGTCTTTGTGTTACTAAGTGTGATAGAAAATCAAAATAGAGGGCTGAATTGAAGTGGGTAACCGTAGGAGTGAAAGAATCGAGAGATAGAAATTTGTTTAGCATAATTGAAGGCTATCACATGCATGCAAAAGTCTTCCACTTTGTCATCTTTTTCTTTGGCCTAAAAATTACTCCAACATGTCTCAACATGTCTCTTCTTCTTTCTTGCTTCTCCAACCGTCCCCCCTTCATCATGCACTCCAAAGTTGTCATAATTACTTGCTAA
The DNA here is from genome assembly GCA_029884595.1 of Ormosia semicastrata. NCBI lineage: Eukaryota > Viridiplantae > Streptophyta > Magnoliopsida > Fabales > Fabaceae > Ormosia > Ormosia semicastrata. The sequence continues at coordinate 18,134,551 of JAQQTO010000037.1, read as the reverse complement.
TTGATTAGTTAATTCATTAGATTAAGTTTCCTAATCAATCTTAACTAATTTTTTAATTACATAACTAATTAATTAGACATATTATTTCATATATTATAATCTCTAATTAAAATTAGGATATCTAATTAAGAATTAGATTATAACAATTTAACATTTAATTTAGTTTACTTGGCTTATTAATTAGGCCATTATTTGAAGCATTTCTAGCCATTGATTAATTCAATTGTTAGGATTTAGGTAGACTTTTAATTTTTAGAAGACTAAATCTAAGCTATTGGATCTTTCTCCTTTAAATTCTAGCCATTAGATGTGTCTCTAAAATAAAAAATTAAATTTTAATCCAAGGTCATAATTAGTCTTTTCTAGTTTTTTTTAATCTCAAGGATTAATTCTTCATCCAATGGTCATAAATGTCTTTGTCACTTTTTAAGACCAAATCTCCACCCTTGATCAACTCTAAATCTAATGGTTATAAATGGTCACTTTATATAATTAATTTTACACCGTTGATTAAATCTATGGTTGATATTGAAGCTTGCCTAACTAAGTTTATTTTCACACCATTGATTAAATCAATGATGATTATCTTATATTTCTTTATTAAATTTATTTCTTAACCGTTAATTGAATCAATAGTGGATATCCAAACCACCAATTTTGACTTAAGCAATATAATTTCTATTTTTATCTACTAAAAATCGCACAAAAGAATATATTTACTGTATTTTTATTTTCCGATAAATAAATACAGTACAAAACAAATTTTCTAAAACTATTTCCAGATTCAGGTTTAGTAAGATCCCCTGTCTCCGTCTAAACAGTACAAATTTTTCTATGCGTAGAAAAATTTTTCACTTTGCGGGACTCATCTGGGCCCACGTATGATCACTTGGGCCCACAAACACCTCGTGGGACCCACAAACAGAAAAAAATTCAAAATCACACATAAAATCATAAAAATTAAAAAATGTATGAAAATCAAGTCAGATTGTTAAAAATAATTAACAGTCAAGAGAAATAAATACAGAAAGATTTTCTCCGACCCAAAAATTATTATTTTTCTGACACGGAGTAAATCACTCAAAACGATCAAAAATACTGACGGAATAAACAAAATAATTTTATACTATCCAGAAATTATTAAACAGTAAAATTCTGTTAGTTGTCAAAATTACTGTTTATAGGATAGGAAATTTTGGGGTGTTACACATACAAAGCATTCCCTTGATAATTGGAGCAGATTGAACATAGAGTAAAGTAAGACTAGGCCTTAAAGGCACTTAGTTATAGTACTTTCTGAGTTTATCTGTGTTCTAAAATTTTTTCACCGACTTTCCTGTTAGCGTTTCCAACGTATAGACTCCTCTGCTGGCACTGAACACGATCCGATAGGGGCCTTCCCAATTCGAAGCTAACTTCCTTGGGAGGCATTCCTATCGCCGATGTCAGCCCTGCGGAGTACGAGGTCGCCTGGCTGAAATCTCCTGGGGATAACCTTCAGGTTGTAACGTGATGTCTTCCTTTGTTTGATAGCAGTATCGCGTATGTGAGCAATGCGCCTTCTCTCTTCCAAGAGATCTAGGTCTTCTCTGATTAGTCCAGGGTTACTGTCTGGTGAAAAATGTTGGAGGCGCCAACTGGGTTCTCCAATCTTTACTGGAATCATCGTCTCACAATCATAAGTGAGTTTGAAAGGAGTTTCACCTGTTATGGAGTGGGGAGTAATCCGGTAGGCCCAAAAGATGTGATCCAGATGTTCTGCTCAGTTTCCTTTGGCTTCATCCAACCTTCTTTTAAGTCCTCGAATAATAACCCGGTTGGCAGCTTCAGTCTGTCCATTTGTCCAGGGGTTTTCTACAACGCTGCAATGATACTTGATTTTTAAATCAGCGAATAACTCTGCGAACCCCTTATCCCTAAACTGTGTCCCATTATCCGTCACAATGGATTCTGGAACACCAAACCTTGTAATAATGTGGCGCTATGTGAATTTTTGGATTCATGCTTAAGTAATGGTGACCAAAGGTTCTACCTCAATCCATTTGTTAAAGTAATCAACGATTACCACTAGAAATTTGAACTGTCCGGGTGCCTGAGCGAATGGGCCTAAGATATCCATACCTCATCTGTAGAACGGCCAGGGTACGAACATTGTAGAGAGTTCCTCAAGTGAAGCATGGTAGTGGTCTGAGTGGCGTTGGCACTTGTCGCAAGCTTAGACGTGTGCTATTACGTCAGCTTCCATTGTGGGCTAATAATAATTGACCTAGATTGCTTTTAATGCTAAGGCTTTGCCTCTCAAGTGGTGTCCACAGCTCCCTTCGTGGACCTCTACTAGCATATACTATGCTTCTTTAGGTGTGAAACATTTGAGAAATGGTGAAGAGAATCTACGCCAGTATAATTGCCCATCGTAGATGGAAGCCTCCTTTGGGTCCTCAAGACAGATTCCGGACTATAAATACTTTATGATAGGGGTGATCTATGTGGGCTCTTACTTTTCAGCCTGGAAAATGGTTGAAACCATGATAAAGGGTTGTAAGAGAGGCTCTTGGACCACTGAACGGTTATTCCCTAGACTCTTCGTGCTTGCCAACTTGGACAGGAGGTCGGCCCTTGAGTTCTATTCCCTAGGAATGTGTTCCACCTTCACTGTTTGAAAGCTCTTAAGGGCTCCTTGTACCTTTGCAAGGTATCTCTGTAAGATGGGCTCTTTAGCTTGATAGTCACCATGAATCTGGGATGTTATGAGCTGAGAGTCACTACAAAGTGTGATCCTTGTTGCACCAAATTCTTTGGCCATTATCAGGCCAACAATGCATGCTTCATACTCTGTCTAGTTGTTCAAAGTAAGGAACTTAAACTTTAGCAAATTCTCAATTGCCATACATTCTGAATTTTTGAGGATTACCTCGACTCCACTTCCCTTAGGGTTAGAGGATCCGTCAACGAGCACGGTCCATGATATTTCCTCGAGGTCATTAGGATCCAATGTAAGTTCAGCAAAGAAGTTTGACAGTGCTTGTGCTTTTATTGCTAGTCTGGGCTCGTATGAAATATCAAACTCAGAGAGCTCAATGAACCAAGCAATCATCCTTCCTGCTAGATCCAGTCTATGCAATATTTACCGGATTGGTTGATTTGTCCTTACCACCATCAGATGACATTGGAAGTATTGCCTTAGTCTCCTGACTATAACGACTAGGGCAAAGGCAGCCTTCTTGATCTTCTGATAATGGAGCTCGGGGCCTTGCAACACCTTGCTCATGAAGTATACCGACTTCTGTCCTTCGGCAGTTTCCCGAATGATCACTGAATTCACGGCCTCCTCATGGACATTGAGGTACACGTACAACTTTTCTCCGGGATCCGGCCTGGTCAAGATGGGGGGAGGACAATAACCTTTTTAGTGACATGAAGGCATCCTTTCACTCATGTGTCCACTCAAAACTTGTCCCATTTTTTGGTAGTTTGAAGAAGGGAAGGGATTTGTGAGCAGTTTTAGCGAGAAAGCGAGTGAGAGCCGCGATCTGCCCTGTATATTGTTGAACCTCTTTTACATTCTGGGGACTATGCATGTCAAGCACTTTACATTTATCTAGATTTGCCTCAATCCCTCGATGAGTCAACATGAAGCCCAAGAGCTTCCCGGCTTGGACCCCAAATGCGCATTTTTCAAGATTGAGTCTCATGTTGTACTTCCTGAGTTGCGCAACTACCTCTTCGAGGACAATTGTGTGGGATCCAGACTCGAGGGTCTTAATGATCATATCGTTAATATATACTTCAAGCATTCTCCCCTTTTGGCCTTCAAAGACTCTATTCATCATCCGCTGGTAGGTAGCTCTTGCGTTTTTCAGCCCAAAAGGTATTACCTTTAATAGTAGCTTGTATTCTCAGTGATGAAAGTAATTTTATCTTCATCCTCGGGGTACATCGGGATTTGGTTGTACCTGAAGTATGCATTCGAAGGATAGTAGACTGAAGTCGGAGGAGCTATCTATAAGTTTATCAACATTAGGGAGAGGGTATGGATCTTTGGGGCACACTATGTTCAGGTCCGTGTAATCCACACATATCCTCCACTTCCCATTTGACTTTTTTACTAAGACCACATTGGAGAGCCATGTGGTGTATGAGTTTCTCTAATAAATCTGGCACTAAGCAGCTCTTTGACTTGCTCTTCAATGATTTACTATTTTTTGGGGCTGACTTTTCTCTTTTTCTGGGAGACCGACTTTACATCCCGCTTGATAGACAAACAATGGAAAATGAATGTAGGGTCCAGCCCAAGCATATTGGAAGACTTCCATGCAAATAGGCCTTTATTATTCTGAAGGAGCTCTATCAACTGGTGTTTCTCCCGCTCTTCTAGATTTGTACCTATCTTGGTGACTTGGTCAGGCTTGTCACCTAGTTGAAGTAGAAGAAGTTCTCCTTCTGGTTGGGGCCTGGTGCCTCGAATTTCCTCTTTGACATCCAACTCGATCATAAGGATGTTAACTTGATCGACAATCGGGCTAGACGTACGTGCTTTGGCTTTCCTGGGGGTCTTGCAGATCTTGATGCTCTCGTTATAACACTTGCGTGCTGCGTTCTGATCGCCCTTGACCGTGACCACATCATTATTGTTGTTGAGGAATTTCATGACCAGGTGAGCGGTGGACACTATTGCAGCAATGTCGTTCAGTTTAGGTCACCCCAAAATAATGTTATATACAGACGGGCAGTCCACAACCAAAAATCTCACTTTGACGGTTTTGTAGACTTTGTTGTCTCTGAGGGTCGGGAATATTTCAAAATAGTCCACCAGACTCATTTTTTCTCCAAAGAAACCAGTGAGCTTGCCCTCATAAGGGGTCAAGGTAGACATGGGGAACTCCAATTTTTCGAAAGTGTCCATGAACATTATGTCTGTTAAGCTACCCTAGTCCACGAAAATACGCCGGACCTTGACATTAGATATTATTCCGGAGATGATGAGTGGATCATCATGATCCCAGATAATATTGTCGTAGTCCTTAGCGGTGAAAGAGATCGGTGGTTCTTCCCTATCATTAACACGAGGTCTGCGCGTAGAGCCAGAGACGCTCAATACTGCAATCCATGGTGCTTTCTTCCGGGAATTACTGGATAAACCTCCTCATGCAAATCCTCCCAAGATAGTACTGACTAGCTGATCTGTCCTGTTGGCCCCGTTTTGAATATCTTGGTTCCGGTCTTGTCAATTGTCAGTGTTACGGCATGGTGGGGTATGAGATTTTCTGACAGGGCTGCGTGTCCTCCTTCTTTATTGTGGGGTCAGACTTCGCCGAGGGATGCGGCTACGTCTTCGCTCTCTCTGCTTTCCGAAATTGGCATTGTTTCGTATCCCAGCAATATACTTCTGTAACCGTCCTTCTTTAATTAAGGACTCAATGACATCTCAGAGCTAGTAACATTCTTCTGTTTCGTGGCTATAGCTTTTGTGCCACTTACAGTGCTTAGAGTGGTCATTCGCCTTTTTCAGAGGGGGTGGCCTTTGGATATTCTGGAACTCAGTCTGAAGCACCTCTTTGAGAATCGTTTCCCTTGGGATGTTCAGAGGAGTATAGTCGGAGTGCCTAGGCCAGTATGCTTCACCCTTTGGGGATTTTAAGGTTGGTCGGAGCTCCGATTGTTCTTTTGGTGAGTGGGCTCACCTTTTTTTTTTAGTTTCTTTATCCTTGATGATCTCCTCTAGGTCAATGTATGTCTTTGAACGGACGTGAAATTTGTTCATAGTCTATGGCTTCTTTTTTTCTAAAGACCAGAAGAATTCATAATCATTTCTGAGACCACTCCAGACATAATGAAGATGGCGTCTGGGCTCTCAATACGAGTAAGGGCGTCCTTGAACCTTTTGATGTATTCACAGAGGAATTCATTGTTCCCTTGGCGAATTGCAGAAAGGGAATCCATCGTTTTAGGTTGTTCCTTAGAAGTAATGTAATGTATCAGGAAACGTTGAGTAAGATCATCTCATCCCATGACCGACCCCAGTTGTAAAGTTGAGAACCAGCGTAGGGCGCCCTTCTTCAAGAAAAGGAGAAATGATTGACAAAGTGTAACGTCTCGGGACTGCCTGTAAGATTGATGAGTGTCTCTACAAATCAACACGAGTCTTTTCAGCGTGCTTTGTCCTCACTCACACGCATCCTAGGAAACTTCCCAAGAGGTCACCCATCCCACAATTGCTCCAGGTTAAGCACGCTTAACCATAGAGTTCTTATGTTCTAAGCTCCCGAAAAGAAGTTGCAACTTGTTGATATGGCTACGCCAAATCAATTCCTTTAAGTCATCCTCAACTATGCAGTGGCATACCTGCACAGTCTCTGAATCCCTCTCATTCCGGTGCGTATTCAGTTCATTCATGCGACCCTTCACCTAGAATCTTGCCAGAAGCCGCTCTTTGTCTGTGCTTTATTGCACCGGCGATCACTCCCCGCCCTCATCGGCCCTGGGACACACATGCCCACAAACTTCCGCTTGGTTCATCCCCGAACCACACCGTATTGGGAGAAGTCTCGTCTCTGATACCATCTCTTTTCGAGAGCCTAAAACATAAGAACTCCATGGTTAAGCGTGCTTAACCTGGAGCAATTGTGGGATGAGTGACCTCTTGGAAAATTTTCTAAGATGCGTGTGAGTGAGGACAAAGTACGTTGAAAAGACCTGTGTTGGTTTATGGAGACACTCGTTAATCCTGTAGGCAATCCCTGGACGTTACACAAAGCAACTCTGGGGATCCCCCATACAACTGCATGAAGTGAGTATAAGCATCCAGATGTTCCTGGGGGTCAGTTGTTCTGTCGTAAGGTTCCAAGTTGATTGGGGACTTGAAGCTTTTGGGGACCCTGTATGCCATTAGTTCGTCTGAGAAGGGCTGTTGAGGGACTTTGGGCAATAAAAGATTGTTTCCAGGGGCATGGCTGACTTTCTCACGCGACGGACCTCTCTGGTTTTGAGCCGTGTTCCCTCTTCCGTTGTCATGCTCAACTTGTATAGACTTTTCCAGGTCGTCCAGCCGACGACGCTAGTCATCCAACTTGCGGCGTTGTTCGTCGATCTGTACCATCTGTTGGGCCACCAACTTCTGAAGGTGATTTCTAGTCATCTCGAAGCGGACGGTGTTTTGGCTAGATGCACGATTAGCAGCAACGTTGTTCAGGGGGCCAAGGTGTGTTTGCACTAGAGCTCAAGACCCTTGAACGACGTTATTAGCTCTTTCTCTAGGGCGAGCAAGCCTATCCAAAACTGATTGCCTTCGTGACAGATGTGGACTCTCATCGGACAGTGAAGTCTTGTGGCCATCACGCGGGTGTTATGGGACAGATGCTTGATTCCCCACGACAGAGGCTTCAGCTGCAGGCGGTGGCACTAGAAGGGGAGGTGTTGTGCCATTGATCCCTGCCTCTGATTGGCGGAGGGTTGCATAGCGTCCCTTCTTGAGTGCTAACGTGTGTTCACCATGATTGTGTGGGATTAGAAATTTATGATTTTCTTAGAAACAACGCCAATGTTCTGAAGTGAATTCAGAGGATACCTGAAATAGGCACGTGACAGTAGTTTCCTCCTTGAGCAATAGCAGCTAAGCGTATTGAAACAAGGTAGTGGGTACTTGTAAAGGGACTTCAACGCTCAAGTCAAACTGTTCACAAGTAAGACAGTATTTAGTGAGTAATTTATTAATACCTGGTTAAGGCTACTTAGCCTGGTATTTATAGAGCATGTATAAAATCTTCATGCAATCTGTGTTGAATGCGGGTATTTAAGATTAGTATCCTAATAAAGATTACCTTCCCATTATTGTTAGGGTGAACCCCTATAAGTTAGGATCTCTTGATACAAGAGCTACTTATCAATTTGAAACAGTTATGAATCATATAATATTTTAAGTAGATGATTAGTAGTTACGGATATTTAGGGATATATCTTCTGCACGTATCTAATAATATTGATATTATGACTTAACGTCGCTCAATATGCATGACTCCGAGGTCCGGATTGCCTCCAAAGCCTTAGTTACGTCATCTAAGGCAGAGTATGGTTATACGTGTGCCGAGTTGATTCAACTAGACGGGATTTCAGTCCAGAATAAAAAACTTTTTTTTTTGCTTTTAGAAGTAATTGATCATAAACATTACAAACTATTTTTGGGATCACAAAAATTATTACATAAAAGATGAATTTTTTTTTAAAAAAAATCTGTTCATTGAAATGTATAACATAATTGATTTCTGTGAAGTTTGTAGAACTTATGCAATCATCCTTCTAGTTTCATATTATGTAAAGACATATCTTTTTATTATCTTTTTGGAAAATACGTGTATGAAAACCTATTCTATAAACTATTATATATGGGATTCCTTCGTTTGGTCACAATTTTTTTATCTCAAAATACAATTATTATTTAATTAAACTTAAATACAAAAAAGAAATATAAAAAAAGGATAAATTTAAGTGCTTTTTATTTTATAATTGTAACTATTTTCAAATACATCTCAATTTCTCATATTTTAATTATTATTTTCTTTTTTTAAGGCTTGGTAGTTATAATGGACTCTTCATTATTACTTATTTTTTTAATCTTAAATAAAAATAAAAATACGGATTGAAGGACACAAAGTACCCATCAAAGCGATAATATTTATAAATTGGATAAATGTATTCGAAAATTAATTAAAATATGGAATATTTATCAGATAATTTTCTTTGAAAAAAGGTTGCAACTTAAGAAATTAGGTGAGGTGTTTGCGTAAGTATCATTAAAAAAGAGGGTCAATACTTATATATAAGCATATCGGGTAAACATATATGTGAACTAATTTTTATTTGGCTTAAATATATTTTTGTTCTTTTAAACATATCAATTTTTGGTTTTGATTTCTCAAATTTTTTTGTAACAGTTTGTTTTTATATAATTTTAAAAGTAAGTGAGATTAGTTTATGCCCTCATTTAAAAAATGAGTGAAATTAACATAATTCAATCACTCTTTATATTAAATTTTTATTAACTCTTGAAATGAGAAAAAATTTCATATGAAAGAAGTTGAATTGAGTCAATTTTACTCATTTTTAAAATAAAGACAAAGATCAATTTCACTAACTTTTGAAATTATAAGGACATAAAACGTAACCAAGATTTTTGAAAGACCAAAATCAAAACTAATATATTTAAAAGCATCAAAAATATATTTAATTCTTTTAATTTTTGTTTTATGTTATATAAGATGCTCAACTTACAGCCATCCAAATTGTTGGACAATCATTTAGACCAATATTTTTAGAATTAGATCAGTCATTGAATCGAAAAATAAAAAGAATCAATGTTTTGATTTTCAACTGAGGTTAGACTGAGGTCGAATTGGGATTATATATGTATATATATGTTAATTGCATAAATAGTATCAAAGTAAAATATTAAAATGTAGCACTAACATAATTAAATTTATTTATTATGTAAGTAAATAAATATTAAACTAAAAATATTATACTAATATTAGCATAATTTTCTAATATATAATAGTCATAGATCAAATAATTATAATGGTAAACTTCTCATTATAAATTAAAACAAAATTATTATTGTATTACAAGCTCTTATTTGTCTTACATTGAACAAATTAAGAGATTTAAATGATGAATTTTTGTTGTAAATTAAAAACCAAATAATCAATACTTTGAAAATGTTTTAGATATATATATATTTTTTAAATATGACTTTTTTTAAAAAAAAAACTTAGAACGGTTCAACCGTATGCACTGTGACCAGTTTAGATGGATTGACCAATTCAATACTGATTTTCAATTTTTGAATGTTGATTGGACTGGATAGAGGATCAGTTTTCAATTTTTTTGGTCTGGTTCTAAAAACCATGCTTTAGACTACATAACGGAATATATATTGCCTTCTCACCAATTAAATACCAACACACTCATATATAGTTCATGGATGTTGACAAGTAATATTCAAAACGAAGATAATGAGATTGGGATAGGCCATGTTTGTTCAAGTTGTCTAATCTGAGTGATGACCATGAAGAGCCAATTCAATTAGTCTTGTCCTATCCTTGGCGCGCGTATTATACAAGACCAGTGAACATATAAATTGGCACTAAAGCCTCTTTGGGGTACTCAACATTTGGAAGAAGAAACCTAATTATGAAGTATGTATTTTGTTCTCAACCAGACTGAGTCAGACTTCTTTAATTTGTTTATGTTTGTCTTTGGGAGGGGATATTTATCATTATTACCTACGCCATCATCTTTGAAACGACAAATTTGAGGAAGGCAAGCCAGAGGAGACAATCCAAAAATGAGTTTAAACAGCATATTCAAAAAATTAAGCACATCTCATTATCTTACATGGTCCCTACCATGCCCTTAAATCCTTGAACAGTTACAACCCAAACAACCAAACATGTATTCGAACGAGAGTGGCTGGTTTAATTATCAATTATCAATTATCACTACTATGGTTAATTAACAAATGCTTCATAATCACATAATGCTTCATTGACACGATGCTGTTGGGGTTTGTAGGATTAAGTCAAAGGAGGCAGATGGGAAATTTGGAAACCTCATTCCACGGAACACATTCTCGACATGTTCCAAAAGGGATTCGACGACGCAAAGCCAAACAAAAAATTCCAAGCACAACTTAAGCTTCCACAAAGTCGTTTTTCATTTTTTTCACCAAGTCTAAATTGATGACAATGGTTCAATCAAGCCCCCTTTGGATTACAGACACAATTCTCTATAATAGAGATGATGATAATTGTCACCTGATAATAATGGCTTGATTGAATCCAAATCGAAGTTCTTTTTCTTTCTTTATTTTTTCCCTTTGCATTTAACCTTTTGCTCCAATGGGTTTTGTTTGGCGGTTTTATATTTTATTAATTAAAGAAACAGTAAGACCGATAGAGAATTATTGGGTTTAACTTTAACTTAAGCAATACATGATTTAAACCTGAAACCTCCATATCTTTTAGAATTGAGATACAAGACAAAACATTTTAGAATTGAGATAATGACTTGGCAAACCCCAACTAAAAAAAATTTGCACGAGTAGACAATTTTTTGTATTGGTTTTCAGTCACTTAGAATGATGCTTTTAAGCTAACCCAATATATAAAGTACTCAATCATAATCAAAATTCTCTCGATTTTTACGCTTGTTATGGGATATGAGATTAGATTTCAAGATTCTCCAGATTAAGGATGAACGTTTGGAATTATTCAGTCAGTTGTAATTGTAATTCGATCCTTGTGTCCACTTTTCCTTCTTGTAACACACTACTCAGTACCTAAAGGGTTAAATGCTATTATTCTAAAGCAAAGTTGCCTTCTCGTGTGTTTCATATGTCTCTTACTTTACGAAAGAAAAACTTTTAGCGCAAGACTTTGTACTAGGTGGTATTCAAATCCGTTCTTTTAATACTCATTTTCTTCGCATGTAGAAACCCTTATAATATATTTTTTATTATTATAAAAATTAGTTGTATTTAACATGTTCCTAAAATATTTTTAAATATGAATGTTTTTTAGAATGTACCTGTTACTACGGATAATGTTCCGTTGACTTATTGCAAAACCAAATAGAAACCCTTATCATGCATCTCACTACCAAACTTGCCGCCGGCAACCTACAACCACCGCCCCTCGCCACCTCAGACCACCACCCACAATGAGTCGCACCACCTCAATCCCATGCCACCTCTTCTGCCCCAACCCGTTTTCACCAGTGACTCAAACAACATCACTGTACAGCCTCGCCTAGCCACCCTCAGCTGCACAAGCATGCTTGCGCCATCACTCCACTGCGGAGAACCGTCGTGAATCCGCCACCAAATCAACATGAACAGAACCAACAAACACCCGAATCAACCCCCCAAGCAATTGATCATAAACAACCTATCCAACAAAACCCCAACACTAAATTCCTCAACCTCCATTAACACCATAAAACAGTAGCACAGTTAAAAAAAAAAAACCAATCTTTCTATTCTTGATTTCAGCATTTCAGAAATCAAAGAAACCCTTACAAGGAGAAGTGGAGGCGGAATAATTCCACCGCTCTAGTGATCTTTGTAAAGTGACAAATCTATGTGTCTACTAATATACTTGTTTTTGGTTCTCAGTATGATGAATCTTCTTTCCATCAATTGTTTCGTTTCCTTCCTATTTTAGCCCATTTCTCATTCTTTTAGAGGGAGAAAGAAAGAATATAGGGTGAAAAAGTAGTGGTGAAGTGAGAGAAAGAGAAAATAAAGAAATAACGAGTATTTACCTATTATAGAAATTATTGATAATGAAAATATTGATCTATTTTATCAAAGAATTAATGGCTATCGCTAACAGAAAAATAAAAGAATGAAGAAGAAGGCTCAGAGTAGTATGTGAAAGATTTCTATATTCTTCTTCGTGGAAGAAAGTGCTACAAGCTTAGATATATACATGAAGAAAGGGCCACCTATGCTAATAGTATTGGTTACAAGGTGACCAATAAGAATGCACTACAATGGTAAAATAATAAAAGAATGGTTACATAATAAAAGCCAAAATATAGAAAAACAGAAAACAGAATCTATAACAAATGATTGTTAGCTGCCTTCCAGGTGACGTGTATCCATTTCCCTTGATATCCCCCCGCAAGTTGGGGAGTAAATGTAGAGAAAACCCAGCTTGGGAACAAGAAAACGAAACTGTTGAGGACTCAGTGCCTTGGTATAAATGTCAGCAAGTTGCCAGGAAGAAGAAATAGGCAATAACCGCAATGTCCCTTGTTGAGCCTTTTCCCTTACAATGTGACAGTCCAATTCAATGTGTTTGGTACGTTCATGGAACACGGGATCAGCAGCAATATGTAAGGCGGATTGGTTGTTAGTAGAGTAAAGCTGGAGTTTTGGAAGGAATTTTAAGATCTTTTAAAAGGAAAGTAAGTCACTGAATTTCACAAGTTACAGCTGTCATGCTTCTATATTCAGCTTCACAAGAACTTCTAGACACCCTATTTTGTTTCTTGGACCTCCAAGAGATGAGAGAAGAGCCAAGATATAAACTGTATCCAGTGATAGATCTCCTAGTGTCTGGACACGAAGCCCAATCACTATCACTGTAAGCTTTCAATTGGAGTGCTGAATCACATAGGAAAAACAGACCCAGACCAGGAGCATTCTTGACATATCGAAGAACTCTTAGAGCAGTATTATAATGAATTGTTGTTGGCTGAGAAAGAAATTGTGCAAGGTGGTGCACTGAGAAAGTTATGTCTGGCCGCGTGTTTGTTAGATACATGAGACGCCCTATGAGACGTCTATAGGCAAAAGTATCAGAAAAGGGCTCTCCTGAGTCAAGTGATAACCTTTTAGCATTGTCAATGGGTGTGGAGGCTGGTTTGCATCCTAAGAGACCAGCTTCAGTCAACAATTCGAAGGCATATTTCCTTTGGTTTACCAATATTCCTTGCTTGGTTCGTGCCACCTCAAGCCTAAGGAAAAATTTCAGCTCTCCTAAATCCTTGATACGAAAAGAAGCATCAAGAGCTTGCTTAATATGTGTTATTTCCTGATCATCATTGCCAGCCAAAATGATGTCATCTACATAAACCAAGAGGGCTGTGAAAGAATTATGAGAGGATTTGGTAAACAGAGAATAATCATGCATAGATTGAGCATATCCAACAGTGATAAGGAAAGATGATAATCTAGCAAACCACTCCCTACTTGCTTGCTTAAGCCCATATAATGCCTTTTGTAGTTTGCAAACTTGCCCTGGCAAAACAGAATCTAGACCAGGAGGGGCTACCATGTAAACTTCTTCCTTTAACTCTCCATGTAAAAACACATTGTTGATGTCTAGTTGCTGAAGCTGCCAATTAAGCACATAGGCAAGTGATAGTAGCAACCTCACAGTGGTTATCTTGGCTACAGGGGGAAAAGTATCTAGATAATCTATTCCCTCGGTTTGAGTACACCATTTTGCCACCAAACGGGCTTTATGTCTTTCAATGGTCCTATCTGCCTTGTACTTGACCTTGAAAACCCATTTACAGTCGATTGGAACCTTCCCTTGTGGTAAACTTGTGACAGTCCAGGTTTGATTTACATCAAGGGCCAATAACTCAATCTGAATAGCACGCTTCCAACAGTCATGAGTAATTGCTTCAGCATAGTTCCTAGGCTCAACATGTGTAGACAAAAACATGACAAAAGATGTGTAAGTAAGTGATAAATGTTTGTAGGACAAAACAGAAGAAATGGGATAAACAATATGAGAAGATGAATTATGAACAGTGCTGATATTGCAATGATAATCCTTTAAATAATCAGGGGGTCTTCTGGTTCGGGTTGGACGGCGAGCTGATGTGATGGCAGGTATGGATGCAAAGAATTGACACGAGCTGGAGCTGAAATCGTGCCATCAACGAAACCGAGCTTGTTTTTGGAGACAAGACTCATGCGAATTGATCGTGACCATTGATGGTAATTTGGACCATCAAGAATAGCGGAAACAAGAATCAGTGATGGGCTTTCTGATCGGTGAAGATAATATGGTGAAGTGGTATCTTGAAAAGGATCAACGTCCATGATTGAATGTAGCAACCAAAGCTCTGAATATCAGAGCTCTGATACCATAACAGAATAATAAAAGAATGAAGAAGAAGACTCAGAGTAGTATGTGAAAGATATCTATATTCTTCTTACTAGAAGAAAGTGCTACAAGCCTAGATATATACATGAAGAAAAGGCCACCTATGCTAACAGAATTGGTTACAAGGTGACCAATAAGAATGCACTACAGCTGTAAAATAATAAAAGAATGGTTACATAATAAAAGTCAAAAAATAGAAAAACAGAAAATAGAATCTGCAACAAATGATTGTTAGCTGCCTTCCAGGTGACGTGTATCCATTTCCCTTGATAATCACCGTAAAGAATATTCATGCTCAAAAACTATTTGGAAGCATTTAAAATAAAACCATAAATTTTTTCATCTAATATCATGTCCATGTATATGTTATCTCATGTCGTCTTTTTCAGATTCCCTTTGGCTACAAGATTCCCTTTTTTTAATCCTTGGTTAACATTGTTCAGACTCCACCAAACTTCGAAATTATGACGCGTGATCTTTGAAATTGAACTTCAATAAGCACTTTGAGAGCAAAACCTGATTTGGAAGGAAATGGTGATCCTAGAAGATTTTAGATTTGATCGAGAGGTTTCGGTGCGTGCATTGCTGTCCCATACCCCCAACGTCGTTTTGGAAGTTTTTCATATTTGGTTAGTGGACTTTATTCATACATAAAATCCAATCATGCCGAACCTATGTACCATTCAAGCTTGACGATATAAATAAGAAGCGTACGTAGTGAACTAACCAAAAAAATTAAACTTTTTTATAAAAAAAAATATATTTTCTTCCATGGTCTAGTTTTTGTGGTTTTTTTTCCTCCTTAGAAACAAATGTTGAATTAGGTTTTTCTTATTTTTAATCTTTTAATGTAAATAATTTCACGTCATGTCTTATGATATATAATGACTAATGCAATTGACACACTTTTCGATTTTTTGTCACAAAAAGTTACAAAATCTATACAATTAAGAAAATATTAGTCTTATATTTTTTTAAGAGTGTATTATTATTCACACTTTTTAAGAGTTATGATTAAGTAAAAAAAATGATAAGAAAAAAATATACATGATTAATAGTATAAAAAAATATAAAAAATGATGTGAGAAAAAAATAATAAAATAAGAGTTGATATAACTATGTGAGGCAAATCACGTACACAATATGCTAAAACAGGGGAAGATAGATAACGCTTTTTCATTGGAGGGTGGGGGTTAAGTATGCTTAATTAAGAAGCTAGACAGCAATATGATTGAGCTTACACCAACCCACAATCCACAACTGGAACGTGAGCACAATAATATAAACAATTGCCGTTTGGTAAACTTCCATCACATAAATGGTATATACTGCAAAATGGGTGGATCTGTTCTATTGATCACTACATTTACAAGACTACAACTGAGAAAAAAGCCTGTAATTATGGTTACTGAGATAGCTATCCGCGCGCAAGAATGGTCTAACCTACTACTTTCAAAAGCAAACGATATTAAAAAATCTGATAAAAATATATTTATATCATCATTCACATTGTTATCAATCTTAGTAATGTTAACTAGATCATAATTCTTAAATTAGTACAAAATAATAATATAATTATTGTTAAGAATCTAAGTATGATTAAAATAAATCTCATATAAAAAAAATTAGAATAAGTGAGGATCATATAAATAGATGAACTCATAAATTTAATGTCTTAAAATTTTGAATTAAAAAGTGATGTCAAAATTTATTATTATAATTTCTCGCTTAACTAATAAAAAAATAACAGGAAAATTTTCTCATGATTAGTGTCCTTACTTATGAAAAAATATCACCCCGATATTTTAGGCTTCCCCTTAAGCACAACAATTATTAAATTTTGTAAATTTATTGAAAAAGAATAATTTTGACCTTAAATAAATGAAATTGATAATATATTGATGACTTTTGTGTGATGTATATCTAGCATTATTATTTCAAGATTTCAGAACTAATTGTCTTTACGACAGAAGAAAACCACCCCGCCCTCTAATTGTTGTTGGTGAAATGGTGATCAATGTGTCAACAACAAGAATGCCCTTTTGCACCATAATCAATCAAAAAAACGGGTATAAACTAAAAGAGGAGAGTTGGGGGAAGATTTAGATATGAAAATGTAGAGATTTTTTTTAAAAAAAAGAGGGGCTGTTCTGGCGGTGCCAAAACCAACAATGAGGGGAGGGGCAAAGATTACATCCACGAGTCTTATATGTACACTGAATTTTGTACTGTTTGTTTTTGCCATCCATGCTCCCAAGTCACATGTTAGGCACATGATGTGCTTGATATCAATTGTCACCTATTGCATAGTGGATGAAAAAGATATCATACACATGCATGAAAATGGGGCAAAAGTTGGGGCCGGAACAAAGTGTGACGGAAAGGACAACTTATTTTTTTGGGGTCTGACGGAAAAGACAACTTGAATCCAATTAATTAGGGGCTATCAGTGGGTCTGGTGCGGGTGTACCTGTGATGGTCTTATTGGTCTAGCCCATGCATGATGTATGTGGGCCCTAAATTTATTTCACCCAACTGTTAAATTCTTTTTCATTTTTTTTAGAGTACTTAAGTATTCTTTTTATAATCTACACAATGTTATATATTAACTATTAATTTGCATCTATAATTAACAGTACCTACTTAATAATTTCTGAACCTTACAGACCATATACTGTTACATGTGACTGTGAGATGGGTGGTGGATTGGTGACAGAAAAGGTTGTTCTAAGAGAGACAATGTTACTAAGCCGGTAGCCCCCTCATTCCTTATACCGTTGGTTGAGTCTAGCCATATATTTGACAACAGAATTGACCCCTCCCACTCCTCACTTCCCCCACACTCCTTCTTCCTCCACAGAAAAAAAAATACATGAGACTATAAAATAAAAGCATTTTACTAACAAATGTCCAGCAAAATTCTTGAAAAGTAAGATGTTTTAAATAAAAACAAGTTATTCAAGATATTAAAAATTAAAAAAAATTATTGAATTTTTTTAATTTAAAATCCTTAAAGTACTTTTTAACAAAATATAAAATAAAATGTATTAAAAAAAAGTACAACCCATACATTTCTCGATCTCTTTCTCAATTTGTTTTTAATCCACCATATTGTGTAGTTAGTTAATAGTTTTCTACGGATAGTTATTGTGTTTAAAGAAAGAAAAAAAAATGCTTGGTCAAATTTATCTTGTTCATGGCCCTGCGAACCTATTCATCTGAAACTTCTGCGCGCTTGCCCTTAGATGTAACAGATACTTTTAACTATTTAGGTATTTAATAAAAAAAAAGGAAAGAAACAAATAAAAAGGTTTATAATTCTAGGACATGTATAGAGTTCCACGTGGAATCGTTTTGCTCGTTTAGGAGTTCAAGGTAGGTTTTTATGCCTTATATAATATGGTAACGTTTCTCGTCCTACACCAAAAAGGTAGAGTAATCAAACTACAGCAAATAAAAATAGTTGGTTTATTGTTAAAATAAATTAATAAATAAATTTTAATTAATAATATTTAGATATATATATAAATCCATGCATAAAAATTATGCTAATTATTTTTTATTACAGATAATTATTTATATAAAAAAATCATAAATTTTAATTAATAATATTTACATACATAATAATAAAAATTAAATTCTAAAAAAAAAATTACTGTAGCAAATATATGTTGAAGGATGGGTGGAGTACGGAAAATGCTTCCATATAATATAATATAATATGTATGATATCCCATCACAGCCACATATCCTACTTTCCCATATTGGTTTCTGCTTTTTCTTTTTCATCTTCTATTCACTATTTATTTTCAAGAAAATGACTTTAACCAAACGTGTCACGCCAATAATTTTAGTGCATACTACTTGAAATTTGAATCAAGCAAGGTTTAGCCACAGAAGCAAGGGCACCCCAAAATAAATTAAACTATAAAATTTGAAAGATAGGCCTTTCCTTATTCCATCCAACACCGACAAGAAACCAAGAAGAGAAAAGAGAGGGATTTTAACCTTATGGTAAATTTCTTATAGACTTTTCACATGCAGCTTCCTAAGGCTAGAAGATTAGTACTTGAAGATGTGTATACATCTTAAAAAAGAAAAGGACACCAATATTTTCATGTTACGTGTTGGAGCCTCGGAGGTACCAGTCTATGAGCGATTTATTGTTTGTTTGGGAGATGGGTTTGATTCTAACAAGAACGGTTGTGAGAATCCTTCATAAGAGAAGGACAGAGGGATGGAGATGCCCTCTTAATTTCTTTCGTTCGTATTTGGTATTTGCAAGTGAGTCTGACGCGTGAACGTTATTAATGCATCTCGTTTTCCTAGAGAGATAAGTTGTAATGTATGCGCAAGAGAAAAGAAAGTGGGGAAATACAGAGCGAGATAGCAAATCTAGGAAATTTCACATTTTCACACGTCTCTTCTGACCTTATCTAAGCAATCTTTAGATTAACTACTGATGCTCGATGTGGCAGACTGGTGCTTGTGCATGCCCACCCGAAGAGGCAAGTAAGAATCTAAATCCAGAGCCACAAGAGGGAGAGAGAAAACTAACAGAAATTAAATTCAGCTGGGTGACTTAGCTAGCTTGACAGCATAATATAGGATAAAATTTAAGTTATTTTTTATATTCATTATATTTATTTTACTAATTAAATTAAGATATATATTTATTAATATTTTTTATTTTTTTAAATATACATATATCATAATTTAATTAATAAAATAAATATAATAAATATAAAAAATGTACCTAATTTTTATCCCATAATATATTCTTCCACATATGTATATCCCAACTTTCCGACTCCCAAGATATTTTCGTGGTTAAAATTCTTTTCCTTTTCTCTCTGTGCCCACAATTTCTTTTAACAAAAGATTGAATTTTATAGAATAAAGTATAAAATTCAAGTTTTCAATTCCTTGTTGATGTCAGAACATTTTACATTAATTTAATAAAAATGTGAATTTATTAAGTACAAATTCTTACATTTACCATGGAACTATATCAAAAAAATCCTGGCGACTTTAATTGAACTGAAATTGAATCTTGAATCAAGATAATCCTTGATTGAATTGTTTTTCTTATGCACAGAATAATTTTAGATTTGATTTGTCATTTGGGTCCACTTACTTAGCCTTTTAAAATTTTTAGGTCCACCTGTTTCGTCTCTATTTTCCCAAAGATCCACTTGTCTTTGCAGCATGAGGAAGATGTGTTTATAGCTTTTGTTTTATTGGAACGCATCAGAACGGCAATGGCATAATCAATAAGCACACCAATATTTTTTTATTAACAATAAGCACACCAAATGATGGTAGCTATAGACATGGTTATATAATGTTTAGAAAATATTAGCTCCGCATTCACACGGATTTGTATAATTTTTGAAATAATATTATTATATGGAAAGATAAAGTTTACGTTCTCGTGAACTTGAGTATTATTATTAGCTCCCCATTCATGATAACATATATAATAAAATGAGTTTTGTTAATTATTTAATAGTGTTATTCAATTGTGATTAGTTGTACTAGAAGTATATTACAACATCAAGTGAACTTTATTTGTAATAATAAGAGTTTAAATCTTAAATTATTATTTTAAAAAAATTATTTAACTGTCACTCTCAATTATGTAAGAATACTTTATTTAAAGATAAAAAAATTATTTAATAGAGTTATTTTAACGTGGTAGTAAAAATTTAATGTAATGTGATCCATAATTTTTTTCTTAATTCAATTTAACTGACCCATTTACATCGAAAGTTTAATTTTTTATACGTAAACCTCTTAAGTTGTGAAACTTACCTCACCAAAAAATTATAACTCATAAACTCGTGCTTT
This sequence comes from Ormosia semicastrata, assembly GCA_029884595.1. Taxonomy (NCBI): domain Eukaryota; kingdom Viridiplantae; phylum Streptophyta; class Magnoliopsida; order Fabales; family Fabaceae; genus Ormosia; species Ormosia semicastrata. Next base: position 18,114,026 of record JAQQTO010000037.1, on the reverse strand, counting down.
ATGAAAAAGGATACGTACTTTATCAATTAAAGTTACATATTTCTGATAATATTTTAATTTGAAAAACTTTTAACTCAGTGTTTACTACAGAAATTACTTTTATTGACAAAATTCATATAAAAATAATTTATGTTTGTAACCTTTTTTTTTTCTAAAAAAGCGTGCAAACCCCCATGCCACATGAGGGCCGGGGAGAAAGCACGTATGGTAGATACTTCCCTAAATCCCACAGTGTTTACATAATAAAATTTAATTAATTACCCACATAAATTTTCATTAAATAAATGGAATTAACAAGAAAAATCTGAAATTCAATTGACATTTCCGTGGGAAAAAATAAACAGAAAAACCCCACTCAGAACACATAATTCAGGGGACCAATTTTGATACTCAAATTTGCATGTTATTCTGGGATAATTCATGATTATGCTGTTTGATTAATATAATCATCATCAAAATTTTCAAGCATCTAAATTAAATTCACCAATAAAAGTTTTAGATCTGAATTAAGATTCCAAAAGTTAGGCACCGATTTTTTTTATTGTCTTCAAAACAAAGAGTATAGTTAAATAAGTTAATTTGGAAAGGGACAATTGTCTTTCTCTCCTACCTCGCTCTCCACCCTTTTCTCCATACGGAAGAAGCTAAAAGTGGTGATATCTTGTTGAAATAATTACATATATTCGATTGGCACCTCAGCTTTGAAAGGCAATAGCAGCTTCCCTTGTTTGCATCCAAAGTCAGTATAATGCCAATTAACACCACAGTCATTCCAAAGAATGCCAACCCAAGGCATGGCCTTTTTTATTGATTCCCTCCTTATCAATCTTCCCCTACCACCACCTCACCTCACCTCTCCACGGGTCCCCACGAGCCGATGGTCACGATAGAGAAACATTTAAGAGAGAGAGAATCTAACTATTAATTAATTCGTGATTAATTAGGGTCATTTTTTTGCTTCTAAGTGAGGACACAAAGCTATATAATTCAAAGCAATTAAAAGGGTCATGGGTCGTGCCCTCGTGCTCTGACTAGTGGTTTGAATGAAAAGATAGCTTAGCTCAGCTTTGCTTGCTAGCTAGCTACAACCAAACCATCACAACATGGAGCTCCCTATTGTCTATTGATGATATAAATGGTTGGCTTTGCATCATAGTCGTGGTTGCTAATAATCCTTTCCTTGTAGCAGTACATGTCGCTTTCTTTTGTACGTGTTCGCTCCTGAATTATATTCTTGCTTTCTATATATGACATAATTTGTTTGTTCACCAAGAAACATTGAAAAGTCGAGAAAACAAATTTAAGATTGCCAATCTCGCTCATCGATCCCTAGATGCTTTTCTATTTATATTTACATATTAAACAAAATACTTTTAGAGGCTTGAGGCTTATGGACGGTGAATATAAAATGCAGTTGAAAACGACAACAATTATGTTTAACAAAATCATAGGTCCATTTAGTGCAACTTAATTAAATTTTTTAATTTGTGAATAGTAAAGACTGACTACCCATAAAAGAAATCCTAGCCGCTCTCCCTCTGCAGCTCTAAGGGTGTGTCATTTTTAGGGGTGGTCACGCGTCGATTTGATTCGAGTTCAGTAAAAAAAAAATGTCCAAACTAATTAATTAAAGTTGGATCAATTTAAAAAAAATTCTCGAATAACCCAAACCAAACAAATCCGATTAGAGTTGAGCAGTCGGTAACATATGCATCATGACAATTTTGTTCTCTTTCCTATTTTTTTAGAAAATATAAATCATTGACCTTACTTTTCTTCCAATTTGTACAACAAATTAAAATTTGAGAAGAACAATTAATTTATTTCCCAATTCACTCACCATGAAATCATTAATTAATAAATCTTATTAAAGGAAACAAAAAACAACACAGCTACCAATGCCAGGTAATGTATTAAATAGAAATCATCACCATTAGTAATCAAACCAATACAAACACATTTACATGATAAACCAGACCCAACCTGTCACACTCATTCATTTATGGAACCCAAAGAACACAATAGATTGTAGTGGGGTCAAAGCCATATGAACTTCAGTATCAGAAAAAATTTGCTCTGTCTTCTTCTCTTGTGAATGCAATACACATGTTTGCTCTAAGTAAAAATCACAAGACTGAAATGTACAATCCTATAGCTACAGATGTAAAAGAAACAGGTGTAATAAGAATGAAACAACTTTCCAATCACAATATATAAACTAAGGCCATTTCTAAGATACACCCTCCAAAGGAGGGTGTATCATACACCTTATAACATAAGTCATTGATTTATTCATAAAATAAATCAATGGCTTGGATTAATTATAGGAAACCTGCTTAGAAAGTTTTTTTTTAATTTTTTTTTTCAATTTTTTTTAGTATTATATTTTTTTACATACTATCATCATCATCATTATCTACGATTCACGTTATACTTCTCGACTACCACCTGTCACCTTTGTAATTTTTTAAATTATATAATCGTATAAATATTATCAATTAAAATTTATAAAAAATTTAAAAAATACGATTATGATTTTAGAAAACTCGATCACTTCTAATTTTTTTTAAATGGTATAATCGTATAAATATCATTAGTTAAAATTTATAAAAATTTTCAACAGTAATAGTTTTAGAAAAAAATTTAGTATACACAGTTATTTATGAAAAAATATAAAGACTGACTGATATAATTTTAACTGATATTATTTACAGAGTTGTGTAATTTTAAAATATGTAAACAGTATTATTTTCTGGCATGAACAGTATTTTTTTCAGCGTGAACAATATTTTTTTCAGTGTGAAACGGTGTTTTTTCCTACAGTAAACAGTCTTGCATGATTTAAAAAAAAAAAAAAACCTGCTCAAAAAAAAGAAACCATCATTTAGGTCATTAAAATGGTGTATTATACACCCCAACTTAATGGGGTGTATATTAGCAAGCGCCTATAAACTAATAGTCTAATACAAAACACGATTGAGGGCATTACTTCAAAAAAATAGAAACAACAACTAAATAGTTCTACTTCCCAAGTAATAGGAAATTAATAAATAAGAACAAGTATAAGGGGGATATATGCACACATGAAAAGTTCAAGTAGGGCCAACCTGGAGGATTGTGATCACAATATGGCCACTTGAAGGACTGTAAGACATTTGAACAACAGGCGCACTAGTGTCAAGAGCAGAAATCTTGCTTCCTATTAATGCATCAAATTCTGCAACATGGAAACAAAACCAACAAGTAAAACAATTGCCAAAATCAAGTCAACAAGCAAAGAAATGCAGCATACAACAACAATAATTGAAAAATAGAAAAAAAAATTCAAAAAAAGAAGAGGAAAAAATGACAATGACAGATAGATTGCTAACTCAGATGTACTAACAATAGTTGTCAATACTCAATACGAAAGTTATTCATAACTAGGTAATTGTGATTTGTGAATATTTACAAGGAAGTGATAGCAAATTTGAGATAGCAAAACGCATTCCAAGAATAATAGAGAATGCAATAAAGAACCATTGGAATGCCATTAAAAGGAGATAGAATTCAAAGAGAAAGAACAAGAAGACGGTGAGCTCAAATGCAAAGCGACATTCCTCTATACTTCAAGACTATATCAGAAGCAAAACTCTAAGTAGCAGCGCTGCTATAGCTACAACTACCACGGCCTCTAGCTCCCAAACAACACCCTCCGAGGACCCTTCAGCAAACCAACTAAACCTTGTGTTCTTTGAACCCTCTAAATCAGAATTAGAATCAGCAATCACTTGTCAATGTTGAACTTGAAGCCTTTAAGCACTATGTGACTGAGTGTGTGTTGGTCTATTCCATCCAATACACTGATAACATGCACTTGGATGATAGTCTTCTCCCTAGAGAGACTCTTACTACCAGAAATTACCTTGCTTCTGATCTATATCTCTTTGACTTGTTTAATGTAGCTGCCAGTTCATCACTTTGCTTAGATTATGGGAATCAAAACCTGAACATGGATCTTCAGCTAGAGGATCAAGATTGTTCTAAAGGAAAGAATGAGATGGATTTGATAGAGTTTGTTTCTTCTTCTCAGTTCAAAAGTTTATGATTCTGATAAAAGATTATTGCAGTTTCTGATATGATGATTTCTAATTTGGATGTTAAGTTTGAACTATGCTAGTTATATTAATTGTTAGTATTATGCATGAATGAGATGATATAGTTAGTTTATGTTGTAGGGTGGTGGGGTATAGGTGTTTTTGGTCTTATTGTGAACAAAAGGTCATTGTTGTTTTGTTTGGACTAATTTCCTAATAGCATATAAAGTATTAATTATGCATTTGTCATCCATTAAAATTGAACTACATATTTCTTGTCAAGTCAATGCCATATAAGCTTTTGCATGAACCCATGTTATCTTGTCCACTGTATAATTCAATGACACAAGCCAAGAACATTTAAAATATATGATCTTACCTTACCTCATCCTCTTGCTCCTAAAATCACTAGCAACCTCAAGTTCTTGAAGTCCAAAAACTCCTGACATTTCTAATAATACAATAAAAGAATACAACATAAAATTAAAAATATCAAATGAATGAAATGATGAACTACATGTAAAATGAAAATGTTAAAAATTAAAAATTATGATTGTATACTTGATTCAACTTACTCAATTTCCTCCAATTGACTCCGTAGATCATTCACCTTTTTAGGAGGTCTCAATCAATTTTGGATATAAATTAAGGCCTCCACCGTGGTGGGATTCAAAGAACTATGTACGAAATGCATCAAGGATACGACCTCCAGTACTAAAAATAGACTCAGATGACACTATAGACACTAGAATTGCCAATATGTCCCTAGTCATATGAAAGAGAATATTGTACTTTGCTGACTTCCCTTTCCACCACTTCAAGATGTCAAACCCCTCATAATCATCTTCAACACCATCCTCCATATATCTATCCAACTCATTCTTCTTTTGTTCACCTTGCTTTTTCTTCAACTTCAACCTAAACTTGCCTTTCAAATTTAAATCACTCTTACTACTATCACCAACATTTGTTTGTGTGCTAACATCCGATGAATTGACACTAGAATCACGAATATCGGGAACAATGGGATACAATATAACATATTGTGTAAATAAGTTATTTATGAAATCTTTTAATATTTTCACGATATCATTGCACTTATCTTGATCATACATTTCACTAACACAAAATTCAATGTAATCTAACTTGTACCTTGAGTCAAGAAAAACAGCTACAAACAACAAAAAAATTAAATATCCATTAATATCTCAATACTTATCAAATTTCGCCTTCATGTTCATTGTCATTCTTTGCATGACAACGTCATCACTTCTGATCCACATAGTTAACAAATTTTGAATTTCACACAATTTATGGAAGAACTAATTAGATGTCATATGCAAAGAACTGAAAAAAGCAAGTGTGGCATCATAGAAAATCTTCAAAAACTTTATAAAAATACGAGCACGAATCCAATCATCATAATTAGGAGGTTCTCCTTTACCGTCAAGAACATGCAAGTAAGCTTGATCCTCATATTCAAGGCGATTAAATGTCTTCTCAAATTGTTCTGCCACTTCCATCATCAAGTAAGTAGAATAGTGAGTTGAGTTGGGTCGAACCCATGAATCTGACGTGTTTTTTTTTAAATTCTTGAAAAAAGGTTAAAATACAAAATCTAACAAATTAGTATCATAAGTTTCAATCTCAAATAAACTAAACATCATAAGTCAATAAATACATAACAAACTAACAACTAATAAGTCTTACTAAGTCTGAAATAAATTAAACAAAGTTAGTCTTAATTCAAATAACAAATTAGTCTCAAACACATACAATCGCATAACATCTCTACCAACAGTTTGTCTAAAAAGAATTTGGAATTGAGGTTGCATAACTTGAGCAAAACTTTTAAAGCATTCATTTTCAACAAATTTAAATAAAAACTCATTAATGATAATCATTTTAGCAAGTACAATCCTACACTCTAAGCTTACTCTTCTTCTTCTCTAGCGATACTATATTCATTATCTGTCCACTCTGCTCGTACCTATAGCTCTGCTTCCTGCTCTGCCTCCTGTAGCTTCCTTGCCCGTATGGTGCAGTTGTACTGTACCCAGTTGCACTCTCTCTTATGTTTTAGATTTACATGAAAAGAGCAGGGGAAGAAGGCTTACCTGCTGGGGTTGCGTGGAACAGAAAACTGAAAAAACCGCAAGAGGGAAGAGGGACATGTGACTGTGTGGTGGCGTAACTAGTTGTAGAGAATGACTGGTAGATGGGGTGGGAGAAGAAGCAATAGTCATAGACTCACAGCGATAGCGCAACCACTGGGACTGGGAGATCGGGTGAGAGAAGAAATAATGGTCACTGACTCAAGGCGCAAACACTGTGAGCTTGGGAGAACGGCTGCACTACAAAGAACTAGTTGCAGAGACTAATTGCAAATAAGAAAGAACTACTAGTTATGTTGGAACCAGTGGAGAGAGAGTAGATAGATAGTGTTTTGATGTCTTTTTCCTTTCTTACTTTGACCTCTATTTGTTAACGTATTTAAATGGTCTAATGTTATTTCTAACTATATCAAAGAGAATATTTATGAACCTTAAAAGTATTTTTCAAGTAAAATACATACTCTATTTGAACCACTTTTTAAAAAAAAAAAAAGTAGTTCAAATAGGTTAAGTTAGAAGTGTTCCAACTCGTAATCCGACCTATACATTATAGATTAAAATATTTTTAACTCGATATAACTCGCAAACTTAATCCAATCATTATTTTATGAATTAAATTAAATTAAAACTCGTAAATTCGTATGTCAACTTAACCGCTGAACACTTCAAAAAAACAAAGTAGTCCTTGTTAGGGATCTCGCGGTAAATGTGTTTCAGAAGGCTGGCAACGTAATTACGCTCCCAAATCAATGCACCAATCAACTATATCTCCTGGCACAGCTAGAAAAATAATAAGTTTTCTTTTGGTAAAACCTAGGACCTACTATGTAGGTCTGCATAGAGACCCTTTAATGTAGCGAAGCTCTTATAGGACTCCTTCAAGGAGTTCGGGGAGGGTGTGGGTTTGGGTGAAGAAAAATTGAAATAAAAAATATTTATGAATATCAAATTTTATTACTTTTTGTATATATATTCAACTTTTATCAATTAAGTTATCAATGGATTTGTTGCAAAATGATAATGTTGTTTTCATAAGCTTTTTACATAGATTCTTCACAAACTTGCAATTAATTAATTATTAAATAGATTTAATTATTTAATTACTTATAATTAATCATTTGTTAGGATGAGAGAGATAATTCTAGTAAATTTTTTTGAAAAGATTATACAAATAATTAATTAGTTATTTGTTAAATATATTTAATTAATTATATATGTATATAAAACTAATGAATTGAAGTGTCAATAATGGTTGACACAATTAATAAGTGTGATATATGTTAACTAAGTTGGTTATGATTCAAATTTTACATGTGTTCATTGAATTGTCTTTTATTTTATTTAAGTTATTATGATTGAATTAGTGGTGAGAGATTTAGGTAAATTGTATAAAATTATAGTTTTAAACCTAATGCTACCATTATACCAAATATTAAAGAGATTAGTAAAAGATTTAATTTATGATTTATTGTAAGTAAGTGACTAAGGGGTTAAATCTATTTATAGTTAACGCACATTAAAGATTATGCGTAAAAACTCTTTGTATAAGTAAGACTTTTTAATTTATTTTATTTTGAGATGTATAAGTAACCTTTCTATAGTCGCAAAATGAACCCATAATTATGTACCAAAATAAAATGAACCCATAATTCGGCGTCAGAAAAAAGAAATGAACCCACGATTAGGGCACCGGTACTTATCTTCAAGTTAGAGGGGCTATAAACTCGAAGGGTGACTTCTATATAAATATTTTGTGTTTAATTTTTATATGCATATAATATTTATATTATATATTAATATGTGAGAGATATTAAATTATTTTATATATGATTATAATATTTTTATAAAATATAAAATAAATTTGTAAATAAATTAAAAAAATTAAATATATAAAAATTAAACAAATAATTATACTACTTCTATTGGTATGAAAAAAAATCCTATTCGAATGCTATGAGGAAATTTTAACTCTGCCACCGGATCACCAAGCGTACAAAAAATTCATTTTATTAGTTATTAGAACTGGGAGGCTTCTACAATGCTATAAAGATGGGGTAGAGTATCGGAGCCACAGTTTTTTACCGTCAATAACAAGTTTGAAATCAGTATAGCTAGTTTCTATTTATTTATTTTTTGTTTAAGTACATGGTATTTATCTTTTTGTACAGTACTTGTCATTTGCTTGGGCAAGAGACATCGGTGGTTGGAGATCCAACAAAATTCATTTCTTAGGGTAAAAAGCTGAGATATAGTCCAACAAAATTCATTTTCTTATTTATATTTTTTTATTCAACTTTTATTTCTTATTTATAATTTTTTATTCAACTTTTCCTTTTTTTCCTACTTAATTTTTTAACACACGATTTTGGTGTATGTTTATTTCTAAAATGTACTACTAAATATTTTAACAACATTTTTTTTCTTATTTATTGAAATAAAAACTTAGATATAAACTTTCAACGCATATTACTCATCATACATATTAACACATATTCAAATATTTTTAGGTAACCTTATTTATAAAGGTGTAAATAAATTGAGTTATTCGTAAATTATTCTAATTCAATTCATTAATTATCCGACTATACTTGTTTGTTTAATTAAATAATCAAACTTAAACTTAAAATTAAGTTTGATTATATAAATAAGTCAAATTCAAATTTCATATTAAAAGTTCGTAAATAACTCATATATGTGTGTGTATATATTATTTATTTATTTTGTATACATAGTAAAAATCAAATAAAAAATTATAATTTTAAATAAAAATAAAGATAATAATAATTATTTATTATTATTACTAATTATACCAAAAACTTCTATAAGAAGGTTATGAATTTTTTATAAAATGGATTATGAATAAAAAAATTATTTTTAGTTTTAGTTTTTTATATTATTTTCAAACATAAAGATATTTACTAAATATTAATTTAATAAATTTAAATATTTTAAAGAGATATTTGATAATAAAAAAAGACGAGTTAAATAAGTCAAGTTCAAGTTTTATTATTTGTAAACAAGTCAAGTTCAAGTTTTATATTTAATTTGTTTAAATAAATGAGTCAAATTTAAGTAGTTTTTTTTTTTTCACAAGTCAAGTCTAAGTTACAAGTGCTTGACTTGACCAACTCGTTTACACCCTTATTTATTTACAATAAAATTTAGGTAACCTTATTTACAACAAATTTTTTTATCATCCATCACTCATATTACAATTCAATGTAATTTTCAGTGTTCCGTAGTTAGAGATGACAAAACAAGTCAACCCACCCCAACTCGACTCACCCTACCCTGGGTTGGCCAAAAACAAGGATAAGAGTGGTTGACCCATTTTTGTTATATAGGTTGGAGTGAACAACCTCTCTCATTTTGTGGTGGATTGACTGATCAACTTAGTTAGGTGCATTAACCCACCTAAAAAATGAACAAAAAGATGAGTTTGACAGATTAATTCGTAAGTTAACTCGTCTAATCTGACACTTAAAATCTAAAAAATATAAAAAAAAATTAACTCAAGAAATCAACTAACTTCATTTTACTTTAACCTACAAATTATGCGAGACAGGTTAAATTGATCCATCTAAAACAATGTATTTAAAAATATAACTCAACCTACTAATTTTGGTGTATTAAACAGGTTAGCCGTTGAGTTGGACCCATTTTATCATCTCTTTCTACAGTGATGCTTCAACGTTGTCATCACAAATTGAGGTGAGTTTTTGCAGTTCAGATTCATGCTTCTAAGAGTGTTTCAGTTTTACTGATATATCCTATGGCTAGATTTGCAAGCTACATATCCTGCGGCTAGATTTGAAAGGCAGATGCTTCTTACTTCTCTTACCCGCTATGCGGGTTACCTGTAATAAACTGGAGCCGTAGATGACTTTTAACCCACAATAAAACGGTGATGCAAAAGTGTGGCATCTATGCTCTAGCACTCTTTATAGCATTGAAAACGCCACCATTAGAACAGTCATGCTTGAATAAATTATGTGAGATGTACAGTACTATTTATCAATATGGTACCTGTGCTACCATCCGTTGGATTAGGGGACCACTGTCCACTGGCTTTGGGCATTCAACAAATTTTGTTCTTACCCCGAGTTGCTTTTGCTCTATCTTTACTAGTTCTAATTTGAGATTTTGGGAGCTTACAGTTACAGGTGGTTTCTTTATCGTTTGAGAAGGCAACACATCGAATGTGATCGATAATTTAACAAAAAAAATAAAATTAACTAAATTCTAATGCGGGGACTTCTCATGTAACAGGGTCAATTTTTTTTTTTTAACCCACTTGACTTCTCTACAAAGATTTTTACTCATTTAATTTTGATGGGCCCGAATCCAAATTCCCTTCAATCTCATTGAAATACATAAAAATCGACCCCCAAAAAAAAATTGAAATATATAAAATAAGTTAAATTTTCAGAGCTCACTTTCACAATTCAAATTCCAAAATTAGAGAATGAAACTTAATTATATGTTTCTTAATCTCAAAATCTACTAGCGAATTGATATCCCGGTGAAAAAAAAAAGAAAAAGTCCTCAAGACTTTGCCACGTTTCAAGTTCAATTAGCCAAAAAAAACAACACGGGCCAGCAAAATTATTTGATCTGAATTTATTTATTTATCTAATAATTTTAGCATGACCGCAGATAAAAAAAAAAAGACAATTTTAGCATGACCGACTATATGCTGATGAGCAATTTAGTTTTTGACTTTTGTGCAAATTTTATGTAAATTAACATTCACTTATGTGTGGGTGTAAGAAGAATAGCAAAAGGTGGTTTTTAACCTCATGTAAGCATCATTTAATAATTTTACTCCAATTTTTGTATTTTTAAATTACAAAATTATTTTTAATATAAAAATCAAACGCCTTTTCTATATAGCTATACTCGACCAGAATTACCTTGCAAAAAAAAAAATATCATTACCATGACATATATATAGACATTGAATTCAAACTAAATGTGGACAACGTCACCCATGACAACCATTAGGCATGTAAATGAGTTAGGTTAGAGTCTACGAAGCACAAATACGGATATAGATATGAGATATAATATGGATACAGATATGAAAATATATTAAATTTAAAAAATTATAAGACACGGACATGACACACACACATACACACACATATATATATGTTTTACAAACTTTAAAAAAAAATATTCATAATTCATTAATATCATTTTTATAAACTTAAATATTTATAATATATTAATATATGTCATATGTACCAATATTTACTACCTAATAAACTCCTCCTAAAAAATATGAAGCATAATTTCTATTGATGTTTTCTACAAAATTTCATAAATCAAGTTTTCCTAATAGAACTAATTATGTACAAGTATATGTGCATCTAAATAAAATTAATTAGACGAAATATTGATATGAGGCAAGCTTTGATGACGACGAAGTGGACGGCTTAGTACGAGCAGATGTAGAAGGAACAGATGAAAATAATGGTGTGTGAAAAGATAAAACTTAAAAGTCTAATAGTGGCGTACATAAGCCGTGTCCTAGACGTGTTCAAGCATGTCTTAAATTAAAAATTAATAATCTTTTTAATTAGACACATTCGGACACATAAGACACATATGTTGTACGAGTGTTTTCATGTGTCTGACACGGACACATGTTTGATACGCGGACACGTCATAAAAATAATGTATCTGTGCTTCATAGGTTATAGCATGTTAGGATTTGCCTTAAACAATTCATAAGTCAAGTTTCTTTTTTCTTTTTTTTCCCCCTAAACATAAAGTCTAAATCAGACTTATTATTTGACATAAGTTTGTTTAAAAAACAATTGACCTAACATGGCATGAAAATTATTTAAACATTTACTTTGTATTAATGCCTTTAAATAGGTCAACTAACTTATGACTTAAAATATGCGAACAGACCTAGGCCATAATATAGGCCAACGAACTTAAATATTGACTTTCAAGATATATAATAAGTTAAAAATATTTTATTAAAAAAATGTTCTATTGTTTATACAATTAATAAATAAATAAATATTATAATATTATTAATTATATATATATATCATATAATAATAATAATAATAATAATATAAATATGTCAGTTCATCAAATCTAAAAAAATATTTTAAATGCATGAGGCCTAGCATTTTAAGTTAATTTTTTTTAATTCTTAACCTAACTTAATTAATAGGTCTAGTCAAGCTTAAAACAAGCCAACCATGGCCTTGATGGACTACTTGGCTATTTCTTACCAATAGCAATCACTAGTGATGTCAAAATAGGCTAGCTCGTATCATGCCAACAACATTTTGGGTCGGGCCAAAAATGTTGTGGATTAGTAATTTACTAGTCTTGCCTGACCCTATGTAGGCTACAAGTTGGGCCGACACATCATGCTTTTTTTTTTGTTTTGTTATCAATACTTAAAAGAAAAATTATTTTTATGTTTAAACACTTTTTCTTTTCTTTTTCATAGTTTAAATTCTAATAAACATAAACTAATTTTTTTTTGTGATGAAAATATTAATTTATATTAAAAATTTAAAAAAACTTTATATATCATATAAATTACAAAATAATAACCTAATTAAAAACTAAACATTGAATTTACAGACCGAACCAGCATATTAAAGACTAGCCCGTGTTAGACCGAATTAAAATCGAGCCTTCCATTTTTACATCAAATTTTTTGGCTTAACCATCTATATTATCAAGAATAAAGATCATTCTACACTACTTTTAGATGTGTAGGATTATTGATACCTTTTTTAAAGATGTTAGTTAAGTGAAAGAAAATAATTAAAAAATAAGTATAATGAATGATATTAAAAAGTGTATAAAAATATGTGTATATATTATTAATAATAAAAATATCAAAATTGTATTATCATAGATACCGTTAGCCCATTTTGATACTCCCCAACAATCATTCATCAAACATTTGAAAGAAGACTAAATTCAATTAAGAAACAAATATTTAAACAAACAATTATGAGATAACTGCTTAACTAACTCATGTTAATATTGAAATTTAATATCATAGACAAATTTGATTACACAGTACAATATCTAGAATGGGATGATGTATGCATGGGGCCTATATGGATGAGATGGAGAATAAGGGCCTAAATAAAAGTTGTGCCCAGTAATGAATGTGTGGTAAGTGGGGGTTGAGTTTGTAGAGGGAGATGGCTTTGAATCTTTTGCAGCAAATACCGAGTGAGAGGGGCTCCACCACCACCTCCCCACACTTTGATGTTATTTCCTCATTACCTCTCACGAGTCCCTTTTTACTTCCCTTCTTTTTCTCTACCTATCTCTCTCTGCGCTCTGTCTGCGCCGCTGATACTTCTTGTGACTGCCATTATCATCATCAGAAACGGAAGCCAGTGTACTAACACACAGGCTCATAAATTATAGCATCACTTACCTTTCCCATCCTACACTGACAATTCCATAAATATATAATTCGCTACCTATTTTTGAGACCATTTTTTGAACATATCTTGTAGGCCTTTTCGAGGTGGACCAGTCATGAGTCCTCTTTAGTTTGATTCCATGCGTTAAAGTCGAATCATCGTGAAATGTAAAATTTCTAAGCCAATATTGCATTCGTTTGTACGACAAGAATACATGCATTAGGAAGCTAAGTAGTTAACAGGTAGCCCATCAGGTTTTACTTTATATATGTTGTTGCAGCTAATTACTTAATCGCAGTGTTTCTTACGGTCTTACCTCGTGCGGTAGGTGTATTACCTCATAATAAACCCATCAAACTTTACTAATATTTAATTGTATAAATATATGGTGGTTCTTCGCTCTTCCATAAACCATAAACTTCCACACTTTTGCGCGCCATGTTAAAGACAGTTTTTGCTAATCAAGCCAAATACAAATATAAGCATTGATTTAAGAGCTAACATATAAAAATGTTTATTTAATATATATTAACAACAATATTATTTACACACTTTTTTTTACAAATTAATTTGCATATTATTTTTATACAGTATTGTTTTTTATAGATAATAAAACTAAAAAAAATACACATTTTAATGCATTTTTGATTTTTTTAATTTAATTTTGATGTATTTTTAATATAAAAAAATTTAAATTGTCATCAAATAGATATGTTACCATATCATTTAATGAATATAACATCATATATAAGTTTTAACTTACTAAATAATGTGTAACAATTGTAGTGTACAAATAACAAAATTAATACATTAATGCGATTTATTAATATCCATCACTAGCTAATAGCTATATAACCATTACACTATCTTCACACCTTTCAGAATTTTTTTTTTTAAAAAAACGAGAATTATGGATTGATAATGGGTTCATCTACAAGAAAATAGTTGGAGGAAAAATTTTTATATACTCTGATATTTCACTCAATCTAATAAGAACATAATATATGAATGATATTATCATACATGTGGTCGGATTAAATTTAACATATTATTTAAAAAAAAATTAAATCAAATCTCAAGTGTTAGAATACCTTATAATTCTTCCGCGGGAGAGCCTGTATATGTAGTGTGTACATGTTGATTGGTCTGGTTTAGGTGATATCTCACTTCACTATCTATGTAGGGCACAAACAAGTGTGAGTCATTAATTTTAAAAAAAGAAAAAGATTAGTGCGCGGTATATTTTTTCGTAATAAATTGTGATAAGATATCGGTTTTTGCCACCAACTAATTCAATATAATCACGTATTTAAGTGCAAATATACATAGGTTATTATTAGTTGTATCATGACCATAAACAGATAAAGTTGTATATAAGAATGGCATGGAATGAACCGTTGAAAATTTGACGCTCAAACCTCAAAGAACTTGTGAGTTGTGATAATAGAGTGAGGAGGTGGATTAGACTAAGTGGTGGGGTGTAGCGAAACAAGTTGACGCCAAGTACCGAAAAGGAACCTAAAAATTAATTGTGATGCAAAGAAATAACAACAAAGACAAAGTGAAGGTCCAGAAGGAAAAGCGGAAACCCTAAAAAAATGAAAGGATTTTAGTTTGGGTTGGAAATGTTTGGGTCAAGAAAAAATACTTAAATACCCCAAGAGTAATATTTTTAGCAGTTTTTTATAACTGTTTAGATTTATATAATATTTTATTTTTAACTTAATGGCGGCATATATGATTATTTAGTACCATCTATTATGTTTTTAATGGAGTAGTGTAGAGTAATTCTTTGAGTTTGTAAGAGTTTATCGGCTGGATGAGGACTAAAGAACAATGTTAAGCAAAGTTGTTGTCGTCAACCAAGAAATGAAGAAAATGCGCTTCGCTTCATAAGTTATAACAATTAACACCTCTCGAGGATTACTAACATAAATACTTTTCTTGATAATATCGTTATTTTTATTTATACTAACCTGCATAATATATAATAAATTAATTTCATCTCAGTGGTTCCTCATTTATTGAAAAAAATAGACGTCCCTCATTTTTTTCCGTATAATATTATAATTAAACATTATATAGTTGGTAGTATCAAAAAATATATTTCGACGTATGGATAGTTATTTAGTAGTTACTAAAAAATTGACCAACAAAAATTTGAAGATAAAAGAAATTATTATGAGTAATTATCAACGGTTATTAGTAGTTAGAATATTTGATTATAAATATTAGTTTATACAATGTAATATAGACTAAAAATTGTAAAATTTCTCCACACGCATAAGATGATTAAACAAGTACACTATAAGTTTTCAACCACCATTTTCATTCAATCAATTATGCTTCCTTTTATTTCAATTACAATTCTTTATCTCATAGGATCTTTAGATGTTTTTCATTGTTTGTTTACTCTTTACATACTTCCTTTACTTGCTTCTATTTTTTTTTCAATTAAGTCAAGTTTGTTATATTGTATTTTATTTTGAGATCTTTATTATTTTCTTTATATGTTTTCATTCATTTACTTGTCAATTTTGATTATATTACTTTTATTTATTGTTTTTATTTTCATTTTATTTTTATTTCTTTGTTTGCACTTGTTTAATTAGTCTTTATTTTTTATATTTGTAATCTAAATTATTTAATTATTAAAAAATTTATAGAAAAAATGATTCTTTTCCAAAATTAAAATTATAAATTAAATTGTTGAATAATTAAAAAAATTCAAACAAACAATTGTAGTTTCCACAAATTTTATTTTTTATATTATTATTTTAAGATTACCGAACGCAAGACGTTGGGATTTATATGGAGCATGCGATAATACAATGTAGAAGATACGAAACACTTAGGTACAGACGAGACAGATAATCGATTATAAAAAATATTTTATACTTAGATATATTAGTTAAAAAATAATTTTAAATTAATATGTTTTATTTAAGTAATATAAAAAATTATTTTTATGTATTAAATTATTAAAATAAATATAAAATAATTAAAAAATTATTTAATTAATTAAAAAATTATTTAATTGAGAATAAAATAATATTTATATCTCTAAATATAAAAAATAATTTATAATTTAAAATAAAAAATTAAAATTTTAGCATCATAATTTTTTTTAAATATATTAAATTTTATATAAAAACTGAAATTAATTTTATCAATATAATTAAATACTGTTACAATAATTATTTCTTTTTAAAAAGCTATTGAATCATTACCAAACACGCACTAATGAGTAGGGGTGTAAATTGGTTCGGATAATTGATTAATTTGATTAATCTAAATCGAACCAATTAAATTGGTTCGGTTTGGTTTGGATATATTGATTGGTTCGGGTAAAATCCAAACCAATTAAAGTTTAATTGGTTCGGTTCTCGGATTTGAAATTTCAAAACCGAACCAACCCGAACCAAACCAAATCATATATTTATATATTTTATTTTTAAAAAAAATTATGCTACAATATTTTTTGGCTACTACTTGTTTTTCTTTATTTTTTGTAATATTTTCTCAGTTTTCAATTCCTAAAACATCGTTTTCGCTTCAATATAGAAGGCAAGAAAACTCTTTCTTTGCCAAAATGTTGGTTCTCTACTTACCATGACCGTAGTTCACGGCATAATCTAGTCTATTCTAAAAACTCTTAGAGAGGTGAGAGACTTGAAAACTTTGGATCTTTCCTTCAACCAACTCTCTAACCATTCCTATTGAACTTCAAAATTTACATGTCATTCAACTTTTGAACCTCTCTTATAATGATTTAGAAGGAACCATTCCAATGGTGGAGTTTTCCAAAAACTTTCTGTCCATTTAGAAGGTAATAAAAAATTTTGCTTGTATTTTGCATGTGAGCCTCATGTAAGCCATGTTTAAAATACATGTCGAAACATCATTAGAAGCGCATGAGTAACACCGATATTATGTCTAACAATTTGCTTGTTACTATACATAAAGAACGAGAAAAGTGAAAGTAAAAAACAACATCATCTAAACTTGAAAGCTTGGAAACGATGAATTGACTTTAAATTTCTAGTATTGACTTTAAAAAATGAATTTCTAGCTTTCTAGTTTATGAAAAAGTAATGGGAGCTTGGAAGATTGGATTAAGGGAAGAGAAATCATGCAAATGAAAATGAGTTGAACCTTATGGAGAGATCGAATATAGATATTGATCTTTGCTTGTATTTCGATTACTCGCATTGATGATAAAAGTTCCTATCAGCATTGTGATTTGAAGCTAACAACATTCTCTTGGATGAAAATATGGCTACAAAGGTTGGAGACTTTGGATTATTGGGTTCTTGATTCAAAGTTTAACTAATCAAGTCTTCATTAGCTTCACGCTCGTCATTAGGAGTTTAATTGGTTACATATATACCTTTAGTAGTCTCACAACTTTCTCTTAATTAAATAGTAGTAGTATACAACTTGTCAGGTTAAATCTCTCTTGAAATTTTTTTAACTTATTCAAATATAATTTCTTAATACAAATATCAATATGTTTTTTTATTTCCTCTTTATGAACCTTTTAATACACATTCTAAAATATGAAATAATTATTAGTGTTCAAATTAATAAGATTGATTCTATTTCTAGAAATTTTTTCATTAGTTTATTTTGTATTTTTTTTATGAAAAACTAATTATTTAGTTAATTTTTATATTAAAAAAATAACCAACCCGATCACCCGAACCAAACCAATCCATAAATGTTCGATTCGGTTTGATTCGGATTTGACTATCAAAAAATACGAAAACCGAACCAAATCAAACCAATTGATTTTGATTGATTCGAATTTATTTTCTCTCAAAAATCAAACCAAACCACCCACTTACACCCCTACTAATGAGTTATATCATCTGACTTATTTCTCAATCCTAACCCCAAGAATAAGTTCACCAGCGTCGAGAAACCGAAACCAAAACCAAAATCATAACCAAAATAAAATAAATAAATAAAAATACTTTAAATTGAGATGCATAGCATAATGATCACTGATGTGGCTCACCGTACCTTCAATTTTTGTTGTGGGAAAACAACCCGTTTGACCCGGCCCTCACGCATTGACTCCATATTTAATTTATACATTTTTTATATTGTTATCATTAGTAATATATACTTTTTAATATTTTTTAATATTATTTATTATATTTATTTTTTTTATTTTTATTAAATTTGACACTCTTTAAAAATATATCAACAATACATATACTCATAAAAAATATATAATAATCTTTTTTCTAATCCATTATAATTATTTCATATACTATTTCTCCACATTCAGAATCAACAATCTAGAACTTACTAAGCTAAAAAAAAATCTAGAAATCACTAACTAATTTGATTTAACCGATTTAAAATGTTAATGAGCTCCTCCCATCCTCCATCCATTATGTTAAAATTATGGCTTTTTTGTGCTTTATTTTAAGAAATTTTATTATTTGGTATGATAATAATAAAATAATTACTTTTTCATAATAAAATGAATTGGTACTTATTTTTTGTTATAATATTCTAAGTTTCATGAATTCAACATAAAAACAGATTGAAATAAAAATATTTTAAGTGAAATAAACATTAAAATAAGAATGATAATTTTATTTATATTCCAGTGCCGTGAGATTTAATTTTATATACTAAATTTTCTATTTTCTCTTAGGTCATCTCTATGTAATAGAGGAGAAGGAAGCATTATTATGGAGATTGGTAATCTTAAGGTGTTATAGGTTACCCTGTTCCATTGGGGGACCAAAAGATAAATTAAGAAAAGAAATGAAGGCGTCAGAGAGCCGAGTTCATGTATTAGGATTAGGGAAGGCAACAAGGCAAGCCAGACAGGTTGCTGCCTTATTAACTGTTTAAGCACCAACATTATGTACTGAAACAATAAACAAACTAAACAATGCACAGATGGAGAAAAGGAAGGGTTGTCTTGACTAAGAGGGTTAAGAAAATTGTCTCCTAGAGAGGGATTTGGAACCTCTCCGGTTGTGAAAAAACTGGAGAGGAGTTCAATCTTAAATCTCACTTTTAATAATTATTGTATTATATTTATTTTTAATATTTTATTATGTAAAAGTTTAATTTGAATGGTTGAGATGTTCTCCAGTTATTTTTCAACTGGTGAGAATCCAAATCTCCTAGAGAGAGAGTCATTTCTGTCTAGCAAGACTGTAATATTAGTGTGCAAAATTAATTGTAGTTATTAATAAAATTAAAATAATAAATTTTAAATAAAATACTTATTTAATAAATATTTTAAAAACACTTGTTAAATATTCAAGAAATATAAAGTATTAAATAAAAATATATTTAATGTATTAAAAAATTTAACTTTTTACTTAATACTTTATTTTTTATTCCTTAAAAGTATTTATTAACAAAATACTTAAATAAAAAAATAATTTTTAATATATTAAATATTTTATTTTTATTTAAAATTTATTTTTTTTTTTTTTTAACATATGTGCTTAACAAAACTTTAAAATAATTAAAATAACTAATAGTAATGAAAAAAAGAGAGAGAAAGGCAGAGCTAGCCGCCGTAAAAAAAAAGGAGCAGCTAGCCGACCTTCTTTGTGGGACCTAAGGAAAGACAAACTGCGTGATGCCATTCCAAGCACTCCCTTTCACATTTCATCCCTCTGCTTCCTTTTTTCCTTTTTTTCCTTTTTTCGGTGGCTTCTCTCTTTCTTTGTCACTCTCCTCCATTAATTAAAGTTAGAAATCCTTCCTTGATTTTTGGGGAAGATCACCCTACACCGGCTTCAATCTTTTTCTTCTTTGTGGGATTCACTCACTAACCTTAAATTATACTACCAACTAATTTTCACGGCTACTTAGATAGTAGTAGCAAATAGTCCATGACTCCGTATCATTCTAACAAAAATAAAAGAAGTTAAAAAAGAGAGTACGTAAAAGGAGTGTCTTAATAACATTTGATAAAGAAGTTAGAAATACTTTTTTTTTATATATAATATATGTTATTTAAGATTTCTATACAAGGATTAAAAAATAAATTAAATACCTTTAGTTTCAAAGAAATATAATTATATTTGATTAAATTAATCTCTCAATAATTAGCAAAAAAAATCACTTCATTAATGTTCTCTTATTTTATTTAATGGAAATACCAATAAATAAGGATAAAGTTTAAAAAAAAAACTAAAACCTTCTTAATTTTCAAAAGTGATAGATAAAATGGAAAAAAATTTCTCTCTAAAACGACAGATATTATAGACTGGAAAGAGTAAAAAGTATGAAATGAAAAGTAAAACATTTAATGCTTTTATAAATTTTTTAAAAAAATTACTTTCATTTTTATTCTTTAACAAGTACATTTAGTAAAACACAAAAAAAAAAACCAATGTTCATAATCCCAAATTTTTAATCATCAATCATGGAATCAAATTACCATCAATTGTAGACTTTCTTTTGAATATATATATATATATAGATCACTTATTAACATCTTAGGATTATAATTTGCACACTCTAAATCTTAATTTAGGTAGTGTTAAATATATGGGAATTGAGCAATTACTTTAGTACTCGCATATGCATATAAGCATACATCAAGAGTGCTTAACAGCTTAATTTGTCGATGCACCATGTGTATATTGTGAAATCTGTCATCCTCACCCACAACACATTATAAACGCGAGATTATGTGCTGTAATTATAAAAAAAATAAAGTTGTGTCCTGACTAACACTTATAATTTTTAGTTTGATGATAAGCGCTTGATCTAACATATGGTAACAGAACAAAGTTACAGGTTTGAGTCTTCCGGGTGTCGCTAAGGGATGAGATTGTTGGATTTATTGGAGCATAACAATCACCATAAGATTAACATGTGAGTATGGGCATATATCAAGAGTATTTGACAGTCTAATCTACCGTTGTGCCATGCGTGCATTGTGAAATCTTTCACATCCGCCAGCAGTACATTATAGATACGGAGCTATGCATTGTCGTAATAAGAAAATAAATTTGTATTCTGCCTAACAATTATAACTTTTAATTTAGTGATAATGGCTTGATTCAATATGTAATAATATAATAATTGAGTAAACATTATTTTGGATATCAAATTCATAATTTGGATCAAAGTGAAATAAAAAAAAAACTTTTTTATTAGGTCAAATCATGATTTACAAATTATACATAATGCGAACATGACAATACTTACATTAATTATTCATACTCGTTGCTTGAAATTTTGATCCTAACCTACCCATATCTTTCTTTATTTATTTTGTTCTGGCTAACCTACCCATGTCAAAATAGCTTAAAAGTCACGAACTATTAATATTACCTAGTGAAGATATGCAATTACTCCTTAACAACCGCTGGTGTTCATTGGATTTATACTTTTTCGCAAGATGCATGTTCGGGGAAATAGTATTTGCGTCATGTGTGGTGTAGTTTATTGTCATATTTAACAAATTTATTTATTTTGGTGAGCTTTGATTTTACTAACGTTATTTTATTTTCAGAACCTGAGAAAACTGCGATTTTTTTTTCAAATTTGATATCTGCATTTTTTGTTGTTCCTTTAATTAATTTTTACTGACTTAAAGTCATTTCTTTAAGTATACAAAATATAGCATTACTTATGTTGGTATACATATTAAATATAATCCACCACCGCCTCTCCAAAATAAAAGAAAATTAAATTATAGATAACAGTAGAAAATTGCATTTATGTTAGTTATAACTTTTTTTCCTTTCTCTGTGGGTTAAAGTTTTTTAATTAATGAAATGGAACGAAATAAGTGGGGATGAATTAGAAAAGAAATAAAAAGAATGGAATATAATTATTATTTTTTTTATTTGAAAGTTTCATTAACGGAACGAAACGAAACTTCATTACTCATGTGTTTCTTCTATTCCATCTCAATTTTGGGGGAACAAAAGTTAAACATTTGAGAGAAAGAGAAGGGAAACGGTTCTCCATGTATTCTATTTTCTTCTCATATATTTTAAAATTCTCAAACAAATAAAGTTATTTCTCTTCCTCTCATTCTCTTTCTGTTCCTCTCATTACCTATCATCCAAACATAGTGTTAGATTATGTTTGGATTAGTGAGATTGAGTGAAATAGATGAAAATGAAATGAAATAGAGATATATTCTATTATTTAGTTATGTTAAAAAATGTTAAAATGTGATGAAAGTAGATGGGATGGATTCAATCACATCTCGTAAAAAATCATCAATTTTCTTCCTCTCAATTTGGTGGATATGAAATAAAATCATCTTTTTTTATTATTATTATAATTAATATTTTATCTCATTCCATAAAAAATTATTAACTTTTCAAATAATAGAATTATAACATTACTCCATTTCATCTTAAAATATCCAAATAATGAAATAGTATTTTTATTTCATTTTATTTCATATCATCTCATCTCATCATATTCTATTTCATTTCATCAACTATTAAATATCCAAATATAACTTTAACCAATCATAACCTACAAATTAAAGAATCAATAATAAATCTAATTCGTTTCGGGAAAGCATTACTGAGATCTGAATAAACATAAAAGTTGTTGATTTAATTCATATATGATATATTAGAAAATGAAAATAATTCGTAAACAGGCCAACCCCTGAGTAGCCACCTGGTCAATAAATTTGAATTACACTTTGGTGAATTTCTTAGGATCATACTATAAAAAATACTTTTATGAATTCTTTAATTTCAGCATAAATTACTTGTCTTTAACTTGACAAATAAAGTGAATTAGTGGAGGTGCACGTAAGTTAGGTCAAATACTACTTAATTGCAACTAAAAAATCGTAATCAAATAGAAAAAAAAGAAGGGTTTTATTGGTTTATAAAAAAAAGTCAAAATAGTCAAATTTGTTTTAGCTAAATTATGTCTGGTTTGAAAGTTTCTCTTTCACTGCTGTGCGTTACTAATGGGGTTAAAATTTGCTACGTTAGTTTTGGCTATTTGAAATAGTCATATGTGAAATCCTTTTCCAAGAAGTAAAAAATTAGCAAAGAAAGAGAAATCAATATAGCTCATCCAATAATGCAATTCGATCGGGGATATTCTGATCTGTTCATCAATTTATAAGATAAGAGTTACGAGGACACATAGCTGTTAAGGTTTGAACATTCAAAATCTATTAAAAACTCAACGTACGTTTGTCATTAACATTGGTTTTTAAGATTTAAGAATGAGAAAGAGCTAAATACAACAAGGGGGCGCGGGGACAGATAATGTAGTTATATAAAATTATAAATTGAATTTACTTAAATTGGATTCAATTACATATTTTCCCTTTTGAATAATCCTAATATGACTTGTTTCTATCAGTGATCGGTTAAGCGCTTTATCAAAATTATTAATTTTATCAAACAGTGTGTTAAGGCATATCAATTCAATTCGATTTATAAAAGGAAATCATATCAAAGGAAAACCAAAATTATATTCACATTTTCTTTTCAAACCCCCTGTGAGGTGTCATGTTGGAAATAAAAATATATATATCGTATTTGAAAATGATATAAACAAGAAAATCGGTGGTAAAACACCTACTACATTTCAACCTTTTAAACTATTCAGAGTGACATAACTTTGAAGAAGCTGATCAAGTGAGCATAGGTCAATGACAAGAGCTGTAGGTGATTTAGATTAGATTCCAATAAAAAGAGCTATTATTCCACCTGGGAATGCCCCATTTTTCTGAGAAGTTATGAAACCTCTCAATTATCCAAGAGGAAAAAAACCAAATACGGATAAGGAGTTATTTACCATTAACTGACTTTCATTTTTTTTGTATGTATGTATTGTATGTGCATAAAAAGAATATATTTTTCATGGGATTTATTTAGAAAAATTGAAGCAAAGCAAGGGAAAAACTAAAAAGAGGTTGTGAAGAATGCAAAGCTGGCGCGAGACGCATGGGCCATATACAAACAATTCCAGCGGCAGCGGTAGCGGCAGAGACCTGCACACCCCAACAACAACTACAACTCAACAACAATACATCACCCATTTACCAACGCCTCGTTCCTTCACACACTAACCCACGCAAACCCCCTCTCTCTCTTAATTCTTACACTTTAGTATTTTCTATTGATTAATTATTATATGGTTAACTGTTTACGAGGATCATTTTAAAATAATAGTAGCAATAAAACTAAATTTGGTAATATTTTCTGATAAAGTATTTAAATAATGTTTGTGTAAGCAAAGCAATAATAACAAAGGCGACACTAGTTCTGGAGAAAAGCCAACTTCCTCCACGCGAAGAAGAAGAGAAGCAAAGAAAAAAGAGAAAGAAAGGAGGAACAGAATAAGGTGTCTCTCTCTTGGACTGATTCTCTTCAATCGCATCTATCTCTTCCCCACCTCTACTATTACTCCTTTCTAAGGCAAAGTAGGTGAAAACAAAGTGTAAGAAAGAACGAAAGAAAGGCAAGGATGGTGGTGGTGGCGTTGGTGGCCTCTCAACACACATGATTTGTTCCATTTTCTTCTGATTCCCTTCTCTTTCTACGTATTTCGACTCATTTATTTTATTTATTTACTTTTGGTCCACCCTCTCATTGAAGAGTCCGCCTTGGCGCATAGGAGCATCTTTCTTTCTCTTTCATTCTTGTTATGTGTTTGCGATTATTGACCTGCCCTTTGCATTGCTAAATACCCTTTAATTCTCTCATCCATTTCCCACCTTGCTAGCTACCAGTGCCATTATATTCCTTTCTCTTTCTCTCTTTTTCTCACCCCTTCATATTCTCACAAACCCAACTCAACAACACTCTGTCCCTTAACCTTCTTTGTTCCAATATAATTTATTTATCTTGTGAACTGTGATGGCTGTTCAAGCTCAATACCCATCCAATGTACTCCTTCTAAACAGGTTTGCATTTTCTTTCTTTAGCTAAACCTATTGTCCTTGTTATTGCACATACCATCAATTCTGATTGACTATTCCAATTTCTAATAGCAAAAACGGGCAAGAAGGACATGACTATTCACTACAACCGCAACCTGGAGGACTCCTTGATCAATCCCATATGTTACTCAACAATGGAGGTACGTTCAATAACCTTTATGTTTTTTTTTCTGCCCAATTAAGATTATATGCGATTGAATTGAAACCAATAATATATATGAAAATTCCCATATCAAACAGCTACTAATTCTCGCAAGAGAGGAAGAGAAGCAACAGCAGCCACCGGGGTTACCCACACAGCCCCTAATGTTCTCAATCCATTAATGTCTTTGCAATCCCAGCCTCCTCAACCTCAGCTTATAGACCTCACTCAACTCCATAATCATCAACAAAATGTGGTCTCCACCGGCCTACACTTATCCTTTGGTGACCAGCAACAACAAAGACTTCAATTGCATCAACAACAACAACATGGGTGTCACTCCTCTGCTTCATTATCTCTATTATCCGAAGGCTTGGCCCCTCAAATCAAACACCAGCGAGACGAAATTGACCAATTCCTACAAGTCCAAGTACAATTTTTATTATTCTTTTTAAATTATTTTTCAAAATTTTCTATTCTCATTGGAAAAAAAATGGAAATTTTAGTTTTTTAGAACTGGCAATAAAACAAAATGTAATGATGAATGGTGGATGGAAATTATCAGGGAGAACAATTGCGGCGGGCATTAGCGGAGAAGAGGCAGAGACATTTTCGGGCACTGCTAAGCGCAGCGGAGGAATCAGTGGCATGCCGGTTGAGAGAGAAGGAAGCCGAGGTTGAAAAAGCCACGCGCAGGAACGCAGAGTTAGAGGCGCGCGCGGCGCAACTTAGCGTGGAGGCGCAGGTTTGGCAGGCCAAGGCCAAGGCCCAGGAAGCAACCGCCGCTTCTTTACAGGCCCAACTGCAGCATGCTATTATCATGAGCGGAGAAAAGAGGGTGGCCGAGGATGGTGGGGGGCTATCGTGCGCCGTGGGCGTAGAAGGCCAAGCCGAGGACGCTGAGTCAGCTTATGTTGACCCGGAGCGAGTCGTGGTGGTGTCGGGTCCGAAATGCAGAGGTTGTGGGAAGCGGGTGGCTTCGGTGGTGGTTTTGCCGTGTCGGCACCTGTGCGTGTGCACAGAATGCGACAGACATTTCCGGGCGTGCCCCGTTTGCCTCACCGTGAAAAATTCAACCGTTCAAGTCTATCTATCTTAGTGCCATTTCATATGCATGTCCATAGGAATTCAGGGCCAACACCCCCCCTCCCCCAAAAAAATAAACGTAAAATCTAATAAAACAAAATATAATAATGTTACATTTTTTGTTTCTTTCTTTCTTTTTTCTCTTTTTATGCATCGAGGGGGGATTTTTTGTTTTTATTGTACATGGTGGTGGGGAGGTTGGATTTGAGTCAGGTAATCTGGCCGTCTGAGGCTCAAGATTTTTTTTTTTGTTACATCTTATGTTCCTCCTCTGGTGAAGAGTTACCTAGGTGATGTACATGGCCACATGGGCAGTGGCATTTTCATTTTTCTGGGTTCTATCGCTCTTTCGGAAATTTTATTGAATTGATATTAATATATTCTTTCATTGGATATATACTTGACCCTGATGGCTTTCCAAATCCAAAATGTCGATGTATTGTTGTCTCTATTTTGATGTCGGAATCTTGAATAATTTTGAAAAGCTTCTTAAAAATTTAGCATCCATATGACGTAGGATGCTTATAGCACTAGGATTGTTTGTTAAGAAGGAGCATTAAGTTATGCTAATTTGAAGTTTGATTTTCATTTTTGCATGGAGGGCATTGCTCGGGTGAATGGTTTTTCAATTGTCAATTTGACTGATATTAATATTTATGCAATTGTTAAAGGTACTACTGTTTTACAGACATGATTTTTGAAATTATATTGCATTCAGGCTCCAAGCACCATTTTACAAGGTGTAGTAGGTAAGTTGAACAGAGGATAGTTTCGATTTGTTGGAACGATTTGATTTTGCAACTGACCCAAATGGCTGTCTACATTCCAAGGACTCCCCTGTCGGGTGGGAATAGTGCAGTGCTCATAATTTCAGTCGGCATTAATTTGTTAGCAAGGCTTTTGGGTTTTCTTTTCAAATTTCAATTGAAGATCCCACGCGGAATTGACAATAATTGATAATTCTTTCATAATAATTTTAAATCTTATTAATTAATTTTGTTACTTTTTTAAAAAATAAAAAAATATTAAACATTTATGTTTTCAATACATTGAATATATTTATTTTTTTATTTAATTCTTCTTCAGAAACTATTAGAAAATTATTAAACAAATCTTTTAAAAAAATATAGTAAAACTTTTTTATTATTGTTTTAAACAAAAAATTATGGTCAAAGGTGACCGATCAATCCTTGTTTCAGGACAAATTTTTAAGTTTAACGAATGTTGGACCCTATTTGAAATCCAAGTTTACTTAGTTTGTTAGCTCTTGCATAGCTCAGAGTTAGGGGGCTATAGAATGTAGCTTGACTTAAGGGGCATATTACTTTCAAATCTCTAATCTCCTAGAAGGGTTATTTATTTATCCTTAGATCTTTAATGAATTGAAATTTTTATGCATTTTATCAAATTAAAAGTATATCAATAATAATATTTTTATTTTTATTTTCACATCACTTTTTATATTATTTTTTATATAATTAATTACATCATTTTCTTTTTATTATTTTTTCTTATTTAATCACAACTATTTAAAAATAATATAAAAAATAATATTTTAGAAAAAATAGTGTGATAGAATCATTTTCTAAGATAAATATACACTTATTTATTTACTTTAAAAGCAAACTTATTATAGAAGAATCTTATCCTACACACAAATATGGAAGATACCTACAATGGTTACCTCCAAGCCATGATAAAACATAGGTACATACAAATAACTCACCAACAATTGACTCAACAAGAATTGAACCGAAATCAACTTAGTTAATATGTTTCGCCCTTATTAATACTAACTATTGTTGGCAACTCCATTTTTATTTTTATTTTTATTTTTGTATGATTGATAAAAGATAAAATATCCCCAAAATGGTAATTTCCAGATTGTGTTTAGCTTATAAATACTTCTTAGATAAAATGCGTACAAACAACGACAGTATTATTTGTCTAATTAAAATACTTTAACTTTTATCCAACTTATTTATAAACTTATTCTGTATCTCACAAAAAAGTTATAGTAACATACAGTCTAATTTAACATTTTTTTTACATAAATCTATGATATAAATATGCTGTACATATTTTAATTATACGAGAAACATTATCTTACAAACAAATACTTTTCTAGTAAAGCCTTATTTTTGCCTAAGTGTACGTACCTTTTTGTTTTGGATATAGTAATACGGGATTAAAAATTACAAAAAGAAAACTTCTAGACAAATACGATTTTCTTTTCTTCCAGATCCCTTTCGAATAACATAAGGGCTGTTTGCTGTAGTGATGTTATCCCCCAGATAAAATATAGTTTTTTTAAAAAAAAAATGGAAAAGCTGCATATATTGAATTCGGAACTCATGTGTTTGTTGAGAAAATATTTAATAGAAGCCAAACTTAATTAGATTTATTTTTCAAAATGATCACGGGTTTTATGAAACTAGTGTATGGCAACATAATGATATTTTGAAATTTTATGAATATAATTTTATCGATTCTATAATAGTATTATTCCTTATCAATGCATCACTCACATAACTTTTAAAACATCAATTATTAAACGTTTAGATGACTTAAGTTTATACAAATACTATTTTTTAAATTAAATTGGTATTTAATTTTAGCATGTATGTATCAAATATGCCTTTATTCGGATGCAAATTACTTGCTTCGAAGTTTGAATATATAACATCCAAATTCGAAAACAAAATATTTAAAAAAATAATTAATTCTCTTAACTCATCCTCTTAATAATTTTTTTAATTATTAAATAAAAAATATTAAATATTTTTTTATGTTTCTAAAATATTAGTTGCATTTCATTTTTTATTTAATAATTTCTTTATTAAATAATAAAAAAATTATTAAAAAATATTTTAAGAAGATATAACAAAATTTAAATATTTAAGATGAAAGTGGCCCCCATATAATTATTAGTGTAGCAGTTTTCATTTGACTAAAATAATTATAAATATAATGGAAAAACCTTTTATAGAATATATCAGTAATTAAAATTATTGCATGCTTGTTGTATTTGTACTGGTAAAATAATTGTACCAAAGACTTCCTCATTTTAGAGAGCCAAAATAAACGAGGAAAAAAATTTGAACAGAAAAAGGAAATTGCGGAAGGAGAGCTCTAATAGATTGTTTTTTTTTTTTTGTGATGAAAGAGTTTTCAAATAGTTAACGATTCTTTTATTCGTCTACAAAAAGTATTTTAATTTTTTTTTATTTTACTCACAAATTCATATTATATATTGTGGAAATATTATAATCGTATATAGTTTGATTTGATATTCTTTTTATACAAAAATATGGTAAAAAAAGAGTTAAACATATTTAATTATAAAAAAATATTTTCCATAATTTAACGGTCAAAAAATTTATACTATTCTCTTGTCGTTTAATGCCGGAAACTTGGGAACCGAAAACATTTACTCCAGCAACAAGGCCCAAAGCACGTTATAATATAAACAAAGGCCCATTTTTGTTAGGAGAACGCATCCAGGAAACATCGGCCCCATTCCAATCCTTATTCTCGTGTATGCTTTTGCTTTTTTTGGGTACATCGTTTATGCTTTTCTTCTCAAATCTTTTTCTGAATTATATTTTTAAGAAAATATAATAAGAATTTAATAATATACTGCCAGTGTCATCTATTATTACATCCTTAAAAATATTTAATTTTTGGAACAATTATTTTAAAAATTATACATATAATAATATAAAATTAATTGATAGTATAAAAAAATTTATATTAATAATACATTAAAATTAAACTGATAATAAAAGTTGTGTATATGCACTATCTGAATTCAGAAAAAGGATATAACAAAACTAAAATATTATTTAAGAACAAAAAATATATAAATATCGTTACTCTCTGCAATATATAATGACTAATTGCCTGCCTCTTTCCCTTTTTCTTGCTTCTACCGAAGAGATGAAGATCAACCTTTCAAATAAAGCAAATTCTAGTTGTGCACACAAACATAGGCACCAGGATTCAGAACTATTGATGACCAAACAAAAAGGATTCGGAACTATTGATTGACCCTTCGAAGTGAAACAACAGATTAATCCATTTTAAGTTCATCGAGACTGGTAGGATACTGCTAAAAGAGGCACTTCAAGTGATTTCCAAGAATATTGTACTATGAAAAAAAGACCATGATACATTTTTTTAAGAATATATGTATTATTGATATTCTTTTTAAAGATATTAAATTTAATAAAATAATAAATATAATAATTAGTATTAAAAAATAAAAAAGTATGTATTATTAATGATAAATATATCAAAACTGCTTTCTTTTATCTTCATGTCACGACTATCTTTAATACAGATGATCTAATCAAAATTTACTGTTATCCATATATTTGGTGAATCCATATAGTCCAAAGTCTGCAGAAAGAAAACAAGACAGTCCATTTGTTTCAACTTTCAAGATTTAAAAAAAAAAATTTAAAAATTTGGAAATTAAATAAAACTCTACTTAGTGTTCTGTGTAAAAGGGAAACGAAAGAATCAAAGGAGAAAATAATCAAAATATAGGCCAAACAAACAAAGGAATTGGACAAGGCTCGGCGTCATCATCTGGTGTGAAGTCTTCTCCTTGAAATTTAATTATCAAAGAGGTGTAACTCAATTTGAATTTGAATACAAACTGATAACAATTTTTTAGCCAAATTCAGGGCTCGGACACGTGAGACAAACGTTACAAGATAGAGAAGAATATGGGTCGCTATTATTAGATCGAAGTCTCTAAATACAATACGTGGTCAAAAACAGACTATATCTTAAGCATGAGATATTATTGGATAAATTTATAGTATTAAGTTAAGTGTATTAAATTAATTATATCATTAATTAATAAATAATTATAATAATTAATTAATAATAAATTGTCATGATTTATAATTAATAATATAATTGGTCTTGTATATCTAAATTTTAAATTCCAAGTTTACCCAAGAATTTCTGCTCGAGGGTATCTAATTTCTTTTTGCCACTATTCGCATTTCTCATAATACTGAGTGGTTATGGCACTGACTCGTATAGATATACACAAACACTATTATCTGATTGTCACCACATGTGACCATGCTCTACTTTGTCTACGCCACTGCCTACGAATTTTATCTATATTCTATATGTACTCATCGATTCCATGAGAAGAAACAAAACCAAATTAATTATTTTGGAACATGAAAACGAAGTAAAGAAAGATGGGAAAAAGTACATCAAGATCGTATTATTTCGGTGAGAGTAACATGTAAATTGTTGGTTGTGGGTGAAAGGTTTACAGATCAAACAAGTTTGACCTGTCATGGATGGATGGAGGCCATGCCGGATCATTTCATTCAAGGACGATCATGATTCACTTGAGCAAAGTTGTATTCTTGATCAATATTGATGATTGCTTTCAAATCTGAACCCGATTAAGGCCTTGTTATTCTTTCCCTTCCTTTATATTTATCTTTTTAAAAAATTTAATTTATTTTAAATTATTTACCATTTGAAAATACCATAAAATTATTAATTAATTATCTTTAACTTTACCTTTATATTTTATTATCTTTATTATCTCAACTAAACTTTCAGTCCAAAAAATTAAACTTAATAACTATACATAATATATAATTAATGAAGTGAGAAAATAGATAATTTATTCATATTATATAATATTTTTTAATATTTAAAATAATTTAATAGTATCTTTAATTTTTGTGTAAAAACTTAAAGAAAGATATAATTAATTAGAAGGGGTGAGTAGTTGTTAAGAAAATGGTTTTTATTAATTTGGCTAGCTAATTATGTCTGCTAGATTCTTCCTCTGAGTTGGTGAATGTGAATAAATGGCACACTTTAAGCTTATCCAGAAGGTGTTATAGATAGCAAAGAACAAAGACATAAATAAAATTAAATTATAATAAATCAATGAGATCGAAGCTTTGAACGGGGTCGACTAATTAATTAAAGGAAATAAAACCATTATTGATATTCACAGATGCAACATTTCTAGCCAGGTGATCACATGCATGATCTCGATAATACTATAGCCTTTGTATAAGCAAAGTGTCTCCCTACTGAACAGAAGATTAATATAAGACTAATTGAGGTTCATCATTATGTAGATGAATAGACCTTGGCGGTTGCCATCCGTTCAGATAAGGATGTGTCCAACTTGGCATTTGCAGCAGATAGAATTCTGTGCATGGATGTGACAAAACCAAAGTGGTATACATAAGAGTAATGGCTAGTAAATTTGAAAAATGGTAGAATTATAAAGAATTACATTTTTGTTTTACAATAAATACTTGTATAAAATTAATGTATTTAAATTATGTGTATTATATCAATTATATCATTAATGAATAATAATTATCTACAATTATTATAAATTAATAATTAATTATCATAATTAATAATATAATTAAACTAATATACTTAATTTAATTGCCATAAGTTTATTTAAGTATTTTATATTTATGAGGGTTGGAGCCTTGGGAATTCACTATACAAAAACATTCACGTGATTCTTTGGTTAAGCCCTTCACGTGCCTGTCCTGCATTACTTACAGCTCCTGGCGCTTTGATCTCTTTAATGATGTCATTTTAATATATCATTATTTTTAATATATTATTTTTATATCAATTTTTTTAAATAATAAAATAAAAGAATCGCACTTCTTATCATACATTTTTTGTAAACAATTATAAATGTAAATAAGATATATAAAAAATATGTGTAAAAATCATTTCTCTTTACAAAGTTTTCATAGGTGAAATATATAAGGAGCCACATTAATTATACTTTTCTTCCTTTCTTCCTGTTTTAGCAATAATTAATAAACGTTGTGACCTACTGTACATGTTTTCAAGCAATTAGTTGTATTTGATCTTTCGGATTGGTTACTAATCAAATGAGTATAAGGATGATTGCGTAAGTGTGATCGGTCCATTTAGATAAGAATACACTTCTTATGTTAATTTATTTTCAAAATTTGTTTTATATATCCATTTTATTTATTTAATCATATTTACCCTTTTAAGTTTTGAAATATATTTTAATGTTTTCTTTAATCATAATTTCATCAAATTTATCAACAAAATTTGCTTTTGTGACATTTGACATAACATATTTGACTAACTTTACTAAGACAATCACATAATTTTTTGTCCTATACTTTTTTCAAATTTATCAACAAAAATTTCTTATTATCGCATCCAAGTCCGGCAATAAAAATTGATTAACATCACTTTTAACAGAGAGAAAACAATATTCTTTTCTTTTTCCTTTAACATGCTTATTACAGTCATGTGAGTTTTAAATTTTTATAATTCATCAAACGAAGTTAAAATCTCAACTCAACATTAATTTTTAAATAAAAACTCTAATAATTTAATCAAAGCTATGTTCCTAGAAAATTTTAAATTTTTTTTTTGACTAGGAAGAGATGGAGATAATATTAAGGACTCAACAGGTCAAAATAACCAAGTTACAAATAGCATTAGGGGATTAAGTGTAAATAGAAGTAAAATTTATTTTTTTATAAGTGTAATTCAAAAAATAATTACTAAAACGATACAAAATAAACAATAAATGATAGTGAGTCATGACTTACATGTGATTATTTTTTTATTAATTTCTAAAGGTAAGTCATTAGTACGAAGTACGAGCCACGACTTACCAATTGTTAATTTTTTTTTATTATGGCACAATGAAGTTGTGCTTCATTGTGCCTCCCAAGCACGACTTTTTTTTTATTGAAGTTGTGGTTAAGAGTCGTGACTTATTTTTTTTATTATTATTATTTCATATCAAATTGAAGTATGTCAAGATTTTTTCCGTTAGATTTGAACGCCGATGTGTACATGTAGTATGGTCAAAATTTGCATACACAAAGAACATATGTCACGAGGAGTTCACCTTAGCGTCCCTAATCTCTATATGAATGAAGAAAGATTCAAAATCAACAATTTTGACATTAATTCCAGCTTTCAACCCTATAGCTATACCACTTGCTAAACCTTCTGGATACACAAACATTTACAAAACTTATGCTTCTAAGATATATATACCATCTTTTAATTTTTTTTAATTTCCATAAGAAAAATAAAATTTTGGCAATAGGTTTTCATGAGCCTTTTAAATTGCAGAATAATCAGTGGGTCCCCAAACTGACAATTTAAAAGGCTCATGAAAATCCATTCCCAAAATTTTATTTTTCTTATGAAAATTAAAAAAAATAAAAGATGGTATATCTTAAAAGCATAAGTTCTGTAAATGTTTATTGTGAATCCAGAAGGTTTAGCAAATGGTATAGCTATTAGGTTAAAAGCTGGAATTAATGTCAAAATTATTGATTTTGAATCTTTCTTCATTCATATAGAAATTAGGGACGCTAAGGTGAACTCCGCGTGGCATATGTTCTTTGTGCATGCAAATTTTGATCATACTACATATACACATTTGTGCTCAAATTTAGCTAAAAAAATCTTAACATGTTTTAATTTGATATGAAATAATAAAAAAAAACATAGAAGTCGTGGCTCCCAACCACGACTTCAATAAAAAGAATAAGTCATGCTCGAGAGATACGACTTCATTATGTCATAATAAAAAAGAATTAATAATTGGTAAGTCATGTCTCGTACCAATAACTTACCCTCAAAAATTAATTAAAAAAATAATTATATCTAAATCGTGGCTCTCAATCACAACTTATTATCATTTACTGTTTATTTTACATCATTTTAATAATTATTTTTTAAATTACACATTTAATAAATTTTACTTCTATTTACACTTATTTAGTAAATGAGTCCAACATTTGACATGGAAAGAGCTAAACGTGCTAATGATGGGCAACCTTATTACCAACTCTTTTAACATGAGCAATAGAAAAGGAACTAAAATGTGTGGAAATCCGCTTAGAATCATCAATGACCAAGTCAAAATAAGATGCATGCTGTGAGGAGCTTGAGAACGTTTTTACCACATTGATATTATCTGATTCTAGTTCCACATCCCAGAGGCAGCAATCCAAAGCCAGCTTTAAGCCTAACAAGGACGCAATAGCTTCAGTAGTGTGAGAGCCCAAGTAGCAGCTACCTGAATCATACCCTCATGATCTCTTATGACAACACCTGCCCTGCCTGCGGAACCAGCCACAAGAGCAGCATCCACATGTATTTTAAACTTTTCAGCGCCCAATGGAGACCAGTTGGGGGAGCCTATGTTCGCATATGGTATTGCAGGAGAATTCTGCTCCACTGTAGTCACAGAACGAAACTCCTCCAAAACCAAAACTGCCTTATCAATAAGGCTCAGTTGGCTCCGAGATTTATTCTGGAAAGTCATCTTATTCCTATCCAACCACATACCATGGAGGATTGTGCAAAAAGTTTCAAACTCAGCAATCTGACATTTGTCCCAGATGAGATTAGACCATTCAAAGAATTTCAGGTTCCCCATATCCGAAGTTCTCAGAGTGAGAGGGGAGATAAACCGCATTGATTGAGCCCACTCACAATCACGTAAAACATGCTCTGTTGATTCCTCCATTTTCCAACACCATGGACAGATAGCAACACAGTTTACTCCTCTTCTTGAAATATTACTTCTAGTGGTATTGCATTCAACAGGGCCCTCTACATGAAGTTAAGAGTGTCTTTCGTAATGATTTTTTTTTATATAAATAAATTCTTTTAAAAAAATTGTTTGTATAGTATTATAATATATTTGATAAAATTAATTTTAATTTTTGTACGAAATTTAAAATATTATAAAAAATTTAAATTAATTTTCATAATATTAAAAATTAAAATTTATGATTTTAATTTATAAATTATTTCTTATAATTTGATATATAAATATTATTTTATTTTTAATCAAATAATTTTTTTAATTATTTTATATTTATTTTAATAATTTAATATATAAAAATAATTCTTTTTTATACTATTTAAATGAATTAAATTAGTTTAAAATAATTTTTTAACTAATATATCTAAACATCAAAATAAATAGATTATAACAAAAAAAATCTATACAATAATTTATTACTAAATATTATCAAATTTTCACAATTTTTCAAAACACATACTTAAGTGTTATGTGAGGAATCTGAAGCTTCCAAAAATATTTCCAATTCACCTGAATCTCTGGGTGTGGTTCACTGGGAGCAAGATCGTCCCCTAGGGAGCCTATGATGAGGTGATATGCTAATTTAACCCTGTAGATGCTGCCCCTTGTATGCTTCCAGAAAAAACTATCCTGTTGTGAGCTGACAGGAAATGGAAGATCTAGAATCCGAGATGCCTCAAAAGGAATGAAAATAGTATCAATCAAGGGTTTATATCAGCATCCCAAATCTAAATTTATTAGTTCATCAACATTTGCTGAGGGGTCCAGATTAATACAGGAGCTCCAAACTTTGAAACCTGGTTGGCTTGGGAGCTAGTAATCCTCCTAAATTTTTATCTCTGCCATTTCCAACGCTCCACAGACCACCTTTCTTTAAAATCCAGCCTGAATTCCATATGCTTCGCCAAGTGTAGCTTGGCAAATAACCCAGACCTGCCTGCAAGAAATTCGTGCCAGAAAAATATTTTGCCTTGAGAGTTTTAGCCATTTGAGAGTTTTAGCCATAAGGGACTCTTTGCTCCTTAAAAGTCTCCATCCTTGTTTTGCTAATAGGGTCAGATTAAAAGCTTCAACTTCCGAAATCCCAATCCACCACTGTGTTTAGATTCACATAACTTATCTCATTTCACAATAGTTAATTTTGTTCTCTTCATTTTTACTACCGCACCAAAAACTATTAATCATGGACTCAATGTGGTTGCAAAGTGACTTTGGTAATTGGAAGCATCCCATAATATATGTAAGAATCGATTGTGCAACCAATTTGATGAGAATTTCCTTCCCCACTCGGGATGAATATTTCTCCTTTCGACACTTAAAGCTTCTTCCACATCCTTTTTTGGACAAAATAAAAAACTTGACTCTTAGATCGTGCCACAAAAATTGGTAATCTAGATATTTGGTATGACTTTTCACAACCTTAATTCCCAACCAATTTTGAATTTCTAATTGTCTAAAAGATGGCATGTTTTGGTTGGAGGAGAACTCGAACTTGTCAGATTTCATTCATTGGCCTGAAGCCATTTTAAAATTAACGCAAGCAATATTATGTAATTACTAGACTTTCGCGAACCATCGAATAAATTGATCATAAGTATTTGCTTATATTATGTAATTACTAGACTTTTGTGAACCATCGAATAAATTGATCAGAAGTATTTCCTTTTTTTTATATGATAACTGTATAAAGAGTTTAATTTTATAGATTAATTTGTGTAAAAAAAATTATACTATTGACTAATCTTTAAATATTCAACCAATGGCGGAAAGCAACAACCACATGAAAAGCTGTCTCCCATTGAATCACTCGCACACTTGCAGACTTTGCAGTTCCCCAATTCACTCATGCGGAATCAGTCGGATTTGAACCTTCTTAAATTTTTTTTCTTTAAAAGGTGAATTGTATAAAAAATAAAATATAAAAAAAGTTATTAACGAGATTTAATTATTAATATAAATTTTATTTTTAATGTTTAAATTTTTTTAATTAACCACTTGATTAAAAAAATTTAAAAAGAATTTAAAACAATTTGATGAATTTTGTTATATCTTCTTAAAAAAATTAATAATTTTTTTAATATTAGATAAATAAAATATTTAATAAAAAATAAATATATTTAATATTTTAAAAACATAAAAACATCCAATACTTTATTTATTTAATAATTGAAAAAAAATATAAAAATTATGGAAAAAGATTCAAAATTATTCCTTTTCTAATCAGTCATCACCCGTGGTCCCATGGTTACTCTAGGTATGAGACCCTAAAATGGTACAGAACACAAGCATTAGTCGCAGCCAACTTGTACAGGAAGGAAGGCGAGAAATATCAAATGCGAACAACTACAAAATTAAATTTGACAGAAACCTCACACCGGTCCCCACCAAAGGAAATTAACTTACCTTGAGATGCAGTAACTTAGAAGTCAATAATAATTATTGCATATAACTTCAATTTTTTTACATTATTTATTATTGAGATAAATATTTATATATTAATATTTTTTTCATCTAATTACAACTATTGACATGTGATATAAAAAGTGATATAATGAATATTTTCCAATTGCATACACATGCATTCTAGGTGGTTTAAAAGAAGTACAGTTTAGTTGCTAAACAGTACATTACTTATTAGAGATTGAAAAATGATGTTCTCACCTTATTTTTTATATTACGTTACTTTTTATTATATTTTTTAATGATTATGATTAAGTGGAAAAAAATAATGTGATTAATAATATAAAAAATAATATAAAAAATGATATGAAAATAAAATATAATGAAAAAAACGAAGTTGTTAGACATATATGCTGGTTTTGAGCTTCTCACTATTCATTTTCATAAAATGATCAAAATTTGAGAGGGGGTATATTACACCACAGAAAAGTCACCCTCTTGTTATGACTTATGAGTCATTAACTAATGTTCTTGCTGCCAAAAGTGCTCTCTACCATCATAATTTGCTAGCAACTGGTATTAATAAGTATAATTTTCTTGATTTGCTCCTCAAAAAGCACTTCTGTAGTAAGCATTTATGACCGAAATGGAAGTGATGAAACTAATTAAGCAAGTCAAATATCAGGGTCAGGGTGTGTGGGTGCGCCCTCATTTCAACGGCAAGAGGATGGGCGTAAGAAAAGACATTCTTGTATAGCAAGTTGACATTTATGGCATTTTTAGGGTAACAGATTCTGTTGCCCTTTCTTGCGGGTCAATTACTCCAAATAGTACAGCATGCAATATAAAGAAAGAGTTTCCCCTAGCATCATGGTAATGGGCAAGGTTTAATAATATAGCATGGCAATAAAGATTGAAGACTATCATTGAGTGTTAAATTCAATAACAAAATCACTAATTAATTACAAAACTTGAAATATGCAGTTGAGAATCTGAATGGGAAAGGGCCCCTTGATGATACATGAATGTGTTAGACTTAAAAGTCAGAGAGGTGTTGGGCAAACAAGATTTGCTAAAATCACAATGATACATGTATGCTTGATTAATGTGGTACTCTCATAGCAGCTACCACTCCAGGAGTTGTAAATAGCGAGCTGTCTCGTACAGCTTTGTTGTTTGCATCCTTACTTTCTTTCCAGTTAGGTGGTGGGTTGTACCGGGTAGCTAGATGTACATCATTTTGGTATCTTCTTTTATGAGCATTTGCCAACCAATTTGCAGAGAAGAAATTTTGAAATGTTATAGAGAATGAGAAAATTTTTAATTTGTATTTATTTTTTATTACAAGGTATTCTTACATAATTAGCTTGAACTGTGTATAGAATTGGTCTTCGATCAATCATAAAAAGAATCAAATCCTCTCCTGTTCTTAAACAAAATGAGATTCTGTTTCATATCTCATCATTTATTTTTTAAAAAAAAATTTATCTCACCATTCACCATTCAAATAAATGGTAAAATATAAAATAAGATCTCATCTTATTCATGTTAGAATAAGAGAAGATCTTAATTCTTATAAAAATATGAAAATTATATGATTTCTTCATAAAAATTATTTTTTTATATTTAAATTTACATTTTTATTTTAGAGATTAATATTATTTATTACCTCAACTTACTATTTTTAAATTTAATTTATATTATTTAATGTCTATCACCTTTGCGTAGACATTGAAATTTATGCGTCAGCTCATGGATTGGTTTCACAACAGTGAAACAGTGACCGAAAACCAATACCCATTAAAGAATGGAAAGCTTGATTAGTGGCATCTTCATGACGGGGATCGATAAAGATGACAATTGGTCCTTACTAGCTCTTCATTATTTGAACCATTTTGGATCAGAAATGATGTTCTTACATCATTTCTAATTCAACACTATTTTTCATATTCATTTTAAATGAATGTGATTAAGTGAAAAATAATAATAATAAAAATAAGTATAATAAATAATATTAAAAAAATATGAAAAAATATATATATGCTATTTATAATAAAAATATTATTATTGTTTTAGGATTCATCCCCTATTAATGTTTTGACTTTTGTTAAGAAATATAAAATATAACGTTTTAAATAAAAATAATATATTTAATGTATTAAAAAAATAAAAAATTACTTCATCATTTAAAACTTTCCATTTAAATTTCATAACAAGTGTCCTAAAGACACTTGTTAACAAAACCCTTAATGTTTTGATGTTTTTAATCCATAGTCCACATATTTGTTAGTTTTCCATGGTTGTGTGGCATAAACGTTGCTCCCAACCTAAAGCGAAATATAATATAATATTTAATATTTAATTCATTGAATATAATTTTTTATATTATCATATAATCATGTTTTATTAAATTATTAAAAAAGTGAAAGTGTTTAACTATTATAACTATAATATAAAAAGTTTAACTATTTTAATAATGTATTAGTACATCATCAAATGATAGTGTAAAAAATCTTAGAATAACTCATAAAATAAGTTAAATAACACATTTCTCTCTTTCTCTCTTTTTTTTTTTTTTTTTTTAGTCCCAAGCATAGCACTGATCTAGAGCATTTGACAGGTCGTCCATGGATATCACAAGTAAGGTTGGCAAATAAATTCATTAATTTTTAATTCATATAATTCATTCATATTAAAATTAATTCAGTTTATTTAATTAAAATAATATATTTTATTAGATTAGATCTAATGAATTAAATTTAGTTATGGATAGATAGTAATCCAACCAAAACATCTATTGAATATCGAATGGATATTCAATTAAAAATCAATCTAATAGATATCTAATGTATTTTATATTTTTTTTTTGTTTAACACTTTTACTTTCACTAAAGTTCAAAAGCCCATAATACAAAATGTTGAGTCTCAAAAATATTAGAGAGAGAATGAATTTTTTAGAAAGAGAAAGAAAATTTTTTAAAAAAGAAATATTTTTAGAGAGAAAAATATTTTTTAGAGAGAGAATAAAAATTTTTATATATAAATTTTATTTTTAAATAAGTGAATTAGATATTCATTCATCTAATCTATTAAAATAAATTAATAGATGAATTGAATATTTATTTATTAAATTAAGTCATTAATAGATTAGATAATATTAAATATTTTATAATAAATCTTAAATAAATTAATAATTTATTTTAAATTCATCCATTATAATCTAATCTAAAATTAAACTAATTCATCTATTTACCACCCTTAATCACTGGGCATTTCTACAGAAGAGACAAGGCAATGATGAGAATGGTTTTTTGTTTTTGGGTCAAATGATTCAAATAATTGGATTGCCCAGAAATCAAAATCTCTTGGACTGGTTAATGTTCATCATTCGGACACTCAAACACCGAATCAAACTAGACTGGGCTTCTTTAAATTCACACTCGACTATGGATTGCGAGGACTAACAACAAATACAACTACCCCATTAAATAACTTATTATGGGCTTGGTAGAATACCCATACAACACACATAACTTCAGCATCTAAAACAAAACGCTAACCCATACATTAAGTTGGCTATCTTTATCTTAAAAACTATAACTTGTGGAATTGGTGACAAGGTGAACAATATTGAGGACGGGCAATAATATTGAAAAGTGAGTTGTTAAGTATTTTATTTATGTTAACATTTAAGAGATTTTAAATACTTATTATAAAATTAATTGTTTATAAATATTTAACAACTTATTTTAAATATTATATCTACAAAAGATACTATAACACTTTTTCATTAAAAATATTCGTCGTAACTTAAGCGAACAAAAATTTTATACACAGGTTATGGTATTTTTTTTTCTTCGACAATTACAATCAAAAGTTCGCACACAATTATGTATTAATTTCTTCATAAGCACATGACTTTTTTAAGAAAACTTTATATAAAAGAAAAA
The DNA here is from genome assembly GCA_029884595.1 of Ormosia semicastrata. Classification (NCBI taxonomy): domain Eukaryota; kingdom Viridiplantae; phylum Streptophyta; class Magnoliopsida; order Fabales; family Fabaceae; genus Ormosia; species Ormosia semicastrata. The sequence continues at coordinate 18,071,256 of JAQQTO010000037.1, read as the reverse complement.
TGACAGATTTTTATTATTTTTTTAAAAACTACTTATTAATTAAAATTTTATTTAAAATAAAGATATGAAGAAAATTTAAAAACTATAAACTAGCTACGCCCCCATCATGATATATTTTTTTAAAAGATAATATTTTGAAAGACTTGAGAAAAAATTTTGTCCAAGCCATATTTTGGCTTAGATGTATTAGGTTGCCTACATTCTTCATTATGTTCTTCACTTCTCCCTTCAAAAAAATCTCTCTTTCTTTCTCACTATGACTTTGTGCCTGGCTTTCTTCTCCTTTTAGGATAGACAATTAGTACGTCGACAGATGCTATTATACACCTTGTCATATTTGGGTACATAATATACCCTCTATTTTATTTGTAATAACAATTTTTTTTTATAAAATAAATTTTTTTTATGTTTTTTTTATCAAGCTAACATTATTGATGCCAATTGACCAGCCAATCACCACTTGCCGTCGTTGACCATCACTGCCAGCTACCCACCATCGGCCACCCACCGTCGGCCACCGCCGCTGATTGTAATGTCGACCACCAAAGAACCACAATCATTTTTTTTTAATTATATTGTTCATCTTTTTTTAATTGTATAATTATGTAAATAATACCTATTAAAATAATATTAATTAAAATTATGTCAATGCTTATATTTTTTCATAAATAACTATACATACTTGAAAATCTTATAATATATATAAATATTACTTAGTTAAAATCTATAAGATTTTCAATATGCTTAGTTATTTATTATAAAAAATAAAAAATTAGTATAGTTTTAACTAGTATTATTTTAACTGATATTATTTTATACAATTGTGTAACTTAAAAAAAATAAATTGTATAACTTGGAAAAAAATGGTGGCGACTGCTGGTGGGCAGAAGGCAGCGACAGAGGGCCGTGGGCTGCGAGCGGTGGTTGACCGGGGGTAGGCGGGGTGGCTAGAAACCTTAAAAAAAAACATAAAACTAAAAAAAATAGGAAACCTGCTAAGCTATTGATATTTTTTATGATTAAATCAATGGTTTAGATCAAGTAGTGCACCATACACCCTCCTTTAGAAGGTGTATATTAGACAGCACCTTAGTATGTGTGCTTGGAAATAGTTTTGGGATCTAACTACATGGAATAGTAACTGAAAACTCAAGTTATGATTTGTTTGTTGTTAGTACTTGTCAAGCTGTTAGGCGACTTTTTGATCAAAGTAGTATAATTTTATAAATTATTTATTAAATTGAGATAAATTTAAAATTATTTACTAGTTTAGAATCATTTTTGCCATGCTAGTAAGGGACTTTATATTTTATTATTTTTTTTCGCGTCATGTGAAAAGTAACTTGAAGTTGCTCTTTGCAAAAAGTGAAAAAGCAATATCAAGTTGATCTTTTCAGATTTTGTCAGTCACTTCTAATCAAGTTTAGAAAAATCAAATTTAATAATATTTTAATAAAAAAGTAAAATAACAACTTGGAGTTACTCTTTCCATATAAAGTGACACGTGACTACATGTGACCTACTAGTTTCACCAAACTCTTCTTTTTCAAACGATGTTGATCCTCTCCTTTCCCATATACTCATTTTTACAATTTCATTTTCACTCTATCCTTTTCATTGTTACACTATCATTCAGGTATTTTTTTTTATCTTTCACCTTTTACCCACCTTATTCGTTGAACGTGGAACAGACACATCTAATTAAATATGGAGAGTTAGGTAAGTGTTTTATATTATATTTTTAAAAATATATTTTTTAATTTAGGTTATTTAAGAAATTAGATAAAAATAATTTTTAATAATAAATAAATTAAGGATCCAAATTTAATGTCTATGAATGGTTAGGATTAGAGGTGCTTATGAGTCGGGTTTAACTTGCTGAAAAAATATTTTTTTACTGTTGAATCGTGTTTGAGTAAATTTATGGAAGAAATTAAAAGTTTTCATTGTCCACACTATATACACATCTTCATCCCACACTGCACACACCAACCCAGGCATATTATTGTCCATCACAGGATCCGACAACATATGCGTCTTCATCCCACACTACACACCCTTTAGCGATTAAAAACTTTTAATTTCTTCCATCAAATTAATCAAACACGATTCAATAGTAAAAAAATATTTTTTTAAGCAAGTTAAACCCATCCCATTAGCACCCATAATTCTAATCATTCATCTACATTAAATTTGGATCCTTAATTTATTTATTAAATATTTTTATCTAATTTCTTAAATAACTTAAATTAAAAAATATATATTTTAAAGTATAATATAAAACATTTACCGAAGTCTTCAGATTCAATCAGATGAATGCTTCATACTTCACAAGCTTATGTATAGTCTACGTTCAACCAATAAGATTAGTAAAATGTGAGAGATAAAAAAAAGGAAGAATTTAATGAAACTAGTGAGCTATAATCATGTGTCAATTTATGTGAAAGTGTAACAATGAAAAGGATAAAATAAAAATAAAAGAGTAAAAATGAGTATGTAGGAAAGAAGGAGACTAATATCCTTTAAAAAGGAAGAATTTGATGAAACTAGTGAGCTATAATCATGTGTCAATTTATGTGAAAAAATAACTCCAAGTTATTTTTTTATTTTTTTATAAAAAATATTATTAAATTTAATTTTTTTGAACTTGATTAAACGTGATTCTAAACAGAGTAATTTGATCTTATTTTTTATTTTTTGTAAAAAATAACTTCAAAATACTCTTTATATGAGATGACAAAAAAAAAAAATATGATATCAATTGTCACCGTGACAAAAACAAATTTCAGATTAATAAATAATTTTAAAAACATTATAATTCAATAAATAATTTATAAAATTGTATTACTTTGATTAAAAAGCCGTTGTCGGCCATATGCCTTCTCCGCATGCTATCCAATAAATTAATACTGAAAGTACAAGACAAAGTGTACAAGAACAGCAAAAGGGTGTAAGACGGGAAGAGTATATCATTATACTGATTAAACTTTAGTGTATTTTTAAATAACAATTTATAAATTTAAGTTTAAATTAAATTAAATTTATAAACTTAAATTTAATAAAAAATGAGTTTATAATAACATAATTTATGTTTAATTTTTTTATCTCAAAAGTGAGTTAAAAAACAACTTTAATATAAAAGTAAATTTTTCTTACTATTTAGTCAATGTATGTTTGACTACTAATTATGTTGAAATAAATAAAGATTAAAAAAATACAAACATAAATTTACGCAGAACTCTAAACATCAATTTGTTAAGACTAACAAGTTTTCAAACACGCTCTTAATTGCTTTGCCTTTACCCGTTAGTGAACTTCTACTGATATAACTTTTAATTAATAATTGCTCAGATATTGACTCAAAATGTGTGCCGCTCTTTAGTTATGTAATAATCTAACAAAATATTCTAAGGTGGCATTTGCCGAAGATTTGCAGTTTATGGTCACTAGTATGTATACATCATGTATCCATGCATAGGGATGTAAATAGGTCCAGTCGGTCAGAACTTTCACTAAATAAGTAGAACCATATATTCTGAATACTTGGCTTTGAGCTTTTACATTCTGTCAGCGCCTTTTTGAGCTACTTTCTGCTTTTAAGAAGTCTGGCACTGACTGACCATGTTTAGAAAGCCTGATTTATATTAAGGCCTCTAAATAGGCCAACAAGTCAATGTCTTCATACAGGCCTGAAATAGGCCTAAGCCTTCAAACAGGCCTTGAAAGACCATTGAAAAAAAAATTAACATTTAAATACAACTCTTATTTCTAAATACCATTACTAATCACTCATTAGACTAAATAAAATATAATTACACAATTAAATCATACACAACCATAACACACAAAATTCATCAAATTCAAAGACCTTTCTCAAGTCACTTGAGCATATAAAAAATGGGACTCTTTCAAGCACATAAAACACCTCTTTCAAGCTTGTTCTCACATCACATTCATAACCAATTAGTCATCACTCATCATCAACATCATAGTATCATCAACATCATAGTCTCAAGATCAATAATACATCTTAATAATGACAAATCCAAATTATTCAATTATCACATAATCAAATTCAACAACATAACACAATAACTAAATTTAAATAGTAAATTACAACCAATCAACAAAGTGTCAACGTGCAACCCGCCAACCAACCAACAAAGTGTCAAATCTTCAAGGTGATCTCTTCTTCTTGTTCAAACACCTTGAAAAAAATAAATTAATTATATTATTAGATCATAGCACAATTTAACAACTACAAGGAAAAAGAAGTATTATTTTAATATCTAAAATTTGTACCTTTTGTTGTCTCTTCAAATTATACTTGTTGCGAAGCCAATCGCCACCACAAATGAGTGCTTCAATAGATTCTTCATTCAATCTAGAACGAAATTCATCAATAACTCTTCCTCCAGCACTAAATGTGGACTCTGATGCTACTGTTGAGACTGGAATAGCTAGAATGTCAGCAGCCATCTTTGCTAAAATCTTATATTTTAAGCTATTATTTTTCCACCATTCCAAGGCACTGAATGAGTTAGAAATACCATCTGGAATATAAAGACCCTCCTTAAGATAAGCTTCTAATTCAGATTTTATTGGGGAAATTGCTTGCTTTTCACGAACAATACTCATGATTTGGTCAAATCCGGTGACAATTGAAGAACCAAGCACATTGGTAGAAGAGTTGTTGCCACCATTATCAACTTCACCACTAGCACTAGCAGATGCCTCTTCCTTACTGAAGTCAACATACTCATCATATAATATTTCCAATGCATTCATCACCCTATCCACATTCTCTTTAGCCACATAATCTGGTTCATATATCAACGGAAAGCAATAATTAACAACATGGAATTTGCATCTAGGATCCAAAACACTTGCAATGGTCATTAGCATATTGCATTCCCCCCAATATTTGTCAAATTTTGCTTTCATTGGGGCTGCCATTTCTCTCATGAAGTAATCATCATCCTCTGCGGCTTTATCAATTACTCGTTTTACCCTCCAGACTTCAGGAAGATACAAATTTGCAGTTGGATACTCACTGCCTGAGATGACATGAGTGGCTAGATTGAACACTTCTAAAAGTTGACAAACCTTCTCAACCTTTCCCCAATCCTCTTGAGATGGTTCATAGTCATAATGTGGCTCTCTTTCCTTATAAGCTGGAAAGACAATCTTGAACTTCAAAGCAGTAGACAACATTTTATAGGTAGAATTCCATCTTGTTGAACAATCAATAATGAGCTTTCTTTCTTTCAAGTGTTTCTGCTCAACAATATCACAAAATGCCTTCAACCTTGAATCGTTATAATTAATATACTTAACACTCTCACGAACATTATGAATGATATCCTTAATTCTACCAAGGCCATCCTGCACCAACAAATTTAGAATGTGTGCACAGCATCTAACATGAAACAAATTACCACCAAGGACTAATTTACTACTGAGTGATAAGTTGTCCTTAAGAGTCCTGAGGCATGAGTCGTTGTAAGAAGCGTTATCAACTGACACAGAAAACACTTTGTTTTCAATCCCCCAAGCTTTTAGACACTTGAAAATAGCATCTGCCACATCAATTCCACGTCTAGGAGCAGGCACTTTCACAAAACTCAAAACCCTCTTTTGAAGATTCCACCCCGCATCAATGAAATGACCAGTGATAACCATGTATTCAGTTACTTGGTGACTTGATTTCCACATATCTGTAGTCAAACTAATCTTGCTTACACCTTTTAACAAAGCCTTCAATTTTTTCTTCTCTACCTCATATATTGCTAGACAATCACTCCTAGTTGTTTTGCGAGAAACTTTATGAAATTCAGGATTAGCATATTGGAAGGCCCACATCAAAACTTCATCCTCAACAATGCTAAAAGGGTACTCATGTACCATGATTGCAGTAGCAATTATCTCTCTGTGAACACCTAATTTTGACTGGGCTTAAAAATTTAAAAAAAATAAATAAAAAATAAAAAAATAAAAAAAATATAAACAATAAAAAATAAAAAAATATATAAAAATATTAAAAAAAAAAAAAACAAAAAAAATACTCACTCACGTTCCCGCTAGCACCCACTAACTCCATTTTTCTTTCTTTTCTTTTTCTTTGTTACTCATTTCCCACCACCGCACCCCACTATTTCCACGTTCTCTCTCTTTTTTTCTTTTCTTTTTTGTCTCACACATAATCTTTGACCCACTCACTCAACCTCTTGCCCGTAATTTCGCAATCAACCGACAACCCCTCCATTATATTCCTCTGCCATCATTTTTTCTTCAGGAGGCGGGCGGTGCGAAACCCAATCCTTCATCTCACCCTCACCTTCCTCTTCCTACCGTAGCCACCCATTACCCACCGAGTCAACTCAGTGCAACTCCAACCTTCCAACCGTGAACCCTCTGCACCACAACAGCCACCATCATCTCCACATAAACCCATCACCACCCTCTCCTCCAAACCACCTTCAAAACCGTGACCACCTATTTCTTCTCAGGGCTCTAACCTTCAACTTTCATAACCAACACACTCCAACCACCCAACCTTCCATCCAATCTCCAAGCAGAACCTACTCCATCTCCAACCGTGACCACCTCCCTACTCTCATCACCCTTCACTTCCCAACCACCAACACCTCACAACCACCTTCCTCACCACTCCAAAACAAGCCCAACCATGTGAAGCCCAGCAGCATCCTCCCTCTCAACTTCCATCTTCTTCCTCCATCATTAACCCTCCCATGCACACGTGGAGGTCACCAAGTTAACACCCCCATTCACGTAAATCACACCTCCATTATCATCACAGCAACTTCCACGTGAACATCCCATCCACCGTGACCCCAACTTCATCCAACCAAACATCCCAAGCTCCCTCCTGTAACCATCCATGACACCTAAAGCACCTCACTCACGTAACAAGCTCTCTACGTAGCCCCTTCATCACCCAAATAACCATCACCATCCTTCCATCCCACTTCACCTCTCCCAACCAACACCACTGAGTCAACTCAGTGAGCCATCAACTCCATTCTCAGCCTCCAACCTTCACCACCTCTCTCCACCGTAGCCCCCAACCTCCATCACTCCTTCCCCGCGTCCAAGCCGCCAAGCCAACCAACTCACCTTCCAACTCCTCACCATCTCCACGCCTTCTTCCTCTCTCTCACGCAGACACCACCTTGCCGCCAACCTCCACAACCCATCACCACCCTCTCAACCGAACCCATGCATACGTGAAACCATCTCTACAAAGAACACCTCCAACCTCCTCCTCCCTCCTCATCACAAACCAAGCCCCTTCTCATTCCCACCATCTTCCACGCGACAGGCCTTCCCTCCAAACCTCCAAAACCGTGAGCTCTTCCTAGCCACCATGCACACGTAACAAACACCACTCAACCACGTGAAAACCACTCCTCTCCATCACCTTCCAACCAGAAACCAACCTCCCATCACCACCCATCTCCAAAACTTACCTCCACGAACTCAGCCTCCTCCAACCGTGACTCAGCCGAGTTGACTCACCCATTTACGTGAACCCATGCCACCACCACGTGAAGAGCCCATATGCTTCCCTTTCTTTTTTTTTCTCTTCGGTAAAAACGTGAATTTGAGGGATCTGAGGTTTGGTTTTTATGAGCTTTATTACTATTATTATTTGCTTTTTTGTTGTGTTTTTTTTATGATAATTTAATTTAAGTTGTTAGTTTGAGTTAGGATACTCTTTTCAAGCATGTGTTAGGTTTTTATGTCTCCATGTGTAGATCTTTTGTTTGGGCTAAGTGGTTGTTTTGTTTAAATAATTTTAGAGTATTTTGTTAAACATAAAAAAGGTATAAATTAAAGATAAAAATAAAAACAAAAAGAAATCAAGCATGGTGGCTGTTTTAATAAAAATAAAAAAATAAAAAAATAATAAAAAATAATAATAAAAGTACAAAATAAAACCTGTTTTGAATTGTTATGTTTATTTTTTTCATTTATTTTATTTTGACAATATGTTGTTTGTATTTACTTGTTTGTCCTTATGTTTTTTATAAAAAAATAAAAAAAATTATTCATGCAATGACCGATGACGATGATTGAATAGTGGATGCTATCTTCATTATCTTTTGGATCATAAGGGTTTATTGAGTAGCCTAGTCTAACTTGAATCCTGTGCAAGAATGGATTCGCTTTAAAATAAAATCTTTTTTTAAAAATCAATTAACCCACACTTATTTTATAAAGAACTACGTAACTTTGAGTTCCCATTGCACCAGGGGATACGTAGGAGCAGAATTTCATTTCTGTCAAAGCCCAAATTAAAATTTCATAATTTTGTGGTCTCGCTTTTGTAAATAGTTATAATGCTTTTGTAAAAAGGGGTAAAATAAATATTTCAAAGGATTGTTAATAATTTGCACAATTAATCTAAGGTACCGTCTTAGGACGGGTGCGTTAGGGGCAGCATGGGATTAAGTTTCCACCCTTCCCTAAGCATAACCGACTCCCGAATCCAATCTGGTTCCAAAGACCATTTCCAAATAAAAGGTTTTCCAATTTTTCCAAATTCAAATAAAATTGGTGGCGACTCCATTTTTCCATTGTCATATTTTTAAAACAATTCGAGTTGCTATTTCCCGCCGCGATCTCCGGTCGCGACAGATGGCGACTCCACTGGGGACATTTGGAGAGTCAAGCTGTCGTTGTTAGTTGTGCAAATTGTTAATAATTTTCATTTATTTATTTTACCCTTTTTATCCTTGTTTGTAAATGGATTTTATTTATTTTGTTCTATGTAAATATTTGATAGCGATATCCCCGTGTTTGTTTTGACTGATATACTTGTATATAATTTGTACTTAATTGTGCATAATTGTTGAAACCCTAGGATAGATGATTCTTTGCTGGCTTTTGTATATATGCTTTTGCAGAGTTTTGGGTATTTTGGTCTTTTAAATTTTTGTACAGGTTTGTATGCTCCTCACACACATCACCGTCACTTACCTCACACACTTTTTGGACTCTATACCCGAGTCTGATGCGAACCCGAGGAGTAGGAGGAGTTTCGGCTTTTGTTATTGAGGGGCTTTATGCTCACTTGACATTTGTTGAGACACCACTCAGATTGTTACCATTATCATGGACGAATCATATTGAGAGGGTTTATCTCTACTTGTGATTAATTCATGATTTGGGACCTTGTCTTTATAGATAAGGGCAATCTGGGAACCGTAACTTTTAGAAGTTTAGACCTGTCCCGAAAATCTTGCACTGATAGGTTGAACATAGTGATTGTCAAATCTTAGGTTCCACTTGGCTAGGGCACAAAAGGGAGCGTACTTTCTTTTTCTTTTTTTCTTTTCTCTCATATCATTCATTCTTGCAAAAAAATCAAAAAGAAAAAAAGAAGAAGTTATTCATTACTTGCATTTTCATAAACATGCTTAGCGTTAAAAAAAAAAAAACTTGCATTTTCATAACATTGCATATAAAAAATCATGCATAACATCCCTAGCATTCAAAAAAGAAAAAAAACTTACATTTTCGTGACATTATAAAAAAAATTATGCATTTTCATAGCATCCCTAGCATAAGAAAAAAAAAAAGAAAAAAATATCTTACTTTTTCATGACATTGCATTTCAAAAAAAAAAAATCATCATGCATTTCCAAGGCATCCTCGACTAAAAAAAAATCATGCATGGCATCCCTAGCATTCAAAAAAAAAAAAAAAAAAAACATGCATTTTCATGGCATCCTTGACTTAAAAAAAAAATCATGCATCTTCATAGCATTCCTAACATAAAAAATAAAAAGGGAAAAATATCTTGCATTTCCATTGCATTTCAAAAAAATCATCATGCATTTTCATGGCATCCTTGACTTAAAAAAAAAAAAAATCATGCATCTTCATAATATCCCTAGCATTAAAAGAAAAAAAAAAACTTGCATTTTCATGGCATTGCATTTCAAAAAAATCATCATGCATTTTTACGGCATCCTTGACATAAAATAAAAAATAAAAAATAAAAAAATAAAAAAAATCATGCATCTTCATAGCATCCCTAACATTCAAAAAGAAGAAAAAAACATCTTGCATTTTCATGACATTGCATTTTTCTTAAAAAAAAAAAAAAGAGAGACGGGAAGAAAAATAAAAAATGTGTTTTCAAAGTTCATTCATTTTGTGCATCTCATGCATTTCATCCTATTCTTTGTTAAATGCTATTTTGTGTTAATAAATCATCTTGCATTTTCATGACATAGCATAAAAAAGAGGGAAGAAAAATAAAAAATGTGTTTTCAAAGTTCATTCATTTTGTGCATCTCATGCATTTCATCCTATTCTTTGTTAAATGCTATTTTGTGTTAATAAATCATCTTGCATTTTCATGACATAGCATAAAAAAGAGGAAAGAAAAATGAAAAAGTGTTTTCAAAGTTCATTCATTTTGTGCATCTCATGCATTTCATCTCATTCTTTGTTAAATATTTATTTTGTTTTAATAAATCAATTTGGTTTGAACCAGAGAGAGAGCCTAGGAAGGAAGAGACCAATCAAATCCACATTCACAAGCCTAGATCTCGGACTAGAATGGCTGCTGATAACCCTGAGGATGAAAGAAGAAATCTGAGTATGCAAGTAGATGAGATGAAAGAGATGATTATTGAAATGGCAAAATCTCAGAGGAGAATGGAGGAAATGTTGTTGGCCATGAGGGAGACTATCAACTTGATTGGGGCCACTGGAAGTGCAGGAATGACTGGGCGCATCCGCACCTGCCAACTATCACTTCCATAAGGACAAACCCTGGGATCACCACTGAGTTTCCTGTTGAGGGAAGAACCTCGAACACTGCGCCGCTAGTGCTTCCTATCGGAGAAGGGTGTCGTTTTTCAGAGGATACTCGAAATGAGGTCCACGGTAATGTCGGATTCATGGGGGAGCAACCACCATATAACCCTAACCTTCACTTTCCATACCAAACACCTACTCCTACATTTCCTTATTACCCCTCCCACCAATTTATTCCGACCACAAATAGCACCCCAACTCCACGATTCCAAACCAACAATGGCCTCATGCCATCACCACATGTACCAACTCGCGCATCTCATATCCGACATCCACCTGTACCTCCACAAAGTTACTCAAACCTCCAACAGTCTCAACCAAATTGCCGAAATCGAGGTCGCTTCCATCCTCAAAACCTACCTCCTTTCCCAAGATTACCCATGTCAAACGCAGACTTATTCCAAAGGCTGTTTGATGCTCACCTCATGTCGAGAAATCCTGTACGTCCTTTAGAGCCACCATTCCCAACATGGTATAACCCAAGTTTGACTTGCAAATATCACAGGGACATCCCAGGGCACTCAATTGAAGATTGTGAATCTTTTAAGATTGCAGTAAGGAAGCTAATAGCTTATGGGAAGTTTGACATTCAAGAAATAGCTCTACCTAGTGTTGTCAAACCCAATTCTTGATGAGGTAAATGCATGGGAGATGGAAGGATCACCCATAGGAAAGGACAGAAGCTTGCATGCACCAATGACTGAAGTAGTCGAAGGGCTGAAGAAAGCAGGTTGTAATATCACTACACCAGCTGCAACTATGAAAGAAGAGAAGAAGCAGAATGAAGAATCAAGTGGTGTTGAAGGTTGTTGGGATTTTAAGGTGCGAAGCAAAGAATTACTCGCTTCAAGGGTAATACAAGCTGGGCAAGATGTAGATTCCTCTGAAGAGGTCAATGTGGAGTTGGAGGAAATGGTGAGGAGCATAACTCTGGGAAAAGAAAATGATGCAGCACATTCCTCATCAGAGGGAAATACTCCCCGCACCAGTCAAGATAATCATCTCTGAAGAAGTCACTCATCCTCCAACAATTTGAAACCTCTGAACAATGGGAGATCTGAGGATTTGATTGAGGTGGTTGCCAAAAAAATCAGTGTTGATGAACTTATGTTAACTTTCTTGAAGCATTGATGTAATAAATTCACATGAATATCTGGTTTCCTTTCATTTCCAGTGTCTTTCTTGATATTTATTTCTCTTTCACTTTTTCAAAGTGTCTTCCTCGTATTTGGGGGCCCATTAGACTCCAATTCTTGGTAATTCTTGGTTTGGTAGATGTCAATAAAGTTCACATGTGTAAGTATCATTTGCCTAAAAAAAAAAAAAATTTCATGCATGGCATCTTTAGCATTCTAAAAAAAAATATATATATAAAAAAATAATATAAATCATGCATTTCATTCCATGCATTTGAAAAATATTTTCATTTCATTCATCTCATCTTATGCATGACATTCCTTGTATGATGTTACCGTGTTCGGCAACTATTGCGCGACTAAGGAAAGAAAACACCGCCTCAAACAGTTTCAAGAACTTCCGAGAATGCGAGAAATGAGGTGATAAACCTTCTCCATCCGCATTATGAATAAAAAAAAAAACAAAAAAAAGACAGCTGTGTACCCGACAATGAGATATGTAGTGCCATTAAACTTTATCGGAAGCACGTGGAGGTCACTTTTTTTTCAGCGACAACAACTAGCTGAAAATCTTGCAGTATGAATTTTATTGGCCTTCTTTATTCAAGGTCTGACACACCTTTTGCAAAAGTTGCGGAAATTGGTCAATAAAGTTTTGCTTTAAGATTCTCATCCGCACCTACTCCTTAGAAAATTGAGATCTAGGAGGCGCGGTTCTTTTGTTGTCAAACACGTGTATCTTGTGGGGCCATAGACATTGAGAATCCTAGGAATGGTATTGTACTTAAAGTTAATGGACCAAGACTCAACCATTTCTGGAACGTCAAGTTGTTGAGTTCTCTGTGTTCTTAGGTTAAATGGCGGATAACGGTACTCCGTGACTCTCGTGTCGGTTTGTTTTTCGGTTCCCATAATAACGATTTCTTCTCCTTTCAAAATGGAGGTCATTCTCTCAAATCTAAGAAAATATTTTCCTTCTCTCCCTCTAAATGCTCTAACAAAAGTCTATGAAGCTAGGTGTGAAAGACCGAGATTGTTAATGTATAAGGGCATCCCGAAAATATACTGTTTGGATAATCGAAGCAAAGGTTCGTTTAGGTGGTGAATCTTCGATTCATTTGTCCCATACATACCTGGTCTCGGTAAAAGTTCATTTTCAAAAAGGAGAAGAGCAAAAAGAATGAAAGTTTGTTACAAGTGTGCACGATGGAATTGCAACACGCGATGTCACTTCTTTGGGGATGGTTTCGTAAATAGAGAAGATAAAATATTCTTCGTTAAGAATGGATCGAGTAAGGAGTCATTAGATAATATCTTATTGACTCTTGAGACGCATTCTTGTGGAGTTGTGCAGCGTGAACTTCTTAGTTTGTGGAATCTCTTCAAGGACGAGCAAGAGCGTTACAGTCTTGGGAATCTGACTCAAAAAGACCCTGTTTGCCAATTTATAAGAAAATTGGATGGGAAGCTTATCCTCGACTCATAGAAGGCGTTTAAGCCGTTTCTGGACGTGAAACCAGAGGAAGATGTGAGCCATAATCACAACAACATGTATATATTATCTTGTACATTTTGAAAAAAAAGAAGAAAGAAAGAAAAAAAAAACTAAAGAAAAGAGGGCGAAACTTCGGTTGTACTTGGTCTTTAATTAGATTAGGAGCCCCTGCCAGTGGAGTGGCGGACCCGTCATTGACTCGGGTGGACCTTCGCACGCCGGTCGGTAAATAAGGTTCGTGTGCCATGCTCTGCAGAGAGCGCGCAAGCATTCCTGTGTTTTAACCAAAGGCTCGCTTGTTGATGGACGAAAGAAGCGTCCGTGTTTGCATTCTCGCGTGACAATGCCTCCGAGCCGAATCCCGTGATTTAATGCCATGGGCTCTTCAACGACCTCTCACCGGGCCGTGGTCGTTGGTGGTAGGCTGTCGATTTACGCACTTTAATTAGTGGCGTCGTAGCTCAATCAAAAATATCCCACAAGCGGGAGGGAGAAGAATGCCCAGATTGGCTGAGCCGTCTTGGTATTCTTCGCACTCATGACGCAAATATAAAGATCTGCCATGAAACCTGTACATAAAGGTATGTAATCATTTTTCTATCTTTGTATGATTTTGTTGAATTTTGGTTTTGGACAGACGATCTTTTGGATGGGATCCTTCGGGGGTTTCTAGACTTCTTTACCCGATAATTTTCTTAAAAAAAAAAAAGGTTAAAAAAAAAAAAAAAAAAAAGAAAAAAAAGAAAAAAGAAAAAAAAGTTAAAAAAAAAAAGATTTTATGTTTCTTAAATTCAACCTTTTCTGACAACAGCCGACCTACCCTTCTAGGTGCAATTATTTCCCTTTCCATTCTTTTTCTTATTTAAACACTTCATCTTCTCCTTCATCTTCAACTCAGAAACACTCAAAGAGAGGAAGGATATAGAATGGGGCCTGCTATTCGTAACCTAAAAAATGTCTGTGTTTTTTGTGGGTCGAGTTATGGGAAGGGATTAGAGTTTGTAAACGCAGCTAGCACTCTTGGTCGAGCACTTGCTGCGAGGAAGATTCATCTTGTATATGGGGAGGTTGTCGTGGGTTAATGGGGGCTTTGTTTCACTTGCTGCTCTTATAGGGAGGCGATCGGGTTTTAGGTGTTATTCCTAAACCTTTAGCCGAAAGTAACATCACCGGCAAGACAGTTGGAGAAGAAATTCGGGTAACATCCATGCATGGACGCATGAAAATAATGGTGACAATTCGATGCATTTCTTGTCTTACCAGGTGGTTTTGGTACTTTAGAAGAAATTTTTCAAATTGTCTCTTGTTTGAACTGAACATCCACCATAAACCCATTGGTCTGTTGAATGTTAATAATTTCTTTGACCTTTTGTTATTTTTTCTTGACAAAGCTGTGGAACAAAAATTTATCACTCCTTCGGCAAGACAACTTCTTATCTCTGCCTCCACTATTGATGAGCTCATTGATAAATTGGAAGCTTTTGAGTACGTACCTGATAAGGTATTGGCTCAGATAGACTGGTCAATAGGAAGCAGCGAAGGAAGTAACAAGAGAAGCAAGACAGATCTGACACTTTCTCTTTAATCGGTTTGATTTTATTGTACTTTATTTTTGTTTAATTTTGTGTCCGCTTTCTCCAGCAGGTAATTCTATCCTTTACTCATCTATATTTTAACATTAAGGACAATGTTATGATCTGGTTGGGGAGAAGGATGGTTGTGTAAAAAAAAAAAAAAAACAAAAAAACAAAAAAACAAAAAAACAAAATATTCAAAAAGTGTGTTTGTCAATATGTTTGTTGTGTTTGTCAGTAATTTTCTAAACCAGTTAAGGATGGCAGAGTAAGGAGTAATTTTTATCTTGAGACGCATCTTAATTGGTGGCAGAGTAAGGAGTGGTAGGGTAGTAATTAGTATTAAATTGTGGAAGTATTAAAGTTCTATTATCGATTTGTCGATTTCTTTTTAGGGTTTGATGTGGCACGACAAAGGTGTGCTTCTTTTACTCGCTTGCGTTGATTCACTTCTTATCGTGGTCGATGCGGACCGACCGTGTGTTTCATTTCTGTTTGGCGTTGATTCACTTCTTATCGGGTTGTTTTGCTCTTTTCTATATCTCTCTTTCACATTGAGGACAATGTTATGATCCGGTTGGGGGGAAGGATCGTTGTGTGCCTAAAAAAAAAAAAAACAAAAAACAAAAAACAAAAAAAAGGTGTGTGTATGTATTAATATGTTTACATGCTTGTCGGTAATTTTCTAAACCAGCTAAGGATGGCGAGTAGGGAGTAGATTTTACTCTTGAGACGCATTTTAGTTGGGGTAGATAACTAGTTTGTGTGGAAGTGGCAATTGAAATTCAGGAAAATTTGCATGATTGAGTAAATTATCTTCTTTCTTAAAAATCACATGTTTGGTTATGGATGTTGAATTGGCGGACTGAGAATGATAGAACTATATCTGGTGAGATCTTGAGCCTAATGGATGGATTCAACATTTATGCCATTCTCTTCTTTCTTGTGTGATTTTCACTCATGATAATGATCACTCTAGAACTTGCTTTGATTCTTTTTGAGGCTACGTTTCACTTGCATGCATGAACATGATTGAGGCCCTCTTTCTTAGCCAGTTTAGCCAAATAGCCAACCTTGCATATTTTCCTTTACTTAACCCCTTTGAGCTTATTTGACCATTCTTTGTTTCTAACTCATTACGTGCCCTAAATGAAAAACCATGTTCTAACCCAACCTTAGGGAATAAGAGAGCATTGACTTTGTTATTTGATGAGTTCTTGAACAAGTGTGGGGGTGCATGTGCAGATCGGTTATATATAAAAAAAAAAAAAAAGAAAGAAAGAAAGAAAAAAAAATAAAAAAGAAAAAGAAAATATGTTTCTATAAAAAAAAAAAGTATGTTTCTAAAAAAAAAAAAAAAAAAAAAAGAGAGAGAGAGAAATGATTATTGCTACAATCAAAAGAATGCACCATGTGATATATTCATACCTAGAATGAGGGTGGATGATTGGAAATAACAGGAATAGAAGGAGAACGTTCAAGCCTAAAGGAATTCAATCTACCAATTGATCTTTAACAAAACATTAGTTAGATATTGGTCATTGTCCTGTATGAGAGAAAAAAAAAAGCTAAGAAAATCTTGGGAAAGTTAGACTGAATGTTCTCAAACATCTTCTCCACTCTAATTATATCATAATGCTCTTCTATTCTCTTTGGTATTTAACTTGACATATCCATATTACTTCTACCTTTACCTTGACCTCACTACAACCTTGAATAAAGTCCTCATGATTTGTGTGTGCATGTGTTTTGAGTAGTGGAGAAGTAGAAGATAAGCAAGCTTATGGTAGTGCAATTTTCATGGGTCGAATTGAGTGAAATACCTACCTTTTAAACACTTGAGAGATTGAGAATAAATTCTGTGAGGATCTATCATTCTTTACTCATGTTTTTCAATTGAAGTATCCTTGCTTGTTGATTTGAGATGTGAAGATGTGTTATCTCATGAATGTTTTAATTACTTGAATTATAAATTGCTCTTCATTCTTGAATGTCATTGAGTCTTTTAGAGTTTTTACCTTTTGAGTTTGTTTTGTTTGTTCCCTAGTTTTGGTTTTGCCCGAGGACGTGCAAAAGAGTAAGTGTGGGGGGTGTTTGATAATTAATGATGTCCAGTTGTCGAATCTTAACTCAAGCGAAAAAAAATCTTTTGATTTTATTTCCTGTGTCTTTAACCGTTGTAAATAATATCCTTTCTATAGTCGAACTTCTAAGAACAATCTGGAAGTTGTTCGTTTCTTTCCTGTTGTACTTTTTGAATTCATGAGTGTCTGTGACATAATGCTTCAGGTAAAGTGACCATGAGTACAACACCATGATTTGACCATCTAATGGTAATTGCTTATTGACCAATTCAGATCGAAGAGATCTTGGAAAATCCCAATTGATGGAAGAGGTGATACCCGAGCTAAAAAAGAAAAAAAAAAAGAAAAAGAGCCCGTTAGTCTGAAAACCTGAAAGATCGGTCTAAACAAAATTTAGGGCAAATGAATGGGCAAAATCTCAGAGGAAGTTGGCCTGAAACACCTTGAAGGGTGCACCCAAATCGGGGCAATTTTGAATTGCGTGTGATCACTACACAGGGGCAATTTTGTTTGCATTTAGTTGGCCATCTTGGGGCAAAATTTTTGAAGGATTAAGGAGAAGGCTGTGTTGAAGGAAGTAGCAACGCAGAACAAGGACTCGAGTTATCAAGCGGTTGCGGGAATCAACTAAATGAGAAACAAGGTTAAACACTTGGGCAAAATTTTCTTTCAAGGAATCACCAAGCAATGGTTCATCCCATTTCTTGAAAGGAGAGTTGAAAGTGAAAAACAAAGAAAAAGAAGGAAAGGAGAAGAAGAAGGAAAGAAGGCAGGTCTAAGGAAGAAAAGCATGTGAATAAAGTTTAAGTGGTCAAAGCTTTCCAAAGTCGTCCTTGGTTCAAATGTTTTTAAATAAAATTTAGAAAATAAGAAAAAAATAAAAAAAGAAAACAAAACAAAAAAAGAAGAAAAAGATAAAAAAAAGAAAAGAAAAGAAGAAAAATCCTGTTTTTCGGGACTCGATTGCCCATTGTCTTTTAAAATTCCGGACGCGATTGCCCATTGTCTTTTAAATTTCGGGCATGATTGCCCATTGTCATTTTAAATTTCGGGCATATTGCCCATTGTCATTTAAATTTCGGGGCATGATTGCCCATTGCCATTTAAATTTCGGGCATGATTGCCATTGTCATTTTAAATTTCGGGGCGCGATTGCCCATTGTCATTTAAATTTCGGACATGATTGCCCATTGTCTTTTAAATTTAGGGCCGCAGTTGCCCATTGTCATTTTAAATTTCGAGCCGCAGTTGCCCATTGTCTTTTAAATTTAGGGCATAGATTGTCCATTGTCATTTTAAATTTCGGACGCATGATTGCCCATTGTCATTTTGAATTTCGGGTCGATTGCCATTGTCATTTAAATTTCGGACATGATTGCCCATTGTCTTTAAAATTTCGACATGATTGCCCATTGTCATTTTAAATTTTGGGCGCATGATTGCCCATTGTCATTTTAAATTTCGGATGCGATTGCCCATTGTCATTTAAATTTCGGGCATGATTGCCCATTGCCATTTTAAATTTCGGGCATGATTGCCCATTGTCATTTTAATTTCGGTCATATTGCCCATTGTCTTTTAAATTTCGGGCATGATTGCCCATTGTCCTTAAGTTTCCGGACTCGATTGCCACTTTGTCTTTTTTTACCTTCATTGAGCGCGGGCTCTGTCATTTACTTTTTGAGCGCGGCTCTGTTTTTAATTTCGTCTTTTACTTTTGAGCGTAAACGGCTCATTTTTACTTTTTGAGCGCATCGGCTCTCGTCTGTAAATTCTGTCTTTTACTTTTTGAGCGCGGCTCTTGTCATTTAATTCTGTCTTTTAATTTCGAGCGCATCGGCTCTGTCTTTTAATTCTGTCTTTTACCTTTTGAGCGCATCGGCTCTGTCTTTAAATTCCTGAGCGCATCGGCTCCACGCATTCCATGCATTTTAATCTCTGTTGAGCGCATCGGCTCCACATTTTAATTTACGTTGAGCGCATCGGCTCCATGTATTTTACTCTTTGTTGAGCGCATCGGCTCCATGCATTTTTAAATTATCGAGCGCATCGGCTCCATGCATTTTACTTTCTGTCGAGCTTTTTAGTGAGCGCATCGGCTCCACGCATTCCATGCATTCCATGCATTTCTGTCATTTACTTTTGAGCGCACCTACATTGCATTTTAACTTCCATCGTTGTTCCTGTTTTATTTTGCATTTATCCTTTCATGCATTACTGGACAAAATTGGAGTTCATGTCTTTACTGTTCCTTACGACGATAATAATAAGAAGA
The DNA here is from genome assembly GCA_029884595.1 of Ormosia semicastrata. Taxonomy (NCBI): domain Eukaryota; kingdom Viridiplantae; phylum Streptophyta; class Magnoliopsida; order Fabales; family Fabaceae; genus Ormosia; species Ormosia semicastrata. Next base: position 18,051,838 of record JAQQTO010000037.1, on the reverse strand, counting down.
CCACAATTTTCTTATTATCTAATAAGAAACAAGTAAAGAGGGCAACTAGCAATGAACACCTAATTTTGACCGGCTTAAAAATTTAAAAAAAAAATAAATAAAAAATAAAAAAATAAAAAAAATATAAACAATAAAAAATAAAAAAATATATAAAAATATAAAAAATAAAAAATAAAAACAAAAAAAAAAATACTCACTCACGTTCCCGCTAGCACCCACTAACTCCATTTTTCTTTCTTTTCTTTTTCTGCTTTGTTACTCATTTCCCACCAGCTGCACCCCACTATTTCCACGTTCTCTCTCTCTTTTTCTTTTCTGTTTTTGTCTCACACATAATGCTGCAACCCACTCACTCAACCTCTTGCCCGTAATTTCTGCAATCAACCGACAACCCCTCCATTATATTCCTCTGCCATCATTTTTTCTTCAGGAGGCGGGGCAGGCTGCGAAACCCAATCCTTCATCTCACCCTCACCTTCCTCTTCCTACCGTAGCCACCCATTACCCACCGAGTCAACTCAGTGCAACTCCAACCTTCCAACCGTGAACCCTCTGCACCACAACAGCCACCATCATCTCCACATAAACCCATCACCACCCTCTCCTCCAAACCACCTTCAAAACCGTGACCACCTATTTCTTCTCGGGCTCTAACCTTCAACTTTCATAACCAACACACTCCAACCACCCAACCTTCCATCCAATCTCCAGCAGCAACCTACTCCATCTCCAACCGTGACCACCTCCCTACTCTCATCACCCTTCACTTCCCAACCACCAACACCTCACAACCACCTTCCTCACCACTCCAAAACAAGCCCAACCATGTGAAGCCCAGCAGCATCCTCCCTCTCAACTTCCATCTTCTTCCTCCATCATTAACCCTCCCATGCACACGTGGAGGTCACCAAGTTAACACCCCCATTCACGTAAATCACACCTCCATTATCATCACAGCAACTTCCACGTGAACATCCCATCCACCGTGACCCCAACTTCATCCAACCAAACATCCCAAGCTCCCTCCTGTAACCATCCATGACACCTAAAGCACCTCACTCACGTAACAAGCTCTCTACGTAGCCCCTTCATCACCCAAATAACCATCACCATCCTTCCATCCCACTTCACCTCTCCCAACCAACACCACTGAGTCAACTCAGTGAGCCATCAACTCCATTCTCAGCCTCCAACCTTCACCACCTCTCTCCACCGTAGCCCCCAACCTCCATCACTCCTTCCCCGCGTCCAAGCTGCCAAGCCAACCCTCACCTTCCAACTCCTCACCATCTCCACGCCTTCTTCCTCTCTCTCACGCAGACACCACCTTGCCGCCAACCTCCACAACCCATCACCACCTTCTCAACCGAACCCATGCATACGTGAAACCATCTCTGCACAACACCTCCAACCTCCTCCTCCCTCCTCATCACAAACCAAGCCCCTTCTCATTCCCACCATCTTCCACGCAGCAGGGCCTTCCCCTCCTCAAACCTCCAAAACCGTGAGCTCTTCCTAGCCACCATGCACACGTAACAAACACCACTCAACCACGTGAAAACCACTCCTCTCCATCACCTTCCAACCAGAAACCAACCTCCCATCACCACCCATCTCCAAAACTTACCTCCACGAACTCAGCCTCCTCCGACCGTGACTCAGGTAGAGTTGACTCACCCATTTACGTGAACCCATGCCACCACCACGTGAAGAGCCCATATGCTTCCCCTTTCTTTTTTTTTCTCTTCGGTAAAAACGTGAATTTGAGGGATCTGAGGTTTGGTTTTTATGAGCTTTATTACTATTATTATTTGCTTTTTTGTTGTGTTTTTTTTATGATAATTTAATTTAAGTTGTTAGTTTGAGTTAGGATACTCTTTTCAGCATGTGTTAGGTTTTTATGTCTCCATGTGTAGATCTTTTGTTTGGGCTAAGTGGTTGTTTTGTTTAAATAATTTTAGAGTATTTTGTTAAACATAAAAAAGGTATAAATTAAAGATAAAAATAAAAACAAAAAGAAATCAAGCATGGTGGCTGTTTTAATAAAAATAAAAAAATAAAAAAATAATAAAAAATAATAATAAAAGTACAAAATAAAACCTGTTTTGAATTGTTATGTTTATTTTTTCATTTATTTTATTTTGACAATATGTTGTTTGTATTTACTTGTTTGTCCTTATGTTTTTTATAAAAAAATAAAAAAAATTATTCATGCAATGACCGATGACGATGATTGAATAGTGGATGCTATCTTCATTATCTTTTGGATCATAAGGGTTTATTGAGTAGCCTAGTGCTAACTTGAATCCTGTGCAAGAATGGATTCGCTTTAAAATAAAATCTTTTTTTTAAAAATCAATTAACCCACACTTATTTTATAAAGAACTACGTAACTTTGAGTTCCCCATTGCACCAGGGGATACGTAGGAGCAGAATTTCATTTCTGTCAAGCCCAAATTAAAATTTCATAATTTTGTGGTCTCGCTTTTGTAAATAGTTATAATGCTTTTGTAAAAAGGGGTAAAATAAATATTTCAAAGGATTGTTAATAATTTGCACAATTAATCTAAGGTACCGTCTTAGGACGGGTGCGTTAGGGGTGCAGTGGGATTAAGTTTCCACCCTTCCCTAAGCATAACCGACTCCCGAATCCAATCTGGTTCCAAAGACCATTTCCAAATAAAAGGTTTTCCAATTTTTCCAAATTCAAATAAAATTGGTGGCGACTCCATTTTTCCATTGTCATATTTTTAAAACAATTCGAGTTGCTATTTCCCGCCGCGATCTCCGGTCGCGACACTCTCTCATCTTTTCATTTGAATACCTAACACCAGGTGCTATAAATGGATTAATACCTAAGCTGGAAGCTTGAAATGGAATGGTGGGTTGCTTCTTTTGTGAAGCCATGTGCAACCTCCTTTGCATGCAAGAATCTGCATGTCTCTTCATATGGCTAGTGCTAGCTCCCTTCCCTGTGCAAGCAAAATGCCCTTTACAAGATGCTTGCAAACAAATCACTCCTTGAGATACTTCGTTTCATCAAAATCATTCCAAACAGTCGATATCTTCTGCCTCTTCTTCTTAATAATAATGGCACAACCATTATCATTTTGATCTTTATTTTGATCACTATCAACTCTATTATCTCCAAGCTGACTTGAATCTGTTGGTGCTTGTTCATTGAATTCATTAGGGGGACGAGAAGCAGATGACATTGTTCCCTCAAGTGAAGAAGACATTAACTATACCTGTAACATAAGTACAACATGTTTCATACGTGATAGAAGTAAGATCTTAAATATGTAGACAACCCACACGCACAAACAAAAGGAGAAGGAAAAAATCCACATGGTATTAAAAGAAAGATATTGGATTCTATAGATAAAGATAGTTTCCAAGGTCCTTAAATTTCTATGTTGTTGCTCACACTATAATCACACATTATCAACAAAGTTTCACTTAGTAGAATGCAACATAGGAAATATCAAAGGGAGTTATAATAAGAATTATAACTCATAATGATAAATCAAACAATCAGTGAAATAAGAATTTTGCATAATTAAGATCGTAGCACCCATCACCATAGCAGTAGGGGGTTTGAAAGGAATCGAAGGACAAAGTGGAGGATTGAAGTGCCACGAGCAGATATTAGTGAGATTCTAAAAATGAACCAAATTACCCTTGATCTACAGAAAATACAGTATTCTGAGACTCACGTGAAGCCCTATTTGCTTAATGCTTAGAGATTGGAAAATAATTTCAATCCATGATAGCTGACCTTTAGAAATGAAGGATAGCAGCAGAAGAGTAAAGCAGAGAATGGTAGCAGAAAGAGAAATTTCACAAGAAAATTGTCTTTAGGATTTTGGCCCCCTCCTGTTCTAAGAAGGGATTCCTCTAGCTGTTCCCTTACATCCTGAAGCACCCCATCAATGTAAGAACAAATAAGTCAGCATACTTTTGTGACGAACTTCAACTGGGCAGACATGATTACTTGAGGCTGAGAGTCAAAAGTGATGACATATATTGCATAATTAAGATCCAAGAGCCAATAGCTGTAGCTTAAGTGGTACTAGGTCTCTTAGGAGACTACTTGATCCCAGGATTGAATTAATGAATGCTCTTCAAACACGAGAGCAAAGAAGGGCCTTGAGACAAAACAAAACCATAGAAGCTGCTTTTCAATTCAAGCATAAATCAAATCAGCAAACAAAGGAAGTAATTTGAGTAATTCGATCCAAGTCCCTACTTTCCTAACACATAAAAATCCTTCATTTTGATAGACCCCCAAATATTGATAACCCCAACAGCATTTTTCGTTCTAAGTAAGCCCCAGTAGTCATTTCAATAGATTTTCAACTGAAATTTCATAGGGATTTCAACAAACTAATTACAAAATAATTTACAATACACAAAAGGTTCAAATATTAAAGAGAGAAAGAAGAATAAACCATAGAGCAATGACAAGCCAGTGACGAACCGCCTAGCACTGCCAAACGTCCATAGCACCAACCAACAGCTGCAATGGTTGCCTACATGTTAGCCTACTGTCCCCTTCCCCACACAACATCTTAGATCTCCTTTTAAATCAAAAAAAAAAAGAAAAAAAAAAGCTACCTAGCAGTTGGTGCTTTCAGCATGCTTGTTTAACTTCTCTACAAGTAGCAATCTTGCAAAACACTTAGCGAGAATGCTATGAACCCTCAGATTTAACCCCAGAAACCCTTCTTACCTGGTAGAAATCGGCGTAGGAGAGGGACCGGTCGATCGGTCACGAAGGGCGTGCGAGGCGTGCGGCCGCGAGTGGAGGAGGAGGAGATCGGGAGAGAGAGAGGAGGGACCGAGCGTTCGGTGATGGTGAGCGGCGAGCCGGCTTGCGTGGTGCGTCGAGAAGAGGAGAAGAGGGAGTCCGATGCCGAGCCGACCGAGAGAGTGAGAGGAGCCGGAGGATGGGTAAGGGGGGAAGTGTGGAATTAGGTCTCTGAACAGATTAGGAATTAGGAAATGAATTGAACGTGAAACGTGGTAAAGTTAATCTGAATAAATCTATAAAATATGTAATTGTAAGAATAATAATGTACCATAGCTTAGTGGTAAGTGGAGTGGAGTGTTTATATTAGGTAGTGAGTTCGATTCTTGTTAAGCATAATTTCAAATTTTTGTTAAATATATTTATAAATAATATAAACAGGCTTATTTAATAGGCCTAACAGACTTTATTAAAAGGTTAGACCTGTTCTATTAAATAAAATAGACTATTAAAAAAGTCTGAGCTTTGCTTATATTTTAAATAGGCCAGGTCAGGCCAGGAGGATTCCTAGCTTTATAAATCCTCGGCTTAAATCGTAGATTTTATCTTCCTTTCTTTCATTTTTTGTTTTGTCTAGATTCGTGATGTGAGCACCTCAACTTTACAGTTTCCATTCTTAAATATGAAATAGCAGTATAGCACCATATAGTATGTGCCAAATAACTAACTTCCACATGTTGCGCCAATAATTGAATACTGAGAAGAAATATTGAGCAATATATACTCTCCCTGTATATTCGCAAGCCCAAGTGGACGGGCTAAATAAAGCATCTTTCATAAAGTAGCTTTATGATTTTCTTTTTATGATGTGTGCGCACACATCCAAAAAATTAAGAAGGAGATGTTAAACTCAAAAACAAAATACCTAAACTATCTGCAAGGAGAACCAGGAAATATTCAGAAGAGGATGAAGCAGCAACTACAATTAATATAATTTTAAGCATCAAATTAAGTGCTGGGATTATGCACACGTGACATGTGAGTAGATGAATTTAAGATAACGTTGATCAATGAATTTTACATTAAGTATTAAAAAAAAAGAAAAAGCGACATGTATGCTTGGATAGTTGGATTGACGCTTAATACACGATCAGTACTACGTTGTAGCAGAGGTCTTTTTTTATATATTTTTTAAATTTCAATATAATTTTTAAAAATAAGAAAAAAATTAATTTTGCACCCCCCTCAACAATAAAACTTAATTTTACTTTGACTTCCCTTATTATTTTACTCTAACTCCATCCCAAGTTATATATACAGGTTATACTTAGTGAGAGTAATTTTTATTATAAAAAATGAAAAGAATAAATCTTAACTATATAATTATATATAAATAATTAAAATTAAAAATTACTTAAAAATTATGTGATCATTTAAAATATATATATATATATTTATATTCTAATTTTAACTATTCATATAAGATTTAATAGTTAATATTTATTTTTTTTACTTTTTAAAATAAACATTATATATATATATATATTAAAGAAGCATATCAATAATTCACTTACAATATTTTTAAAGTATTATAAAATTTAATTTATCTTATGCCAATTTTTATATATTTTTAACTGCTTCTAATTTTTTATTTGTATAAAAATGTATTCTTCATAAAAAAAAAATTCGTGTAAATATTTTAAAATATATTTGTTTAATAAAAGCATTATAAACCCTGTTTTTTTAAGATGACTTAAGTATTCTTTTTAAGTATTTATAATAAAACCGATAAAAAAAAGGATGTATAATTAAAAAAAAACTATATATGGAATGTAACTGCTGGCAACACCACCGGCTCCAAGTCCAACTCGCGCTACGTCTCCCTATGAAACCGTCCGTTCAAGTATAATCGAATCCAAATAATTCACCAAAAAACAAAAATGTAGAATCAGATAGGGGGTGTTTGTTTCATATTAAAGCAACCATTTAACAGCTTATTTTTCATAAAAAGGTTATTGGATATGAACTGAATATGTTTGGTAAATTCTAAAGAAAAATAGCAACAGTTTTTTTTAAGAGAAAAAAGTTGTTAACATCAAGTTAAAATTTAAATATTATGTAAAAAACATTAAGATTATTCTCAATAATAATATATAAATATAATTTTGTTTTTAATTAAATAATTTTTTAATTAATTAAATTATTTTTAAATTATTTTATACTTATTTTTATAATTTAATGTATAAAAATAAATTTTTATATTATCTAAACTAAATAAATTAACTTAAAATTATTTTTCATCTAATATATTTAAATATAAATTTTTTTCTTTATAATCAATTAAAATAAAAAAATTATATAATAATTAATTATTAAAATAATTTAATTTTCATAAATATCTCAAACTCGTATTACATGTGATTTTGGCATAAACAAGACGCCCAAGGCACCGAGAACAGGATAAATTTTAAAATATGCTTCATAAGTATTATATAGTAAAGTTCTTACAAAAAGAAGTATTACTTCGTAAAGTATTGTAACCGTTTATTTTTATTTTAATAATATTTTATTTTTTATTTAATGGCATGTATAGATAAATATCATGTGTTATAATTTGAGTTACAGAATGTAATATTTTATATCATGTAGGAAGGCAGACACCCAGTGTAATCAATAATTCAAATTACTTTCAGAATAATATTTTGAATCATTTTGTAATCATTTAAATTTAATTTTAAAATATTTAATTTTTAATTCAATAGCTTGTTTAATTATTAAATATGAAGTGTTACAATTTTAGTATAATAGTAATATTGCTCGAAGAGGGTAACCCATTGTTTGTTTGAAGAGAAAATGGAAGGAGAGAAAATGGAAAGATGTTAAGCTTTTCTCTCGTACGGAGCACATGCCATTCAACACGTGTACTTCACACCTGCTCCCTATGAAGCTGCACCAAATCTTTCAATTCGTTGAAACACTCAAACTATGGTGAATGTTATGGTACACTTTCTCAAGTTTAAGTACATCATGTACTTTTTAATTTATTTGTTATAACAGATTTTTTTTATAAGTTTTTTTTTTGCAGGTTTTTTTGTTTTATATTTTTTATTTGTTTTATTTTTTTATATACTATTACTATCATTACTTGTATCATCGATCACTGTCCTCCACCGTCCATTGGGTACTACTTTTTTTTTCAGGTTGTACTATTTATATTTTTTAAGTTGTATAACTATATAAATAATACTTAATTAAAATAATATTAGTTAAAATTATACTACTTTTTATTTTTTTATAAATAATTATGCATACTAAAAATTCTAGAGATTTTAACGATAATATTTACACATAATAAAATTAGTAGAGTTTTCAAGTATGTACAATTATATATGAAAAAATATAAAGACTAATACAATTTTAATTGATATTATTTATATAGTTTTACAACTTTTAAAAAAAATTGACCTTATAACCATGGAAAAAAGGGGGGTCGGTGGCCGGAAGGTTGCCTAAGTTGGCCGAAGGTGACTGAAAGGTGACCGAAGTTCGCCAGACAGTGGTCGGAGTTCGTCAGATGGTAGTTGGCCGATGGTGATAAAGATTAAAAAAAAAACTTTAAAAAAAGAAGTTCAACAGATTACCTGTCATTGATCCTGGCCGTTGATGTGTTTTTTAACACAATCAATGATTAAGATTGACTAAGTGCATGGTACACCCTCCAAAAGAAAGTGTATATTAGAAATGACCCTCAAACTATTATTTGGTAAAAATATTTGTTTAACATTTTTAAAATCAATTTCATTTTTATTCTCTTATGTCTACTTATTATACTTTTACACTCTTAAAAACAATCATAAGGTATATTTTTAAATTTTTTCTTTCACATGATTAAAGTTTTGAGAAACGTAGTTTTTCGCACAAATAGTTTTTAGTAATAAACAATCAGTGATAAAAATGGGATAAAAAAATTTCTTGTTAAGAGTGGTTTTAATGTGAATTGATTAACAAAAAATACATATAAATTAGCTATTGGATTCAAAGATCTTAACTATCCAAATAAACGTGGAGGTTTTTTTTTGGATAAATAATGATGACAAAGTCAGACTAATCAATTATAATACTCTCCCTATTCTTTTTTAATTGTCGTTTGAATTATTTTTTTTTTGAGTTTTATAGTAAATATTATTTTAGAATTGAACACAAAATTAATTATTTTAAGACTTTGTTAAGGCACTTATTAAGAATATTAAAATAATTTTTTTAAATAAAATCATATTTTTTAATTTTTAATACATTAAATATTTTATTTTATCTAAAACTTTTATTTTGTATTTCTTAATAAATGTTTAGCAAAACTCATTATTTTATACCAATTTTATCTTTATTTTTTATTATATTACTTAATTATTTAACTCGTAGAATTTCTCAATATTTATTCATCAAACTTTAATATTTTTTTATCATCTCTTTTATTGATTAATTATATTTTTTAATTAATAAATTAAAAAATAATATTTTTTATAATTATTTTTTCATAAATTAAGATTATTAAATTATTTTTTTAATATTAGTTTCATTTCCTTTTAACAATAGAGGGACTAATTAGAATCCGCCAACATAACTAAACACAAAAAATAGGATCTGTCTATCTAAAAGCTCTGAAAACAAAAAAGAAGAGAATGACTATGCTTCCTGAGAAAGTCTACACAATAATTTATTTCCCTAAAAACATACGAAAAAAGTTATTATGGTTACAGAGGTACCATAATATATGTTTATCGTGTCTATTAAGTTTTGTAACTGTCTGAGCAAATTTAGGCATTTTACTGTAACACTATGTGTGAAATATAGTTGTTATTAGCTCTGGAAGTGACTTAAACTGCTTAGTTAATGAGAATAAATGTGGAGAGTTTGTTTCCAAGCCACAAATGTGTGAACTGTGCTACAGTTAAAGTTTAAGGATAATCAGAGTTAGTTTGACATTTTTTAACATACTAATTGTGTGTTTTAATGCCGATCTTATGATTTATTTCAAACTTGTTAGATGCTAGAAATCTAGATTTAGTGAAATCTAGGGTTCTTAGCAGATCGGGAGTTTAGGTACCACTTAAGTGGCTGCCTCTAAGAAGTCAAATTGGACTTCTTCTCTTGGTTAGTTCTCACGACAGAGAAGGAAAATAGAAAAGAGAAGATAAAAGAAAGAAGGAGAAATAGGAGAAACCAAGAGGCAAGTAACGATTCAAGAGCTTGGATCCATCCTTGTACACCTTCAAGATCTTGAGGTAGGGAAAACCTTATTTTTGACTCATCTTCCTATTTTCTTCATCTTGTTCTTGAGTGTTGGCCTGATGGGAAAGTTAGGTTTTGAGTGTGATTTAGATGTTCATGACTTGAATCTTGATGAGATGCTTAAGGATAGCTTGGTGGTGTGAAAATTAGTTTATTGGATGCTTTAGGATGAATTATTCATCACTTGAACACCTTTGTTCCCATTGTGATAGAATTTGGGGGTTTAGGTTTTCAAGGTAGATGATGAGTTCATCAATCCATGATTTTGTGAAATTGAAATCACTACAAAAAATGCGCTAAATTGCGGCGGTTATTTTGCAGAGGTTATCAACCGCCACAAAACACTACATATTGCAGGGGTTTTTTTTCCTTTCAGTGGAGGTTATTAACCCCCACAACTTAAAAAACGCTGATGGTATCATTTTTGCCTTTCCCTCCCATTTTGGTTTCCCCCTCACTCTCACTTCTGATTTCATTTCCCCCTCACTCCCTCTCACTATCTCGTCTGATTTCTCTTCCTCTCACTCTGTCACCCTCACTTTCCTCTTCAACAACTGCTACCCCCTTCACTGTCAACCCCATCCAACTCGTAACAGTGGTGTGTATCCGGTGGTCTCATAAGATTAGACTTAGGAACATAACTCCTGATCTGCCTCTGCCACACCCAAAACTAAGCCTCTGCTCCTCCCAAACTTTGCAGATCTGACAACAGCGCTGCAGATCCGGTGGTGGCATCGAAGATCTGTGTTCAAAGCTTCGAAGATTTGTGTTCCCTGCCTTCGCATTTGAAGATCTATGTTCTCTACCTTCTATCTCTCTTGTAACTCCTCACTCTCTTCACCACTGAGGCTCTTCTTCCACAAGGGTTTTTTATATTCTTTTTTTGAGGTAATTGTAAGTTCTTGAATTTGAATTTTTGTGATTTTTGTGTATTGAACAGAGGTGAAAGTGCATTCTCTTATCGGAGAGAGCTCTGGGAAAGATACTCCTGCATTTTGTTAATCCGAGAGGTACACATTTCACTGGTGCTTGTTCAGTTTTGGGAAAGATACTCCTGCATTTTGCATTTTACTTTTCTTGTCCCCCGCCCCCTTTTCCCATCCTGATTTGTGTAATCTGAAGTTAAGTTTTATTGTTAAATTAATTGCTTAAATATGTTTTGCTGAGTACATACTATCCTTTTCGAATCCTGAAGCCGTTTTATGAGGAAGGCTTTACCTAAGTACAATTTGAGTCAGAAATTACACAAACAATTCTTCAAAAGAACTGAACTCATGCCTTAATTTTGCATCTGACGCTCTCAACGTTGTCATCTGCGAGTGGGTAAGGTCAAAGTTGTCTTGTTTGTTTCTATTTGCTGTTGATTTTTCATTGGAAATTGTTGTTTATTCATTTTGTTTTTGTGGGCTTTCAAATGTTTGCAACTGAACCCAATTCGGGAATCAAAGATGAGTGTTTAGATTAAGAGAATAATGATCAGAGTGAAGAATGTAGAGTCCTCTGTTTACTAAAAAATTCGTAATGACAACAGTAGATACGCTCACTGACCTCATTCAGCATACAAAGGTCTATTTCACTTAGGAATTATGATTCTCTGGTAATTTGCAACATTCATGTTCCCACTTATATACACATTCGATTGGATAAAGAGGAAAATATCAATAGCTTTATTCTATTTGCATTTGAATCTATGTTTTGATGGTTAGTTGCTCACAACCTGTTTGATAGAATGTCTCTTTGCTTGTTCTATCTTTGGTAGCTCTTTCTGCAAGACACCATTCTTGTTCCTTATCTTTGAGATCTATTTTCCTTTTGTCTCAAAGTAGCTCTGCCATGAAAGAAACCAGTATTTTTACTGCCTTCCCTAAGCCAATTCACCCTTGATCTCTACTTCCACATTATTTCTTCCTTATACAAAACCTCATTAAGCTCAGCCTTCAACTTTTTAACTTTACTTTCGGTTTCCTCATTTTGTGGCCCGAAGGACAAATCGTGTACAAGGCATTGGAGGGTTTGGGCTTTCTTACTGAGATCCGAAACTGATGTGCAATTCCAGGCTTTTAATTTGCATCCCACAACTGAAATTATAGATACCACTGAATCCAAATCTCCACCAGCATTAATACTCTCCCACTTCTTGCAAATAATGTCTTCACAACCATGAATCCTAGTACACATCTGCTCAAACCGAAATGGTCTTTTCAGAATCAATTTTTCTTGCACCTTTTTCAAGTCCATCTACTCCACTCTGACCCTTGCTGTCCAGCAATATACGAGCATATGACATGCCTAAAAACCACCCAGTTTCTATATAATTTTGTTATTTGCACATTTATACATTGATTGCTTTTACATTTTTTTAATTAAAAAAATAAAGATAGAGAGAGAATTGAAATTTGTGTTTTTCTTACTTTATTATTCATGATATAATGAAAATGATATACAAATAATTTCTATATGGGATACGCTGTTTGTTTTTTTGTTACACTGTTGCTTTTCTTTCTTTCTTTACAAAATTGAGATAAATAATTACACCCCTTAACCACCTTATAGTATTAATTATCAGAACATTCTGCTAATATTAGATAATGCAACTTTCTTATTTGGCGAGAGATAGAACCTGCAAGTATTGGTTTTACATAATTAACTGTTAAGATAATTTGTACATCTGTGGGGTTCATTTTTTGTAGTGTTACACTTTTTTTTAAAATTTATATGCACCTTTTCATATTTTTTTTTTATTTTTGGCATGGATTCAGTGTTTCACAAATATATATTTTTTAAAATAATTTGTGTAATGTTATGGCATTGGAATAATTATCTCTTGACTTTATTTTCATGAATTTTTGAAGTTGTGCGTGAAGATAATACTTGCCAATGGATAAATCTTGGATTGCAAAGTCAAGGAACACAATTGAATACTCAATTGGTTTAAGTAACTTCCTCAATTTTGCATTTGAGAATGGGGCTGTTGGGGATACAATACGATGTCCGTGTCCAAATTGTGGGTTTGGAAAATGGCAAACTAGAGATGTAGTCCAAGATCACTTGCTTTGGAAACCATTCCCCAAAAATTATGTTATATGGAATCTTCATGGTGAGAAACAAGTATTAGAGTCTTCTAGAAATGTAGATGTTATGCAAGAGACATCACACTCTGAAAATCCAATAGAGACGATGGTTAATGATGTATTTGGGCACTATAGGCACCAAGCCACAGATGCAGGCATGTCACACCCACTGGATGCAGATGAAATATTAAATGAGGGGCCTAGGGAGGATAGTGATTTTTATGAATTTCTCAAAGATGGAAATCAAACATTGTATGAAGGGAGCAAGTACACAAAACTAGAATTTGTAATAAAATTGTATCATATAAAGGTCTTATGTGGATTAAGTGACAAGGCAATGACTATGATACTAGATTTGTTGAGAGATGCATTTGAAGTAGCAAAGTTGCCTCCTTCTTTTTATGAGGCCAAGAAAACCATTAGCAAACTTGGTCTTGACTACATCAAGATAGATGCATGTCCAAATGATTGTATGTTATACTTGGATGACGATCCAAAAAACAAGCAACAAACATGCACACATTGTGGTACATCTAGATGGAACCCTAAGAAGAAGAAGAAGAAACAAGCTGCAAAGGTTTTGCGTTATTTTCCATTGAAACCAAGGTTGCAAAGATTGTTTATGTGTCGTAAGACCGCTATTTGAGCATATGAAATGGCATGTTTTGGATCAGAGTAACAAAGATGGGTTGATAAGGCATCCAAGGGATGGTGAGGCATGGAAGACATTTAATCTAACACACTCTGAATTTGCTTTAGATCCTCGAAATGTTCGTTTGGGCCTTGCTAGTGATGGTTTCAATCCTTTTGGAACCATGAGTTCTACCTATAGCATTTGGCCAGTGTTCTTGATTCCATATAATCTTCCTCCTTGGATGTGTATGAAGCACACTTCCTTCATCCTATCAATGATCATTCCAGGTAGCAGATGCCCTAAATAATATAGATGTGTACTTACAACCCCTTGTGAAGGAGTTACGTGATCTATGGAATGATGGTGTGGAAACCTTTGATTCGTCATCGAATGACACATTTCGAATGCGTGCAGCTCTTATGTGGACAATTAGTGACTTTCCTGGGCTAGGGATGCTATCTGGCTGGAACACACATACTGGTTTGGCTTGTCCAACTTGCAACTTTGACACGGAACCTTGTCGTCTTCCTTACAGTAAAAAGTGGTGCTTTATGGGTCATAGGCGTTTTCTGGGAAGAAATCATAGATTTAGATTGAATCGAATTCGCTTTGATGGTAGCATTGAGGAACGTAATCCACCATTAAAATTATCAGGATCTGACATTTTGAGGCAAATGGAAAATCTTAATGTTACATTTGGGAGAGGAGCAGAGTTGGATGGTAGAAGGAAAAGATCTAGACAAGCAACTAAGCAGTGGAACAAGAGAAGTATATTCTTTGACCTTCCGTATTGGGAATCTAACTTGTTGCGTCATAATCTAGATTTTATGCACATTGAAAAAAATGTATGTGACAATATCATATATACTTTGCTCCATGAGAAACCTAAATCAAAAGACAATCTTAATGCCCGAAAGGATCTAAGAGAAATGGGCATAAGGCGTGATCTTTGGCCGAATGATAATGGAACATATCACCTTGCTTTGTTTTCACTAACACGTGATACCAAAAAGTTATTTCTCGCAACTTTGAAAAATGTTATAGTACCAGATGGCTACTCAAGTAACATTTCTAGATGTGTTGATGAGGTACAAAAAAAGATTTTTGGGTTGAAAAGTCATGATTGCCATATTATTATGGAGCAATTGCTACCATTAGCAATTCGTAATGTGTTGCCAAACCATGTGACTGCAGTCTTGGTGGACTTCTGCTCATTTTTTAGAGTCCTTTGTGGTAAAAGCTTGAATCCTTCAGACCTTGATAAGCTCCAAGATCGCATTGTGGTTACACTGTGCCACTTGGAGATGTTATTCCCTCCATCATTCTTCACGGTCATGGTTCATTTAACTGTGCATCTAATAGATGAAGCAAAGCTCGGAGGTCCAGTGCATTATCGATATATGTATCCTGTGGAGAGGTAAAAGATTAGTACTTTTAATTTAAGGTCATTTGTGTTTAAGTCACTTAAAATTGTTGTTTACACTAATTATCCATCATTTTTGTAGGGAATTAGGTCATTTAAAATCACATGTACGAAATAAGGCACAACCTGAAGGTTCCATAGCTGAAGGTTACTTAGCTGAAGAGTCTCTTACTTTTTGTTCTCGGTACATAGAGGATATAGAAACAAGGTTCAACAGACCTACACGTGTTCGTGATGACCCAAATGACAATGAGCCTTCTAAAATGTCCTCTATCTTCCCCCAAATTGGTAAACCAGTAGGAGCTTCGTCAATGTTTACTTTAACTCAGATGCAAAAACTACAAGCTCACCGTTATGTGATTCTAAATTGTGCAATAGTCACGCCATTTGTGGAGTGAGTAAACAAGATAAACTTTATATGGTTTGTAATTATATAATTGAAATAGACTAATCATGTACATTGATTGCAATGTAATTATTTCATGTAGTGAATTTAGGCAAAACATAAAGAGGACTTCAAGGGGAAGAAGATCTTCAGCTACAGAGATAGAGAAGAGAGTTAATAGAGAGTTTGCTGATTGGTTTCGAAGACGGGTAAGAAATCAATCATTATTTATGTTGCATTTTGCCGTATTTGATTTGAGATTACAAACTTGACTAAGATAATTATTTTATTTAGATTATGAATCCAGACACAGTAGACACAATGTCTACTGATGTAAAGTTTCTAGCACGAGGTCCATTGGATAATGCAAGAAGATTTACAGCTTATAACATCAATGGGTGCAAATTTCGAACTTTGGCTCGAGAAGAAGGATTGAAAACACAAAATAGTGGAGTTTTCTTAACCTCTAACACATCTTGTGTTGCGAGTAGTGTTGATGGGAACTTAAGGCAAGCAGACTTACCATATTATGGGAAGTTGGAAGATATCATTGAAATTAACTATTATGGTCTGTTCACGGTTACTCTATTCAAATGTAAATGGGCTGACACTACTCGAGATAGAGGGTATAAAAAGGATCATTGGAATTTTAATTGTGTTAATTTTGATAGACTGATTCATACTGGTGAACATGAAGACCACGAACCTTACATTGAGGCATCTCAAGCACAGATGGTATACTATGTAGATGATGTGGTTAATAAAGGATGGAGTGTTGTTGTACATTTGAAGCCAAGAGATTTGTATGAAATGGGAGAAGAAGTAGAAGATGAAGTATATGAGAATGAGCCATACCAAGAGCAAGAACTTGAGCAATTTTTTGGCCCTGATGATGAGTATATGCAATTGGCTACAGACCATCTCAATGATGATGTAGTTGATGCAAATGTTCCTACTAACTTGCAACAGATGCACACATGTTTGATTAAAAATGTGATCATATAGTGTTGGTAATTTAGCAATATAGTGCTTTATATATCTCACGGTAATGGTTTTACATAATTAAAGCTATGATTATTCTATTTATTTGTCTTTAATGCATATTTAGAAATATGATTGTAAACATTTAAATTACATTTCATCTCTAAATGTCTTTATTTTCTCATGAATATGCAGTCATGACAAAGAGTAAACGTTTTCAGAATCCACTGAAGTCAGCACCTCAACCACAATGCCATGCCTATCCTCCAACACGGGCTCCAATACATTCTTCACCATCAATTCATATTCAGCCAGAAACTCCTATTGAGACCCCATCAGCTCATGCCCCACCACATGATCTACTAAATCCTTTACCGACAAGTCAAGCTCCTCCACATGCTCCAGTAAATTCTGCACCAACAGTTGAAATCCTAGAACAAGTTCCAACTCAATCTTTTAATTCAACATCATCTTCACGTTGTGTTGGACGTGAGTCTACACAAAGATTGACCGTGGAGGCGATAGGTATATGCATTATATGTTTATGGTTGAGTAACTTTGAGATTATATAACATTGGTAACTTTGTGAAGTTTTTATTTTTAATTTTTGTTTGTTGACTTGTTTTCTTGTTAAAGACTCAGAAGGAGCTACTAAGAAAATTAAGCTCAAGGTTAAGGAAGTCAACAACTTATGTAGTGGGGAACGCATTATTGTGAACTTTGATGAGTACGACGCAGCATATGGTGAAGCGCAAGGCCTACTTGCTGGATATTGTGGAACATTGGCAACAGATTGCAAGTTGTTTCCAATTCACTTTGAGAGGTGGTCAGCCACATTTCCTATACCTACACTTAAAGATTACTTTAACGATTGTTTTGAAACAATCATAAAGGTATAAACATAATTACACATCTTTTTGTTGCTACTAGATTTCATGGTTGCATGTAAATGCTTAACTAACCTTACTTTGTTTTTTATTTGAAGCCTCGATTTTTTTTTAGGACTACTGAAGGCATTGCAAAACGATATTGCAATGCTAGTATCGGGGATAAGTGGGCTGCACATAGGCAAAAATTGTGGAATGATTTCTATGACACTTCCATGACAAGAGATGAAATCATAAGTAATGTGCCAAGAGGTATAGAGAGAGATCAATGGGTTGCTTTTGTTCATTACCGTCTAAAGCCATCAACACAAGTAAGATGTTGTTGTACTTTGATCAGTTTATTATTGTTATAATTCATTTCTATATGAATATTCAATTGCTTTGTTTATAGGAGCTTTGTAGAAGAAACAAAGAAATTCGAAGCAAGCAAATAATTCCTCATACTGGTGGTTCTAAACCTAATTCAAGAAGGAGGAATGAGATGGTAGTTACATTAACATGATCCTCATTACTATTTTGCAATGTTAATGTTTTTTATTTTATTTTTTAACTTCTTTCTATCACAGTTGCTAGAAACTGGACAGAAAGTTGGTAGGGGAAAAATGTATAAAATAACTCACACAAAAAAGGATGGATCATTTGTAAGTACTGCCGCAATGGATAAAGTGGTAAGTTTAGCCTGAGTTAATTATCTTGTTTTCTAACCTTCTACATTTAAATCTTGACAATTTGTAATTGATAATGTTGTATGCTTATAGGAAGCAATTGACCGGATTATGACTCAAAGCACTAATGATGAATCTGAAATTTCCCCTAATGATGCTGTTGGTAAAGTGTTTGGGGAAGAGCACTCTGGGAGAGTACGAACCATGGGTATGGGAGCAGCTCCTACAAATACATTCAGGAATACTAAACTTCGACTAAGTAATGTGAGTCATTCTTCAGCTGAGACTCCTACATCATCATCATTTACCCAATGGCAAGAAAGGTACCTCCGATTAGAGAATGCACTTAAGGCGTACATGATAATGAAGGAAGGAAGCATCCCTGAAGAATTGGCTGACTTCTTTGCTCCTCAACCAGAGGTAATTTAGATATATTTGTGACTACTAATATATTTGTGAATAAAAAATATAATATTTTTGTTTTAGATATAATTTATTAAGACATATGGTTGCTTCACTTGCTTGAGTAATTCCATCTATAAATAAGTGATTATATGTTGGTATTTCGATGTAGATGATTGTTTTTTAAACTTTCCTTTGTGATACATGATTTGATGGGGTTCTTAGTTATTCTTCCTTGTTCTTTACCTTGTTTGCGTCAGCTTTGCATGATTGAAGAGATTATTGTTACACAACTTACGAGAATGAAGCAACTTATTCCCTACTGCTTTATTTTTGAGGTAGGTGGTTGTGTACAAGGAAATTGGCTTATCACAAATTTAAAGATAATAACTGCAACTATTATCAGCATGCCCTGCTGGTAGAGGACTGTCCAAAGTGGCTTCACCACTCCATGGGCCAAAAATTCTGACGTCCATTGAGTAGATAGTGAAACTGTTAGAATATTAGGTGTCCGATATTAAGCAGTATTAGTGTGTAAAATTATTTTGTTACTATATTGTGAGTGTTATGGGAATTGGCTTGTATTAGTAGGTTTACATTTGTTCTTTGAATTATTAGTATAAATATTAAATAGGGGTATCAGGCCAGATTATTCTCTATCTAATTCCCAAAATTTCGATAGATACCAGCTTGAATGATTAACAATGCCTTAAGCTTCACTACTATTCAATAACTTTATCACTAGGGAGGGGGCCCTTGATGTAGATCCACCAAGTTCATCATCTAAACCAGCTTGAATGATTAACAAAGCATAAATTCTCCACGCCTGGCTTATGACAAACAGTTAAATAAGTTAGCTGAATATATCATAACAGATAGAAGGACAAGAAAACAGACATTTTGTGGGTGCTAAATGGTTAAAATCAAGTAATCATCAACTAGATTTCCTGCAGGACGGTAGATCAATGCCTGACCCCCTTAATTAGTCTAGTCCAGTGATTGGCAAACTCTTGCTAGAATATGATTTGTATGTAACATACAGGTTGAGACATTTGACATACTGTAGAGTGTCATAACTATGAACTTTTGTGGCTCACCAGGTCTGACTTTGAGTGATCTGCAACTCAATAGTCACTGTTGAAGAATTACAATAGTTGCATAAGTATTGTTTATTAAAAAACACGTAATTATGCCAAAGCATTCCAAAATGAATTCTCCAATTTTGCTAGAGCTACCATTACTTGTCAAAGGGACAGTGGTTTGATTAGTCCCCATTTCCACTTTAGACACATCTTGTGCTAGACATCTAAATTGCAATGGGCAACCACATAGCATTTAGCCTTACGTAATGTGCCTGACATAGTTTCTCTATGTAGGAGCAAGGTCTAGAAAAGAAAATATTCCTTTTAGCTTTACAGCTCTCCAAATATTCCAAAGGAATTTGTCCTATGCTTTATCAAATGGCTTCTGATCTCCCACTACAATAGATAGACAAAAAAAACTATCTCAACCAGACACTCCCAAATTTTCAGTCTTTTTGGGCAGCAATGACTAAACTATCCACAACTACGAGGTGTGGTCAATTTGCAGCCTGAACTATCCTATAGGCAGATTTTAGTATTTTACCTACATTGCAAGAGTTTGAATACCATTGAAAATGGACACTTGTAATCCTTAGAAAAGAGTTTTGAATTAAAAAAAATAGTATTATTATTAAAAAAATAGTAAAAGTTGTTCTTATTTATTATTACTATTATAGTATTATTACCATGGAAATGGAATCTGTAGAACGTACAAAAATTGCTTTGTTTTGATCCTTTTTGTAATTTGACAAGTCAGAATTTGTCTCTTTTAATTGTTTTGAGTCCTTAGTTGTACAATTGTTAGGCTGTTGCACATGATGTTGTCCATTTGATTAGAGGAGAACAAAATGGTCCAATAATCAAACATTAAAGGATGCCTTCCATTGCAATTGCAAATTAATTCAAAGTTGAGATACTCTATTCTTGGTTTTGATTGTTTATGATTGGGTGTAGGTTTGTTATTTCTGGTTCTTGTGCACATGGATTCATTATTTCATGATTCTATTTATCTCTTTATAGTTTCTTACCAAATGTCTTTTTATTATTTCAGCCAGGTGATGCTTCAAGTGAACCTACTACGCCAGTGGATGCAAGAAGATCATCTGGTGGTAGCAACACAAACCACCAATAGTATATTTAGTGTTTATTTTTTATGTTCATTTTTATTGTGGTACTACTTTAGGTTATTAAGAATTTTAAGTTGTAAGTTTAAGTTACAAGGGATGAATTTATTTAACTTATTATGGCTTCGAACTTGTGCTTTTTATGTTATAAATATTTTTAATGCAATTCGATTCACATTTATATCACCAGTTTTATACAATTAATTGTTTTGATTGTGCATCTTAAACGTTATTAGAATTAAAAATTAAATATGCAATAAATCTTTCTTTTAAAAAAATTTCATCAGATGAATAAGAAAGTCAAAAATGTGATTTACAACAATTAAATAGTGACAGTTTTTAACTTCTGCAATTTTTAGGTAAACAAAATCACATAAATAGATAGCGGAGGTTAAAAACCGCCGCAATGTGTTTGGTGAGTAGATTCAGGCAAAAATATAGTGGAGGTTAAAAACCGACACAAAGTTAAAAAAAACCGCCACAAACTGTGGGAGTTAAAAACCCCCGCAAAATAATTACTATTGCGGGGGTCGCTAAAAACCGCCGCAATATATTGCGGCCAACGTAATTGCAGCGTTTTGTAAAACCGCCACAATTTAATTTGCGGGGGTTAAAAACCGCCACAAATTGTAATAAAAACCGCCGCAATTTAGCGCATTTTTTGTAGTGAATTGTATAAGAGTTTTAATGTGTTGATGGACCTTGTGCAAGGTTGAAAATCACTTGGAATGAAGTTTTGAGTAATTGGAAGAGGGTTTGGTTCTAATGAAACAATACTCATATCTGCAGAATTCCATGTTCTATTATGCACGTCGCAGCGTGGCACTGGGTGTGCTGCGATGTCGACGAACAAAGGGCAGCACGCCTCGGCGTGGCACATATTGTGTTGCGGCGTGGCATGACATATGGTGCGCCGCAGCATGGGTGCCTGGAAGCAACTATGAGTTGTGTTTGATGTCATGGAGCCTTTCAATGGTGTTGTTTCTTCTTTTATGCTTCTTGGTGAATGTTGAGACTCTAATAAGAGTATTTAATGACGAGTCAACATATTGAATCAAGTTGATTTGTAATGTTAATTATGGGAAATAATTAGACATGGCTATATATATACATATATTGTGTATTGTGATGAAATGAGCTTCATTAAGTGTTGGAATAACTCATGTATACTCTTTTAAGAGTATTAAGGTAATTTTAGAAGTATTTGATGAAGTGTTTGTAAAAATGAACTTAATATGCATATAAATCAATTGTGAAGTTAATTATGGGAAGTAATTAGTAATTGTATTGCATGAGTTGTTTGTGGAACGCAGTTGAGGAGAGTAATATTCTCCCTATGTTTGTTGAGTAGTGGAGGTGAGTAATGTCCTCACTACCTTTGTGAAGTTGAAATGTGATAGGAATGACACATAGAGTGAGTATGTGAGTGTTCTTAAAAGAATGTGTGAAAACCTTGTGGAGAAGGATTTTCTTACTGCTGAAAGCATTGGTACAATCTCGTGCAGGAGAATACTTGGTGTGGTGCTGTGTGTTCTTTATAAAATCACTTTGCATGATTTTTCTCACACTTGTTATTTCTCAGGTATCTGTAAATGGTATATAAGATGGTGAACAGCTAGTGTTGAGAGGTGGAGTAGTCCATTCATTGCCAAGTAGGGTTAAATGATCGGAACCATACTACTAAGGAGAAATACAAGAAACGGGGTTCGTGGGAATAGTCGAATTTCATGACATTGCACTAACATTATTTTTAATCTCATTGCATAATCATTATCTTAGGACATGTTAGGCATAAACATACAACATAACAAGCATTACATTTGCATGATAATTGTATGGGTCAGTACCTTAATCAATGATATGTACAATTGTTTGGACAGTTGTATAATATCGTTGATAGTTGTTAAGATGAGACAGTGGTCGTAGCCACTAGTGTAATAGTGGTTGTAGCCACAGTTGTATGTATCTCTAAGATGGAGATTGTTGTGTTTGTATCTCTAGGATGAAAATGCTGTGTTTTTGTGAACATAGTGATTGCTTGAAAATTGTTTGTGATAAATGAGTTTTTATACAAACTTATAAAATGAGAATTTAGTTCAGGAAGAGAAAGGACGTGATTTTAACTTTTGCCACCTTTCTAACTTGATATGTATGAGACTTGAGTTTAGAAATATATTTTTCCTCGAAATGACTGGAATGATTGTGATGACATGTTTTATGGATTAAGCTACTAATAATTTGTGATTCTCACCCCTTGTGTATGTTTTTCATGATGATTCCAGAGAGGAAGTCTTATGAAAAGTGAAGACAAGCAGGAGCTTGGAGTGTTTAGCTTAGTGTAGCTGAGTAGTTTCTTTTGAAATGATGTAAGTATTGTATTTGTGAGAAATACAGATGTTGTGTAATATATATATATATATATATATATATATATATATATATATATATATATATATATTATATATTCATTCATTCGTGACTCATATTTTCTATATAATATTTATATGTTATATTGAAAATTGCATAGCTGTTGTAAGTAACATGCTTGAATCTAATCACTGTAATATACTTTGGTTATATTATAGTTATTAAATTTTGGATGTTACGAATGGTGGTAGGATCTGATCGATGAATGTCGATGTGTGCTTCTGCCATTCTGCCAGCCCAGACACTTTGAAGGTTCTGAAGTTGGTGGCGATGGTGAACAAAACAGAAGTTGGTGGTGGTGCTTCTCCCTTATATTTTGAGTCTTTCTGATGTATTCTTACTTTTCATATTTTTTTTTTATTTTTACATTTTTTGAGTTATCCTCTATGTGTGGATTAATTGGAAGATAAGAAGACATAACCCAACTACCTGACCCGAACCAACCAGTCTACATATCGAGTTGGTTCGGTTCGGGTTATAATTCGAAACAATTTTTTAAACCTGATCCAACTCAACCCGACCTCAACTAATTAGTTTGGATTTTTATTTCCCTTAAACTCAACCCGTGTGCAGTCCTAACTCATTGAATGCTAAGATATTTTATACCCTAAAATGTTCATATTAAAAGGTACTAAGCAGGAGGACAAAAAGTATGACCTAATTCACAACAAACAATATACCCTCCTTGCACGCCTACTGATTTGAGTGTTAGAGTACTTTTTACAAGTACCCACTTCCTCACTAGTTGCTGTTGTGACTGAACCACAGAAGAAACCACCATCACTTACCTTCTCAGGTAATCCTCATAACCCAATTCTAAACACAATTACAATGGTGCCAAATCGACGAGCACAATGTGGCAAAGAGAATAGGCCAACCGCTAACCATGTGAGACCCCAAATTCTCCCTAATATTTTAAACCAAACCAGTCCCTTAACTATGACCCAAAGGAAACATCACGCTTGTTAATGTGAATTAGCCTCACCCATATAACATAAAATATATAGCAATCTCGAAGGACATGCAGGGAGGTTTCTTCCTAACTACCAAAACAATGCTCGTATCCACAAAAGAAGTATTAAGATGAACTCACTCACTATTGATAAGAAGGGTGTCATTAATTGAAAATAACTCAGAGAAACACAAGTAGGCGTTGAGGGGCATTTAGCTTTCATATACCCTCAAAAATATAGTTATAGTGTAAGAGCATGAGCAGCACACCTCATACATTGACCTGACAGAGAAACTACCATTCTTCGTTGGAAACCAAGCTATAGAATATATCTTGATTCATGGCCTACACTACGACGAGAAGGAGGCATTTATTTATCAAATATTCAAAGTTAAAGAGATATGTGCAATTTGTTTATCTTATTTTAAAACCAATGTATTCTATCTTGTCATCCATCTATCTAGATGAGATTAAAATTTGCCTTTAATAATTGTCCAATCTCATTTTAGTTGTATTTCTCTAGAATTTGTTTGTAAAAGATGGATGCTAAAGCAAAAAAAAAAAGTTAGAAAGAAAATGTTATCATAAAAAAAAATTTGTATGTTCTTGGAAAAATTCTAGGAGCATAGAAATTATTGGATGAGTTTGGTTGCACTACAAGAAATTTGGGATTTACTAATAGATTTTTTTTATGGACTACACCGTGCCGATAAAAAAAAAATCGAAGGCATTTTTTGTTGTGAAATGAATCACCATTAAAATAATTAAACTATCCACCAAAAATAATTTGAAACAAGTTCTTTTTTTTGTGAAAATTTCGCTTTAAAGTGTACAAGAAAATTATGGCAGACTTTTTTTTAAAAAAAATTATGCCCCGTCGAAAACTTTCCCCAATTTTCAAGGTTTAAGCATCGTACATTTCCCTACACCATTTTTTTGTCGAAAACATAAGTGGTTGTGCTGGTAATAATTTTCAGTGGATTTTAATCCATCGAAAACATTTATATAACATTTGTGCTGAGATATCTCCCTTCCATTCTCTTTCTGTCTTCTATTCTCTCACCAGGAGTGACTCCCTCTATTTCTCCATATCCAACAACAGTTTCTGCCACCACTTTCTCAACCCCAGACCATCATTGGTTCCTCAAGCTCAACCCCAAGCATCAACATCGGACAGCCACCCTCACCAGTTCCTCAAGCTCACCGCTTCCTAATACTCTCACCTGGCAGTCACTCCTCTCCTTTACCCTCAGCTCCTACCCTTCCCAGCCCATAAATGCCTACACGGAGGCAGTGACCATGCATTCCCATGCACCAACACCATGTGTTCTCATCCATGCACCCTTGGCTGCCTTTGAATGCTATACCGAACCGTTCATCTTCATCATAATTGAACTCTTTGAATGTCAGGATGAAACCCTTCATCTTCATCACCATTGAACCTTTTGTGCACCATATGCGCCACGGGACCTTGCATTCCCATGCACGAACACCATGCGTTCTCATCTATGCACCCTCGACTCCCTTTGAATGCCAGGTCGAACCTTTCATCTTCATCATCATCTAACTTTTCATGCACCGTCTGCGCCATGGGACGATAATGGCGTGGATGATAGCAACTGTTCTCTCTTTAGAATGTGCATGGACGAGACATGATATACGCAAATGGAGCAACTCATGCTTATGACCTTTTTTCATTTGAATATTATATTTGTTTATAATATGTATACGTATGCATGTATTCATATGATGTTTATATTTTGGATATGTATTGTGTTTATCTTGTGTTTATGTATCTATGTGAAAGTATGATTATATGCATGGTATATTTTTATTTATTGGTACTTGGGTGGTATGATAGATATTATGATGATATATGATTTGAATAATTTGGTACTTATATAAGACCAATACTATTTTATTATAATAATAATAATGATATTATTATTATTATTATTATAATGGTATGATAGTAATTAAATTATTAAACTTTAAATTTTAAGAAAATTTTGGTAGATTATTAATTTAATAATTAATATATTAAATGTTAATAATTAATATAATTTATAAAAATAAAAATATGAAATTAAAGAAAAATAAATTATGAACTATAGAAATGTAAAATTAATAACTTAAAATTATTAAAAGAATGTGTATATTTAGATTTTAACAATATAATTATAACTTTTATGAATCTATATAATATTAATTTGAAAAATGAAAAAATAAATGTGCGACCAACTTGTCTTGTTGCCTTATCCATGATTAAATAATTAATTTTGAGACTAATTAAGTAAATGAGTACGATTAATTATAAAATTGTGCGACCAATTATCCAATGTATGACTTATATACGCATAGGTTGGGGACATGAGGTAGCAGAATAGATATTCCAGACAAATGATAGCTTTAAAGTAAGATGACTGACAAATATATAAGAGGCATCAGTTATACAACTGTGAAATGTGTAAATTGAAGACTTAAATTATTTTATCAATTGTATAATTGTATTTGTATATAGTTGCATGTTATTGTAATTAACGCTTACTTGCATGCATATTGTTGTATTTGAATTGTTAAAATAATGCTCTATGTAAGAAGTTCTAAATCTTAAGTTAGAACATTAGTTTTGCATTTATAAGATTAAGTGACTTTGAGTAGTTCAGGATATGACTGCTCAATAAACTTATCTTTTGTCATCCATTGATTGTGAAGATGATGACTTTAAAATAAGATTATCAGGTGGTAAATGTGATAGAAATTTTGAGTGATGACATAAGTTCACCTTTTATGATGATGGGGAGGAGACTAGCTAGAGTGGTGTAACAAAAAGAAAAAAGAAAAAATTATGGATTAGAAAAATAAGTTTGCACATTTTTGTGAGAAAAAATTTCTGACGGAAAGAAGATGCATGGTAGAACTGTTAGGGAATAAAAAGAAATCAAAAGCAAATTGAATTTATATAAAGAATAATTTTGATAATAATAATAACATTATACAAGAGTTTTGTGGAGAGGAAATACATGATAAAATTATGAGTTCAACTTTGTTAGGATTAGGGAAGTTGAGTGGGTAGTGCCTACACTACTGACCTTGCTAGTGACATAGAAAGCAAGTGTCTCTTTGCACTCATCTATAAAGTTTTAGAGAGTGGTTGAGAAAAATTAATTTCAGGGATATTCGGATGATGTTAAGATTAAGGATTTGATAATGATTGCGACCACAAGTGGAATAGATGTACTTTTCATATTACTTATAATACAATAGGTATTCAAAGGAAGACAATTCATATTTAATGAATGAGTGTATGAATTATAAGTGTCAATATTAGTAAAAGTATTTTTTTTTCTTTAATGAATTGCTATTGCGCTTGTTAAAAGTATTTTGTGTTGGATCTCTCATGGTTAGAATAGATATCCTAGCAATAATTTGGGAAGTATAACTTTTTTCTAAGCAATGTTCATTACGAAATGCATCAATAATCATTATTGGTTTCAACAATTAGATCGTATAGAGGTTAACTCAAATGCCTTATCCAATTTAGAGACCTTTTTATATTGAAGAAGGTATCTGAATTAGCTTCTATAAGATTTGGCAATCATCGAGTGTATGGAATAATGTAAGAACGTTACGAAAATTTGTATCTTTAATAGTTGAAGACAATAATGATGATGAATATATTCCGTGGCGAACATTGCATGGAGAAAATGGTGCTTCTGAAATTGTAACGAGATTGATATTCTAGTTCATTCAGAGAGAACCCAACACAAAAATATTTCAAACACAAGCACATTCAATTCAATAGCTCAAAAGAAAATTGGATTTTTTTTATATATACTAACACTCCTAGTTTATAAATTGATTCGCTATATATGATAGTCTTTCTTTGAGTTAGCATTTTATTCAATCCAATTATTTGTACACCTATATTGACACCCATGGGATGTGGTGATCAATAAGGCAAAAGTTGTAACGTCCCGAGACTGCCTGCAGGATCGATGAGTGTCCCCACAAACTAACACTTATGTTCTTGGCTCCCGAAAAGAAGATGCATCTTGTTGATATGGGTGGTGCTAATCAATTCCTTTAAGTCATCCTCAACTATACAGTCCCATACCTGCACAATCTCTGGATCCCTCTCATTCCGGTGTGTATTCAGTTTATTCATGTGTCCCTTCGCCTAGAAGCCTGTCAGGAGCCACTCTTTGTCTGTGCTTCATCTTTTAGCACCGGCGACCACTCCCCGCCCTTGTCGGCCCCAAGTGTCACAAAAGTGGTGATTCAAATTACTTATGTTAGGGCTGCACATGAGTTTGGATCAACTAGTTAACTCGACCAACCCGACCAAACCCAATATAAAATTTTCAGGTTAGTTTGGGTCATCGAGTTAGTTCAGGTAAAACTCGAAAAAATTTTGTGATTATTAATTGGGATGACGATTTCAAGAAACCAACCCAGAGACCCATCTCGACCACTCGACCACCCCATTACATAGTCATTTTGGTCATTTTATACCAAACATAATAACATTTTGTCATTTTCCTTCATCCCGATCCTCATTTATGTAAAATAACCAAAATTGGAACCCTAACCTAAGTGCCCTATTGGTTTGAGTGCTCTCAATCTCAACCCTTTCTCACGAATTCCTAGTCTTGTTTCATCCTATCCACAACCAGCGATGAGTTCGTGACCACCTCTGCTCTCAATTCATCCCAGCCACCACCTCTGCTTGCACAGCACCACAATGTCGACGAGTTCGTGACCACGACCACAACATTCCTCTCTTTCGTGACCTTGACTATGGCATTCCTCTCATCTCGTTATCGGCATTTGTGACCTCACTCAAGCTAGAAAGCCCCCAACCCCACCTCCATGAAGTCACGTCTCACATTTTTTTCAACATATTTTATTTGACAGGCTGTTAGTCTTTTTAAAATAAACCAACCCAATGACCCAATCGGTCTATAGGTTAGGTTGGCTTGCTTCAGGTTACTCAATTTTTTTTCAAGAAATTGACCTAACATAACCTGAGCATGATTGATTGGTTTAGACTTTATTTTCCCCTGAACCCGACCTAACATGATCTGTGTGCAGTCGTAACTTATGTGATGATATTCTTCTATTACACATAGTGAGTTGAAATTAAATTTTATCAGATCTTACACATAGATCACCATTTATCTTAAAGGTGTTCACCACTTACTAAGACACATTTTTCAACACAAGTTAATGATGCGGTGATCAATAAAGTTATAAGTGGTGATCCTTATTACTTATGTGGTGACCTTATTTTATTCTCCATAACTTAACCAAATTAAAGTTCATAATATCCAACATAAGAATTATCATTTATCTTAAAAGCATTTACCATATCCTATGAGTGTCAAAAATAGATGTACAAAAATTATATGTAATAAGAAAAGTATATATGCCCCATATGCCATCATTAACACTCTCTAAACCCTAATTTGAAATTCATCCAAATTCCATTGAAGTTAAATCTTT
This sequence comes from Ormosia semicastrata, assembly GCA_029884595.1. Classification (NCBI taxonomy): domain Eukaryota; kingdom Viridiplantae; phylum Streptophyta; class Magnoliopsida; order Fabales; family Fabaceae; genus Ormosia; species Ormosia semicastrata. The sequence continues at coordinate 18,022,261 of JAQQTO010000037.1, read as the reverse complement.
TATGCTGCTCTTTTAAAATTACTAGACAACTGCAAGTAGACTTATGCTTCCTGTTCCACCTAGATGGCCAATGATTTTGGAATTGCCTTATCAACTGCTATAATTCCAATAATGTTGAGCACGCAAATTTTTCAAGATATTTTTCTTCATGATATTCATGTACAATGTTATTATCATTAGTGTGATAAATTTCTTTTTAAATTCATTTATTTTTAGTTTTCTTCTTATTTTCTGGCTTCTCTACCATGGAGCTTATTTTTGTCAGAAAATTTATGTTAATTTATTATTATAATTCATAATATTTTTTTTCCTTTTTTTACATCTCTTTACCCTAATTTTTTCTCTCATTATCATAAAAAGTAAAACTGTATTCAATACTCAAATTTTCAATCATATCATATACTTAAAAATATTAATTTTGAAATCATTATCTTTACTATCAGTAAAAAATAAAAAATGAGTAAAACAATCAATTTTCAAACTACTCAAAGCACTTATACATAGATTATGACAAAAACTTTTAAATAATTTGCCAAATTTTCCACGGATTCCAACAAATCTTTGCATCTGGCAAGCGTTTTTTTTATGAACTTGATCCATCAGAAAATCTATGGAAAATTTTAATTTCTGACAATTTTTTTAAAATTTTCCAACGAATTTGACCGACAATAATTTATGATTTTCTAACAGTACTGTGTGAGTGTCGTAATATGACCGACGTACATCTCACGGTTGATATGCTGAGCAGGAAGAAATTTCTTCCTCTCTAACCAAAAGTACAGAACTTTTTATGTTATCACTCCTTAATTAGTTTATAAATATAAACAATAATAGACTCTATTATTGTTTGTGTGTTACTAATCCGAACATATATATTATAAACCTTAGTCACAAAGCCCACATGCTATAGACAAAATAATTCGATCCTCTCAATTTGTATAATCAATATTAAGTAAAGTAATATTACTTATACACATTTATATACACTTTTTTATATTTATATATATTTATTTAATTATAATTAATTTTACATATTTTTTATATATTTACCTTCTAATTTAGTAATTTTATTATGTAAGTAAATATAAATGATGTGAGTTACAAAGTCACGAGTGAAAAACATTTTCATGTTGAGTAACAAGTTAAAACCACTGTTATTACACACACAATATAAAAAAATAAAGGAACTGTATGTGAACCACATTTCCTAATTACCTTGGAAGATTTACAACAGTCTCCCTGTTTATTTATTTTTTTAAAATATACTTACTATTTTAATTTTCAAATTTTGAAATGGTTTGCTATTCTTGACTTAGAAATAAATAATCCTTCCAATATCATGTTAAGAACTAGATGAAATATCTATTGAAAGAAAAAGAAAGAAAGAGAAGAGGAATTATCATTTATCAAATGAAAATATATAGTATTAAATACAGAATTAAAGTATAATGTCATAATTAATTTTAAAATACTAACATCAGGCAATATTTTAAGTAGAATATATTAAATTTTTATTTGGTTTGTGTTTTTTCGCTAACCTATTAAGTGTTAATCCAGTACGGTAGTTTTTAATTCTTTATAATTTATGGAGAAGGAAAATAATTAATTCTCTTAATTTATTTTTTTAATTATTAAATAAAAAATATTAAATATTTTTTATTTTTAAAATATTAATTATATTTAATTTTTTATTTAATATTTTTTATTAAATAATAAAAAAATTATTAAATTTTTTTAAAAGATATAATAAAGCTTTATAGAAAAGCTTCGCAATCTAAGATTCATTTCTGTTTTTAATTTTCTCTCTTCTCTTTTCTGATTCTTAGCCAGTCTGTGTTGAACCATAGGAGGCAATAACTAAAGTAACTTAAAATTACACAACTTTATTTAATATCGAAAATCAAACTATTTTTTTTCCTTTTTTTTTTTTAGTCTGGTCTCACGCATTTATTTTTATAGGTTAAAAATTTAAAAAGTTTTGCTAACCATTGACAAGTTGACTCTTTGATATCACCGTCATTTTAGCGTGTTTCAAAAATGATTTCTATTATTAAATTTTAAATAAAATTATATAAAATTTAAATCATTTACTCAAAATTAATTAAAAAATAATTCCTAAAATGTATATTAATTATACTTAAATAACATATAATAACTATTAATTTATTTTAAATTAATTTAATGATAATTTTTTTTAATAATATGTATTTATTGCTGATTTAATTTCTCGCGAGGGAGAAGGGAAAAATTGCATCTGTCCGTTAAAACCACGTGGCAGCACATGAATAGTTATGTGTGTCAGCTGAAGCCACGTACCATTACACGCGTTGTAACGCTAGCAGTCGAGCAGAATGGGCACTGGGCAGTGCTTGAGCCTCTAAGGGGAACACAGAACATTAGTCTTTGGGAAAGCAGCCCTGTTCATTTCATCACTTAATTGCGCATATAAACAAATCCCGAAAGCCCATAAAACCATTTAAACGAAGGCCACGCCATCTTCATCATCATGTTGTCAGTATTCGTGGGGCCTAATAGCTTCGAGTTTTGCAAAATGGGACCCAGTACAATTTGTGGAAGAAAACGACGAAAGAATATGGTAAAAAGTTAAGGGAGCTGATGACGTTAGGGGGCTGGAGTGAGAAGCAAGGTTCAGGGAAAAAGCGAAACCGTGGGTTTTGGTTTTCAACCATAATTTTTTTATATTATTATTATTTTCATATTTTTTATATTATTTTTATATTATTAATTATATTATTTTTTAATTTTTTTCACATAATCATAGCTATAGAAAATAACGTAAAAAATAATATTTAATAAAAATGACGTAAAAAATCATTCTCCTTCGGTTTTGGAGCGCGAAAAGTAGTCGAGGGTAGTTGAGTTGGGTCGTTTGACATTTCTGACTTGCATTCAAGGCGCGTGCCCAAACTTATGTACCATCGCCAATAAATTTGTAATTTCTGACATAAGTCATTGACTCATTGACTTTGTCGATGAAAAATAAATACCACTTTTTACAAGTTTTGAAAAAATAAAATAAAATTATTTAGAATAAATACATTTATTCTCTTCACATTTGATGATATTACACTCAACTCTATTCTTTTTTAAAAATAACACTCATCTTCATTAATTAATTAAGTTACATAATTATATAAATATTATTAATTAAAATTAATAAATTTTCAATATTCACAATTATTTATAAAAAATATTTTTTAAAAAAATTATCAACTCTATTCTTTTTTAAAATAATACTCACTTCTCAATTAATTACTTAAATTACATAATTATATAAATATTATCAATTAAAATTTATAAATTTTTTAACATTCACGATTATTTATAAAAAATTGTGTATATTGAAAATTTTATAGATTTTAATTAATAATATTTATATATAATAATATTTTTTATAAAAAAATTATAATTTTCTCTGTGTGAGTGTGTAAGAAATTTTTTGAAAAAATATATACATTTTATAATTAGTAATATTATTAAATTTTAATTAATAAAAAAATATTACCAAATTTTAACGATAATATTTATACATAATAATATTTTTTAATTTTTTTATAAATAACTGTAAATGCTAAAAATCTTATAAATTTTAACTAATAATATTTACACAATTATACAATTTAATTAATTAATAAGGGGTGAGTGTCATTTTTTTAAAAAATGAAACCGAGTATAATATCATCAAACTTGAAAGGAAGTGAGTGTAATTTACTCAATTATTTATATGAATATTCGTTTTAAATATCTATCAACGTTTTTTTTCAAAAAATAATTTCATTTTATCATTCTTTTAAAAAAAATAAGAAGATAATAATAATTTTTAACTTTATGACTTTTATTTGTTTTAAACTTTATCTTTACGTTTAGTATTTTCACTAAATAAAATAAAAAATATATTAATAAAATGATTATAATTTTTTTCATTTCAATAGAGTGACAATAGTTGAGTATTTAAATAAAGGACAATTCAATTAAATACAGTAACACCTTTATAAAATTAAGGTTTGAAATTATTTAATAAATTTCTTAATTTATATATAATAACCCTAAACCAAAGTTAAGTTACTAGAATATCATAATAGTATGGTATTGAAGTTAAAATGTCAAATATTTAGTGAATATTGATTTTACAACAAATATTTAGCATTATATCAAATTAACTACCAATCAATAAAAAATATTTAGTAGGTAATATATTAAAAAAAAGATGACTGCAAGAGTAATGTTCAAATTATAAATATCTTAAAATTGATAAAATAAATTATTGATTTGACTTAATTTTATTATACTTATAACTATCGTAAATCATTAATTGAGAATTTCTAATAATTGTTACTACTCCCTCAATTTCGAAATTGTTGTTTAAGGTAATGTAAAAGAATTTAAAAAGTTATTAAGTAATTTTATTTTAAGAAAATAAAACTATATTTAACTAAATTTTTTATTACAATTCTCAAAATATTATTAATTCATTTTTACTCTCTCATTCATAATTTTCTATGATTTGGTTTTCGAAAAGCACACAAAATCAATAACATACTTTCAAAATAAAATAAAAACCACCTATAATTTGGATTTTATTCCTCTAAATTAAAGGGTTCACAGAGAAGAAAAAAAATTTCTAACAAGGATTTATATAGGTGTTATAATGCCTTTCTAATGAAAAGTCACCTACATTAAATTTGTTATAATAAAAATTATTTTGAAAATTCTGCTACATGAGGATATTAGAAATCTGTTATACAGACCCAAGCTATCCTAATTATAGGTGTTATAGTAATGAAATTTCATTGTAAAACCTTTTTTTATAAAGAAATTTGCTGACATTTTATCTCACGTAGGCTTAAGTACACAATAGGAACAATGATATATATATATATATATTGCTAAAAAAATAATGATTGGAGAAAAAGTAAATAAAATTATGCCAATAGTACACTTGACTTTATAATATTTGAAACAAAAATAAAATAATATCTCTTAGTTCGGTAATGCCAATAGTACACATGACTTTATGGAAGATGCTATATTATCAAATTCTATTAATATTTTTAACTGTGTTAGAAATGAAATTATGAGTTTTTCAAATACAAATATTTAAAATAAAAACAAAATAAAATAAAGTTGAGAGAAAAAGTAAAACATATAATAAAGTTTAGGCACAGACAAATTATTTTTGCTGAAAATCAATCGCATGATTCATATATTTAAGGTGATATTGTGTAATATTAGAAGGTGTTTTTTTTATAGTATTTGGAAGGATTTTGAAATTCTCTTTAATTTTTTAATTATTTGTAGTTAAGTGTTTTATTTATTGTCTTGTTAGTAATTTTATGTTTAAAAATTTTTATTTATCTTATTAAAGACTTGTTATTTTTATTTATTTATTAAATTTAAAAGACTATTTAATAATTATAAAATACTTAAATACATCTTTTTTATGAAACAAAATAGAATTAAAATCTTTAATCTCCTTTAAGTGAACCCTAACCCATTAAATATTTCTTAATTAATGCAGAGACTGATTAGTAAAAAAAGATTATTATATATATATTTTTAGGGATGCATATATTATTAATTTTTTTAAAAAATGTTAAATTTAATAATAAAATATGATTAAAAAAATAAATATGATAAATAAGAAAAATATAAAAAAAGATACATACACTATTAATTAAAATTATTATTGTTGTTTTTAACAGGTAACAGCTGGTAATTCCGAAGATGGATATAATTTGTTCAGTTTAAACTTAAAATTCAAGTATTCAACCAGTCTTGAATGTTCGATAAAAGTAGTTCGACGAATGATTTTTTTTTATTTATAAAATGAGATAGATATAAAATATATTATTAATGAAATCTAATTAAAATGTAATTTTTTTATATGAAAAAATATATGAAAAGATCTATTCTCACTTACCGTGACCGCATTAATTTGCTACTGAGAAAACCTGACTGCGACTAGGACATGGGCGGTGTGACCGTTACTTTTACGCGCTTTGCGCGAGTTTGGGCCCAGACTTTACTTACCCTCCCAGCACAAATTGACGTGGAGAGGACAAGGAAGAGAGAGACATGTGCGGTTTGGTCGAAACTGGGGCCTACCACTTCGCACTCTGGAACTGCAAGATCTTTCCCTTCTCTATTAAAACCCTCATATTCTTTTCAAACCACAAAACTGCCACTCTAGTCTCTCATAACCTTTCCATAAAATCTCCTCCTCAACTCTTCCCCATGCAATGGCATTATCGTTATTTTTGCTAACAACAGTGTGGCCCTTCAATTATGCAATTCCCAAAAATATAAAATTAAAATATTTTTGAAAGGTTAGATGCAGCCAATGGATTCACTGGGACGGATTCTCGTAAGTTGTAACCTGCCGCTGTTTACAGCCCTCTCTCTCTCTCTCTGTTCCGCTTACAACCAACAAAGCCATCCCTTCACCGACCTCTTTATAAGCCCCCTTCAACTTTTTTAAGCCTTTGTAACTATCTTTTTTCTCTACAAACAAACCTTAGACAGACGTTTCAGTTCCTAAAGGAAACGTTATACTCATGGCCGGTTCTACCAAGAGACATTGTTTCTTCGAAGAGGACGATTGTTTGGCTTCCTTGCCAGACACGGAGGCTGGCTATTCTGGGCACAATCCCTGCCATTATCAACATGGTTTTGTGTCTAGGACTATGGGTTACGCTTACCCCACCTCTTTCAACAGTAGTTTCACAAACCTTTCAGTTTCTTCGCCAAGATCTGGGAGATTTTATGATGCCAGATTTGAAGATCACCAGCCTCACTTCCTTGAAGCTTGTTTTCTTTGCAGGAAGCCACTGGGGGATAATAGAGACATCTTCATGTACAGGTTAGCCACCCAGAAAATCCTTGTTATTACATACAAAACATTTTATTAGACCTCCAATTAGTAGATATCTTAATGCCCTTTAAAAAATGATTTTTATGTTTATTTTCGAAAAACATTTCTTTCCTTATCAATTTTGATATAGTTTCTAAAAACTTGTTTTTTTTCCTACATTGCTGTCATCAAAGACATTGAAATGCTGAAGAGGTATTCTTTCTTTCTTAATTATGTTACGCTGAAAATGGGAAATTCCTATTTGGATCTTAATTCGACTTTCTATTATCAATTTGATTTGATTCTTCGTGTATTTGCTTCTGATGGCGGTTTCAATTGTTAAACTTGTTGCAGAGGGGACACGCCTTTTTGTAGCGAAGAGTGCAGGCAGGAACAAATAGAGATAGACGAAGCCAAGGAAAAGAATAGAAACCTTTCCTCTTCGATGAAATCTCTGAGAAAAAAAGAGCAAAGAAAATCTTCATCCCCAAACAAGACCCAGGATTACTCCTTTCGTACAGGGACAATTGCTGCAGCTTAGTTGAAACTCGAACGGAAATAGGCTTATAAGAGAAGCCAATGGAATTGCTACGGTATTATCGGAAAAGAAAAGAAAAAAAAGAGAAAATAATACGAGAAATGAGATAAGAAAGAAAAGTATAAGTGAGGTTCCAACTTTACTTTCTTTCCACGAAGAAGGGTCAAAGAGAGAAGAGTTCAAGAGATCCCCTTTTTAAGTTTTTGTTGATGAAGCTGTATATGGTATACGTACTGTGGAGTGTGTTGCTTGTGGGATCCTCTCTCCGAAATGGCTCATTTTTCGGGTTTTTTTTTATATTTTTTAAATATATATTAACGTTGAGTTATGACTTATGGCCGTTGTGCCCAATATAGTTTCAATGTTTTCTTTGAAAAAACATATTTTTGGTTCTGTAGTTTCAATGTTTTAACGAAGTAACTGAACACGAACTAAATTTGTTTCTCTTTTTCCTGGTCTATTTTTGGGCTTTTCTGTGGGATTGAATATGTTGTGTCAAGGAAATACATTGAGGTACATGACAGGCTTTTAAATGTTGTGGCCTACTGGACGAGAAACACTATGAAATTGGTAGAGCCTTGTGAAATTTTTGAGGTGGGAAATAAACTATGTCATAGTTATAACAAAGAAGAAATATATAATTAAAAATAAGAAAAATGTTGTTAACATAATTTCGTTCTTGATTCAGAAAATGAAAACTTCGTGCTGTTATATTTTTAATACTATTTGTAATTGAATCCTTGTTTTATGTGATACTGGTGAATCCTTACTAATATCATTTTAGCGAATTTAGTGGCTGTTCAGCGGGGTATAAAATGAAAGGAAAGAATTAAAGAAGGGTGCTCAAAACAAAAACAGTCGTCAAAATAATGTTCCCGCGGCTTAATTTGTTAAAAGGACGAGCAATGGTCATATGAATGTAAAGATAATGCTTTGGCGATTGGGCCGTGCTCTTGGAGTTTGGACGTCGGCGTTTTGTGCAGTCGAGCTTTGTGGAAAATGTAAAGATCCCAAGACACGAGCTGTTTTTGTTTTGGATTGAAATGATAAATATAATAGGAGTTTCTACATATCTGTCCTGCAACTCTCCCTTCTTTTTGGGTGCGTCCAGTGATGCACGTGAAAGGAGTTATGCAGCTCTTATTCTTTTCCTTTTTCTTATTATTTTTCAAAAAAGAAGGAAGGTAGCTAAACCTAAATGTGACACGACCGTTAATATATTTTACATTAGTTGTGTTCTGGGTACTGATCTGTCTTAAGTCGGAAGAGAACGGTGACCAGAAAGAGAATTTAAACAAATTATAAGATTAATCGCAAAGTGTGTAAATAGTTAGTTAGAGTGTCTGAATTAAAAGTGGAACATGTTTGACTTAGATAGTCAAGTTTATATAGAAATCTGATGGTCAATTTCTCAGATATTTGAGAACATTTAGGATTTCAAATGTTAAGAAATCTGATGGTCAATTTCTCAGATATTTGAGAACATTTAGGATTTCAAATGTTAAGATTTATTATGTTCGATTATTATAGCACGAAGTCGTTAAAGACCATTGGTTAGAAGATTAATTAGAGTGTCTGGGCAAGAAGAAAACTTAGGCAAGTCACAAGACTGATTGCAAAGTGTACAAATGGTTAGTCAGAGTGTCTGGGTTAAAGGTGAAACATACATAATCTAAGCAGTTAGGTCAGTTTATATAGAGATTTGAGGATCGATTCGTCGGACTTTGCAGATCATTTAGCACTACTAAAAAAATTAGATTTAGAGACGGAAAAATTCCGTCTCTAAATAAAAAAAATTCTGTCTCTAAATATTTAAAGATGGAATTAGAGATAGAAATTAATCCATCTTTAAAAGTGGCGTCTATGATTGTTAGAGACGAAAAATTTAATTTCGTCTCTAATTTAGAGACTGATTTTTTCTGTCTCTAAATTTTAAAATTATGTCGCTAATCAGTTATAAAATTCATTTTAATTTTTTAATTAGAGACAAAAAAATTGTCTCTATTTTCATCTCTAAATTAGAGACAGATTTTTTTGTCTGTAAATCTATCTCGAATATTTTAAAAAATATTAAAAAAATTAGACATCTAGTTAGGATTTGCCACAAATAGACACTTTCATTTTATAAAAAAAAAAATCTATTTTCCTATGCATATAATTATCCAAAATTAAAATTTACCAAAAATTACAATAAATCATCAATCATTATAATTATCAAGGAATGTATAAAAGATATCAAAATAATTGAAAGTATATGAAATAGTTACAATATTTTATACATACTATTAATTGCTATTACATTTTGTAAGTAGACTTCTCTTTAACTTATACAATTACAAGTAATGCAACTCAAAGTTAAATAATAATAAAAATCAAATAATTTACTGTTTAGTGAAATGGCACTCAGGAGATGAAGAATTTCTTTGACATGAACTTACACAACTGTCATCAATTCCAGAAGCAGTAGCTTCTACTCTAATTGGAATATTTTCACTATCAGCAACTTCAAGTTGATGGCAGTCAGTGTTTAGAGAGCAAATGACCTATTGATTGTCATCAACTTTCACAATATCAAGTTTCTGGTCCTGCATTTGTGAGCATCCTTTTACTGATAGAGCATAAAGTTCATTTGGAACAGAATTACCAGCAAAATTAAGCTCCTCCAAGCAGCTGTTCTTTGATAAAATAAAACAAAATAAACATACTATAATAGTTTTAAAACAAGGAACTAACAACCAAATATGATTTAATGCCTACCTGACAGTGCCTCAATTATGTGAAGAACTCCAACAAGTCCAAGTTGACACTTTCTAAGGACCAAAACTTTGAGACAGCACTGTGGTTTTACGAGAAGAGAAAATAAAGTATTGTTGCCCTGTATTCATTAGAGATATCAAAATAAACCATGCATAACAAATAAAACTTAACTGATTAAATTTACAACATTATAACTAAAACAACTATAACTAAATCTATATAAACTACAAACTAGTGTTAAGGGTAAAGAAATGGTAAGAGCAGCCAGATTCTATGCTAAATGTTACAGCAATATATAGCAACAAGCAAATGCAACCAGTAAATGAAACATGCATTACAAGAATATTAGCAAGAGAAATCCATAGGAATAACTTAACTAAAAAGTAAAATATATTTCATTAAATTCACAATAAAAAAGAACATCCATAACTTTTATGGTGTCAACAACAAAACATTAAAAGTAAACCATCTAATAACTAGTGTTATTTTGAGTCTAATAACTAGTGTTATCAAATAGTCATAATATAAGATAGCTCTAGTTTAATAGACTATTAGCTAGTAGAGACTGGAAATAAGAAATTTAAGGATTTGTCCATATTAGAAATGCAAGCGTGCAATGGAAGATGGCACAACATTAATAAATTATAAGTAGCATAAGCAATGACATATAATAGGTACTAAAAAGTTATTGACGTTATGTGCCAAAGATGTTATTTTAAATCACAAAGAAGTAGCCACTTCACACATTACCAAATACCAACAATAAAATTGCAAAATAACACTCACCCAATAGAGACCAATTCCTTTAATCTCTCTGGATCCACAACTTTCTTCGAGGGTGTCATCCTATACTGCTTTTGCTCCCTGGGGAGGAAGCTATTTAGAAACCAAGAGAGATACCATAAAAAATATAAGTTCATAAACATAGAGTGGCACCCACCTAATTTCATTTCTTCTCTGGATATCTTCCTCTCGTTTTTGCATTTTCTTAGTCCTCTCCTCAACAAGAAAATCAATGGCACCCCCCACATCTTGATTGTTCATTCACAATGCTCTCTTTGCATCACATTCTTTGAAGCCCATGCTCATAACAAGTGATAAGACTTCATCTGGCACTTGCAGCTGCAATAAAACATGACATTATTTACAAAGATAGAGTCAAAAGTAATGCATATTATGCCAGGACTCCGAACATTAGAACTCATTATACTCAGTTATTATGGCGCGAAGCCATTAAGGACTGTTGGTGATAATGGTGCCAAACGACCGATTGTTAATAGGTCATTTAAGCACGTATTTGTCGTTTCTCATTCAAGTACTTGCCAGTCGGGTCTTGCAAACACACCTCGATCAAGTTGACCTGGCTTAGTGGGTTCTTCATTAAAAAATGAGCCTACCTACCGTATACGTTGGACTTGTATGGTCAGCTCGTCAATGTCTGCTTTAGTCATAACAGGCTTATATAAGTCTAGGACGGTTCAAGTTGTTTTTACACAAAAAAAAAAAAAAAAATTTACATTAGTTTGCTTCTTTTTAAAGATAAGTTAGGTCTCTTAGATGACTAAGATTATTTGGCAAGTAATTTTTTTTTTCTTCAATTGGAGTATCAGGAGAGTCATTACTCTAAAACTAATTTTATAGTTGGATATAATCACCAAGAGAGGGTTGGGTACAGTCACCAAGAGAGGCATTATGTGAGATTATTTGCATGAGTACATTCATAATTGTTGTTCAGGAAGTCCTCGCTTAGTATCATGCTTAACCATGATTGATATTAGCAAGTAACTTTTATGTTAATCAAAATGAAACCACCAAATGAATTTTTATTTTAATTTTTTTACATGATTTTTGTATTATTATTATTATTATTATTATTATTATTATTATTATTATTATTTCATCATTTGTAGAAAAGGAATGAAAGAAGAAAGACTATAATAGTATTGGCCAAAATTATAAGTTTTTTTTTTGGAACATAAATGGATATGGTCACTTGTTCATTTGATTTACTTATTTTATTTATGTACGTGCATGAGTGAAAAGTACTCCTTTCTACTCGTATATATAAATAGTAATTATATAAAAATTATTTCATTTTTATGTAAAAACTACGTTATTATGGTATGTAATTATGAATTATGTAAAATTTGAATTTATATTATTAAAATAGAGAGTATAATATTGTTGAATGTTGCTATAAGAAAATGATAAATGGTGATTAGAAAAATAAAGTTTAATTCTTTTTTATAAATTATAAGCACATTAACAAAAAAATCATGAATACATGAAATGAAAATTAATTTACTTGAAATTTAAAAAAAGGGAAAACTTATTTTTTTTTTTGAAAAAGAATATGCAGCCCCCTTAAATTTTAACTTTTTTACAAATCGCCACCATGATTTTTAAATTTTTTTCAATTATTCTCTAAATTTTAATTAATGCCCCAATTGATCCTTTTGCTTAATTTAAATCTATTAATTTATTAACGATGATATTGTGTAATAACACCTTATCTCATTAATATTTTTTGGACTATTTATTAATTAATTTATTAAAATTTAATTATAAATACATTTTATTATTACAAAATAAATAAAAACAAATTTTATTTTAAAATAATTTTTTTATTTATTTTGTAAAGAAAAAATATATTTAAAATTAAATTTTAATAAATAAATTAATAAACAGATCTTAATTAATGTTAATACAAATAAATGATACCATGCAAGTATTATCTTTAGTAAATTAATGGATTCAAATTAAACATAATGATCTATTACAATATTAATTAAAGTTTAGGGACTAATTGAGAAAATTTTAAAATTTGAGGTGCTAATTTGTAAAATGATCAAAGTTTAAGGAGTCTCTATACTCTTTACTCTTTTTTTTTAATAAAAAATTCATTTCTTTGATTTCTCTATAACAATTACTACTTTATTTTATAATTAAATTTTCGTCTATAAATATTTTTTTCAGGAACATCTATAAAGTTAATTTTAATCTACGGAAAAAAAACACTCAAATAAAATTTAGAAATAGGTATCATATCTTATTTGGGTTCAGAGATACATTGCAAACTTTATCGAAAACTTGCATCTATAATATTATTCTTTTCACTTTCAAATCATCAACTGGGTAAGGGACGCGGTTTCTTTTGAAAAAAGAAAGAAAAAGGTTGAAAAGAAAAATATTCTTAATATGCTTTTGGTCTTTCGGGTGAATTTTGGTTTCCAATTTCGATTATGTGTCCGATGGACTTGAGCGAAGAGCGAAAGTAATATCTTCATTGACCATGAACTTGCCTTCATGAATCCGCTACCAAAACGGTTGGTACCAATATCATTTTACCAGATTCTGTTCGCAATGAATCTTTTAAAATATTTTATTGCTCATAGACAATTATCTGTCCATTTCCTGTTCTATTTTCTTTCGGATGCTCTTTTATATCCTCTTTACTTTTTTGGTAAAATGTTCTTTTCGAAGTTAATAGGTCATAAGTGACATGGGGATGGGATTTAGAAAGAAGAAAATTACCGTTAGGTTTCGATGAAGTTTCATCAACATTCTACCGGAATAAGTTTTAAAATAATGGAGAAATCAAAATCATATGTTTAGTATTTTTTTTAAGAGATAGAAATGTGTCATTAAAAGAAATTTAGAAATTACATATATAATATAATGAGTTTAATTTTAATGCATTATCAATGTAAACTTTTTTTAAACTATCATCAAATTTTGTATTAACCTCTTATTGAATAAGTTTGACTATGTTAATAATCACTTAAAATGTCAAACTCGATAAATGATATAATATCACATCAAACTCAATAATTTTTTTATACTGATAATATATTAAAATTAAATTTTAATATAATTCATAAAGTTTATAAAAAATTAAATATAGATTCGGAATTTTGAAAATTATAGAAAGATATGTTTTCTACTAGGGGGTATTCTTCTATGGCAATGGCAACAGTTACTCTGATAAAGGGTCACGGTTCTGCTGGTCTTGGGACAACGATGGTAAGCCAAAGCGGGCTTGACAGAAATAGCCTTAGAAATCCGCAACATGTTTTGAACCCAGGAGTAATTTGTTAGTTGGATGGGCCTTGGAAGGTAAACCTCAAACCCAACAAAGTTATATTTCCAATATCATCCTAGTTGCCATAATTCGGATTACCTCGGGTGGCTGCTTCTTTTCTGGCGGTGTATGTGGACCAACTAAGAAAGGGCAATTTTACCATACCCGTTACATAGGACGAGTATTATTTATGAATGTATTCGAAATGCAATGGGCTTTGGTCCTTCAATCAGAACTTTCTGTTGTAGGGGGAAGTTCGAGAAAATGAACGTACTATTGTAGTGAGAGGAATTGTGATATTTTTAGGTAGGGATGTCCAGTAAATTGGATCGACTCACAAATTTATAAATTTTGACTCAACTAAATTCATAAAATGTGAGTTGAGTTAGGTTTGTGAGTTTAGTTGAGTTAAAAAATATTTCAACCTACAATGTGTGGGTCGAGTAACGGGTTAGAACACTTCTAACCCAATTCACCCATCCACCCATATTTTTTTAATAAATAAAGTGACCTAAACAAAATGTACGTTTTACTTGAAAAATTCTTTTGAGGTTCATAAATATCCTCTTTGATATAGTTAGGAACAACGTTAAACCATGTAAATACGCTAATAAATAAAGATCAAAGTAGGAAGAGAAAAATACATCAAAACATTTTCTATCTACTCCTTCTCCACTGGCCTCAGTACAACTAGTACTTCTCTCTTCTCTACAACTAATCTCCGCAACTAGTTCTTCGCAATGCAGTCGTTCTCCCAAGCTCCCAGCATTTGCGCCTTGAGTTAATGATCATTGCTTCTTCTCCCACTCGATCTCTCAGTTCCAGCAATTACGCTATTGCTGTGAGTCCGTGACTATTGATTCTTCTCCCACCCAGTTTCCTAACCGTTCTTTGCAACTAGTCATGCCACCACACAACCACGTGTCCCTCTTGCGACTTTTTTAGTTTTTTGCACTATGCAACCACAGCAGGTAATCCTTCTTCCTCTACTCTTTTCATGTAAATTTTGAACATAAGTGAGAGTGCAGCTGAGTATAGTGGAGCTGCACCGTACGTGCAAGGAAGCTATAAGGGGCAGAGCAGGCAGCAGAGCTATGAGTACGAGCAGAGTGTGCAGGCAATGAATGTAATATTGTTGGAGAATAAGAAGAGCATGCTTGGAATGTAGGATTGCACTTGCTAAACTGATTATCATTGATGAGCTTCCATTTAAATTTGTTGAAAATAAATGCTTTAAAAGTTTTGCTCAAATTATGCAACCTCAATTCTAAGTTCCTTCTAAACAAACTGTTGGTAGAGATGTTATGCAACTGTATGTGTTTGAGACTAATTTATTATTTGAGTTATGACTAACTTTGTTTAATTTATTTTAGACTTGGTAAGACTTGTTAGTTATTAGTTTGTTATGCACTTATTGACTTATGATGTTTATTTTATTTGAGATTGAAACTTACGATATTAATTTATTATATTTCGTATTTTGACTTTTTCAGGATTTTTTTCTTTTAAAAACACGTAAGACCCATGGGTTTGACCTAACCCAACCAACTATTGAGCGAGTCGGGTTGAGCAAAATAATCTCTTTGACCTAACCCAATCCAACCCACTACTCTGGTGAGCAGGTCGGGTCCAAAAATACTGTTAAACCCACCCAACCCAACCCACGAACACCCTTATTTTTAGGGGTCGTTATGTAGTGCACCAGTGCACTCTTTAATTTATCTACAATAACTAGTTAAGTGTATATTTGAAAAAATTGTAAAAATTAGATTATTTCAATAATTGATTATTGTATAATTTTTTTTTGTTATAATCGATTATAATAGAATCAATTTTATGTTCCAATATGTTAGCTGAAAAATGATTTTAAACTAATCTTTTTCATTTGAATGATATAAAAAAGAATTAATTTTATGCATTAAATTATTAAAATAAGTATAAAATAATTAAACAAATTATTTAATTGTGAACAAAATGATATTTACATATTAAAGTAAGAGATAATCCCAATAACTTTTTTGAAAATAGATCAAATTTTAGCTTTTGAAAAAAAAAATATTAATGTACCAATTTTTAACATCAACAACTTTTTGAAATTTTACCCAAACAAGTTGATTTGGTTTGCAACAACTTTGTTTGGGCTATAACGTATGTTAGGAACAGAAATAATCTATCCCAAACATGCTCTAAATTAGTTTTTCAAAAGGTATCTTAAACCCAATTTCTCAACGCTTTCTTTCTCTCTTTTTTTTTGGTACATCTGGTATGGAGATAAAATGAACAGAGAGAACTTTTAGCGACGAATGAACAAAATGATCTGATATAGATAAGGAGAAAAAATGAACAGAATGTTCAAATCAAATTAAATAATTAAATAAAATTAATGATTAATCTCCTCAAAAGGATAATCTCTCCATAAAAATCAAATGAAACTTTGAAAAAAAAGGAAAAGAAATCTTGAAGAGAAATCTTTTGTTACATACTCTATCTATTTCAAAATAATTGTTATTTTAGATAATAATTTTTTTATTTTATTTATTGTTTTAGAAAATAAAAAAAATATTAATTATTTTTTCTAACTTTATCCATATATCTTAATATCTTTACTGAGTAAAAGTAGAAGAGAGTATTAATGAATGGAGATGGTACTAATTTAATCAAATGTAGTTAGATTTTTATAAAATTAAGAATATTTAATAGCTTTATTAATTTTTATATAAAAACCTTAAATAATGAATATTATGAAATGAAGAAAGTATTATTAAATATGTGTCACATTAATTATAATATTAAAAATAAATTTAAAGCAATAATAACTCATAAAGTTAAGAGAAATTATTGCATACTTTTAGAGTACAACAAATACATATATATTCCAGAATAAATCTATACTATTAATATGAAATTGATAACCTAAAATTTATGTTAAAATAAATGGTAGAGATTATTCTTAGAACATATATTTGTTGTGTTATAAATGCTAAAATTTCTAATGTGTCACATATTCAATTATATAAGACAAGAGATTTATATTGCTAAAAAATACTTAAGAAATTTTGTTTCTGGTAAAATTATGAGATATTTTTACAAGTTTGATAAATTTAAATCATTTATAACACTAATTTCTATTTGACTGCAACGGTATATATAAGGCCTAGAAGATATCTTCATAAGAGTTACTTTATTAAAATTTGAAATCGCATCTTCGTCACAAGAGGTTGATGTTACTTATTATATCAATTTATCTTTTATGGGTGGAATATCAAAGAATTTTTTATAAAATCAAGTAGCTCGTTGAAACTATTATAGTAATGGAAATAATTACTGTAAATAATTTCATTAATTACAACATAATGCACAACAAATGTGTGAGGTACAAGTTTTGTAAATCTTGACTTAATAAATAAATTATCATATATTTTGTACTATATTTTGTTGGGGTTGAAGATGTTGCGCCTTTGATCGATGACTATTGACTGGTAGCATAAGCCGCCCGTGGCCATGCACCTACTTAATCTGTTATGGAAAATATTATATCATGGTAAATGTGTCACGCTTCGTTTTGACATGGAATACAAATTTCTTTTATGAGTTTGTTAACACGTGTACAACTTGAATTAGTAAAAACAAAAATTACAGTGATATTAATGTGTAATATTTAATAATTTATATGAGAGAGATTCTTAATAGTTTTCAAAATGAAAGATTTTTTTTATATACCATTAAATATGTGACAAATTAATTATGATATTAAAAATATAATTAAAGTTAAAAATAATAATAATTTAAAAAATTAATATAACATATATTTAATAATATAAAATAAGAAAAATTTCAACCTCCAAAATATAAGAATTTCACCTTATATGAAATATATGTGCTGTTAATAACTTATTTGAAATAAATATGATGTTAATAACTTATATGAAATATATGTGATGAATTGTTTATTGTTTATGTTAACACAAATTTCATTACTCACGGCAGGCGAGGTGGCGAGCTGAGTTACGTTACGCCTGGTTGCGCTGTCAGTATGGCAGATCATGCCACGTCCGTAACCCCCGAGGCCGTTTACTTGCATTCTTACACTGTAACACGTATCGGCAACCACCTCCTCTAGATATTGCTAATCGTGCAATGCAAATTAAATACAAAAAAAACTGTCTCATTATTATTTTTTATATCACTTTTAATATTGATTAATAAGGATACATTTATAATTAATTATGTATATTAATTAATTAATAAAAATTATGTATATTAATTGGTTAATAAAATATTTATTAATTAATTTATATATATAATTATTTACTAATTTATACTTTATTAAATAATATAAAAAATAATGTAAAAAAATTGATGTTGAATTAAATAGTATCACCGTTTCCGCTACAATCGCTACCATTACACTTCTATAAAACAGCCACGTTAGTGTAATGTGACCTCACGTGATTAATTTTCGTACGTGGTCAACTTTTGTTGGTTAAATAATATAATATACTTACACCCTCATTTTATGCGATCTTCACTCGTTATACCACTACCTTCCAGAATAAGAAGCCTAGTAATGTTTCCATTTTTAATTATTTTTTTGGGACCAAAGCGACGGCGTGACCTTCAATTTCCGAATCACTCCGAATCACTCATTCATTCATTCATTAAGCAGTTATTCTTCTTCTTCTTCTGATAATTATAATCGTCGTCTTCTTCGTCTCCGTAACCTTAGCGATCGTGCTTGTACTGAGAAAGTATATGATCACACGGCAACGAGATGCTGGAGGATCAGGTAGCGTACCTTTTGCAGAGGTACCTTGGCAATTATGTAAGGGGCCTCAACAAAGAAGCCCTCAAAATCAGTGTCTGGAAAGGTTCGACAAAAAAAAAATAAAAATCCTTACTCATCCTTCTTCTTAATCACTTTGTATTACTTCCTGAAAAGTTTAACGCATTTTTTATTTTTTATACTTGACTGCTGAGTTGAAATTACAAATTAGAGTAAGACTATGAGTTTATCTCTCAACTACAGTGGTTGAAATTAAGTTCGGGGCGTTTATATTTGTTGAATTGAATTTCAAGTGTTAAATCTGTTGACTGTGCCAGCGCAAATCGTAGCGATAAATGCGCGAGTGTTTATATCAGCAACTTGTGTTTGAACATTGTTGTTTTTGATGAATGTGAAATTTCTGCCTTGTTCCACTGAATATAGTTTTGAATGAGAGGGAAAAAGGTATTCAGTAAGTGATTCTGCTGTTAACAAATGGCATTTGGCTATATTGGTTGTTTACTCTTTGTTCTTCTTCATTTTCATCCCAATGTGTTGGAGTTTTACACATGACGAACCCTGTTTGCTAGGTTACTCCCTCCACCCTCCACTTTTTCAGAATAAGTTGTTGTTGCTAATTACTATTTCGTAGGCATCTTTATTTATTTATTTATTTATTTTTTGTCATTGCTTCAATGGTTTAACCAATGACGATTGATGAAGCAACATGGATCTTGGATGCATGTGGTTATTTACTTCTCTACTTCAAAGCTTACAGAAAGCTTCTCATCACATTAGAATTTATTACTTATTAGATCAAGGATCGTTACATAAGGTCCATGGAGGATGAAATTATCAACAACTTGGTAAAGAGTGTAAATTGTAGTTTGAGGAGAAATGGAGAGTTCAATACTTAATTTGTTCTAGTTGTCCTGATTTAGTGGTGTGTTATGGTGAGGTAGGTAAGTTGGTCTTCCAAGGTCAATGTGCATTTGTGGGGAAGGTCAATTGGCGCATACATATAAGTATATATGTATCTTAGTCACTAATTATTGAAAGATTAAATGAGTTTATGGATGTACATGCATGTGCTTTTGCTTTTTATCTTTCTCTCATCAATTTTTCTTGATGTATTTCTGATCTTTTTCTTCCCTAAAACTAAAATATGAGACAGGTGATGTGGAGCTGAAGAATATGCAGCTGAAGCCTGAGGCTCTAAATGCTTTAAAATTGCCGGTGAAGGTTAAGGCAGGTTTTCTCGGATCAGTGAAACTTAAGGTTGGTGGGGGATTAACTGCTTTCTGTCAGAAATTTAAAAGTATAATATGTTGAGTCTGATTACACATGTTTTGATATTGCTCAATGGTCAATTTTCCTTTGTTTTTTCTTCTGATTGTATGATAGCTTTAACTTACAAGCTGAAGTTGCACTTTGAAATCCTTCTATTTCAATTATTTTCTCTGTAATCTGTCTTTTGCCAGCTCTATTCTCCAAATTTGCGTGATTAAGTTGTCTTCAAACCAACTATTTTATTTACTTATTTTTCTAATTTTATTAGCGTATCGTTTCTGCATTTTGGTTTTCATAGTTAATTTTCCATTTTGAGGAAGATGACAAGTTAAAAGAGTGAGGTGGTTATTTCAGCAACATGGCCATGGGATAATGTGGAGAGCTTTTTTCTATTGATCTTCTTTGTTTTATTAATTTAGAGTTTAGGGTTTAGACAGAGATTGCAGGCCTGTCGGGTTGTTATGGATTGTGGTAGAAGTTCATTATTAGGATTTTTTTTTAAAGTTATAATGATAATGATATTTTTCTTCTTCAGGATGAAGTATATGGGTTATTTTATGTTTTCCATCCCTACATTGTAGGGAAGATACTTTCCTTTGGAATAAGTTATTTTGTGTGCTGGATGAATCTTGGGTGTGCCCCTTGACTTGCAGCAGTTTCTCTTTGTTTTTTTTAAAGGTTTTGGAAAAATGAGGCCATTTGGCATTGTGCTGTTTTGTTCTTTGTTGTGTTTGGTTGGAGTGGAATGCCCCATTTTAAGGGCCTCTCTTTGCCCCAAGATTTGCTTTGGGATGGGGTTGTGTTTTTGGCTTCTTTCTGGTACTCTGCTGCCTGCGCATGACTGTTTCAAGGGAGTATTTATTTCTGATAATATAGAGAGACTGGGCTCCCTTGCTGGATTCTTGGCTCTTTCTTTTTCCTTTTCTTTTTTGGAGGATATCTTAGCATCCCCTTACATGTAATTTGGTTTTTACCTTCCTCTTTGATGAAATTTCTTATTATATAGAAAAATATGTTTTTCAATCTATCTTCACTGATGCACTCATTGAGCAGACTATTTGAGTAGCATACTCCTTTCTGTTGAAGTGATGGTCATATTTGACATTTGTATTTCTTTTAAGGTTCCATGGAGTAGGCTTGGCCAAGATCCAGTCTTAGTATATTTGGATCGCATTTTCTTATTAGCTGAACCTGCAACTCAAGTTGAGGGATGTAGTGAGGATGCTGTCCAAGAAGCTAAGAAGAGCCGAATACAGGTAAGAAGTAAGAATTAGGTAAACGGGTGTAATTTGATGTCACTTTAAGACAATTTATTTGATGAAAAATACTTTCCCTCCATTTTGGCAACAGGAGATGGAATTGAAGCTGTGGGAGAAGTCACAACAATTAAAGTCAGAAATGGTATGAGCTTCATTTTATTTATTTATTTTGAATGAGTAGGAAATTTTTACTTTAGGTGGTGTTCAGCCAACCATCCATGCATCCAAGGTTCAGCAAAACTGCTCAATCTCTATAAATGCTTGAAATGGCAACTCCTTAAAATAGTTATTAGCAGAGCACCATAGAGGCTATAAACGCAATCCTGTCCCATAATAAGTTTAGAGGTAGTGAGGCACCCTTAATGATGTGAGCATTTTGCTCCCACCAAATGTACCAATGGACTGCCAACACTGCACCATTGCCTTAAAACTTTTGCTTCCTTTTTGCCAAAGCCTTTAAATCTTGACAACTGGAAACTGTTCCAAAGTTGAAGGACATACCCAAGCCTAACCATAAATCCCAAACAAAATATCCCATAAGAAAATTGCCGCTTTACAGTAAAAGAAATTTTAAACATATTTGCCTTATAACTAAATGCTGAAATTTTTGAAGTTGTCATTTTAAAATTATGTGTATCATGTCCTATGTTCTATACGGGAATTGGGTAATATGTGTAAAGTTTATTCTGGGATTTTGGAAAAAAAGCTATTTCATATATAATTTTCTTATTTCTATGCATCTGATACAGGAGTTTAGGATGATGTATTCCAGATACCTCTTTGGAGCCCTAAATAAGTACGCGCATGCATGTTTGTGTATGTTTAAGAATAACTTATATTAACTTGTGTGTCTTTCTGTTTCATTTTAAGAATACTTCATGGTTGGGATCCCTCATTAGCACCATAGTTGGAAATTTGAAGCTTTCAATTTCCAATATTCACATCAGATATGAGGATTGTGAGAGGTAAAGGAGGATTTCAAACGTTTTCTTGAAAGTAAATTAGATATCACACAGCTTTCTATATCTTACTCTAGCCTGATATTTTCTGTCTTGTAGCAATCCAGGGCACCCATTTGCGGCTGGTGTTATGTTGGACAAACTCTC
This sequence comes from Ormosia semicastrata, assembly GCA_029884595.1. Lineage (NCBI taxonomy): Eukaryota > Viridiplantae > Streptophyta > Magnoliopsida > Fabales > Fabaceae > Ormosia > Ormosia semicastrata. The sequence continues at coordinate 17,999,597 of JAQQTO010000037.1, read as the reverse complement.
AGCCATGACAGTAGATGATATTGGGAAAGAGACTTTTATTACTGGAGGTGCACTAGATCACATTCAAAAGGTTCTGATTTGTCTTAGTATGAATTGATATTGGCTGTAACGATGAAATCCTTTTGTACTGATTTAGATGCTTGTTTAATTTGATCAAATTCTAAAGTATATCTTGCATCAAAGGAAGATTATCTTAAATTTTCTATCTTGAAGCTTTGTTAGCTTGAGAGCAAGGAGCTTATTTTGTTGATCATATTCTGCGACACTATCTATTTTGTTAGCTTCTTTTAATGAATCTTATTACTTACCAAAGAAACAGAACTACTAGTAACAGTAGTAAAATCCATAATTGCAACATGAAAACAACTTATTCTGTAGTCCATAATGATTATTGCCTTTCATTTTGTATAACTATTATGTTGCTAGTGTTCTTTTGTTGTTAATGTCTTTTTTCCTCATTGCTTTGCAGTCTGTTGAACTTGATCGGCTTGCGGTTTATTTAGACTCGGATATTATTCCATGGCATGTTAACAGAGCATGGGAGGATTTGCTTCCTTCAGAGTGGTTTCAGGTATATATGGTGGATAGTAAGGGCTATGGATTTATGTTGATCTTTTCCCCCCAACTTCTTTGATGTCCTTTTCTGTTTTAATTTATATTATGTATTTAAGGAGTGAGTGTGTTTTGGGTACTTTAGTGATACACCCTTAGCCCAAGTGTACAGGAGGAGGAAGCATAGGATGGGTTCTGTTGGGCCTGAGAATAAGGCTAGTTCTATTGGGCCTGAGAATGGAGGGGTGTTTATTCCAGAAATAGTAGAGGGAGAGATAGGAGAAGCAGAGGCATAATAGAATAATTAGCATTGGGAATATCCATAAGAAGTTAGAATGAAGAGAACAATAATTAGCATTGGGAATATGCATCAGAAGTTAGAATGAAGAGAGCAATAATTAGCATTGGGAATATGCACTAGAAATAAGAATAAAAGAAGACTGCATGGGGCTATGAGAGGCAGGCCTATTTTGAGTGAATAGGAGAGGTTTGGGAAAAGGATTCCTCGGTGTCTCGGGACGTTTTGGTTATTATCTTTCTGCACTTTATTTCTGTCCTTGTCCAGTGTTTATCTTGTAATTCAGAGGGAATTTCCTCTCTGTTTTGAGTATTATTTTCAATAAAACATCTTAGTATTTCAGTTCTTATCACCTAGTAAGTTTGGTTATTATTAGAGTGTGTCATATTACTAGTGTGTTAGTTACAGAGAATATTCCATTACAGTTGGTATTCCAGAATAGTTAGTTAGTTAGAAAAGAATATTCCAGGTAACTAGTTAGAATGTTCTAGCACTCTATCAACTGTATAAATACCAGATTTGTACCTTTCTGTTATTCAGTTACGGATTTCTTAGTTCTAGATTCCTCTCTCTCTTTCGGTTTTCTCTCTCTCATTTTCCCTCAGAGTCTCTCACTTTCTCAGCACCCTAGAATTCTGAAAGTTATCAAGGTACTATGTTTGTGGTGAAGGTTGATTGTCTTGCCTTGGGGGGGGGGTTCTATCTTTGTGCTCTTGGATGGTGAGGGAAATTGGTGGGTTTCTGTACACGGTCTTTCTAGGCTGTTTGGTGAGAGTTTGCTTCTGTTTGTGTATTGTGCTCTCCCATCTGCTAGGGATTGTTCTTCTCTATAATAATATTTATTCTTTTTATCCTAACCCTGAGAAAATGGGGGGCAGGGATTGAATGGTGATGTATTCTTTCCTTTTCCTGTTAAAGGTACTAGATTCTTAAAATTATAAATTTGGTGGATCTAGAATTACTTTTAACATGATAGTTTTGTGGTCTTTGAGATTTTTCTCTGTAATGCAATGCTTAGCGTTAGAAGTAAAAACTAATCCTTTGCCTCTATTTAATAGCTTAAGTTTTTGTGTTCCTTGACATGGTATCAAAACTTTGAAAAAATATTGAGCAGTCTGGTCCCGGACTGGTTGAAGGTTAGATCAGAGACCTATCAGGGTCAACACTATGAAGAATTTGTCTGTATGCTTTTCCTGTTCTGCGGCAATATCAATACTCAGGGGCAAGTATCCATATTCCTCTGTTAGATGTAAAAACCATTCACGAGTCTTTACCTAACAACTTAAGCTTTTGTGAGAGTTGGTCATTGACATGGTATCAGATTCTCTATGAACAAGTAGTCAAGAGTTTGATCCTTGCCGCCCAAATTCTTCTAAATAAAAGTTGAGTTTTAGCACAAAGTAGGCGGGCCTATGCATTGTCCACGCTTTAGGACCAAAGGGCTCTTGCGTTGGGGGCGTGTTAGATATTAGAAGTTAAAACCATTCATGGGCCTTCACCTAACAGCTTAAGCTTTGGGAGAATTTATCATTAACATCCTCTTTGAGAGACTCAGTCTTGCCAAGATAGGAAGCCATATCTAAGTCAGAAACAACCTTATAGAAATGTTGATATCCTTAGTATAAAAAGTCTGGCCCTACTTCCCAATTTATAACAAATCTTATATGAGCGAAATATAACCAACAGTTTAGGATCAATGAACTTCCTTAAGATGCTACACAAGAAAGCATCAACTTTCTCCCAAGTAGGGCACTCAGCATCAGGAATATCTTCCTTCTTTTTCTTTGACATATAGTTAAAGCCCACTTGACTGAGTGGTTCTGAGTTTTATCCTTTCTATCTATAAATTTGAGATATCAAATTTCAGTTTAAAGTAGTTGATAGAAACTGGTAGTGTATTAAGAAAAATAGGTAGAAACCAGGAGGAAAACTCTTTTTTACAGAAGAGCAATACTGCCCAAGCCCAGAAAAACCAGAAAACAGCAACAACAAATGCAGAAAAGGAAAAATAACAATCAGAGCTGCAAGATGCAGTCTCTGCCCCTAGGCATAGGCCTAACCAATTCCTCACCAATTCTGTTATGCCTCTCCACTACCATCCCCCTCTCCCTTAAACACGTTCTCCATCCTCCTTCCAATCATGGCAACATATTTCCCTCCAATGTCCTCTTGCCATGTGGACATTCTGTTATGTTCACCAGAATCAGCAGCTTCTGCCCTTGCATTTCCCACATTCAGCCCATCCCCTTTCTTTTTACCGCTCCTCTTATAACCATGGGTTACAGGCCCATCAGTAGCGTTTAGTTTTTGTATAAGATAGATGCATACTATGTGTTTTGTTCACAACTCAACATTCTAGGTTTGGTGGGCTTTCATATGATGGAGTGCGCTGTTATAAAAGCTATTGTTGGGTTCCTGCTTAGCCATTGTGTTATGGGTTTTTTTTTTTTTTTAATATGGGTTAGTCCTTGAGGAATTGTTGGTGGTTAGACAGGGGCTTTGGAAGGAAAGATTGAAGGAGGCCCAACTTGTAGGGATATTTATGATGCAGTGCAGTTTATTTGGAAATATTTGGTTGAATGGAACCACAAAAGTTTTAATATAAGTTTGGGGCACTTTACCTCTCTGACAGAATTGTTCACTTGGCTTTCCTTTGGAGGTGGCACATGATTTTCTTTTGTTTTGCATCATCATATTTTGTTACTCTACCCTTTTTTTTAGTTTCTCAGTAATTTTCTTATTAAAAATTCAGGTATTTAAATTTGGCACTAAAGATGGGATGCCAGCTGATTATTTGTCAAGAAAGCACTCATACGTTCTGGAACCAGTGACTGGGAAAGCAAAGTACTCCAAGCTTCGGCTGAATGAAGTTGCTGATAGCAAACAACCTCTACAGAAGGCTGTGGTGAATTTGGATGATGTTACAATCAGCTTATCTAAGGTTCATATGATTTTTTTTTGTTTTTTGGGTGTTTCCAGGGGTTGTTATTAGTATATTTTGGGATAATCTTTGCATTGCAGGATGGATACAGGGATATTATGAAATTAGCAGACAACTTTGCTGCATTTAACCAACGTCTAAAGTATGCTCATTATCGTCCACTGGTGCCAGTTAAAGCTGATTCAAGGTCTTGGTGGAAATATGCTTACAGAGCTGTATCTGACCAGATGAAGAAGGCAAGGTATTTACACACACTAATTATGTTCATAGCTGATTTAAGATTTGTGATTGCTAAATCCTATAGATAAGGAGTGGAGCTTGCATAAGTAGCCCACAATTTAGCAGCATAATTTATAATCAAATAAGACTAGTGACTAGTCACATATTTGACTAAAATTATCTAAGAAACAAGCTAACAAGTTAGTATTGATATCTATGTACCTGTTCCACACATTTGCCATAACAGAGCATCCAAGTTTCATCCACACATCTTTATGATTTTTCATCAAATTATTTGTATGATCAACTTTTTTCTTTAAAATTGAAACTCTCAACTCATGGTGGCTAGCAAGTTTTATATTTGGGTCATATTTTCCAATAGCCTCTACCATCTGTTTAAAAGATTCCATACAGAGAATGTATGAGTAAATGGCACCATCCTTGCTTAATCAAAAGAAGATGCTCCAAGTATTGAGGGCACACCGTAGACTCAACAAACACCACGTGGTGACATTTTTGTGTTTAATTTTGATTGGGCAAGGGTCACTGCATATGCTTCTTAGCTGTGAAGTTAGCAAATGACGAGAATGGGAATGAGAAGTGAACATGAATATATATTTGTTTGTACGAGAGTAAATAGGAAAGAATGAAAATAAATATCATATCCTTTATTTACTTTCCATACTTCAAAATGAGAGATGGATAGCTCAAGTCTAAGCCATTGTGGAAATCTAAGAATTCTTCTCATGTTGAGGCTTTTGTTTGGTCAATGATGCTCAATGTTATTTACCGTACAAGTTTATTACTGCCTAATAGATAACATATAGCATTATCTTTTGACATTCCTGTCATTTGTCTTACTATTCTAAGACAGTGATTTGACTTGCAATACTTAGTTGCGTGTAATGTCTGGTGTTAGACAGTTAGCTACTTGCCATTTTAGTGAGCAGCCTACAAATGTCGAGCAGATGCTGCTCAATCCTATTGGAGGTTTTGGAGGAAGAAGGGGAATATGTTTTGTGTGGATGTATGATGTTTGCAATTGCTATTGTGCCTTTGCTGAAATGTAATGGTGGAATTTTTGTGGATAAGTTCATGCATCAAACTGTCTTGGCTTGCCTTTTTGGCATCTTTATGGTGTTTTTCAGTTTTTTAAAAGGTCAGTTTCTCAAGGGATATTCAGAAGATTGCTGGTCTATGACATTCACTTCTCCTGTTAATTTCTCAACCTGAATCTTCATTCAGCCTTTCTAAGTACAAGCTTAGAGGGTGTTTGTTTTGTTTTCATGTTTCCATCAAACCAAACACCCTCTTAAATTTGCTGTTTTAAGCTTCAGAATATTGTATAAACATTTTCATATGTTAATATTAGAGCTTTTGTGGGATCTGATGGTGGTAGTTGTTATTAATTTATCTTGTTTTGATGTGTTTACTTCTTGGACTAAGAATTTGTATTTCTGTCAGTGGAAAAATGTCATGGGAGCAAGTTTTAAGATATGCAAGCTTGCGGAAGAGATATCTCTCTCTCTATGCTTCACTGCTTAAATCTGACCCCAGTCAGGTGACAATTAGTGGCAACAAAGAGATTGAAGAACTAGATCGTGAACTTGATATTGGACTTATATTGCAATGGAGGTATATTGTTTTTCTGGGGCATTTGTTTGGTATGTTACTATTTAATATTGATAAATCATGTGAAAAAACATGGGTATATAAGGTAGTCATAGTTAGTGTAAATTCTGCATACATTTTTCTGGTAATTATTGTATGGGGATGATAAGGCCAGTTTTTGAAGGTCATTTTAGATCAGTTCGAAATTTTAGCAATTGTTAAATTATTATAAACATTTTTGTGTTGCTACTTTAATAAAATTTTTTACATGTTAGTCAGTATCACCCAAACCTGAAAGAATATTTCTGAATATTGTTATTGCTTAATCACAATTGTACAGGTATGATTTACATTATATAGACTTATGACAATAATTACTTGCCTAAAATAGAGCTAAATTACAGGAAATAAATCTGTCTTAATACAAGAATCAAATCTGTCCTAATAACAGAAATAAGGGAACAAATTTGTATAATAAAGCCCAACACTCCTCCTCAAGCTAGTGAATAGATATCTATCATTCCCAGCTTGCCAGTAAGATCCTGAAAGCCCTCTGTGGGTAGTCCCTTAGTTAATATATTTGCCAACTGATATCCTGAAGGAATGTTTGTTGTGGTTATGAGTCCACTATCCAATTTCTCCTTGATAAAGTGTTGGTCTATCTCAATGTGTTTTGTCCTGTCATGTTGAACCGGATTGTGCGCAATGCTAATAGCTGATTTATTGTCACAAAACAGTTTCATAGGCACTGCATGCTTTAGTCTCAGGTCATCTAATATGATCTTCATCTATAGTTACTCATAAACTCCTTGTGTCATAGCTCGAAACTCAGCTTCTCCACTTGACCGTGCCACTACATTCTATTTCTTATTTCTCCATGTTACTAGATTTCCACCCAGAAATATACAATAACCTGATGTTGACCGAGCCTGCATAGTCAACATCTGTGTACACTTTCATGGATAGGTTTCCCTCATTTCTAAATAGTAATCCTCTTCCAAGCGTGGTTTTAAGATAATGTAGAATTCGATCCACAGCCTACTTGTGTCTCTCCCGTGGATCATGCATGAATTAGCTAACAATACTGACAAAATACGCTAGATCTGGTTTGGTATGTGCCAGGTATATTAGTTTTCCTACTAGTCTCTGGTATTGAGTTCTATCCACCTTGGGGCTCTCTTCATCACTTCTCATTTTGTGATTCTGTACAATGGGTACACCAGTAGCCTTACACCCAATCTTTCCGGTCTCGTTGAGAAGATCTAGGATGTATTTCCTTTGAGAAATGAAGATACCTTGCTTGGAGTAGGCAACTTCAATCCCAATGAAGTACTTTAGCTTTCTTAGATCTTTCATTTCAAACATAGCTGCTAATTTCTCCTTTAGGAGTTGCTTCTCAACTAGGTCATCTCCTGATATAATGATGTCATCAACATACACAAGTAGAATTGTGAGTTTACCTTCTTGTGAATGTTTAAAAAAGAGAGTATGATCACATTGACTTTGTTTGTATCCTAGGGACACCATTGTTTTTGTGAATCTTCCAAACCAAGCATGGGGAGATTGCTTCAACCCGTATAAAACCTTCTTTAACCTGCACACCTTGTTCCTTCCACTAGTGGAATCGTATCTAGGGAGAATTTTCATATAAAATTCCTCCTCTAAGTCGCCATGGAGAAAGGCGTTTTTAACGTCAAACTGGTGTAATTCCCATCCAAAGCGGACAGCAAGGGAGAATAAGATTCTTACAGTGTTCATCTTGGCTACTGGAGCAAATGTCTTCTCATAGTCAATTCCATAAGTCTGAGTGTATCTTTTTGCCACCAACCTTGCTTTATACTGGTCTAGTGTACCATCAGACCAATATTTCAAAGTATATATCCATCTGCACTCCACTGGCCTTTTGTCACTTGGTCTCTCAACAATCTCCCATGTTCCATTCTTTTCCAATGCACTCATCTCCTTATTCATGACTTGAATCCAGTTGTTATCCTTCAATGCTTCTTATACTGATGTTGGGATTCTAATAGAATCTATAGCTGAAATGAAACTCGCGTGCTGCAGGGAAAGATGTTTAGAAGAGACATATTGAGAAATAGGGTACTTGGGACAATACCTTTTCCCTTTCCTCAATGCAATGAGTAGGTCATTTGGGTCAGGTTCACAATTATTCAAAGACATGTTATCAGATTCAGAAACAATATTATTTGGGTCAGGTTCAAAATCAGGAAGTTCAGAGACAGGAGAACTTGTATCTTTAGTACTTACTATTAGTTCAGATGCCTGAAGTTGCTACTGGGTTAGTTCGGGCTTCCCTCTCCTTTGATACACCAATTTTGGTGTGCTAGCCTTGGCCTTGACCTTAGCTAGTTCAGGTGGGGTACCAGAAGAAGATGTTAATTCCTGTGTAGAGTCAGACAGTAAAGGAAGGAAGGAAGGACCTAGGAGAGAAGAACTCAGCTTCAGCTTCCTGTGTTCTCCCCCTGAAGTTGAGGACGAGTAAAGAAGGACTCATGTTCATGAAAAGTGACATCCATAGAGACGAGAAAATGACAACTTGAAGGGTGATAACATTTGTACCCTTTCTTGTCAGGAGCATAACCCAGAAAACACATTTGACAGCACGAGGATCAAGTTTGCTACGATGTTGGCGATGGACATGGAGAAAAGCCACACAATCAAAGACACGAGACTGTAGACTTTGCATAATAGGAATTGAAGGAAAGTGAGAGGTCATTAGTTGGACTAGACTTACATTACCCAAGACACGAGATGGTAACCGATTAATTAATTATGCAGCAGTTAAAACAGCTTCCCCCCAGTAGGAGCTAGGAATAGACATTTGGAATAGTAAAGCTCTAGTGATTTCAAGTAAATAATGATTTTTCCTTTTAGCAACACCATTTTGTTGAGGAGTATTAACACATGTGAGTTCATGTACAATACCATGTTCTTTAATAAATTTAGAGAAATTTTTGTTAACATTCTCCATACCATTATCAGAATGCAAACATTTAATTGAATTTCCAAATTGGGTTTGAACCATGCGGTAAAACTAAACAAACAATTGAAACATTTGATTTATTTTTTATTAGAAAAAGCCAAGTTACTCTAGTACAATCTTCAATGAAAGAAACAAACCATTTAGTGCCAGAAATTTTAGAAATAAATGCAGGACCCCAAACATCAGAGTGGATAAGTGCTGAAGGCTCAACACTTTTATTAGAAATAGGTGAAAAAGTTGCACGATGAAGTTTGCCAAACTCACAAACATCACAATGAAAAGATTTAATAGATTCTTTTAAAAATAAAGACGGAAACATAGACTTATGCAAAGAAAATAGAGGATGTCCCAGATGCTTGTGCTGTAGCCAAATTTGAGAAGCAAGAGACTCAGAATTGGACTGATGACAGGAAAGTAGCAACTTTTGATCAGGATCACCATTAGCTGGCATATTAAGGAGATAGTACAACTCTCCCTGTTCCTTAGCAACTACAATCGTTCTCCCCGTGACAAGATCCTATAAAACACAATGAGCATGAAAAAAAGTCACGGCACTATTATTGTTTTTAGAAAGCTTATGAATAGAAATAAGATTATTGGAAAGTTTGGAAACATGGAGCACATTGTTTAAGTGTAGGGAGGGCTGGAGTTTAATAGTACCAGAACCCGCAACTGAGGTATGAGAACCATCATCTACGGTTATATGATGCTTAGTAGAAGAGGGGGTTGATAAGATAATAGAGGTGGAGAATAAAAGGTCATATCGTCAGTTGCACCAGAGTCCATAATCCATAAATTCTCAGTACCAGAAACATCAAAGGATTGAAAACAAAATTTCTTACCAGCCATGGTCAGAGAACAAGAGCCAGAAGGCTTACTGAGAGAGTCAATGAGAGTCTGCAAGCGCTCCAGCTCATTTTTACTAAGGGTTGGAACTTCATCACCCACATTTGAGTCTTCACCCGAAGACATAGAATCTGAAGTGGTCATATTTACCTGATTGTGCTACATACCCATGAACCCTCCTGTGCGGCTAAGAACCTGGTCCTTCCCATGTAGTCTGAAGCAGTTCTCCTTGGTATGACTAGATTTTTTACAATAAGTACACCAGTGACTTTCTCAGTTTGGCTTAGAGGAGGAAGAAGAAGAGCCTGGTTTAGTTGTCTTACCCATAGCCAAGGCTTATCCACCAGTGAGCTTATCATCAAGTATGACAACCCTACAACTTTCCTATCCCCGAACAGTGTAGAATACCTCAGATAGTGATGTTAGTGTCTCCTTACCCAGCATTTGAACCCGAATAGGGTCATACTCAAAATTCAGGCCAGAGAGGAACTCAAAGATCCGATTCCTTTTCACAAAACTAGCCAATGTGGAAGCATCCTTGTTGCACTTCATTTTGAGATTCTGGTATTGATCTAACTCGATCCACTGGCCATTAAGGGTTCCATAATAATCAGTAACTGAGAGTGCCCCTTGTTGTGTAGCAAAGATTTGTCTTCAATTCATTGCAAGTGGCGATATCCTGTTTCACAGAGAAGGTCTGGCGAAGATTGTCCCAAATTTCATGGGAGGAAGGAAGGAATATATAGTTTTTGCTAATATCGGAAGTGATGGAGTTCCAGAGCCACGTCATAATAAGAGAGTCCTCATCATCCCACGTCTCAAAGTGAGGGTCATCCTTCTCAGGGGCAGTCCTTTCAATGTGGTTCAACTTTCGATGACCCTTAAGTGTTGTACGAATGACTTGGGCCCACTATAAGTAATTTTTTCCATTAAGGCGATAGGTGGGGTGTAAGACTGGGAGATCATTGGGATTCAAAGGTGGGGACGGTGCTGCGCTGAGTTGCGAGATGGCTTTGGCAGTCTCGTCGTTCGACATACTCGAAGGAATGAACACAGAAATGGGGTGCGCAGTGCGAGGTGGTGGTGCAAGGCAGTGGTGCGCGGTGCAACTTTGTTTCGCCAGTGGTGCACAGTGCAGGGGTCACACGTGGCTCCGATCTGGGTGAGGACGGCAGTGCAATGACGGTTGGAGTCATGGGTTCCGGGTGAGGATGGCGGTGCGCGGTGCAGGGGTCATCCGTGGCTCTGATCTGGGTGAGGACGGTAGTGCGACAGCAGTTGGAGTCGTGGGTTCCGAGTGAGGGGCGAGGACGGCGGCAATGATGAAGGCTGATTGAAGGCAACGATGAAGGCATCAATGAAGGTTGAGTGCAATAGAAACAACAGAGGCTTCCAGATTGGGAACTCTGATACCAACTTGAAAGAATATTTCTGAATATTGTTATTGCTTAATCACAATTGTATAAGTATAATTTACATTATATAGGCTTATGACAATAATTACTTGCCTAAAATAGAGCTAAATTACAGGAAATAAATCTGTCATAATACAAGAATCAAATCTGTCCTAATAACGGAAATAATGAAATAAATCTGTACAATAAAGCCCAACACCCATTTTGTTAATATTGACTGTACTTTCATCTAGCAAGCTCTCCCTTTTTTGACTTTGGACATTTTTTAGTTATGATCTGAGGCTCTCCCTTGATGATTGGTCAGACTACTTTATCGGTATAAATGATTTCAATACTGTTTTCAAAATGAAAGGTCTATAGATGTTTCTTTATCTTCCCTCATTGTATGAGCATTTGATAATTCTTCCTTCACATGTAAAACCTTGCAATCTACATATTTGTGTTAAACTGGAAGATTCATGCATGTATATGTAAGACAGATATGTTAAACTTTGGAATCCTCTTGTTTATTCTTCAACCTTGAAGTATTTCTGTTTTACGGTGTTTGCAGAATGTTGGCTCACAAGTTTGTGAAGCAATCAGCAGAATCAGATCTTAACTTGAGGAAACAGAAAGTGGGGAAATCTTGGTGGTCATTTGGATGGTGAAGAGTTTTCTCTTAAAATAATTTCATATCTCAGTAATAAGATAATGGATTTTATTTTAGTTTTGACAGTGTTGCTTGCCTGTGATCATGTTCACTGCCAGGACCAGTCAATCTTTTAAAGAGGAAAATGAGGAATTTAATTTCAGCGAAGAGGACTGGAACCGGTTAAATAAAATAATTGGGTATAAGGAAGGCGATGATGGGCAATCTGCCATAAGTAGCAAGGCAGATGTTCTTCATACTTTCCTGGTAGTTCACATGAATCATAATGCTTCAAAGCTTATTGGGGAAGCCAAAGAGCCTGTTGCCGAATTATCTTGTGAAGACCTCAGCTGCTCAATAAAGCTTTATCCAGAAACAAAGGTCTTTGACATTAAGTTGGGCTCATATAAGTTATCATCACCAAGAGGTCTTCTTGCAGAGGTTTTACTTTTCTCGTTATAATTGATGTTAATTTTCTGAATTTTGATTTTATGCTTGCATAATACAATATGTGGTATCCTGAATATTTGTTCCACGTCCTTTCAGAGTGCCACTTCCTATGACTCATTAGTTGGTGTCTTCTGTTATAAACCTTTTGATGACAAGGTGGACTGGAGCATGGTTGCCAAAGCTTCTCCATGTTACATGACTGTATGCTGTTATTCATTTTGTCCCTTTTTCCCTCTGTTTGAGCTTTTATTTATTTGGTTTACTTGTTTACTGATTTGTCTTTGGAGTTTGGACAGTATATGAAGGACAGCATTGATCAAATTGTGAAATTCTTTGAAAGTAATACTGCTGTAAGTCAGACCATAGCACTAGAAACTGCAGCTGCTGTGCAGGTATTATTTAACATCTCTGTGCTTTCGAGATTTATTAATTGGCAAAGCTGGACTTGTATATTAACTCAGATACCTGGATTTGTATATTTATTAAGAAGGTTAAGAGGCAGTGAGACTTTGTTAAAGATGTGAGCATTCTGCTCCGACCAAATGCACCAACGAGCTGCAAAGAGCCAAAAACTGCATAATGCCACAACTTTTGCCTCCTTTTTGCCATAGCCTTTAAATATAACCTTAAGAAACTATTTGAAAGTAGGATAGGACACACCTAAGCATCACCAGAACCCCCAGACAAATTGTTCCATAAGAAAGATACCGTCTTGTGATGCAAGATTCTATAGGTTCTGAACTCGAAGAACACATTACGAAATTAGGAGATAGAGCAGTGTGAGGCCTACAAATTTGCAGCAGATCAGTTGCGTTATTCCTATTAAGTACTGCTGTCCAGACAAAAGACTTGCCTTTAGAGGGACCTCTGGATTTCCAAATTGGTTTATCTGAAAGGAATATTTGGTGATTAGGGGAGTGTGGTTGGATTTGGAAGAAGGATTTACAAAAATGAAACTAGATAAATCTGGAGTCCAAACTCTTCTATCTGGATTAATAGTAAGCTGAATAGGATCAAGTAAAGCAAAAATGGACTCCGGCTTGCTTCCCTATCATTCAAGTCTTTATGAAAGTTTTATTGTACGGTTGTCTTTGTTTATCTTTTCATTTATCTTTTTTTTCCTGCCCTGTTTCCTCCTTTTTTCGTAGTATTTCTTTTCTTTTCTCGATATATTTTCTTATGCTAAAATAATGGAGTTTGTTTTAGTCTCACTGGAGAGTGCTGCTGTTCACCTCATTATTGATATTTGTTTAATCTCTTATAAAGAAAGTTCTCATTGGCTCATACCGTTGTTCTTAGATGAAAATTGATGAAGTGAAGCGCACTGCCCAGCAACAAATGAACAGAGCATTAAAGGATCATGCCAGGTTAGTAGTCTTCTAACTCTTTAATACATGTGTGAGTGTGACATATTAAAAGAGCCAATGATGTTTGAAATCTTTGGTTCTCTTTCTCTCACACACATGCACTGACACATAAATGAAATCTTACTAATGGTGTTAATAAGGGAGCCTAACGGATGCATAATGGAAATATACAACAGACCAGGGCTCCTAATGGTGAAAAAAAAGTAAGTTCTAGACTTAGGCAGTTAATGAAGAGTCAACCTTAAAGAAGTAAAAGAAGGATGGGTTAAACCAATATGAAGACTGTAAGAGGTTCATTGAAAGATTCATATAGAACTCTTCTGTTCCTGGATCTTCTCTTGCATTTTATTTTACTGTAATAAGCCCAAAAAGGATTAGAGGGTTCTTTTTGTGCTGATATTGTGATATTGCTATTGCTCCTAGCTTTACCATTACAATTTACTACAATACCGTTAGAATTTAACATTTCTTTACTGAAATTGAGTAATTAGTGTGTGAGATGTGGTTAAGCTCAAGCTAGCTAGCAATTTGAGGTTTTGGTTCTCATAAAGAAGCAAAGATCTTGTGGCAATGCTTTGTCTATGCTGTTCTATGGTGTCTTTCAGAATCAGAAAATAGGATTTGAACTCAATTATATTATTGATCAATCATATGCAATATATACACAGGTCCTAGCAACTATTTCATGAAACAACTTATGTTTCCTTCCTTAACTCTAGATCCCTTGATTTGAGGGATTGACTAATTACAAAAATAAATACAGATTCTAATTCTAAATAAGTAAAAGATACAATATTAACATTCCCAAAATAACATACAACACACGGATTCTTACAACCCCCCCTCAAGCTGGTGAATAGGTGTTTTCCATTCCCAGCTTAGAAACAATTCTCTCTAATGTGGAGCTATTCAATCCTTTGGTGAGGATATCCACAAGTTGTTCCTGTATAGGCACATATGGAGTGCATATTAAACCGCTGTCAAGCTTTTCTTTAATGAAGTGCCTATCCACCTCAATGTGCTTAGTTCGATCATGCTGGATTGGATTATGTGCTATGCTGATTGCGGATTTGTTATCGCAGTAAAGCTTCATTGGTTCTTTCCACTCGATCTTCAAATCTTCTAATATGATTTTTAACCAAAGTAATTCACACACCCTGTGCCATGGCATGAAATTCTGCTTCAGCACTAGATCGCGCCACTACACTCTGTTTTTTACTTCTCCATGTCACAAGATTTCCTCCAATAAAAGTGCAATACCCGGTAGTTGATCTCCTATCAACAATCAACCCTGCGTAGTCAGCATCTGTATAAGCTTCAAGAGACATATTCCCATTTCTCTTGAACAAGATTTCTCTTCCCGGAGTCCCCTTGAGGTACTGCAAAATCCTGTGAGCAGCCTGCAGATGAGTGTCTCTTGGACTATGCATAAATTGGCTGACTAGACTCACTGCATAGGCGATATCCGGCCTGGTGTGGGACAAGTAAATGAGCCTACCCACAAGGCGCTGATACATCTCCTTATCAACAACAACATCCTCCTCTGCATTCCCCAATTTTAAGCTTGGATCCATGGGAGTACTTGCAGGCTTACATGCTGTTTTACTTGTTTCCTTGAGTAAATCAGTTATGTATTTTTGCTGTGATATGAAGATGCCTTTCTTGGAGTGTACCACTTCAATTCCCAAGAAATATTTCAGCTTTCCCAAGGTTTTGATCTCAAATTCCTTGGCCAAAGACTGACTCAAAGCTTGCTGTTCTCTCCTATCATCTCCGGTCACAATAATATCATCTACATACACTAATAGCACTGTTACTCCCCCTGAGGCAGAACGTTTAATGAATAGTGTATGATCCCCTTGACTTTGTTTGTACCCTAATGCAGTCATAGCTTTAGTAAACCTTCCAAACTAAGCCCGAGGAGATTGTTTCAGCCCATATAGGGCCTTTTTTAACTTGCACACTGTGTTGGCAGCTACATTTCTTCCATATCCTGGAGGCACTTCCATGTAGATTTCCTCCTCAAGTTCCCAATGTAAGAACGCATTCTTTACATTATATTGTTGTAAATCCCAACCTTTATTGGCAGCAAGAGACAATAGTACCCTAATTGTGTTCATTTTAGCAATCGGAGCAAATGTCTCTGAGTAATCAATCCCATAGATTTGTGTGAACCCTTTGGCAACAAGCCTCGCCTTATACCTTTCAATTGACCCATCAGCTTTATATTTCATTGTATATACCCACTTGCATCCAACTGGCCTTTTTCCTCTTGGGAGAGTAACTAATTCCCATGTTTCATTTCTCTCCAGGGCCTCCATCTCAACATCCATGGCTTGCTTCCATTTTTCATTGGACAATGCCTCAGATAGTGTAGTGGGTATAGAGGTAGTGTTTAGGTTAATTAGGAAGACTTTGTGAGTGGGTGAAAAATGCTTAAATGAGAGGTAGTTGGAGAAGGGGTATAAGGGCTGTTTAGTGACTTTTCTGGTTCCTTTTCTAATAGCAATTGGAAGGTCAAGATCATTAACAACAGATTGAGACTCAGTTTTATCCTGTAAAGCTTCAAAATCAGAATTTATTACCTCAGTAGAAGGGCTGGAGTTGGACTCCTGAACTGGCATAGAGTTTGGAACAGCCACTGACCTCCTTTTGTAAACCAGATTTTGTCCAAACCGCACATCAGGCTTGGCTACATCAGAAGATTCGGTTGCAACCATCTTAGGTGCAGTTTCAGCCATATTAGGTTCCATATCAGGTTCAGTATTAGAGGGTAGGTTTTTAGGCTCAAAACTAGGCAAGTCAGGTAACCTAGGGGGTTCTAGATCCTTATCTTCCCTAAAGCTCTCCCACTGAAGATAAGGTTGAGGGAAATAGGGTTGAGCTTCATGAATGGTGATATCCCGGGAAACAAAAAATTTTTTGGAAGAAGGGTGGTAGCATTTATATCCCTTTTAAGTGGACGAGTACCCAACAAACACACATTTAAGGGCCCTAGGATCAAGTTTCCCTCTATCTTGACTATGGACATGGACAAAGGATACACACCAAAAAATCGGAGGGGTAAGATTATTTGTAATGGAGATATTTGGGTAAAAGGTAGAAAGGGTGTTCATTGGACTTTTTAGACCTAGGACCTTGGAAGGAAGTCTATTGATTAAGTATGTTGCTGTAAGAACAGCTTCCCCCCAGAAGGTTTTAGGAACATTATGCTGATACAAAAGTGCCCGTGTTTGGTCAAGAAGGTGCCCATTCTTTCTTTCAGCTATCCCATTCTGTTGTGGTGTTTTGACACAAGAGGACTCATGTACAATGTCTTCTTTTTGACAGAAAGGTGTAAGGGTGGAATTGAAGTAATCCTTAGCATTGTCAGACCTAAGGCACTTGATACTCACACCAAATTGATTTTTAATCATGGAGAAAAAATTCTGGAAAGTCAAGCTTACTTCAGATTTATTTTTAAGTAAGAAGATCCAAGTAACACGGGTACAATCATCAATAAAGGTCACAAACCAGCGAGCACCAGACACATTAGGAACCTTAGAGGGATCCCACACATCAGTATGAATAAGATAAAAGGGAAATATGCGTCTTTTATTACTTATGGGAAAAGATACACGCTTGTGGTTAGCAAGCTCACACACATCACAATGTAGACTCTCAACCTCAATTTGGGTAAATAGTGAAGGAAAAAGAATTTTGATAATCCTAAAGGAAGGGTGTCCTAATCTACAATGGTAAAGAAGAATTCTTTCCTTATTGGATAACATAGATTCGGACAAGTGAGGCAAATTGGTGGCAGCCAAGGAGTGCGGTTTTGGTTCTTCAATATAATAGAGCCCATTCCATTCTCTGGCAAGTCCAATCGTCCTCGTCGAGTCCTTGTCCTGAAAAACACAATGATTGGTGTGAAAAATCATTTTACAGGATAAATCTTGAGTAAGTTTTTGTACAGAAACAAGGTTGGTGGATAACTTGGGAACATGAAGAACATTCTTTAATGTTAAAGATGTATTTATTTTAATGTCTCCCAAACCTGCCACCGTCACAAGATTACCATATGCTGTAATAACTTTTTTATTACTAGGACAAGGTGAATAGGTGGAAAAGTGTGTGGATATAGGTGTCATATGGTCTGTAGCTCCAGAATCCAAAATCCAGAGTAGGGTAGAGGGTTTTTCTGAAACATTTAATCCAACAGAAAATGGAAACATACCTGAGAATGCTAAAGTACAAGTATCTGAAGGTTTTTCCAAGTTGCTAAGGAAAGACCTCACCCTTTCTATCTTGTCCTGATTCAGGTTGCTGGATTTAGGCTTATTCCCGCCACTAGTGTCGCTTACTGCAACGTTAACATGCCCATTTTTCTTGGAAGGTCCCTCTTTCTGACTCCACTCACGGGTAGGAGGCTTTCCATTCATTTTCCAGCACTTCTCACGAGTGTGGCGTGACTTGTTGCAATATGTGCACCACAACCCATCATTCTTCTTCCCACCATTTGCAGGCTCTCCATTAATACGTTCAGTCACCATGGCTGAACTATCCACATTGGGAGTTTCTAGCATCAAGCATCTTCGGCTTTCTTCTCCTCGTACTATGGCCACTACTTCATTGAAGCAAGGAAGCGTTTGTCTCCCAAAAATTTGAATTCTGACTTGATCAAATTCAGAATTTAAGCCAACTAGGAAATGATAAACCCTGTCTTGCTCAATAAATTCCTTGGGAATTGTGGCATCTTCTGAACATTTGGTCTTGATCACTCTATAAAGGTCTAGTTCCATCCATAGGGACTTCAGCTGATTGGCATATTCAGTAACAGTCTTATTCCCTTGCTTTGCTGCCACTGTTTGTACCTTGATTTCATATACCTGGGCCGCATCCTTGGCTTTGGAGTAGGTTTGCTCCATTGCATCTCAAACCTCCTTTGCAGTGTTGAGAAACATGTAGGTATCGCTGAGTTCGGGAATCATTGAATTCCACAGTCAAGCCATGATCATAGCATCTTCCTCATCCCATGCGTTGAACTTGGGGTCTCTCTGTTTTGGTCCAGTCCCCGTGCTGTGGCTCATTTTCCCTTTCCCTTTCAGCACCGTCCAAACTAGTTGGGACCATTTCAAGTAGTTCTTCCCATTTAGTCGATAGGCAGCATGGATAGTTTGCAATTCTCCAGGTTGGTGGGGTTGGGTATCCTTCGTTCCCTTCTCTGTGTTCAGAACTTCGCCCTCTGTGTTAGACATCGTGAGGTATGAAGGCTGTCACCACTGATGGCAATAAAGGCCGAATGAATGGAGAAAGGTGCGACTGGGAGAAAGGTCAGCAATGAAGGCTAACCAATGGGTAGGGTGTGTTGGTGATGAAGGCCAACTGAAATGTTTGTGCGTCGGCAATGAAGGCTAACGGCGGTAGGGTTGTTTTGGGGAAGCAGGCCCCCTTAGAACGAGAGCTGTGATACCATGTCAGAATCAGAAAATAGGATTTGAACTCAATTATATTATTGATCAATCATATGCAATATATACACAGGTCCTAGCAACTATTTCAGGAAACAACTGATGTTTCCTTCCTTAATTCTAGATCCCTTGATTTGAGGGATTGACTAATTACAAAAATAAATACAGATTCTAATTTTAAATAAGTAAAAGATACAATATTAACATTCCCAAAATAGCATACAACACACGGATTCTCACAGTGTCTATGGTTGGAAAGGATGTTAGAATTTTCAAGGACTCTT
Source organism: Ormosia semicastrata (assembly GCA_029884595.1). Lineage (NCBI taxonomy): Eukaryota > Viridiplantae > Streptophyta > Magnoliopsida > Fabales > Fabaceae > Ormosia > Ormosia semicastrata. The sequence continues at coordinate 17,980,532 of JAQQTO010000037.1, read as the reverse complement.
TTTCGACCCTAGACTTTATTTGGGCTAGTTTTGACCTTCCTTTGGTGTTTTGCTCGCGGTTTCTTTAGGGGTGTTTCTTTGTTAGACATGTAGAGAGATTGGCATGCTTTGTTGCATAACTCAATCTCATAGGTTTTCTTGTTTCTTTTTTGTTTGTATTTGAGGATGTCTTATCCTCTTTCTTTGTATTCTTCTCTTCTCATCTAATAAAATTTCTTTTCCTATTAAAAAAAAAAGACAATGGCTCTTGATTTTACATGATAGGATGATTGAGACCCTAGATTGAAAGTTTTCTCATAGCTCCTTGTTCCATTTCCATATTCATTCCTCAAACCAGAGGGTTTCTTTTCAAAAATCTCCTTGTTAATTCTAGTTGTTGCTCATCTGTTAGGTTTTCATTGGACTTGGATATTGCAGCTCCCAAGATTACTATTCCTACTGATTTTTGTCCTGACAATACCCATGCTACGAAGCTTTTACTGGACCTAGGGAACTTGATGATTCGTACACAGGTGGATACTCCTGATCATTTTTGTAATACCTTTATTTGAACTTGTTTAATCTGTTAAGTACTGTGAAAAAATGTGTAGGATGACCATCAACAGGAATCAGCTGAGGAGAATATGTACCTGCGATTTGATTTGGTCTTAAGTGATGTATCGGCATTTTTGTTTGATGGTGACTATCACTGGAGCCAAATTTCTGTGAATAAATCAGCCCATTCTACCAGTAGTGGTTTCTTGCCAATTATTGACGAGTGTGGAGTCATCTTACAGCTTCAACAGGTGAAATTCTTGACATATTGGAATTGTTAATGATAGTTGGCTCTTTTAAAGATAAGAAGCGTTTCAATTTGTTTGTCACTATGACCAGATTTGGTTAGAGACTCCATATTATCCTTCAACGCGCCTAGCTGTGAGGCTTCCATCATTGGGCTTTCATTTTTCGCCTGCTCGGTATCATCGACTGATGCAGGTAATAAAGATCTTTGAGGTGGAGGATGGTGACAGCTCAGAGTTTCTTCGTCCTTGGAATCAGGCTGACCTTGAGGGGTGGTTGTCTCTTCTAACATGGAAGGTATTGGTCTCTCTCAGCCCCCTTAGCCTTACCTATTGGCCATTTTTGTTGTCCATGTAGTTTCATAATCTAATATGCAATATCATGTGTCTTAAAAATGTGATAGGGTGTGGGAATTAGGGAAGCTGTGTGGCAGCGGAGATACTTCTGCTTAGTTGGGCCTTTTCTGTATGTACTTGATAGCCCTGACTCAAGATCTTACAAGCAGTATACCAGGTGCATATGCCATCTTTTTGTGTCTTGTTATTAGACTATATATGTGAAGTGTGATTTTGTTGAGATGTTAAAGCTTATAATACATTATGCTATTAGAAAGAAAAAGAATGTTGTCTGAATAAAAATTGTATAATTTCTTAGTCTATATCTGCTATCTATATTACTGATGTGGGGTAAAGGGGGTTAATTATAATTATGTTTTTATTTTCAAAGAAATTATGTGATTTTGTATGAATTACGTTTAAGGATTTCAGTTAGTTACTTCGGATAGTTTTAGGAGTATTCTAGAAGGATTTTACCTGTTCGTTAAGTTTTATTATGCTTTTGTTGTGTTTCCTAATTTTGCTAGAAACAAAATTCCTAATTGTGAGATTCTACACTAAAATCAATTGACATTAAGTGGAGTGGTGGTGTGCTATGGATTGAAATAAAATTTTGATCAAAATCAGTTGCTAAGTTCTACCAAAAATATAAAAACCTTGCAACCAGTTATAGTTAACAAGGGTCGATCCACAGAGAACTAATTCAATTAACTCTATAAATTGATTCCTAATTTAAACACTCAAAAACAGTGAACAATAAAAAGGGGGTTTTATTTGTTAAAACTAAAAATAGAAATTGAATCTAAAGCAATAACAGTAAACACTAATTGAAAAATCAATTAAAAGACAATGGTTAAGAGATGGAATCCACCACTAGATTTATATGATAATGCTAATCTACATATCCTTTATATCAACATGACCAATTATGTTCTTATGTGATTGTGAGATTAATTCTCTGTTTTCCTTAAATTTTGGTTAATTTAGCAACCGTTCAAATCAATCCCTAATCACTAGTTAGCTATAAAGCAACCGCTCTTATATCCTCCTAATGACAGCATTAAAATTTAAAAAACCAATCACACTAAGGTCCAATTACACATTGGAATTGAATTACTTAGATCATATGTCTCATTAGTCATACCACCGCAACCGCGCATAGCAATCCTAGTTTGACCACTTTCGAAAATAGCAAAGAGTATAAAAATATTTATACCGAATTAAGAACAGAAATATATGAATAAGAACATAACTGTATTGAATATAAATGAATACGAAGGTTTCACATAATCAAAACTAGGGTTTCATCTTCCCTTAACCAAATAAGAAGTTTAGCCACATATGGCAAATTCAAAATCAAAAGAATAACAGAAGAAAACATCGTCCAGAATAAAAGAAGAAAAAGAAACTAAAGATCAAACTAGTTTCCAAGGTTTTAGATTGATTGATCTTTGATCGCTCGAACCCGAGTCTCTAATTGTTGATCGAATCTTCCTCTTGCTTGTTCTTCGTACTCTCTTTTGTAGCTTCACGGCTTCTACTCCACAGATCCCTTTTTGAACCCTAGGTAACCTTATTTATAACTTTAGATACCTAGTGCATCATTAGAATTCGTATCTGGTTTCCTGATTCGCAGACGACACCGCCCACCCCGTGTCTACCTCTGTGCATCAGTTGGACCTCAGCTTGCGAAGACACGGGCCGTGTCTTATGACACGGCCCACCCTGTGTTTGGATCTGCCAGCACAAATACACATGGATTCAAAGTTAGAGAAGGACACGGCCTACCCCGTGTCTGATGACACGGGCCGTGTGGTTGGTCAGGCCCACCTGTTGAAGCACCAGAGAAGGACACGGCCTACCCCGTGTTTGAGGACACGGGCCGTGTCACTTAGTTTCTTCATTTTAGTCTTGATTCTTCATAGATACTCTTCTTTCACTGCTTCTAGGGGTAATATTGATCTTCTTAAGCCTTTAGCTCTCTTCTTAAATGGACATCAAGCTTGGTATGATGCTAATTGACTCGAATACTCAAAGATCTCCTGAAAAGCACAATTCAACCATGAGTGCTTGTAATCACAGTTAAGCATAGTTTCACAATAAACATCCGATTAAGCTTTACATCAGAAACTTAACTAAAAGTCAACAATTAAACGCATATGGATTCCGATTAAATCAAACATAAGATACTCAAGACATGGAAATAATCGACAGATCAAGTGGCCCAACAAATATATAAATCCCACCTGAAATATTGAGGCAGATGATGTAGGACTCTTAACACCCCCTTCCATAGATGCCGGGACGGAATAGGCGGAAACAAGCCTAGCGAAATAGGCAACAAAGATGGGTGGCTCTGATACCATGTGAGATTCCAACCTAAAACCAATTGGCATTAAGTGGAGTGGCCCAATAGATATATAAACTGCACCCGAAATATTGAGGCAGACGATGTAGGACTCTTAACACTAATTTTATTAAGATGATGTTTCCTAGTATAAATAGGTCTCTGAGACTTAAAGGAGTTCAGCAGTCATTATTATTTAAGATGAGAATTTGAACCTTAGAACCCTAGGTTTCCTATATCCTCCTTAGAATGTGATAAAATAAGCATGCTTATCTTAGTATGGGCTGGACTTGTGTATGTACTGCACTTGTACAACACTTGTCAGTTGTATGTACCCTAATCCTTACATATAAATACACTTAGTAGGAGGCTACGGTGTGTCTGTATAATCCATTTAGAATTCCTCCTTTCTTTCTTGATAATTTCTAGCCTCCTCAACCTAATTTGGTCAAAGCTGCTGTCTTTGGTATCTTCCTGTACATTAATCACAGTTATTATAAGGTTTGAGGGCTGGGGAGGGTGATACCTATTTACAATTGATTTATATGAAGATTTAAGTAATCTTTTTTATTATCATTACTAACACACAATTATTTATTAAAGAATTCTAGTTGAATGCATCCAAGAGGGGTAGAGATGTGTTGTTTAAGTGCTAATAATTTCAATAGATCTGCTTTATTTTTTTCCCATCCTCTTTTGATTGCATGAGTGATCTGATGAAATAGATTAATAGTTTAGTGGCAAGTTGAATGTGATGGATAATTATTAATATACTGATTGTTAGTGGTTGCTGCTCAAGCATCAGTTGTAAAGATGTTAAATCTTTCTATTGCTGTGGTGGCTCTTGCTTCACTGTTAGATAATATTTTATAGTGCCCTTTAGAGGAAGGGGATTATGAGATGTGCTTGTTGAAAGGACCTACTGACTAGATGTGTGTTTGGATTCACTTATTTTGTGTTTAGTGATGCTTACAATCAAAATGTCATAGAAAGAACTTTTAGTTGAATAAAAATTTATCAAATCCCAACACGCACTAGAAGTGCTGATGTGTGTTTACGCTTATATTTCTAACTTTGTAGTTTTGTCGACATGTAGTTTCAAAGTTCTTTGGTTTATGAGACCATTTCTCAAGTTGAAAACTTTTGAATCTGTCCTGGAACTTTTCCCTAGTTAAGGAAAAAATTATTAGGTTGATGTTGATCCTTTCATGTGTGTTGGAAATGATATCATTCAATTAATGTAGTGTTGGAAATGATAATAGTAATTAATGTAGCATTGGAAATACTAGGAGTTAATGTAGCATTGGAAACATTAGGGCATTGGAAATATTAGGAGTTAATGTAGCATTGGAAATATCAGTGTCTTAGGAAACAACTCAATTCTTGATTATTGTTCATGTAAATACAAGTTGTATTTATTCTTTCACGTATATAAATATTAGCATACTGAGTGCAAATCACTCAGGCTTTGTTTGGTATGCCCTTTTAGGGTGGAAAGGAAAGGAAGAGATCCCTCTTCCCTTGTTTGGTATCAACTTAAGAATGGAAAGGAAATGATTCCTCTTCCTTTTCTTTCCATTGGGCATGCATTATTCTTTCCCTCCCTTTTTGGAGGGATTGGGAGGGAAATGAAATTTGTTTCCTACTTTACTCTCTTTACCCACTTTTTCTATTTTATTATATGAAGGGTAATAAAATAATTTGACATCTATTTGCGTATATTTTCTTTCTTTTCCATTGTGATAACTCTTCTACTTCTCCCTTCCTTTCTTTTCTTTTCTATTCTATTGTATTCCCTTCTTTTCCTTTCCTTTTCACAGATCAATGTGTTTATTTGGTGGTATATGTTGATGACATAGTCATTACAAGTAATGACCATGAAAGAATCACCCAATTAAAGAAGCTTATATTTGGTCATTTCCAGACTAAGAACTTGGGTAAATTAAAAATACTTTATTGGCATTGAAGTTGCCCAGGCTAGGAATGGTATTGTTATTTCACAAAGGAAGTATGCATTGGACATTCTTAAAAGAACTGGTATGATTGTAGACCTTTTGATTGTCCTATCGTTCCAAACAGTAAAATGTTCCTAAATCAAGGGGAGCCTTATGAAGATCTTGACATGTACTGAAGACTGGTTAAGAAACTAAACTAACTCATTATTACGGGTGTAATTAGGTAATTCATGCAGTCTTCCATATCGATCATTCGAAAAGCACCTGGATAAGGGTTGTTATATGAAGACAAAGGAAACACTTGGATTATAGGATATTCTGATGTAGATTGCGCCTGATCTCCTATCGGTAAATAATCCACATCATGATATTATATCTTTGTTGGTGGTAATCTTGTATCTTGGAAAAGTAAGAAGTGTTGTTGCATGATCTAGTGTAGAAGCCAAATATTGAACCATGGCTACAAGTACTTGTGAGCTCATATAGGTTAGACAATCACTTCAAGAGTTGAAGTTTGGAGATGTTAAACAAATGAAGTTATGTTGTGATAAGCAAGTAGCTTTGCACATAGCCTCTTATGTAGATTTTCATAAAAGAACCAAGCATATAGAATTAGATTGTCATTCGAGGGAGTTTTCTTTCCAAGGAAATTTTTACTGGATCTGCTATCTCAGATGTGCTTATTGAGGTGTGGAAGTGCCTAGGAGAGAAAGGTATAAGCTGGCTCACAAAGTTGTTTAATAAGATAATAAGGTCTATGAAAATGCCAGATGAATGAAGGAGAAACACTTTAATCCTTATTTGTAAGAACAAGGGAGATATATACAAAATTGTGCTAATTATAGAGGAATTGAGCTCATGAGCCATACTATGAAGCTATAGGAAAGAATAATTGAATGGACCAATTTGGTTTTATGCTTGAGAGGTCAACCATGGAAGCAATATACCTTATACGAAGATTGATGGAAAGATATCGGAGGAAGCAAAAAACCTGCACATGATTTTTATTGATTTGGAAAAGGCCTACAATAGGGTGCCAAGAGAGGTCTTGTGGAGGGCTTTGAAGAAGAAAATAGTTCGTATCATATATATTCGAACAATTAAAGATATGTGTGATGACATTAAAACTAGTGTGAGAACACATGGTAGGGTCACCATAGGACTAGCCAAGGGTAACTTTGTGTCTCTATTTTTTACCTTGGTAAGCATATCCAAGAGCCAGTGCCACAATGCATGCTTTTTTCAGATGATATAGTCCTAGTTGCTGAGTCGAGGGAGGAAATAAATGGGAAGTTAGAGATGTGGTGGCAAGCTTTGGAAGTATATGGAATGTAAGTTCAGTAATAAGTACACTAATACTAGCTTAAAGGTGAAAATTGGAGATTATACTATACCACAAGTCATACGGTTTAAGTATCTTGGATCTATCATACAAAATGACGGAGAAATAGAGGGAGATGTAAACCATAGAATTCAAGCGGGGTGGATGAAATGGAGGAGTGCTTCAGGTGTTATTTGTGATAGAAAAGTGCCTCTCAAACTTGAAAGGAAAATTTTACTGAATAGCTATAAGACTTGCTATGTTGTATGGTACTAAATGCTAGGCGGTAAAAAGCTAACAACTGCATAAGTTCAGTGTTGCAGAAATGAGGATGTTGCGTTAGATGAGTGGACATACAAGACAAGATAGGATTAGGAATGAATGCATTAGAGAGAAAGTAGGGGTTGCACCTATTGTGGAAAAAATGGTAGAATCTCGCCTTAGGTGGTTTGACCATGTGAGGAGAAGATCATTAGAACTCCTAGTAAGAAGAGTAGATTAGATGGAGGATAGCCCAATAGTTAGAGGTAGATGGAGACCAAGAAAAATATAGGTGAAACTATTAACATAGACATAGATTTAAATGGCATTTCTGAAGACACGGTTTATGTTAGAATACAATGACGTCATTTGATTCATATAACTGTCCCCACCTAGTGGTAAAAGACTTTGTTGGTGTTGTATCTGTTAGCTCAAATTTACAATTTTTAGACATCTTTACGAAGTTAGAGGACCTCAAAGTCACTACATTTGTGACTAGCTTGGTGCATACAATCTATATGCTCTAGCTTGAGGGAGAGTGTTGGAAATGTGGAGACATCTTTGATTGTTATTTGCATCTTCTCTTTTGTTTTTTGGTGGGGTTTTCTCTAGCTTCATATATGTTATTAACAGCCTCTGTAATCTGATTGTTGTAGTCTACGAGGGAAACAGGTATACCAGGTTCCACCAGAGTTTGTTGGTAATGCAGAGCATGTTTTGGTTGTTTGTAGTCCTACACGATCTAGCAGTAAGGTAATCAACTAGGGATGAGTTCTTTCTGTTATTTGTAGGAAGGTTTGAATGTCTATTAATATCAATCACTAAATGAATGTAGGTTGTGGAGGACACAAATGCACTGATTTTACGTTGTGAATCTGAGGATTCAAGGAAAACCTGGAATATTCGCTTACAAGGGGCTATTTATTATGCATCGGTTTGTTTTCTTCATTTCTATCTCTCTATCTCTCTATCTCTAATGAGAATAGTTTTATACTTTTTGTAAACCTGACATAATTTTAAGAGTGAATGGCAAAAAACTTGTCTTTGCATATGGTCTGGCATCCTTTGCCTATGTTAATTCTTCTACTTTTGCTGTTCTCATTTAAATTTGTTGGAATTTACATATCATTGGAACTTGATCAGTTTATAGTTTGTGTATTTCTAGTAACATTGGAACCTTGGCATCCTAGGAAATGTTTATCTTCTTTTATTATCCTTGTAAATATCATACTGTAATTAACTCTTTGTGTTTATATAAACCCGATCTGCTGAGTACAATTGACTTAAGCAATTCAGAAATTCTCTCTAAGTTCTCTGATATTCAAGTTGGTTTCAGAGCGGGTTGATCCCGCTCCTGCTCTTCATCCCCCGTTACTGTTCCAGCCCTGTCAAGGCTGGAACCTTGTCCAAAGTCCCCTCATTTGTCAGAGTGAGGGCCCCAATCATCTCAGACGGCCATTTTTGGCTCTCTCCAAGTCTCGTCACCGGAAAGTCCTCCACGCATCGCCACCAGTTTGTTCAACGTCTGGCGCGTGTAAGCCCGCGCTGCCTTCCTGTTGCCAGAATTCGTCACTGCTGGTCCCATTCTGCTCGTCGGACTTCCTTGAGTCTGTTCAAGTGGTCACCTGCTCTATTTGTCCCTGTTTGCCTAGTGGGTCTTAGGAGTTGACCTTTGTTCTCATATTGAAAAAGCATCCTCTGTTGCCACTGTTCGAGATTCTTTTTAGGAGCTTTCAACTATCTCTAAACTTGCTCTCATGGCCTCTGATAGGCCTCAAAAGGGTCTCATTTCGTTTGCCTTTTCAGGCTCTCCCACCATTACCTCCGAGAAACTTAATGGTAAAAATTATCTAGATTTGTATGCTGCAGTTGAAGTGTGGTTTTTAGGGCAGGGACTCTCTGATCATCTAACCAAGCTGAAGAGATCGATGCTGATTCACGGGACGAGTGGAAGAAAGTTGATTATCAGTTGGTGTCCTTATTGTGGCAATCCATTGATCCAACTCTATTGGTGCATTATCGCTCCTATAGATCCTATTATGAAATTTGGAAAAAAGGCTAAAAGTGTCTATGCGAATGATATTCAGCGTCTCTACGACTCAGTTCATAATCTAGCAACCCTCCAAATGACTGATCATGATTTACCCTCCTATCTCAAAAAGGTGCGGACCACCATACAACAAATTAAGATGATTTTGATCAGAGATGATCTTCAAAAGGTATTAGATAAGCTGGATAATATGTATATGGTTTTTTTTCTCCATGGTCTTCATAAGGATTTGAAAAATGTTTGAAACCAAGTCTTGACAAATCCAAGTGTTCCATCAGTGGAAGAACTCATCGATCGACTACTTCAAGTTCCTTCAGAGGGATCTCCCAGGACTCAAACAGAATCCACTGCCTTTGTCTCTAATTTCAATAACCGTGGGAGCCGAGGTTGTGGTGGTGTTAGTGAAAGAGGAGGCCGTGGTAGTCGTCCTCAATGCTCCTATTGCAAACATATTGGACATACTCAGGATCAATGCTACTCTCTATATGGTTTTCTAGAAAAATATGCCAATATGGCATAGTCGCCAATACTGAGTACTGAGAAAAAGACTGAATTTATTGAGAACCATAAAATTCTGTCTGATAGTGAGTATAAGGAGTACCTCCAACTTAATGCAGTCCATTTAGGATCAAGTTCAACAATTGTCGTCCACACCGGTAATTCTATGGCTTGTCTCACTCGTTCTATGTCTGCTGAATCCTGGATTCTATATTCTGGTGCTTTCGACCACATTGCTGGTAATCCCTCACTTTTCTCAAGATTAACATCCACCAAAATTCCTCATTCCATCACCCTCGCCGATGGTTCAAAGGCTAAAGCCACTGGTGTTGGTCAAGCTACACCTCTCCTATCTCTAACTTTGAACTCTGTTCTTTTTGGTTCCTAGCTTTCCTTTTAACTTAATTTCCATTAGTCAGCTTACTTGCACTCTTAATTGTTCTATAACCTTTTTTGTTGGTTATTTCCATATACAGGACGGGAGTACGGCGCAGACAATTGGTGCAGGCTTTGAATCACAAGGACTTTATTATCTTCAAACTCCATCATCTACCATATGTGTTGGCACCAAGTCTCCTATTCTTCTTCATCGTCGTTTGGGTCATCTAAGTTTGAATAAATTAAAGATGGTTCCTCATCTCTCTCATTTGCAGTATTTTGAGTGTGAGTCGTGTCAGCTTGGGAAACATGCTCGAGGTAATTTCCCAAGTAAAGTCAATAATCGGTCTGAATCTCCCTTTCATATTGTTCATTCAGATGTTTGGGGTCCTAGTCGTATCAGCTTTATTTTAGGATATCGATATTTTGTTATTTTCATTGATGATTGCTTAAGATGTACTTGGATATTTTAATGAAAGATCGCTCTGAGTTGTTAAGCATTTTCCAAAATTTTTGCAATGAAATTCATACTCAATTTGGGTGCACAATTCGTATTTTATGTAGTGACAATGCAAAAGAATATTTTTTTGTTCCTTTTAATTCTTTTATGACTTCTCATGTATGCTCCATCAATCTAGTTGCCTTCATACACCACAACGGAATGGTATTGCTGAAAGAAAACATCGCCATCTGATTGATACTGCCCGTACTTTGTTATTACAAGCTAATGCACCTTTGAAATTTTGGGAGGATGCTATTCTTACTGTCGGGTACTTAATAAATCACATGCCATCTTCTATTTTACATAACCAAGTTCCTTATTCCCTCTTGTTTCCTAACCCTTTGTTTGGATGAGGAAAGAAAATGAAAAGAAAGAAAATGAGAAGAAAGAAAATGAAGAGAAGAGAAAATAAATAGAAAAGTGAGTTTTCTTTCTATATGTTTGGATGAAGAGAAAAGAAGAAGAAAGAAAATGAGGGTGAATAAAAATAGAAGATATAATTATTTAAAATGACATATATATCCTTATAACATATTAATTTAATTCAAAATATTTTAATACATAAAAATACTTAAATTTTAATTTTGAAATATATTTTTCTCTCATTTCTAAAGAGTTAAACTTGTCATCCACTCTATTTTATTATGTACCACCTTAACTTCCAAACAATGAAAAGTCTATTCTCCTATTGAAAATTTTAAATATTAGAGTGATATTTTATCTTTTTATTCTATTTTATTTTAAATCAATACATCACAAACCATTTCACTTTATCCACTTAAAAACTCCGTGAGAGAAGCTTTCCTATACAATATCGAAGTAAACTACCAACTCCTTTGAAGACTTATAATAAAATTATCAATAATGATCATTTTATATTTTTAAAAAGGGGTATAATATTATTTATATTATTTAAAAAAATATAATTGAATAAGAAAAAATAATAAAAAAATATGTATAATAAATAATATTAAATAAAATATAAAAATAAGTATATATATTATTTGATATAAGAATATAAGTATTATAAAATTATATATCATTAGTTAACGAAAATTTCTTTAATTCAAACTAAAATAATACTGTGAACAATAAACAGAAAATCGATCACGTGAGATTCTGGTTGAAACACGATATTATTGTATTTTATGACAAATAAAATATAAATTTTATTTAAATTGAGACACATAATTATACCCAAATATCTCCCTTCCCAATCTTTTTTCTCTCATCCCACGACCTCACCCTTCCCATCCCCCAACCCCATGACCGCCTCCTACCCTCCTTATTTTGGAGAAAGCATTTACGCCCCACTCCCACCTCCATACCATCCCCATCCCCCACCACCATCTTCTTCTTTCTTCGTGTTTTCTCTTCGCGGATCTGGTGTTTGTTCAAAGACGGTGGAACGCCGGTTCCGTGGGTACGGTTGCGCGCGATTTTGGACGGCTGGGTTCTGGTGGTCGGGACTCGGGATGGGCAACGCAGGGGACGCGTGACGCAAATCTGGACGGTGGCTCGCGCGGTGGTGCGCGTGGAACATGTTGGGGTGGTTTCGGTGAGGACGTTTCTGGCTGGTCGGGGCGCGGCTGAGGCGCGGTGGTTCACGATGGTCTGTTTGGGTTAGAGTCCGGGTGCTGATGGCAGCAGTGGACGGCGGCACTTCTGGGCAATGATGCGTAGCTGACGGTGCGCGGTTTGCGTGGTGGCCCGAGGTGCGTGGCTCCAAGAAGGATGCGTCGTGTTCATGGCTTAGGATTGTGAGGGTGTTACTGTTGAGCGAAGTGATAAATATAAGGATAGGATTGGTATTTCAGCCATAGTCTCTCTTTCTCTCCCATTTTTTGCGCTGTTGAGGCGAGAAAAGTTTTTGGTGGGTCCCATGTGCAATTTTTTCTCTCTTCTCAGTTTTCTCTCCACAACCAAACGAGGTAAAACAGTATATTCTCCCCATTTTCTCTCCTTCCCTTTTCTTTCCTCTCATTTTCTACTCATCCAAACAAAGGGTAAGGAACCCATTTATAAAATTCCTCCCTGTGTCTTTGGTTCCACTTGTTTTGTGCATGATCTTTCTTCAGGAAAAGATAAATTAACTACTCGTTCTGTTAAATGTATTTTTCTTGGGTACTCTCGCCTGCAAAAAAAAAGGTACTGGTGTTATTCTTCTACCTCTCATCGCTTTTATATCTCTGCTAATGTCACATTTTTCGAGGAAAGATCGTACTTTACTACATAGGTTGAGCCAAACTCCATATCTCAAGTCTTACCAGTTCCTTACCTGAGCACTCCGATCTCCGTTCCTCAATCTTTGAGTCCACCAGAACCAGAAAATTCTTCCCAACAGTCTTCACCTCGACCTCTCATCACTTATCAACATCGTCCTCGTCCTTCGCCTCTAGAAAATGTCCCTACTCTAGAATCCAGTGATTCATCTCCTGCTTTAGCATCCACACTTGCTCTGGCCCTATAGCACTTAGTAAAGGTATCCATTCTTCCCATAATCCTCATCCTATTTATAATTTTTTGAGTTATCATCGTTTGTCCCCATCCCATTATGCTTTTACATTTGCTTTGTCATCTATCTCTATTCCTAAATATGTCCAGGAAACACTTTCCCATCCATGATGGCAGCAAGCATTGATTGATGAGATCACAACTTTAGAATCTAACCACACATGGACTCTCATTCCCCTTCCTCTTGGGAAATCAACAATTGGTTATCGGTGGGTTTTCACTGTCAAAGTGGGTCCTAATGGCAAGGTGGATCGTTTGAAAGCTCGTCTTGTTGTGAAAGGCTTTACCCAGATTTTTGGCCTTGAATATGGTGATACTTTCTCCTTGTTGCAAAAATGGCCTTTGTTCGACTACTCATATCCATGGCAGCCATGAATCGCTGGCCCCTGTTTCAATTGGAAATGCCTTTTTACATGGTGATCTAGCTGAAGAAGTTTATATGGAGCAACCTCCGGGGTTTGTTGCTCAGGGGTAGTCGAGATTGGTCTGCAAATTACACAAATCCTTGTATGGTCTAAAATAGTCTCCTCGATGTTGGTTTGGACGATTCAGTACAATTTTACAGCAGTTTGGCATGATCCGTAGTGAAGCAGATTACTTTGTATTTTATACACACTCATATAACCTGTGTATTTATCTTGTGGTCTATGTGGATGATATCGTTATCATAGGAAATGATCATGAAGGAATTCAAAGACTAAAGCAACACTTGTTTCGTCATTTTGAAACCAAAGATTTGGGTCGACTAAGATACTTTCTTGGGATTGAGGTAGCTCAATCAAAGGATGGTATTGCTATCTCATAAAGGAAGGATGCTCTTTACATTTTAGTAGAAACTGGAATGCTAAGCTGCAAACCAGTTGATACTCCTATGGACCTGAATGTTAAACTCCTACCAGATCAAGGAGAACCCTTTTTAGATCCAGGAAGGTATCGGAGACTGGTGGGAAAACTTAATTATCTTACTGTGACCAGACCAGACATATCTTTTGCTGTTAGTGTTGTAAGCCAATTTCTTAACTCTCCTTGTGTTGATCATTGAGATGCAGTTATTCGGATTTTGAGGTATATTAAGGGCTCCCCTGGAAAAAGGGTTAGTGTATACAAACAAGGGACATACGAATGTAGTTGCTTATATAGATGCTGACTGGGCCGGGTCTCCCAGTGATAGAAGATCAACTTCTGGATGTTGTGTTCTTATTGGAGGAAACCTTATCTCATGAAAAAGCAAGAAGTAGAATGTTGTTGTTAGATTGAGTGTTGAAGCGGAGTATCGAGCTATGACTCTCCCTACACGTGAACTCATATGGTTAAAACAACTCTTGAAAGAGTTGAAGTTTTGTGAGATAGGAGCTATGATGTTAATTTGTGATAATCCATGAACGAGCCAAACATATAGAAATTGATTGTCATTTCATCCGTGAGAAGATTGTTTGAAAGGAAATCTCTACTTCGTTTGTAAATTCTAATGACCAATTAGCAAATCTTCTTACCAAGTCACTTTGGGGTCCAAGAATAACATACATTTGTGACAAGCTGGATGCTTATGATATATACGCTGCAGCTTGAGGGAGAGTGTTGGAATTTACATATTATTGGAACTTGATCAGTTTATAGTTTGTGTATTTCTAGTAACATTGGAACCTTAGCATCCTAGGAAATGTTTATCTTCTTTTATTATCCTTGTAAATATCATACTGTAATTAATTTTGTGTTTATATAAACTCAATCTGCTGAGTACAGTTGACTCAAGCAATTCAGAAATTCTCTCTAAGTTCTTTGATATTCAAGTAAATTTATCCAATTTTAGCAATCCATTATGGTAAATTTTTTTTCTTGATTGGTGTAGTTTGCCCTGTTGCACCTACAGTGGACATCTACAACTTTCTAAACAGTGAAAGATCTTTGCATATAGTTGGAACTTGGAAAATACTCCATTTTCTATTTTATTTTCAGGAAAAAACCTCTGCATTGAGAAGTAGAAAAAAACTTGGTTGTTTTCGTTTTATATTTGAAGCTTTCAATTTTTTTTTGGGGTAAATAGCTTTAATAATTTTTTGGTACAACCATTATTTGATTAATTGTATCTAGTTAGAGCATAATGTTAAGAGTTTTCTAACATTAGATGTTCATTGTTACACTGTATTTGTGCAGGATTCTGCCTCAATTTCTGGTCTATCCGAAACCTCATCAGATCATGATGATACTGAATCAGAACATGATAACCAGGGTGTAATTGATATAGCAATTGCTGAGAGATTGTTTGTAACAGGTGTTCTTGATGAATTAAAGGTTTGCTTCAGTTATAGTTATCAGGTTAGCCCGTTTGTTGCCATTTACTTGTTTTAGTTTCAAATCTGAATTTCCACATGTATTAAAAATGTGCGTCTTTATGTAGTCTGATCAGAGCTTAATGAAGGTGCTTTTAAATGAAGAGAAGAGTTTGTTTGAGTTTCGAGCAATAGGTGGTCAGGTAAGGTAGCTGGTTTGTTGTTTCTGAACTTGATTCTTTGTTCTTCCCTTTTTGAGGTTTTTATATTAAAACAGGTGGAGCTTTCTATCAGAGACAATGACATTTTTATTGGCACTATCTTGAAGTCTTTGGAAATAGAAGATTTAGTTTGCTTTAGTCAACGGTCTCAGCCTTGTTATTTGGCAAGATCATTCATTGGAACTGCAGATGCGCATTCATTATTCTATAATACTATGAGAGAAAATGTTGAAAGTAGTGGGTTAATCCGTAGTGAAACTGATGATAAGTTTTATGAGGCACCTGAGACTTTGGCAGATAGTGCTGATTATCCTATGCAGTCACCTGGAGGTACATCTGAGTACCCATCAAGTTCCCACAGTGAGATCCAATTTAATTGTTCATCACTGGAACCCCCAAAGTTTAGTCGCATTACTGGACTTCTACCTAGTGATGCTCCTTCTACTAGTACTAAGGAAATTGAACCTAGTGACACATTGGAGAGTTTTGTAAAAGCACAAATTGTTATCTATGACAAGAACTCTACTCGGTATAATAATATAGATAAACAGGTGGGTGTTTATGGGCTTTAACAAATTGCCTTTACTTCTGTGTGGTTTTTTTACCTAATATGTCATATATTATGTCATTTCAGGTGATAGTGACTCTGGCTACCTTGACATTTTTTTGTCGTAGACCAACAATCCTAGCCATTATGGATTTTATTAATTCTATTAACATTGAGGATGGAAACCTTGCAACTTCAAGGGACAGCTCTTCAACAGCCATTATGAAAAATGATGAATCGAGAGATGTGGATGATTTACATACCACTAGCACTGAGGAACATGCTGTTAAGGGCTTGCTTGGAAAAGGGAAATCCAGAATTATGTTCAATCTGACATTGAATATGGCCCAGGCCCAGATCCTTTTGATGAAGGAAAATGAAACTAAACTTGCTTGCTTGTCTCAAGAGAGTTTGCTTACAGACATCAAGGTGTTTCCTTCCTCCTTCAGTATTAAAGCAGCCTTGGGGAATCTGAAAATAAGTGATGACAGCCTACCTACCAGTCATTTATATTACTGGGCATGCGATATGAGAAATCCTGGGGGCAGATCTTTTGTGGAGGTAACTCTTTCTCCTGCCTTTCCATGTTACATTTTATAATATGTGACCAGTGCATTAAGTGTCAATGTTCACTGTAGTTTTTTAAAGGAAGGTTTCTTCCCTAGTCATGATCTGGAGAAGATTGTTTACTCGACCTCTCTTTGGTGTTCAGCACATGGATTCTTCTGCGAGTCTCCTTGGTAGAATTGCAGAGGGCTTGGCGGGCCATTTGTATTGATTGTTTTGTTTGGGTTTAGCCCTTTTTCCCCCTGTTTGGTGGTTGGCTTTCTTATTAGTTGTGTTAAGAGGATTCCTTTTCCTCCCTCTTTTTCTATACTGTCCTTTCTTTCAATTAAAGTTTCTTCTATCCAAAAACAGGAGTGCCGTTGTGTTCTTTGCCACGTGGCTCCAATTTAAAGCTTTTGATATTAATCTTACCTTCAGCCCTAAAAAATGCAGCATTTGGTTTTCCCTTCACCCAGCCTGGAAAAAATAAAATATGTGATGAAATGTGTTAAATTTAATATTTTTTTGCTAAAAAATGTGTAAAATGACTGAAGAATTGATCTCCAATTTCGAAAGGATTTTGTTTTCTTTCCATGGATTATTCATTGATATAACTTGGAAGATGGATGCCTCTTGACACTTTTTTGTTGAGCTGTATGGCAAACATGTCAGAAAAAGCATCGTTTGAGGAGGATTTGTTATCTTTCCCTAGTTGTACATCTTTCCTGTCTTTCCAACAATATTCTTTTTTATTAATAAGAAAATGATTTTGTAGTTCAGAATTAAGTGCTCATTTTTTTGTGCATTGTTTTTTAATTAGAAAAGTGAGAAGAATCAAGTAAAGGCAAAAGGGACTGAAGCTCATTATTCTCACTGTCATTCATGTCCTATCTATCTATTTCTTTCAACCTTGGAGTAGTTTGTGGGAATGGATTTTGAAGAATTATTCTACATTAGTGTTTTTTGTTGGACTGAAAATGAGAAGGGCATTTTGATCTTTTATATATATAGAATATAGAGATGATTTGAGGAAAATTGTGTCTACAAACACCTATAAATTGGTATTTATATACACAGTGTAAATGAATGATACATGAATGTATTAAGTATAAACACTTAGTCCTATGAAGACACTAAGTCCTATGACACATGTTTCACATGAGAAACATGTGAAACATGGGCTTTATTCTAACACTCCCACTCAAGCTGGAGCATATATATCATATGTTCCAAGCTTGTTACAAATAAAATTAACCCGAGGCCCTCTGAGGGACTTGGTAAATATACCAGCTAATTGTTCATTGGAGTTGACAAAACCTGTCGTGATCTCGCCTGAAAGAACCTTTTCTCTGACAAAATGGCAGTCAATCTCTATATGTTTGGTCCTTTCATGAAAAACTGGGTTAGAAGCAATATGTAAAGCAACTTGGTTGTCACAAATCAATTTCATTTCCTTGACGTCTCCCAATTTCAGCTGCTGAAGCAATTGCTTTAGCCACGTAAGTTCACATGTTGCTGCTGCCATAGTGCGATATTCAGCCTCTGCATTGGATCTAGCAACTATGTTCTACTTTTTACTCTGCCATAAGATTAAGTTACCTCCAACAAAGACACAATACCCCGAGGTTGATCTTCTATCTGATGGTGAACCGGCCCAATCAGCATCAGAATAGCCAACAACTTGAGCATTGCTTTTGTTTTCATAAAGTAACCCTTTTTCTAGTGCACTCTTGATGTATCTAAGTATGCGAATCACGGCATCCCAATGACTATCACAAGGAGCATTTAGAAATTGACTTACCACACTTACTACAAAAGTAATGTCTGGTCTAGTTATTGTAAGGTAGTTAAGTTTACCAACTAGACGTCTATATTTGCCAGGGTCTGGTAGTGGCTCCTCATGATTCGGTAGCAGTTTGACGTTGGGATCCATCGGAGTATCACTAGGGTGGCAATCCAACGTATCTGTTTCTTCAAGTATGTCTAAAGCATATTGTCTTTGCGTGATGGCAACTCCTCTATGAGACTGAGCAACCTCAATGCCCACAAAATATTTTAGAGGGCCCAAATCTTTCGTCTGAAAATGGTTTGACAAATGTTGCTTTAGATGTTGGATACCAGCTTCATCATTCCCTGTGAGGACAATGTCATTTACATAAACCACAAGGTAGATACAAAGGCCAGGTGAAGAGTGCTAGAAGAACATAGAGTGATCAGCCGCACATTTAGTCATGCCGAATTATTGGATGACAGAGCTGAATCTCCGAAACCAGGCGCCAGAAGATTGTTTAAGTCCACAGAGAGATCGACGTAGTCAATAGACTAAGTCTGGTGCTTCTTGAGCAGTAAATCTTGGTGGCTGTTGCCTATAGACCTCTTCTTGTAATTCACCATGCAAGAAGGAGTTCTTGATGTCGAGCTGATGAAGGGGCTAGGAATGAATAGTAGCCATGGAAATAAAGAGGCGAACCAAAGCAATTTTAGCTACAAGAGAAAATGTATTCCCATAATCAAAGCCAAAGATCAGTGTGTATCCTTTGGCCACTAAGCAGGCTTTCAAATGATTAATTTTCCCATCAGGACCTATCTTAACAGTATAGACCCATTGACAACCAATAGTCGTTTTACCAGGAGGTAAGGGGACAAGATTCAAGTACCACTAGAGTGTAAAGCAGCCATTTCGTCAACCATAGCTTGTCACCATCTTGGATGAGATAGAGCTTCACCTGTAGTTCTGGGAATAGAAACAGAGGCTAGAGAAGACACAAAGGCATAATAGGAAGGTGATAAATGATGATAACTCAAATGACAAACATAAATAGGGTTAGGATTACGAGTGGACTTGATACCTTTGCGTAATGCTATGGGCAATTCTGGCATAGGAGGCGGAGCTGAAGAGTCCGATGGAGTAGAAGACGAGTCAAAAGGAGGATTGGGGACAGGATTTGAAGCAACATGAATGGCTGTCTGATTAACTGGGTCGATGGATGCATGAATAGGGTGTGGATGTGGTCTTCGCTAATATGTGATCAAGGGAGGAGTCGAGACAGGTGTGGAACTAACCTGAACAGGAGAAGGACCAACTGGTAGCATACTGTTAAGGTCATGATGCTCATCAGACGTTGATGGAAAGAATGGACGGGTCTCAAAAAAGGTGACATCAATAGAAACAACGTATCATTTGAGTTCTGGTGAGTAGCGTTGGTAACCTTTCTGCAACCGAGAATAGCCTAGGAAAAGACACTTGTGGGATTTGGCAACCAATTTATCTTTTCCTGGAGTGCAGTCATGTACAAAACAAGTACAGCCAAAAACACGAAGAGGAAGAGGATAGAGATCCTGGTTGGGAAACATCAGAGAATGGGGTACCTAATTTTGGAGGACAGAAGAAGACATGAGGTTAATGAGGTAGCATGCAGTCATGATTGCGTCGCCCCAAAAAAAAGTGATGTATTGAAGTGAAGGAGAAAGGTACGAGCAATTTTGACTATGTGTCTATTTTTCCTTTCGGCTGCACCGTTCTGTTGTGGGGTATGAGCACATGATGATTGATGTAAAATGCTCGGTGAAGTCAAAAAAGATTGAAATGGGGCAGAAAAATATTCACGGGCATTGTCACTTCTCAGAACTCTAATAGAGGTATCAAATTGAGTTTGGATTTCTAAATAAAAACCTTTGAATATGGAAAAAACTTTAGAGCGATTTTTCATTAGAAATAACCAAGTATAACGGAAAAAATCGTCAATAAAAGTAACAAAATATTGATAACTCGAAGTAGAAGTGACACGACTAGGACCCAAATATCTGAATGGATTAAAGCAAAAGGAGCATTAGCTCATTTATTGATTCTTTCAGGAAATGAACTACGAACATGCTTTCCCAGCTGACAAGACTCACATTCTAATGTGGACACTTTAGAAAGACTATGTATCATAACATGTAATTTCTATAGACTAGGATGTCCCAAGCGTTTTATGAATGATTTTAGGTGACTCAATGGTAGAACAAACTATAGGAGATGCTGGAACAGTGAGGTGATACAAGCCTTGAGACTCACGTCCTACTCCAATCGTCTGTTCGGTACCCCAATCCTGTACAAGAACGGTATCATTAGCAAAGATAACATAATAAGGCAGGGTATGGGTGAGTTTTCTTATAGGTATCAAATTAAAGGGACAACCAAGTACAAACAATACAAAATCTAAAGATAGAGTGAGAAGGGGTTTAGCTTGACCAATGCCTTGGACTTTGGTTTGAGAACCATTGGCTAAAGTAATACTAGGTAGTGTATCTCTATAGGTAAGGTGGGAGAAAAGGGATTTGTTACCAGACATATGATTAGAAGTGCCAGAATCAAGGATCCAAGGTCCCAAAGATGAAGACTGTGAAAGGAAGGCTGTAGGATTACCAGGTTGAGTGACAGGTGTAGTAGACTGCATGGCTGCCTTGAGCCGAATGTACTCATTATACTCAGTGGCAGAGAGGGAAACCTCGTCAAATGAGTCAGATGGGTTAACCTGAGCAACATTCACTGTTTTAGATTGTTGGTTGGCCTTGGTTCTGCACTGTTCCTCAATGTGACCAACTTTTTTGCAAAAGGTGCAATGCTGATTGGCCTTGGTTCTGCATTGTTCCTCAATGTGACCAAATCTGTTGCAAAAGGTGCAGTGAGGACGAGGACGAGGACAAGTACCAGCATGACCTCCTCCTCATCTGCCCCGGTTGCTGAATTAGGAAATCATGGTAGATGATTCAGTAGGTGCAAGGGATGGAGCAATAGTTGTAGGAGTTGAAAGACGCAACAATTGTTCTGAGACTGTATCATATGAAGGAATGGTAGGGCTCGAGAGTCTCTGATTGCGGATTGAGTCAAGCTTAGGTGGCAAACCAGCAAGGGCAAGGACTACGAAGAACTTTCCATGTTTCTCGGCATTGTCAGTGAAGGGCATACGTGCATCAAACTTACTCAGATAGATCTCCATGTCCATGTCTTGTTTCTTAGTAGCGATCAGGTTAGAAACAATGTTGTAGAGACGGTTGACATCATTGGAGTACAATTTCTTAGCCTTGGCCTACACATCATAGCATGTCCGAAAAGCACGGTATCGAGGTTGAAGCTTGGCATCAATGGAGAACCGCAACACACTGCAAAGAGAAGCATCAATTTGTTTCCACTTGGCCTAGTCCTTGTCGGGAATGTCCTTGGCTTGTTGGATTAGGTGGTCATGATGACCTTGACCTTCAAACCATAACTCCACAGCAGCAGCCCAAGAGGTGTAATTGGCTGCCCCCACCAATTTATCACATGGGATCAACGGGACATTAGTGAAGCTAAGAGCAGAAGGTGAGTATGAGGTAGACATGCTAGTGAGGGTAATAAAAAAAAGGCTTAATAGGCTGGGATGAAGTACTGAGATGGCTGGGGCAGAGGGTGGGAAAAAGAAAATCTCGTAATAGTGTAAAAGAAGGAAAGAACAAAGAAGTGAGATGGGGTTACGGGTTGGTATAAGTTGGAAGAAGGGAGGCGAGGTCGGAAAAGTGTAACGGGGTGGCCGACGGTGGCATCTGCGAAATGCGGTGGCCGGAGAAGGTGTCACGCGCTCACACGCGCCGGTGCGTGAGCGGAGAAGTAGAGTGTGGGAGTGGCGCGTGTGGTGGCGGGTGGCGGTGGGTCGGCGATGGTTGAGCCGATTGGTGAGTTCTGCTGTTGTTCTGGGTCGTTGACGGTGGTGGGCGTCGAGGAAAAGGCACAGCTGCTGGAGGCGTAGCTGGTTGGACGAGAATCCACTGGTGATGAATAGTGGTGTGAGGATCTTAACATGCTAATGATATCATAAAGAATATAGAGATGATTTGAGGAAAATTGTGTGTCTACACACACCTATAAACTAGTATTTATATACATAGTGTAAATGAATGATACATGAATGTATTAAGTATAAACACTGAGTCCTATGAAGACACTAAGTCCTATGACACGTTTCACATGTGTAACATGAGAAACATGTGAAACATGGGCTTTATTCTAACAATATATATTTTATGGGATAAGGTTGTGTGTATGGCCACTCTTCGGTGTTTTGTGCATTGTCTCTTTAGTGTATTTTTCCTTTCTGATATTCAGATGTATTGGACAGCTTGGTTGCATTTTTAATCCTCTTAGGCTCACTTTTTCCTAGTTTTTCTGTTTAGGAGGATATCTTATCCTCTTTGGTTCCTTTTTTTTTTTGATAGAAAAAAAATTTCATTAAGAAAGAAGAGGATTACAAAGATAGGAGGATAAGATATCCTACACCAGAAAACTACTAAACAAGAAAGTTACAAAGAAAACAGCAGAAGAAAACTCACGAGTAACAATGCACAATGGCAGGCCAATCCCTATGTATATCCGAAACGACAATCCCCTTAAAAAGACCATGGGCCGAGCACCCAAGGGAAGCCAAAAACCTCATTGGTGCCACAATATTAGTTTTAGAGAAGTTGAGAGAATAGAGAAGAAGAATCGAATGATAATCTCATATCATTTTTCTAATTGAATATAATACAGCTATCACATTATATAGTGACTGAAATAACAGAAGCTATGACAGCTGTATATCATCTAAGGGATGTGGGCTTTAAGCCCAATCATAACAAACTAATGTGGGCTTTAAGCCCAATCATAACAAACAAACTAAAACTGTCTCTAACATTCCCCTGCATAAACTCAGGGTGTTTGAGTAAGTGAGAGCTTGTCAAAAACTGAGTTTGTCCCTGAGAGTGCTGAACCTGGCAGCTGAAAGGTGCTTGGTGAGTACATCAGCCCACTGATCAATGGCTGGAACATGTGTCACACTTAGGCTGTGATTTAGCACCTTTTCATGAACAAAGAAAATGTCAAGCTCCATGTGCTTGGTTCGGGAGTGCAGCATAGGGTTATGAGCCAGGGAGACAGTGCTAAGGTTGTCACAGTATTCTGGGAGTTTGAGCCTTAACCCTTAACTCTGTTAGTAGTGACTGAACCCAAAGAATCTCAGCACATAGGGCTACCATGCTTCTATACTCTGCTTCAACACTTGATTTAGTAACAAGAGTTTGCTTCTTTGACCACCAAGAAATTAGATTTGGGCCAAGATAGACACACGCCCCAGAAGTGGAATGCCTGTCATCCGGATCGGATGCCCAATCAGCATCACAAAATCCTGTCAAAGGCATAGGAATATGCATGGCAGCTGGTTGAATCAGGAGACCATGGTGAATTGTACCCTTAAGATATCGAAGGATCTGTTTAACGGCCTTCCAATGATCCTCCAAAGGTTGAGACAAAAACTGGCAGACCTTATTTACTGAATAAGAAATTTCTGGTCTAGTGAGTGTGGCATATTAGAGTGCTCCAACAATTGACCGAAACAGAGAAGGGTCAGGGACATAATCAGCCCCAAGCTTGGAGAGTTTGAGGTTTGCAACCATAGGAGTATTGATTCCCTTTGCTGATTCCATGTGAGCTTTGGACAGCAGATCACGAATGTACTTGGTTTGGGAAAGGAGAAGGGAACTATTAGGCAAGTGGGTGACCTCGATTCCCAAAAAATAATCCAAGTTGCCTAGTTGCTTAAGAGCAAACTCTGAGTGTAGGTCATCAATAAGTCCCTGAATGTGAGGTAATGAGCTGCCTGTAACAAGTATGTCATCAACATACACCAAAATCATCATGCAATAGGTGGCATTGTGCAAGGTAAAGAGGGAGGGGTCACACTTGCTGGCCACAAATCCTCTATGTAGCAGGGCAGTCTTGAGTCTCTCAAACCAGGCCCTAGGTGCCTGTTTTAGGCCATACAAGGCCTTTTGCAGCCTGCAAACAAGGCTTTTATCTTCTGCTTCGAAGCCAGGAGGTTGTTGCATGTAGACCTCCTCATGAAGGTGGCCATTAAGGAAGGCATTGTTGACATCCAACTGCCTTATGGGCCATTTGCAAGAGACAGCAATTGATAAAACAGTCCTAACTGTGACTGGTTTCACAACAGGGGAGAAAGTCTCTGTGTAGTCACAACCAACCTGTTGGTGAAAGCCCTTGGCAACTAGGCGTGCCTTATATTTATTGATGCTGCCATCCGGGTTTTCTTTAACTCTAAACACCCATTTGCAACCAATAGGTTTTCGGTTGGGAGGAAGTGGTACCAGGGTCCATGTTTTATTGTGCATGAGAGCATCATATTCATCTGTCATAGCTGCGGCCCATTGGGGAGCAGCCAAGGCTTGCTTAACAGAGGTTGGTTCCATGTGGGTGAGAAGGAGTGTGGGGTGGAGTCTAGGCATAACAATACCAGATTTGGACCTTGTTTGCATGGGATGAGTGTTAAGTGGAAGGGGTGGGGAAGAAGGAGAGGACTCAGAAGAGGAAACAGAGGAGTGTGAGGGGACTAAGGACTGGCCCAAGGACTGAGTGGAGGACTGGACATGCTGAAAAGGAGGAGAAACTGAAACTGGTGGACTCAAGGACTGAGTTGGGGACTGGACAGATTGAATGGAAGAGGGGAGTGAGGTTGTTGGTGGAATAGAGGAAGAGGGACTGGGTGGAGCTAGAGGATAATGAGAAGTTGGAAGTAGGGGAGGAATAGAAGGAATGGAGGACAATGGGGAACTCGTTTTATGAGTGATAGTGGAGGGAAACAGTTCTAAGTAAGGGAACCGTAGTTCATTGAAAATAACATCTTTGGAGATAAATATTCTCCCATCCTGATTGAGACACTTATACCCTTTATGAGAGGAGGAGTATCCGAGAAACACACATTCTTGGGACCGATAGGAAAGTTTGTGCTGCTGGTAAGGACGAATAAAGGGGTAGCAGGCACACCCAAAAACCTTTAAAAACGTGAGATCTGGTTCCTTGTGAAGGAGAACAGTATATGGTGACTGATTTTGAAGCACAGGAGAGGGGAGGCGGTTTATAAGATAGGTGGCAGTGCATGGTCCCAAAATTTGAAGGGGAGGGAAGCATGAGCTAAGAGTGTTAGGCCAATTTCAACAATGTGGCGATGCTTTTGTTCCACAAGACCATTTTGATGGTGTGTAAGAGGGCATGTAAGACGATGGACAATACCTAAAGCAGACAAATAGTTGGAAAAGGGACGGAACTCACCCCCCCAGTCACTTTGAACAGCTTTGATTTTGGTATCAAATAGTTCCTTCAATTTGCTGCTTCCACTGCCGAAAATTGTTGTCATCAAGCTTCAACGAGATTGGATGAGAAGGTGTGAATTGTGGTGTGCTAGGGTTTGCAAAAGGATTTACGGAAGTCATGGCGTTAGGAACTATAAGCTCTGATACCATATTAGTTTTAGAGAAGTTGAGAGAATAGAGAAGAAGAAGAATCAAATGATAATCTCAAATCATTTTTCTAATTGAATATAATACAGCTATCACATTATATAGTGACTAAAATAACAGAAGCTATGACAGCTTTATATCAGCTAAGGGATGTGGGCTTTAAGCCCAATCATAACAAACAAACTAAAACTGTGTCTAACACACAACATTTCTATTGATACCGAAACACCTTGAAAAATCTGATTATTTCTCTCCAACCAGATGCACCACAAAATGAAAGATTTTATATTTCTTCTTTCCTTCTGACAAGGTCTCATACTTTATTAAAAATGGTAATCAATATTTTGTTCTGATTTGCTCCTCATTTGTATTAGATTTATTACTAGGTAAGACAAATGTTTTTAAAATGTGGAGTTGTTTGGTTATATATATATTTTTTCTTTTATCATTTTGCTTCTGGTAAGTAATTAGTTTGCAAATCTTTACAAGTGACTCATTCCATTTTCTTCTTATAAATAAACATACAAGTGATAAAGATGATGAACCTCTACTGTATAACTTGCAATGCTCGGTTTTGGTATTATGAGTTGTTTATTTAATATCTGGATGGCTATGCAGTTGGAGTTTACATCATTTAGCAATGATGATGAAGACTATGAAGGTTATGACTTTAGTCTTTTTGGTGAGCTTTCAGAAGTGCGCATTGTTTATCTGAATCGATTTGTGCAAGAGGTATTTTACTGATTGGTTCAAGCTTTGTGTATTATATGCACATCAACTATAAGATTTCACGTGTCCAATTTTGTGCAGATTGTTGGCTATTTTATGGGTCTTGTTCCAAGTAGCCCAAAAAGTGTCATCAAAGTAACAGATCAAGTGACAAATTCAGAGAAGTGGTTTTCAGCTAGTGAAATTGAAGGATCACCTGCTGTGAAGTTTGATCTTTCTCTCAGGAAGCCTATAATATTAATGCCTCGGAGAACGGACAGCCTTGAGTAAGCTTGAAGATTTCAGTTTTCCATTTTCACTCATAGCTTTATTGCTGAGTTTAGTATTTATATATTGCATCAGACATAATGTGTCATGTAATTGATGTTAAAGAGTCACTCAATCTAATAGCGTAAGCTGTTAAACAATGGCTCAAGTGTGGTTTTCATTTCTTTGACATCAGTTATTGAAATTTATTTGTCACAGTTTTTTGCGGCTTGACATTGTTCATATAACTGTGAAGAACACCTTTCAGTGGATTGGTGGAAGTAAAAGTGAAATCAGTGCAGTGCACTTGGAAACTTTGATGGTCCAGGTGAGATTGGTTGCTCATAATATATGGTTGTTTTGGAGGTAATAGAAACTTGGTTAGATGGGATCTCCAAATATCATGTTGGACACTTGTGAATTGGAGTTCCCTCTCTTAAGTGTTCAATTTGCTGTTTATGCTATTTGTTTGGCCTTTTTTTTTTGGCTAATTGTGTCTCATGTTTTTTTATCAGTTTGTTTTTTTAATAAGACTGGTTGCTGGGGTGTAGGTCGAAGACATCAACTTAAATGTTGGAACTGGAGCAGAGTTAGGCGAAAGCATAATTCAGGATGTGAATGGGCTATCTGTGATTAT
The DNA here is from genome assembly GCA_029884595.1 of Ormosia semicastrata. Classification (NCBI taxonomy): domain Eukaryota; kingdom Viridiplantae; phylum Streptophyta; class Magnoliopsida; order Fabales; family Fabaceae; genus Ormosia; species Ormosia semicastrata. The sequence goes on along the minus strand of JAQQTO010000037.1, from coordinate 17,953,089 downwards.
TCATAGGTCACTCCGAGACTTATTACGTCAATATCCAAGTACTGAAGTTATAATCAAGGTAATATATTTCATTTTCATTGGGAGTGTGCCTATTAATGTTATTATTTCCTTTACTTTCCACTTTTAGTATAGTTGGTTATTCCTATTAGCATACTTTCTTATGATGTGTCTTGTATTGGATATTGTGGTTCTACAGATTGAAGAGTTGAAAGCGGCAGTGTCAAATAAAGAATATGAGATTATTACTGAGTGTGCTGTATCTAACTTTTCTGAGGTTCCACACGTTCCTCCACCACTGAAGCAATATTCCTCCATGACATCAAATGATGCCACGGGAGATATTGTCCCCGATATTACAAATGGTGCTGATTCAAGGACGACGGATGTTGAAGCCTCTATTTTACTGAAAATCTGTGTGTCCGTAAATCTGGTTGAATTGTGCTTATACACGGGGGTAACCAGAGATGCATCTCTGGCCACTGTACAGGTATATTGCCTTTTTGACCAATATATGTTTGAATTACAATTTAGGATGTTCTCCCCACCCCCCCTTCTTTTTCCAGTGGAATCTAACCTGATAACTCTAAGATAAATTATATATATATATATATATATATATATTTTCAGTAAAAGAAATCTTAAATTCATTCAAGATAATGAAAATAAAAAGTATATGTTCATGGTCCCACATGAATGCTTAACATTCTGAAACTCAATTGAATTCACTGAAGTTGCATGGTTGGTTTACGGGACAGGCTTGTCTTAGGCTTGTGGGTTTGTGTTCATGGATTTTCTAAGGATGTTTCTTGGTTGAACTTGCTAAGGAAATGGGTTACTCTTTTGAGTTGATGTTATATCTTTTTCTTTCTTTTCTCTGCTGATTTCCTTGTAGCTTTAGGAGAATTCCTGATCCTCCTATTTGTTTCCTTATTATAATGAATTCTTCTTTTATCCTAAAAAGATAATTTGAGTAAGCATAAATACATGTAGAGATTACTGTAACATTTCGTTAAGTATGTTAAAGATATAAAATCATTCTTCAGCCTCTACCTATTAGCTTAATCTTTCAAGAGTGTTAGTCTTTGACTTGGTATCAAAGCCTCTACCATCAAGTAGTCAGCCCCATTCTTTATAATTAAATTAAATTTCAGCACAAGTTAAATTAGGTTTGTGCATTGTCTACCCTTTTAAGCTGAAAGGGTTATTGCGTGAGGAGGTGTGTTATATATATTAACCCATTCTTGGCCCTCCACCTAACTACTTAAGTTTTTAGGAGAGTTGGTCTTTTACAAAGCTTTTGTAACAATTGTTTAAGTGATGTAAAAGAAGAAAATTTGTAAACAACAGTTTTTTTTTTTTTTGTGTTTTCTCTGATGAGTTATTCACAGATTTTTATGGTATAGAGTGTACAGTATAAGATTAAGAAGTTGATAACTATAGAGTAGTTTTGACATATCATTGCATAGATTATTCCAAGAAATTAATTTGGGTGGAACCTGAAAAATGGTTAAATTTTATATGCATGTGTTTAAAAATATACTCTTCTTATTGTGTTTTGATATACTATTGATGAAAGTTTTATACACACACACATGCGCACAAAAGAAGATAGAAATATTAAAAAAAAATACAGAAGACTTGATAAATAACTAATTTAATTAGAAGGCCCTGTGGAGTCAGCTTTAGGCTTTTACTTAAGATAAGCTATGCTAATTGTGATTAGTGCAGTTTTCCTGAATTTCAGTATTGTCTCCTTTGCAAAATATCCTCGTTTATGCCACTTTGGCTTGACTTAAACTTTTCTTAACCAAAGGCTATACAAAATATTCTTCTTAAGCTAGCTCCTAAGAAAACCTAAGATTGTTCTTTCTCAATTATATCCCTTTCTTTTCTTTGCTTTACACAAGATGATTCACGATTTTGTTTGTGAGAGGATTTGAGGCTGGGGAATTCTTCTTCTTCTTTTTTTTTTTCTTTTGATAAAAGAAGAAATATATTGAGACAGAGAAAATAGTTACAAAGAGTGCAGAGGATAAGAGATTCTCCTTAGAAAAAGGACAAACCAAATGAACAAGAAACATCAATGAAGCAAAGCTACCCAATCTCTCATGTCTGTTAGAGAATCCTCTCTAAAAAGCCCATGGGCTTTACACCAAGTAGAAGCCAAATGTCTAATTTTATCCCAAAGAAGCTGCTCATCCAAAGAAATCTCCTTAAAGATGCGAGAATTACACTCCAACCAAATACACCAAAAGAGTGGCAAAAATCGTACATTGCCACAAGAAATTGGCTTTTTTCCTTCTCCCAAAACCAGTAAAACTAGTCAATAGAAACTGGTCCAAGGACCTAGGGCAAATACAACACTCTCCGAAAATACCAAACAAATAATTCCCTAATGAAAGAGCCACTGAACAATGTAAGAACAAACGAGGAACAGTGTCTGGACTCGCACCAAACATAACACACATATCAGGGGAAATAGCCTTATGTGGCCTGCGAACCTGCAACATGTCATTGTTATTAGTTCTATTAAGCACAGCTGTCCAAATAATGGACTTAACCTTAGAGGGTGCTTTGGACTTCCAAATAGGTTTATCAAGGTGGAATGAAATTCTATTTAAGATTTTAAGGAATAGGTTAAGAATTGAAAGTAAGATTTACAAGAAAACAGCCCAGGCCAATCAAGAGACCAAAGCCTTTTATCTAGGCTTGAGGACAAAAAGACAGAATCAAGGAGACCCAAGAGGGTCTCCAATTCAGAGGACTCCCTATCATTTAAGTTACGAAAAAAAATGGAAATCCCAAAAAAAAGTGGAGTCATGAGCATTATAAAAATTGTGGACAGGAGAAATGTGTAAAGAAGAAAGACGATAAAGATGTGGGAAAGCCACACTAAAAGAGGAGTCACCTACCTAATGATCCTCCTAGAATTTGATATGAGAACCATTACCTGCCTTCAAAGAAAGCAAAGACTTAAAGGTAGTATAACCCTGAGAAATAAATTTCCACGGGCTAAAATGAGAAGCTTAGGTTGCTACATTAGCATGCTTCCTAGTTGGTACACTGGATAACCTGATGCCAAAGGGAATGAGGTTCTGAAGGAAAACGTCATATTCATTTACCTGCTGGAGCAATATTTTTAGACACCAAGTTACCAAGACCCAAACCCCTTCCTTTTAAGGCTGACAGCGCACCTCCCAACTTACCAAGTGATCACGGCTCATTTCGGTAGCCCTTGACTAGAGAAAATCCCTCATAATTTTTTCAGTAGTATCAACAACCAGTACTGGGATACGAAATAAAGATAGGTGGTAGAGAGGAATGCTAGAGAGACAAGCTTGGACAAGGCAATCTGACCCCCTAAAGAGAAAAAAGCCCCTTTCCAAGTGTCAAGGTGCTTGGAAATCTTCTTAACAAGTGGATCCCAAAAAGAAATGGCTCTTGGATTACCTCCCAAAGGAACACCCAAGTAAACAAGAGGCCACTCCAAAACCTGACAACCTGCTAGAGAAACAATGGAGGAAAGAGTTTGGGAATCTATATTAATACCAGCCAAACCGATTTGGGACATATTGATCTTCAACCCATGGTACTGCTCAAAAACCTTTAAAAGAGAGAGCATTAAAAAAACTATCCTTATCATTTTCCAAAAACAAAATGGTGTCGTCAGCAAACTGCAAATGAGAGACTACTACCCCTCCGATCCCACTTTGACACCTTTAATTGTTCCACTCGCAACTGCTCTAGAAATTAAACGACTAAGAACACATACCACCAAAGTGAATAGAAAAGGGGACAGAGGGCCTCCTAGCCTCACACACCCCTAACCGCGAAACTAAGCTTTTGCCTCTCCATTAACAGTCACTGAAAAGGTATTGCTCGAGAGAGTGAGAGACATCCTGACATCCAAGTTCTCCATCTAGATCCAAATGCCTTTCTCTCTAAAACCTTATCCAAAAAACTCCATCTAACCCTGTCATAAGCTTTCTCAAAGTCCAATTTGAAAACTAGACTTTGTTTTGACCTTTCCCTCATATCATCAATCACTTCATTGGCCAGCACAGCAGCGTCCAAAATCTGCCTACCTGCAACAAACGCACTCTGATTCTCAGAAATAGTATCCCCCAGCACCTCATTCAGACAGATAGATAGAATTTTTGTAATGATTGTACAAACTGGTCACAAGACTGATGTGTCTATAATCTTTAACAGATCTATCTTAGGAACCAAAGAGATAAAAGTAGAGTTAATATTAACCCCAATCTTGACATTTCTATAGAATTCATCAAACACCTTCGAAAGATCACCTTTAATAATCTCCCAACAGCCTTGAAAAAAACCAGAAGTAAAACCATCAGTTCCCGGAGCCTTTTCTGTATCCATTTTCCAAATGACCCACTTTATTTCCTCCTCTTCAAAGGGTCTAAATTGCTGGGGGGTAAACATTTTTCTAGTTGAAACTAGAGGGACTAAATTGCTCTAAAGCAAAATACAGTTGTCAAAGATGCAATTCAATAGAAAAGAAATTAATCTTTGTAAGGCTCAGGTCTTAGTTCTCTCTTGTGCAGGTCAGTGGTGCATGGCTGCTTTATAAGTCCAGTACAGCAGGAAAAGGATTTCTCTCTGCAACACTACAAGGTTTCTGTGTTTCTGATGATCGTGAGGGTGTTGAACAAGAATTTCGGTTAGCAATAGGAGAGCCTAAGAATGTTGGAGCCAGTCCTCTAAATGCTTTTTCTAATTATCAAAACCAGGACTCAGCAGATAGTAGCATGATAAAGGGAAATAATTTTGAACCCATTCCAACAATGCTGATCGTTGATATGAAATTTGATCAGGATTCAACATTTGTTTCTTTGTGTGTCCAGAGGCCTCAGTTGCTGGTTGCACTAGATTTTCTTCTTGCTGTAGTTGAGTTTTTTGTTCCAACAGTTAGCAGTATGCTATCGAATGAAGAACACAAAAAATCTCACATGCTGGAAGCTCTTTTTATGGATCAGTCAATCTATAGGCAACCTTGTGCTGAATTTTCCCTCTCACCTCAAAAGCCTTTAATAATTGATGATGAAAGTTCTGATCATTTCATTTATGACGGTGATGGTGGAATCTTATATTTAAAAGATAGACAAGGTTTTAATCTCACAGCAGCTAGCTCAGAGGCTATAATATATGTTGGAAGTGGGAAGAAGTTGCAATTCAGAAATGTTGTTATTAAGGTCTCAGTGTCTCACTTTGTCAATTTCTTTATCAAACTACTTTATGAATTTAAGATTTTGGTGGATGCCCAAAAAATTAGTTGCCTTTGTTTTGTTTTTGCAGGGTGGACATCACTTGGATTCTTGTGTTTTTCTTGGAGCAAATAGTAGCTATTCAGCTTTAAAGGATGATCATGTCTACTTGGAAGGATTAGATGAAAGTCCTCAGCCAAGGACTTTGAGAGGAAGTGTTGATGAAGTACCATGTCAGAATAATGCAGTTAACAACTCCACAGAGTTGATCATTGAGCTTCAGGTTAAGTGTTGCTACATTTAAATACTCATGCATTCATTTATTTGTGGATATGTGATTTTAAATGCTGGGAGAGTTGTGTATTTGTAGCTTTGCTTGTAATTACCTGGGGCTGGAAGTTTTATTTCTAGCAACATTAATTAAGAAAATATGATTAGTATTGCCAGTGGCTGAGAAGGAAGGATAATTATACCCAAGTTTGATATTTTCAGAGGGGCTTTGGCATTTACTAAAATTCTATTTAAAACATTGTAAAAAACCTTAAACTTTTTTTTTTTGATAAAAATGAAATTTATTAAGATGAAGGGAATAAATTACAAAGAGAAAGGAGGATAAGGAATCGTCCTAAACAAAAGAACAAAACAGAAAACAACCATGAAAAAAGAGAAATTCCATGTAACAAAGCTTCCCAATCCTTCAACATATCTATTAGTGAAACCCCATTAAAAAGGTAGACGCCAAACACCTTATCTTATCCCAAATCAGATGTGCCAAAAAAACCTCCTTAAAAATATGAGACTTCAGTTCCAACCAAATGCGCCAAATTGTAGCATAGCCATAGATTGCACTTTGCCACAAGAATTTGGCCTATTTATTTCTCCTAAAGTCATGAAAGATAATCATCAAGAATTGGTGCAAGGACCTAGGACACACCCAACATTCACCAAAAATGCCGAATAAGGAGTTCCACAAAGAAACCGCATCAGAACAGTGTAAGAACAGGTGAGGAACAGATTCTGAGCAAGCACCACACATTATACACATATCAGGGGAAAAATCCTTATGTAGCCTACGAACTTGCAACATGTCATTAGTAGTAATTCTATTAAGTACCGCAGTCCAAATGAAAGACTTAACCTTAGTGGGAGCTTTGGATTTCCACATCAAGAAGAAAAGTTTCCCTATTCAAGGAATGGGTGAGGAATTGAAAAAAAAGATTTATTTGGAAATGCCTCAGAAAGATCAAGGGTGGTACCAAATCCTTTTATTCAGGTTAGAAGACAAAAGAATAGAGTCAAGGAGGCCCAAAAGGACTCCAATTCATAAAATTCCCTGTTATTTAAATTACGAAAAAAAGTGGAAGTTCCATGAAAAAAAAGAATCTTGAGCACTAAAAAAATTGTGGATTGGTGAATTATGTAGAGAAGAAAGATGATAAAGGCGTTGAAAGGCATAACTAAAAGTGACGTCTCTTACCCAGTGCTCCTATCAAAATTTAATGTGAGAGCCGTTACCCACTTTCAAGGAAAGCAAAGACTTAAAAAGGTTGTGTAACCTTGAGAGATAAATTTCCAAGGACTAAAATGAGATGCTCAGATTGTAGTGTTGACATCCCACCCAGTTGGATCTAAACCATATTTACTATGGATTACCTGATGCCAGAGAGAGTGCGGTTCCAAAGAAAAAACATTAAACATGCTTTGGGGTAGGATATCTCATCCTCCTCCTTATTACATCTTTCTCTTTTCAAATAAATACTTATTATATCAAAGTAAAAGTAAAAGAACAGAACCAAGAGAAGACTTGAAAACTGTGTTTTTATTGATATGATATCAAAGGTACAAGGTTCTCCTTTTATAGAAGGAGTACAAAGAACAAATAGCCTACAATTAAGGAGAAAAAATAGAAAGAATAGAAAACTACCAAAATTGGCTAAACTAGAAAGGAAACTAAATATTTACATAATTAAATTCTATTTACAGTATTAACAGAGCATTAACCCAGGTTTAATGCTCTTAATACTCTATTGACACTCCCCCTCAAGCTGGCTAGAAGATGTCCTCCATAGACAGCTTGCTTGTTATACTATCAAACAACTTCTTAGGTCGTCCCTTAGTTAGAATATTTGTGGATTGTGCTGTTGTGGGAACATATGAGATGCAGATCTGTCCACTTTCTATCTTCTCCCTGATGAAGTGTTTATCAACTTCCACATGTTTTGTTTTGTCATGTAAGATTGGATTATGAGCGATGGAGATTGTTGACTTGTTATCACAATACAGTTTTATTATTGGAGAATTATAGGTTCTTAATTCCAGTAGAATTTTTTCAACCCACAATACTTCACATATTCCATGAGCCATTGCTCTAAATTCAGCTTCTAAACTACTTCTTGCTACGACTTTTTGCTTCTTGCTTCTCTAACTAACCATATTTCCTCCAACAAAGGTGCAATAGCTTGATGTTGATCTTCAATCCGTTATACTCCCAGCCCAATCTGCATCAGTATAGGCTTCCACTTGTAGGTGTCCACGTTTTTTTATAGAGAAGTCCTCTTCTAGGTGATCCCTTCAAATACTTTAGGATCCTATTTATTGCCCCAAAGTGTTTAGGTCCTGGTGAATACATAAACTGACTTACCATGCTCACAGCAAATGCTATGTCTGGACGGGTATGGGATAAATAGATTAACCTCCCAACCAGTCGCTGATACCTTCCCTTGTCTACCACATCTTCGGATTTGGCTGGTTGCAATTTCATGTTAGGCTCAATGGGTGTCTCAGCTGCTTTACATCCCAGCAATCCTGTTTCTTTTAAAAGATTCAAAGTATACTTTCCCTGATTAACAAATATACCTTCTTTGGACCTAGCGAACTCATTTCTAAGAAAGTATTTAAATGGACCAAGTTCCTTGATTTCGAACACTTTAGCAAGTCTCTCCTTCAAGTTTTTGAGCTCAACACTATCATCACATGTCAAAATAATATCATCTACATACACAATCAAAATTGCAATTTTGCCATCTACTAAGTGTTTATAGAATAGTGTGTGATCAGCTTGGCTTTGAGTATAGTCAAGGTGTTTCACAACTGTACCAAAACGCTCAAACCATGCCCTTGGAGATTGTTTTTGACTATACAGGGATTTCATTAGTTTGCACACCTTATTTCTTCCTAGATCTCCTTCAAATCCTGGAGGAAGACTCATAAACACTTTTCCCTCTAAATCTCCATTTAGAAAGGCATTTTTTACATCCAATTGGTGTAGGGGCCAATTGGAATTGACAACAAGTGATAGCAGGATCTGGATGGAGTTAAGTTTAGTTGGAATTGATAGCAAGTGATAGTAGGATCCGGATCGAGTTAAGTTTAGCTACTGAAGCAAAAGTCTCTTGATAATTTACCCTATAGGTTTGAGTGAATCTCTTTGCTACCAATCTAGCTTTATACCTTTCTACACTCCCATTTGCCTTGCATTTGATGGTGAAGACCCACTTGCATCCTACTCTTCTTTTATCATGTGGTAGGTCAACAATTTCTCAAGTCCCATTTTTCTTAAGAGCATTCATCTCTTCGAAGACTGCAAATTTCCAGTTTGGATCTAGTGCTTCCTCAATGTTTCTAGGCACAAACATAGTTGTAATTTTAAAGGTGACGCCTCGATGGTTTTGGGAAAGGTTTTTATAGGAGACATATTTGGAAACGGGGTGACTTGTACTGGTTTTGGATTTTTTCTTAATGTAGGTTGTTGTACCTTTCCTAAGGGCTATAGGCAAGTTAGAATTTAAAACAGCAAGTTTAGTATTACCTGGAAGATTTGGTGATTCATCAGTTGGGCTGCCTTCTGGGAGATTCGGTTAGTCCTGTGTAGGAATGATAGGTTGGTCTATGCTCCATTTTAGATTTTTCCGAGTATAAACACGAAGCTCCTTATTTGACTGTGGTATTTCTTTTCTTGTTCGGGCACCACCTAAGTCTAACACTTGTTCTTCTTTACTAGTTTCATTTTTTGGTTCACCTTCTTCAGTGTGTAAAATGGGTTTGGGTAGAGGTTCATGCGAAAAGGCATTGTTATGCAAAAAATACCTTTACTATTGCTCTCCCCCTGAAGATAATTTTTTTTAAAAAAAGGTTGATGTTCCAAGAAGGTAACATCCATGCTGACATGTAGTTTTTTTGTGTTAGGATTAAAACATTTGTACCCTCTTTGGTTTGGGGGCATATCTAATGAAAATGCATTCTTTAGCCTTGGGGTCAAGTTTAGACCGAGATATAGAGGGTATATGCACAAAAGCGGTAGAGCAAAAAACTTTTAAAGGCAGGTTAGTATGCAATCTACATGTTGGAAAAATCATCTTAAAGTTGTCCAAAGGAGTGTGATAATTAAACACACGCGTGGGCATCCTATTTATGAGGTATGCCGCTGTCAGGACAGCGTCCCGCCACAAGTATTTGGGGACATTTCCTTCAAACATAATGACTCGGGCTACTTCAAGTAGATGTTTATTTTTCCTTTCAGCAATGCTATTTTGTTGAGGGGTGTTTGGACATGTAGATTGATACTGAGTGCCTTTGGTTAGAAGAAAATCCTTCGGGGTTTTATTAAAATATTCAGTGTCATTATTAGTTCTTAAAATATTGATCTTTGTGTCAAATTGAGTTTCAACCATGTTTGAAAATTTTTTAAACATATTGGGAACCTCAGATTTTTTATGCATTAGATAAATCCAGCTCAACTGTGTATGATCATCAACAAAACTTATAAACCACTGTTTTCCAAACTGTGTTGTGATTTTCAAAGGACCCTATACATCACTGTGAATTAGATGAAAGGGTTTGGATGCATGATAAGGTTCTGAGGGGTAAGAGATACAATGACTTTTTGCAAGAACACAACTTTCACATTCAAAAGAGAAACAATCAACATTTTTAAATAAACTTGGAAACAAATGTTTAAGGTACTGGAAAATAGGGTGTCCTAGTCTACTATGCCAGAGTATTATTTGGGCCCGTACAAGTTGAGAACTTATACCACTAAGACCTTGAGCTATTTTATTCTCAGAGTCATCCTCAAAGTAGTAGAACCCATTTATCATTTTAGCACTGCCAATCGTCCTCCCCAAAGTCCGGTCCTGAAATATGCAATGAGAGTCTAAGAATTTTACATAGCAATTAGAACCTTTGTAGATTTTATTAACAGATAGAAGGTTGTAGGATAGTTTGGGAACATGTAAGACATTTTTTAAGTCAATAAGTTTGGATAGGGTGATACTGCCTTTACCTGCAATTGGTGAAAAACTACCATCTGCAATTCTAATTTTTTCACTTCCAGAACAAGGAAAATAGGTCTTAAACAGAGACGAAAGGCTGGTCATATGATTGGATGCACCTGAATCAATGATCCATGGTATATATGACTCTGAGGTGCAGGTAAGAGAACTAGGAATACTAAAATAACCTGTTTGTGCCGGAGAACCTCTAGGAGTACTAGACAAGGAACTAGTTTTTAGCAACTTTAAGAGCTGTTCAAGTTGATCCTTGCTCAGAGAGGTCTTCTCGGCTTCATGGGCTGTGGGAGGTGCTCGGTGAGGCTTAGGACCAGGCTTGTTGCCCTTTAAGTGTGCTGGTTTCCCATGGATTTTCCAGTAGGTTTCTTGGATATGAGGAGGTTTATTGCAGTAATCACACCACACATTTGAAGGACTCCTCTGGTTTGTGGAGCTTTTATGGGCAGCGGCTTCTCCAACAAAAGCACTGGTCTCAGCAGGGGCTGAATCTATCTTATTTTTTCCCATCATTATACTCCTTCGGGTTTCTTCTCTGCGAACCTCTGCAAAGACCTCACCAAGTGAAGGTAGACTTGACCTTCCAATAATTTTGCCACGGACTTCATCAATTTCTTCATTGAGACTGGAAAGAAACTGGAATATTCTGCCTTCTTCCACTATCTGTTGGTGGTGTTTGCCATCCTCGATCAACTTCCATTTGTATATGTTGAAGAGATCGAGGTCCTGCCATACTCGCTTTAGAGAATGGAAGTATTTCGTCACACTATATCCTCCTTGCCGAATCTCTCTAGCTTGTAGGTTGAGTTCATAGATTTGGGACTTATTCAACAGGTTAGATTTGACACTATCTCATAATTCCTGGCTGTGGAATAGCGCATGTAATTGTAGCTGATATCTTCTTCCATTGAGTTCACCAGCCATGTCATCACCATGGAATTTTCAGCATATCGCATACTGCAGGTTGGTGACATCGGGTTGGAGTTGCTCACTAGTCAGTTATCCAAGCTTACCTCTGCCACGGATGTACATCTGGACTGACTGTGACCATCGGAGGTAGTTTGCCTCATTGAGACGAATGGTGGTGATCTGAACAGAGTGGGAGTCTCCAAACAGCGTCTTCTGCTCTAGTTTTGGATGGGCTGCTATGGATGTGGTGGTGGTGCTCCGTTCGCCACTTGGGGCGTGCTGGGTCTGCTCCCCACTCGGGGCTTGCTGGGTGGCTGAGGAACTGTCAGCCATGACATGAAATCAGAGGTAGCAGTGTGTTGATGAACAAAACTAATTCGGCAAGTGTATCTAATCACAACAAGTAATATAATGATGAGAAAAGCGATATTGTCTCCACAAGGATTGTAATTGTTTTATCAGCACAAAAGAAAAGATTGTTTTTACTTGAACTGAAAATAAACTTTTGGTAACTTGAAATGTATTGGTTTGAAACAAGTATAAATGGAATGAATTAAAATAGAACAATTAACAAATTAAAGAATATTTTTGGATTTTTAAGGAGAATAAAGTCTATCGAGAAAAGTGGCTAGGGTCCGAATCCCATTGTTTACTCTCTTATGCTACTGGTTTACTCTCAATACAAGTAATAATCATGCATTTGAAGTTCCAATCAACAAATTAGACTTAGATCAATTTCTTGATTCAAAGCCCCTTTAACCCAAAATACAAAACCCAATTCCTTAGGTAATTGTTAATTAAGATTAAGCATTAAAGACAATGATTTCATGGAACACATAATTACAAAGATATATTCCTATATTCAATCATAATTATGCCAACCCAACTCAATTCCAGAATTACAACCAATTTTCCAATTAGAAGGAATACCCAAAATCAAGTCAATAGTGATCAAGTATTGATTAGCATTAAGCAAAGAGTAAGATGCTCAAATACATGAAATTAACTTGTATTGAAATAGTAAACAAACTACATGAGAGTTTCCACAATGTTCATCTGACCCTAGTTCAAAAAGGTTTAGCTACTCATAATGAAAGGAGAAGAGATGAGAGAAATCAAACAAATGGAAGAAGAAGAAGCCATTGATTCTTCAAGGTATTGTTCCTAAGCTTGAATCATCAATGGAAGTGGAAGACGATGAAACCCTAGCAGAGCTCTGAGTAAAAACCCCAATATTTCAGAGTTCAGAAAAAGAACAAAAAGAAAGACCCGTAAAAAATGTTTCGTCTGGCTTTTTAAAATTGGCTAGATAACGACGATGGCTCATCATCGCCTCGCGATGGCTCGTGTATGAGGCAAGACTCACAGTAGCTTCAAAAGTCCTTCCATCCAGCAGCTCACCTCGCGATGAATGTTCCTCGCCTCGCGATGGCTCGCATTATCGCCTCGCGATGGAAGACTATCGCCTCGTGATGGCGCAACTGGAATGAAGCCTATAATCCTTTCATTCATCTTCTCGCCTCGCGATGGAGAATTGTCGCCTCGCAATGGCGCGACTGGAAGCTTCGCCTTGCGACACTGATTCATCTCCAGGTGACAGACTGAGTGAGCAACTCTTTTCCTTTCTTCTGATTAAATCCAAACCTGTTTCAATCAAAGATTTAAATCTCATTAGCCAGTGAACACAAAAACTTATAATACTAAAAAACAATGAAAACTTATCTAAATTCTACCTAAATTCTTTAATTCTAAAACTAATTTGACCCAAAATCTTACTTGTGCTAGAGATTCAACATAGTGTTACGAGGACACTGCTCTGATACCAACTTGAAAATTGTGTTTTTATTGATATGATATCAAAGGTACAAGGTTCTCCTTTTATAGAAAGAGTACAGGGGACAAATAGCCTACAATTAAGGAGAAAAATTAGAAAGAATAGAAAACTACCAAAATAGGCTCAACTAGAAAGGAAACTAAATATTTACATAATTAAATTCTATTTACAGTATTAACAGAGCATTAACCCAGGTTTGATGCTCTTAATACTCTGCCGACAAGAAGAAAGTTGAAAATAAGTGCAATTAATGTTATGAAAAACTAGTTTGCTTCTTTCTTTCTTTCAATTGGAATTGAATTCTGGACCATTTGGTCAAAGGGGCTAGATGCCATGTCAATGCCAATGCAATCTATCAACAGGTTGGATGTGTGGCCATACAAGACAAGATAGGATTAAGAATGAATGCATTAGAGAGAAAGTAGGGGTAGCACCTATTGTGGAAAAGATGGGAGAATCTCGCCTTAGGTGGTTTGAACATGTAAGGAGAAGACCTTTAGAAGCTCCTGTAAGAAGAGTAAATTAGATGGAGAATAACCCAATAGCTAGAAGTAAAAGAAGACCAAGAAAGACTATAGGTGAAACGATTAAAAAACATTTAGATTTGAATGACATTTTTGAAAACTTGGTTTATGATAGAGCACAGTGGCGTTGTTTGATCCATGTAGCTGACCCTACTTAGTGGGAAAAGGCTTGGTTGTTGTTTGTCTAGCAATGTGTTTGTATTGTGGTTGTTGAAGCCTTTCTGTGTGAATAGTTATTGACCCAGTTCATAGTTCGTATTGATTTTTATTTTGACAGTCTGTCTGCAATCTGCTGCTTTTGTTCTAGGTTACCACTGATTATACTTGGGTTGAGATTTAACTGGTCTCTAGACTGTTGTAAGATTTTCAGATTCTAATTTGTAAAACAGTAAATCTTTTTACCCACATTTTGACGTGTCAACATTTTTAATCATTGTGCCATATACATATAAATATATCACCAAGACTGTATTATGACTACTAGTAATGGGTATGATTTATATGTTTCTTGTTAATGTCTGTACTCTATGCATGTCCGACTATGTGACTGAGATATTACTTTGCAGGCTGTTGGTCCAGAGCTTACCTTCTATAATACATCAAAAGATGTTGGAGAATTATTAAACCTGTCTAATAAACTTCTACTTGCACAGTTGGATGCATTTTGCAGGTGAATTCCTCTTTTGTAGATGGCATACTTGTTTTATTACCTATATAACACTTGTGCTTCCACTTCGACCATTCTGGTATACTTTCTGTTTATTTATTTATTTTTTATAGAAAAAGAAAATTTATTATGGAAAAAGAGAGGACATTGTATTAAAGTGGAATGTGAGACATCGTAATAGATTTTCTTACTATTTATTTATTTATTTAATATGAGATTATTAGTGCTGTGCTACTTTATTCGTTCCTGCTGTATTTTTTAGAGATACAAAATCCATCATGGGCCTCCACCTAACAGCTTAATCTTTTAGGAGAGTTGGTCCTTTGACATGATATCAAAGCCTATCTGATTGATGATATGACCAAGTGATTAGGAGTTTGATCTTTGATCCACCCTAATTCTTAATTGTTAGAATATCTGAAAAATATCTCAAAATATCTTTATTGTATCTTGAAATATTTTAGAGTATCTCATAGGATCTCTTAAAATTTATTTCCTATTTATTATATTTTTTGATTTGTTTCCTTATTAATTAAGATTAAGAGCTTAGTATTAGTATAAATAGGACTATTGGGTTTGTCTTTTGTATCACATTATCGTCACATCAAATCAATATCAATCTCATATTATTCTGAGTCTTTATTCTCTCTTTTTCTCCTTCCTTACCTAAAACCCTCCAATTCAACATTAATAATTAATTTAAAGTTCAGCATAATGTAAAGTGGGCTTGTGCCTTGTTCATGTTTCAAGCCCAAAGAGCTTTTGCATGAGAGGGCATGTTAGAGATTTAAAACCATTCTTAAGCCTCCATCTTAAAGCTTAAGCTTTTTAAGAAAGTTGACCGTTTGGCACTTGCATTCTTTTTTGCTGACTATTATCATAGGGTCCTGTTAAGAGTTTTATAAATTGAAAATTGGTTTTCTATAAAAAAAAAAATGAAAATTGGTTCAGCAATGTGATATGTTTCTGTTGAAAAATGTTGTGTGTTAGAAGTATGTGCAATAACCTAAACATTATTCTGTTTTTATTTTTCAGTCAACTACATTAAAACAGATAGCATAAATTCAAAAGTTTACATTGGACCAAATGAAACTGTGTTCTTTTCTGTTAATGCAATTGCTGTGAGTTCAGATAGCAAATCTTATGGTCCCAACTTTGCTTTACCAGGTGAATGTCATTTAGTAATTTAGATTTATCTTATATGATAATTATTAGGCTCCTAATCAAAATTTTTTCCCATATCTTTGAGCCTTTGTTCCCTTCAGCTAAGAATTTTCTCTATTAAGACGAAAGAGACATATGATGCGTTTTTGCTACTTTATTATAAGCATCCCTAATTACGTCCTCAATTTTCACATTCAAGTTCGGTTTTTGTGCCAGAGGCTTATTTCTAATGATGCACCCTTTTTCAGTTTTAGCATCTTTGACTATCATCTGAGTGGTTTTCTCTTACTTTGGCTTTTGAATATATGTCTACTGCTCTCCTTCTATATCCTATAAACTGGTGCTGAAAAAGAAAAATCTTTTTGTCTTCATATTCTCCTTTGCTTTTTAAAAAAATTATACAGGATTCACTTCATCTTTCTGGAGGTTACCCTAAATTCATTTATTTTTTTATCCGCTGTATTTTTTTTGAATGTTTCAATGTCAATGAAATGAAATGGTTTAACTAAAAGAATTAATCTTGCATTTTGATCTAGGGACGGATGCCATATGCTCTGTATATATGTTTTCCTATATTAATCTTCACATACAATTCATTTATCATATTTTTGTTGTTATTCTTTTTTATTCCTGCGATTTATTGTAATTGGCTTGAGCACTTTATAAGTATATATTGTGGGGAATAAGAATATGGTTTCCCGGTGTCAACAACTTACGATAGGTTTGGTTCTTTGAATGTGCAGTTAGTTGAGTATATGTGCTTGTGCATAATTTATATCTGGGACTTTCAGAAATCTTGTTTCTTCTGTTATTATCCTTTTTTTTTTTCAGAATTTTACATGTAGGAAATCGATAATGTGGGATTGATTGACATTTGATGTGTTTTACCATTGCCAGGCTTGTTTTGAAGGGTAACAATACTGAGATGAGTGCAGATGTACTTGGTTTGACTATGGAGAGTAATGGAATCAGGATTTTGGAGCCGTTTGATACTTCTGTGAAGTACTCAAATACTTCTGGAAAGACCAATATACATTTGTCAGTTTCAGATATTTTCATGAATTTCACATTCAGTATCTTGAGATTATTTCTAGCTGTGGAAGATGATATTTTAGCATTTTTAAGGATGACATCAAAGAAAATGACAATTGTTTGCTCCAACTTCGATAAAGTTGGAATTATAAAAAGTATGTTGATATTCTTTATTTTGTTTCTATTTTTGGTAAAAAATATTGAGAAATGTGTTTTTAAGACTAGTAATAGTTATTGCACCATGCAGACTCTCATACTGGTCAAACATATGCCTTTTGGAGGCCTCATGCTCCTCCTGGTTTTGCTGTACTTGGTGACTACATAACACCGCTGTCAGTGAAAATTCTTAATATTTATTTTCTGCTAGACAGATGCTTTTTTCTCCCCACTGACTTGAATATTAATATGATGTGTTTGCACAACAGAGACAAGCCACCAACGAAAGGAGTTATTGCAGTAAATACCAATTCAATAACAGCTAAGAAGCCCATTAGTTTCAGATTGATTTGGCCACCTTTAACTTCTGTGGGCATTAAAGGCGAAGAATTGGACAATTCTGACTTGTTGTGGAAAACTAAGGAAGATGGCTGCTGTTCTATTTGGTTACCTGAAGCTCCCAAAGGTTATGTTGCACTAGGCTGTGTAGCTACTCATGGAAGGACACCACCCCCTTTATCTTCTGCTTTTTGCATCCCGTCTTCTTCAGTATCTCCTTGTTCATTGAGGGATTGTATCACAATTGGCACTACTGATCTGTAAGTGGAATTTTTCTATTGTGAGTTCTGTTGTAACTCGTAAGTCCAGTTTACAGTTTTATACTGTAAAGTTTAAACTACCAAACTTCTTAATTAGTGTTGATGTCAGTGCCTTGCGCTATGTATATATTTGGTAATGACTTTAACGAGTTTGTTTTGGTTGACTGTTTAAATTACACTTTGAGCGTTACTTCTGAAATGAAGGAAACTAATTGTTATGGCTTGTTGCATGAAGTTGGGTATTTTACTTACAGAATTTATACTAACTAGTGATCAGACATAAGATCATGGCATTTTCGTCCCGTGAAAACACAATATTGTTTGTGTCTTGATTGCAGATGCTCATCCGGGGTGGCATTCTGGCGAGTGGATAACTCTGTTGGAACTTTCTTGCCAGCAGATCCTATTACACTTAGTTTGACGGGTAAAGCTTATGAATTGCATTGCATTAAATATGATTTTCTGAAGGCATCCCCAGCAGCATTAAGTAGTCTGGATTCCCATTCTCCTTCCGGTGGGCATCAAACCTTGCAATTCGACCAGTCTGCTGATGGAAATTCTAATAGGCGTTTTGAGCCT
Source organism: Ormosia semicastrata (assembly GCA_029884595.1). Lineage (NCBI taxonomy): Eukaryota > Viridiplantae > Streptophyta > Magnoliopsida > Fabales > Fabaceae > Ormosia > Ormosia semicastrata. The sequence goes on along the minus strand of JAQQTO010000037.1, from coordinate 17,935,112 downwards.
GTCGCTAGCTTTCAGTTAATATGGTGGAATCAGGGATCAAACTCAAGAAAGAAATTATCCATATGGTGTCCAATTGTCCCGATGGGAATGGTATATTTTGGTGATATAGCTGTTCAAGGGTGTGTGTTTCACACTTACATGCTCTTTCTTGTCATCATAAAAGTTTAGCTTGTGATTTCTTTATCTTGTTCTTTACAATTAATAGAGAACTGATGCGGTCTTCTGCTTTTTAGGTATGAGCCTCCAAACACCTGCATTGTTGTTCATGATTCCAGAGATGAAAATATTTTTAAAACTCCCCTAGATTTTCAACTTGTTGGACAAATAAAAAAGCAGAGGGGAATGGAAAGTATATCATTCTGGCTTCCACAAGCTCCTCCTGGCTTTGTTTCCTTGGGTTGTGTTGCATGTAAAGGGAAACCAAAGCAAAATGAATTTAGTACATTAAGATGTGTGCGCAATGATTTGGTTGCTGGAGATAAATTTTTGGAAGAAAGTGTGTGGGATACATCCGACACCAAGCATGCAACAGAGCCATTTAGCATATGGTCTGTTGGCAATGAGTTGGGGACTTTTATTGTCCGTGGTGGTTTCAAAAGGCCCCCAAGAAGGTTTGCTTTGAAGCTAGCAGATTCTAGTGTGCCAAGTGGCTCAGATGTTACTGTCATTGATGCTGCAATTGGAACCTTCTCAACAGCTCTTTTTGATGACTACGGTGGTTTGGTGAGAATAAAACACGCAGTTTGTAGCTTTTGGTAGAATAATAGCGAGTGCCTAATCAACTAGGAGCTTATGCTTTTAGGAAGAATGGTTCCTTATCTGTTGGTTTTCTTTGAATATAGAGAAGTGCTAATTGAGGCATGCCTCTAAATTTAATATTTAAACAAAAGTGGGTGGATGTAGGCCTACTAGTTACCTATAGGTTTACCTTTATCTCCTTATTTGAATGCAAACACAATTTGATTCAAACTATTTATGCCAAATTTAATTAATTGTTTGGTAAAATTGGAAGGAAGGGAAGGGAAATGATGCATGTATCTAGACCAAACCTTTGCCTAGCTAATGTAAAATTTCTGTTAAATTATGTCATTGATAAGAGTGTTTTCAGCGTGTCTCATTGGCCATTGAAGAGGGAGTTAATGTTATTACTTGTTTCTTTTATAGGGCTATAATTAATGTCATTCTTATACAGTACATCTTTAGAATTTAGGCTTTTTTCTAGTTTAATATAAAATTATGTGGAGCTATGTTGTCTGTTGTCTTTTTTCTTTTTCCAGTTTTTTTTGGGAAGTTGGCTTGCATTAATATTTTGACTTTTGGGAAAAATAAAAGATTGGACACCAAGATGGTAGTTCTCTTTCTATTGTAGTTTAGATTATACCGACCTTCTGTTCTCTTCATGCCAACCTGAAATTTTAATTTAAAGATTTTGTGGGATTTCACTCTCTGTTGTAGGCTATGTAATGCATGAAATCCACTGCTATGTCCTAGCTGTTGATTTGTGATCCTTGACATTATTAACATTGATTTCTGTCACTCTTGTATGAAATTTATTTATTATAAATTTATAATCCTTTATACTTTTGTATTGACTACTTTTCTTTGAATTTGACAGACGGTTCCTTTGTTCAATATATCTTTGAGTGGAATAACATTTAGTTTGCATGGAAGAACTGAGTATCTGAATTGCACTGTCGGTTTCTCCTTGGCTGCCAGGTCATATAATGATAAGTATGAAGCCTGGGAGCCTCTTGTTGAGCCAGTAGTTGGATTCTTAAGGTAAATTACTCCAAGTTTCCAAATTATAGAATTCTCATGCTACATGTTGCCTTGGGCAAAATCTTTAAGTGCATGATTGGGAGTTTAGGTTTTCACGAACAGGGGTTTGCTTTGTTTGATTAAAATGAGAATTGTGAGTTAAAAAGGGTCTTGATTCAGTCCATCCACTTTGTAGCAGTTCTTAATGATTAAGACCAGGGAGTATTGGAGCAGTAAGGATGGGAAAGTTATTTAAAATTGTTCTCTAGAGTAGTAAGTCTAAGAGAAAATAGGGTTTTAATTGTATATTCGTTGAGTCAATCACAGAGATATATATATAGAAGGTCCTAGCTATATTTTAGGTGTTGAAAACGTGTAATTATATTTTGTATTTATGTAATTTCCTTGTATAGGCTAGTCAAATCATAACAGTAATCTTTATATTTATTGCCATAGTTCTATATAATCAGCTCTCCGTCGCGTAGTTGAGACACGCAGTTTCACAATCTTTATGCTTCTGTTTTTCTCTCTTTTTACATGGTATCTAGAGCCTAAACAGAGTCAATCCTAGAACCGCGCACACCCGGTGGGTCCACTGCTCTTTGGTGAATTTTTTTTTCCCGCCCAACCGTGTTTCCATTCCGATTTGCCGGCCCTTCTTCCTTGCCGTGACGTCTTTTTGGCCTCTTTTCTCCCTTTTCTGCCGCTGTCCCTGCCGTCCGCAGCCGTTTGCCATCCCCTTTTCGGCCGGTAATCACACCACCGGCATTGTCTCCCTCTGATCGGCCCAACCCCAGAAGCCCGGCCCCAACGCCCTAGGGATGCGCCCCCACGCACCGCCCACAGCTGCTGCCAAACAACCATCGCGCGACCCATTTGCTGGGGCGTCACAGCGTGTCTGGCCGCCTCTCCATCCGCCTCTCCGGCCGCCGCTCCTCTTGCCTGACTCGTCTTCGCCTCCTCTACACCGATCTGCCATCAGATCTTCCATCAGACATCCCTGTCCCCTTGTTTCCTTGCTGTCCCCTTGTTTCCTTGCGTTAGGACTTTCAGGTACCTTGTGGTTTCAATTTTTGCACTTTGTATTCTGACCCATGGCTAGTTCTACCTCCATAGATGGCTCTAAAGATAAGCCAAAGGTTAAGCCTCCTGTTTTCACGAGTTACCTCAATGTTCCTCTCTTTGCTGATAAATTAGATGATAGCAACTATGATACATGGGCTTCAGACGTCAAGTTGTGGCTTAAGGGTGAAGGATATGAAGACCACATCACCACAGAACTTGCCTCTGTGCTTGCAGAAGATCAACCTAGATGGAATAATATTGATAAACAGTTGTGTCATCAAGTCCACCATTCACTAGTCCCTCAAGCAAATCTTCTGTGCTCAGACAACTTGTGCCTTTGTTTAGGAGCAGGCTAAGGTTCTTTACACTAATGATACTCAGCGACTATATGGGGTTTGTCACAATCTCATGAGTGTTATTGCTCCTCGGCAATTTGATGGACCTATGTCTGTTTACTTGGGAAAGGTTCATGGTGCTCTCCATGATTTCAATGAGTTGCTACCCCCTGCTGCTACGCTAGCGTAAGAACTCGAGCAACGCAGCACCTTCTTCATGCTCATGACCTTGTATGGTTTGCCTCCGGAATATTCTGCCAACCGTGATCAGATTTTGGGTTCGCCTACTATCCCTACTCTGTCTTCTGCTTGGTCTACTTTGCTACGGGTCCCGGCTAAGCACACCTCTGATTCTGTCCTGGCCTCGACTCCGGTTGATACTTCTGCCCTCGTCTCCTAAAGTGCCAATCGTGGTCATTCTCGCATTGGCACCTCGGGTAGGCCTTCGTCTGAAGTGTACATTCTGTAACAAGTTGGGTCATACAGAGGATAGATGTTGGACCAAACATGACCATCCTCCACGGGATGCCAATGTTGCCCAGGCTGCTGTACCTGATTTACTTGAGCCTTTTGCACCACCGACCTCATCTCCGGCTGCCTATGCAGACTTTCTGAAATGGTTTGAGCAACAACAAACTTCTACCTCTACTGCATTTATTGAGCACACTGGTAATGCATTTGCTTGTCTCTCTCAATCACCACCCTTAGGTCCTTGGGTCCTTGACTCTGATGCATCTGACTATATCTTTGGTAATAAGCATCTTTTCTCCATACTTTCTAACTCTGGCTATTTACCTATGATTACTTTAGCGAATGGTTCCCAAACACAGCCCCAAGGGATTGGATCTGTCCATCCCCTCCCTTCTCTATCTGTTGATTCCGTTCTTTATGTCCCTAGATATCCTTTTAATTTACTGTCAATTAGTCGTTTGACACGTTCTTTAGATTGTCGCATTAGTTTCACTAAAGACTCTGTCATTTCGCAGGATCGGAGTTTGGGATGGATGATTGGCGCCAGATGTGAGTCTAATGGCCTTTACTAGCTCTCTGCCACCTCTTGTGTGTGCTTTGTTACGGATTCCCTTCTCACCATCCATGCTTAGTTGGGTCATCCTAGCCTTGTCAAACTATAGTAAATGGTGCCAAACTTTTCTAAGTTATCTAGTTTATCCTATGAGTCGTGTCAACTTGGGAAACACACCCGTAGTCCGTTTCTCGATAGAATGTGTCATTGAGCTGCGTCTCCTTTTGCTTTAGTGCATTCTGATATTTAAGGTCCTAGTCGTGTTGAGTCTACTTTTGGGTCCAAATACTTTGTTACTTTCATTGATTACTATTTTCGGTGTACTTGGTTATTTTTAATGAAAATAAGATCAAAGTTGTTTTCAATTTTTCAGACCTTTTATCATGAAATAAAAACTCAGTTTGGTGTTCCAATTCGTATTTTTTGTAGTGACAATGCCTGTGAATTTTTATCTCAGAATTTTCAAACTTTTATGGCATCTAACGACATTCTTCACCAAACATCTTGTGCCTATACCCCTCAACAAAATGGGGTTGCTGAGCGCAAAAATAGACATCTTACTGAAACAACTTGGACCATTTTGCATCATGGTCGTGTTCCCTTCCATTTTTGGGGTGATGCGGTTCTTACTGTCTGCTATTTGATTAATCATATGCCCTCTTCTGTGCTTGACAATCAGGTGCCCCATTCTGTTTTTTTCCCTCACTAACCCCTCCATTCTCTTCTGCCTCGTGTCTTTGGGTCAACATGTTTTGTCCATAATGTCACTCTAGGTCTTGACAAATTGTCCGCTCGCTCCATCAAATGTGTTTTTCTCTGTTACCTTCGGTCTGGAAAGGGTTATCAGTGTTTTTCACACACTCTTAAGCGTTATCTAGTCTTTGTCGATGTCACATTCTTCGAGTCTGTTCCTTTCTTTAAGTTTCCTGACTTGCCACTTACACCCATTACTGAGGTCCTCCCTATTTTTCCTCCTCTTGTCCCAGTTGACCGTGCTCCACCACCACCTTCCCCTGTTGATGCCCTGGTCCCTACTACTCGCTCCATTCAGGTCTATCATCGCCGGCCACAGCCACAGCCACTACCTCTGCTGCCACCACCATCAGAGGTTGTAGAGGTTACTGAGGCCCCTGTGGACTCTCCTCCAGCACCAATTCCTTTACCAGCTCCGGCACTGCCTCCCGCGCCAGACCTTCCCATTGCACTTCGAAAAGGTATACTATCCACTCGTAACCCTTCTCCTCACTATGTTACTCTAAGTTACCATCGCTTTTCTTCATTGGATTATGCTTGTCTTTCCACCTTGTCTTCTGTGTTTATTCCTAAATCTCTAGCTAAAGCTTTATCCCATCCTGGGTGGCGACAAGCAATGATTGATGAAATGTGTGCACTTCAGAGCAGTGGTACTTGGGAGCTTGTTTCTCTTCCTCCTGGGAAGTCTGTTATAGGTTGCCGGTGGATTTATATGGTCAAGGTTGGCCCTGATGGCACTCTTGATCGCCTAAAGGCTCGTCTGGTAGCAAAAGAGTATACCCAGATATTTGGTTTGGATTATGGGGACATTTTTTCACCATTGGCGAAGATGGCTTCTGTTTAGCTTTTTCTGTCTATGGCCGTTATTCGCCACTGGCCCCTTCATCAGTTAGACATTAAGAATGCTTTTCTCCATGGTGATCTGGAAGAAGAAGTCTACATGGAGCAACCTCCAGGGTTTGTTACTCAGGGGGAGTCTTCTGGCCTCGTTTGTCGTCTACACAAGTCCTTGTATGGTCTCAAACAATCTCCTCGAGCTTGGTTTGGTTGATTCAGTACTGTTGTGCAGCTGTTTGGTATTACTCGCAATGAGGCTGACCACTCTGTCTTCTATCGCCATACAATTCGAGCTGTATCTATTTGATTGTGTATGTGGACGGCATTGTCATCACAAGCAGCGATCACCAAGGTATAACTCAGATAAAACAATGCCTCTATCATCACTTTCAGACCAAAGATCTAGGCAAACTTCGTTATTTCTTAGGAATTGAAAAGGCACAATCCAGGGATGGCATAGTAATCTCACAAAGGAAGTATGTTACGGACATTCTTGAGGAAACAAGACTATTGAATGCAAAGCAAGTTGAGACTCCTATGGATCCCAATGTTAGACTTTTACTGGATTAGGGGAAGCCACTTTTAGACCCAGGAAGATATTGACGATTGGTTGGGAAACTTAACTATCTTACTGTTACCTGTCCAGATATCTCCTTTGTGGTGAGTGTAGTAAGCCAATTTCTAAACTCACCTTGTGAAGGACATTGGGATGCAGTGATTCGTATTCTCAGATATATAAAGGGAGCTCTATGAAAAAGCGTTGTCTATGAAGACAAAGGACACACTCGGATTGTTGGATACTCAGATGTTGATTGGGCAGGTTCTCCTACTGATAGGAGATCCACTTCTAGTTATTGTGTATTTATTAGGGGTAATCTGATATCCTGAAAGAGTAAGAAACAAAATGTGGTTGCAAGATTAAGTGCCGAAGCAGAATATTGAGCCATGGCCTCAGCTACTTGCGAGCTCATTTGGTTAAAACAACTTCTTAAAGAGCTTCAGTTTGGAAATGTTATGCAAATGACTCTTATTTGTGATAACCAAGCTGCATTACATATCGCTTCTAATTCAGTGTTTCATGAGAGGACCAAACACATTGAGATAGTCTGTCACTTTATTAGAGAGAAGATCTTGTCTGGAGACATCACCACTAGCTTTGTCAATTCAAATGATCAACTGGCAGATGTTTTCACTATCACTAAGTCTTTGAGAGGTCCTCGAGTAAACTATATTTGTAACAAGCTTGGTGCATACGACTTATATGCTCCAACTTGAGGGGGAGTGTTGAAAACGTGTAAATATATTTTGTTTTTATGTAGTTTCCTTGTCTAGGCTAATCAAATCATAACAGTAATCTTTGTATTTATTTGTATTTATTGCCATAGTTCTATATAATCAGCTCTTCGTTGTGTAGTTGAGACATGCAGTTTCACAATCTTTATGCTTCTGTTTTTTCTCTTTTAACATTAGGAAACGTCATAAATATCCTAGCACTAATTCAGGAAACAGAATATCTCCTAATCCTAGGCTATAATTCCTTGATTTGGGAGATTACATTTATTACATCCTAATTACACCAAATATATATATTCCTAAAATAACACTCCTAAGAATCAGCATACAAATCCACACGGATTCCCACACTCCCCCTCAAGTTGGTGAATAGGTATTCTCTATTCCCAGCTTGGATACGATTCTCTCAAATGTGGAGCTGCTTAATCCTTTGGTAGAATATCTGCAAGTTGGCCTTGAGTGGGGCACATATGGAGTGCATATCAAGCCATTGCCAAGCTTCTCCTTGATGAAATGCATATCCACTTCGATGTGCTTAGTTTGATCATGTTGAACCGGGTTATGTGCTATACTGATTGCTGATTTATTGTCACAGTAGAGCCTCATAGGTTCTTCCCACTTAATCTTCAAATCTTCTAGAATGATTTTAAGCCAAAGTAATTCACATACACCTTGTGCCATAGCACGAAATTTTGCTTCAGCACTAGAACGTGCCACTACACTCTTGTTTTTTACTTTTCCAAGTCACACGATTTCCTCCAAGGAAAATGCAATACTCGGTAGTTGATCTCCTGTCAACAATTGATCTTGCGTAGTCAGCATCAGTGTAGGCTTCGAGTGTCATGCTCCCATTCCTTTTGAACAAAATTCCTCTTCCTGGAGTTCCCTTGAGATATTGCAGGATTCTATGAGCAGCTTGTAAATGAACTTCTCTTGGACTGTGCATAAATTGATTGATCAAGCTTACCCGATAGGCAATATCCGGTTTGGTTTGGGACAAGCAGATGAGTCTGCCTACCGGATGTTGATACATCTCCTTATCTGCTGTACCATCTTCTTCTGCGTTTCCTAGTTCCAGGCTCAGGTCCACAGGGGTACTTACAAGTTTATAAGTTGTCTTACCTGTTTCCTTGAGCAAATCAGTGATATACTTCTGCTGGGATATGAAAATCCTTTTCTTGGAGTGTGCCACTTCAATCCCCAAAAAATATTTCAATTTTCCAAGGGTTTTGATCTCAAACTCCTTGGCCAAGCGCTGACTCAAAACTTGTTCTCTCCTATCATCTCTTGTCAATATAATGTCATCCACATACACTAACAGCACTGTTACACCCCCTGACTCAGAGTGTTTGATGAACAATGTATGATCCCCTTGACTTTGCTTGTATCCCAAGGCTATCATAACTCTAGTGAACCTTCCAAACCAGGCCCGAGGTGATTGTTTCAGCCCGTACAAGGCCTTTTTTAACTTACATATTGTATTGGCAGTCACCTTCCTCCCATATCCTGGTGGTATTTCCATATAAATTTCCTCCTCGAGTTCCCTATGCAAGAAAGCATTCTTCACATCGAATTGTTGTAATTCCTAACCATGGTTGGCAACAAGAGATAGGATCACTCTGATTGTATTCATTTTAGCAACCGGAGCAAAAGTGTCTGAATAATCAATCCCATAGGTTTGTGTGAACCCTTTGGCAACTAGCCTTGCTTTGTTCCTCTCAATTGACCCATCAGCTCTGTATTTTACCGTATATACCCACTTACATCCAACTGGCCGTTTTCCTGCTGGTAAAGGAACCATCTCCTAGGTTTTATTCTTCTCTAGTGCTTCTATCTCTACATCCATGGTTTGCTTCTATTTTTCGTTGGACAATGCCTCAGATAAGGTAGTAGGTATGGAGGTAGTGTTTAGGTTTACAAGGAAGGTTTTATGGGTTGGTGAGAAGTTTTTAAATGAAAGGTAATTTGAGAGAGGGTATAATGGCCGTTTGGTGTTTTTTTCTGGTTTCTTTTCTAATGGCAATTGGGAGGTCCAAGTCATCTTCAGCAGGTTGAGTTTCGGTTTCATCTTGTAAGGTGGGCAAATCAATTTCATCCTGTAAGGCATGTAAATAAGAAATTGTTACCTCATGAGAAGGAGTTGAGTCAGATTCTTGAACCTTTATAGATTCTGGAATGGCCTTGGATCTCCTTGTGTACACAAAATTTTTGCCAAATCTCGTATCACTGTGAGTGGCCTTATTGGATCCGGGTTCAACTTTAATGAGGGATAGAGATGATTGAGGTTCAGGGTGGTGGTGGTGAGCTGATTCAGTTTCGGCTGATAGGTTAGGGAGGGTAGGAAAATCGGGTAACCCAAGATTTAAGTCCTTATCTTCCCCAAGAGTCTCCCCCTGAAGATAAGGTGGAGTGAAGTAGGCCTCTTGCTCATTGAAGGTGACATCCCGTGACATGAAGAACTTTCGGAATGGAGGGTGATAACACTTATATCCTTTTTGAGTGGAAGAGTACCCAACAAAAACACACCGTATGGCGCGAGGATCAAGTTTCCCCTAGTCTGGACTATGGATATGAACAAAGGAGACACACCCAAAGATTCGAGGTTTAAGATTGTTGGTAGTGGAGAGACTCAGGTAAAAGGAAGAAAGGACATCCATAGGACTTTTGAACTCCAAGACCCTAGAGGGTAATCTATTAATAAGGTGTGTTGCTGTAAGAACAGCCTCCCCCCACAAGTTTTTTGGAACATTTTTCTGAAGCAACAGTGCTCGGGTTTGGGTTAGAAGGTGTTTCTGAGACATTTAATCCAAAAGACAATGGAAGCTTACCTGAATATGCCAAAGTACAAGTACCTGCTGGTTTTTCCAGGCTACTAAGGAAGGCTCGCATCCTGTCTATCTCGTCCTGGTTGAGACTGGTGGATTTAGACTTGTGTTCTTCATTCTGTTAAGTAACAATAGCATGTGCATATCCACCTTTTCGTGAAGGTCCGCCCTTCTATCACCATTCACGATTAGGAGGTTTTCCATGTGGTTTCCAACACTTCTCCCAAGTGTTGCGTGCCTTGTTGCAGTTGGTACACCATTGTCCATCACTCTTCTTTTCCACATTTGTTGGCCTTTGCTTGATCTGTTCAGCCACCATGGCTGAACTTTCTGCAATTGTGGTATCCATCATTAAGCTTCTTCTGCTTTGTTCACTTCGTACTCACTTCGTACCATAGCCACCACTTCATTAAAACATGGAACTTTCCGCTTCCCAAGAATCTGAATTCTAATCTTATCAAACTCCGGGTTTAGGCCCACAAGGAAGTCATAAACTCTGTCTTGCTCGATAAACTCCTTGAGAACCGCTGCATCACCAGGACATTTGGTCTTAATCACCTTATAATCCAATTCCATCCATAGAGACTTCAGCCGATTGACATATTTTGTAACAATTTTATTCCCTTGTTTTGCCGCTAGTGTTTTCACCTTTACATCATATACTTGAGCAGCATCTCTAGCCTTGGAGTAGGTTTGCTCCACAGCATCCCAAATTTCCTTGGTAGTGTTGAGAAACATGCAAGTGTCACTGATTTATGGAATCATTGAGTTCCAAAGCCAGGCCATGATCCTGGAATCCTCTTCATCCCATGCTGCAAACTTTGTCGGGTCCAGCACCCGTTAAATGACTTAATTTCCCTCTTCCTTTTTGCACCGGACAAGTTGAGACCACTTTAGGTAGTTCTTCCCATTCAGCCTATATGCAGAATGAATATTCTGCAGTTCTCCAGGTTGCTAGAGCCTCTACTGTCTCCTTTACGTCGACCTCTTCATTCAACATCTTCAGAGAACGGAATCTGAAGCTCCACATGTGGGTGTAAATGGCAGAGGAAAAATCGGCATTGAAGGCCGATCCGTGAAAGAAAAGAACGTTGGCAATGCAGGCCAACTGATTTCGGATGAAGGAGAACCGTTGGCAATGAAGGCCAACCGGTTTAGAAGAGTGTATTTCAGCGGAAACCAGGAGCAGTCCCTGATTGGAACTGCTCTGATACCATTTAAGAGAAAATAGGGTTTTAATTGTATATTCATTGGGTCAATCACAAAGATATATATACAGGAGGTCCTAGCTATATTTTAGGAAACGTCTTAAACATCCTAGCACAAATTCAGGAAACAAAATATCTCCTAATCCTAGGCTGTAATTCCTTGATTTAGGAGATTACATTTATTACATCCTAATTACACCAAATATATACATTCCTAAAATAACACTCCTAAGAATCAGCATACAAATCCACACGAATTCCCATGGTAAGGTTGGTGAAAGAGTTCATAGCTACTGAGAAATAGAGGGAAAGAGAAAGAAAATGAAGGAAAATGTTCAGAAAGAGAGAAAACTGAAAATGTAGCTATCATTAACAAAAAAGGTGAGATCTGGAACTGATCTCAATTGTTTTAAACAAGAGCCTAGATTATTCTAGAGTATCTAGAAGCTAAGCCTAGAAGCTAAATCTTAACTAAAGTTACAGCTGTAACAGTAAACAGAATAACAGAATTATAACTGTCACAACAGTAAAGCTATATAATATACTCTAATAGTTGGAATTGGGCATGGTCAAGGATGAAGAGATGTTGGACTTTATTGTACAAATTTATTTCTTTATTGTACAAATTTATTTCCTATAATTTAGCTCTATTTTAGGCAAGTCATTATTGTCAACAGTCTATATAATGTAGATCATACCTGTACAATTGTAATTAAGCAATAATATTCAAAAATATTCTTTCACGTTGGTATCAGAGATCTCGATCTGGGAGCCTCTGTTCTTTCCACTGCAATCAGCCTTCATTGCTGATCGGACCAGCCTTCATTGCTGGGGTTAGAGTCTACCTTCATCGCTAAGATTTTAGCAGCCTTCATTGCTGCCTTCAATCAGAACCCAAACAGACACTGTTCTAGCCAAACACCAAACAGACCTTGTTCCACCATCAAACAGTTCCTCCGCTGCGGCATCGTCATCGCCGTCGTCTTCGTCCAACTCACGACGTCTCCTCACAGCCTTCGTCCACCGAACACGAGCATCACCACTGCGGCATTGTCAACGCCGTTGTCATAGTCCAACTCGCGGCGTCTCCTCACAGCCTTCGTCCACCGTCCGCGACATATTCGCGAACTTCACCCAACAGATCCGTGACAGCACCAGATCTGGTTGTCTTTCTCATCTCAGATCCGTTCTTAGCCTCTCAACGTGTTAAAAGAAAAAACAAAAACAAGTTGTGCTTGCGGTTCAAGAGCATGTAGTAAAGTCAGGCAAATATGACCTTTTTTGGATCCTATGCCTCCGGGTGAAGCCTCAAATGTGGGTGATAAAGTTCCAGCCCTTAGTAAAATTAAGCTGGAACGCTTGCGGATTCTCATTGACACTCCCAGTAAGCCTTCTGGCTCCTGTTCTCTGACTATGAATGGTAAGAATTTTTGTTTTCAATCCTTTAATATTTCTGGTACTGAGAATTTATGGATTATGGACTTTGGTGCAACTGATCATATGATCTTTTATTCACCACCTCTGTTATCTTATCAACTTTCTTCTAGTAAGCATCATGTAACCGTAGCTGATGGCTCTCACACCTCAGTTGCGGGTTCTGGTACTATTAAACTTCAGCCCTCTATACACTTAAACAATGTGCTTCATGTTCCAAAGCTTTCCAACAATCTTATTTCCATTCATAAGCTTACTAAAGACAATAATTGTGACGTAACATTTTTTTATTCTCATTTTGTCTTGCTAGGATCTTGCCACAGAGAGGACGATTGGAGTTGCTAAGGAACAGGGAGGGTTGTACTATCTCCTTAATATGCCAAATAATGGTGGTCTTGATTAGAGGTTGCCACTTTCCTGTCATCTGTCCAGTTCTGGGTCTCTTACTTCTCAAATTTGGCTACAACACAAATGTCTAGGACATCCTCCTTTTTCTTTGCTTAAGTCTATATTTCCGTCTTTATTTTTAAAAGAATCTATTAAGTCTTTTCATTGTGATGTTTGTGAGTCTGTCAAACACCATTGTGTCACTTTTTCACCTACTTCTAATAATAAGTTGAGCCTTTTGCACTTATCCACTTTGATGTTTGGGTCCTGCATCTATTTCTAACATTTCTGGCACTAAATGGTTTGTTTCTTTCATTGATGATTGTACTCGAGTAACTTGACTTTTTTTAATGAAAGATAAATTAGATGTGTTTCAGTTGTTTGTTCAGTTTTATCGCATGGTTCAGACCCAATTTGGAAAGTCCATTAAGAATTTGCGTTCTAATAATGGTATGGAGAATGTCAACCAAAATTTCTCTACATTTATTAAAGTGCATGGTATTGTGTATGAACTCACATATGTTGATACTCCTCAACAAAATGGTGTTGTAGAAAGAAAAAATCGTCATTTACTTGAAATTACTAGAGCTTTACTATTCCAAATGTCTGTTCTTAGCTCATACTGGGGGGAAGCTGTTTTAACTGTTACATATTTAATCAATCGATTACCATCTCGTGTCCTGGGTAGTGTAAGTCCAGTCCAACTTATGACCTCTCACTTTCCATCAGTTCCTATTATGTAGAGTTTACAGTCGCGTGTCTTTGGTTGTGTGGCTTTTGTCCATTTATATCGCCAACATCGCAGCAAACTTGATCCCTGTGCTGTCAAATGTGTTTTTCTGGGTTATGCTCCTGACAAGAAGGGGTACAAATGTTATCACCCTTCAAGTCACCGTTTTTTCGTCTCCATAGATGCCACTTTTCGTGAAAATGAGTCCTTCTTTACTCTTACTCAATTTCAGGGGAAGAACACTCAGGAAGTTGAGGCCGAGTCCTTCTCTCCTGCGTCCTTTGAGTCTTTCTCTTCTAGGTCCATCCTTCCTTTACCATCTGACTCTACACAGGAATTGGCATCTTCTTCTGGAACCCCACCTAAACTAGCTAACGTCAAGGCCAAGGCTAACACTCAAAAATTAGTGTATCAGAGGAGAGGGAAACTCGAACTGGCCCAACAACAACTTCAGGTGTCTAAACCAACGGTAAGTACTAAAGATACAAGTTCTCTTGTCTCTGAACTTCTTGTTTTTGAACCTAACCCAGATAATACTGTTTCTGAACCTGATAACATGTCTTTAAATAATTGTGAACCTGACCTAGATGACTTACCTATTGCATTAAGGAAAGGGAAAAGGTATTGTCCTAATTCCAAGTACTCTATTTCTTAATTTGTCTCTTCTAGACATCTTTCCCTATAGCATTAGAGTTTCATTTCAGCCATAGATTCTATTAGTACAAGAAGCATTGAAGGATAAGAATTAGATTCAAGCAATGAATGAGGAGATGAGTGTAATGAAAAATAATGGAACATGGGAGATTGTTGAGAGACCAGGTGACAAAAGGCCAGTAGAGTGCAGATAGATTTATACTTTGAAATATCGGCCTGATGGTACACTAGACCGGTATAAAGTAAGGTTGGTGGCAAAAGGATACACTCAGACTTATGGAATTGACTATGAGGAGACATTTGCTCCAGTAGCCAAGATGAACACTGTAAGAATCTTACTCTCCCTTGCTGCCCACTTTGAGTGGAAATTACACCAGTTTGATGTTAAAAATGTCTTTCTTCATGACGACTTAGAGGAGGAACTTTATATTGAAATTCTCCCTGGATATAACTCCACTAGTGGAAGGAACAAAGTGTGCAGGTTAAAGAAGGCTTTATACGAGTTGAAACAGTCTCCTCATGCTTGGTTTGGAAGATTCACAAAAACAATGGTGTCCCTGGGATATAGACAAAATCAAGGTGATTATACTCTCATTTTTAAACATTCACAAGAAGGTAAACTCACAGTCTTGCTTGTGTATGTTGATTACATCATTATATCAGGAGATGATCTAGTTGAGAAACAACTCCTAAAGAAGAAATTAACAGTTGAGATTGAAATGAAAGATCTTGGAAAGCTAAAGTACTTACTTGGAATTGAAGTTGCTTACTCCAAGCAAGGTATCTTCATTTCTCAAAGGAAGTAGTCTTAGATCTTCTCAAAGAGATCAAAAAGCTTGGGTGTAAAGCTACTGGTGTACTCATTGAACAAAATCACAAAATGGGAAGTGATGAAAAGAGCCCTAAGGTGGATAGAGCTCATACTAGAGACTAGTAGGAAAACTGATATACCTGACACATACCAGACCAAATATAGTGTATGTTGTCAGTATTGTTAGCCAATTCATGCATGATCCGCGGGAGAGACACAAGCAGGCTGTGGATCGAATTCTATAGTATCTTAAAACCACGCCTGGAAGAGGATTACTATTTAAAAAGGAGGGAAACTTATCAATGGAAGTGTGCACTGATGTTGACTATGCAGGTTCAGTTATTGACAGGAGGTCAACATCAGGTTATTATATGTTTCTCAGTGGAAATCTAGTAACATGGAGAAGTAAGAAACATAATGTAGTGCTTGGTCAAGTGCAGAAGCTGAATTTCGAGCTATGGCACAACGAGTTTGTGAGTTACTATGGATGAAGATCATATTAGATGACCTGAAACTGAAATGTGAAGCGCCTATAAAACTGTTTTGTGATAACAAATCAGCCATTAGCATTGCGCATAATCCGGTTCAACATGGCAAGACAAAATACATTGAGATAGACCGACACTTTATCAAGGAGAAATTGGATAGTGAGTTCATAACCACAACATACATTTTTTCAGGATATCAGTTGGTAGATGTATTAACTAAGGGACTACCCACAGAGTACTTTCAGGATCTTACTGGCAAGCTGGGAATGATAGATATCCATTTACCAGCTTGAGGCGGAGTGTTGGACTTTGTTGTACAAATTTATTTCTTTAGTGTATAGATTTATTTCCTATAATTTAGCTCTATTTTAAGAAAGTCATTATTGTCACAAGTTTATAAAATATAGATCATACCTATACAATTTTAATTAAGCAATAATATTCAGAAATATTCTTTAGAGACATTACTGGAAAGACTCAGGAAATTTCATGACAATTAATCATGCTCAGCCAGGCCAAAACTTCTCCAAATTCATCAAGAACAGCATTTTGGAAGCTTCAAACAGCTAGAATAACCTCAAATTTGAATTTAGGAGACCTTAGAACCTTACTAAAAATTCTCTGGAATGCAAAACTGAATCAGGCTTTGAAAAGAATCAAATTACCTCGAAGATGGCTCGAAACAACTTGAATCAGATCGATCAATATGTTGTGGCTGGAATAGAACACAACAATGACGCTAGTAGAGCTAAATTGTAGCCAAATACAGCAACTAATGCAGAAATAGAGCCAAACAGTAACCGGAATATACTATTTGTGTTTTATGGTAGCTGGTGGTGACTAGGGTTTTAATCTTATCTAGCTCTTGATACCAGATTAGACTGGCTTAATGTTTCTGATTTGGAGGATATCTTATCCTCCCCTAGTTGTAGTTTTTGTCTTCTCCATCTATCAAAATTCCTTTTTCAATAAAAATTTTAATGCTTGAAAATGGGAGAAGAAAACGAATGGGGCTTTCTATCAGTAATTTTGATTGGAGGCTTTACCTCTTTCTGATTTCCTGTTTGATGTCAATGCAAATAATCTGTGTAATTTATTATTTTATTTATTCCTATTTGAATACAATTTTTTTATTTTAGTTTCAGTTTCTCTTCTTTGCCTAACTACAGCTGCCTGTAGGTACCAATATGACCTCAATGCCCCGGGTGCAGCCTCTCAATTACGTTTAACATCAACTCAAGATTTGAATTTAAATGTTTCAGTTTCTAATGCTAATATGATAATTCAAGCTTATGCAAGCTGGAACAACCTTAGCCATGCTCATGAATGTTATAAAAATAGAGTAAATTTCCTTTAACACCTCTCATTTCCGCTGTATTTTACTTTCTCCATTTTACACTTGTTCTTTGTTTTACCTATGTGTTAACATGGTTACCTGTTTCCTTTTTTTTTGTTGGGGGGGGGGGGGTGTTGGTGATATCTAATAGGATGCATTTTCTCCAACTTATGGTGGAAACTCTATCATTGACACACTCCACAGGAGAAATTATTATATAATCCCACAAAACAAACTTGGTCAGGATATTTTTATCCGTGCTACTGAAGCTAGGGGTCTCCAAAATATAATTAGGATGCCATCTGGGGATATGAAGGCGGTGAAAGTTCCTGTGTCGAAAAATATGCTAGATTCTCATTTGAAGGGTAAACTTTGTAGAAAGATTAGAACGATGGTGACAATCATCATAGCTGAAGCACAGGTATGGTTTTGGTTCTTTTTCTAGCATATGATTTATATTTGATCTTGGCATTTAGCAGTCCCAGTGTTCAGGTTTATTAATCTTCAGTGCTTCCATGCTTGTTATTCAAATTGCCTACAAATTTTTCATATTTCTAATGCAGTTCCCCAGAGTTGAAGGTTCAGATTCCCAGCAATATACAGTGGCTGTCCGCCTCTCTCCTAACCAGAGCCTCCTTACTGATGCATTGGTTCATCAACAGAGTGCACGCACATGTGGAAAAAGAGCACATCCTTTATTGCCTTCGGATCTTGAGTTAGTCAAGTGGAATGAAATGTTTTTCTTCAAAGTTGATTCCCTGGTACTTGATAATTATCTTTACTTGCTTTTATTTATTCTTTCTCAATGTCAGTTGTGTTGGAAATTGCTACTGATTTATTTTTGTATTTCCTAGTGGCCAAATTCATTTGGAATAGATTATTTTTTATATTTTGGAGTCCCGAGTGTGTACTCAGAATTTGGATCTGTTTGTTAAGTTTTAGAGATTATGGCTTGAGTAAGACCGGCAAAGCTTTGTGGCTGTGTTCTTGATATGCTCTGATTTGGTGCATTTGGTTGGAGCATAATGCTTAGATTTTCAAGAAGTCTATGGCCCTAGATCGGACTGGGTTAACTTCGTCACTATGCTTTTGGAGCATAATGAGATATGTTATCACTATGTGCTTTAAGGCATAGGGTTATCTTTATGGCTTCGCTATGCTGTTCAGTCATGGCTTTCTTTAATAAACATGCAGGGGGATTTGAGACCTTTGTTGTACTTATTTGATTATTTTTGTTCAGTAGCAAAACTTCTTTTATATAAAAATGAATTATGAATTGTTATGAGAAATAAACACACTTTTTTTTAATATCCTTTATGGTGCAATGCTTAATGGGTAATTGGTTCCATTATATATTCCATGGGGCATTCTATGTTACCCCTAAGGGGTTTTGATACCCCCAAGTGATGTGACATAAAGTATGGTTAATTCATTTGGATAAGTGCTTAATTGCATCACGCTAAATGGTTGATGAGTTTGTTGTTAATTCAGTTTGACAATTGGTTAATAATGTATGTTACCCTCCCTCTTAGAGGTGGGGTAGTGCGACGCATATTCCATCCTCTAAGGACTTAAAGGAGGGAAGAATGCCTACTGGCTGAAATCATAATGGCACGGGTAAACTGGTGTGTAATATACTTACTCTAATATATTCCTTGGAGTATAATCTTTCTGATTTTTGTTATCAACTAAAATTTAATCATGAAGTTTTTCCCAATTAATATTTTTGATTTTGTTTTTATTTCAACAGGATGTTTATTATTTATTTAATCTAACTTTATTTGCTTCATTTACTATCCAACCAAATTGGAGTTTTTCAATTATGTGTTGAGTAAGATAGGGCTATGTTCAGTGTTAAAAATTTATATTTTGAACCTTCGTTGCAAAATAAGACTTCTGATATAATCTTTTTCAAACTTAATGTGATATAGTTCATGGAGCATTTTATGTTGTAGTAAGAGGATCTTAGAGAGAACCCTTTTTATTGTGAACGTGCAAGAGTCTAGCACTATGTGTCGGTGTTATTTATAACAGGAAACAAGCTATGTACAAATGAATGAACAGCTATTATCTGAATACATGCCATTACATTTTCTTTAGAATAGGATTCTGTATTTGACATCTTGTTAGGCCCACAGGTGCAATAAGGACAGGATGGGAAATATTGAAAATCTTTATGTTAATGGGCTGCAACATTTATATGGCAGTTAGTGGAAGAGTAGAGGTCATGAGATAATCAATATGTTAATGGGCTGTGGCATTTGTGTGGCAGCTAGTGGGAGGGAAGAGAATAAAGAGGGGCAGCACTTAGCATTTACGTAAGGGGGTTATGACAAATGAATAGACAGTTAGTGGAGAGAATAAATAGGGAAGTGGAGGAGGAGAGAAGGTGTCCAGTCATTTTGAGTAAGGAATTAGAGCCCTTGGGCAGGGAGGTTAGCAGACCCTCAAAGATCTGCAGGTGTTCTATGAATATCTCTATATTTTCCGTTTCTGTTCTCTTCTTCCTTAGTTGTAAAGATTTTCTCTTAAACTGATATCCACTGATATCAGTATTAGTGACCATACACAAAGAATTATTCAATAAAATTACTGTTATATTTTTGGGTTCCTATTAATTGGTATCAGAGCCTTCCACCTTGCCTCTTAGTTGCAAACGATCAGCGTGGGTGGTGACACCGGCATTGTAGTGTTTGCCCGGGACTAGTCTGAGGGCTAGTGCACAGCCAGCCCGTGTGGATGCCAAGACCGTGGAGTGTGCTGGAATGTTAGGATCCAATTGCAAGGTATGGGACTCGAGTCCCACATTGGAAGTATGAGATTCCGGTGTGGGGTTTATATGACCTTGGGCTCTCCAACCACAATGGCTAGCTTTTGTGGTATGGTTCTCCTAAGGATCGTATCACATCTCTTTGATAGCCAGCTTTTGAGTTGAATTTTGGTGTTGTGCGAAGCAGATTTAGATAGATAGTTAGTTTTTTTTTTTCCAATTAATAGTCAGTGAGACCTTTTCTTCTTTATGATTTCTTTTCTTTATCTCTCACTACTATAGGAGGACAAGTTGTTATTTGCTTTCTATTTTCTTTTCTGGTTACTAGTAACAAACTAACATTATTCTGCTAGCAAATTATAGAAAAATGAAAGGGAAAAATACAGAAAAGGAATTTTTGGTAAAAATATTTTCAGTTTTGGAACAATCAACTACTTGCCACTTAAGTAGTTAATTAAGTCTAAGTGGTTTTTGCTTAACCTCTCTTTGAACATGGTCAACCAGTTGAGTGGTTAAATGTTGCCAAACTGGACATATTTTGCCAAGAATTCCTTAAAAGGGAGAGTGTCTAGCACACTACATTTAACTAAACATTCTGGCACTTGTGAGTTGTGAATATTGAAATTTTTTGTTTACTTGTATTGTAATATTCTTGATTTTACTGAACCATATCCATTAAATGTATTGTATTTTATGAGTCTTAATTTGCTAGTAGATTCGTGTTTATGCCATTAAGCAGATTTTCATTTATTTTTTTAGGGTGTAGAACTCGAATGCTTCTTTTGACTATGCATTTTGCGACCTTCCTCTGTAGAAGTTACATTTGGTTTTTGAAAATTAGTGCATCATTTTATCCTCCCAGTCTTCATTTTGGTTTTCCGATTGAGAAACTAACATCAAACTTGGCTTCTATACATTTTTTACAGGATTACTACTCCCTGGAATTAATTGTAACAGATATGAGTAAAGGTACTTCCTTGAAATTCCATCCAGACCTAAGTGAAATTAATTGCTTATTTTATAATAAAGTACAAACAAATTAATACCAGTTCAGAAGATGTCTGCGATATATACGGATCTGGAGTCTAATGATGTTTTGTGGATTTATGGAGTTTCTAATTACTTGTGTTTGTTCCCTTGGTATTGTAAAGCACATACATTGTGCAATATTTTTTATGAGATTGTTGGCTTCTTTTCTTGTAGGTGTTCCCATTGGATTTTTTTCAGTTTCCTTGAACCAGATAGCAAGAACTATTGAGGACTGCTCATCTCCTCAAAATTTTGCCAAGAAGTTGAACTGGATAGATTTATCTGCAGAAAACTCCACGGTGAATGTTGTGTATGATTTGCCATTTTTTGTTTTTTCTCAAAGTACTTATCTTAATGATGTCATGCAGAGATTTCAGGATGCTGATTCTAAGAAGTCTTCTCGGAAATTACGATGTGCCATACTAGTGCATAGTTCTGAAGTAGAGAATAACAATCAACCCTCTAATGATGATGGACATAAATCTGGGTTTATTCAAATTAGTCCTAGCAAGGAAGGTCCTTGGACTACTGTAAGGCTAAACTATGCTGCACCTGCTGCTTGCTGGCGGTTAGGTAATGATGTTGTAGCCAGTGAAGTTAGTGTGAAGGATGGCAACAGATATGTGAATATTCGATCTCTGGTTTCTGTTCGTAACAACACAGATTTTGTGCTTGATTTATGTCTTACATCAAAAAATTTGCCGGAAAAGGTGAATTTGCTGAAAAATTCAAATAATTCTGAATCTATCCAAACAGAGAGCAACAGAGTTCAGATAGATGAGTTTTACGAGACTGAAAAGTTAACTCCACACAATGTTTGGGTTGGTTGCTCAGGTTATCCTGGGCAGCATTTGTCAGAAGCGGGAAAATCCCATCAGGTGAATGATAATACACTTCTCTTGTCATGGGGAACTCTTTTCTAGCTGCTTCTCCTTTTGCTTATACCTGCACTTCTGCTTTTCTATACTGACCAAGCTACAAACAAACATTCACATAAAACGCTCATAATTATTCTTGGACATCTCTCTTTCAGACATTGGAAATAACTAGTGCACTAAAAGAGTAAGAGGATCAATGATGTATGGGATGCTTAGGAAATTCAAAAATAGATGAAGCACTTATACCATAATCATTATACTAGCCTTAGAGCAAGGATATGCAGGGGATTCAATTGGGATTACATTAGTAGTACCTAGCCATATGCCATCTAATAATGTCTTTATGATGACTTTTCTTGCATGTTTCTGTTTTTTTTGGATGGAAGACTTTTTTTGCATGTTGAGCTCAATAAACATTGCTCAGGCAATTGTATCAACTATAGAGCATATGGTTATCATGATTCAGAACTTGGCAACCCCTAGCTTGTAAATTTTCATATCACAATGTTAGTTGTGTTAAAAAATGCTATGTGGCACTATCATGAAGAGCGGTTGATTTGTAAAGCATCTCTAGAAAACCTTCTGGTCAGCTATTTCAAACACTTCGATCGAGGAAGGGGTGTTAGGCCATTGGGCAGTGTGGTTTTTTTTTTGTGGGTTTATGACTTGTGTGTAATGCAAGAGTTCTTCATCAGTCTTATTCACTTGCATCTTTAATGTCATAGCATTTATTTCTTGGCTTCTCTTTGGGTGACAGCCCCATGGTTACTTTAAAAGGTTTGTCCAATGGATTTGCAAACAAATTGGATAGCTTCTTTGTGATACTATTTTCATTTTCGTTGTTTTCTTTGTTTTTCTCCCCTTGCTTTAGTAGGATTTCTTATCCTCTTAACTATAGGATTACACCAACAGTCAACTCTGAGTCGTTATCTTTTTACCTTGGTCTTGGATGTGCTTATTGAGCATATCCAAGAGTCAGTGCCACAATGTAGATGATATAGTCCTAGTGGAAGAGTCGAGAGAGGGAATAAATGGGAAGCAAGAGCTGTGGAGACAAGCTTTGGAAGCACATGACTTCCATTTAAGTAGAAGTAAAATGGAGTATATGGATTGTCAGTTCAGCAAGAAGTGCAGTAACAGTAGCTTAGAGCAAGGTAGTCAAAGGTGAAAAGCACCCTTAAGGCGCTAGGAGCTTCTAACGAACAGCGTTCAAAACAATAAAATATATTAATATAACTATTATGTATAAATTTGTCATATAAATTAAATACTTCATAGTAACAATAAAACATTAAAATCCTTGGTAAAGCATGATAATAAGTTGATAATAAGCTTTAAAGGCTAGAGTTCATAATCAAAATAGATGTATGGCAGCCTTAAAGTTCCTAAAATTCCTGAAGTTCACTGCAAAAAATTAAAAATCAGTCCAGGAGTGCATGTTACTCTGGTCTGTAAATGAAGCAGAAAAAAACATGAAATAGAAAACAGAGTGCATGCTGCAGCACTCTGTATACGAAACAAAAAACAAAGCATAACAAAACAGACTAATATTAATATAATATTAAGTTATTATGGTACTGAAACTGTTTAATAAGAAGAAGAGAATAGTAAATAAAATAACAAATTTAGAATATAGGAAAAGAACAGGTTGGAAACCAATAAAGACAAAACAGAGCACCTTTATCGGTGGTGCAAGCTACATAATCAAATAAAAAAAGGCAAAGTTTTAACTTTTAAATTATTAGTCACAGAATGACTTCTGGTCAAGCGGTGGATCACTTTCTTCCTCCTCACATCTCTGTTTCCCATAACGCTCAAGTGGTGACTGTGATTGACTCTTTGGCTGCACTTCTTTTTATATTAAAACCTAATTTTACATGGGCTGAGCTTAACACTAATTCCCTAATCCCGGTTTTAAAAAAAAATCTTTAATTATGAGTAAGGCGCTCGCTTGGAGCGCCTCTGCCATATGCTAAA
Organism: Ormosia semicastrata; assembly: GCA_029884595.1. Lineage (NCBI taxonomy): Eukaryota > Viridiplantae > Streptophyta > Magnoliopsida > Fabales > Fabaceae > Ormosia > Ormosia semicastrata. Next base: position 17,911,520 of record JAQQTO010000037.1, on the reverse strand, counting down.
AGCGCCATTAAGGCGCTAAAGGTTCACGTCTTGTTGAAGAGGCAGCGCCTGAACTAGTAAAAGGCGTTGGGCCCTTGCAGCACCCCTGCTCTTGTTGGCTTTTTGGCGCCTTTGAATACATTGGCTTAGGGGTAAAAATTAGAGATCATATCATACCACAAGTCACTCGGTTTAGGTATCCTGGATTTATTATGCAAAATGACATATAAATAGAGGGAGGTAAACCATAGGATTCAAACTGGGAAACGGAGAAGTGCTTCAGGAATTATTTGTGATAGAAAAGTGCCTCTCAATCTTAAAGGAAAATTTTACCACACAGTTATAAGATCCGCGAAGCTTTATGGTACTAAATGCTGGGCAGTAAAAAGCTAACAAGAGCATAAGCTCAGTGTTGTAGAGATGAGGATGTTGCACTGGATGAGTGGACATACAAGATAAGAAAGTAAGGGTAGCACCTATTGAGGAAAAGATGGTAGAATCTTGCCTTAGGTGGTTTGGCCATGTGGGGAAGACCATTAGAAGCCTCGGTAAAAGGAGTAGATTAGGTGGAGGATAGCCCAATAGTTAGGAGTAAAGAGTGACCAAGAAAAACTATAGCTAAAACTATTAAAAATGACTTAGATTTAAATGGCCTTTTTGAAGACAGGGTTCATGATAGAACACAATGGCGTTGTTTGATCCATGTAGTCGACCTCACCTAGTGGAGAAAGGCTTTGTTGTTGTTGTTGTCTTATCCTCTTTCTCTAATCAGTTATTAATTATTATGATCTTTTAATAAAAAAGTTATCCTATATATATCATAGAATAGGGTTTTGTTTGATTGTCTTGTATATTCCTTGAGTCAATTACAGAGAATATATACAAAAGGTCATAGCTCTATTTTAGGAAACAACTTAACTATCCTAGTACTATCTTAGGAAACAGAATATCTCCTAGGCTGTAATTCCTTGATATTGGAGATTACATTTATTATTTCCTATTTACACACAAAAATATATACATTCCTAAGAAACAATACGCGAATCCACATGGATTCCAACACTCCCCCTCATGATGGTGAATAGGTATTTTTCATTCCTAGCTTGGATATGATTCTTTCAAATGAGGAGCTACTTAATCCCTTGGTGAGGACGTCTACAAGTTGTCCTTGAGTGGGCACATATGGGGTGCATATCAAGCCACTATTAAGCTTCTCCTTGATGAAATGCCTATCCACCTCAATGTGTTTAGTTCGATCATGTTGAATCGGGTTGTGCTATGCTGATTTGTTGTCACAGTAGAACCTCATAGGTTCTTCCCACTTAATCTTCAAATCCTCTAGAATGATTTTAAGCCAAAGTAGTTCACATACACCTTGTGCCATAGCACAAAATTCTGCTTCAGCACTAGAACGTGCTACTACACTTTGTTTTTTACTTTTCCAAGTCATAAGATTTCCCCCAAGGAAGGTGCAATACCCGGTAGTTGATCTCCTGTCAACAATTGACCCTGCGTAGTCAGCATCAGTGTATGCTTCAAGTGTCATTTTTCCATTTCTTTTAAACAAAATTCCTCTTCCTGGAGTTCCCTTGAGGTACTGTAAAATTCTATGAGCAGCTTGTAAATGGACTTCTCTTGGGCTGTGCATGAATTGACTGATCAAGCTCACTCCATAGGCAATATCCAGTCTGGTGTGGGACAAGTAAATGAGTCTGCCTACCAGCCGTTGATACATCTCCTTATCTACTGCAGCATCTTCCTCTACATTCCCTAGTTTTAGGCTCGGTTCCATAGGAGTACGCACAGGTTTACAAGCTGTTTTGGCTGTTTTCTTGAGCAAATCAGTGATGTATTTCTGCTGGGATATAAAAATCCTTTTCCTGGAGTGTGCCAGTTCAAACCCTAAATAATATTTCAGTTTTCCCAAGGTTTTAATCTCAAATTCCTTGGCCAAACATTGACTCAAGGTCTCTTGTTCTCTCCTATCATCTCAATCAATATAATGTCATCCACATACATTAACAGCACTGTCACTCCCCTTGACTCAGAGTGTTTGATGAACAATGTATGACCCCCTTGACTTTGCTTGTATGCTAATGTTGTCATAACTCTAGTAAATTTTCCAAACCAGGCCCGAGGTGATTGTTTTAGCCCATACAAGGCCTTTTTTAACTTACATACTGTATTGGCAGCCACCTTTCTCTCATATCCTGATGGCATTTCCATATAAATTTCTTCCTCAAGTTCCCCATGCAAGAAAGCATTCTTTACATTGAATTGATGTAATTCCCAGCCATGGTTGGTAGCAAGGGATAGATCACCTTGACTGTATTCATTTTAGCAACTGGAGCAAAGGTCTCTAAATAATCAATCCCATAGGTTTGTGTGAACCCCTTGGCAACTAACCTTGCCTTGTACCTCTCAATTGACCCATCAGCTCTGTATTTCACTGTATACACCCACTTACATCCAACTGCCCGTTTTCCTACTTGTAAAGAAACCAGCTCCCAGGTTTTATTTTTTTCTAGTGTTGCCATCTCTACATCCATGGCTTGCTTCCATTTTCCGTTGGACAATGCCTCAGATAGGGTAGTAGGTATGGAGGTAGTGTTTAGGTTCACAAGGAAAGTTTTGTGGGTTGGTGAGAAGTTTTTAAATGAGAGATAATTTGAGAGAGGATATACAGGTCGTTTGGTGCTTTTTTTGGTTCCTTTTCTAAGAGCAATTGGAAGGTCCAAGTCATTTTCAGGGGGTTGGGTTTTGGTTTCACCCTGTGTGGTGGGCAAATCAATTACATCCTGTAAAGTATGTAAATTAGAAAATGTTACTTCATGAGAAGGAGTTGAGTCAGATTCTTGAACTTGTATAAAGCTTGGAATGGCCTTGGACTTCCTTGTGTACACCAAACCTTTTCCAAATCTCACATTAAGTTGAGTGGCTTCATTGGACGTGGGATCAGAAACTGTTTGGTCAGGGTCAGTTTGAATAGAAAGATTAGGGAGATCAGGTAATGGGAGATCAGGTAATGTAAGATGGTTGTCCTTATCTTCCCTAAGACTCTCCCCCTGAAGATAAGGTTTAGGAAAATAGTGTTCTTGCTCATTAAAGGTGACATCTTGTGACACAGAATTTTTTGGATGGAGGGTGATAACATTTTAGCCTTTCTGAGTGGAAGAATACCCAACAAAAACACATCTTAGGGCCCTAGGGTCAAGTTTCCCCCTATCGGGACTATGAATATGAACAAATGATACACACCCAAAGACCCGAGGTTGAAGGTTATTGGTAGTGGAGAGATTCGGATAAAAAGAAGAAAGAACATCCATAGGACTTTTGAATCCTAAGACACTAGAGGGTAATCTATTAACAAGGTAAGTTGCTGTAAGAACAGCTTCCCTCCACAAGTTTTTTGGAACACTTTTCTAATACAATAGTGCCTGTGTTTGATTTAGAAGATGACCTTTTCTCCTCTCAGCAATCCCATTCTGTTGTGGTGTTTTGACACAAGAAGACTCATGGATAATTCCTTTTTTTTGGTAAAAATGAGTAAGAACCTGATTGAAATAATCTTTGGCATTGTCTGATCTAAGTCTTTTGATATTCACACCAAACTAGTTTTTTACCATAGAGAAGAAATTTTGGAAAACAGTGCTGACTTCAGGTTTGTGTTTGAGCAAGAAAATCCAAGTAACCCTAGTACAATCATCAATAAAGGTCACAAACCACTGAGCACCTGACACATTTGGAATAGTATAAGGACCCCATACATCCGAATGAATAAGATAAAAGGGAAAAGAGCTTTTGTTGTTGCTCATAGGAAAGGGTACACGCTTGTGTTTAGCAAGCTCACACATCACAATGAAAACTCTCAACATCTAATTTGGTAAAAAGAAAAGGGAACAAGACTTTGACAATCCTAAAAGAAGGATGTCCTAACCTACAGTGATAAAGAAAAATCTTCTCCTTGTTGGATAGAATAGACTCGGACATGAAGGAATGAGGTAGACTGTTCTTGCTGGGTAGATTTGATTCCTCAAGATAGTAAAGGCCATTCAATTCTCTAGCACGTCCAATCGTCCTCCTCGAATCCTTATCCTGAAATATACAATTATTTCTGTCAAAAATTACCTTACAGTATAAATCTTTTGTAAGTTTTTGTACAGAGACAAGGTTGGTGGATAATTTTGGGACATGGAGAATATTTTTCAGGGTTAGAGATGAGTTTATTTGGATAGCACCTAGGCCAGCTATAGTTACAAGGGTACCATTGGCTGTGACAATTTTCTTATTGCTAGGACAAGGTGAGTATGTGGAGAAGTGTTTGGATAAGGGAGTCATGTGGTCCGTGGCACCTGAATCTAGTATCCAAAATTGGACAGAAGGTGGTGGAGATGTTTCTGAGACATTTAATCCAAATGAAAATAAAAGCTTACCAGTTACCTGAATATGCTGGAGTACAAGTACCTGTTGGTTTGTCAAGGCTGGTGAGGAAAGCTCTCATCCTGTTTATCTCTTCCTGGTTAAGACTGGTGGACTCAGATTTGGTCTCTTCAGTGTTTTCAGCAACAGCAACATGAACATATCCACTCTTCTGTGAAGATTCCCCTTTTTTATTCCATTCACAGCTAGGAGGCTTTCCATGCAGTCTCCAACATTCACTGGACCACGTTTAAGATGTTCAGCCACCATGGCTGAACTCTTTATAGTTGGAGTATCCGACATTAAACTCCTTCTGCTCTCTTCACTTCGTACCATAGCCACCAACTCATTGAGCCGTGGAAGCTCCTGTTTTCCCAAAATCTGAATTCTAACTTAATCAAACTCCGAATTCAGGCCAACTAGAAAGTCGTAGACTCTATCTTGTTCAATAAACTCCTTGAGAACTACTGCATCTGCAGAACATTGGGTTTTCACTCTAGTGATCTAACTCCATCCAAAGAGACTTCAGTTGATTAGCATACTCAATAACAGTTTTGCTCTCTTGTTTTGTTGCCACTGTTTTCACCTTTACATCATATACTTGGGCAGCATCTTTGGCTTTGGAATAGGTTTGTTCCACTACGTCCCAAATCTCCTTGGCAGTGCTGAGAAACATGCAAGTGTCACTAATTTCTAGAATCATTGAATTCCATAGCCAGGCCATGATCATGGAGTCTTCTTCATCCCAAGCTGCAAACTTCGAACTACCCTTGTTTGGTCCAGTACCTGTTAGGTGACTCAACTTACCTTTTCCCTTTAGCACCGTACAAACAAGTTGAGACCACTTTAGGTAATTCTTCCCATTCAACCGATATGCAGAGTGGATATTCTGCAATTCTCCAGGATGTTGAGACTGGACATCTCCTATTTCTTTTGCCTCTTCGTGTGACATATTTAGAACGTCAGGAACACCAAAAACGATCAGCTACGGTAGTAAACTGGATGAATTTGTGAGCTACGCCAGGAAAAAACAAGGAACGAGAAAAAACAGGGTTTGAGTCTTCTCTGGTGGCTGCGTATGGAGAAACGATTGGCAATGACGGCCAATCAGAGGAACAATGGCAATGAAGGCCGAGAACTATTGGCAATGAAGGCCAACTGGTTTAGAAAAAGAAAAGGTGTTTCAGCGGAAACCAAGAGTAGTCCTTGATTGGAACTGCTCTGATACCATATCAGAGAATAGGGTTTTGTCTGATTGTCTTGTATATTCCTTGAGTCAATTACAGAGAATATATACAAAAGGTCATAGCTCTATTTTAGGAAACAATTTAACAACCCTAGTACTATCTTAGGAAACAGAATATCTCCTAGGCTGTAATTCCTTGATGTAGGAGATTACATTTATTATTTCCTAATTACACACAAAAATATATACATTCCTAAAATACCATTCCTAAGAAACAATACACGAATCCACACAGATTCCAACAATATAATACTTAACGCTTTTCCTCGTCTCTATTGACTTTCTTTAGCTAATGCCCCCATTCAAAATTTCTTGAATTTTTAGGATCCCATTATCTCTTGGAACTTTCATTTTTACATGAACCTGAATGATGGAGAGACTTATGAATTGCAGTCCCTTTTGATTTTGCTTTATTCTTTTCATAAGTCATGAAATCTAAAGATCAGGGTTTGGATTATTGATTTTTCTGGTGTTATTTCCATGTTTTTTCCCCAAATTATTACCCCATTATAAGCCCCTTTAGAAATCTTAGGCTCCTTCTAGATTAACTCTGGCAATTGGACAGTGTTGAAATATATTTGAGTTTCATCTCATATATATATATCAGGGAGAGAAAAAAAAGGGTTTGCAGTTTGGATGGCTGTAGCAATTTTGTGTTATGTCTTCTCTTATTTTTTTTTTTTTCTATAATCCAGGCTTTTCCTGGAATTGATCTACCACCAGGTTGGGAATGGATTGATGATTGGCATTTGGACACGAAATCTACCAATACTTCTGATGGCTGGATTTATGCTCCTGATGTGGAGAGTTTGAGATGGCCTGAATCCTTTGATCCAAAGGAATCTATTAATTCTGCAAGGCAGAGGAGATGGCTAAGAAGCAGGAAGCTAATAGCAGATGATCTTAAGCACGAAATATCTGTTGGGCTACTGCAACCTGGAGAAACTGCTCCACTTCCTCTATCTGGCTTGACACAATCTGTAGAATATTTCTTGCAGTTAAGGCCTTGGACTTCAGCAAACCCCAGTGAGTACTCTTGGAGTTCTGTAGTGGACAGACCTAGTCGACCAGAGGATGCTGGTAAAGGGAAGCAATGCTCAAAGTTATGTGTTTCAGCTCTTTCAGAGTCCGAGGAACTATTGTGCTGCAGTGAAATGCATGGAACCTCAGGTGGCTCCCACAAGTTGTGGTTTTGTGTAAGCATACAAGCAACTGAGATTGCAAAAGATATCCATTCTGATGCTATTCAGGATTGGTGTTTGGTGGTCAAATCTCCGCTACTAATCAGCAATTATCTTCCCCTTGCTGCTGAATATTCTGTTCTTGAAATGCAATCAAGTGGTCACTTTCTTGCATGCTCAAGAGGAGTATTTTTATCGGGAAAAACTGTGCAGATATACAGTGCTGATATTAGGAACCCTTTGTTCTTATCTTTGCTTCCACAAAGGAGTTGGCTTCCCATACATGTAAGATACGGGCCTGTCAATTCCTTTGTGTTTTCTATTTTTGTTACTTGGTCATTTTTGTTACATTATATTATGCTATTAATACTCCACTCCTTTTTTACCTGAACAGGAAGCTGTTCTTATGTCTCACCCTCATGGGATTCCATCAAAAACAATTAGTTTGAGAAGTTCAATATCTGGAAGGTTGTAAAATTCTGGATTTATTTTTGGAATAATTAGAAGTTTCCCAATCTAGTACATTATTGTTTCTAAATTTTTATAAATTTGGCTAAATTTTTTTTGACATCTACTTTTGAGGGGTAGGTTAATTTGCACCAAACCCATCTTATGTGCGTCGTTATGTGCAGGGTTATCCAAATCATTCTTGAACAGAACTATGACAAAGAACGCCCCTTGCTGGCTAAAACAATTAGAGTCTATGCTCCTTATTGGTTAGGAGTAGCTAGATGTCCTCCACTTACTTTTAGGATTCTGGATATGTCAGGAAAAAGACGTATGCCAAAGATTGATGCTCATTCTCAGACTAACAAGAAAAATGGATTAATCCTTGAAGAAATAACTGAAGAGGAAATATATGATGGCTACACAATTGCATCTGCTCTAAACTTTAATATGTTGGCCCTTTCAGTGGCTATTGCTCAATCAGGAAATGAGCATTTTGGACCTGTTAAAGATCTTTCTCCTCTTGGTGATATGGTAATGTCAATATTTATTTGTTGACAAACAGAAAGTAATTGCACAGTTGTTTTCTAAAAGTTAACTTCTTTTTATCCTTAGGATGGCTCATTGGATATATATGCGAATGATGCTGATGGCAATTGCTTGCGGCTTTTTATTTCTACAAAACCATGCCCCTATCAGTCTGTTCCAACAAAGGTTGTTACAGAAGATCAAACTTAGCATAAATGTGATCAGGTAGTCAATTTGTAATACTCTTGTACTTGTGATTATCTTTGCAGGTAATATCTGTTCGGCCATTTATGACTTTCACAAATAGACTTGGTCAAGATATATTCATCAAGTTGAGCACTGAAGATGCACCAAAGGTTTTGCATGCTTCTGATTCAAGGATATCCTTTGTGTGTCGTGGGATCGGTGGACCTGAAAAACTCCAGGTTGGCTACAGTTCATAGTTGGTATATTTCTGCAATAATTGACTTCATTCTGGACATACCGGATGGAAAATTTGCTGAATTTCAAATTATGAATTGTCAAAAGTATTGTTATTCGTGTTTACTCGTGATTTTGTCATTGAGTCAATCTGAAATCATGGGATTCTGTTACTGTTGTTTACCTGATATTGATTTGATTATATCATTGTAAAACTACATTATTTTAAATTACTAATAAAAAATAGGGTGTAATTAATTAGTTATTATTTATTATATTGTTACATATAAAGGTTGTTAATTATCTATAAAGAAGATGGGCCAGAAATGTCATAACACCACAGTATGTCAAATTTGATTGATAATTCAAAGTATAATAACTAAATCAGAAGCATGACAGTGCAAGTTTCTGCATAATTTGGTGGCCACTGAAGATTTGTACATTCTTTTTATCATATTGATTGTTTTCAATTTTCTTGTCCACAGTCATCATGTGGTAGTTTTAATGATATAAACAGTTTTTCTACTTTTAGGTGAGACTAGAAGATACCAATTGGTCATTTCCCCTTCAAATTTTAAGAGAGGACACGATTTCTCTTGTTTTGAGGATGCATGATGGTACTCTTAAATTTTTGAGAACTGAAATACGTGGATATGAAGAAGGATCCCGTTTTGTTGTCGTATTCCGCCTTGGATCAACTGATGGTCCTATCAGGTACTGATATGCATATATGGACCAATCTAGTCATATTACTCATATATGAACGATTTCTCTTTCTTTTTATTGTATGAAATTGGATTGATTTGGTGTGTGTAAAATACAAAGCACTAACACCTATTTATACTAATAATTAGGTCACTAGTATAATACTATCAGTACTAGCCGAAGCCCACTAATACAATAAGACTCCTAAACCTAATTAAATAAGAATAATTAGAGGATTAATTGATTCCACAATATACTCTATAGAACTTCGAATATATCTTAAAGATATTAGTCCTTCCGTTTCAAAATATTTGTTGTTTAAGGTTTTTGAATGAGGATTAAGAAAGTTATTAAAAATCCTTAATTTAAGAGAAATATACATTTGACTAAATTACCCTTTCACTCCATTAATGCTCTTTCTCATTCCACTTAGTGGAGATACGGAGATACAAGGATAAAGCTGGAAAAAATAATTAATACCTTTTTGGTTTTCTAAAACGAACAGATAAAATGAAACAAAATTTATTCTCTAAAACGACAGATATTTTGAAACAGAGGAAGTATAAAATACTGTGAAGATTATTCGTAGACATTCTAACATATACTTCAAGTTCATTTAATTGGTTTTCACTTTTCACTTTACGGATGGGATGTGAGCATTAGTTGGACTTGGTAGCATGCATGGGCTTAAGTTTTCATTTAATTCTATTAGTAATGAAAGCATTGTTGGGCCTCAGCACATCATGATTCATGAAACATGGCATCATATGGGCTTGCAAGCCTTGCAGTTGGCCATCTGTTGAAGTTTCTCCGGATCAGGCCAACCTGGCCTGAAATGCGCAAGCCTGATTTGAGCTGGTGCCAGCTCGTATTTGCACTGGCCCAACTCATATTTTTATCGGGTTATTTGCGCTCACCCATTTTGACAGCTAGTGGTGCAAAAGATTTTTTCTTCTCTTGCTAATATGTGCTTCGATATTGTGTTTATTGTAAAATATGAGGAAAATGGACAAACTTAACTAGCAATAAATGCGAGACAAATAATTGAGAGTTTATGCATGTCCTGTTTTTCATAGAGTCATGATGTAATATACATATGTCAAGAAACTTAGAACACTTTATGCATTTGTCTCTCTAATAAATTCTCTTATTTTCTCCAAAATATCAGTTTGTTATATTGCACCAATCTATAATTTTTAGCCATAACTATATACTGATGTAAGAGAGCATATATATGCAAAGATACATAAAAATAAATAATAATAAAAATTTGCATTTATCCCCCTCCCCCACCCCACCCACAAAAAAAATAAAAAAATGAAAAACTCTGTAACAAAGTAGGTGTCACATGATAGATTCAGTTTCTTGCCATATGTCTGTCTAAATCTGTGATTGAGAAGCTTGCGTGAATGTGTTTCTATGTTAGAGAAGCTAACTTTGCTTGAAACAGAATTGAGAACCGAACAACAAACAAGCCACTTAGCATTCGACAGTCTGGATTTGGTGAAGATGCCTGGGTTCAGTTACAACCTCTTTCAACAACAAATTTTTCTTGGGAAGATCCATACGGCGATAGGTTTTTAGATGCTAAGCTTAGTGCTGACGACAGCACTGCAATTTGGAAACTTGATTTGGGAAGGACTGGATTATGTTTTGCAGAGTTTGGATTGCAATTCCATGTTATTGATGGGGGGGATATAATAATTGCCAAGTTCAGAGATGATAGGATGTTGAATTCAAGTTCTTGTGAAGAGATTAGAGGCCCAATGCCTAGTGGAAAGTGGGGAGTTTCTGATGTTCAGGCTGAGATGCAGAACAGTGCTACACCTTTTGAGCTCTTAATTGAGTTGGGAGTGGTCGGAATATCTATGATGGACCATAGACCAAAGGAGCTCTCCTACTTATACTTGGAAAGGGTTTTCTTATCATATTCAACTGGCTATGATGGTGGAAGGACGAGCAGGTAACAGCCTTTGTTTAGTCATTTTAATATCATTAGCCTTTCTGGTTTTGAGAATGACCAGCTATGCAGGAGGATGCTTATGTGCTCTTACACATAACCTCATGTTTGTTTATTTTATATATATGTGGCATGATTTTTCGTTGATGCTACTGGTTATGTGCTGCATTTAAATATATGGCATATATGTACGATGTGTTTCTTTTTAATCCTGATTAATAATTAGCAGTGAAAAAAATTACTTTAAATGTGTGTTATGATAAAAACATGAGTTGAAAGGATTTGGATTTTATGATACTTTGAGTTGCTTTTTTAGGTTGGGGTGAGGCTTATGTGGGTTTTTTAAGTGTTAGTTCGTCTCTTCTTTCCTCCAGGGTGTTGAAGTCTATCCATAATTTCTCTGGAACCTTGTTTATTGAATTATTACTTGTCAAAACACTACTTCATTCTGCTAGGATTCCTGTTTTATAAGATCTATACTTGTCAAGCCCGTGCATTACTCATGATTACCTTTTTTGATTCTCTTTTGATCTCCCAATGGGCCACCTGGTAGTTCCTCTCATGTTTTACAATTTGTCAATTTTATATGACAGAATGATTAACTACAAACTGTAAGATCATTGAGATCACATGTAAAACAATTTTTTTGCTGGTTGCTATTTCATCTTTTGCAAGTTTTTTTTTTTTTTGGTTGATCAAAGAAGAAATTCATTAAGACTAAGAGAAGATGATTACAAAGAGTTAGGAGGATAAGAAATCCTCCTTACAAAATAAAAATAGAAAAAGGACAAACAAAGAGAACAGAAAAACATCAATGAAGCAAAGCTACCCAATCTCTCAACATTTCTGTAAGAGAAATCCCTGTAAAAAGACCATGGAGCTGCTTATCCAAAGAAATTTCCTTAAAGATGCAAGAACTATGCTCCAACCAAATATACCAAAGAGCGGCATAGATTGCACACTGCCAAAAGAATTTGGCTTCTTTCCTTCTCCCGTAACTTATTCATGCATATTTCACAAAATTGATTTTCGGACATTATTTTGACAGGTTCAAGCTCATATTTGGTTATTTGCAACTGGACAACCAGCTCCCTCTAACGTTAATGCCTGTGCTCTTGGCACCAGAGCAGAACCCTGATCTTCAACACCCAGTATTCAAGATGACAATTACTATGCAGAATGAGAATAAAGATGGAATTCAAGTTTACCCATATGTTTATATACGGGTATGTTTTGTTGAATTTGAAGCTAAGATGTGATCTGGGATCCTCTGATTTTCTTTTGGTAAAATTAAATTCAAAATATTTAAAATAGTATTATTTATAATCCCTTCAAATTTGGTTGACATTCTAGGTAACTGAGAAGTGCTGGAGGTTTGATATTCATGAACCTATTATCTGGGCTATTGTGGACTTCTACAATAATCTGCAGCTAGATCGTTTACCTAAAAGTTCAACTGTCACAGAAGTTGATCCGGAGATACGTTTTGAGTAATATTCTTTTTTCTTTTTCAGTTTTCCTTAATTAGAAATGATTGTCTTTTTTGTTCAAGATTTTCAGCATATTATATCTGGCTTCTTTTTTGCTGGACTTTCTACTTCCTCCATCAGCATCAACCACCATTTGTGCTTGTCAATTATATGTGCATGTGTCCTCTAGCAATGCATTGGCAATCTGAAGCTTGCATAAAGGCTATATAATATCTCTCTTAGCAGTTGCAACAGAAGTTGATGAATAACAGAAAGAATCTGTTGCATCAGTTACATTTCTCTAATATCACACCTTTGTGTTTGCATTAGAGATCTTTCGTGCATCTGTGACATTTATCTACTTTCAATTATTGTCTCAATTACCATGAAATGCAACCAAGTATTGCATTCATTAATGTGAGTTAGATCTGAGCGTTTTTTGCTGGTGTTCGGTGTATTTGGCTGAAGCATAATTCCAGAATTGATAAGAATGATCTTCCTCTACATATTTTACGGGACAGGCTTGTTGTCTTAGCCTTCTTATGGATTTATGCTCAAGGGCTTTTCAAGGGTATTCGTAGGTCAGACTTGCAAAGAGACTGGGTGCTCCTTTGTGCGGATGTACTTTTCTGTCTCTTTTTGTTTATTTTCTCTGTACCTTACTGAAGATTCCAGGTCCTCCAGTTTTGTGCTTTTTCCTCTTTTAATAAATTGTTTTGTAAAAAAGAATTAATGTTTACTTCAAAGGAAAGGAAACCATATTTAAATGAGTGGGCAAAAGAGTGGGGACACAAATGTAGTGGATTTCTGGTCCGCAGTTAATATTTTCAATTCATATTTTCCCTCCAAAAGAACAAGCTAACTATGTATTTGTGGAAGCATGATTGAAAATTTTATTGGGTACTGAACCTTATTGGAGACAAAAACACTCCTGGGCTTGCACCTAACTGCTTAAGATGTTAGGATGATTGGTTAGTTGACATGGTTTTCAGAAGTGACTTATAGAGTTCAATCCTTGCCACCTCCATTTTACTGGTTAAGTTAAATCACATCCCTAGGTAATGATGAGCATGATCTTTGTCCATGGTTCAGGTCCAAAGGGCCTTTACATGATTAGGTGTGTTGGAGATAGTAACCATTCCTAGTTCTACACCGTATAGCTTAGGCTTTTACTTTGACCGATTACTTGGCTAACCTAATTACAGTTACGCATACTTGGGCATTGCTTGAGTGTTCAGTTTTGTAACAGACGGTATAAGGCTTGTAACATTACCTCACTGCATACAGGCTGCTTATTAGTTACTAATTTCCAGTAGCATCACACTTCAACATTTAAAATAATGTTAGGGCAGAGATTTTTATGCAAGAACTTGAAACAGCTTATTTCCATTCAGTTTTCTGGCCTTGGTGAAAAAAGTAGTATAAAGCGTTGTTGAAGTGTGCTTTGCTAGCAAGGGTGTGGAGCATATGGTTAGAGCTTACACCAGAACTTTAAGCAATAGATTTACCCCATTGTATCATCTTGGCACAAATTACTTTCTTGGCTTCTTTGTGGGTTTCTTTTAAAGGTTTTGTTAATGGAGTTGTCGTTGTCAGATATTCAAAGGGATTGTAAAGCTATTATGAGCTTATATTATGCTTCTTGTTCTGTGTCTGTTTCTCTTGTTCTTTGGCTTCTTCTGAGGATGCCTTATCTTCTTTTTCCATAACCTAATCCTAATTTTTTTTTGTGTGTATAATCTATTATTAAAAAAACAACCTTGTTTTAGGAGGACAATGAGAAAAGCTGCTTACACAGTCTATAATCTCTCTTCTATGCATAATTCATCTATGAAAAAAAAAATTATTCCATCCTTTTGTTCTTGCAGCCTAATAGATGTTTCAGAAGTAAGGTTGAAGTTATCACTGGAGACTGCTCCAGGACAAAGACCTCATGGGGTCCTGGGCATATGGAGTCCTATACTTTCAGCTGTTGGAAGTGCCTTCAAGATCCAGGTGAGCTATCTAAATCTATACGGAGAATTACATTCAATTGCAATTCGTTATTTATAGTATATTCTACTTTCCTTTCTTTTTAAATTTGATGACACTAAGTTGTGATAGTCCTTCCTTGACTGCATCATGCTCTTAAATCGTTGTAGACTTGGATGAACAGAAGTTTCATATATCTGCCAGGTTGTTATCATAGTAATTGGGTTTTTATTGGCAATGTGGCTTTAAAGATGTGGCCTTGACTAGGTTGGGGCCCATATCCAAATTGTCATATTGCACTATAGTTGGTTCTGATACTCTAGCATATAAATTCTATCCTTAATATTCTGACACCTCAGCAAGCATTATTGTTGAAATAGTGTTTAGATTTGTTGTATGGGCTAACTAAATCATAACTAAATCTGTAATTATGGTAATTAGGATCTTTTGTAACCTTTGTATTTATTACAATAACTCTATATAATTCAGCCTCCGTCGTGTAATTCAGACACATGGTTTCTTCATGTTTCTCTCTTTTCTCTCTTTCAACATGGTATCTAGAGCCTAAAATGAGGCAATCCTAGAACCGTGTACGTCCGGTGAACCCACTACTCTCCGGTGACATTTTTTTTTCGGAGAAACTGTGTTTCCACTCCGATTTGTTGGCCTTTCTCCTCCTGTTGTGTCCTCTTTCCAGCAGACCCATCTCCTTTGTTCCTGCCCGCCATTGTCTGCTGCCATCAGAAGCATTCCGCCGCCGCCGTCCAACTTTTTGGAGACTTTTCCAGAGACCTTTCCAGCCGAAGACCCCACCATTGAAATCGTCTCTCCCAATCCGGCCAGAACCCAGAACCACAAGACGTGCCTAGATGCGCCGTCGGAAGCCCCTGCACACAGCTCCCCGCGCCGCTCCTGCCAGCGCATGGGCCACCCCCACCAGCCGCTGTTTGTACCATCGTGCTCGCCCTTGTATCCTCTTTCTGGATCTGCCCTCGTCTTGTGTTTGTGACTGTTTGTGAAGACCCCCTTTGAATCGGTGCATTCAGATACTGTTTGGTTGTTTTTTTGGCACTTTGTGTTCTGATCTATGGCCCCCACTGCTTCGACGAATATCGTAGACTCATCTGCCTAGCCAAGACCATCTCGGGCTGAATATGCAGATTTTTTACAGTGGTTTGCACAACGTAAGTCTATTAGTTCCTCTGCTCCAACAGATGCCTATGTTGACTTTCTGAAGTGGTTTGAGCAACGTCAGACCTCTAGTTCCAATGCCTCTATTACACATATTGGTACTTCATTTGCTTGTCTCTTTCGTTCCCCATCCATTGGTACTTGAGTTCTTGATTCTAGTGCGATTGACCACATTTCTGGTAATAAGACTCTTTTCTCCAACCTTTCTCACAATGGTTATTTGCCTACTGTCACTTAGCAAATGGTTCCAAGTCCCAATCCTAAGGGATCGGCACTACCCATCCCCTCCCTTCCTTTTCAATAGACTCTGTCCTTTATGTTCTTGGATCTCCTTTCAATTTGCTTTCAATTAGTTGTTTGACTCGGTCTCTTGATTGTATGATTACCTTTACTAAAGACTCTATCATTTTGCAGGACCGGAGTTCGGGTTGGATACTTGGCACATGATGTGAGTCCTATGGCCTTTACCAACTCTCCAACTTATCTCGAGTTTGTGCTGTGAAGGATTCCCCTCTCACCATCCATGCACAGTTGGGTCATTCTAGGCTTCCTAAACTGCAAAAAATTGGTGTCCATCCTCTCTAAGTTGTCGAGTTTCCCTTGTGAGTCATCTCATCTAGGAAAACACACCCGTAGTCCGTTTCTCGGTAAAGTCAGTAGTCGAGCATTAGCTCCTTTTGCTTTAGTACATTCTGATGTTTGGGTTTTGGTGTGTGAAATCTGCAAGTATACGGTTTCGTCGTCAAGTAATAAAAGATCGAATCCACAGAGACTGTCTATGACCGTGGAACTCTCTGGTGTTTCTCTTCTGCTTCTTCAAGCTGCTGCTTGATCCATGGCCGTGGGGAATTCCACAAGCAGGCCGTGAATCTCTCTGGAGTGAGCTTTTTGCCCCTGTTTGATATCCGTAAAGCTCCAACTTCAATCATGCAAGCTTTCCATTCATTTCAAGGCCAATTGAGCACCAATCCTGCACAATAACACCACAAACACCGCAGTTATCCGAACTAAAGGAAAAACAAATAAAAAGAGAAACTAAAATGCCTAAAATTCCTAAAAATGCATGCAAAACAAGACTAAAATATGATGTTTCACATACATCAAATTCCCCCAAGTTTAAGATTTTGTTTGTCCCCAAGCAATAACTAAGGCCAAACTAAGAAATGGGATCGAGAGACAATAATGAATGAGGAACCCGAGAAAACAACCAATCAAGCAATAGGTAAAGGCAAACCAAGAATTAGAGAGGTAATCAAAATCAAGTCCAGTTAGAGACTAAAGTTCTCAGAAATCATGCTCGTCACTAAATTAAGTTCACTTTACTAACCACACTCAAAGTGTTTAAGGATGAAGACAATGCGCTCAAGATTTCTCAAAGAAAGCTTGATAAGAAACTAAATTTCCATTAATAATCAGCATGCATGCAAGAATCAAAAGGTCTTTCAAGGGTTGTAATGGGGTCATGGGAATAATGTTAGGTAGGGTAAAGAAAGGAAGATATTCACAAAGGGCTAACAAAAATTTCAATAAGCACAAGAAATCCAATAGAACATAAATGGAGCAAAGGCATTTTTCAATCAAAAGTATAACTCCACATTTCCAAGCATTTTCTTCTTCTCTTTCTCCTCTTTTTCAAGCTTTCATATCATGATTTTCTTTATTTTTTTTTTCCTTTTTCATTCTTTTTTTTTAGAGAATAGAGAAGGCTCAAAAACATATGATTCCCAACACAACTTTCAAACCCAATTTGCTCCATTTATTATTCTAAATGATTACCAACAATGTATCATCATAGGCATCAAGAAAAACAATTATGCAATAGACTCAAGATGGGCAACTAGTGGATGAAAGTGTGATAATTATTTCAGAAGGCCAGAAAGATACCTAAGATGCCTTAATCACATTCAAGCATGCAAACAAAAGTTTCGCTTCAAAATGGTTTCAAATCAAGTTCTAGATCACAAAATCAATGAAGAATTATCACTCAACACAAAGAATGAGAGTAAAAATCATATAGTGCATAAATTCCATATAGGCTCAAAACTCACATTTAGAGGTCAAAAATCAATGAAAAGCACAAATTCAAAGAACATATGCTAATTATCAACTATCAAGAGATCACCTCCACTATCAATTAAAACAATGCTTGTTGCCTACCACAAGAATCAACAAATTGAGTTCTAAATCAATACCATCTCAAAATTCTCAAATGAGAGGGGCACAAAGTTCAACCAAAAAGAAGAGAGATATGATGGTATGAAAATGCAATAAGAATATGCAATGTAATATAAGACATGAGAATGCATGAAACTAATGATCTAAAATGAAAATGAAAATGAAAATGAAAATACCCTCTCAAGCTTAGAACTTACATTGTCCCCAATGTAAAAATCTATAACAAGAGAAAGGATAAAAGAAAAAGGACTCGCTGCGGTGGTGGAAAAGGGTGCTGACTTCCCTTTTTTTTTTTTAATAAAAGACCTGAAATCCACGGCCATGGTTGGATCCATGGCCAGGCCGTGGATCTCTCTGACTTTTAATTTTTTCTTCTGCTCTTCAATCCATGGCCATGGAATTTTCCATGGCCTGGTTGTGGAACTTTTTGACTTCACTCTCCACCTAAATTGAGCTTCAAAAAAGGGTCAAACCTAAACAAAATCCATGAGACAAAGATCAAACCAACAATCCAACACATAAAATCAAAGGAAAAAGAAGAAATTAAAATGAAAAAAACAAAGAAACTTGGGTTGCCTCCCAAGAAGCGCTTGTTTAAAGTCATTAGCTCGACTTTGGTCTAGTTTCTATGCTCAGGTGATGTCAATGGAGTAGTGCTCAGTCTCTACTCCTTCAAAGTGTTTCACTCTCTGGCCATTTATCATGAAAGGCACATGGCCTTCGTTCTTCACCTCAAGCACACCGTAGGATAAAACTCGAACAATCTCATATGGTCCTGACCATTTCGACCATAACTTACTAGGACAGGAACGGAGAAGCGAGTTATTGATAAGAACTTTATCCCCAAGTTTAAATTCATGCTTCTTGACACACTTGTCATTTTGCTTCTTAGGTCCTTTCTTGCAGGGCTTGGACTTCTCAAATTTTGTGATACCCTTAGGCAAAGTCTTTTTTAGCATAACATCAGTTACTGATTCCTGCACGCCTGAAAGCAAAGCACTATCCACAACATTAGTAGCATCTATGCGATTACATGAATTTAAGGAATTAGAATTGTTTTTCAGAATTAAAAACATCAAAAACTACTTCCTCATCATTCAAACGCAAAGTCAATTTCCCTTCGTGGACATCAATGATCGCCCTTCCAGTGGCAAGGAATGGACGCCCAAGTATGATCGGCATTTTAGCATCAGCTTCTATGTCAAGCACAACAAAATCCACCGGAATGTAAAACTTACCCACTCTAATAGGAACATCCTCCAAGATGCCTACGGGGTATTTGACAGACCGATCCGCCAATTCAAGGGAGATAGTTGTGGGTTTTAGTTCACCCACCTCCAACTTCTTACACACAAAAAGGAGCATAAGACTAATACTAGCCCCCAAATCACACAGAGCTTTATCAATATTTGTGTTACCAATCAAACAAGGAATAGAGAAACTACCTGGATCTTTTAGCTTAGGAAGCAATTTATTTTGAATTAAAGCACTACACTCCACAGTTAAAGTTACTATCTCATATTCCTCTAACTTTCTCTTATTAGACAAAATGTCCTTAAGAAATTTAGCATAGGTAGGCATCTGTTTCAACGCCTCAGTGAAGGGTACATTAATGTACAATTTCTTGAGGACCTCTAGGAACTTCCCAAATTGCCTATCTAACTTGGCGTTAGCCAATCTTTGAGGGAAGGGGATTGGGGGTTGGTATGGCTCAGAGAGTACATACTTAGACACCTTCTCAGTAGTTTCCTCTTCTTCTAAGGGTTGTGTCTTGGTCTCATTTTCCTCATTCCCCTTATCTTTTTCACTCTCCTCCTTACCCGTGGGATCCTCTAATTTTTTTTTCACTTCTCAAACTCACAGCCTTACAGTGTTCATTACCTGGATTTATTTCAGGTTGACCAGGAAACTTACCCTGTTGCCTATGTGAAGTGCTTGCTTATTGGGCAATCTGGGTTTCCAACATCTTATTATGAATGACCAAATTATCAATCTTAGCTGACAACTCTCTAATGGCCTCAATCACAACTTGCCCAGGCTGCCTAAACTCCTCATTTTGTTTAGATTGACTCTCAACAAAGTTATCAAGAAGAGACTCAAGTCTAGATTTTTGTACTTGTTGGAATCCAGAAGAGGGTTTAGCACTACCTTGCCCAGCTTGGTATTGACTATTCTGGTAGGAGAAGTTAGGATGTGACTTCCAACCGGGGTTGTAAGTTTGAGAATATGGATCATTTCTCCCCTTTTAGTTGAAGTCATGAAAATTGTGGCATGATTCCACTTGCTCCACCGGTGCACCTTGTGAGGAGCCAATTCCAACTTGGCATTCGGCACCTATGTGTCCCTGTGCTCCACAAATCTCACAAAAATTGTTAGAAGCACCTATGACATTAACATGAGCTTTTTCAAGCATGTCAAAACGTTTATTCAAAGAATCAAATTTTGACATAATTAAATCAACACCGTTTACCTCAAACTTACCTCCCGCGAGTTTTCTTAGGTCACCTTTTTCATTTGTCCATTGGTGATGATTGGCAGCTACACTCTCAATAATCTCATAAGTTTCTGTGAGCCTTCTATTCATCAAAGCTCCACCAACTGCGAAGTCAAGAGATACCTTCAAAGAATATTTTAGCTCATTATAGAAGGTGTGGATGATCAACCATTTTTCTAACCCATGGAGTGGGCAAGCTTCCAGCAAAGCCTTATATCTATCCCAAGCTTCTGACAATGATTCTCCATCTTTCTGAATGAAGCTTGTGATTTGGGTCCTTACATGAGCAGTCTTGGAAGGTGGAAAGAATTTGTCCAAGAAAGCTTGTTCTAATTGGTCCCAAGTAGTTATCGTCTCAGCGGGAACAGACTTCAACCAAGTTCTAGCTCTATCTCTTAATGATAATGGAAACAGGCGGAGACGAATAGCATCAACAGAGGCGCCTTCAATCTTGAGGGTCTCACAGAACTCCAAGAACATATCCACATGATCATTCGGGTCCTCTGATGGCAATCCTCCAAACTGGTTCAGCCTTATCATAGAAAGTAAGGCAGGAGGTATGGTGAAGTGTCTAGCTTCAATGTCTGGCCGAGCAATTCCAGATTGCAAACCCCGAGCATTAGGGGCTGCATACTCTTTTAGTGGTCTATTATCCTCAGGTTCAGCCATGACAAGTGTTTGTTCAGGTTTTCTCTCACTCTTTGCCCTTGTTGTCTTCTCCGTCTACGAAAAGTTCTTTCAATTTCAGGATCTATTTCAATAAGAGTCCTGGAACGTCTAGTACTTCGCATAAACAAGAGAAATTACCTGCAGAGTCAAAGAGAAAACAAGCGTAAGAATATGGTAAAAAGAAAAAGGTTTAAAATAATTAAATTAAAAATTAAATTGATATTCAAGAAAAACACAATCCCCGGCAACGGCGCCAAAAACTTGGTGTGTGAAATCCGCAAGTATACGGTTTCGTCATCAAGTAATAAAAGATCGAATCTACAGGGACTGTGTCTATGAATACCAATTAATTAATTAATTCAATTAAATTAAACGAAGGGAATATAATTGTTGATTGACAAGAACGTAGTAACAAAGCAATTAAATAAATAAATATAAAAGTGCAAAATTGAGAACAAAAATAGCAAGTTATTAAGAGAGATTTTTCAGATTCAAGAAAGCTTCCAAGATTGGGGTAACCACAATGATACAAGACAAGTCCTAATTGACAACCCTTTTATTAAAATTAAAATTCAATTGAAGGTGAATTACCCTAAATTAGTTAATGTTCTTTCTCAAGAGACAAGAACCGTGCCCAATTAAACTAATTCCTACTCTCGTGGTAATTGAATTTAAATTAAATCCATTACGCTTTGTGGTAATTCATTGAATCCTCGAAAGGGTAAACCTACTCTCGTGATTTAGACCTTAAGTTCAATTCTTATGGTTCCGACATCTAGGTTCACCTCTCAGTACGTCCCTAGATATCTATGAGATGCAAATGTGGCCGACAAATTCACATGAATAAGCGCAATATGGATTGAATCGAAGAACATTTAAGATTAATAAAAGGGGTAAATAAAGTCAATTAATCATCATCAATGTATCAAAGGGCATTGCCCAATCCTAAAAATAAAAGAAACTACTCAGACATGGAGAAGAAGAAACAAGAAATCAAATTCAAGAACATCCAAACCCGTAGCAAAGAGAGAAGAGAGGAGAAAGATGAAGATCAAGAGCCTCCAAACGTGCCTCCGTCAAACCAAATTGGAACCTTAAAATTATATTCAGAACATCTATTTATACCCCTAGGGTTTTAACTGGCCTAAGCCCCCAAAAGAAATAAAAAAATAAAACTTAAAAACTGATGCGTACTGCGATCCACGGCCGTGGATCATTCCACGGGCTGGCAGTGAATCTCTCTGCCACATGACCATTCTGCCTCAGCTTGAATTCCACGGCCGTGGATCATTCCACGGCCTGGCCGTGGAACTCTCTGGAGTTTCTCTTTTGCTTCTTCAAGCTGCTGCTCGATCCATGGCCGTGGGGAATTCCACAGGCAGGCCGTGGATCTCTCTGGAGTGAGCTTTTTGCCCCTGTTTGCTATCCGTAAAGCTCCAACTTCAATCATGCAAGCTTTCCATCCATTTCAAGGCCAATTGAGCACCAATCCTGCACAATAACACCACAAATACCGCAGTTATCCGAACTAAAGGAAAAACAAATAAAAAGAGAAATTAAAATGTCTAAAATGCCTAAAAATGCATGCAAAACAAGACTAAAATATGATGTTATTTCACACACATCAGGGTCCTAGTCGTACTGTTTCTACTCTAAGGTCCACATATTTTGTCACTTTCATTGATGATTACTCTTGCTGCACTTGGTTATTTTTTATGCAAAATCGGTCTGAGTTTTCAATATTTTAGAACTTTTATCATGAGATTAAAACTCAATTTGGTGTTCCTATATGTAATTTGCATAGTGATAATGCCCCCGAGTATTTGTCTCAACCATTTCAATCCTTTATGGCTTCTCATGGCATCCTTCACCAAACTTCAAGTGCCCATATCCCTCAACAAAATGGAGTCACTGAACGTAAAAACCGACATCTTGTAGAAACAACTCGGACTTTTTTACTTTATGGTAATGTTCCTTTCCGCTTTTGGGGCGATGCAGTTCTTACTGCCTGTTATCTGATTAACTGCATACCCTCCTCTGTACTTGATCACCAGGTCCCTTACTCTATTTTATATCCCCATCAATCTCTGCATTCCCTACCTCCTTGTATATTTAGGTCTACTTGTTTTGTTCATAATCTCACTCCTGGTCTTGATAAACTTTTCGTCCAATCTATTAAGTGTGTTTCTCTTGGTTACACTTGGTCCCAAAAGGGTTATCATTGCTTTTTCCCTTATCTCCGACGATACCTCGTTTCGGCCGATGTTACCTTCTTTGAGAGTGTGTTTGGAATGTAAAAAAATAAGAAATGATTTGATTTGTAAATCAAATTTAATTAAATCTTATGTTTGGAATGTTAAAAAATAGGAAATGATTTGATTTCTAAACTCTTATGGATTTCACTCCTTTTATTTTAGAAATTCTATCAAATTTGATAGGATTTAGTAGGATTTGATTTGATTTGAAATGAATAGACTATTTTACCCTTAGTAACTACCTCTAACCACATCTAATAAGGGTTAAAATGTAAAATAATAAAACTAAATCAAATCAATTCTCATTTTAATGAATTCCAAACACAAAATTTAATTTCTAAATCAATTCAATTCTTTTTTTTTTTTTAAAGTTCCAAACATAAAATTTGATTTCTAAATCAAATCAAATCAAATCATTTCTCATTTTTATTCATTCCAAACACAACCTGAGTCTATTCCCTTCTTCCAATTTCCTTCCTCGACTCGAGCCTATCCTGAGGTCTTACTCATTCCTCTTCCTCTTATCACTGTTGAGTCAGATACACCTCTGACCCCCCATTTCAACCAACCCACCACTACTATTTGCCTTTTCCAAGTCTATCATCGTCGGCCACAGCAACCTCTATTGCCCTTACTTCCACCAAAAGTTGCAGAGGTCAATGTGGACTCTCCTCCGGCACCAATTCTTTTACTAGCTCCGACACTACCTCCTGAGCCTAACCTTCCTATTGCTCTCCGAAAAGGCGTATGCAGTCTACTCGTAACCCTTCTCCTCACTATGTTACGTTGAGTTATCATTGCATCTTCTTCGCATTATGCTTGTCTTTCTTCTTTATTTTCTATGTCTATTCCTAACTTTCCAGGTGACGCTATATCTCATCCTGGGTAGAGACAAGCCATGATCGATGAGATGTGTGCCCTTTAGAGTAATGGTACTTGGGAACTTGTTCCTCTTCCTCCCGGAAAGTCTATTGTAGGCTGTTGATGGATTTATACGGTCAAAGTTGGTCTTGATTGCAAGATTGGTTGCCTCAAGGCTCGTCTGGTGGCAAAAGGGTATACCCAAATTTTTGGCTTAGATTATGGGGACACTTTCTCGCCCGTAGCGAAGATGGCTTTGATTCGACTTTTTTTGTCTATGGCTTCTATTCACCACTGGCCCCTTCATCAACTGGACATCAAGAATGCTTTTCTCCATAGTGATCTAGAAGAAGAGGCTTACATGGAGCAACCACCAGGGTTTGTTGAGTCTTGTGGACTAGTTTGTTGTCTTTACAAATCTCTGTATGACCTTAAACAATCTCCTAGGGCTTGGTTTGGCCGATTTAGTACTGTAGTTCAGCTGTTCGATATGACACGAAGTGAGACTGACCACTCTGTCTTCTATTGCCATTCAGCTCAAGGGTGTATTTATTTGATTGTGTATGTCGAGGACATTGTTATCACTGACAGTGATCACCATGGCATAATTCAGGTAAAACAATATCTTGGTCTTTACTTTTAGACCAAAGACCTTGGCGAACTTCAATACTTCTTGGGATTAGAGGTAGCACAATCCAACGATGGTATAGTAATTTCACAGAGGAAGTATGCCATGGAAATTCTTGAGGAAACAGGTCTGTTGAATGCAATGCTTGTTGACGCTCCTATGGATCTGAATGCTAAACTTACACCAAATCAAGGGGAGCCACTCTTAGATACAGGAAGATATAGAAGATTAGTTAGAAAATTGAACTACCTCACTGTTACCCGTCTTGACATCTCCTTTGCAATTAATGTGGTAGGTCAGTTTCTAATTTCACCTTGTGATGCACATTGGAATGTAGTGATTCGCATCCTAAAGTATATTAAAGGAGCTCCTGGAAGAGGCCTTGTCTATGAAAATAAGGGTCATATTCAGATTGTTGGATACTCATATGCTGATTGGGCAGGTTCTCCTCTTGATAGAAGATCCACTTCTGGGTATTGTATATTCATCGGGGGTAATCTAATATTCTGGAAGAATAAGACACAAAATGTGGTCGCAAGATCAAGTGCTGAAGCAGAATATAAAGTCATGGCCTCAGCTACTTGTGAACTCATTTGGTTAAAACAGGTACTTAAAGAGCTTCGATTTGGGGAAATTATGCAAATGACACTCATTTGTGATAATCAAGTTGCATTGCATATTGCCTCTAATCCAGTGTTTCATGAGAGGACCAAATATATTGAGATAGACTGTCATTTTATTAGAGAAAAGATATCCTATCTTGAGACATCACCACTAGCTTCATCAATTCAAATGATCAATTGGCAGATGTTTTCACTAAGTCTTTGAGAGGTCTTTGGATAAGTCATATTTGTAACAAGCTTGGTGCATATGACCTATATGCTAAATCATAACTAAATCATGTAATTACGGTAATTAGGATTTTTTGTAATCTTTGTATTTATTACAATAACTATATATAATTAAGCCTCCGTTGTGTAATTCAGACACACGGTTTCTTCATATGTCTCTCTCTTTTCTCTCTTTCAACAATTATCTATTCTTTGTAACTACTATTTGCTCCATTTTATAAGGTCGTGTTAAAAAACAAAAAAAAAACGGAGAAGTGCAACTAAAGGGGAGGATAGGGTATCTTCCAAAACATGAAAAACAAGATAGAACAATGAACACGGAAAAATCAAGAATACCGCAAGGCTGTTCAGTCTGTTTGCATATCAGAAATTACTCCCTTCAGAACAGCCATGTGCAGAACACCATGGAGAAGCATTTCACTCTTCTGTGTTGCAAGGATCATGTGGGCTTGTGGTACTTGCAAGTTCTTTGCATCACCTGGGCTTTAGAATTTTCTTATTTTCACTAAATACACAGTTCCATAATTCATTCTATCATTGTTTTGCCACATTTTCCTTTACCAGAATGGCATGACATTCAGGAACATGATGTGACCATGGGTGAATTATTGATGCTAACACTATGTCCTCTTCTTTTAGGTGCATCTGAGGAGGGTGATGCATAGAGACAGATTCATGCGGAAAAGTTCTATTGTTCCTGCCATTGGAAACCGTGTTTGGAGAGATTTGATTCATAATCCCTTACATTTGATATTTTCAGTGGATGTGTTAGGTATGACAAGTTCAACACTGGCTTCTCTTAGCAGAGGGTTCGCTGAGCTTTCTACAGATGGACAGTTTCTGCAATTACGTGCAAAGCAGGTAAACACTTTTGTCTTAAACAATTTTGTAATGCCATGTAAACTAAGATGACTTTAACATGCAACAGGTAAGATCAAGGAGAATTACCGGGTTTGGAGATGGGATCATTCAAGGAACTGAAGCTCTTGCCCAAGGTGTTGCCTTTGGGTTCTCTGGCGTAGTGAGAAAGCCTGTTGAGAGTGCCCGGCAGAATGGTCTCCTAGGATTGGCTCATGGGCTTGGACGTGCCTTTGTAGGTTTTATTGTGCAACCAGTAAGTGGGGCACTAGATTTTTTCTCATTGACTGTTGATGGAATTGGTGCAAGTTGTTCCAAATGCTTCGAGCTTTTCAACAGCAAGACCACCTTCCACAGAATTAGAAATCCTCGGGCTATACATGCTAATGGGGTACTTAGAGAATATTGTGAGAGAGAAGCTATTGGACAGGTATGTTAATTAAATGCTTCTCCATGAGTATTCTGAACCATTCATAAATTTTCTCTATGAAATTTAATTGATCACAGAAGTTAAACTTACTAAGGGAAAAGCCTCACTGGATGTAGCTCCACCAGATTGAAAACCATTTTATTTTGGTTTGTTTTTGGGCAGGGACGTGGGGAGGGGGGGCTGGTGGTGGGCGGGGGACATTTTCAATTTTTTCCTGTTGAAAAAATATTTCTGAATATTATTTTTGCTTGAATTTTTTAAATTGTATAGGTATGATTCACATTATATAGGCTTATGTCAATAATTACTTGCCTAGAATAGAGTTAAACAAGAAATAAATTTGTCTTAATACAAGAATCAAATCTGTCTTAAGAGATCATTTATGATACTTTAAAATATTTCAAGATACAATAAAAATATTTTTCAGATATTCTTACACTCCCCCTCAAGCTAAAGCTTCCTAAGCTTGAGCTTGTAACAATTAAATAATTTGATAGTGTGATAGTAGTTGGGAAGAAGACGGAGACGAGGTCAGTGCATCTGGACAGACGAAGACAGAGCCAGTGCATCTGGGACAAAGAGTCAAGCTAGTGTGAGTCATAAGCAACATAAGTTACCATCGGAATGGTTGTCAATGAGAAGAGAAGTCACCACTAATATGATTCATCCATGGGAGAGGAATCACCACCAGAATGATTGTCGGTGGGAAAAGAAGCCATTGGTATGATCCATTAGTGGGAAAAAGAACGGCATGACAAACACCGGCATTGAAGTATATGTAGAGATGGATTTATTTCCATTCTCCCCCTCAATGAGGGCAGCGGCAGCGATGAAGGCTAATTGAAACCCAACAATGAAGGCTGGCTCTAAACCCAACAACGAAAGCTGGTCTGATAAGCAATGAAGGCTGATTGAAACCCAGCAATGAGGGTTGGCTCTAAACCCAACAATGAAAGCTGGTCTAATCAGCGATGAAGGTTGATTGCAACCCAGCGATGAAGGCTGACTCTGATCAACAATGAAGGCTGATTACAGCGGAAACAACAAAGGCTCCGAGATCGGGAGCTCAATCAATAACTCGAGACTTGAAGAGAACACATCAAGACTAAAAAATGGAGAAATTGGGAGAAAACAAAGATAAGGAAAACAAGAAAACTAGATCTGGGTTTAAAGGTCTTAAATAACGATTCTAATGAGTTCCATGAACTCTACATAGCGAAAAAGAGAAAATCTCTTCAAGGTGGATACCATGGCTTTGATACTGAGCGCAGTCAGAAAACAATATAGGAGAGAAGGATATTTCATTTCATATATCAAACTTTACAAAGGGTTAGGTTATATAGGCTGTACATTCCAAAAATAACTCCTCAATTATAGGAGCTAAACAATCGCTATCACTAGAAGTTAGGAGAGTCAACTATCTAAACAAATCTTTTCTATTTACTACAATATCTAAATAAATCTTTCTATTTTCAACACCCCCCTCAAGTTGGTGCATAGATATTGATCATGCCCAACTTGTCAATGAAAGATTCAAACTTTGGCTTGAAATGGCCCTTAGTAAATACATCAGCGGTTTGTTGCTCGAAGGTGACAAACGGCATACAAATGGTTCTATTTTCTAGCTTTTTGTTAATAAAGTGCCTATCAATCTCAAAGTGTTTGGTACGATCATGCTGGAAAGGATTATTTGCAATGTTTATAGTTGATTTGTTATCACAGAATAATCTCATAGGAGCTTCAACATTTAGTCTCAGCTCTTCAAGAACTCTTTTAATCCATAACACTTCACAAACTCCATTTGCCATGGCTTTATACTCAGCTTCAGTGCTGCTCCTAGCAACTACATTTTGCTTCTTGCTTCGCCAAGTAGCCAGATTCCCCTATAAGAAAGTACAGTAACTAGATGTTGATCTTCTATCACAAACCGAGCCTGCCCAGTCTGTATCTGTGAAGGCTTCTACACTTCTTCCATCACTCTTTTTAAATAACAATCCCCTTCCTGGTGAACTTTTCAAATACCTGAGGATCTTGTATATTGCCTCCAGATGTTCCTCATACGGTGAGTGCATATACTGACTCACAATACTAACAACAAGGGCAATATCTGGCCTTGTATGAGACAAGTAAATGAGTTTTCCTACAAGGCATTGATATCTAACTTTATCAATTGGAACTCCACTGCACAACTCTCCCAACTTCTGATTAGGGTCCATAGGTGTATCACTTAGTCTGCAGCTACTCATTCCTGTCTCTTCTGGTAAGTCAAGAACATACTTTCTTTGTGATACAGAAATTCCCATCTTTGACCTTGCAATTTCTATACCTAGTAAGTAGCGTAAAGGCCCCAAATCTTTAATTTCAAATTCTGAAGCAAGGTGTTTATTCAACCTACGTATCTCATCACCATCACTTCCCGTCAGAATTATATCATTCACATATACACTTAGAACAGCCATTTTTCCACCATTCATGTGTTTCACAAACATTGTATGGTTAGAGTGCCCTTGACTATATCCTCCTTTCTTAACAAACTTGGTAAACCTTTCGAACCAAGCACGTGGAGATTGTTTTAGACCATAGAGTGATTTCTTCAACTTACAAACCTTCCCTCCAAACTTCTCTTCAAAACCGGGAGGAGCATCCATATAGACCTCTTCGTCCAACTCTCCATTGAGAAACGCATTTTTAACATCTAGTTGAAATAATGGCCATTCTAAATTTGCAACTACAAAAAGTAATACCCGAATAGTATTTAGTTTTGCTACAAGGGCAAATGTCTCCTGGTAGTCAACTTCATAGGTTTGCGTGAATCCCTTTACAACCAATCTTGCTTTATAGCATTCCAAGGATCCATCAAATTTAAATTTCACAGTAAAAATCCACTTGCAGCCAATAATCAATTTTCCTGCAGGTAAGTGAACCATCTCCCACGTTCCATTTTTTTCAAGAGCCTCCATCTCTTCACGAACAACCTTCTTTCATTCAGGGACCTTTAGAGCTTCCTGTATAAACTTAGGTATTTCCACACTTGATAATTGTGAGACAAAAGTATGGTAAGATGATGACAGGTTCTTATATGAGACAAAATTTGAAAGAGGATGTTGAGTACATGATCTAACTCCTTTCCTAAGAGCAATTGGAAGATCTAGAGAATTGGGATGCACATGTGGAATAGGTAAAGACTCTAATTCTATAGACTCAGAGATTGTACCTAGAATTTCTGTATTTTTCGGGTCTGGTATTGGATCAGATTCTTGACATTGAAGGAGTATAGCTGTATCTCTCTTTGAATCTGTCTTTTCTTGGTGTAAATCTTCCCGAATAGTCTCTCATCATTGAAGCGTGCCTTGTCTGTTGTATCTGTTTTTTGTTGAGGCATTAAGATAGACTTCCGTTCTTCTTTATTCAGAGTATCAAGATCAAAAATTGCAATTTCAATATTAATCTTACCATTAGAAATATAAAAAAAATTTCTGGTCAAAAACATCAGTGTCAGTTTCAAATACCGAGTCTTCATATTCTTTCCCCCCTGAAGAGGAGGGCAAAAAAAACTGAGATTCAAAGAATATAACATCCATTGTGACAAAAAAAAATTTGCTGGTAGGATCAAAACATCTATACCCTTGTTGGGTGGGGCAGTATCCCAAAAACACATTTAATTGCCCCGTGGATCCAACTTATCCCTATTGTGGTTGTGTACATGAACAAAGGCTACACATCCATAGATCTTTAGAGGTAAATTTGAAGTAAGATGTGACATTGGAAAGAGTTTTTAAAACTATCAGAGGTGTTTGAAAGTTCGAAACTCTTGAAGGCATCCTATTAATAAGATAGGTAGCAATAAGAATTGCTTCCCCCCAAAAGTATTTCGTTACTCTAGTGGTGTACATCAAGGACCTAGCTACTTCTAGGTGGTGTTTATTTTTTCGTTCTGCTACCCCATTTTGTTGAGGAGAGTCAACACAGGAGTTTTGATGAACAATTCCTTTTTGTAAGAAAAAGAGTCCCAAAATTTAATTAAAATATTCTTTTCCATTGTTACTTTGAAACACTTGAATTTTGTTTTGAAATTGTGTTTCAATCATATTAAAAAAAATTTAAAAAACATGTTCTGCTTCAGATTTTTCTTTAAAAAGATAGACCCAACTTAGGCGAGTATGATCATCAATAAATGTTATAAACCATCTTTTTCCCGAATTTGTTAAGAGTCCTAGCTGGCCCCCACACATCACTATGGATGAGAGTAAAAGGTTTAGAGGATTTATATGGTTGAGCAGGAAAAAGTGCACGATGGTGCTTAACTAATTGACAAATATCACACTGAATTGATGATAGGATTTTATTATGAAACAAATTTGGAAACAAGTACTTTAAATATTGAAAGCTAGGATGGCCTAACCTACAGTGCCATAACATTATTTCATCCTCAATAGAACTAAGACATGCTCCTTGATTTGAGAATTTCGGTTGCTGACACAAAGGATTTCCAGCATCAAAGTAATAGAGACCACCATACTCTCTAGCATTGCCAATCATCCTCCTCGTATCCAGTTCCTGAAATTCACAGTAATTTGGGAGAAATTTAGCACAACACTTCAAATCACAGGTTATTTTACTAACAGACAATAAATTACAAGAAAGATTTGGAACATGAAGGACATTGTGAAGGACAAGAGTAGGAGAGATGACAATTAACCCTTTCCCAGCAATGGCTGAGAGAGAGCCATCAGCGATCTTAATCTTTTGATTGCCTGCACAAGGACTATAGGAAGAAAAAATTTAGAACATCCTGTCATATGATTAGTGGCACCAGAATCTATTATCCATGGGCAAACAGGAATAGTGAACACATTAAAGGCAGCAGATTGAAGATAATTACCTTTCTGGGTTAAGGAACAAGAAGAAGATGTAGAGTTAGAGAATTGTGTAGACTGAAAAAGTCTATACAGTTGTTCTATCTGTTCCTTACTGAATGAAGGTGTCACCTCTGTGGCTTCTGTGTTTCCATTCTCCTCTGTGGTTGAGTGAAAAGCCTTCGAATCACAGTTTGGCTGACCAAAGGTTCGTGGCTTCCAGTTGGGAGGCTTTCCGTGCAAATCCCAACAAGTCTCCCTGGTGTGTGGTGGCTTGTGGCAGTGATCACACCATACTTTTTCACCTTTCCTATTCTTTCGTGCCTAGGACTGAGGATTACTGTGATTGTTCCTAGTGATTAAGGCTGAAACTTCAGGAGTTTCTGAAAAAACTTTGCGGCGACCTTCCTCGCGTCGAATTTCGGAAAAAACTTCCCTGATTGATGGCAAAGGGGTTCTGCCAAGAATCCGGCCTCTAAACTCATCAAGACTATTATTCAAGCCTGCTAAGAACTCGTAAACTCAATCATTCTCCAATCGTTTCACGTAACGAACGCTATCAGCTTTACAGGCCCAATCATCTTCATAGCAGAGGTCAAGTTCTTGCCATAACACCTTCATCTTCTTGTAATAGTCAGTGACCTCACAGTCGCCCTGCTTCGTCTGCCACAATCTCGTTTTCAACTCAAAAATCTGATATGAGTTTTCGAGATCTGAATATGTTTCTTGGACTACATCCCACACATCCTTTGCGGTGGGCAGGAGCATATATGTTTTCCCTATTGAGGCCTCCATGGAATTGATCAGCTAGGACTTAATGAGGGAATTTTCAGACTTCCAAATCTGCCATGTCGGATCAGATTTTGTTGGCCCCTTCATCTCGCCAGTGAGATAGCCAAGTCTCCCTTTGCCGTCGACCACCAACTTGATTGACTGAGCCCACTCCAGGTAATTTTTCCCATTCAACTTGTGAGCGGTTAATTGAATTGGAAAATTTTCAATGCCGCTAGGATTTATAGACCCTGACAGCAGCAGTGCCCCAGCGCTTACTCCAGGAGGTTTGGTGGTGGACCCATCTTCGCTAGTCGTCACCACCTTAGGCGTGGCTGGTTGCGCCTTCACAACAAAACCGAACGAAGAGAAGAGGAGAAGAGGGTCGAAAAAAAAAAGAAAAGTTACGCCATAGCTTTGATACCATGAGCGCAGTCAGAAAACAATATTGGAGAAAAGGATATTTCATTTCATATATCAAACTTTACAAAGGGTTAGTTTATATAGGCTGTACATTCCAAAAATAACTCTCAATCATAGGAGCTAAACAATCGCTATCACTTGAAGTTAGGAGAGTCAACTGTCTAAACAAATCTTTTCTATTTACTACAATATCTAAATAAATCTTTCTATTTTCAATAGATACCATGTTGAAAGAATATTTCTTGTTGAAAGAGAGAAAAGAAAGAGACATATGAAGAAACCATATGTCTAAATTACACAACGGAGGCTAAATTATATAGAGTTACTTGAATGCAGAAATGATTTTAGGAAAAATTGAATGTCTATTACATATGATCAGATATCTATATATACACCTAGAATCAATTAGCAACTACACACAGCTAATATCCCACTACTAACACAGCTAATATTCCACTACTAACACAACTAATATCCCACTTAACACAACTAATATCCCACTACTAACACAGCTAATATTCCACTACTAACACAGCTAATATCCCACTAATATTAATATAATCTAACACTCCCCCTCAAGCTGGAGTATATATGTCATAAGCTCCAAGCTTGTTACATATATAATTAACTCGAGGACCTCAGAGAGATTTGGTGAAGACATTGGCCAGCTGCTCATTGGTGTTGACGAAAGTAGTAGCAATTTCCCCGGACTGAACTTTCTCCCTCATAAAGTGACAATCAATCTCAATGTGTTTTGTTCTTTCATGGAATACTGGGTTTGAGGCTATATGCAAAGCTGCTTGATTATCACATACAAGTTTCATTGATTACTCTTTAAAGAGTCCTAATTCCTTTAGTAACTGCTTTAACCATGTAAGTTCACATGTTGCCACTGCCATTGTTCGATACTCGGCTTCTGCACTTGATCTAGCAACAACAATTTGCTTCTTACTTTTCCATGATACAAGATTATCTCCAAAAAGAACACAGTATCCTGAAGTAGAACGCCTATCTGAGGGAGAACCTGCCCAATTAGCATCTGCATAACAACATATCTCCATATGGCCCTTATCCTCATAGAGCAATCCTCTTCCGGGAGCTCCTTTGTTATATCTAAGTACCCGAATAACAGCAGCCCAGTGTGAGTCACATGGAAGGTCAAGAAATTAACTCAACACACCTACAACAAAGGAAATGTCTGGCCTGGTTATTGTGAGGTAGTTCAATTTTCCAATCATTCTTCGATATCGTCCCGGATCAGATAACGGCTCCCTCTGTCTTGGAAGAAGTTTGACATTAGGATCCATGGGAGTATCAATAGGCTTACATCCAGTCATACCAGCCTTTTTAAGAATATCTAAGGCATATTTCCTCTGAGAAATAGAAATACCATGTCTGGGCTGTGCAACTTCTATACCCAGAAAATATCGGAGTTTACCAAGATCCTTAGTTTGAAAATGCTTGAATAGATATTGTTTCAACTGTTCAATTCCAACACATTCATTACCAGTGATAACAATATCATCCACATAGACAACAAGATATATGCATTTATCAAGAGAATGACATGGGTAGAAAACAGAGTGGTCAGCTTCACTTTTGGTCAGGCCAAAAGTTTGTACAACAGTACTAAAATGGCCAAACCAAGCGCGTGGTGATTGCTTTAGCCCATACAAAGATTTGCGGAGTTTACAGATTAACCTAGACTCCCCCTGAGCAACAAACCCAGGTGGTTGCTCCATGTAGACCTCCTCTTGCAAATCACCATGACGAAAAGCATTCTTTACATCAAGCTGATAAAGAGGCTAGTGACGAATGGCAGCCAAGGCAAGAAGTACACAAATAGAAGCAATTTTGGCAACTGGAGAAAAAGTGTCACTGTAGTCAAGGCCATAGATCTGGTTGTAGCCTTTAGCTACCAAACAAGCTTTCAACCGATCAATAGAGCCATTAGGACCAACCTTCACTGTAAACACCCACCGACAGCCAACAACGGATTTACCAGGAGGTCGAGAAACCAGGTCCCATGGCACATTAGAGTGTAGGGCAGACATCTCATCAATCATAGCTTGTCGCCAATTGGGATGAGACAGTGCTTCTCCTGTGGTTTTGGGAATAGAAATAGAAGACAAATTCGAAACAAAAGTATAACATGAAGTGGAAAGACGATCATAACTTAGGAAAGCATAAAGAGGATAAGGATTACGGGTAGACCGTGTACCTTTTCGAAGAGCAATGGGAGGACTCTTTGATGCAGGATCCAAAGGAGGAGAAGTAATTGGTGAAGGCAGTGAGCTGTCAGGCACATCTTCCACAGTAGGCATGACACTGGTCGATGGACGAGAGCAACGACGATAGACAATAGGGGATTGTGGAGGATCAGGAGAGGGACTAGGACTTGATGAACTTTCTGAGCTAGGTGATATGATAATAGGAGAAGAGTCAAAGACAGGGTTCACGTTGGGTTCACCATCAAAGACAAGGACAGGAAGTATAGTGTGTACTTCAGAAAGTTCTGTGGATGAACTAAAAAATGGTTGTTCAAAAAAGGTGACATCGGCAGACACTAGATAACATCCTAAATCAGGAGAATAACAATGATACCCTTTCTGAAGACGAGAATAACCAAGAAAGAGACACTTGAAAGCTTTAGCAGTGAGTTTGTCTTTTCCGGGAGTAAGATTCTGAACAAAACAGGTACAACCAAAGATTCGTGGAGGAATATTGTAGACTGAAGTATTAGGAAACAATAAAGAGTGAGGAATTTTGTTATCCAAAACAGCGGAGGGCATGCGATTAATTAAATAACAAGCTATAAGAACAGCATCCCCCCAAAAACGTAAGGGAACATTCATATGAATGAGTAAAGTCCTGGCTGTTTCAATTAAATGACGATTTTTACGTTCAGCCACTCCGTTCTGTTGTGGAGTATGAGGACAAGTTGTTTGATGTACAATACCGTGTTTTGCCAAGAAAGCTTGAAAGGGATCAGACAAATACTCACGTGCATTGTCACTGCGTAAAACGTGAATAGTTTGACCAAATTGATTTTTAATTTCAGCGCAGAATTTTTGAAAAATAGAGAATAACTCAGAACGATTTTTCATTAAAAAGACCCAAGTACAATGCGAGAAATCATCAATAAACGTAACAAAATACTGGAATCCAAGACAAGAACCGACACGACATGGGCCCCAAACATCTGAATGGATAAGAGAAAAGGGATGCTCACACTTTTTATTATGACTACTAGAAAACGAGGTACGAATATGTTTTCTTTTTTGACAAGATTCACACTCTAAAGACTTAAACGAGAGAAATGTGGCATCATCCTCTGAAGTTTGGAAAGACTAGGATGTCCAAAACGACTATGAATGACAGCGGAAGATTCTGTTATGGTGCATGCTACTGGGGAATTTGACATGGCAAGATGATACAATCCTTTAAACTCACGACCTACCCCAATCGTCTTCCTCGTATTTGGATCCTGCACAAAAACGGAGTTTTCAGTGAAGGTAATTAAACACTTAAGGGAACGAATTAATTTGCTGACAGATATCAAATTAAAAGGGAAACTAAGGGCATAAAGAACAGAAGTTAAGGGTAAGAGAGGACACGGTAGAGCTTGACCAATGCCAAGGACAGGAGTTTTGGTCCCATTGGCAAGTGTGACAGAAGGTAAAGAATTGTAAAGGGACAAAGAAGTAAGGAGATTTTTATTACCACAGAGATTATCAGAAGCACCAGAATCAATTACCCAGGGTCCAAGAGATGATTGAGAGATACAAGCGACAGGATTACCAGTTTGTTCAACCACTGTGGCAGATGTTGAAGGCTGTGAGCTGGCCTTAAAGCGAAGGAAGGCCTCATAGTCTGCTGGAGTGAGAGTCGCAGCCGGATGTGGTGGAACTGATTCAATTTGAGCGAAGTTGGCAGCAGCAGGTTTACCATGTTTTGCCCAACAGCATTCTTCCAAGTGCCCCAGCTTATTGCAAAATATACATCTAGGTCTGTTACCACCACGTCCTCTTCCACGACCGCGGCCGTGACCACCAAAATTATCAGTATGAGAAACAAGAGCTGAGGATTTTGATGGAATAGTTGGGGAGGCAGAAACAGGAGGAGATGCCATATCAGAAATATTTAGTAATCTGCGAAAGGTCTGTGATAATGTAGGAGTATCAGCACTTGTCAGAATTTGTTGTCGGACATTCTCCAGATTAGATGGAAGAGATGATAAAGTCAAAACCATAAAGAATGTTTCTTCTTGTTTCTTGTGCACAGCCTTATCTTTAGCATAGGGCATCATTGCTGAGAATTCCTGCATCAAAGACCGAGCCTTGCCAAGAAAAGTTTCTATTTTGGTAAATTGTTGTTGCAATGCTATCATGTCAGAAACAATAGAATAAAGACGTTGGATATCATTTGCATAGCAATTAGAGGCTTCTTGCCATATTTCGTAACAAGTTTGAAAGGGCTGGAAGAGGTCCACAATTAATGGATCAATGGAAAGCAGAAGAATACTGAGTAATTGTGAATCAATTTGTTTCCATTTGGCTGACTTCTCTGTGGGAACATCCTCTGGATTAGTTGAAAGATGTTCTGACTTACCCTGACCAGCAAACCAAATTTTCACAGAAGATGACCATGACTTATCAGTGGCAGAACCTGTTAATTTCTTACTTATGATACATGGAATAGAAAGGTTGGAAAGAGCAAATTGCTCCTTCTGATCAGATGAGGTTTCAGACTTGTAACTCATGCTGGAAAGCAATGGAGAACAGCAAACGAGCTGAATGAGCAGCAAGAGAGATGGACCGAAAATGAGAAAAACTGAGAACAGGGACCCAAATCGCCTTAGAAAGGGACTGCCAGGATCTTATTCACGAGAACTGTGTTAAGACTTGTGTCCAGGTTCTTCTTGCTGAAATTCAACCTCAATCTCCTGAAATTTAATATCATACTTCCTGCATAGTTCCTCTTATTCCTTTTCAAAATCAGATTTCAACCGCAATTTCCTCGTATTCCTTGTATCCAAGACTCTCGCGATATGAAGTGGCTCTAATGAGAAAACTGAGAACAGGGGTGGATCGGAAATGACGAAGTGAGCAAGACGAGGTGAACGGCGGCCGGAAAAGCTGCTGGACGCACCTTTACGCGTCGATGACGGTGAATAGTGCTGACGGAAGGTGGCGGCGCGTGGTAGCTCCGATGACAGCGCGACTTCGACGGTTGCACAGATTGGTCGACGCTAGTCTTGAATATGGTGGCTATGTCACCAGAAAAGCTATCGATAAGGTGCGCGGCAGAGGCTAGAGGCACCGCTAGGATGCACGGCGGAGGCTGGAGGCGCCGGTAGGATGCGCGGCAGAGGCTGGACAGTGGACCAGACTAGAGCAGGGTCAAAACCCGCTCTGATACCAACTTGAATGCAGAAATGATGTTAGGAAAAACTGAATGTCTATTACACATGATCAGATATCTATATATACACCTAGAATCAATTAGCAACTAACAAACATAACACAACTAATATCCCACTACTAACACAGCTAATATTCCACTACTAACACAGCTAATATCCCACTAATATTAATATAATCTAACAGAGTTATTGTAATAAATACAATGATTACAAAAGATCCTAATTACCATAATTAAATGATTTGGTTATGATTTAGTTAGCTTATACAATGAATCTAGACATAGTTTTCAACACTCCCCCTCAAGTTAGAGCATATAGGTCATATGCACAATGCTTGTTACAAATATAACTTATCCGAGGACCTCTCAAAGACTTGGTGAAAACTTCCACTAATTGATCATTCGAATTGACGAAGTTAGTGATGATGTCTTTAGATAGGATCTTCTTTCTATTAAATTGACAATCTATGATATGATCCAAGAATGGAACATATGATTTTCAGATCTTCCTTGAGTTGGTTCTCTTGTAACCGAATTCAACAACAAACAAAAAGAAGAAAATTAAACAAAGATTGATGTAGAAGAATAAGAAGTGGTGTGAAAAACAAGTAAGATAGAAAATTAAAAGATGGAATTAGACAAGAAGATGAAGAATGACACCACAATCTCAATCCTATTGAGGAGAATGAGAATGATAAGCCTCGTGTAGAATTGCCACAAAGGTATAAGGAACCTTTGATAAGATTCAAGCTATGGTTCTCTCTAAGAACCCAAGAGGCTCTTCCAAAATCTCCCTTTTCGGAGTACATGAGTTCCCTATTTATAGGCTAAGCTTGAAGCTGTTTGCAATCCTTAAAGTCCTAAAATGACTCTTGCAATACAAGGACTAAATTCCCACTATCATGCAATTACCAAAGTGCATTTGATAAGTGCATGTACATTATTACCTAGAAAATAAGCATAAACATGATAATAAATTCCCACTAGCCATCATAATGACTTAGGAAGTCTTTAAAGCCCAAAAACTAACTTAGGGAAAACCGAAAGACATCTGAACTTATTCCAACAAAATAAAATACGAAAATTACAAAATAATAAGAAAAAAATGGTTTTAATATGAGACCCCAATTAATTGGCTCAATGAACCAACTAGAGAGAGCTTTAACAAACTTATAAATCCCAATCTCGCCAAACACAAGTCCTAATTGGAGTCCTCTTCAATTTGGATTAATTAGACCAACTTGGGTTCTTCTTCTTCCTTATCTTGCTTGAGATTGAATATGTTGGCAACCTCTTGTTGTAAAGTTTCCTTAGCCCTCTTGGACCTTGACCTAGTCATAGGCCCTCCTAGCCCAATTAAAGCATCCTCCTTCTTAGCTCTTCCTTTCCCACTTGATGGTCCTCCTTGGTCTTCATCATTCTCTCCTTCTTTAAATGAATTCGTCCACGAATTTTGTGCTTCATCACCTATATCAAAAGGACTTAAGTTAGCTACATTGAATGTTGCACTAATTCCATACTCACCGGGTAGATCAAATTTATAAGCATTATCATTGATTCTCTCTACAACTTGGAAAAGCCCATCTCCTCTAGGTTGGAGCTTTGATTTCCTTTGAATGGGAAACCGTTCTTTCCTCATGTGTACCCACACCCAATCTCCTGGTTCAAAAACAACCCCTTTTCTACCTTTGTTGGCTTGTTTAGCATATTGCTCCATTTTCTTCTCAATTTGGGCCTTCACTTGTTCATGGAGTTTCTTCACATATTCGACCTTTGTTTCTTAAGGATTGCTTCTATAGGTTGGCCTATTGGGTAGAGAAGCACCTGCAATGAGGTCTATGTGGTGTTCTATTCCCCTCATTGATGGCAAGCCGTGGGGTATTTCTTTTGGGAACACATCTTCAAATTCCTACAAAATAGATTCAACATCACTAAGCAAAGGGTTAGCATTAGAATTCAAGCAAGCATCTTTGTATAAGAATATGTACATAGGTTGCCTTGCAAAGAATGCTCTCTTCACCTCACTTTCTTTTGCAAAGAAACTCTCAAATTTTCTCTCATTTTTTTTCTTTCCTTCTTTTCCCTCTTTCTTTTGAATTTTGTCCTCAAAAGTGGAATTTCTTTTTTTTTCAAGATCCTGCTCTTTTTCTCTCAACTCTTTTCTCTCTTGTTCTCTCTTTATTTTCAACTTCACTTGATCCTCGCAATCCTCTCTTGGAGATGATGGTACAAGTGTGACCTTAAGAGCGTTATGTACAAAAGAGAACTTGTTAGTGAAACCATCATGAGTAACATGTCTATTAAATTGTCAAGGCCTTCCAAGTAAAATATGGCCGGCTTCCATGGGAATAACATCACATAGGACTTCATCATTATATTTACCAATTGAGAAGTTTGCCAATACTTGTTGGTTCACCAACAACTTACCATCCTCACTTAGCCATTGGAGCTTATAAGGCCGCGGGTGTGGAGTAGTCTTTAGGTTGAGTTTGGTCACCAATCTAGTACTTGCAACATTGGTACAACTTCTCCCATCAATAATCAAAGAGCACACCTTCCCTTGAATGAGGCATCTTGTGTAGAAAATGTTCTGTTTTTAGCTTTCATCCTTCTCTTTAGCTTGACTCCCCAACAATCTTCTTACCATCAATAAGTCTCCCTCTTGTGGAATACCTCACAATCACTTTCCTCTTCACTTGATGAAATAGAAGAAGATTCACTAGTGATGCTCCCATTGTTTTCTTATTTGGGCATTAAGAAGCTATGTGTCCCCTTCCCAAACACTTGAAGCATTTAATGTCCTTATTTTTAGAAGTAGAAGATGAAGTGGAAGTAGTAGGCATGGTGGCCTTAGAGGCAGCCACGGGTTCCTTTGAACTAGAAGAGGATCCCTCCTTCTTTTGCTTGTCCTTCCAACTTGTTGTGTTGAAGTTGGACGAAGCCTTCTTCAAAGTACCCTTCCTCTTGAGTTGTTGCTCCACCTTCATGGCTTGATGCACCAAGTCTTCAAGCTCAACATAGTGTTGCAACTCCACAATATCATTAATGTCTCGGTTGAGACCATGAAGAAATCGAGTCATGGTTGCCTCCCTTTCTTCAACAATGTTGGCTCTTATCATGGCAACCTCCATCTCTTTGAAGTACTCATCCACACTCCTACTCCCTTGAGAGAGTCTTTGTAACTTATTGTAGCTCCCTATGATAATAAGAAGGTACAAACCTCCTCCTCATCAAAGTCTTCATTTCATCTCAAGTAATGATAGGATGCTCTCTATATCTTGCCTTTTCTTTTTGAACTTGATCCCACCAAATCAATGCGTAATCCGTGAACTCAAGTGCAGCCACCTTTACTTTCTTCTCTTCATTGTAGTCATGGCATGAGAAGATTTGCTCAATTTTCATCTCCCACTCAAGATATGCTTCCAGATCATTCCTCCCTTGGAAGGAAGGTATTTTGATATTCACACCCCCAAGCCTTTCTCCCCTTCCACCTCTCTCATTTTCTCTATCTCTCCTCTCATGTCTCCTTCTCCCTCCTTGCCTACCATCTCTCCTTTCTCTTTCGGATTCATGGGATTCTTCATCATGGTTGGAAGCTCTATCCCTCTCTAACCTGTCAATCCTCTCATGGATTTCATCACTTTGCCTTTGAAGAAGCCTTTCCAAATGTCTTGTTAGGGCTTGCATTTGGAATGTCATTGTGGCTGTCCTTGGAGAAGGAGGGGAACTTCCATTTGGATCTCCTTCCTTAGACATTGTACAAAATCAACAAGTTAGTGAACACAATAAAACAAGGTCCTCACTCACTCTTCTCACGTGTTTCCCTCTTAGAATTGTAGTTCCCTCATGTTTACACACATCATGGCTTTTATATAACAAACTCTCTTGCCTTTTTCCACTCAAGTCCTCTTTACAAGCCCTTAAAGTGAATCACAAGCCAATCAACACAAAAGTACTCACACACAATGTAAACAATTCACACAAAGTCTAAACACTCAAGAGGTCAATGAAATGTGAAATACTCTTAGACAAAACCAAAGAGCACAATAAGACAAACAAGAAAAGCTAATAAACAGCAAGGCACACTCAAATAGGAGTTGATCAAGACAAGAAACAAGAGCAAGTGTAAAGTAGAAATGATCAAATTAGCAAAGGAGAATTATAGCACCAAAGTCCACCAAGTAAATGTTAATATTCAAGAAGACTAAAACACTCTAAATATGTAATAGGGGCGAAAATCAGCTGCGCTCTCTCTTTCTCTCTCTCTCTCTCTCTCTCTCTCTCTCTCTATATATATATATATATATAAACTTTTGGTATTCATGCTTTTTTCTGTTTTTTTTTTCATTTCTTTTTTTTACACAAACAGCCCCACGCAAGTTGAAGGAGTGTTAACATGATCAAATAGCCAAGGAAGGTGCTATCTAACACATAAACATCAAAATATCAAAATCAACAAGATCAAAATGGATCAAACTTAGAACATAAACCAAGAATAAGTGCTAAATTGAAAGAACACAAGATCATAACCCAACTCTAGGATCCTAGCTCTTGATACCACATGATATGATCCAAGAATGGAACATATGATTTTCGGATCTTCCTTGAGTTAGTTCTCTTGTAACCAAATTCAACAACAAACAAAAAGAAGAAAATTAAACAAAGATTGATTTAGAAGAATAAGAAGTGGTGTGAAAAACAAGTAAGATAGAAAATTAAAAGATGGAATTAGACAAGAAGATGAAGAATGGCGCCACAATCTCAATCCTATTGAGGAGAATGAGAATGATAAGCCTTGTGTAGAATTGCCACAAAGGTATGAGGAACCTTTGATAAGATTCAAGCTATGGTTCTCTCGAAGAACCCAAGAGGCACGAAATAGCACTCTCAAATATGGTGAATTCCTTCACTTTCATTAATCTTCGAAAATCTCCCTTTTTGGAGTACATGAATTCCCTATTTACAGGCTAAGCCTTGAAGCTGTTTGCAACCCTTAAAGTCCTAAAATGACTCTTGAAATACAAGGAATAAATTCCCACTATCATGCAATTACCAAAGTGCATTTGATAAGTGCATGTATATTATTACCTAGAAAATATGCATAAACATGATCATAAATTCCCACTAGCCATCATAATGACTTAGGAAGTCTTTAAAGCCCAAAAACTAACTTACGGAAAACCAAAAGACATCTGAACTTATTCCAACAAAATAAAATACGAAAATTACAAAATAATAAAAAAAAATGGCTTTAATATGAGACCCCAATTAATTGGCCCAATGAACCAACTAGAGTGAGCTTTAACAAACTTATAAAGCCCAAATCTCGCCAAACACGTCCTAATTGGAGTCCTCTTCAATTTGGATCAATTGGACCAACTTGGGCTCTTCTTCCTTTTCTTGCTTGAGATTGAATATGTTGGCCACCTCTTGTTGTAAAGCTTCCTTAGCCCTCTTGGACCTTGACCTAGTCATAGGCCCTGCTAGCCCAATTAAAGCATCCTCTTTCTTAGCTCTTCCTTTCCCACTTGATGGTCCTCCTTGGTCTTCATCAATTTATTTCTATGTGTTTGGT
Organism: Ormosia semicastrata; assembly: GCA_029884595.1. Classification (NCBI taxonomy): domain Eukaryota; kingdom Viridiplantae; phylum Streptophyta; class Magnoliopsida; order Fabales; family Fabaceae; genus Ormosia; species Ormosia semicastrata. The sequence goes on along the minus strand of JAQQTO010000037.1, from coordinate 17,867,734 downwards.
CCTCTCATGAAATACTGGATTAGAGGAGATATGCAATGCAGCTTGGTTATCACAAATGAGCGTCATTTGCATAATATCCCCAAATTGGAGCTCCTTAAGCAGTTGTTTTAACCAAATGAGTTCACAAGTGGCTAAAGTCATTGCTCGATATTATGCTTCGGCACTTGATCTTGCGACCACATTTTGTTTCTTACTCTTCCACGATATTAGATTACGTCCGATGAATATTCAATACCCAAAAGTGGATCTTCTATCTGTAGAAGAGCCTACCCAGTCAGCATCTGAATATCCAACAATTTGATTATGACTTTTATCTTCATAGATGAGACTTTTTCCTGGAGCTCTTTTAATATACTTTAGTATACGAATGACTGCATCCCAATGTCCTTCACAAGGTGAGTTTAGAAACTGACTTACCACACTCACTGCAAAAGAGATATCTTGACGAGTAACAGTGAGGTAGTTTAATTTTCCAACCAATCTTCTATATTTTCCTAGGTCTGACAGTGGCTCCCCCTAATCAGGTAGAAGCCTGACATTAGGATCCATAGGAGTGTCAAGATGTTTTACATTCAATAAACCTGTTTCCTCAAGGATGTCCATAGCGTACTTCCTTTGTGAGATAACTATACCATCCTTGGATTGTGCCACTTCGATTCCCAAGAAATAACGAAGTTTGCCAAGATCTTTGGTCTGAAAGTGATGACAGAGGTGCTGTTTTATCTGAGTTATACCCTAGTGATCGCTGCCAGTGATAACAATGTCGTCCACATATACAATCAAATAGATGCAACCTTGGGCTGTATTGCGATAGAAGACAGAGTGGTCAGTCTCACTCCGAATCATATCAAATTGTTGAACTACAATATTGAGTTAACCAAACCAAACCCGAGGAGATTGTTTGAGACCATACAAGGACTTGTGAAGACGACAAACGAGGCCAGAATACTCCCCCTGAGTAACAAACCCTGGTGGTTGCTCCATATAAACCTCTTCTTCTAGATCACCATGGAGAAAAGTATTCTTGATGTCTAGCTGATGAAGAGGTCAATGGCGAATAGCAGTCATAGATAGAAAGAGCCGAATAGAAGCCATTTTCGTCACTAGCAAGAAAGTGTCTCCATAATCCAAACCAAAAATCTATGTATACCTTTTTGCCACCAAACGCATCTTGAGGCAATCAAGCTTGCCATCTGGGCCAAGCTTGACCGTATAGATCCACCGACAGCCTACAATGAACTTCCCTGGAGGAAGAGGAACAAGTTCCCAAGTACAACTATTTTGAAGAGCACACATTTCCTTAATCATAGCTTGTCTCCACTCAGGATGGGATAAGGCCTCACCTGTAGATTTAGGAATAGACACATAAGACAAGGAAGAAAGACATGCAAAACGTGAAGAAGAAAGGAAATGATAACTCAAAGTAATATAGTGAGGAGAAGGGTTACGAGTAGACTGTATACCTTTTCTGAGAGCCATAGGAAGTTCAGTCTAAAAAGGCAGTGCCGGAGCTGGTAAAGGAGTTGCTGCAGGAGGAGAGTCCGTAGTGACCTCTGCAACTTCTCGTGGAGGTAGTGGCAGTGGAGGTGGCTGGGGCTAGCGATGATAGACTTGAAAGGGTCGTATGATCGGTGGAGGTCCTTCAACAGGAGGTGGCTAAGGGGTATCATATGCAGCTGAGACAAGAAGAGGAGGAACAAGGAAGACCTCAGTAATGGGTTCAAGAGTCAAACTAGAAGAGTCAAAGAAGGGAACCAACTCGAAGAATGTGACATCGGCAGAGACCAGGTAATGGTGGAGAGTAGGTGAAAAACAATGATAACCTTTTTGAGACCGATTGTAACCAAGGAAAACACATTTGATGGAGCGGGCAGAAAGTTTTTCAAGACCAGGAGTGAGATTATGGACAAAACATGTTGACCCGAAAACACGAGGCAGATGAGAATGGAGGGCTTGATGAGGAAACAACACAGAGTGGGGTACTTGGTTATCAAGTACAGAATAGGGCACGCGGTTAATCAAGTAGCAGGCAATAAGAACTGCATCGCCTTAAAAACAGAAAGGGACACGACTATGAAGCAAGATTGTTCAAGTTGTTTCAATTAGGTGTCTATTTTTGCGCTCAGCAGCCTCATTTTGTTGAGGGGTATAGGCACAAGATGTTTGGTGAAGAATGTCATTAGATGCCATAAAATGTTGAAAAGGCTGAGATAAAAATTCACGGGCATTGTCACTACCCAAGGTACGAAGTGGAATACCAAATTGAGTTTTTATTTCATTATAAAATTTTTGAAAAATAGAATACAACTCAGACCTGTTGTGCATTATAACTAACTAAGTACACCAAGACTAGTCATCAATGAAAGTAACAAAATATTTGGAACCCAAAGCAGACTCGATACGACTTAAGACCCTAAACATCAAAATGAACTGAAGGGAGATGCGGCTCGACAACAGACTCTGTTGGGAAACGGACTACGAGTATGTTTCCCAAGTTGACACAACTCACAAGGTAAACTAGATAACTTAGATAAGCTTGGGACCATTCTCTGTAGCTTGGCAAGGCTTGGATGACCCAGTTGAGCATAGATGGTGAGAGGGGAATCCATGACAAAACAAACACGATAGGTGACAAAGAGCTGGTAAAGGCCATTGAATTCACATCCGGCGCCAATCATTTGTCTCGAACTTCGGTTCTGCAAAATGACAGTCTTTAGTGAATGTAATGTTACAATCTAAAGAACAGGTCAAACGACTGATGGACAATAAATTAAAAGGACTCGCAGGAACATAAAGCACGGAATCAACAGACAGGGAAGGAATGTTGGACTGAATGAATATTATTCCTTGAATTTTGTGTACAGAGAAGGTTACAATATATATAGGCTAATACTATTGATTGCTATCCTAAAAATAAGGGAGAAAAATCAGCCCTAATAAAAACAAGAATAAAATCATATCTGTATATATCTTATATTAATGTTGATATATTACAACACTCCCCCTCAAACTGGTGAGTGAATATCTATCATTCCCAGGTTGCAATTAAGACTTTGAAATCGCTCTGTGGGAAGCCCCTTGGTGAAAACATCTGCTAATTGGTGCTCTGAAGGGACGTACTTTGTAGTTATAAGGTCATCATCTAATTTTTCCTTGATAAAATGGCGACCAATCTCTATATGCTTTGTCCAATCATGTTGAACCGGGTTGTGAGCAATGCTGATTGCTGACTTGTTATCACACAGTAACCTCATAGGAGCTTCATACTTTATTCTGAGATCATCGAGTATGATTCTCATCCATAACAGATTCACAAATTCCTTGTGCCATAACTCGAAATTCAGCCTCTGCCCTTGACCTTGCAACCACATTTTGTTTCTTACTTCTCCAAGTCACCAAATTTCCTCCTAAAAACATGCAGTAACCTGAGGTAGACCGCCTGTCGACAACTGACCCGGCATAATCTGCATCTGTATAGGTTTCAATGGTCAATGTTCTTTCTGAAATAGAAGTCCTCTTCCCGGGCTTGTCTTCAAATACTGGAGAATTCTATTCACCGCTAGCATATGTCTCTCACGAGGATCATGCATGAACTGGCTAACCACACTGACAGCATAGGGCTATGTCTGGTCTAGTGTGAGACAAATATATCAGTTTTCCCACAAGTCTCTGATATTGTGCCTTATCCACCCTTGGGCTCTCCTCATTGTTTCCAATCCTGTGATTTTGTTCAATAGGTGCTCCTGTGGTTTTGCAACCTAACTTACTTGTTTCCTTAAGAAGATCCAGGACATATTTTCTTTGGGAAATAAAGATGCCTTGTTTGGAATAGGCAACCTCTATCCTAAGGAAGTACTTCAGCTTCCCCAAGTCCTTCATTTCAAACTGTGCAGCTAGTTTTTCTTTTAGGACTTGTTTCTCAACCTCATCATCACCGGCAATGATCATGTCATCAACATAAACCAGAAGAAGTGTAAGCTTGCCTTCTTTGGAATGTTTTTTAAAGAGGGTATGATCTCCCTGGCTCTGCCTATAACCTAAGTGTTGATATTGTTTAATTATGTTGTTGATATTGTTTGATATAGTTTTGATATAGTTAGATATAGTTGTTAATAGTCAATCCCTAAAATCAAGGGATTTTGTATTTAATTATTGTAATCTATCATTCTTTAAATAGAGGAGGCTGAGAACATTATTCTCAAGCCATTCAGCTATCATAACTTGGTATCAAGAGCTAGGGTTCGATCCGGTCAAGAACCGCTCTCCGGCGATCCTCTCCGGCCACTGTCTCCGGCCACCGTCACCGGCCACCGTCTCCGATCACCAAAGTAAGGTGACCGGACAACTCAGAAAGGGCCGGCGACCAGTTTCCAAGAAGACCCACCGCCGTTCTCCGCTCCACGCGCCGCCACGCGCCGCCACTGTCCGCGGGTCTCCGAGCGCGTGAGCACCACGCGCCGCCTTCCAGGCGTCGTTTCGTCGGCGCGTCTTCTCCGTTGTGCTCGCCGGCGTCCTCTGGCCTACTTTTGACCATCAAAGTCCAGTTTCAAGCACTTTCAATTTTCTCCTTCTCACCATGTCCGATTCAACCACTGGCTCTTCCAAAGGTTCCTACGTCAATTCTGGTGCTGGTTCTGGGTCTACAGGGAAGGGTCTCATCTCTTTTGCTTTCTCTGGAAGTCCCATTATCACATCGGAAAAACTCAATGGTAAGAATTTTATGGATTGGTATAATGCAGTTGAAGTTTGGTTTTTAGGTCAAGGGCTTTATGAACATCTCACCACGAAGGAAGCAGAGATTGATGAGAAGATTCGTGATGAATGGAAAAGGGCCGATTATCAGTTGGTCTCTCTTTTATGGCAGTCTATTGATCCGAAGTTGATGGTACACTTTCGCCCATACAAAACTTGTTATGAAATATGGAAGAAAGCTCAAAATGTCTATTCCAATGATCTACAACGTCTCTATGCTTCTCATCCACAATTTGGCCACTCTTCAGATGACAGATCATGATCTTCCCTCTTATCTGAACAAAGCACGACTGTCATTGATGACATTAAACGCATTATAACCTTGGTGATGATCTTACGAAGGTACTAGCCAAACTTGATAATATGTATATGGTCTTTGTTCTTCACGGTTTACATAAGGACTTTGAATCTGTCCGGAATCAAGCTCTAACTAATTCTGACATCTCCACGGTGGAAGAACTCATTGATCGCCTTCTACGAGTTCCGTCACCAGTGGAGACATTTGAGATTGGCTCCCAGACAACTTCGAGTCCTCGGCCTTTGTCTCTAATTCGGCAAACCGTGGAGGACGAGGCCGTGGGCGTGGTGGAAGAAGTGGTCGTGGTAGAGGTGATCGTCCTCAGTGCTCTTATTGCAAGCGCGTGGGTCATACCCAAGACAAGTGTTATTCTCTTCATGGTTTCCCAGAAAAGTCAGCTAATGTGACGCGATCTCCGTGATCGAAAATTGAGGTTGTGTATGATACTCGGACAGTCATAATCGAACAAATTTTCAATTGATGAATATAAGGAGTACCTTCACTTAAGGCAGCCCAACAAGCCTCATCTTCAAGAACTATAGCGCATTCTCGGTAATTCTACGGTTTGTTTCTCTCATTCATCTCCCGTTGGTTCCTGGATTTTGGATTCTCGGTGCTTCGATCATATTGCTTTGGTAACTCTTCTCTCTTTTCTACTTTATCTTCTACTAAAACACCACATCACATCACCCTTGCTAATGGCTCTAAAACTCAAGCCACTTGGTATTGGTCATGCTTCACCTCTTCCCTCTCTGTCTTTAAATTCATCTTATTTGTACCGGATGTCCTTTTAATTTAATTTCTATTAGTCAACTTACTCGATCTCTCAATTGTTCCATAACCTTCACTTCTACTTCCTTTTCTATCCAGGACCGAGTACGGGAAGACGATTGGAGCAGGATCTGAGTCACGCGGTCTCTACTACTTACAACCTCTATCCTCCACCATATGTGCTGCCACAGAGTCGCCTAGTCTTCTTCATCGTCGTTTTGGTCATCCGAGTTTGCATAAATTAAAGAAAATGGTCCCTCATCTCTCTAATTTACCGACTTTGGAGTGTGAGGCATGTCAGCTTGGAAAACATGTTCGGGCATCCTTTCCAAGCAAGGTCACAGGTCGTGCTGAGTTTCCTTTTAGTCTTGTTCATTCTGATGTTTGGGGTCCTAGTCGTACTTCTTCTTTCTTAGGATATAGATATTTTGTTACTTTTATCGATGATTTCTCTCGTTGTACCTGGCTATTTTTAATGAAAGAACGTTCTGAGTTATTCACTATTTTTCAAAATTTTTGTGCTGAAATATATAATCAATTTGGACAAACTATTCATATCTTACGCAGTGATAATGCCAAAGAATATTTTTCTGCCCCTTTTAATTCTTTCATGGCATCACACGGTATAGTTCATCAATCGAGTTGTCCTCACACACCTCAACAAAATGGTGTGGCTGAGCGCAAACATCGTCATATCATTGAAACAGCTCGTACTCTCATGTTACATTCTAATGTTCCTGTTAAATTTTGGGGTGATGCTGTTCTCACTGCGAGTTATTTAATAAATCGGATGCCTTCTTCTCGTTTTCAATAACCAGGTTCCTCACTCTATTCTATATCCTCAGGCACCCCTTTATATTGTCCCCCCTCGTGTTTTTGGTTCCACCTGTTTTGTCCACAATGTTGCTCCAGGTCTCGACAAACTTGCTGCCCGTGCCATTAAGTGTATCTTTCTTGGTTATTCTCGGGTTCAAAAGGGGTACAGATGTTATTCTCCATCAACAAATCGTTCTTATATCTCTGCAGATGTTACATTTTTCGAGGATACACCTTTTTTTGCCTCACAAGTCTTGTCGGAGTCTGTTTCTCAGGTCTTACCTATTCCTGTCTTCGATTCTCTCGTTTTAAGTCCACCTGTCCCACATGTACAAGAGGCTGCCCCTGTTGCTTCTAAGTACCCCATGGAGCCATTTCGTCTCACTTATCACCGTCGTTCTCATCCTACTACTCCGGAAGCTGCCCCTGTTGTGGACACCAGTGACTCTCCTCCTGCTCCTCCGTCTTTGCCGATTCCGGTCCAACCTGAGCCTAGCACTGACCTTCCCATTGCACTTCGCAAAGGTAATCGTTCTTCTTGCAATCCTCATCCTGTTTATAATTTTCTAAGTTATCATCGTTTATCTTCCAACCATTATGCCTTTGTATCTGCTTTGTCGTCCATTTCTATTCCTAAAATTGTTCAGAAGCACTATCCCATCCGGATGGCGACAGAGGCTATGATTGATGAGATGACAGGACTTTGGAATCTAACCACACTTGGGCTCTTGTTCCTTCTCCTCCAGGAAAGTCTACTATTGGTTGTCGTTGGGTTTTTACTCATTAAGGTTGGTCCTGATGGGACAAGTGGATCGCTTGAAGGCTCGTCTTGTGGCCAAAGGATATACTCGGTTTATGGTCTTGACTATGGTGATACATTCTCTCCTCGTTGCTAAAATGGCCTCTGTTCGTCTCTTTTTATCCATGGTGCTATCTCTTTGCTTGGCCTTTATATCACCTCGGATATTAAAAATGCTTTTTACATGGTGAGTTGGAGGAGGAGATTTATATGGAGCAACCACCAGGTTTATTGCTCGGGGGAGTCGGTCTTGTTTGCCAACTTCTAAGTCTTTGTATGGGTTGAAACAGTCACCCCGAGCTTGGTTTGGGAGGTTTAGTAAGGTCATACATACAGCCATTTGGCATGATTCGTAGTGAGGTTGATCACTCGTGTTCTATAAACATTCACCGTGTAATAAAGTCATTTATCTTGTGGTCTATGTGGATGATATTGTAATTACAGTGATGATCATGAAGGGATCACTAGACTAAAACAACATCTGTTTCAAGATTTCCAAACCAAAGATTTGGGCGGGTTGCGATACTTCCTTGGTATTGAGGTTGCTCAATCAAAAACAGGCATTTCCATTTGTCAAAGGAAGTATGCCCTTGATATTTTGGAAGAGACGGGATGCTAAATTGTAAGCCGGTGGATACTCCTATGGATCCGAATGTTAAGCTTATGCCAAATCGGGGGCCGTATTCAGATCCAGGCGGATATCGAAGGTTGGTGGGAAAGTTGAATTATCTCACTATGACCGGACTGGATATAGCCTTTCTTTGTTAGTGTTGTGAGTCAATTTCTTAACTCTCCTTGTGGATCATTGGGATGCGATGACTCGCATTTTAAAGTATATTAAGGGATCTCCTGGAAAAGGGCTAATATATGAGAACAGAGGTAACACGGACATTGTTGCCTATACAGATGCAGACTGGGCAGGATCTCCAAGTGATAGAAGGTCAACTTCTGGGTATTGTGTTTTTATTGGAGGTAATCTCATCTCTTGGAAGAGTAAGAAGCAGAGTGTTGTTGCAAGATCAAGTGCGAAGCAAAATATGGGCTATGGCTCTTACAACATGTGAACTTATATGGTTAAAACATCTACTTCAAGAGTTAAAGTTTTGCAAAATGGGTTCTATGCAACTGATTTGTGATAATCAAGCAGCCTTACACATTGCTTCTAATCCTGTCTTTCATGAACGAACGAAGCATATAGAGATCGATTGTCATTTCATTCGAGACAAGATTCTTTCAAAGGAGATTAGTACTTCATTTGTCAATTCTAATGATCAACTTGCAGATGTTTTCACCAAGTCTCTACGGGGCTCACGAATAACTTACATATGTAACAAGTGGGTGCTTATGACATCTATGCACCACTGACTTGGAGTGTTGATATTGTTTAATTATGTTGTTGATATTGTTTGATATAGTTTTGATATAGTTAGATATAGTTGTTAATAGTCAATCCCTAAAATCAAGGGATTTTGTATTTAATTATTGTAATCTATCATTCTTTAAATAGAGGAGGCTGAGAACATTATTCTCAAGCCATTCAGCTATCATAACTCTAAGGACACCATAGCATTGGTGAACCTCCCAAACCAAGCACGAGGAGACTGCTTGAGTCCATATAAGGCCTTCCTTAACTTGCATACCATACTCCCTCCACCGGTAGGTCCATATCCTGGTGGGATGTCCATATATACTTCCTCTTCCAAATTCCCATGGAGAAAAGCATTTTTAACATCAAATTGATGCAAGTCTCATCCAAAGTGTGCTGCCAAGGAGAGAATGATCCTGACTGTGTTCATCTTTGCTACTGGGGCAAATGTTTCCTCATAATCAATCCTATATGTCTGAGTGTACCCTTTTGCAACCAGCCTTGCTTTGTACCAGTCTAGAGTACCATCAGACCGATATTTCACTGTGTAAATCCATCTGCACCCAACTATCCTTTTGTCCTTCGGCTTCTTAACAATTTCCCAGGTCTCATTCTTGTTTAAAACATTCATTTCTTCATGCATGGCTTGAACCCAATTCTTATCCATTAATGCTTCTTGTACTGAAGTGGGGACTCTGGTAGAATCAATTGCTGAAATAAAACTCCGATGCTGTACTGATAGGTTTTTAGTGGACACAAACTGAGATATAGGGTATTTTGCACAAGTTCTTCTGGCTTTTCTTAAGGCTATTGGCAAGTCATCATGGTTAGGTTTACAAATATCATGTAAAGAACTATTCAAAGGCTCAGAATCAGGAATGCTTACCTCTGGTTCAGGCGACTGAAGCTGCTGTTGGACCAGGTTGGGTTTTTTTCGATAATACACCTGCTTGTATCGATCTATAGGAACAGATACTGATTCTTTAGGTGTCTCTGAAGTACCAGAAGATGATGCCACATCCTTTATCGAGGAGGACGGATGACTCAATAGATTCAGCCAGAAGAGGAACAAAAGATGACTCAAGAGACTCAGCTTCTTGACCACTCTCCCCCTGAAGCTGAGGACGAAGGTGAAAAGACTCGGATTCATGAAAAGTGACATCCATGGAGACATAGACACGACGACTTTGAGGATGATAACATTTGTACCCCTTTTTGTCTGGTGCATACCCTATGAAGATACATTTGACAGCCCTAGGATCCAACTTACCACGATATTGACTATGGATATGAACAAAGGCAACACAACCGAAGACACGACACAGGAGATTCTGTATGGTAGGAACGGAAGGGAAGAAGGAAGTCATGAGTTGCATAGGACTAAGACCATCCAAGACACGGGAGGGCAATCTGTTTATCAAGTATGCAGCAGTTAAAACAGCTTCCCCCCAATAAGACTTAGGGACAGACATTTGGAATAGAAGAGCTCGTGCAATTTCTAGGAGATGACGGTTCTTCCTTTCTGCAACCCTATTTTGTTGGGGGGTATCAACACAAGTTAACTCATGTAACACACCATGTTCTTTATGGAATTTTGTGAAATGTTGATTCACATATTTCTTGCCATTATCAGATCGTAACCTTTTTATAGATTTTTCAAACTGGGTTTGAACCATGCGATAGAAATTCAAGAATATTTGAAACACTTTAGATTTATCTTTCATAAGAAATATCCATGTGACCCTAGTGCAGTCATCAATAAAAGAAACAAACCATTTTGCACCAGATATATTAGAATTAGAGGAAGGTCCCCACACATCAGAATTAATAAGATCAAAAGGTTCAATACTTTCATTATTACTTGGAGAAAAAGTTGTGCAATAGTGTTTCGCAAACTGACAACCATCACAAAGAAAAGACTCAACAGACTCATTTTTAAACAATTGTGGAAATAACGACCTAAGAAGACTGAAAGGAGGATAACCAAGGCGTTTGTGGTGAAGCCATATCTGAGATGCAGCGGAATCTGAACTTGTCGCATGACTGGATGTGGACACCGTCTGACTGGTACTACCATGAGTCCGATGTAGAACATATAACCCTCCCTGTTCCTTAGCAACCCCAATCGTCCTCCGCGTGGTAAGATCCTGAAACACATAATGAGAGGGAAAGAAGGTCACTGTACAGTTCAAATCTCTGGTAAGCTTATGAATAGAAATAAGGTTATTTGACAAATGAGAGACATGAAGCACATTATGTAAAGGAAGGGAAGGTTGAAGTGAAATCGTACCACATCCTGAAACAGGGACATGGGATCCACTAGCAACTGTGATGTGATGCTTACCAGATAATGTAAAGTAAGTGGAAAAATATGAGGGATGAGGGGTCATATGATCAGTAGCACCAGAGTCAATAATCCAGAGATCCTCAGTTACAGTACTAGAAACATTAAAGGAAAAAGAACTTAAATTCTTACCAGTCATGGTCAAAGAACAAGTGCTAGAAGGCTTACTGATAGAATCCAATAGAGTGCGCAAACGATCCAACTTGGCTTTACTAAGCGCCGGAATTGCCTCCCCAGATGGTGGTGTAGATACCTCTTCACCCTCAATAACTAAGTCGGACACTGTTTGGTTAACCTTCCTTTGTTGACTACCTTTAAAACCCCCAGAGCGTCCAAGAACCTTGTCTCTGCAATGGAGTTTAAAACAAGTGTCCTTAGTGTGACCAGACTTCTTGCAGAAAGGACACCAGCGCTCATCATGTTTGGTGGACGACTTCCAAGAAGATGATCCAGGCCTTTCAGATGATAACCCACCAATAGGACCTTTGCTGGTGGCTAAAGCAGAACCATCACTTGAATTACCATTATTCAACATGACAGCCTGGCGACTCTCTTCCCCCCTAACTGTGTAGAACACCTCGGAGAGAGAAGGAAGCTTGTCCTTACCTAAAATCTGAACTCGAATAGGATCATACTCAGAATTCAACCCAAAGAGAAACTTAAAGACCCGTCCACGCTCAATAAACTTGGTTAAAGTAACAGAATCCTCAGTGCATTTCATCTTTAAATCCTGGTTTTGATCCAGCTCAATCCATAAACCATTCAAAGTACCATAATAATCAGTGACAGAAAGAGATCCTTGCTTGGTATTAAAAATTGTGTTTTCTAATTCATAACACGCAGCAATATCTTGTTTCATAGAATAAGTTTGACTCAAACTATCCCAAATTTCAGGTGCAGAAGTAAAAAACATACAATTCTTACTGATATATAGTGTCATAGAGTTCCATAGCCAAGTCATAATCAAAGAATTTTCATCATCCCAAATTCCAAACTGTGGGTCATCGGCCTTCGGAGGATCCCCGACAATGTGTGACAACTTTTGACGACCCTTGAGAGTGGTGCAAATAACCTGGGCCCATTGGAGATAATTCTTATCATTGAGGTGATAAGAAGAGTGTAAAACTGGAAGATCATGGGGATTCAGTGCTGCAACGGCAACCTGAGGTGTCGGAACGACAACCAGAGGCGGCGTAGTGATGGTGGAGGACTGGGTGTCTACTGTAGACATTCCGCTTGGACCCGAAAACAGGCAAAAAGGAACGGGGACGAGCCGACGAGCAGAATAGAGGTGGTCGTGCGGTGAGCGGCGGCGTGGAGGGCGGCGCGTGGCTCTCACGCGCGTATAGTGCGGCGGCGCGTGGGCTGCGCGTGGCGGCGCGTGGCTAGTCGGTTTGGGGTGGGCTTTTTTGTGGTGGCCGGAAAAACGCTGACAATCGGTCCGGCGGGGGCGGTGAGGCAAAAAAAGGCGGCGGCAGGTGGCGGGTGGAGGTTTGAAGACTCAGGCAGCAATAAGGCTGCAATAGGAGACAGCAATAAGGCTGCTCAGCGAAAGGAAAAACAAAGGCAAGCCCTAGGAACGACTTAGGCTCTGATACCATATTAGATTCCAACTTAAAATCAATTGGCATTAAGTGGAGTGGCCCAACAGATATATAAACTGCACCCGGAAGATTGAGGCAGGCGATGTGGGACTCTTAACACCTCCTTCCACAGATTCCTGGACGGAACAGGCGAGCCTAGCGAAATAGGCGACGACGGAGATGGGATCTTGGCTCTGATACCATATAGAAAAAAGAAATGTTGGAATGTATGAATATTATTCCTTGAATTTTTGTGTATAGAGAAGGTTACAATATATATAGGCTAATACTATTGATTGATATCCTAAAAATAAGGGAGAAAAATTAGCCCTAATAAAAATAAGAATAAAATCATATCTGTACATATCTTATATTAATGCTGATATATTACAACAGAGGGAATGGACTGTGCCAATCCCTTGCGACCGTGTTTGGGAATCATTTGCTAAAGTGATGATAGGTAAATAACCAGAATTAGAAATTTTGGAGAAAATGTGCTTATTACCAGAGATGTGATCAGAGGCACCAAAATCAAGGACCCAAGGATGGTGACTGAGAGAGACAAGCAAATGCATTAGCAGTGTGCTCAACAGATATAGTGGAACTAGAGGCCTGATGTTGCTCAACCCACTTCAAAAAATCTGCATAAGCAACGGGAGATGCGGTTGGTTGGGCAGAGGGCTCAGGTGGACTCGGGGCAGCAGTTTGGGCAACATTGGCAGCCCGAGGAGGGCGGCCATGTAAAATCCAATATTTATCAATGGTATGACCCAACTTCTTGTAATGATCACATTTTGGACGGGGTCTACCCAAGTTGCCAGAACGAGAATGACCATGATTGTTGCTTTGGGAGACCACGATAGAGGTATCAACTAGAGCTGGAGCAACAATAGAATCAGAGGACTGCTTGGCCGGGACCTGGAGTAAAGTGGACCAAGTCGTGCTCAGAGTAAGGATAGTGGGAGAACCCAAAATCTGATCACGGTTGGCAGAATATTCCAGAGGCAAACCATACAAGGCCATGAGCATGAAGAAGGTACTGCGTTGCTCGAGTTCCTTTGCCGGGGTATCAACAGGGAGCAGCAGCTCATTGAAATCATGGAGAGCACCATGGACCTTCCCCGAATAGGCCGACATAGGACCATCAAACTTCCGAGGAGCAACAACACTCATGAGGTTATGACATACCCCATATAGCCGTTGAGTGTCATTGGTGTAAAGAACCTTGTCCTGCTCCTAAATAGATTCACAAGTAATATAAGCGCGGAAGATCTGCTTGAGGGAAGGATGAATAGTGGATCTGATGACACTGCATAACTGGGCATCAATCTTCTTCCACCTTGATTTGTCAGCCTCGAGCACAGACTTAAGCTTCGTGATGAGGTGTTTTTCTTAGCCTTGGCCATTGAGCCACAGTTTGATGTTTGAAGCCTAGGTATCATAGTTACTGCCATTCAATTTGTCAGCGAAGAGTGGGGCATTGACGTAACTAGTGAAAACAGGATGCTCAGCCTTCGAGAGGTCTTTAGAGCTAGCTGAGGAAGGAGAACTAGCCATGGATCAATAAACAATAGGCCAAAAAACACAACCAAACAATACTTGAATGCACTAATTCAAAAGGGGTCTCGACAAACGGTCACGAACATAAAAGGCGAGAGCAGATCTAGAAAGAGAAGAGAAAGGCGATCACTACGCAACAAATGGCGGCCGGAAGGGGGTGGGTCACGAGCAACCACGCGCCGGTGAAAAGGCGGCCGATGGTCATTGGACAGCATGTGTGGGTGCGTCGAACGGAATCACCAGTTGGGCTTTTGGGTTCTGGCCGAAGAGGAAGAGGCGATTCCGGTGGTGGGGTCGCCAGCCGGGAAGGTCACCGGAAAAGTTGGATGGCGGCGGCAGACGGCAGTGGACAAAGACGGGTAGCGGTGGGTCTGCTAGAAAGATAACACAATAGAAGGAGAAAGGCCGGCAAACCGTTCCACTCCGGTTTGCTAAAAAAAAATTTCACCGGAGAATAGTGGGCTCACCGAGCGTGCACGGTTCTAGGATTGCCTCTCTTTAGACTCTAGATACCATGTTGAAAGAGAGAAAAAAGAGAGACATATGAAAAAATTGTGTCTGAATTATATAACGAAAGCTGAATTATATAGAGTTATTGTAATAAATACAAAGATTACAAAAGATCTTAATTACTGTAATTACATGATTTGGGTATGATTTAGTTAGCCTATACAATGAATCTAGACATAGTTTTCAACATTTCTGAATATTGTTGTTGCTTGAATTTTTTAAATTGTACAGGTACGATTCATATTATATAGGCTTATGTCAATAACTACTTGCTTAGAATAGAGTTAAATTACAAGATATAAATCTGTCCTAATACAATAATCTAATACAATAATCAAATCTGCCCCAGGAGATCATCTACGATATTCTAAAATATTTCAAAATGCAATAAAGATATTTTGAGATATTTTTCAAATATTCTAACATTTCCTATTAAGTTTGAGTGTATTGTTTATATAGCTACTAATTGCTATGGGCTCATTTCGAACTTTTTCAGGAAGTTACATTTGTAATACATGAAAAATGAGCATCTCTCATCACTGAAAAAGATGTGTTGTGTGATGCATGTTTTGAAGTTTTACCATGTAACTTACTGAGATTTCTTAATGCTTTTGCCATTGATCAGAGAAATGAAATTTTAGTTATTAGATGGAAAAGGGAACCAAGAAAGAGGGGACACGAGAAACTACATTTCACTTATGGGACTCTGAGTAATTGTGATACAAAACACTGACCTTATACCCCTATATTCAAACTACACTATGTAAAGACAACTATACCCTTTACTTTGGGTGCACTCAAACTCCACAATTATATTAACTTAACCATGAAGCACTAATAAATTATATTTTCTCTAACAAAATATACTAAGTACAAACACCATTGATGTGAACTCCACCCTACAGTGAGAACCATTTTAAGGAGGGCTGGGGGGATTTCCATTTGTTTCAATTAATCATTTATATAGCTGCTTATGGGTATGAGGCTAATTTTGTATTTTTTTGAAGAAGTTAGATTTGGATTACATGGAAAAATAGGCATTTCTAGTCACGGGAAAAGATTTGCCCATGATACACATCTTGAAAGTTGAGTCAATTGTATTTACCTGCAGCCTAGCAAGATTTCTGAATGTTTTTGTTGTAGTATGTTCTAAAATCTTCTGTTTGTCCTAGTCTGCAAATTGCATGTATGGTATCTTATTCAATGCCTTATTGCCTTATATATGTTTTCTTTTCTCCTTTTCTGTTTGCTGGGTTTTAGATGGTGCTTTACCTTGGGGAGGCAAGTCGGCAATTTGGCTGTACTGAGATTTTCAAGGAACCTTCAAAATTTGCGTTGTCTGATTATTATGAAGAGCATTTTACTGTTCCTCACCAGAGAATTGTTTTAGTTACAAATAAACGAGTCATGTTGCTGCAGGTTAGTCTAGGAACTTAGTCATAGGGTTTATATTTCTCATCTAGAGAATAACTTAACTGACTTTTCTGCTTCTATCTAGTGTCTTGCTCCTGACAAGATGGATAAAAAACCTTGCAAGATTATGTGGGATGTGCCTTGGGATGAGTTGATGGCACTGGAGTTGGCAAAAGCAGGCAGTAACCAACCCTCTCACTTGATCCTCCATCTGAAACATTTTCGGAGATCTGAAAATTTTGTTCGAGTGATAAAATGCAATAGTGTGGAAGAATTTGAAGGAAGAGAACCCCAAGCTGTTAAGATATGTTCAGTAGTGCGTAGAACATGGAAGGCATATCAATCTGACATGAAAAGCTTGGTTCTGAAAGTAAGTGGTATTTAAACCCTGATTCATTTCAGGAAGTGGAACAGAATTTTGATAGAACTCTTGCTTCCAGGTTCCTTCAAGTCAGAGACATGTATGTTTTGCCTGGAGTGAAATTGATAGTAGAGAACCACGTACCCCCAACAAGGCCATTATTAGTTCAAGAGAGATCTCATCATGTAGCACTGCATCTGATGATAATCGATTTATTAAACACATCATTACTTTTTCAAAGATCTGGAGCAGTGAACAAGAATACAAAGGTCGATGCTCGTTATGCAGAAAACAGGTGCTTTACTATTCTCCTTTACTCATTTCCTGTTGAAGTCTCTTACGTAAGCACTGGGGAGCAAGGTTCTAAAAGGGACTAGTGGTGTTTCAAGTATAACAAGCCATTTTATGTTTCAGATCTCACAAGATGGCGGAATATGTAGCATTTGGAGGCCTGTATGTCCTGATGGGTATTTATCAATCTTCTTCTCTACGTTTACACATTATTGCAATTAATTCTATCTTCTGGTTGAACATGTGTAACAAGGTATTATTTCTATTGGTTGAGAGTGGAAAATATGTCGAACAAATTAGAAACTTAAGAAAATTAAATTATTTATCAAAAATTGTAGAAATTAATGATGACTTGGAAATAAGCAATCCAAGTAGATAAACACCTTCATCAGATGTTTTTGAAACTTCTCAAACATGTTAATTGCTACCAATTATAAGGATGCCAGTCTATCCTAATTCTCTCAAATTATTTTCTTTAAAATAAACCTTGACCTCGTATCAAATTCCATATACTAACTTAAGGGGACTTTGGATGTGAAGAGATAGAGCATCCTACGTGAGGTGTTCCCTATCATCCTTCTGGATATTTAAGTTCTATTTTAAACTCCAGTAACCATAATACATATAAATGTAACCATGTACTTGTCGCCCCACTCCTCAATGTGTGCATGTTGACTATGAATTGAAGTGGAAAAGAGACGTTCTCTGTAATTTCTGTTGACTATGTTCTTCAGCTTTGGAGTGACTGTGCTGCAAACATGAAGTATTCAGATTAAGTCATGTGGAATTATGAAAGCCATTTTCTTATATTAAGCAAATGTACTCTTTGGCCTTCATTTAGGACAAGCATTCATGGTGGAGATACTGTATATATTTGTAATGTCAAAACTATTACATTTCCAGGTATACATATATTGGAGATATTGCTCATGTTGGCATTCATCCTCCAAATGTTGCTGCTGTCTACCGCAAGATTGATGGATTTTTTGCTCTCCCTATGGGGTATGACCTGGTAAGGTTATAATTGATGTTCTATAATATGAGTTAGCATGTTACAACATTCATATGACAGCAAATCAAGTTTCATGGGTCATTTCAGAAGAAGATTAATGCCTTGCCTAGTTGTGAATAATTCCCAACAAAAAAAAGAAGAAAATCAATGTTAATATGAAGCAAAATTTCGTTGACTACGCTATATTTTTCGGTTTGAGAAAGACAGGTTGACTTTTGTGTGGAAGGGGGAGGGACATGGAAGCAACTAGAACATTACAACACTATTGCTTGCACAGTAAATCCTTCTGCAAGTTATGACAGGAGATGTTTATCTGTTGTACCTAAGTTCTGTTCAACTAAAACAAAAGGGTGAATAACTAAGAAAATTAGAAGTGCCCGGCCTTGGGAAGATTCATAAAATAGTGATGAAACATAGGTCTAGCAGAAAAAGGAAAAAAATCTCGAACAACCTTGAGCCAATGTTAAGGACTAACCACTCCCCCAATGTCTCAGCAATCAAAATTAAAACATTAAGGCTATGCTTGTTTGAGTGGATGGAGAATTGGGAGGGAGTGAAATGGAGTGGGATGAAAAAGTTTTTATTTTCACTCATTATTGCTTGGAAGAGGATAGAAAAATCATTTTCAGCTTACTTTAATG
Source organism: Ormosia semicastrata (assembly GCA_029884595.1). Taxonomy (NCBI): domain Eukaryota; kingdom Viridiplantae; phylum Streptophyta; class Magnoliopsida; order Fabales; family Fabaceae; genus Ormosia; species Ormosia semicastrata. The sequence continues at coordinate 17,849,217 of JAQQTO010000037.1, read as the reverse complement.
CTATAGGAGTGGCCAAAATTTGTGGTGTTAGAATATCTAGAACATATCTCTTAATTAAATTATGTTTAATTTTGTGTTATCTTAGAGATCTGATTTTTACATAATTAGATATACTATTTTGATTATATTTGATTGTATTTTCTTCTTTATATAAACTCTCTCTCCTATAAATAGGGAATCCTCTTGTACACACTGATTAATTCAGAGATTCAGATATAATTCAGAGAATATACAGAAACCTTCTCTAGATTTTTTCTGTGTCCTTGTTTCTCTATTTCTAAACATGATATCAGAGATGTATCATTCTCTGTGACCTATCCCATTACTATTCCACTGCATAGTTCTCAAAATTTTGAAATTCTGATTAGTCACCTCTCATGTCATGTTCGAGATATTCTGACAATTATTCCGCTCACTGTCACCGTTTTTCCGTCACTCCGTTCCAGACTCATTTGCCACAATCATCGTCTTAGATTCTAGACGCTGATTATTATCGTAAATTTCAGACTCCGATTTTTGTCCTAAATTCCTGACTTCATTTCAGACTCCAATTATTATCCTAGATTCCAATCTCCAATATGCATCTTTGTTCAGTTTTTCCAATCAGTTCCGTCTGATCTAGCCTGAAAGATTAGCTTCATCTCCGTTGCTTCAGCCTCCAATTAGTTCTGGCTGATAGATTGGCTTTGTCTCTGTTGTTTCAGCCAAATGCAAATTAGTTCCATCCCAGATGCAGTTTTGCTCTGTTCCCATTGTAGATGTTCTCACATGCATATGGCTCCATCCCAAATGCGGTTTGGGTCTCTTGACTTATCCAAGATCTCGACGTTATATTTTTAGAATATTTTAGTTTATTTTATTTTCTTGTGTCTAATTGTAACAAGTTAAATTAAAATATCTAGAATATATCTCGAAATTAAATTAAGTTTAGTTTTGTGTTATTTTAGAAATCTGATTATTACATAATTAGAGATACTATTTTGATTATATTTGATTATATTTCATTCTTTATATAGATTTTCTTTCTTATAAAAAAAGAATCTTCTTATACACAGTGATTAATTTAAAAATTCAGAGATAATTTAAAAAATATACAAAAACTTCTTCTAAACTTTTTCTCTGTCCCTATTTCTATATTTCTAACGTGAGAGGTGGAGTGTAAATTGATGACTTTCAAATATTTCATGTTTTTGCTGTATCAAGCAAGTTGAAGTAATTTTCATTTCAAATTTTCTACCACTCCATTTCCATCTCTACTCAAACTAGCATATCCTAAAATTGGAATGAGGGACAACCAACATTGGAGGAAGAAAAAAGATTTCTTCGGCTTAAAGAAGGTGGGATAAGAAACATAGGACCTCCGAAAAAGAAAAGATCGTACCAGAGTGATGGTTCCCGAACTTAAAGATTTAGGTTAGCTATAATTTCATATTTGTTGGATTTTTCTGCTCAGTTGGCTAAGATTTTAGGGGTACTACATTTTTTCTTGCCATTCAAGGGTTGGTTGTGCTGTTTCCTTGCGAATTAATGAATATAGTGGTTGGTTGTGCTGTTTCCTTGCGAATTAATGAATATAGTTTGGGGGAGGGGGCGGGGGGGAACAAAATTAACTGCCTGGGGGAACAAACAAAATGAACTGTCCTGAAGGGTTGAAAGAAATATTTTGTCCTTAACCTTGTTTTTTTGGGTCACAGATGTTTCATGTCTGTACCAGAGAAGATGTTTTCATCATTTAAACGCACTTTGTTTTTCCTTTATTTTAAGAATAATAATTTTCAACCAATAGCAGATAATTTTGTCCTTATTTTCAGATTTAATTCAGTATCAGTCGATATTTGCTAGATTACAGACAACCCTGTTGGATGTATTAGACAAAAATTAGTAAAGATGACATTGATTTCTGTGTGTTGGATGGAGCGGAAAGGAGTCGGGTAGTGATGCCAATGAATTGGGTATCCGACCCGGTCCAGCCCAATTAGATCCAATGGATCAGATTATTTGGATCAAAATATAACTTCGGGTCAGTTCGCTCGGGTCTCTAAAAATCCACTGGATTGTTGGGTCTCCATATGACCCGGTGCCTCTCCTCAACCTCACTCTCACAGCCAGCAACAGAAATTCTACCACCATTTTCGACTTGCAACGATAAATCTGAATTTCCGGCAGCATTCATTCCTTCTCCGGCAAGAGTGAACGTCGTTCCAGTCGAAGGAGGAAGATCCCGACAGAGGTTCGTGTATTGATCGACACAGGAAGATCTCAAAGGAGCAGATCTCGCTATGGAGCGTCGAGGTCGTTGATCTTGACACTGGTCATCGATCTCACTGGTATAAACGGCAGAAACAGATGAGTTGTGCTGCCGAGAAATCACCGTCGGTGGGCTTTCCATCACCGACTCTGAGAAATTCTTTGAATCCAGATCTGTGTGGCCAGTATCATCGTGACTAGGTTGGAGCTGTCGGGGACGAGGCCGGAGCCGGCGATGGCGAGGACGAAATGATGTTGGTGTTGAGTTGTTGGTGAACGCGATGGTGGAAGCGACGAACTTCCTGCACGCGATGACGGATACTCACTGGAAAACCTTCACCGATGACATTTTCTACCAACCTCCAACGCCGCTGGCATAAGTGAAGAAGACTTGTTCTGACATTAGGACTTTAGAAACCCTACCTCCATTTTGCTGTTTCAGCTACATGGAATTTATTAAAAAAAATAGTTTGGGTCTAGTTTGGATTTACCCGATCCTAAAGGGATTAAATCAAGCCGGGTCTCGATCGGGCTCCAGATCTAACATGTCGGATCGGGTCTCTTTGGATTTAGTGTGTGTTTGAGAAAACTGTGAAAACTTGATTATGCTCAATAATCGATTATTGTATAAAAGTTTTTTATTATAATCGATTATAATCGATTCATTTTTATGTTTGGATACATTAGCTGAAAAGCGATTTTAAGCTAATCTAATTCGTTTAGATAATATAAAAAAGAATCGCTTTTATGTATTAAATTACTAAAATAAGTATAGAATAATTAAAAAAATTATTTGATTGAGGATAAAATGGTATTTACATCTTAAAGTGTAAGGAATAATCTATAAACTAAAATCATAAGCTTCAATCTTAAGCATTATGAAAATTAGCTTTAAAAAGTTTTTATAATGCATTGAATTTCGTGTAAAAATTGAAACTGATTTTGTCAAACATGTTAATAACATTGTGCAAACAGCTTTTTTTCAAAAAAAAAAGCTGTCTGTACAGTAAAAAAAGTTCAACCAAACACATACTTAATCCAGACTCATTATTTGACATCCCTAAGCTTGGGGCTTTTAAGCGTGATCCTTCCGGAGTTCATGTGTATGAAAATAATACAATTGAGATAGTCTTCACTTGGGTACTTGAATGTATTCCGAGAGATTAGTCTCCGGAGGAGGGAATATTTTGATAAATCAAAAAAAAAAAAAGAACATTGATTTCAGTAATATGCACTCCTCTATGTTCTGCTTATTTTTAATTGCGTATGCGTTTTGTATGACATGGGGATATTTTTTAGCTGCCATTTGATAGAGAAAAAGAATCGTTTGTATTTTTGTTGTGTGTTTTTTCAAAATGCTTGCACTAGCGGACAATGGTAATCATGAATGATTAGATCAGAGGTTTTATGCCTTATCATTATCACCTAAGAAAGATTTCACACTCTCTGTAGGTGTGGCGAAATTGTTTAGAAGATTATGTCACTCCAGTATCACTTTGGCACCCACGGGCTCCAGATGGATTTGTGTCTCCTGGATGTGTTGCCGTTGCTGGTTATATGGAACCAGAGCCTGATCTTGTATACTGTGTTGCCGAGTCACTAGTTGAGGAAACAGAATTTGAAGAACAGAAGGTTTGGTCTGCACCTGACTCATATCCATGGGCCTGTCATATCTATCAAGTACAGAGTGATGCTTTGCATTCTGTTGCTTTACGACAAAGCAAGGAAGAATCCGACTGGAAGCCCAAGAGGGTCCGTGATGATCCTCATAATCAGTTGCGATCACCATAGTCTGAAATTTGTGTTAATCTCCATTTTGGTTTCCTGGAGGTCCGGAGGATGTGCCTTCCTAAAGAAGACAGTAATGTAAGTTCAACGACCATAATCATGGGGGCGATGTTTATCTCGTGATTATTGCTGCTGCCCGCATCCAATTGCGATGGGACTTGGATCGGAATAATGTATATATACTCTCTCTGATTCAGTGGTGTGTCTGCAATGTTGTTAGTTGTATCGTAGCTGTATGAAGCCTATAAAGGCACCAGTTGGTGGACAACTGCGAACGCGCACATGCAACTATCCTTGCTTTGCAAAGAGGCGGTGGTTGTTTCTTTTTCAAAAGCCAGATATTTGATTGCGAGAGGTAGATATTATACGGTTGACACTCAAAACAAAGACTAACAACAGTGGTGTACAACTGATTTAAACATTAGATTTCGTGGTTGAAGTTACAGATTATGTCCTTGAACTCTAGGACAAGTTGTAATTGTGCATAACAATTTTTTTTTTTTTTGTTTTTTGACTGGATTGTGCATAACAAATTGGGTGTAGCCTTTTCGTGGTTGATTTCATTCTTATACTTGTAATTTAGCATTATTTTCGTATATTATGATAAATCAATATCGGTGTGATATTCATGTCGTAAAAATCATGAAGTTGTTAGTCTAGAAGTACTCTATTAGACAAATAAATAAGCACTGTGATAAACCAATATATATATATATATATATTGACCATATATTAAAAAATATTGATGAAGTTAAAAACAAAGGGAAAGGATGATAAGAAGTCCTCCTTTAAAAAAAAAAAAAAAAGCAAACAAGGAACCAAAGATATCAATGTAGCATAGTTTCCCAATTCTTCAACGTATACGTAATGGATAGTCCTTTAAAAAAATCATGTGCTTGATACTACGTGGAAGTCAAACATTTCATCTTATCCCGCATCGCTCCATCTAAGCAAATGATTACACGGATCTCTCAATTCTTAACTATTTTCTAAATAAATATTTGCTGAGTCAACTGAAGTTGTTCTAAATCTGTACAAAATTATATTAACAAAGTTGATAGATAAATAAATTGTATATTTAATTTTTCCAGACACATAAAACATATTTGCAAATTTATGAAAAAAAATTATTTTCTATGAGCTAACATAGGACCGCTGTGGGGATTTGGAGAGTTTTTACCTATATTTGATGTAAGACAATGATTTTTCACTACATTATTAATTGCAAGTTAGATTATTGTTGTTTTAATTGCATTCTTTTTAGCTTTAATAGTTTACTAATATATGGTTTTTTTTTTACCGGGTTTACTAATATATGGTTAGTGAAGTAGTAATGATGTAAATAATTAATGTTGACAAACCATGTGTTATAAGCTATGAAGTACAGACACGGATATGGATACAGAGACATATCAAATTCAAAAAATATAAGACACGGACACGGATACAGTGACATATCAAATTCAAAAAATATAAGACATGGATATGACATATATATATATATATATATATATATATATATATATATATATATATATATATATATAATTTTGATTATACAGGATATTGAAACTAGATGTAGAAAGCAAGCACATTTACAGCATGTAACATTTCAAACATAACTCCTCAATGACAACACAAGCATCTTCATTTATAACTAGAAAAGAAATTAACAATAATTGAAAATTGAACCACCAAATCAGAGTGAAACTCACTTAAAACTTGAAGCAAGTTTTTGGCAAAATTCCTTATCCAATGATCGTTCTCTTGATTCCCTTAACAATTTCTCCATTTTGTTAGTCTGTTTTTCAGGATACAGCAAGTTCAAATCATCAACAGGACATGCTAAAACACACCCATACTATTACTACCTTTATACAAACGTTATTGAACATAACGAGCTCGTGATTACACATTATTAAAGAGAATAGCTTGGGGCTTAATTCTACTGATAGATAGTATATAAGTTTGCCAACCCTTGTTGAATATAAGTTAGAAGAGAATTAGACCAATAACAGAAACTTCCCTTTAATCATATTAACTCAAGAAAAAGAACAATGTCCTCTTATTATTTTGATTAGTCCAATAATCTTCTCGAATACATCTATGAACAAGTATCTTGATGCAATGCATCGGACTCAAATTGAGAGTTACTTAAATAGGTAAAAAGTCTGTAACTACCTTTGGCATAAAATAAAGTGACTCAAAGTCATGATGCAGTATGACACCAATCACAACTTTAATATACTCAACCGGGAAAGAGATACAAAAAAAAAAGTTTAGCTATAAGTAAAGGGCATGTATCATTACATTTGTTTGTTTAGGTAAGGTATCGTTCCACTTTCAATTTCCAGGGAAGTTATAATTATCAAAAGTGTAAAACTATCAATAACAGAACAAGCTTCATTAGTAGAATCTTCATGATTTTCACACCTACTTCAATCCCTATTTGGTTTAGTCGTAAATAAGCTATCAAGTAACCTACATTTAATTAGCCCCTCATCCATTTCATATACAGTCACAAACAGCCTTTTACTATTTTTGAATATAAAAATTACTTATAATATAAAGAATTGTAAACCCTGGTTAAAAAATGAAATAGAACTCAGGTACAAGCCTACACTATAGTATTACAATACGACCCAATTCTTGTAAGAATAATGCTAAGCACGTTTATATAGAGCAAAACAGGAAGGGAAAATAGTCAAAATACCTTGTTTGCCACTTGCAAGCAGAGCGGTGTCAGAAAACTAGAAAGCCAGAAATAGAGATGCGTCGCGTCTCACGTGCAATGGAGATGGTGGCAGAAAACTAGAAATGGGTTGTGTCGTGCAATGGAGATGGTGGTCGACGGTAAGTCGTGCTTCCTCTCCTTCATGACTGATAAGCCATGAGGGTGGTCAACGGTTGTCAATGGAGGGCCGTGGTTTGGAGGGGTATGGTGGCTAGTAAGCCATGAATGGTGATTAGGGAATAACCGAATGACAAAAGGAATAAATTTTTCCTTCTAATATTTTGATTGCTATATAGTACACACAACGTATTGACGAAGGAAGCAATTGGCTTTTGGGTGTTCAAGGCTGTTTTTGCTTCAAAAATAGAAACAAAAAACGTGAGAGAAAGAAGAAAGGAAGAGGAAAGAAAGACTAAACAAGAGGAAGAGAGAAAGAGGAAAGCCAAGGGTAAAGCTAAGGCTTGAGGATCTAACCAAGTTTGATTCATCTTTACACCTCCAAAGGTAGGGGTTTTATGTTCATCTTCACTTCTTTTCACTCTTTTCACCATTGATGCACTTTGGTGCTCAATGAGTCATTTTTGTGTTCTTGAGGTGTTTGTGTTTCTTTGGTCATTTATGACTTGTTCATAGCATAAGTTAAGGATAAAAGCTTAAAACATCTCATTTAGGCCATTGATGCCCAAAAGAGGGGTTAAGTCAAGCTAAGTGGGATTTTGATCCATAATCCAAATTAAGAGATTTAAGTTAGTGATTAATGATTCCTAAGTGTTTAATAACTATTTAGGGACCTAAGGTTACCTAGAAACTGGATTGGAATGGCCAAAATCTAAGAAAAGAACTAATGGAACAGTATCACGGTTCTGCAAAAGCTGCTACAGTGTTTTTGGTTGAGAAACACAGCCCGTGTCCGAAAGCACGAGGGGGGCGTGTCTCTCTCTGCCAGTGTGATTTGTGAACAGTGTTCACAGAGTAAGACACGAGGGAGGCCGTGTAATCAGACACGGCCCATGTCCAAAGACACGACAGAGGTCGTGTAATCAGACATGACCCGTGTTTGAGGCCAGAATCTTTAAAAATATCATTTTTTATATTTTCAAGTTCTTAGCTAGATGGGATCATTAGTATATGTTTCCTAAATTGTGTTAAGGCACAAATGGAGATATTTTCAAGAGGGAAATTATCACCTAGCATATATGAGAAAGTATAAACCTTTGAGCATTCAAGAGTTATAGTTTGCCTTAGGTAAGTATCTAGCACTGTAGACCACTTTTGTGGTAAAGTATGTCACTTGAGAGTAATGAGTAATGAGTTGGTGTTTAGATATATGTATGATAGGAATAATTAGTAGTGTTATCTTTGTGAATATCCTTTGACAGCATTCATGAAGGCCAAGAGAAATCGAAAGGGTGTCTGATAGACTCATTGGAAGAAGGACATAAACCTGATAAGTCGATAGTGCTAAGGTCAGAAGAGATAAGTAGGGGTCCATAAGATTCTTCGGAATCAAGATTTAGACCAAACTTCTCATGTGCCAAGATATATGTGTAATGTGAGGAGATACCTCTATTTGCTACAAAATAACACATGAAACCAGTAATTCCTAAGATTTACATTTTTGATTCTGAGTTGAACTAGATGTATGTATGAGATGTATATTAACTTAGTTTATTTAAATACAACAGCTAGACCTTGTAAATGATTTAAACATGTTTCATTAGTAGCTTTTGCGATTATGTTTATATATGCTACGTATGACTGGTTTTAATTACTCATACTGAGAATATAGTTTCTCATCCTGTTGTGTATCATGTAATTCCAGGTGAAACTTCTTCAGAGGGTAAGAGGGAGAAAGAAGCTAAAGATTAAATTAGATTATGTATTATGTTTCAAATTGTTGTACTTATTAGTATTCCTTTTGAAATGTACAGACTTATGTATTACTTTAAGTCTTTGCTAAGGCTAACGATGTATATGTACTTTGATGCATTACGGTATAAATATTGTATTTTCGCATTTCATATGGCTCTCTATAGAGTTTCCAACGAACATTATGGATATAGTATATGATTAGTAAGTATGTAGTGACATTATGATACTAAGTATCTCTTTATATTACATATATAGTGAGATATTGGTATTAGGATGTTACATCGTCATGTGTCCGTATCAGACACGTGTCCGACACCCGGACACGCCACTAAAATGGCATGTCCGTGCTTCACAAGTTATAAGATCCTTGTCTAACACTAATGTTTTAAATCTTAATAATGGTTAGTGTACATAATAATTTTAAATTAAACGGTGTAGCATCACCCAATATTTTATTTAAGAATATATTAATATTTTAAAAATAATTTATTTTTTATGTCCATGTGTACATTACTACATGTTAAGGATAGCAATGCGATGGATCGGGGTTGGTTTTTTACTACTTGTCCCCGCTCCATTCATTCATATATTACCTCATTCCTTGCATTATTACCCGACAAGGTTTATTTTTTTGCCACATACTCAAACCCATGGCGATTTATCTGCCATGTCTCTGCCCCCGCCTCGAATCACACTTTATAAGCTGCCAGTCAATATTTATTTTTTGTTATAGAGGTAGGCCTAAGCTCAAAAAGAAAAAGAACCAAACAATTAAGATGATCTGCAGGGCATAAGAACTCTTATAGCATCAGCAAAAAGCTTCAAAAACAAAAAAGGGAGGAGGGAATTTCATAAACTGAGGCCATAGTCATGAGATGAACTCAAACTGACCAAACTATAAGTTCTTTGATTGCCCTCTTGCATAATATGACTAAAGGCAAACTTCCCAAGCAGTTTGTTGCCACTCACCCTATATATGGTTCGGGGCGGGTGACGGAGCGAGTCACCCTATACTTGACCCCGCCTCATAGCCAAAGGTAGTGTATTTAGGTTTTACCTAAACCCACCCCAAAACCTGGTCAATCGTTGAATTACCCGACTCATTCAGTTCGGGTATAAATCTAGATAGGGCGAGTCGAGTTGAATTGTCATCCCTATTACATGCCTTCATTTTTTTTTTTTACATGAATATCAAGGTAACTCGGATTAGATTCTAGGCCGCTAAAGGAGATGTGAACCTTCTTCTTCGGTAAAAAGAATTACCTCAAAGGATCACAAGTCAACAAGCAAGCCTAGGAAGTTGCCAGGATGTTTCTCCTACGACACCTATGATGACCAAAATATTCCTACTTAATTCCTAGTCTCCAAGACACTCTCCTCTATAAATAGGTACAGTAGCCATGATGGTAATGATTTTTTCTGCTCATTACACTCACCTTAGACCCTGATTGACTTGAGTAATAGAGTGTCTTACAGGTACGCAACCCCCTTTTCTAACGTCTCTAAGCTAGAAGAAAATTATTGCAATGAGTTGATTCTGACCTAAGGAACCCACGTATCAAGACAAAACAGTACCCAAGGTGAGATGTTATTAGTTGTATACAAATGATAAATCATATAAATATCAATTAGGTTAGTTTACAAAAAAAAAAATCACAGACTTTTTATTACTTCACATTAAATTTTATGAGTTTCTGTGTGTATTGTTTTTATGAGTTTCTTTATGTTGTTTTTCTCATGAATGGTAGAGATTCAACAACTATGAATGTTTTGTCTTTTCCTTTTTTTATATATAAATTTTCGTAGTTATATTTTTTTAAGAGTATATGCTATCATGGAAATTATTGAATAACACTCGGTCTCATTGTTACTTTTTTTCTACATATTGTAGATGAGTGCATCATAGAATTTGTGAGTATAGTATCATTATTTTTTTTTTCAATTGTCAAATAATAAAGTATGCAAGATAACAACACTTACTAGTTAAAGATGTGTGCTTCTTATCTTCATTACTTAGACTCAAATCTTAAGTTAGCTCTATACTATTCGTTTTTAAGACCTTTGTTTTACTTTTGATTTGTTTTTCGTTTCTACTGTACCAAAAAAATAAAAGTTTTAAGGGAGAATTAATTAATATACCTCTAAATGCACTAAGTCAATATAAGTACACCTTTAAGTATACTTACTTTAATTGGAAGTACATAAATTTAATATGGTCTTAAATAATTTGGCTGAGAAGTAATAATGATATGGATAAAGAAAAATAAAACAAGGGAATAAAAATAAATAAACCCTAAACATTAAATTTTAAATTAATTAATAATTTTTTTAAAAATATCTTCATTATATCGCTTTCTTTAATCTGTTTGCCTATGTTACGTGAATTATAATAACAACTTTGATATTCTTATCACAATCAGTGTATACACCCATTTTCACACATCATCTAATACCATTTATTATACTTGTTTTTTCTTATCACTTTCTCTCTCTCAATCACACATCTTTAAAAAAGATGTGTACAGTACCTACACCTCTAAAGAGGTGTAGGATCATCTTTTCCCTTATAATAAATCTACACATTATTGTTTTGTATTTAATTACGTAATCTTTTGTACAAATAATCTTTAAAATAAGGAAAATGATATTATCACATTATTTTGCATCTCACATCACTTTTCATTATACTTTTTAATGATTGTAATTAAGTGAAAAAAAGTAATGGAGAAAAAGTGATGTGATTAATAATATAAAAAATAGTGTAAAAAATGATATAAAAAATGTGTTGAAAAAATTGAGGTTATTAAAATAATGATGTTAGTTACTGTTGCTTTAGCGTGTGTTTGGTTCAGATTTATTAAACCCTCCAACAATTTTTTTGTTTAAAAAAAATTGTTGACTACTGTCAATTTATGTTTGACATTTTTTGATTGTTAATTCAACAAATTTTTTTCTTTAAAAAAAGTTGTTGAGTAAAAAGCATTTCATTGAGCATTATTTTTTAAAGCTGTTAGTTTTTTAGAATTTTAGACGAATGAGCCCTTGGCCATTGAGCCTCCAACCACCAAAATAATGTCATCTTTAATGCAAAACAAACCCATTAATGACTTCTTTCTGCCATAAACGATGCTGAGCCTCTTTTGTTTCTTCAGCTTCTGAGTAAAATCTTCTCCTAGAGAGAGCATATGTCCTTTTCGTTTTCCTTCTGCCATTCAGCTTCCAGGTATGTGCATTTGTCATTTTCCTTTTTATCTATCTCCTCCTAGGTATATCTTCGTTTTCCATTTTTTGCTTTCTCATTGGATCTGTATATTTCCTAACTTTCACCTTTTTCATAGAAATTGCCAAACAAAAACAATGAAAATCTTTTCAATGGATAATGGGGGTTACAGGTACTCTGGAATGGATGTCATGTTTTAGTTATAAGTTTAACTGTTTATGGTTATATGTATGTTTATAAATGGCTATTCTGTTGATTTTGTTAAAATATGATTAAGGGATGAAACTAGGTTTTCTGAAGTTTAGATGTCTGATAAGCCTATATTTTATAACATTTAATTGAACAAATGAGGGTGATTTGCTTGTAATTATGAAATAATTTTAAATGGATCCTTATCATGATCTTCGTTTTGCAAATCTAGAAAGATTTAATGCATTTGGAGAGATATAGTGGATCATTGAAGGAATTATTGCATGACTTAGCCCTAATTTATCTCTTTGACAATGTTCAGTAAACTAGCTATAATTTGAGTTTCAAATATCTGATTGATGTGATTTTGGTCTTGTAGGAAAGTTAAGACAATTCTCTACTACTTTCATGAATACCTCAAAGGCCCAATCACACGTTTGGATAACTCAAATTGGAGTTAAAGCAAGAACTAGGGTGCTGATCCTAACAGCTTGACCTTTACGTACTCTTCATGGCATATCTCGAGCTACAAGTTGTCAAATGAGCTGAAATTTTGATGGTTGATAAGATCCAAATCTACAACTTTCATGTTGAACACTTTTCCAGATTTGGAGGTCTAATGGGTCATATTGGGCTTGGAAGTTAGATTATAGGGCCAGAGTCAGAATACAGGGCCTGCGTCAGAATACAGGACCTAGATTGCGTAAAAATACACTGCCGTGTGAGAATACACAGCCTAGGCCGTGTATGCCTCTGACTTTGCATTTGAAATAGTGAATTTTGGACCCCAACTCAGTGTCATACACGGCCTAGGCCGTGTATGCATACACGGCCGTGTATGACCTCCAGAACTCAATTATTGCAAACTTCTGCGCGAAGTTTGTGTTGGGGCCTATATATTGACATTCTTGGCACGTTTTGAATGGGGTGGAGACCTAGAGGAGCAGCTACAACTCCTTGGAGAAGGAGAGAGGAGGCATAGAATTAGAGATCTAAAGAAAGGAGGGGCAGATCTGAGGAAAAGAATGATTGATCTGAAGAAAGGAAGGATTTTCTTGGAAGCTTGAATAGCTGAATTTCATCAAAAGGGGTTTTTGATCTCTCTTTCTTTCTATTTCTCTTATTTCTTTTGCTATCTTCTCATGGATATGTATCTTATTATGAGTTTGTTTGTAGTAAATATGTGTGATTAAACTCATAGCTAGGGCTATGGGGGATCTTGTGTTCTTAATTTTTTGGATCTGATTTCTAAATTGATTTTGGTAATTTCTTTGTGGGTTTACTATATTGCTTGAATTCTTGTCATAACTTGATTACTTGTGACATTCATTAATTCATTGTTTGACCGGTGACCCTCCGCACTCAATGAGTGGATCTATATGGTAAACCTGGGATTATATTGGTGAATGACCAAACATCAATTCGCACAAAGTTTGAGTTATAAAAGATGGGTTTCAAAATTTCTTCTTTATTGAAACGTAAATTTACTGAAAATATTAGGTAATATTGAAAATCATATTTCAACTATTCATTATGCAATATTGACACCAATTAATATTACAATTTAAAGAGAAATATAAAATTAACAGACTTATTTTTTTTAACAGGAGCAAACCCCATGACGGGTCCTACTTAATAGCACAGTACAACACTAACATTAAATCTTAACATACTCGTTCCTTCTCTTGTATCAACTTGATGCATCAGAACTTTATTCCTTGTCTACCCGGCACATCTTCGAACTTGAGACAACCACTTTTCAATGTTTCCATCAATCTCTGAATATCTACCATTCGTTATGTCTAAGACAACTCATTCCTTCTACTGTATAATTTTAACAATACAGACAAAGCAAAACAATATAACAAAGAGGTGAGATCACCTACACCAATACCAACATGGCAGCACAAAGATAACACAAACAGTAATATCATACAGATAGATCATACCGCAATTATGATCATGCCATCAACATTAATCAACTATCATCATCCAATCATTTATCAATTCAATTATCATAAACAATAATTATGATAATGCCCTCAGCATTATCATCATCATCATCTTCCAAGTATTCAAAACAATTGTCATAACCAATAACCAATATTCCTCAATTAATATATCACACAGATATAAATGCTCAGATTTATGCATATGCACAAAGACTCGATTTATCAAAAACAACTCCATGGAGGTTTTCACAATTTCGAGAAGAATGCTCTGATTAATTGTCAGTCTTAACCCAAAGACAATCTCCCAGTCTTTGAAAAGAATCGTGTTCTTATCGGGTATCATCAATGCGTTGCAACGGACTGCATCGCCAAATGGCACAGGGTACTCACCAACTCGTCCCTTTGGTCGACCGCGCCTTGACGCCCCAAGATCCATCATAGACCTCACTATCAATTCTCATTCCCTCTTCAACCACAAGGGCCATAATAGCTATTAGCTATATTTTATACAATGCACGAATATATCAGTGCAAGTCCAACCCCAAAGGGCCAAATCTTTTCAATTTCATTTGTTCAATGTAATCATATGGTTCAACGTATATTTTTCTAATGCACATATAATGCACCAAATCCAATCACAAACATATCTTTCCAATGCATGTATAATGCACCAAATGCCAATCACAGGTAAAACATGTCATTTTCTCATAATCACGTAAAAATATTCTATCACTTTTAAATCACATAGTGATTTTTCAACAGTAGTTCAAATTACATAAAATATTTAAACGTAATTCAAATCACTTAAAATGTTTTAATGCATCTCCAATCGCGTAGTAATATTTTATCATATTTCAAATCGCGTAAAAATATTTTACTGTATTTCCAAACACTTAGAAATATTTTACTGTATTTCAAACCACGTACTTTAAAAATTATGTTTTTAAGATACGTAAATAATTTTTTTTCACCACAATTCCATTACAGAAAATATTTCTCATTCTTCAAAAATTCCATTTCCACTTTTCTCAAAATAATATGACTTTATACTTTATATAACACATTTTCTTTACTCAAGAAAATCTTTTTTTCACATTTCTTTACTCAAGAAATCCTTTTCCAAAATATAATTCACAAAATCACTTTTCCATTGATATAAATCAACGTTTCAAAACTTAACATTTTCTAACGTACTTCAAAACTCAAAAATAAGTTATACGTTAGTAAAATTTTAAAATACCATTATATTCTCCATTTTTTTCAAATCATTTCTCAAGTGCTAAAATACTCTGATTCCCTTTCCAAATTCCTTGTATTAAATTAATTATCTTTTCACTTGAAAAATCACTTTGTTTCATCAAAATCAATGCATTACAAGCCTTCGAAAACGTGGACATAACTATTGAAAATTATCAAAACATTTTTCCTTCTAGATTGATATGGTTTTACACAAACAAAACCATTAAAATTTTATTTTCAAAACCGAAATACCGATGGTCATAAAAACCAAACTCATTTGTTCAAATCCTTTTTCACTTTCTTTACAAATCCTTTTTCACTTTCTTTGCAAATCCTTGTTCACTTTCTTTGCAAATCCTTAAAATCAATTTTTGTCCGTTTCATTCAAAACTCATATTTAGAAAAACACTTAAGATCTTTTTACACAAAATAAATCAATAAAAATTCCTCAAAGACCGTATTCTTGTTCTCTTGAAAAACAAACCCTTTGTTTATTTTTCATACTCTTCAAATCATCCATTTTCATCTTTCATGAAATTATTAATTTATGAACACCTATTTAGAGGTGTCTTGGCCGAAATTCACTAAGTTCTAAGGACCAAGAATTAATTTCCTTATTCTTGAAAATTTTCAACATGAACTCTAATTTTTGGGAGCTCAAAACCATAGCCTCCCCCTTGGCTTTTGGAGCCAAAAATCAATTTCCTTTCCACCATCAAATCATGGCATACATATACATATTTATATTTCTTAACTTTAAAAATATTACTTCGGACTTTTCTTATAATAATATAATTTCTTACTTTATTTCCTTCTTATTCTTAGTCAAAAAATCTTTTCCTTAATATATTTTCTCAAAATCATTTTTTATTGATCTAGTCTTACAAAATCACATTTAGTTGATTTAATTTACTGTTTCTAACTTTAAATTTCCTATCATTTTTCAAAACCCAATAAATAAATTCTACGTTGGTAAATTTAAGTTACAAACGTTTTCTTTTATATTTCTAAATCACTTCTAAAAATTGATTCTCTTTAAAATAATTTGAAGTTCAACACTTTCAATCTTCTTTTTCTTTTATTTATGAAAATTCCACTTCACTTAATTGATAACACTTTAATTCCCTTTCCAAAATCCTTATTTGAAAATTCTTGTATTTTATAACATCAAAACATTTTTCTAAATTATCAAAACCTTATAGATGGCCATTGAAACCATGAAATATTTTTTCTTTCTAACTTAAATAAATTCCATTCTTGTTTCTACAAAAAAAAAATTCATGAAAACATAACTCAAAACCGTGTGCATTCTTTTTGCAAAACAAACCCTTTTGTTTATTTTCTTTACTTCTCAAATCATTCACTTTTATCATTCATGAAAATATAATTTTTTGAACACCAAATTGGTTGGTGTCTTGGCCAAAATTTTGTTTAAGTTTAAGGACCAAAAATTAACTCCATTGTTCTTGAAAAATTTCAATAAAATCCCTAGTTTTGGAAGCTCAAAACCGTGGCCTTCTCTATGGCCTTTAGAGCCAAAATTTCTTATTTTATCATACTTTCATCATAATATATTCAATATATCTTTATCATGCATATCATAAGCATACCATATAAGCAAATAAAAATCATACTAAGCATGCATACACAAGTAAATCATGCAAAGCATATCAAGTATAGACAAAAATAATCAAAGCACATAACACACACAAATCATTACATGACCATGGATATGAATCCTCACATGGATTCACCATCCATCAAATATAAAACCATCTCTCACCACCATGCTTAGTTGGTGAGATGGATCTCCCTCTTACCTCTTGAAGATCCTCAAAAACTTCTTGATTTGCTTTTTTTTCCAAGTCCTTCATCACCAAAGGCTTCTCAAATACAAAACAAAATACATAGAAATTAGTATACTAAGCTTGATTAAGAGGAACCATGGATCAAACATGGTTTAGAACATGAAAAAGAGAGAAGAAATGAAGTTTCCTTACACTTCACCTCAAAAACCTAATAACTTTGATCTTGAAGAAAGTCCATGAAGATGAATGATTTAGAGAAAGTCTCCAACATGAAAGTTGCTTAGAATATCATGTAAATTTAAGATCTATGGTTAGATTAAATTAAACAAACTTAAAGGGTGGTCTTAGGGTGGTTGACCGAATTCCTCACAAGAAGGAAAACATAAGCTTTTTGATCTTTAACTTGAAGGACAAGGTTGTAGATGATAGAATTTTGAGAAGTTCCTAACATGAAAGTGTTTTGGATTGATGAGAGGATTCAAGATATGTAGCTAGATAAAATTATGGAAGATTGGAAGTGGTTCTATGGGTGGTGACCGAATAACTCAAGAAAGGAAGAAGGTGAAGTTCATGGTGTTGTTCTTGGTGTTCTTGACAAATTGGAAGAGAGAGAATGGTCTTTGTGTTGTTAAGTGTGATAAAATAAAAATAGAAGGCTGAATTTGAAGTGGGCAACCGTAGGAGTGAAAGAATGGAGAGATAAAAATTTATTTAGCATAATTGAAGGCTTTCACATGCATGCACATGGTCTTCACATGGTCTAAGTCACTAAATGCCATCCATTGGTCATAAAAGTCCATTCAAGAACCTTGGAGAAGCTCTCCAAGCTGCATGACCGTGTGGCTCTTCATAGGATTAGGAACTTAATTGTTTTCAATTAAAACCTAATTGTATGCTAATTAATTAGTTAATTAATTAGGTCTAGTTTCCTAATTTCACTTAATTAACATTCTAACTATATAACTAATTAATTAAACATATTATGGCATATATCATAGTCTCTAAATAAAATTAGGACATTTAATTAGTAATTAGATTATCACTAATTAATAATTAGATTAGTTCACTTAACTTGTTAATTAGGCCATTAGATTAACCAAATTAGGATTAATTAGTTACTAATAAAATTCAAGCTACTATTGTTGACTTCATCTTTTTCTTTGGTCTAAAAAGTCTATTCAAAGTTGTCTCCCTTCTTCCTTACTTCTCCAAACCGTCCCCCCTCTTCATGCACTCCAAATGTGACAAATTTCATAGCCATCACTTTAAGTCATCCTAACCATTGATTAAAAGAATGGTTTGGATTAAAAATAGTTACTAGGTTTAGGTTATAGATAGAAGACTTTATTTGAGCCATTGGATCATTTTTGGCTTGCAATTCTAATCATTGAATGTGTCTCCAAAATGAAGGGTCAAGATTACACCTTCAAACTTTACATCCAAGGGTCCAAAATGGTTGTAGTCATTTTTTGATGACCAATTCTCCACCATTGATCTAAATCCAAATCCAATGGTCATTAATGATCCATCTCTACCATTGATTAAATCTACATCCAAGGGTTGATAATGGTCATAGCCATTTATAAGACTAAATCTCTACCCTTGATTTAATTTCCATCCAACGGTTATAATTGATCCTATTCACTTTTAAGATCAAATCTCCATCGTTGATTAAATCAAGATTAAGTCTCCAACGGTGATTAAATCGATGGTAGATATCCAAACCACCAATATTGACTTAACAGTATAGAATTTTATTTTTATCTGTTATAACCCCACGAAAGAATATATTTACTGTATTTTTATCGTCCGATAATTAAATACAGTACAAAATACAATAAAGAAAATTTTCTAAAACTGTTTTCGGATTCAGGTTTAGTAAGATCCCCTGTCTCCATCTAAACAATAAAATTTTTTCTATGCGTAGAAAAAATTTTTACTTTGCGGGACCCACCTAGGCCCACGTATGGCCACCTGGGCCCACATACACCTCGGACCCACAAACAGTAAAAATTTTCATAATCACACATAAAATCACAAAAATTAGAAAACACACAAATATCAAATCAAATCACGTAAAATAATTAAAACCTAACGGTAAAAATTAAATTACGTAAAGTTTTCCCCAACCTGAAAATTTTTATTTTTCTGACACGGAGTAAATCACTCAAAACGATCAAATACGCTGACGGAATAATCAAAATAATTTTACAGCATCCAAAAATTACTAAATAGTAAAATTCTGTTAACTGTCAAAATTACTGTTTACAAGATAGGAAATTTTGGGGTGTTACAAATGTGGTATCAAATCTTTGGAAAGGAAACTAGCCTTGGTTGGAATAATGAGAAAAATAACTTTGAAGCATCAGATGATTGGTGGGACAAACAAAAATTGGTACACTTTAAAAATGAGACTTTTTTAAATGTGATGATTGTATATTGGTGTGTTAATATTAATCATTGTATGCTTGGTCCTTGCAGGAGGATCACAAAGCTGCAAAATTTTGATATAAAGGTTTAAAATTTGATGGAAAATTGACTTCCCTATTTGCTCTTGGTACAGCCTCTGGTGAATATGCATGGGCACCATCGTCAAGTGTTTTACCTGAGGATGTAGAAAATCGCAACTTAATTGAGGGTTCAGGGGATAGTGAAGACCCAAATGTTGGTGGAGGTGATGGTTTTAGTTTGGAAGATGGTATTGGTGTTAGTGGTGGTATTAGTGCTGGTGCTAGTTTTGGTTTTGGAAACTTCACAATGAACACCTTTGAAGGTAGTTCTTTAAGTGGAAGGAAAAGAAAGATGGATGAATCAAAGGTACCAACTGGGGGGAAGCAAACACAATAGAAAAAACTAAACAATTACCTTGAGAGACTCTGTGGAGCAGTTGAGTCTCACACTTTGAGTACTCATAATGGAAGAAAGGATGAGCTAAATGATCCTTATGCCATTATCAATATCATGAAAGAGGTTAAGAAATTGCCAGGCATGGAACTCGGTTCTTGATTGCTTGCTTAGTGTAGCCACATCTTGAAAGACCCAGTAACAAGGCAACTGTTTATGGCTCTTGAGGATGAAGAGTCAAAGCTTAACTATTTGTTGTATGAAATCAGTTTGACAAACAATTAGCATGTAATATTTAGAGTATTAAGAGTAGACTGTACGTAAGTTATGTATGATGTATAAAGTACTTTTTGGGCTTGTTTGGCATGGCATATTAGGCATGATAGGATAAGCTAATACAATACATTATGACTTAATCAGTTGTTTGGTGTAAACACTATATTGTATACCTATGCAACGCATCCAATCATGAAGCAAGGTCCAGGTATACCAAGGCCATTGACAATTCATTATAGTAAAGAGGTGTCTCCACAAGTCTCTCTTGGTCGGAATCCTATCACTATTCAAGTGCCGACTCCGTTTCCCTATAAGGACACCAGAGCTGTGCCTTGGAAATATGATGTGCAAGTTGTTGTAAATGATCTCCAGGACAATCAAGTAAAAATTCCATCGGCTATCTCTAGCATATCTGGGATCAGTGGAATGACTCGGAGTGGTCGTATTTATACACCTGAGGATCTACGTAAAGACCAAGTGGAGGAAGTGGAAAGAATTCGGAAAGGGAAAGGCAAGATGGGGGAAACTTCTACTGAAAAAGCTTTGAAAGAAAAGGAGGAACCAAAAGCAGCACAGCAAGAGGTCTATAAGAAAGAAGTGACCGAGGAAGAAGCTTGTGAGTTCTTAAAATTAATAAAGCAAAGTGAATACAAGGTGGTGGATCAACTGAACCACACCCCTGCAAGAATATCACTCTTATCTTTATTAATGAACTCTGAGCCACACAGGAAGGTGCTAATGAAAGTGCTTAATCAAGCCCATGTTTCTCATGACATAACGGTTGACAAGTTGAATGGCGTTATCAGCAACATCACAGCAGATAATTACATCACTTTCACCGATGATGAAATACCTAATGAGGGAATGGGACATAATAAAGCACTTCATATCTCAGTAAAATGTCAAGACCATATCATGGCTAGAGTACTGATGGATAATGGCTCTTCCTTGAATGTGATACCAAAGTCGACACTCTCCAAATTATCTTTTGATGGGTCACACATGAAATCAAGTGCGATGATAGTAAGGGCATTTGATGGCACAAGGAGAGAGGTCATAGGGGAGATTGAAATACCAGTTCAAATTGATCCCTGCACTTTCAACATACTCTTCCAAGTAATGGACATTGCACTATCCTACAGTTGTCTATTAGGACGACCATGGATTCATTCTGCTGGAGCTGTGCCTTCCACCTTGCACCAAAAAGTCAAATTCATAGTTGATAATAAGATGATTACTGTCTTTGGTGAAGAGGACCTATTGGTGAGCAAGCCGCTAGACACCCTTTATATTGAAGCTACAGAAGAGGCTTTGGAGACTGCCTTTCAAGCACTCGAGGTTGTCAATACCATTTATGTAAAAGAAGGAGCTCCAATTCCTAAACCGCAGCCGTCTGCTGCATCTGTAATGATGGCTAAAGTTATGCTAGAAGGGGGTTATCAGCATGGAGAGGGGCTGGGTAAGAAACAACAAGGTGCCACAGGACTTTTTCAACCCTTTGAAAACAAAGATAGATTTGGGCTGGGGTACAAACCCACCAAGGCCGATAAGAGGAGGATAATGGAAGAGAAAAAAGAGAAAAGGTTGGCTCGCTTGGAAAATCGAGAACCTAAAGTGGAGGGAGTCCCCATCTGTGATATACGACAAAGCTTTCGGAGCGCGGGAGTTGTGTTCGTAGACCAAGTGACTGTAGTTGAAGATGATGATTTTGTCAGTCACGCGGACCTGGTGTATGCATGTTCTTCAGATACAAGGCTCGACAATTGGGAGATCTCCGAGTTTCCCATAACCTTAGAGTCTCTTTCAAAGTAATTCTGTAGTGCTTTTTCCTTTAGCTCTGCCCAAGGCTTTAGGATTTTCATTTGTAAATGGGCTCATATGTTTCCTTTCCAATAAATGTTATTAATAAAATGTATTTTTGAGTTCTCTCATTTTTCATTCCATTAGCTTTCATCCCACCATTATCATGACCTTCTATTCATTTCATTTTTTTGTGTCAACATCACTTATTACAGATCAGAAAATGACTCTCTTGAAAGTGACAGTGTCAATATCTCATCATATAATTTTGAACACCCTGTTAATCATGCTGATGAGGATAATGAGGATGATTGGAAAACTTCACCTGAGTTAATGAGATTACTTGAACAAGAAGCTAAAGAAATCCAACCCCATGAGGAACCAATTGAAGTAATTAATTTGGGGACTGAAAATGATAAGAAAGAAATCAAAATTGGTACCTCGATGAAAGAGGATGAGCGTAACATGTTAATTAAGCTCTTGTTTGATTATAGTGATGTCTTTGCATGGTCATTCCAATATATGCCTGGGCTAGACACTGACATAGTTGAGCACAAATTGCCATTAAAACATGGGTATCCTCCGGTTAAGCAAAAGTTGAGACGAATGAAACTTGAGATGTCCCTAAAAATCAGAGATGAAGTAAAAAGATAGTTTGATGCTGGATTTCTTGCAGTTGCAAAATACCCACAATGGGTTGCCAATATTGTTCCTGTCCCAAAGAAAGACGGGAAAGTCCGAATGTGTGTAGACTATCGAGACTTAAATAGGGCCAGCCCTAAAGACGACTTCCTGTTACCTCACATTGATGTTTTGGTGGACAACACTACTCAGCATTCATTTTTTTCCTTTATGGATGGTTTCTCGGGATACAATCAGATCAAGATGGCACCGGAAGACATGGAGAAGACCACATTCATCACTTTATGGGGAACTTTCTGCTACAAAGTGATGCCTTTTGGTTTAAAAAATGCTGGGGCAACGTATCAGAGAGCTATGGTGACATTATTCCATGACATGGTGCACAAAGAAATAGAAGTTTATGTGGATGATATGATTGCGAAGTCAAAAATAGAAGAAGATCATATAATCAATCTGCAAAAGCTTTTTGAGCGATTGAGGAAGTTCAAACTCAGATTGAATCCTGCAAAATGCACTTTTGGTGTCAGATCAGGTAAACTATTGGGGTTTGTGGTGAGCTAGAAAGGAATAGAAGTTGATCCTGACAAGGTCTGAGCAATACTGGACATGCCAGTCCCTCGCACTGAAAAGGAAGTTCGGGGATTTTTGGAAAGGTTGAATTACATCGCTCGATTCATATTCCAGCTCACAGCAACATGCGAGCCGCTCTTCAAGTTGTTACGCAAAAATCAGCCAGTTAAGTGGAATGAAGATTGTCAAAGAGCTTTTGAAAAAATCAAGCAGTATTTACAAGAACCCCCAGTTTTGGTGCCTCCAGTGCCAGGGAGACCTCTCATTATGTATTTGACGGTTCTTAATGAGTCTATGGGTTGCATACTGGGGCAGCATGATGAGTCCGGTAGGAAAGAACGAGCCATCTATTACTTAAGTAAAAAGTTCACCGATTATGAGGCAAAGTACTCATTGTTAGAGCGAACTTGTTGCGCCTTGGCATGGGCTGCCCATCGATTGAGGCAATACATGTTGTGTTACACTACTTGGTTGGTGTCCAAAATGGATCCTATCAAGTATATCTTTGAGAAACCCGCTCTCACTGGGAGAATCGCGCGATGGCAAGTTTTATTATCGGAGTATGAAATTGTTTATGTTACCCAAAAGGCAATTAAGGGAAGTGCCCTTGCAGATTATCTGGCTAACCAGCCTAAAGAAGATTATGGGTCGATGCAATGTGAGTTCCCTGATGAAGATATAATGGCTCTGTTTAAAAATGAGGAATTATCTGAAAAGGAAAAATGGACTATGTGGTTTGATGGAGCCTCTAATGCACTGGGGCACGACATTGGAGCCATTTTGATCTCCCCTGAAGATAAATATATCCCAATCACAGCAAGGTTGTGTTTTGACTGTACTAACAATATAGCTGAATACGAAGCGTGTGCTTTGGGTATTCAGGCAGCAATAGAATCAAAAGCGAAGATCTTGGAAGTATATGGGGACTCTGCCTTGGTCATTCATCAACTAAAAGGAGAATGGGAGACCCGTGATGCTAAACTAATCCCATACCATGTTTACATCAAAGAATTGATCGAGCAATTTGATGAAGTCACTTTTCATCATGTTCCTCGAGAAGAAAATCAGTTGGCTGATGCTTTGGCCACACTATCATCAATGTTCCAAGTAAGTCATGAAAGGGACCTACCACTTATAAAAATAGAAAGTCGTGACTGTCCTGTATATTGTCAAGTGGTTGAAGATGAGCCTGATGGGAAGCCGTGGTACCATGACATCAAATGCTTCATCAAGAATAGGGAGTACCCTACAGGCGCTTCAGAAAATGACAAGAAGACCCTGAGGAGGCTCGCAATGGGTTATTTTCTGAGTGGGGAAATGCTTTACAAAAGAAACCATGATATGATGCTTCTAAGATGTGTTGATGCAATGGAAGCAGAAAAGATTATTGAAGAAGTACATGAGGGCTCCTTTGGAACTCACTCCAATAGACATGCAATGGCAAGGAAAATCCTAAGATCTGGTTATTATTGGTTAACCATGGAAAATGATTGTTTCAATCATGTGAGGAAGTGCCACAAGTGCCAAACATATGCTGATAAAATCAATGCGCCGCCAGTCCCTTTGAATGTCCTAGCAGCACCCTGGCCATTTTCCATGTGGGGTATGGATGTCATAGGACCTATTAAACCTAAGGCCTCAAATGGGCATCGCTTTATCCTTGTCGCGATAGACTACTTCACCAAATGGGTTGAAGCTGCTTCTTATGCCAATGTGACTAGGAATGTGGTGATCAAGTTCATCAAAAGAGAGTTGATATGTCGTTATGGTCTACCGAATAAGATCATCACTGACAATGCAACCAACTTGAATAACAAAATGATGAAGGAAATGTGCAAGAATTTCAAGATCCAACATCATAACTCCTCACCATACCGCCCAAAGATGAATGGGGCTGTTGAGGCAGCTAACAAAAACATCAAGAAGATCATCCAAAAAATGGTTGTGACATATAAAGATTGGCATGAGATGCTTCCCTTTGCTCTGCATGGTTATCGCACGTCTGTCCGTACCTCAACTGGGGCAACTCCTTTCTCTTTAGTTTACGGAATGGAAGTCGTACTCCCTATTGAGGTAGAGATCCCCTCATTAAGAGTACTGATGGAGACAAAACTGGAAGAGGCCGAATGGGTCCAAGCTCGACTAGATCAGTTGAATCTTATTGAAGGTAAAAGGTTAACTGCATTGTGTCATGGCCAGTTATATCAAAGGAGGCTTATGAAAGCCTATGCAAAAAAAGTGCGCCCTCGATAATTTCAAGAAGGAGACTTAGTGCTCAAAAAGATCCTGCCAATGCAAAAAGATCACCGAGGAAAATGGACTCCAAATTACGAAGGACCTTATGTCGTGAAGAAGGCTTTCTCTGGAGAGTCCTTGATTCTCACAAGAATGGATGGTGAAGATCTACCACTTCCTGTAAATTCAGATGCAGTCAAGAAATATTATGCGTAAAAGCACTACTTGTCAAAAAAAAAAACAAAAACAAAAAAAAGAAAAAGAAAAAAAAAAAAAAGAAAAGGGAAAAACATGGCTCGCTAGGTGGAAAACCTAGAAAGGCTACCTAGGCAAAAGTTAGAGCGACCTGGTAGGTTGAAAACTTGAAAGAGCGACCTAGGCAAAAGTTAAGGTCCAAAATAAAAGGACAATAGGCTTGATATGACAAAGGAAGTGGAGACCTGAGCGTTTGAGTCTCCATGCTAGGGAGAAAGTAAATCTCTTTTAGAGCAAACTAAGTTTCCATATTGGGGCAGGCCAAATGATCCCAATCAAGCGATCAAAGTCTTCATAGGCTGGTTAATGGTGTTCAAAATCGGGTATGCAGAGGATTGACACTGTTTACGATAAAGGGTTTCATTGGAAGAACTGAAGACCTTTGCCCTTATCATCCCTCTGTAAATTTTATGTTGATGACCATAATATTGCTTTCTTTTCACCATTCCCATTTCAATACAATATCGTCATGTTTTTACCTTTGCCTCTTCTTTGACTCAATATGCATTTTTTTAATAATCATAAAT
Source organism: Ormosia semicastrata (assembly GCA_029884595.1). Classification (NCBI taxonomy): domain Eukaryota; kingdom Viridiplantae; phylum Streptophyta; class Magnoliopsida; order Fabales; family Fabaceae; genus Ormosia; species Ormosia semicastrata. The sequence goes on along the minus strand of JAQQTO010000037.1, from coordinate 17,823,019 downwards.
TAGAATGTGAGATGTGTGATGTTGCTGTCCGAGCATTGAGAATTGCTAATGACTTGAAGGGTATGGGAAAAATAATGATTCCTGATAAGAATGTTGATAAAAAGAAAGGACAACCAGGTCACCTCAAGGGTCATCTAAAGAGTTTTCCCATTGCTCTTGTGTGTCACATCTAAATGCACACTTCAAGGGTCATCCTGGTTAGACATTTCAACCATCGGCTGAATAGACAAATGAAAGGATGCCATTAAATCCTTCCAGTTCATCTTTGAAAAAGATTGCAATCATGTCCTCAGGGGTCGTGGAGACAAAAAAAAAACAGAAAAAAGAGTTTTCGTACTCTCATACATCTGAAGCATGCATTGCATAGTGCATTTTTCATCTTGCTAGCCTTGACCTACAAAGGTCTAAATTGTTGTTTCCTTTTCTGGGTCCCCGTACCCATTGTCTTTTAAGTTCCTGGGCCCTGCGCCCATTGTCTTTTAGTTTCCGGGCCCCTGCGCCCATTGTGTTTTCCTTTCCGGGCCCCCGCGCCCATTGTGTTTTCCTTTCTGGGCCCCCACGCCCATTGTCTTTTAGTTTTTGGGTTCCTACACCCTTGTTTTCTCGTTTCCGGGCCCCCGCGCCCATTGTCTTTTAGTTTTTGGGTTCCTACACCCATTGTTTTCTCGTTTTCGGGCCCCCACGCCCATTATGTTTTCCTTTTTGGGCCCCCGCGCCCATTGTCTTTTAGTTTTTGGGTTCCTGCACCCATTGTTTTCTCTTTTCTGTGTCTCCATACCTATTGCTTTTAAGTTTTCTGTTAAGCTTCAACGGATACCCGAATCCGTAAGCTTCTTACCTTGTTTTGTTAAGCTTCAGCGGATACCTGACTCCGCAAGCTTTTTACATTTTCGGGTCCCCACACCCATTGTTTTATGTTTTCGGGTCCCCGTACCCATTGTTTTTAAGTTTTTGTTAAGCTTCAATGGATACCCGACTCAGTAAGCTTCTTACGTTGTTTTTGTTAAGCTTCACGGATACCGATTCCATGCAAGCTTTTTACCTTTGGGTCCTCGTACCGTTGTTTTTGGGTCCTCGTACCCCTTTGCTTCTTTGTTTTGTTAAGCTTCAACGGATACCCGACTCAGTAGCTTCTTACCTTGTTTTTGTTAAGCTTCAACGGATACAGGACTCAGTAAGCTTCTTACCTTGTTTTTGGTTAAACTTCACGGACACCAATCCGCAAGTTTTTACCTTTTCAAGGATAAAATTGAATCAATTCCTTTGTTTTTCATTTATCCTAAATGTAAAACAAAGGGGGCAAATTGATACCCAATTTTATCCATTTTTTTATTTTTTATTTTTATTTTTATTTTATTTTATTTTATTTCTTTCTTTACAAAAAAAAAAAAAAAAAAAAAAAAAAAAAAAAGAAAAATTGTCACTACGGGTCAATCCAACCCAATTTCCATCTCAACCCGTAACCCATTTTCGTTTTTAACCCATGACCCATTTTTTCATCTCAACTCTTCCCTTTCCCCTTCCTGCTGCTGCCACCGAGCCATCAATAGTTTGCATTGATTTGAATTAAAAGCTTCAGACAGTTTTGTTTTTCAATCATCAAGTTTTGCTGCATTCATTCAGAAATTGAAAGTTGAGACCGTTTTGCATTCCAATCGTCAGAAATGGAAGAGTTTTGTTTTGGCATGTCTTTTTATTCCTTATAAGAATCACACACAAATCACAGAAGGGAGGGATTCAATCGTTCAGGGATAATCATTTGGAAGAAAGGAAAAATCACAAACTGAAAATCACACTTCAGTGGCCCCAAAAAAAAACTGCTCACTCCCATCTCCAATTTTCGTTCATTCATCTTCATATTCAGCTTCCACTTACAGCCACCATCCATATAACTCACCATTTCTCCTCATCCAAAAACAAAGCTTTCATCATTTTCCAGCATCCACCCCACACTTCTTCCTTCACCGTCACAAACCCATAACCACCATTATTCATCACCTTCCTAAAACCATCTTTCTTCTTCACTTTTCAGCCACTTTTATTCTCAAATTCCACCACCAAAAAAGAAAACGAAACAAGAGCCCACCACAACCCACCGTCCCCGCACGGCCTCCCCAACCACCAAACTCCCCATCGCCGCTCGGATCCGAGCACCGCCCGGCCCGCGAGCCTCGCCGGCCCCCCGCAACCCGCGCATCGTTCCTTCTCTCTCCACCATCGCCCGCACCGCACCGTCTCGTCCCTCTCTTTACCCGCCACCGCACCGCTCCACCTAACGCGAACCCGCGACGCTGCTGCCCCCCGCACCATCCGTCCTCACCTAGCCGCGCGCCGCTCCACCGGATCCGATCACCTACACCCACCGTCAGCACCGTGAGTTTTCTTCTTCCCCTCCCCTTTCTTTCTTCTTTCTTTTCTTGTTTCGTATGCCTCTGATCTAAGAAGTTCTTTCCTTTTATTTCTGCTATTTTTTTTTCAGAACCTTTTTTTTTTCCTTCTGATAGGCTTACAGCCCATTTCATTTTTTTTTTCTTTCTGATGGGCTTACAGCCCATTTTCTTTTTTTTTTACTATAATAGAAAAAGATGTGAAATAAAATCCAAATGTGTTTTGAATTCTAGGATTTAGTACTTGTTTGATCATATTTATTTTACTTGATGATATGTTTTATATTATGTTTTGTGATTAATAAAAATAAATAAATAAAATAAAAATACATAAAATATAAAAAGAATCATAAATAAATAAAAATGTAATGAAAGTGAGCTTGTGATTTGATTTGATTATAGTTTATCTGTCTCTTTATAACTTGTGAATTTTTTATTGAAACTGGCCTATGACGAAAAAATTGGGAGAGGATCGGAGCGCCGATCAAATTACACTCTTCCCGATAATCTTGAGGCTTTATATTGGATTTTGCCAAGAGCGTACAAGAAAGTCTAATTCTCACACTAAATTAAATAATTTTGTAAATTAAATTACATTTTTTTTAAAAATAAAAAATAAAAATCATTTTGTAAAATAAAAATCCTCAAATAAAAGTGAACAATTTCATACAGTTCAGCATCATGATTGTGGTGAATTAAAGTTCTATTTTTTTGTGAAGACTTTTTTTTTAAATTAATACAAAAATCTCATTGTGCCAAAAAATATTTTTCTTGATTATAAATGAGATTTTATTTGGTCATTTACTTAAAGAAACATCTTCCTAACTTAAATAAATTTCTTTGAATTAAAATTTATTCATTGAAATAATGTTTTATTTGGCCATTTATTTTGAAAATTACTTCTCTCCAAAAAAATAAAATTTTGATTCACCACTTTTATACAATATGTTGTAGACTTAGAATTTGTTTCAAAATAATGGCTATTTAGCCACCCATTTCTGGTCTTAGTCATTTATCATTTTTGATATTATGCTTGACAAAATCAGACATGTTAAAGTAAAAACAAAAAATATTTCTTTCTTTTTTTGAAGGACCAATTTAATTAATATTACAAATAACATTAGATTAAATAGGTAACCGTTCTTAGAACGGACGGTGTAGGGTGCTAACACCTTCCCTACCCGTAATCAACCCCCGAACCTCAAACTCTGAAACGTAGACCATCTTTTAGGTGTCCAATTGCACCATTCCATTTAATGGATAAAGTGATTGGTGGCGACTCCCAACACCCCGAGATCCTTTCCTCCTTTTTTTCTTTTTATTTTCGCGGTGCCCTTCGAGACGGTTGCGACAGCTGGTAAACTTTGAACTGTGGAAGCGTCGACAGAGGATCTTACTAAACCCGAGGCCGAGCATAGTTTTCGAGGTTTACATTTTTTGATATTTTATCTAATAAATAAAATCTTTGTTCGCACCGTTAACTAAAATTTTGTGATACGCTTTATTATCGGTTGGATAATTAATACTGGTTTTGTGCACTGTAACAATTATCCATTAGGTAATAGCTTGTATTAAAATCCTAATCACCTTATTATTTTAATTACTTTATCACCTAATTATTTTATCCAAATGTAATCTACTTTATGTCTAATCAAATCCTTCTTTATTGAAAAAGCTTCCAAGCTTCTCAAAGAAGGTACACACTCCTCTCTCTCCTCCCTCCCCACACGGCAGCAGCCCCCCTTTTAGAGCCAAGAATTGTGCTTCATTTAATTAACTAATCTATTCTAATTTCAAAAACCCTAAAAGCTCATTTCACTTTACTATCAACTTCTCTCTCTACCTTCATCTTTCTCTCATTTTCTCCTCCTTCTCTCTACACCAACCCACACGGCCAGCCCTCTTCCATGCACTCCACCATCACAAAATATTCAACTAACCACATTTTCTTAATCTCCTCTACATTCTAAACACTTCTCTAGTTGAAGATTTCTTGAAAAGCTTCCATCTTCATCATCTTCTTCAAACTTCAAGTTTGAAGCTTTAGGGTAAGGTTCTTGGTTCCTCACCTCTCTTCTCCATTTTCATTTTTAAGGTCATCTTTATGAGCATTTATCTTCTCTTTTTCCAGCATTAGTATTGTTTTGATGGAGTTGTATTTTCTAGGGTTTGTGGTGGAGTGAATCCGAATTTCACTTAGAGCTTCAAGGGAGTTCTATTGCTTGTTTTCTCCCTTAGGTAAGAGGAAGATTATCCCCCTCAACCTCTATTAGTAGTAGGAGACTTGTATTGCTTGTTGGTTGTGAGAAACCCTTGTTAGGGTTACTCTTTGTAATGTGTGATTTTGGTGATTGTGTATTGGTTTTGTCATGTATGAATCGTTTGATTAAATGTATGTATAAATTGATGATCTTGATTAGTTTGGATTGATTGGAAGCATGAAATGGAGGCAAAGGTTCCTTACCTCCTTCAATATAGCTCACAGTCATAACCTTAGATTAGGGTGTCCATGATTGAAATTTTGTATCAAAATGAAAAAATGATTAACCAATGTATGATAAGTAAAGTAATGATGAAAATTTGAGTACTTAGCCCCATAGAGAGGCCACAACCTCTAGGACCACTTAGGACTCAATTATGTAACTTTAGGTAATCTTGGAACTTAAATAACTAAGTGATTAATTTATTGGTAAATTGGATGATTAGAAACTAATTAGGGATTCATGAAATGGAAAGAATCATGAATGAAGTTTTATCATAAAACTTAGGGTAATTTTAATTAAAGAAAGAACAAGAGAGTGTGAGACTTTGAGACCCTTAAATTAATTTCCTAAATGAGTGTGAATAAATTTACATTAGAGAACTTAATTCATCAAGAGAATTCCTCTAGAGACGAACTTTGTAAGACATGCTACATTAAAGTGAGAACTCATAATAAACCTTAAAAGTGTATTATTCCATTTAAATTCTGATAATATGATATTGTGGGTCCATGAGAGGGACCAATAATGTGTTGATGCTTATTTTGGCCAATTGAGGCATATTGTGGAAAAGTATGTTAAAGATAAATGTACATGATATATGCATTGAGTCATCGTGCATTGTGAAAGTCCGATGGACTGTTGTTCAGGCCATGTTGCCTAAGAGATTGAACACACCTTAGTGCGGGTGCGAGTAGACTAGTGTAGGTCATACTGTTGACCTTGGGGGCGTCAGAGTGCGGGTACCTCGCAATGAACAGTTGGTAGCTCTTCTGTCCGTGGGGCAGACCGATGCAAACGCACCGATAATCTAGACCGAGATACTGTTCTATATCATGATCTAGTGAAGAATGTTTGTACAATGCCTTGATGTAGTGGATAAACTGATGAGTTATAGCACTTTGGCGCGGCAGCCGAGTTGCAGACATGTCTCCTAATCTCTCTCCAACTGTTTGTGTCTAACTCCATGGAGTAGAATTTTGATGTTGTATGCATGTGCACAGTGGTTCCATATATTATCTTGCATTTAATTCTTATGATAATTGAAACTATTACTTTACTGATGTATCATTGCCTGGAACTGTTAAGTTATTTAATATTTGCCTCTTGATTACTACTTGTTACTTTTATAATGCTATGTGGGCGTCCTACGCCGTCTTGTTTCTTACTGCCATAATTGGTAATGATGGTAGGATGTCTTACCTCTTTCCTGTATTTCTATTATTTTTGTCTATATTTGTATTCCATCGAAGACGTCAGCGAAGAGGGTGAAGTCCACGAGTTTCCGTGTTTCTGGCCTGACTTCGACTAACACTGCTTTCGATCATGGTAGCATGTCCATGACGATTTTTGGGATACATGCGTCTGACATTCCTTGGAGGTCCAGACTGTTGGCATGTTAACTTCAGCTCGGATCGTTGTGTCTACATGGGAGACGTGTTCGTGTTGTTGGCTTGGGGGCGCTATGACCCACCTATCTTCTCTTGCAGTGTTAGGTTGCATTTAGAATTTTACATGCCCATTAGGGACATGTGGGGTGAACATTACTACACCCCACAGGAAGATTCCTTCCTCTCCACTGCCCGAGCCCTGGCCCGTAACTCGGTGGCTCCGATGAGGGTCTTTTTTGATGAGGAAGACCCTGAGGAGGATCCTGACACGATTCCTTCTCTTTCTCCTTAGGGGCTGATACTATCGATAGCTACTAATGGCTATCTGTCTTCTTTTTGGGGCCTGATGTTTTACTATTTTGGTGGGCTGTATATTTATGATCCCTTGGGGCATATATATAATTTTACTTTTTGTATATCAGACATTGTAACTAAACAAGTTTAATATAATGATATATTATTATACATGTATGTTGATATGATGTATGTTTTACTTTTATCTTACTTTTTCTTGTGATTATGTTTCGTCATTATATTTTATTAATTATAACAAAAAAATAGTCACTATTTTATTTATACAACTATAATCAACCAAGTTTTAAATATTAATATAATGAACCGGGTCTTAATTTATATTTTTATTTTTCGTATTATAATTTGTAATGTGACGTTCCCTCCCAAAAATGAGTATTACACAAACCAGGTATATAGGGGTATTAGAAATGGTTGCCATGTTTTTGAATGTTCTTGGACATGGGATAGACAATAGAATGATCTAAGAGAAATTCCAACACTCAGGCAAAATTATTAACAGATGCTTCCACAAAGTTTTAGGGGCTTGTTTAAAGTTGTCAATGAAACTGATTAAGCCACAGGATCCCTCTTTCAGGAATATTCATGCAAAAATTCAACATGACTCAAGATATTGGCCTTATTTTAAAGATTGTATTGGAGCAATTGATGGCACTCATGCTCCTTGTGTAGTGCCTCAAAGTGAGCGTGCGAGGTTCAAAGGTAGAAAGGGATATACAACCCAAAATGTCATGGGTACATGTGATTGGGATATGTGCTTCACATTTGCATTGGCAAGGTGGGAAGGTAGAGCACATGATGCTAGAATTTTTAATGAAGCACTATGTGATGCAAAATTGAATTTTCCACACCCTCTAACAAGTTTGATATTATAAATAATCATTTATATATTACTTACATGTTTTTTGTTTCCATTTATATTTGTCTTGAGTTTTTTTTAACTCTTAGTTAGGCAAATATTATTTGGTTGATGATGGCTATCCAACATCCATTGGTTACTTGGGGCCATATAAATGTGACCGATATCACCTTCCAGGTTTCAGACGAACTACCAAGTTTAATAGTCCCAATGAAGTTTTCAACTATTTTCATTCTAGCCTAAAGGGCACCATAGAAAGAACATTTGGTGTGTGGAAGAATAGATTTGTAATTTTGAATCGCATGCCCAAATTTAAGTATTCCACTCAGGTTCAAATAGTTATTGCTACAATGGCAATACACAACTTTATTAGACAAAATAGTGTCACAGATGCTGAATTTAATATGTTTGAAGTTGAAGAGAATATGTCAAACAACGATGATGATAATGACACCAATGATGATGATGATCTACCTAAAAATATGGATGATATGTCTTCTGAGTACATGGATCAGATTCAAAATTCAATTAGAGATGACATTGTTGAAGCTTTTGTAGTAGTCTAGGCATTTTGTGTAGCATGGTATCTTTTGACTAGTTAATTATCTTTTTTATTTTAATTTTTGTGATATTAATGTATTAATTTTGAAACGTGGCAATGTAACGAGTAGAAGTGATAGAGCCACTCTAATACCTATCATCGGTAATAATGGAAAATTATGGTTTATCTTGTGGATTATCCAATGCATGTTACTAATATTGCAGTTATTTATTTTTAACTTAAATTTGAGATTAGGATAATTTTTTTAACATTTTTTAAATTCCTTTTTAACTTATATTATTGATATTTATATTGTCTATAACTATACTATTTATATGATAAATGATGTTCTCAAATGTAAGCGAGAAAGAAAATAAATTTACCACTCAAATTTTTTAACAACTATTTTAATTTTTATGTTATGATATGCTTTGAATACTCTTTTCTATCTTAAAATGCACTATATTATTAAAATAATGAGAAATTCTTATCATTTAACTAATCCAAATATATATATATATATACTATAATAATCATTTTGACATATGTTCAAATAATGAAAATGAGTCGTGTATGTAAAGTCATTTAACATTGAAAAACATACTACTCAATAAGTAAAAAAAGGATACAATTTTTTTTATGATCAACAGAAAAAAAAATTAAAGAAAAGTTTTTTTTGGGTGAGTTATATGAAAAAAAAACATGTTACTAAAGAAAAGTTTATATGTTATTAAAATAAATATCAAATTATCTAAATAAATAACTTTATACCCTTTTTGGTAATTTAATATATAAAAATAATTTTTTCTTTATATCTAAATAAAATAGATTATCTTTAAAATCGCTTTTAAGCTAAAATATTCAAACGAAATTAATTATCTTTATAATCAATTGTAACAAAAAAATTTATATAATAATTAATTATTAAAATAATTTAATTTTTACAATTATTCGAAACTCGCTCTTAATCCAAACAGATTTGGTTAAGGAAAGATAACCAAATCTGTTATACAGAGAATAAAATAAAAACAAAAAAGATTTCCTATCTATAATCTGATTAAATCAGATTTTATTCTAACTTCTAATCTAAATCTGATTGATTTAGATTTATTTTAACAAAATCTCCTAATAAACTAATCTGAATCAGATCTTATCAGATTTCCTAACAGATTTCAACGATAACATTGACTGAAAACATGGAAATGCTGTTTGAGCATTGGTCATTAAAAGCCCCTAGCATTCCGGTACGGTTAGTCGAAGAATATCATTATAGATTTCTAGTTCATGATTGCATAAGATATTTCTAAAATATATGAAATGGTGCCTGTGGACCTATGTCTTGATAGCTTATACATAGTCCAATTGGTTAGGTAGTTGGTATGAACTTTAGTGTTATAGGATAGCTATAGACTCTAATTATTTATGATATTTTGGGCATGCCACTCTTTCTATGTTGTATTAGCATTAGTAGCTTATATTTTATGCTTGTTTATAGAAACAAAAAGCTGGTGGGAGGACAAAAGTTCTTTTGGAGACTGTTCCAGTTCACAAGTTGGCTGATATATTTGTTGCTAGCTTTGAGATAAGTTTTGAAGAACAGCTATCTATGTTGGATTCAGTTGATCTTAAAGTGAGGCTTTCAAAAGCAACTGAATTGGTTGATAGGCACTTACAGGTAAGTAATAGAGTTAATGATGCTTCATATGGGTTTGGTTTCCTATTATTTGTCTCTGATTCTTCTATTGTCTGCTGCCAACAGTCAATACGTGTAGCTGAGAAAATTACACAAAAGGTTGAAGGACAATTGTCAAAATCTCAAAAAGAGTTTCTTCTGCGCCAGCAGGTTGGCATTCTTGCACCATTTTTTTGATATATACTTCAAATGTGAACGCAAGGGTATAGAGGGGAAATATTGATAAACATTTGTACCTTGCTAAAATTAAATTATATGTTCCAAGCCAAAAGTTTTCGATGACAATGATTTCAGCTGGAAAATCCCTCTGAGCAATTCCCTTAGCCTATCTCAAGCACTGACTCCTCTAATATTTTGGGACTTCCTATTCATATGTAGGGTTTTATGTCAGTATTTAGGTGATACAGGCTATCAGCTAGCTATGAGAGACAGTTACTTGTGCAAAATCTTAGTGCCTCTACGTATCTCATTGTTTGGATGTAGGTTTGTTTAACATTATCAGTGTGCCATAGTTGCTTAAATGGTCCTTGCTGTACCTTCTGAAGTTTCTGAGAGCAATGGATTATGGGTTTACAAGCACAGCATTGAAATATTGTTGGCCTTTAAGCCATTGGTTCTAGTTAGACTTATACGGTACTATGATAGCATTAATTTAGGTAACATGTAATTACAGTAGTTTTGTCTCAAGAAAGTGAAAATACTAGGTAAAGAGTGTCTTTGCTTTCCTTTATGGCAGTAATATGCATGCAAATGGTGATATATTTTGGGAATGATTCCAAAAGTCTTTGACTGTTGGCCAGTTTGGCTGCAGAGGAGCATTTTATTTCTCTATTTATATGTATTGTATTGTTTGGGTTTTTATCTAATTCGAGTGAACTTGTATTCTTTTGTGTGTAAAATATATTTTAGATGAAGGCTATAAAAGAGGAACTTGGTGATAATGATGATGATGAGGATGACCTGGCTGCCCTGGAAAGAAAGATGCAAAGTGCAGGAATGCCACAGAATATCTGGAAGCATGCTCACAGAGAGTTAAGGTACTTTTTTGTTGGAAACATAGATGCAAATGGCAATGACTGATCTTTGAGATGGAATTTCTTGCTATAAATTTCAATAAAAATGAAAAAGTTTGGTATTATCATAACTCAGATCATTCTACAACTTGGTGGGGACAATCAGTTGATTTTACTGTAATTTTCTCTCTCAGGAGACTAAAAAAAATGCAGCCTCAGCAACCTGGGTATAATAGCTCACGGGCTTACCTGGATCTTCTTGCTGATCTGCCATGGCAGAAGGCCAGCAAAGAGCATGAGCTGGACTTAAGAGCTGCACAGGAGCGCCTGGACAGTGATCACTATGGTTTAGTGAAGGTCAAACAACGGATAATTGAATACCTGGCTGTTTGCAAGGTTGTCAATACCCTGTTACTATGCCTGCCAGTAAATATCTAGTACTCTGCAATGTAATATTTATCTGATTTTAGTAATCATTGCAGCTTAAGCCAGATGCAAGGGGTCCTGTGTTGTGCTTTGTTGGACCACCAGGTGTTGGGAAAACATCATTGGCATCTTTTGCTGCTGCTTTGGGCAGAAAATTTGTGCACATATCCCTTGGTGGAGTCAAGGATGAGGTTGATATTAGAGGACATAGGAGAACATACATCGGAAGCATGCCTGGGAGGCTTATAGATGGGCTAAAGGTTCTAAATTCAACTTAAATAATGAACATCACCTGTAATAGTGTCTAATTCGTATGATATTTGCAAATGCTTGTAGGAAGGTATTGATGGTTGTAGGTTTTATGATACATGGAATGCCTGCATTTTCTTGTTATATGCTTTTTGCCATTTGGTATTGTCCTGGTGAAAGAGACTAGAGCTGAGTGAATATTAGGAAGCATGGAGACAAACTCTACATTCTAAATGTTTGTGTAGTACAGTAGTAAGGAGAATGCTGATTGAGTTAAGATACAAATTCTAGATTCTAAACTCTAAATGTTTGTGCAGTACAGTAGTAAGGAAAATGCTTACATGAAAGTTTGATAATTTGTTATCATATATTATGGATGCAAAAGAAAAATGAAGATACAGATGGAGAAGTTATCAAATTAATTAATGTATTGCTGCTTTGTTAAGATGTAATTTAAAGGAGCTAGCATACTTATTTTTTCTTTCTGTACACATGGTAACACATACTTGAAGTCTGCAAGGGTATGCAATAAGATTGGACCAAATAAGAAAGAATTCATAAAACTTTTTAGTTGCTTTGTTTTTGTTTGGGGTCTGATTTAGATTGATAGATGCTTTTAACATTTGACCTATAGAGAGTAGCTGTTTGCAATCCCATCATGTTGCTCGACGAAATAGACAAGACAGGTTCTGATGTTCGTGGAGATCCAGCTTCAGCATTGCTAGAGGTTCTTGATCCAGAACAAAATCAAACATTCACTGATCAGTATCCTAAACTCTTCATTATGTCTTTCCCTCATCTTAGTTAATTTTTTTTGATAATTTATGTAGATATCTTTTTCTGATGAAAAATCATTTCAGAGTTTTCTTCTTGTAATCATAAAAATGAAGTAATGAGGAATCAGTTTCTTTTTCCTGATTGGTGACACCTGTTATATTGCATTTTTATTAGGAGGCTGTCAGCCCACATGTGAGTTTTTCATAGTGTAAATAAGTTTCTAAATTTGATCTTGATTTTTCTAGCAATATATTTTTGTGTAGATTCCGCACGCCTTTGCCCATTTCACAGACTGAGTCCACTCAATGTAATTTTTTCCATTGAGTCGGTGCACAGTGAGTTGTAGGCTTGGGTTTTGTGAGAAAGCATCAAAAGGGGCTGAGGACGATCCTGATTGAGCAGTCCTCGAAGCCTCTGTTGAGGTGCTAGACGCGTTTGTGGAAGCTACGGTCATCGCCGTCTTCACCATGGTTGAAAGAGGTCAGAGCCGAAGCTCTGATACCATCTAGGTTTGAGAGAAAAAATATTTTATTTCTCAATATCACATCAGCGTATGTACATAGGGTATTTATGCAGAATTGGATAACCAATTCTGCTACAAATAAGGAAACAAACAGAAAAACAAATATCCTACAAATCAGGAGATAAAATAGGAAACAAATGATAAAGATAAAAAAACTTCCTAAAACAAATCTGAATTGATTTGATTCAGATTTATTTCTCCTAAAAATGGTACCTGTGAATCTGGACAGATTCCACTACCAGATTCGACAGTTATAAAGGATATGATATATGCAGTGTGGAGGGATATTTTTTTAGAGCACCCATTGTTAGCTCTGCACCATTAGTAGGGGTGGAAATAGGTCAGGCCAGACTAGGTTTTGCCTTAAATAGGCCTGACATGTATCCCAATTATAAGGCCTGAGCCTGGTCTGTGAGCCTGTAATAAGTCAATTTTTAAGGCTTAGCCTGACCTTTTTAAAAGTCTGGTCTGGCCTGATAGCCTATTTAAAGGTCTACTTTGCAATGAGGCCTTTAAATAGGCTAACAGACCAACCTTTAAATAGGCCAACAAGCCTTTATATAGGCTAACAGACCTACCTTTAAATAGGTCAACATGCCTTACATAGGCTAACAAACCTACCTTTAAATAAGTTATATGCCTTTACATAAGTTAACAGGCCTAAGCCTTGAAATAAGCCAATGGGCTTACTCAAAGCTAATAGGTCTTTGTTATAATTTAATACTCACCTTCTTATTTTATAGATGCTCACCACTTTCTTACTCAGTCTTTAGTTGATGTGGAACTTGAAGATATACCAAGTCGCTCACTTTCTTACTCTAGTCTTTCAAGTCCCACATCGACCAAAGATTAGAGTAAGAAAGTAGTGAGCATCTATAAAAGTAGGGGTGAGTGTTAACTTATTATTTTCATTCTAATAAATATATTACATTAAATATATTAATAAATATGTTATTTCTATTCTAATTTATTAACTTAAGTTTTAGTTATTGACTTTTTATTAAAATTTAATTAAAAAATATTAATATATTATAATAAATTAATAATTATAATTATAATTTATAATCATTATAATAATTATAATTATAATTTATAATTATTATAATAATATATATTATATTATATATAATTAAATAGGTCGGTGACTGTTAGGCTTAAAAGGTCTATTAGATGGCCTGAGACCTGACCTTTTTAGTTAAAAAAGCTTTTAAAAAAGCCTTAACCTAGTTTGTTTAATAAACAGGCTAGGCCAGGCCAGACCTCAGACAGGCTAGGCCATAGGCCCCTAACGGGCAGCCTAACCTATTTCCACCCCTAGCCATTATGCAGTCTATAGTCTTGCAATGCATACTAACAAAGTATAGTGGCATACTGAGTACTGGAGATTTTCTGAAATGTTTATCTTTATCGCTAGAGCTGGAAAAGGAAAAATATTTGGATTTTGGACTAAAATCTTTTTTCCTTTTTAACTCTCCAGGGGAAGGAGCTAATTTATGTTGCAGGTTGAAATTTGAATTTTATTGAAGTGGAATAACCTAGAATAAATGTTAGTTATCCAGTGGATGTTGAATAAATGAGTAATGATGAATGGTACGAAGGAGTGTTTTCGAATTAGGTACAAAAGACTTGAATAGAAAGTATGAGGGGTATGTATGATAGTAATTAAGGGTCGAATCTGTTTTAAAAGTAACTATTGAAAGAAGCAAAAAAAGAGACACGAAGAAAATTGTGTCTAAATACAACGGAGGCTGAATTATATAGACCTATTATAATAAATCCAAATATCCTAATTACTATAATTACATAATTTAGTTATGATTTGGTTAGCCTATACAATGAATTTAGACACTATTTACATAGTTTTCAACAGTCCCCCTCAAGTTGGGCCATATAGGTCATATGCATCAAGCTTGTTACAAATATAGCTTATCCGATTACCTCTCAAAGACTTAGTGAAAATATTCGCCACTTGATCATTTAAATTGACGAAACTAGTGATGATGTCTCCAAATAGGATCTTTTCTTTAATAAAATGACAGTTTATCTCAATATGTTTGGTTCTCTCATGAAACACTGAATTAGAGGCGATATGCAATGTAGCTTGATTATCACAAATAAGTGTTATTTGCATAATATCCCTAAACCGAAGTTCTTTACGTAGTAGTTTTAACCAAATGAGTTCACAAGTAGTTGAGGTCATGGCTCGATATTCTACTTCGACATTTGATCTTGCTACCACATTTTGTTTCTTACTCTTCCAGGATATTAGATTACCCCCGATGAATAAATAATATCCAGAAGTGAATCTTCTATAAAGAGGAGAACCTACCTAATCAACATCTGAGTATCCAACAATCTGAATGTGATCTTTATCTTCATAGACAAGGCCTCTTCCAGGAGCTTCTTTAATATACTTTAGGATGCAAATCACTGCATCCCAATGTGCATCACAAGGTGAATTTAGAAACTGACTTACCACACTAACCGCAAAGGAGATGTCAAAATGGGTAACAATGAGGTAGTTCAATTTTCCAACTAATCTCCAGTATCTTCCTGGATCCGAGAGTGGCTCCCCCTGATTTGGTAGAAGTTTAGCATTCGGATCCATGAGTGTCAACAAGATTTGTATTCAACAGACCTGTTTCCTCAAGAATGTTTGACATACTTCCTCTGTGAAATTACTATACCATCATTGGATTGTGTCACCTCTATTCCCAAGAAGTATCGAATTTTGCCAAGATCTTTAGTCTGAAAGTAATGACCAAGATATTGTTTTACCTGAATTATGTCATGGTGATCACTGCCAGTGATAACAATGTCGTCAACATACACAATCAAATAAATACACCATTGAGTTGAATGGAAATAGAAGACAGAGTGGTCAGCCTCACTGTGTGTTATACCGAACTGTTGAACTATAGTAAATTAGCCAGACCAAGCCCTAGGAGACTGTTTAAGGCTATACAGAGATTTATGAAGACGACAAACTAGTCTAAAAGACTCCCCCTGAGCAACAAACCTTGGTGGTTGCTCCATGTAAACCTCTTCTTCTAGATCACCATGGAGAAAAACATTCTTGATGTCCAACTAATGAAGGGGCCAGTGGCGAATAACAGCCATTGACAGAAAAAGTCAAACCGAAGCCATCTTCGCCACAGGTGAGAAAGTGTCCCTATAATCTAAGCCAAAAATCTAGGTATACTCTTTTGCCATCAGACGAGCCTTGAGGCGATCAATCTTGCCATCAAGGCCAACCTTAACCATATAAATCCACCGACAACCTACAACAAACTTCCCGGGAGGAAGAGGAACAAGTTCCCAAGTACCACTGCTCTGAAGGGCACACATCTCATCGATCATAGCTTGTCTCCACCCAGGATGAAATAAAGCGTTATCTGGAGAGTTAAGAACAGACACAGAAGACAAAGAAGAAACACAAGCATAATGTGAAGAAGATAGACGATGATAACTCAAAGTAACATAGTGAGGAAAAGGGTTACAAGTAGATCGTACATCTTTTCGGAGAGCAATGGGAAAATCAGGCTCAAGAGGCAGTGCTGGAGTTGGTAAAGGAATCGGTGCCGCAAGAGAGTCCACATTGACCTATGCAACTTCTGGTGGAGGTTGGGGCAGTGAAGGTTGCTGTGGCCGATGGTGATAAACCTGGAAGAGGTGAATAGTAGTGGTAGGTTTCTCGACATATGGGATCGGAGGTGTATCTGACTCAACAGTGATGAGAGGAAGAGGGACGGGTAAGACCTCAGAGATAGGCTCAAGAGTCGATGAAGGAGACTAGAAGAAGGGAACAGACTCAAAGAAGGTAACATCGGCTGAGACAAGGTAACGTCGGAGATCAGGGAAAAACAACGATAACCCTTTTGGGACCGAGTCTAACCAAGAAAAACACACTTAATAGATTAGGCGAAAAGTTTATCAAGACTAGGAGGGAGATTATGAACAAAACAGGTAGACCCAAATATACGAGGTGGTAGGGAATACAAATGTTGATGAGGATATAAAATAGAGTAAGGGACCTAGTGATCAAGTACAGAGGAGGGCATACGGTTAATCAGATAACAAGCAGTAAGAACTGCATCGCCCCTGAAGCGGAAAGGAACATTACCATGAAGTAAAAAGGTTCGAGTTGTTTCTGCAAGATTTTTGTTTTTACGTTCAGCGACCGCATTTTGTTGAGGAGTATGGGTTCAAGAGGTTTGGTGAATAATGTCATGAGAAACCATAAAGGATTGAAATGGTTGAGACAAATACTCACGGACGTTATCACTATGCAAACTACGTATAGGAACACCAATATGAATTTTAAATTCATGATAAAAGTTCTGAAATATTGAAAACAACTCAGACTGATTTTGCATAAAAAAAAGCCAAGTGCAACGAGAGTAATCATCAATGAAAATGACAATATCTGGGCCCTAGAGTAGAAACAGTAAGGCTGGGACCCCAAACATCAGAATGTACTAAAGCAAAAGGAGATGACGCTCGACTGCTGACTTTATCGAGAAATGGACTACGGGTGTGTTTTCCTAGTTGACATGACTCACAAGGAAAACTCGACAACTTAGCAAGGCTGGGCACCAATTTTTGTATTTTAGGAAGGCTAGGATAACCCAACTGTGCATGGATGGTGAAAGGGGAATCCTTGATAGTGCAAACACGAGAGGGGTTGGAGAGTTGGTAAAGGCCATGGGACTCACATCCGGTGCCAAGTACCTGACCCAAACTCCGGTCCTGTAGAATGACAGAGTCTTTAGTAAAGGTAATCATACAATCAAGAGACCGAGTCAAATGACTATTGGAAAGCAAATTAACAGGAGACCCAGGAACATAAAGGACAAAGTCTATTGAAAGGGAAGGGAGGGGGATGGGTAGTGCCGATCCCTTGGGATTGGGACTTGGAACCATTTGTTAAAGTGATAGTAAGCAAATAACCATTGTGAGAAAGGTTGGAGAAAAGAGTCTTTGTGGAAAAATCTCGTGTAGTGAGACTGTAATTTCTGTAATCACGTGTGCTTAAGTCAAATAGATATGTTAGGAAAGTATATATTCTAGTTTCCTAAAATTAGGACGTGTAGTTATTTCTTCCTAGAATTAGTGATTTGATTCTTTCCTGTTTCCTAAATTAGTATTATTTCCTAATTTAGAGTAGGGCTTCTCTTGTATAAAATCTGACATATGTAATAGTATTGAATAACAAAAACTGAGGTTATTCACCCATTGTTGAGATGGTATGGAGCTCTCGATCTAGGAGTCTCTACTTTTTCCGCTGCAAACCAGCCTTTATCGCTAGTTTTCTCTCCTTCTTGTTCATTCTTCTCCTTGTTCCTTCTTCCCTCATCTCTAGCCGTAACCGCCCTCGCTTGTTCCCTTGTTCCCTCAGTTTTTTTTCTCTCAAAAACAAAGACTCGTTTTTCTTGTTTGATTACTCACCATGTCAGAGGTGGTAGATACCATGACTACATCCCAATCGGAGGAAGGAAGCCGCACACAGCAACCTGGAGATTTGTGGAACATTCAGGCAGCCTATAGACTAAATGGGAAAAATTATTTCAAGTAGTCTCAACTGGTTCGTACAACACTAAAAGGAGGAGGGAAGATTAGTCACCTTACGGGTACAAGGCCAAAGAAAGGAGATCCTAAATTCGAAGCGTGGGATGAAGAGGATTCCATGGTCATGACATGGTTATGGAATTCAATGACACCTGATATAAGAGACATTTGTATGTTCTTGACTACTGCTAAGGATATTTAGGATGCTATTCAACAAACATACTCCAAGGCAATGGATGCTGCTCAACTGTATGAGGTTAAGATGAAAACAATAGCAGCAAAGCAAGGATCCAAGACAGTTACTGAGTATGCCAACCAGTTGAAAGCTTTATGGCAAGAACTGGATCATTATAGGGTAATAAAGACCAAATGCTCTGATGATGCAGCAGTACTAAAAGATTTCCTAGAACAAGACAGGGTGTATGATTTCCTTTGTGGATTGAATCCAGAATTCAATCAAGTAAGAATTTAGATTCTAGGAAAATAGGAGATCCCGTGCTTTAACGAAGTGGTTGCAATTGTTCGAAGAGAAGAAAGTAGAAGAGGTCTTATGCTCGAATCACAGAGCACTGGTAGCTCTGCCATGGTAGCTAGCAATGGCAAATCTGCCATAAATTTGTAGAAGGGGGTAGCTCTTGAAGCAGGAAAAGGCACTCAGAGAAAGTCTCAAAATTGTGACAAATTATGGTGTGACTATTACAAAAGGCCATGTCATACCCAAGAGGAATGCTAGAAACTTCATGGAAAGCCTCCAAGTCGTGAATGGGGAAAAAAGAGAGATTAGTCACGAAGCAGTGGGACATCTAACCGAGAGTGGACCCAAAAAAGAGACCAACCACGAGATGGTGGACAAGCCTACATGGCTGGAAAAGAGTCTACATTACATGAACTGAGTTCTCTCAATCAGGAGGAGATTGAGAGGGTGAGGTCTCTTATCAACAGCCTTGATAAGCCTTCAGGTACTTGTTCTTTAGCATATTTAGGTAAGCTTCCATTTTTTGTTGGATTGAATACTTCATATATAACCTTTATTAACTCTTGGAACATGGATTCCGGAGCCACTAACCACATGACTCATTCATCCAAATGTTTTTCAACGTACACCCCATGTCCCAGTAATAGGAAAATAGCCACAACCAATGGATCCTTAACAACTGTAGCAGGAATAGGAGATGTCAAAATAAGTCCATCGTTCACCTTGAGAAATGTTCTTTATGTCCCTAAATTATCTACCAATCTTGTCTTTATACAAAAACTTACTCAAGATTTATGTTGTAGTGTGATTTTTCACAACAATTATTGTGTATTTCAAGACAAGGATTCGGGGAGGACGATTGGACATGCTAGGGAAAAGGACAGCCTCTACTATCTTGAGATACCAAGTCAATCTAAAATACCCAAGAGTGAAATACCATGTTCCTTTATGTTAGAATCTGTCCTGTCAAACAAAGAGAAGATCTTACTTCATCATTCCCATTTGGGACTGATATGCGTAAAGTACACTAAGAGCAAGTGCACTCTATCGCCAAGTAATATAGGACTTGAGTCCCAGTTATCGATCTCATGAGAAATAAGTGGTAATTACTAGATTCGTAAAACTCCTTGTTATTCAGACAATCAAAAGTGTATAAAGAAATTCAAGATAAAATCAAAAAACAAATAAAGAAAAACAATGAACAATCAAACAAAGAATAGATAATCAATGAGAGAGAGACTAGGGCGCAAGGTTCACTTGAATCCAATTAATCAGATTTTCACTCATTTATGATGTAAGGTAATTATTTTGCCAATATTCTATTACGTGCTATTAAATCCCAATGGTCATGGATGAAACAATATTCTATTCTTAAATTAAATCACCTATTTGGTTATTTAGTTGAATTAATCAGGAATGCATTAAGCTTCATTTCAAGAGATGAACTAACATACCTGTCAATTTCATTGGTAGAAAAAATTGATGTTTGGTCATTCATCAATCTAATCCTAGGCTTACCATATAGATTCACTCATTGAATGCAGATGGTCACCGGTTAAACATTGAATTAAAACATGCCAAAAGTGATCAAATTATGACAAGAATGCAAGCAATATGATAAATCTTAAAAGAAATTACCTTAATCAAATTAGAAATCAAACCCAAATAATTAGGAAAACAAGATCCCCCATAGCCCTAGCTATAGGTTTAGCTACTCATGTTCAATACAAACAAACTCATATCAAGATACAAACTCATGGAAAGAAAACTCAAAGAAAAGGGAAAACTAGAAAGAAAGAGAAATCAAAACCCTTTTAATGGAGATTATGATCTTCTAGCCTTCAAGAATCGAATCCTCCCTTTGAAATCGTCCTCCAAGGTTTGCTGCCGTGAAACTACTCTCTCAGGATTAGGAATTTTTTGCGTGATGTGCCAAGTGTAAAAAGTCTGTTGAATTGTGGCGCAAGTCCCTTATTTATGGAAAAGAGCGTGGTTTGTTACGCAACCAGCGCCTAGGCGCTGACTTCCTAGCGCTCAAGCGCCGAGCCACTAAAGCAAGGACGTGCGTTGTTACTTCCTGCTCGCTCAGGTGCTCCTGAGCGCTGGGTCACTGAATCACCGCTGCTGCATACGCTTTGGGGCGCTCAAGCGAGCGCTGGACGCTGATGAAAAATTCTTCTTTTCCTTGCTTCTTTAAACGTCCAGTCTTCTCCACATGCATAATAAAAATACAATTAAACAATACTAAAAATATAACAAAAGCTACGGACAAAGTTCAATAAAAAATATAAAAAGAACATGAAAAACCAAGGAATTAACCGTAAAAATATGACATATTGACGGTTCATCTGGGACATCCATCGTTTATGATCATTAAGATTTTGTTTCCCCCTTTGTTTACAAAACTGAATGTTGAGAACTTTCATTGTGAAGTGTGTTGACCACCGTCCACTTTCATTCATGCACAGTCCATCGTCCACATTAACTTAGGAAGTAATTCTAGATTCATGATTTTTCTAGTTCATGTACTTAGGGAATATCTGTCTCATTTATTTGTCTTGTAAATACAAGTTGTAAATTAATATTCCAAGTGTGTAAAAGGAAACATCATTTGCTGTGTGAGAATAATACACAAGCAATTCAGATAAAACTCTTTGTTCTTTCAATTTGGTATCAGAGCTCCCGACCCTGGGAGTCTCTATTTTTTCCTTTTCACTGCCTCAACCTTCGTTGCTGAGTATCCTCAGGTGCCTTGCCTTCATTACAGGACTTGTTTTTTTTTTTTTCACTTGCCTTCATTGCAAGTTCAGCATTAAACTGTACCGTGCCTTCCTTTTTTTGCCCAACCTTCAGAGCAACTTTTTCATCCAAAGACCACCCACCATCCTTCTCAGAAACCTCTGACTAGCTAAACCCAGAAGACCCATTCCTGGAAACCACCACACGTGCCTCCACTTGCACCTGCCCCTACCGGCATGTGAGCTCCGCGTGCCACCTTCCCATCCACCGTTCGCCGTCGCGCCACATCCAACTTGACTTTCGGCCCTTCCTTTCCTTGTTTCATCCATCAGAATCTTCAACCACTGCCTTAATAGTGGTGCATCCTAAAACCCTTTCTTTCTTACCTTTGTTCTACTGAAATCATGTCCGAGACTGAGTCCACTATCTCCCACAGTAATACGATCCAGCCTTCAATCCTGAACCCAAATGACCTTCATCCTTTACAGCTTTCCTATCGACTCAACGGAAAAAAATATTTACAATGGGCACAAGTCATTCGAACAACCCTCAAAGGTCGACGAAAATTGAACTACATTGAGGGAATTGCACCTGAAAAAAGTGACCCACTATTTGAGGCTTGAGATGATGAAGATTCTCTCATTATGACTTGGCTTTGGAATTCCATGACTCCGGAAATTAGCCGGAATTGTATGTTCTTTTCTTCATTCCGGGAAATTTGGGAGAATCTTCGCAAAACGTTTTCAATGAAACAGGATATTGCTGCCTGCTATGAGTTGAAGACTAAAATCTTCAACACCAAACAAGGAACTCTATCTGTGACGGATTATTATGGAATTTTAAATGGTTTGTGGATTGAGTTAGATCAGCACCAGAACTTGAAGACGGAATGCAGTAAAGACTCAACCACCTTGGCGGAATTTATTGAAAAAGATAGGATATTTGAATTCCTCTCAAGTTTTGAATCCTGAATATGATCCTATTCGGGTACAAATCTTAGGAAAAGAAAAGTTACCCACTCTATCTGAAGTGTTCTATACAATTTGTGGGGAAGAAAGCCGGAGAGCAGTCATGCTTGATGAAAAGCCAACTGATGGGTCAGCATTAAAATCTGTCAAAACAAGACCTTATTCATCCTCATCTAAATCTAATTGTCGGTGCTCCTATTACAAGAGGTCTAGTCATACCAAGGAGAATTGTTTTAAACTCCACGGGAAAGACCAGGTCCTTAGTCGCATAGGGGGATTTAAAAATGTTGCCCGAGGACAGGCACACTTCACTTCCATAGATTCCGAGTGAGAGGTGGAGGCCAAACAGGTGAAAGATGATATCCCTGCCCTTAGCAAGGAGGAACTGGAACATTTAAGGTCTCTTAAGGCTTCCCTTAGTAAGCTTTCCGGCTTTTGCTCTCTGGTCATGAATGGTAAGAATCTATGTTCTTTATTCTCCCATGCTTCTGGTACTATTCCTAAGGATTCTTGGATTATTGATTCTGGTGCTACTGATCACATGACCTTTTGTTCTTCCCATTTTTCATCATATAAAAATCCCACGGATAATCATCACATAACTGTAGCTGATGGCTCTCATACATCAGTTGCTGGTCTTGGAAATGTTAAACTTAGTCCATTTCTAAATTTGAAAAATGTGCTTCATGTTCCTAAACTTCCATCTAACCTTCTCTCTATACATAAACTTACCAAAGATCTTAATTGTGCTGTAACCTTTTTCCAATCTCATTGTGTATTTCAGGATTTTATCACGGGGAGGAGGATTGGGGTTGCTAAGGAACAGGGATGGTTGTACTACCTTGAGATGAAAGCGGCAGGTGGCTCTAGTCAAAAGTTGTAACATTCCTGTCATTAATCTAGTATCAAGTCTTGTGCCTCCCAAATTTGGCTCCACCATAGACGTCTTGGACACCCCCCATTTACTTTACTTAAATCCATGTTTCCTGCTTTGTTTTTAAATGAGTTAGTTGAGTCCTTTAATTGCGATATTTGTGAGTTTTCCAAAAATCATCGAGTGAGTTTTCCTTCACATGGTAATAAAAGCAGTGAACCTTTTTCTCTTATCCATACTGATGTTTGGGGTCTGGCATCCATTCCTAATATTTCTGGTGCAAAATAGTTTTTATCATTTATTGATGATTGCACTCGTGTTACTTGGATTTTTCTAATGAAAGATAAATCAGACGTGTACAAATTATTCATCCAGTTTTATCATATGATTAAAACTCGATTTGATAAAACTATTAAACGTTTGAGGTCTGATAATGGTAGAGAATATGTGAATCAAAATTTCTCCACCTTTCTTAAACAACACGGTATTATTCATGAATTTACATGTGTTGATACTTTCCAATAAAACAGAGTTGCTAAAAGGAAAAATCGACACTTACTTGAAATTACTAGAGCTTTATTGTTTCAGATGTCTATTCTAACTCATACTGGGGGGACGTTGTTTTGACTGTTGCTTATTTAATAAATCGGTTACCCTCTAGAGTCCTTGGTGGTGTGAGTCTTTTCATGTCATGAAATCTTTTTTTCCCTCTGCTCCTATTATGCAAAGTCTTGAGTCTCGTGTTTTTGGCTGTGTTGCTTTTGTTCATATCCATCGTCAACATTGGGGCAAACTTGACCCTCGTGCTATTAAATGCATTTTCATTGGTTATGCTCCTGACAAGAAGGGATACAAATGTTATCACCCTTCCTCTCGTCGAGTGTTTGTCTCCATGGATGTCACTTTTCAAGAAAATCAACCATTCTTCATTTCCTCTTAGCTTCAGGGGGAGAACACTACTGATTTGGAAGCTAAGATTTTTTTTCTAGACATTAACATTCCCTTGTTTCCATCTTCTGATATGCCTTCTGATACACAGGAATTAACACAGGAGTTAGCTCCTTCTGACAGTCACCCACCTGAACCTGAAAGAATTGCTTGGACTAAAGCAAGCTCGCCAAAAGTGGTGTATCAAAGGAGAAAACAACCTTAACTGGTCCAGCCTCAACCCCAAGTGTCCAAACCAGTGGTGAGTACTGAAAACACTAATCCCATTACATCTGAACCTATTCATTTGTATAATTGTGATCCTAACATTGATGATGACTTACCTATTGCCTTAAGAAAAGGGAAAATGTCTTGTGCTAAGTACCCTATTTCCCAATTTGTCTCCTCCAAAAACCTTTCTTTGCAACACCAAATTTTTATTGCAACCATTGACTTTATAAGAATCCCTAAGACAGTACAAGAAGCTTTGAAGGATAAGAATTGGGTTCAAGCCATGAATGAGGAGATGTGAGCTCTGAAAAGGAATGGAACATGGGAAATTGTTGAGAGACCAAAGGAAGCGAGATCAGTTGGGTGCAGATGGATTTACACTGTGAAATACTGGTCTGATGGTACGCTAGACAAGTATAAAGCAAGGCTAGTTGCAAAAGGGTATACACAAACCTATGGGATAGATTACGAGGAAACATTTGCCCCTGTGGCAAAAATGAACATAGTCAGAATTCTGCTTTCTCTTGCTGCACACTTCCAATGGGAAGAATGACTTTCTTCATGGTGAATTAGAGGAAGAAGTTTATATGGAGATCTTTCCTGAGTATGACTCCTATGGTGAAGGGAATAAAGTTTGTAAATTGAAGAAGGCCTTATATGGTTTGAAACAATCACCCCGTGCTTGGTTTGGAAGATTCACGAAGACTATGGTGTCCTTTGGATATAGACAAAGTCAAGGTGATCATACCCTCTTTATCAAACACACACCTGAAGGTAAATTGACTATCCTACTTGTGTACGTAGATGATATCATTATATCAAGGGATGATGTTGTTGAGAAATCTCTCTTAAAGGAGGAATTGGCTACTGAGTTTGAAATGAAGGACCTTGGGAGATTGAAATATTTCCTTGGAATTGAAGTTGCCTACTTTAAACAAGGTATCTTTATTTCTCAACGGAAATATGTCCTTGGCCTTCTCAAGGAGACTGGGAAACTTGGATGTAAAACTTCTGGAGTATCGATTGAGCAAAATCAATGGGTAATGAGGAAGAAAGTCCCAAGGTTGATAAAGCTCAGTATAAAAGGTTGGTAGGCAAATTGATATATTTGGCACATACCAGACCAAACTTAGCCTATGATGTGAGCATGGTAAGCCAGTTTATGCATGACCCAAGAAGAAAACATATGCAAGCCATTGATCGTATTTTACAGTATCTCAAGGCTTCTCCAAGAAGAGGATTGTTGTTTAAAAGGGGTGGAAATCTATCTATGGAGGTCTATACTGATGCTGACTATGCCGAGCCAATTGCTGACAGGAGGTCAACAACTGGCTACTGCATGTTTCTTGGAGGGAATCTTGTGACATGGAGAAATAAAAAACAGAATGTAGTTGCAAGATCAAGTGCTAGCTCAAGGAGTTTGTGAATGTTATGGATGAAAATCATTCTTGATGATATCAAGATTAAGTATGAACTTCCAATGAAGCTATTTTGTGATAACAAGTCAGCCATCAGCATTGCTCACATTCCAGTTCAGCATAATAGGACCAAGCATATAGAGATTGACCGGCACTCTATTAAAGAAAAACTTGATAGTGGGCTGATTGCCACATCATATATCCCATCAGAACATCAACTGGCTGATGTGCTAACCAAGGGTCTTCCTAAAGATAAGTTTCAAAATCTCACTTGCAAGCTGGGAATGATTGATATCCATTCTCCAGCTTGAGGGGGAGTGTTGACCACCGTCCACTTTCATTCATGCACAGTCCACCGTCCACATTAACTTAGGAAGTAATTCTCGATTCATGATTTTTCTAGTTCATGTCATTAGGGAATATCTGTCTCATTTATTTGTCTTGTAAATACAAGTTGTAAATTAATATTCCAAGTGTATAAAAGGAAGCATCATTTGCTGTGTGAGAATAATACACAAGCAATTCAGATAAAACTCTTTGTTCTTTCAATTAAGTGTGTGAATTTGCCAAACACAAGCGTGTATCTTTTCCAATCAGTAATAAAAGAAGTTATGTTCCTTTCTATATTATCCATAGTGATATTTGGGGTCCATCTACTGTTCCTAATATTTTTGGGGCAAGATGGTTTATCTCTTTTATTGATGATTGTACTCGTGTCACCTGACTTTTCTTGCTTAAACATAAGTCTGATGTTAGTACCATACTGTCAAATTTCTGCTCCATGATAAAAAATCAATTTGGAGTCAGTATCTGTGTAAAAAGGTATTCTGAATGTTATTATTGAATCAATCTTAGAATACAATCACTAATCTGAATATATAGCCTAAGCTCTAACTAAAGGGCCTGACTAATGGGCCTAATACAAAAAAGGCTAATAATTACATAGGCTAATAATTACATATTTTACAACACTCCCCCTCAAGCTGGTGAATGTATATTTATCATTCCCACTTGCAAATAAGTTGGTGAATCGTTCTGTTGGCAAGCCCTTTGTTAACACATCTGCTAGTTGGTGCCCAGATGGGATGTAGGCTGTTGTTATTAATCCACTATCCAGCTTTTCCTTAATGAAGTGTCGGTCTATCTCAATGTGTTTTGTCCTGTCATGCTGATGGGACCACGGCAAGTGTACCGGATCGTCAAGTAATAAAAATGGTGAGAAAACTGGATATCGTTCTCAGGGATCAATAACCAATTACCAATTCACGAACTTAGCTACTATTCAAACAGAACTTTGGTTCAAAGGGAGCTCAATCGTAAACAATTAAGCATGAAAGAAATTAAATTAAAGTAAAAGACTCTTTTTGGTATTTTGGCTTTGACAATTTGACAAACACTTAGAACACAAAAGAGATAGGAATTCAAAGATAAGAAAGAGTTGGGATCAAGTTTCATTTGATTTCATTTGCTGCATGTTAACCTGGAGTTAAGACAAATTTCCACTTCTATTTTGTTATCGGATTCTCCCAAATATCCAAGTCCTAATTCCTTAGGCACAAGAACCTTAAATCCTAGTTAAAAACCCTAATTCCTTAGGTGATTCTAAAAGGGAAAAAGCATTAAGATTCAGAATCCAACGAGATAACAAGCATTCATCGACTATTCCTAGCACAACGAATCACAAGGTTTACAATCTCAAACATAGTTCACACATCAAATTTCCATCCAATGCATAAACCTAAAAATCATTCTAAGGATGATCAAACCCTAGAAAGCTTTAAGAAAAGAGATTATAAACTCAAAATAGAAATATTCATTAAGCATAACTGAAACCCAAGTCAAATACAAGCAAATTCCATCAAAATCCACTCAATCCCAACAAGGGAGAGTTTAGCTAGACATAGAAACAAAAACAGAAATTAAAACAATAGAGAAGAAGAAGTAAAACTCCATTGAAGCTTGAAGAAAATCTGAGCTCCCACTCTTCTTCCCTTCAAGTCCACCTCCAAGCTTTCCAAATTAGGTCAGTTTTCTCTTCTTCTTCGTGTCCAGCAACCCAAAAGTCCCCTCATTCTGGAAAGAATGGGTTTTTTATATGTGTCAGGAATGAGCAGAGCGCCTGGCGCTCAGGAATCCAGCGCCTGGCACCTAGGAGTCCACTTAAAACTGAATCTCGGGAAGGTGAGCGCCTGGCGCTCTGAAATTGGGCGCCTGGCGCCTGAACAAGTGTGCCTGCTGTATACTGAGCGCCTGGCGCTCTGAAATTGGGCGCCTGGCGCCTGGACTCAGTGAATGTCCTTTACCCTTATGAGCTTCATCTTGTTTTCTTTGGTACCTATAATCAAAACATTAACAAATAAGATAAAACACTAGTAATTCTAATCAAAATGACTCAATCTAACGAGCTAGAATGGATTAACTCAAAAGATAAAAATAAAGTTGTCTTAAGATCAAAACAACGTCAAAAGTTGGGCTTAGGCGGTGAAATCCACTCAAAAAGCCATGGAAAAATAGATAATCTAGTAGATTATCACATGATGAACAGGATTATGAGCAATACTAATAGCCAATTTATTGTCACAAAACAACTTCATAGGTCCCTCATACCTTATCTTCAAGTCATCAAGCACAATTTTCATCCATAATAGCTCACAAATTCCTTGTGCCATGGCTCTAAATTCAGCCTCAGCACTTGATCTAGCCACTACATTTTGCTTCTTACTTCTCCAAGAAACAAGATTCCCACACAAGAAAGTGCAATAACCTGACGTGGACCTTCTATCACTCACTGAACTTGCATAATCTGCATCAGTATAAGCCTCCATAGTCAAGTTTCCACCTCTTTTGAACAAGAGTCCCCTCCCTGGAGTGGCTTTGAGATACTGCAGAACACGATCTACACCGCAAGTGTCTCACCCTGGATCATGCATGAACTGGCTCACAACACTGACTGCATAAGCTAAATCGGTCTAGTGTGTGCTAAATAAATCAACTTCCCCACTAGTCTCTGATATTGGACCTTGTCAACCTTGGCACTCTCCTCTTCAGTGCTCATTCTATGATTTTGCTCAATGGGAACACCTGCTAGTTTACATCCCAGTTTGCCTGTTTCCTTCAAAAGATCAAGCACATACTTCCTTTGAGAAATGAAAATGCCTTGTTTTGAGTAGGCCACTTCAATCCCCAAGAAGTACTTAAGTTTCCCAAGGTCCTTCATCTCAAACTCTGCAGATAATTTTTTCTTGAGCAATTGTCTCTCAACCGGATCATCTCCTGTGATAATAATATCATCAACATAAACAAGAAGTACACTTACTTTTCCTCCCTTTGAATGTTTGAAGAAAAGTGTATGATCTCCTTGACTTTGCTTGTAGCCTAGGCACACCATTGCTTTTGTAAATCTTCCAAACCATGCTCGGGGAGACTGTTTTAACCCATATAAAGCCTTCCTCAATCTACACACTTTGTTTTCTCCACTTGTGGGACCAAATCCTGGGGGAATCTCCATGTACACCTCATCCTCTAAATCTCCATGCAAGAAAGCATTTTTAACATCAAACTGGTTTAGTTCCCACCCAGAATGGGCAAAGAAGAGAGAGTAAAATACGAACAGTATTCATCTTTGCCACAGGAGCAAACGTCTCCTCATAATCGATGCCATAGGTCTGAGTATATTCCTTTGCCACTAGCCTTGCCTTGTATCAATCAAGAGTGCCATCTGATTTGTGCTTGACTGTATAGATCCACCTGCAACCAACTGGTTTCTTGCCTCCTGGCCTCTCAACAATTTCCCAAGTTCCATTTCTTTCAAGTGCTTTCATCTCCTCATCCATAGCTTGGACCCAATTTGCATCTTTTTGTGCCTCTTGAACAGATGTTGGGATTCTCACAGAGTCAACAGCTGTAATAAAACTTTGATGCTACAGGGAAAGGTGTTTAGAGGAAACAAATTGGGAAATAGGGTACTTGGCAGAAGACCTTTTCCCCTTTCTCAAAGCAATTGGTAAATCATCTGGATCAAGGTCAAGAGTATCAGAAATCTGAGAATCAAAAATGGGAAAAA
This sequence comes from Ormosia semicastrata, assembly GCA_029884595.1. NCBI lineage: Eukaryota > Viridiplantae > Streptophyta > Magnoliopsida > Fabales > Fabaceae > Ormosia > Ormosia semicastrata. The sequence goes on along the minus strand of JAQQTO010000037.1, from coordinate 17,793,105 downwards.
TATTTTTAGTATTTACCTCCGGTTCGGACAGTTGAAGTTGTTTCTGGACCAGGTTGGGTTTTTCTCTCCTCTGATACACTAATGTTGGCTCACTAGCTTTGTTCTTCACTGGCGCTGATTCCTGCAAAACAAATGGAGGAACAGGAACAGAACCATAAACAGGAGACTCTAAAGCAGGTGACTCAGAAACAGGTGAAACAGGTGACACAGGTGACTCGGGAACAGGTAACTGAGGAACATTTAACTGAGGAGCAGGTGGCTTAGGAAGACAAGGAGCAAGGATGAGAAACTCGGACTCGATTCCAAAGTCTTGCTCTCCCCCTGAAGCTGAGGGCGAGTGAAGAACGACACATGTTCATGGAAGGTGACATCCATAGAGACAAAGTACTTACGACTGGAAGGATGATAGCATTTGTACCTCTTTTTGTTAGGTGCATAACCCGAGAAAGACACACTTTGACTGCACGAGAATCCAACTTAGTTCGATGCTGTTTATGAACATGAACAAAGGCAACACAACCAAATACCTGCGACTAAAGACTCTGCATAATACGAACAGAAGGAAAGTGTGAGAGCATAAACTGAACAGGACTGACATTACCTAGAACACGAGATGGTATCCGATTAATCAGATAGGCAGCAGTCAGTACAGCTTCTCCCCAATATGACTTTGGGACTGACATTTGGAAGAGAAGGGCTCGAGCGACTTCAAGTAAGTGGCGATTTTTTCTTTCTGCAACCCCATTTTGTTGCGGGGTGTCAACACATGTAAATTCATGGATGATGCCCTGTTTACTATTAAAGCTTGAAAGACTATGATTGACATATTCTTTTCCATTGTCTGAACGTAATCTTTTAATGCATTTCCCAAATTGTGTCTGTACCATATGATAAAATTGAGTAAACAGTAGGGGTACTTCTGATTTATCCTTCATCAAAAAAAGCCAAGTCACTCGAGTACAGTCATCAATAAAGGAAACAAACCATCTCGCACCAGAAATGTTAGAAATAGGGGCAGGTCCCCAAACATCAGAATGTATAAGATCAAATGGTTCGACACTTTTATTAAAACTAGAGGGAAAAGTAACACGATGATGTTTAGCAAACTGACAGACGTCACACTTAAAAGACTCGACAGACTGTTGTAAAAACAAAGACGGGAACATAGACTTAATAAGAGAAAATGGAGGATGACCAAGACGCTTGTGCTGAAGCCAGACCTGTGATGTAGGGGAATGAGACTCAGAATGAGACTGGAGACAGGAAGACAACACCTTTTGACCGTCCCTTTCATCAGACAGATAGTACAACCCTCCCTGTTCCTTAACAAGTCCAATCGTCCTCCCCGTGGTAAGATCCTAAAAAACACGACGAGAAGGGAAAAATGTTACTGCACAATTTTGGCTCGAGTAAGTTTATGAATAGAAATCAAGTTATTGGAAAGTCTGGGAACATGAAGCACATTTTTCAATTTTAACGAGGATTGAAGTTCAATATTCCCAGAACCAACAATAAGGTTATGAGATCCATCAGCAACAGTAATGTAAGAGAGACTAGAAGAGGAGAAATGTTTGGAATGAAATGTCATGTGATCAGTGGCACCAAAGTCAATAATTCATGCATCCCGCGGGATAGTAGCAGATGCATAAGACTTCTTACCATTCATTGCCCGAGAACAATATTTAAGAGGCTTACTAATATAGTTTTCTCCAGGTTCAGACATCAGAACAATTGAGAAGAGGTGCTGTCAGGAAAGAACGAATGCACAGGTTTCAAATGACCCACGAAAAAAGGTTCTCCAATCGCGGTTTGGACCTCTCAAACGGACTGAGGAAGGTCCGACGATGCTATGGTGAAAAGCGCGCGACGAAAAAGTGGCCGGAAGGCGGCGCGTGACACACACACGCCCGGAGATGGTCGGAGCTGTGGCGGCGCGTGGAGGCGCGTCCGGTGGCCGTTGGCCACGATCTTCTGGGTTCTTAGAGGAAGATAAGCAGCGCGAGATAAGCGGAAGGTGGCGATGAATGGAGCTGAACAGTCCTTAGCGGCGGCGGACGGCGGCTGAACGGAGCAGAACAGTAGTTGGTGAGGTCTAATGGACAAAAGGGCACAAAGAGGGTGCCAGAAGTTGCACTGAAGGCAGAAAAAAATCCGCAATGAAGGCGGCTAGGGTTTTTGTGCGGAAGCGAGACCCCCAAGACCGGGAGCTCTGATACCATGTGTAAAAAGGTATTCTGAATGTTATTATTGAATCAATCTTAGAATACAATCACTAATCTGAATATATAGCCTAAGCTCTAACTAAAGGGCTTGACTAATGGGCCTAATACAAAAAAGGCTAATAATTACATAGGCTAATAATTACATATTTTACAACAATATCAAAAGGTTTAGAACAAATAATGTCAGAGATTACTTCAATCAAATACTCACCCCATTTTTTCAAAAGGAGGGAATAGCCCATGAGTCATCATGTGTTAAGACCTCACAGCAAAATGGGGTAGCAGAAAGGAAAAATGGTCACCTACTTGAAAAGACTCGAGCACTATTATTTCAAAAACACATGTCAAAAACCTTTTGGGGAGAAGTTGTCCTTACAGCAACTCACCTTATAAATCAGTTGCCCTCTCGAATTTTGGACTTCAAAAGTCCTATGGACATCCTCTCATCCTTCTATCCAAACGTAAAGACTACAAATAACCTTATTCCAAGAGTTTTTGGCTATACAACCTTTGTTCATGTCCATGGTCCAAACAGAGGGAAATTAGATCCAAGGGCCCTAAAGTGTGTTTTCGTGGGTTATTCCTCAACTCAAAAGGGGTATAAATGTTACCACCCTCCATCAAAGAAAGTCTATGTCTCGGTGGATGTCACATTCAATGAACAAGAACCTTATTTCATCAATCCTTATCTTCAGGAGAACTCAACAAGGGAAGATAGGGAAAATTTTTTGGACCTGACTCTTGACCTCATGCCTTCTAACTCCACACCTGAACCTGAAATCTCTACTTCCACGTCAGAAATTTCACCTCCTCCACCTCCTAAGGCTTCCAATTTGTCTCCTGTCCTAAGTCCAAATCTTGTGTCTCACTCAACTCCTGGAAATAGGAGGTTTGGCAAGGTATTCACAAGAAGAAACATGGCTGTCCCAGAACCTACGCAGCCTCAAGAGACTAACTTGAATTCTTTGAATGAGGTAACAATTTCTAGCCCTCCACTACAAGATGAATCTGAATTTCAGGAAGATGATGATGACCTGAACCTACCTATTGCTATTAGGAAAGGAACCCAAGAGTGCACTAAACGTCCATTATACCCTCTTACAAATTTTCTATCCTTTAAAAAATTCTCACCATCTCATAGAGCCTTTCTTGTAAGCCTGAATTCCATTACCATCCCTACCAACTTATCTGAAGCATTGTCTAATGAAAAATGGAAGCAAGCTATGAATACAAAAATGGAGGCTTTAGAAAAGAATCAGACCTGGGAATTGGTAAAATTACCAGCATGGTAGAAATCAGTGGGCTGCAAGTGGGTGTATATGGTGAAGTATAAAGCAGATGGATCAATTGAAAGATACAAGGCCCGATTAGTAGCCAAAGGGTATACACAGACTTATGGGATTGACTACCTAGAGACCTTTGCCCCTATTGCCAAAATGAATACAATAAGAGTGTTGTTGTCAATTGCTACTAACTACAGCTGGGAGTTATAACAATTTGACGTTAATAATGCATTCTTGCATAGAGAATTGCAGGAGGAGATTTATATGGAGATTCCATTAGGTTAAGGTAAGAACTTGACTGCTCATATTATGTGTAAATTGAAGAAGGCGCTGTATGGCCTCAAGCAATCACCCTGGGCATGGTTTGGGAGATTTGCAAAAGTTATGTTGACTATGGGATACAAACAAAGCCAAGGGGATCACACACTCTTTGTTAAACACTCTCCGATAGGGGGAGTTACCATTCTTCTAGTATACGTTGATGACATAATAGTGACAAGAAATGATGATAGAGAGAAATGAGTTTTGAGCCAGCACTTGGCCAAGGAGTTTGAGATCAAGGCTTTGGGAAGGTTGAATTACTTCCTTGGGATTGAGGTCGCTCACTCTAGGAAGGGAATTTTTATCTCTCAACAGAAATGTTACAGATTATAATTAGCATATAATCAGGATGTAATTAGTAGGCTGTTACAGAATGTAATTAGATATAATTAGGCTTGATTAATTAGCTGATTTATAGGGATACTCATTAGTATACCTTCCTAATATAGCCTAGACTAATTGTATATAATGATGTATTGATTTCCAAGTAAATATACAGATTATTCAGACTTTTATATGGTATCAAGAGCTTCAACATTTTTCGTTTGTTTTTCATCATTTGAAAAAGGGAAGAAGACCACTTCTTCTTCTCTTGTATCTCTGAGATTTCTTCTGGCAACAGTCCTGGTGTTGCATCGCCACCCTAGGCAGCTCCCTCAGCCTCCGGCGACCGTCGTCCCAAAGTTCGGCCACTAGAACAGCTGCGCGTGGCTCTCTCTCTCTCTCTCTTCATTTCACCGCCGATTCACGCGCCGGCGCGTGAAGGCGCGTCGTCGACTCACCGTCTCCGTCCATCCCGGCCATCGTCGTCGCCTGAGATTTCCAGCAGTCACCATCTCCGTCCAGCCTCGCCACCGCCGTCGCCTGAGATTTCGGTTCTGCCCCTGTTTTTCTGCCTGTTTTCTACCCCTATTTTGTAAGGCTTGGTTTCAGTTTTGCCTCTGTTTTTGTTGGGCTTGTTTTTAGTGGTTTGTATCCCTTTGTTCCTCGCATACAAAGAAGTGTATTTTGACTGTATTTGTTGTTTGAAATTTGTTTTGTGGATTATTTGGATCTGTTTGGTGTTATGGTGAGGATAAAACGAGAACAAAACAGTGGTTATGCTCGATGTGATCCCGGTGGTATCCAAAATCACAGATCACAAACTCCATGGTCGTGATAATTATTTTGATTGGAGTAAGTCAGTTCGATTGTATTTGCGGAGCATTGATAAGGATAATCATATGACAGATGACCCCCTATTGATGATTCTCGAAAAATATGGCTAAGGGAAGATGCTCGATTGTTTTTACAAATACGAAACTCCATTGATAGAGAGGTAATTGGTTTAATTACTCACTGTGAATTTGTTAAGGAGTTGCTGACTTATCTAGAGTTTTTGTATTCTGGGAAAAAGAACATTTCCTGCATTTATGAGGTATGCCAAGATTTTTATCGTGCAGAAAAACAAGACAAGTCTCTTACAAATTATTTTATGGATTTTAAAAGAACTTATGAGGAGCTGAATATGTTGCTGTCATTCGGTTTTGATGTGAAGGTTCAAGCAAACACAGCGCAAGCGCATATGGCCATCATGAGTTTTCTAACTGGTCTTCCTTCTGAATTTGAGACTGCTAAGTCACAGATCTTGTCTAGTTCTGAGATTTCTTCTTTACAAGAAGTCTTTAGTAGGGTACTTCGCACAGAAAGTACCTCATCTGCTCCAATCAGCAATGCCCTTGTTAGTCGAAATACCGATGTTTTTGGTCGACCACATTTGAGACACGGCAATAAAAAGGGGGGGAGGATCAACTAGCAGTGGTAGCTCTAACACCCGCACACAAGATTCAGGGGGAATTGTGTGTCATTATTGCCATAGACCAGGACATATGAAGTGGGATTGCAAGAGATTTCAGTACAGGAATCAACATCAACATCAGCCTCCTAGTAACCATTATAAGCCCTCAGCTCACATTGCATCCACTAATGAAGCATCCGAAAAATCTGTTCTTATCTCTGCAGATGAATTTGCCAGGTTTTCTCAGTACCAAGAATCACTAAAGTCTTCATCTACTCCTGTCACTGCAATTGCTGATTCAGGTAAATCAAATACCTGTCTTGTTTCATCATCCTCCAAATGGGTCATTGATTCTGGTGCCACAGACCATATGACAGGTAATTCTGGTCTCTTTTCCACTTTTCAGTCACACACCTCCATGTCTAAAGTAACTTTAGCAGATGGGTCGACATCTTGTGTTCTTGGGTCTGGCACAATTACACCAACTCCCTCACTTCCTTTGTCCTCTGTCCTACATTTGCCACAATTATCTTTTAACTTGATCTCAGTAAGTCAGCTCACTCGTAATCTTAACTGTTGTATCTCATTCTTTCCCGATCATTGCTTATTTCAGGATCTTATGACGAAGAAGATTATTGGTAAAGGACATGAATCTGGGGGTCTCTACATCCTTGACACGCAAATTCCAAAATCATTGACTTGCACTGGTGTTCCATCTCCTTTTGAAGCACACTGCAGGCTGGGCCATCCATCTCTTCCGCTGCTCAAGAAACTTTGTCCACAGTTTAATAAAGTGATGTCATTGGATTGTGAGTCCTGTCAATTTGCCAAACACCATCGTCTTAGTTCTAGTCCTAGAGTCAATAAAAGAGCTAGTTTTCCTTTTGAATTAGTTCATTCTGATGTTTGGGGTCCAAAACTTCAAGTTTTACCAAAACTAACCCGATGACCCGAATTGTTAGGTTAGAATTTTATGCTTTTGATTTTAGGACTTTATTTTACTTTTGTTCTATTTTACTATCTTTTTGCTTTGTTTTGATAATAGGTGGAAAATAAGAAAGAGTTGGATGGAAACATAAGGAATTATGGCTCACCAGTATTTGGGATTACACCCATATTTCGTGTGCCAAGAAGCCAACCAGAGAGAATTATGGCAGGCCGTAATGGCCATTATGACCGTAATTCGTGGAGAGACCATAATTTCAAGAAGCCAACCAGAGAGAATTATGCCTAGGCCGTAATGGTCATTATGGCCGTAATTCGTGGAGAGACCAGAATTTCAAGAAGCCAACCAGAGAGAATTATGGTCAGGCCGTAATGGCCATTATGGCCGTAATTTGTGCAACCAGAATTTGAAGGGTCAACCAAAACAAATTACTACCTGCCAGTAATTGCCATTATGGCCATAATTCTGATCAGTTTCATAACAGCTCATTTATTTTTTGAAGGATCCTAAGAGGTGTTGTAATGGAGTGTAAATGAGGCTGTAATAGTTTATAAAGATGGGGGTTTTTTCTGATAGGAAAGGACGTGAAGGGAGACTGGACGAGAGATACAAAAATTTCTTCTCTCCCATTCTTAGAGAAAATTAGTTTCCTTGTTCTTTGTTTCTGGGTAGAAGTTCTTGTAACTTTGTTAGAATTTTATGCAAGCTGATTAAGAATCTCTTTCGTTCTCCTTTATTATATATCTCATTCCTTTTCTTATATACATAATTGTTCAATTATATTTGGTTGATTTTATTATGAATGTGAGTGAGTAATTATATAATCTTGGGATTGTGGGTATTCTAATGAAGGGTTGTTGCTATTTCTGATTTTTCCTTTTTTTATGGGTGTTGATCTTTTTTAATTCAACCTTAGAGTTTTTATTTGTTTGCAAATATATGTTCTATGTTTGCATGATTTCATATATTGAGCGAATAACCGAAATGTGAAGTTTGGTATTAGAACTATAAGGTTGGACAAGGAGATTGAATCATGAAAATAGATTGTATTCTCTTGTGGTTGTGATAAATAGATGTTCTTAATAGATTTTCGCTAATGAAAATAGGTCGTTCGTAAGCTTAAACACGTTATTGTTCTTTGAAAGAGGGCAGTAATTACATTTGCTTATTTTACCTTTAAAAATCTAGCATCCATAGTATTAGGAAAAATGGTTTAAGTGTCAATCATCATTGTGAAGAACCATAATCCCAAGAGTTTATTTTCTCTGTTATTAAATCAAATATTTATTCAGTTTTCCAACAACTTACCTTTTTAAAATACGATTTTAGTTTAGCTAATCACCATTATGAAGAGAAACTGGTAATCAATACCAAGTTTCTGTGGGAACGATCTTTTATTACGCGATACAACTGTGCACTTGCGGTAGGCATCACGAACCAACTCAGATATTTTATATTGGGTTGGATCAAGTTGGTTGGGTCATCGGATTGACCCGGACTTGTGTGCACCCCTATAAGCCATTTTGTACTCACCTTCACACAGTCAACTATTATCTAAGTTTGTGATTTTTTTCGATTTTTCGTGGACTTCTATTGAATTGTTTTGGAATCCAGTGGGTAAATCAAGACTTTGAATAATTCTAAATCTTTTTAAATAATCTTCGTAATAATTTTTTTACTTATTAAATATAGGAAACATTAAATGCATTTTATGTTCTTAAGACATTAACTGTATTAATTTTTTTATTTAATACTTTTTTTAAATATTAAGAGAATATTTTAAGATGATATAATTGAGCATTTGGCCTTTCTCACTTTAGATGTGCAAGCTTGAATTCCTAACTCGAATCATGTCTTAATGAAGTGGATTTCAATGCACAATTATAAATTACTAACTTTACTGGTACTATTCACAAGGGAAGATTATCGGAATGATGGTTCATTTTTCCTTAAACCTTGTGTTTCACATCTTGACAACACCCATAACAGCTACACATTAACCTTCTTTTGTAGTTTTTTAACCAAATTAATGATGCATTCATAGCCTTCTCTAATTGTACACTCCTTAGTCCTTAAATTGCAAGTGATCATTTGTGTTTGCCATTGGTAAAAGTTAAACTATTAACAATTGTCAGATTAAACAAGGAATGAAGGGATGGTTGGAAAAAATAAGAAACATCTAGAGAACCGAGGGATGGTCGAGAAGAAGAGGGGAAGAAAAAAGGGTTTTAGTAGCAAGTATTCTTGTAAATTTCTTTCGTGAATCATACTTTGTTCTTTTGAATGAGAAACCCTTTAGCACACCATAACCTCTTGAATAGCCAAAGTGCCAAGACAGAGAAAATACTTATATATTCTAAGAGTAAGAGCATTTTGGTTTAATTGGATTATGTCGTTCAATAGCTTTTTTCCAGCATAAAAACTTTTTTTTTTACTATTTGCAACATGTTTGGGTCTTTCCACTAAAAGATGTTGATTAATTTTTCTTTTACCAGCAACAGTTTTTTTTCAAAAGTTATACACTTGAGCATTTTGCTCAAACAGTTATTAATTATTATTTTATTTTAAGATATAAATATCATTTTATCTTCAATTAAATAATTTTATTAATTATTTTATATTTTTTAATAATTTAATATATAAAAATAATTTTTTTTATATTATACAAATAAAATAAATTATTTTAAAATTATTTTTAACTAATATATCTAAACATAAAATTGATTACATTATAATCGATTATAATAATAATTGATTATATATATAATCGATTTTTAATATAATTTTTTTCATAATTAATCTAAACACACTAATATTTTTAATAATTTTACTATTATTTAGATCTAGTTTAATACTATTTTATTTTAAATTTAATGACATGTATAGTTATATGGTGTCATGTATAATTATATGGTGTCATGTGTTATATTCTTATTGAAATGGTGTAGTACTCCTAAATATTTCCAGGAGAAAAGTGACAAACTAAAAAGAATAAAAACCCATTTTCATCCTTAAGAAAAAAGTTGGCCTTCAAAATAGTCCTTGAGAAAAAAAAAATGCAACCTATGGTCCTTGACAATGGTAACCGTGTCCGTGAGACACATTAATCCTTCTGTCAAGTAATCTCTGATAACGTTAACGGAGGTGCCTACGTGGTACGTTAAAGTGGTGATTTGACACTCACTCTTGATACTTGAATGATGTTGTCCAGGTTGATTATTGGAATGATGTCGGTTGGACGAGGGTTTGAAAACTCAAAATCTGACCGTCCTGTGCACACAAAACTTAGCGTTTCTTCACCTGAGAAGAAGAAACAACCCTAGGTGAAACAATTCCCCCCAATCACCTGTCATTTTCCCTCCAATTCATGAAACCTAGGGTAAAAAACCCTCTACACTCACATTTCTTCACTTCAATTCGTGAACGTTGGTAAAAGTTGAGAAGATTTTAGTTGTTGTACTACTTGGTTGGTGAAAGCATTGAAGGAATTTTTTGATTTCTCAAAGCATTTAAGGAATCTTCATAGGTAAGTAGCTTGATATCCTCTCAACATGCCTTTATTTGTCCAAAAATTTCCTTGTTTGTGGTCTCAAAGACCTATTTGAGAATAAAATAAGTTTTGTCCCCAACAATGGTGTGTGTGGTCCTTTTGTGCATGTCTTGGTTGGCTGAGTGTGGACCGAATGCTTGTGTGATCCCTTTATGCATGTATTGGTTCGGTGAGTGTGGACCTTGTGTATGTAAAATAATGGTTGTGCTATTGAATATGGTGTATAAGTGCTTGTGTGGTCCCGATGGGCATGCTCTATTTTGGTAAAATATTCATGTGTGATGGGTATGTTATTTGTAAAAAAATGGTTGTTTGATTCGGTAAACTATGAATGTTTGATTTATGTCAAGTTTGGTCATTCTTGTTTACAGATGACTGAGTACATTGTGCCTGTATTTCATCGTGGGGGTCTGTTTGTAAGAGACCCCAATGGTGTGCTAATTTATATACATAGAAAAGTTGATTATTTTCCTAGAATGGATGTGGATTTGGTCAATCTATTTGACTTACAAAAGATATTTAAGGAGTTTGGATGCCTATAAAACTATGTTTTAGGCAATGCCTGACCACCTTGACCTTCAATCGGGTTTAAGTGTTATAAATGGGGATAGAGACATTAATGCCATGTGTGAGGCTGCTTTAAGTAATTGGTATAAAGACATTCATATTTACTTTTAAGCATCTGATAGCAGAATCTGAAGTTATAGAAATTGATGATGACAATCAAGGGCCTGGGTGTGACGTAGGAAATGAAAAAGCTAGTAGTGAGGTAGGAGAAAATGTGAGTACTGGGCAGGGAAATTGTGAACCTCATGGTGAGGTGCATGAGGGCAATGTGCAGGGAAATGACATAAGACCTCTCAATTCCTCTCATGATAATTATGAGAGTGCAAAGGATTCACCATATAGGCTTCCCCCACCATGTGAAGAAGACCAAGATGAGGATGAGGTTGATGTAGATGCTAGGCCTAAAAGGAAGAAGAAGATAGGAAAAAAACAAACACCGAAGAAGAAGGTTGGAAAAAAACCTACTTCAAAGAAAAAATCACTGAGGAAATCAGTTAGGAAACCTGCATCAAAGAAAATATCAGTTAGGAAAAATCAGGGAAATAAAGGCCAGCATGAGGAATTGTCATTTAGTTTTGAACTGCAAGGGTATGAAGCAGTATCCAAAGACCTGCACACACCTGTGTCAAGTGAGGATGAAGTTAATTCGCGTGGGCCTATGTATCCACAGTTTAACGAGGGTTCATAATTTGGACAAGTTCACTTGGAGTTTGGGATGGAGTTTGTGAACTTGGAGCAATTTAAGAATGTTGTAAAGGACTACAACATAGCTCTTGGAAGGCAATTCACATGGTTCAAAAATGACAAAGTCAGGGCTAGGGCCAAATGCAGCAGTGGGGGATGTGAGTGGATGATTTACTGTGGGTGGAATAGTAAATCTAAAGGCTATCAGGTGAAAACCTATAAGTTTATGCAGGCCAGATGACAAGAAGCAGGCCAGCAGGGTTTGGGTTGCAAAAAAAGTTGGAAAATAGGCTTATGACTCAACCAAACTTGAAATTTGCTAAAGCATTTCACCACATGAAGAAGGACTATATGATGCACCTGAATGACAAGAAGGTTTCCAGGGCACTGAAGAGAGCCAAAGATGTTGTGGAAGGCTCTAAGAGGGAGCAATATGCCAAGATGTGGGACTACTGCTAATATGGATGTCATACCCCAGCCTGAGTCCCCACCACTATTTCACATGGTTTATATTTGTCTTTATGCTCTCAAGCAAGGGTTCGAAGCTGGATACAGCCTATGATTGGCCTAGATGGATGCTTCATGAAGGGGTATTATGGAGGTCAACTGCTATCTGCAATAGGACAAGATGGAAACAACCAGTTTTATGTCATTGCATTTGTTGTGGTTGATAGTGAGACCAAGGACAATTGGAAGTGGTTCCTAACCATTCTACAGGAAGACCTAGGAGATCATGTTGTTTTTGGTTGGAATTTTGTGTCAAACCAGCAAAAGGTAAACCCTAAACTTGTGCATTTATACTTGTGTTTTGTTGTTGCTCTTATATTTTGAATTTCTAACATCATTTTTTGTCTTATTACAGGGTTAACTGCCTGCCCTGAAGGAGGTGATGCCTGGTGCTCACCACAGAAACTATGTGCTACATATGTGGAAGAATTTCATCAAGCAATAGAAAGACAAATAGATGAGAGGCATTGTTTAGGAATGTGTCAGGTGCACAACTATGCCCGAGTTTAAAGCATACATGGAAAGGTTAAAAGAGATTAATGAGAGGGCTTGGGCTAACCTCAATAAGTTGGACTCTGCACCATGGGTGAAGGCTTATTATAGTCACTAGCCAAAGGTGGATAACATTATTAACGACACCTGTGAGGTATGAAATGCCAAGATTTTGAAGTATAGGGGAAAACCAATTTTGTCCATGTGTGAGGAGCTAAGGTGTTACCTAACGAGGAGGATGGCCAAACACAAAAGGGTTTTAGGATCATACAGAGGAAGCATAGCACCTGTACAGCAGAAAAAAACTTGAGAAGTTAAAAGTTGAAAGCAACAGATGGACTCCCACGTGGACTAGTGATCCAGACAATGACAAATTTGAAATGCATAGACATGGCACCAAGGTGGATGTGAATCTCACCCAACATACTTGCACATATAACTATTGGCAGCTAACAGGATTGCCATGCGAGCATGTAATTGCTGCAATTTCATTTAAGAATGAAAGACCTGATAGTTATGTCCACCAATGGCTCACCATGGATGCCTTGAATGCCACCTATTCACACTTTATTCAGCCAGTCAATAGCCAACAGTATTGGGCCACAATTGATAGCCCTCAGCTTGTCCCACCAAAGATCAAAAGGCCTATTGGCCGTCCAAAGAAGCATAGGAGGAAGGATACTCATGAAGCAATCTCATCCAATAGCCACAAACTAAAAAAGACATATGAAGTGCTCAAAGTGTGGTGAAGCTAGCCATTAGTACAAAACATGTAAAAGAGCACCCATGCCAAGGAAGCCAACCAAGCCTAAGAAGAAGAAAGTCACAATGTCCCAGCATGAGGGTTAAGATGAAATACCTCTGACACAGTCACATCCTCAACCTGAAAACCAGTCACAAGTAACCATTCCAACTAATCTTGATTTAAATTTTGATCTATTTTGCAAGTGGTTAAGTTATTGTATTTTTTGCAACCCCAGGAAAGCGGACCACCAATTTCAGCTACAGAAAACCCTGCAACTCCAATAGTGAATAATGGACCAGTCTAGTCCCTATTGAAGAAGAAAGACATGCTTTTTATTACTTTTATTGTTTCTTTATTTTGATCATTGCTGACTTAATCTTGATTTGTTGCTTATTGTTTTCTGCCTGAAGAAGGTCGTGGGAGCCCCACACCCACCTATAAGCCCTCCCCTTGTGAACCTGGACCACCTTTTGATTTAGCATTCAATGACCCACCAATTTAGTCCCTTGAATGTTTTGTTGTTTATAGTTTAGCTTGTTTTCTTATGAGTTATGTCTAAGTTAATAACTTTGTTTGCATACTCAACATGGTACTGGAAGTAAGTCACCTGTCAACATAGGACCTATTTTGGAAGAGCAAATTAATTTTGTGAGTACTTATTATGTTGAATTCTTATTATGCAAGTCAGTTGTGGTAGTTGCTATATGCCTATAATAATGTATTTTCTTTTTTCAGTATGAACATGAAAATGAAAGTCCTCTGCCACCTCCTCCACCAACAGTTAGACCACCACCAATCAGGCCACCAACTTTTAGGCCCCTAGCATTCAGGCCACCAGCAGTTAGCACACAAGCATTTAGAGCACCGCCACTAGTGGCAGCCACCACACCTTTACCTGTTAGACCACCACTCAAAGGAATGAGGCTGTGTGACCCACCATACAGGCCACTAGGTCTCATCCCAAGATGTGCAATGAGGAGACCACTAGATTACCACAAAATAAGACACTTGCCAGCAAGGGTGATGGCAGCAGCCCCTTTAAGCCTTTCAAATCAACCTCAGCAACCAACCATTGAAGGAGCTCAAGATGGATAAAAAACTGAAGTAATTTCCACTGAGATAATGGCAGCAATAAGCAGTGGCACAACATCAAGACTTTTCAAGTTCATCCCGACCCCAGGTTTCAAACCACGAAGAGCTGCAAGCAAGAAATGAATGAAATTTTAGGAGAATGTGTACACTGCCTCTTTTTGGTTGTTTAAGGTGTGGCAGTCATCTTCTAGTTATGAATGATATGGTCAACTTGATTTTGTATAGTGCACATATTGCTATCTTTTAGTATAGTGCAATGAGATAATACTGCATATAGGCCATTTTTTGGGTTGTCATGTTTTGGAAGTCTTTTGGTATACTTCTTTTGTAATTATGTGAACAGCAATATGTCTAAAGGTTAGGTTGCCTTTAAAATGACTGAGTAATGACACAATTTGGAATCAATGAAAGTCCACATGTATTTGGTTACATTGTTCTGTTTGGATTCTTCAATATTATGTGTTAGTGTGTTGTTTTCATAGATCTCAAATATAAAATCAAGTCATACAAGGATAGAAAAAAAAATCACTAATCACTAATCATTAATCATACATGCCATTGTTCAAATGAACCAAATGCTCAATTCATTGTACCAAAATGCTCATTTCATTTCATTACCAAAAAGGCACATGGTGCCCGTAAATACCAATTTACATTGTAAACCAAAACTAACACTAATTCTTAATCTAAGCCTACATTACTTGCATCCATTCATCCCTACTACCAAATACGTAGAGTTACAATCATAACAGCCACCATCACAACCCCTAACACCCCAACATATCTCTTCAAATGCCTAATATCATTCCCAACCCTATCAAACTCCCTACTCATCTACGTTGGCAGCTCATTCATCTTAATTTGCAGGTCATTCATCTTCATTTCCATGTAATTCATCTTCAAGTCCAAATCATTGATTCTGCCTTCTTCCAACTCAGAAAACACAAAATCAGAATCAGTAGCAACATCCAACCACAAGAAAAAAGCACAATAGGACTTCTTCTCCTGCAATAAGATTCAATAATCAGTACATAAATGGACGTAGGGTACGTTTGAAGTTAAATTTGGTTCAATCAAAATCTCAGTATCAGGATCATAACCTTATAATATGGGCACCCAAATAAATCTCTGTTTGGTTCTTGAGAGTTTTTGAGGTGTACACGACGGCATTCCTTCCATATTTGCACCTCGGAGCAACAACAGCTCTGCACTCCCACTCTAGCTAACCTCACGCCGATTCAACATAGCTGAGCTCCCAGCTCCACCAAAACTTGTCATTTTGTTAACGAAACTTGATCTTCGTTGCAATTGGTGGGTTTTTCTGGTGTTAGTTGCAGAGGTGAAGGGTGAGTTGGAGAAGGATCAGTGAATGTAGAGGAAAAAGATGCAATTTGGGACCCTTTTTTTTTTTTACCTTATACCCCCATACAACACGACATCGTTTTGACCCTACCATTACTATTTCAATTCCACATGAAAAATAAAATTTCAACTTGGAAATTGAGTGCCAAATCACCACTTTAACGTGGCACCTCTGTTAACATCACCATATATTACTTGACATAAAGATTAACGTGTTTCGTGATTGCTATTGTCAGCGACCGCGAACTGCATTTTTTTCGCTCAGAAACTATTTTGAGGGTCGAGTTTTTTTCTCAAAGATGAAAATGGGTCTTTACTCAACTAAAAATAAAGGAATCTTGGTTGACCTGAACCCCACGCAACACCACGGACAAAAACTTTCGAGTTTAATAGGAAAGGTTCTCAATTATTATGATAATAATTCATGCTGCTTAATTCTGTATAAAGCCATCATAAAGGAGAATAAAAAAGACAGCCAACGTAAAAGCTTCTCGTATATTTAGTGGCAAAAATTGCTTTAAAAAAATTGAAATGTACGATGAAATACATAAATAAAGAAGGAAATGGTGAAATCTCAGTCTACGCTACACCCCCCCCCCCCCCAAAAAAAAAAAAGTAGTATTAACCTACGAGAAAGCGTCCCACCAAAAATAAAAAAACAAAAAACAAAACTACCAGAAAGCGCATCTTTCTTGTATTATCCCCTGAACCTCAGATTTTTTACAATGAAGCAAAAACTGCACAACATTCTCCTGTACATCGAATATATTTACACGCAAGGCAGCTACAAGGCTCTCGAGTCACATTCTAACGCTTCAGTTCCTTATCTGTCATAAACCAGATTCATGAGCCCAAAAAGCATCTGGATCCGGACAAAATAGAGAAAAATCTTGGATTTCTAGATTCGCTATGTGCCAATTGACAAAACGGGCTTGTACGGACTTGAATAGAAAAAGGATGATAGGCAAAAGCCAGCATTTATCATCTTCCCTGCAAGAGAGTGTATCAAAACTTGAAAAATAAACACCGTAGAAGTTCTAAAAGCAACTAATTTATAATAAGCAATGCAAAATCATCAAAACTAGCTAAACCAGTTTAGTGGAAAAAGACTCCACGGCTGCTAGTAACAATAAATAAATGGAGTTATTCATGCTTGTGATCAGAAAGACATTGCTATATTCTTGATGGCTCAAAGGATAGAGAAAATTATGAGGGACTTCCAGAGGTTAGTGGTGAGTGGTGGGCGATCTGAAAAGAGATCTTGTTTGTTAGGAGCTCCAGAACTAAAATTAATAGGGATTGAGCCTTGGAAATTTGGCATCTAAAATATGGCTATGGTGGCTAAATGGCTATGGCACCAAGTGCAAGGTTTACATCAGAACAGGTGTAATGTCTAGCGATCACTGCTTGTCATGCCAGTTCGTGGAAGTTTATCTATCAGGGTTATGTTTCTTTCATACCACTTGTTACTCTTAGCCGGGGTACGCACTTATATCAAGTTTTTGCAGGAAATGTCTCTTTGCTTAAAGGCCTTTCCTGAACTCAATAATCTTTCTACCTTACATGATTCCCCCATCAAAAATATTTTCATTGTGAACATATATCCTTTACAAAGTCATTCTCCTATATTTATGTTGGAAGACATTCCAGTTAGTAAATAGGTTCAAAATTTTCAAAACAACTATTAAAGATTAGACATGATATTTTCCCTCTTCAGACAGATCTTAACCAAACCTTCATGCAGAGAGGCAGTTCAATGATTAAACAGAATCCAACTGGCTATCGTGTTCAAATAAGAAATAAATCAAATGACTTGCTACTTTAAACATGGATAAGATGATGTTATAATTCTTCAGAGTTGATTTCTTACTGTACCGTCACAAGTAAATTTAAACAAAAAATGTAGGTTGTTTGTAATTTATGCCATTGTTGTATGAGATAAAATGGTGCCATTAAGAAGTTAGCAGCCCTACCTCTTAGCATTCTGTGTACTTGCCTCGCCAGGGTGGTGGAAGTGAGATAATGCATAATTAAGGAGGCAACAAATAAAAGCCACCCCCTGCACACACACACACATAAATGTTAGATAAAAGCAAGGGATATATTTCAAATGATTGCATGAATATATATATCTTAAAAAGTTAAGAATTCAATATGCCTAGAATTTTGTAACTGTCTTCCCCTCAACCTGTAATGGTAATCGTTATTTTCATGGCATCTTTATGGTGCTCTACTGATGGGTTTCTGTGAGGGGGTGTCATTGACATACAGATAGAGTGGAGGTTATATTGTTTAGATGTACAATGTATCATAATTCTGTTTTTTTTCTCCCCCTTAATCATATGATGTAGTGGGAGGATATATTATCCTATGCCTCTGCACTTTCTTCTTTCTATGCTTAAAAGGCTTTATGCAATTTTTCTTTTAATGTGAATGCAGTTCGTCTGCATTAAATTTTTAAAAATGGATTTAATAAAAATAAAAATAAAAAATAGGGAAGAAATAATGTATTGAACATTACATACAGATTAAACGAAAAATAATACTACTCTCCCTATATCTCGAAATTAAATTATATTTTTCCACCTAATATAGTTATGTTTTTCAAATAAGATAAGTGTTAATACATGCCTCATTTGCAACTTTGAAATTTATGAGTAAGTCATTGCCTTTAATTAGCCATTTGTTGCTACTGCTTTAATGGAATTCTTTGTTTGGAATTTTTGGAGAATGTTGGTCCAAAGTCCTTGGAAAGTTTTGATGACTAGTTTACTGGTTTTGGTATAAATAAAGAAGCCAAATTTTTGTGGCAACGTGCAATATTTGCTACACTTTGGTGCATCTGGGTGGAGCATAACTCCCCAATTTTTAGAATATCTCTGTAGATAAGCAGCTGTTTTGGGTTAGGCGTTTGGCTTCCATATGGTCTAAAGCACATGGTCTTTTTCAAGGGGTGTCCATTTCTGATATGTTGAGGGATTGGCTAGTGTTACTACATTGATGTACTTTGTTCCTTGTTTGCTTTTTCTTTTCTTTTCTTATAAGGAGGATTTATTATCCTCCTTTCCTTTTGTATTCTCCTTCTGTGTCTTAATATACATTTTTAATCCAAAAAAAAAAAAAGTTTAACAATATCTTTCAGCAATTGCCTCTTAACATTATTGATCTCAACCTGCATTTATACAGCAGGTTGCTCACTACAAAGCCAATTTAGATAGTATACAGTGAAGGTTGACTAGGTGATTTTGGGACTTCCAAACTATTTTGGACTGCTTACACCCCATTCTTCTCAAATTAGAATGACTATATTAAAGTTACGCATCACAAGCATGATGGTGCAAATTGTTCCATGCAACTCAAGATGAAATGCTTAGTGAACCTTCAGTTTATTAAGGTCCAATAAGCTCAGAATATATTATAATTGCAAGTGAAGCATTCTTGCTGCTTCTCATCTGGTTTACACATGCAATAGACAGTTATGCTAAGGGTAACACAATATAAGCAGAACTTACAATATTAGATAGAGAAGTAGCATTCCACAGTGCATATACTCGAGAAAGTGAAGCTCTTCTAGGTTCTTTACTGAATAAAGCATTCAAACCAGCAGGAAATGGAGAAAGTAGAGAAAGAGGAAGGATTAGCAAAACAGAAAGAAAAGCTGCAAGAGAAATCCAGTAGAACTGAAGCAACATGAGGAGAGTAACAGAAAGATCTGCTAAAAGCATCAAAGTAATCAGCAGCTGCACAGTGTCCTGACACAAAGATGTCATGTATTAGATAATGTTCAATTTATAGTTGTGGAGAGGTGAAGCACCTAAAATAATTTAACTACCTGACGACCAACAGGTCTAGTGTTGCACAACAGCAGAGAAAGTGGGAATAGAAAATCCCTTTTATAGTCCAATGACCTTAAGGTAGCATCATTTATTAGGCCTCCATTAATTCCTCCGGTTATTCTTTTAAGAGATAATGAATTGCTCATGTATGGCCAACTATGCTGCAGCTGTTTAAGATTCTTTCTTCCATGTGCCACATTTTTCCTGTCATAAGTGTTGAAGAATTATGGATTTAGGGTTAGAGAGAAGGAAAAGAGGCAAAACGGATAAAACTGAAACACTGAATATATTGTTGATAAGATGATATGTGATACAATTCCATAACCTAATACTCCTATTTATACTAATACTTAGGTATATAAGCTCAAGCCCATTAGAAGGGATTATTGCTGAATTGTGTGTCTAATCAGACCACACATGATCTCTATATATAGATGTTAATATTAATTACAATTAATCACAGTGATACAATCCTAATATCCTAATTGATATATACATGACATACTACTATATTTCAAAATATTCTAAACTATTCTAACACTCCCCCTCAAGTTGGTGCGTATATATCATGTGCACACTTGATATGCTAGAATTGCTTGAGAGAAATCCTCTCAGCCCTCATTCAATATATACGACAATATACAGCAAGTAATTACAAAGGGAATCAATCAATATCCCAAAATAATAGGAGTTTCCTAAACTATAGAGATGAAGTAAAAACAGAAATAATCAAGTAGAATCCTAATCTAATTACAATCAGATCAGAATATACAATAATCAACACTCCCCCTCAAGCTGGTGCATGTACATCATAAGCACCAAACTTGTTACATATGTATGTCATCCTTGGACCCCGCAGAGCCTTAGTGAGAATATCTGCAAGTTGATCATTAGAATTTACAAATGAAGTATTGATCTCTCCTAAAAGAAGCTTTTCTCGAATAAAATGACAATCAATTTCTATATGCTTAGTTCGTTCATGAAAGACAAGATTGGAAGCAATGTGCAAAGCTACTTGATTATCACAATTCAATTTCATAGAGCCTATCTCACAAAACTTCAATTCTTGAAGTAAATGTTTTAGCCATATAAGTTCACATGTAGTGAGAGTCATGGCTTGGTATTCTGCTTTTGCACTTGACCTCGCGACTACATTTTGCATTTTACTCTCCAAGAAATAAGATTGCCCCCAGTTGAAAGAAGAAAGAGAATTATTTCTGAATTGCTTGTGTATTATTTCACACAACAAGTGATGCTTCCTTTTATACACTTGGGATATTAATTTACAACTTGTATTTACAGACAAATAGATGAGATAGATAATTCCTACGTACATGAACTAGAATTACTTCCTAAGTTAATGTGGACGGTGGACTGTGCATGAATAAAAAATGGACGGTGGTCAACACTCCCCCTCAAGGTAGAGAATGGATATCAATCATTCCCAGCTTGCAAATGAGATTTTGAAACTTATCTTTAGGAAGACCCTTGGTTCGCACATCAGCTAGTTGATGTTCTGATGGGATATATGATGTGGCAATCAGCCCACTATCAAGTTTCTCTTTAATAAAGTGCTGGTCAATCTCTATATGCTTGGTCCTATCATGCTGAACTGGATTGTGAACAATGCTAATGACTGACTTGTTATCACAAAACAGCTTCATCGGAACTTCATACTTAATCTTGAGATCATCAAGAATGATTTTCATCCATAACAATTCACAAACTCCTTGAGTCATAGCTCGGAACTCTGCTTCTGCACTTGATCTTGCAACTATTTTGTTTTTTACTTCTCCATGTCACAAGATTCCCTCCAAGAAACATGCAGTAGCCAGTTGTTGACCTCCTGTCAGTAATTGACCCGGCACAGTCAGCATCAGTATGGACCTCCATAGATAGATTTCTACCCCTTTTAAACAACAATCCACTTCCTGGAGAATCCTTGAGATACTGTAAAATACGATCAACGGCTTGCATATGTTTTCTTCTTGGGTCATGCATGAACTGGCTTACCATGCTCACAACATTCTGGTATGTGCCAAATATATCAATTTTCCTACCAACCTTTGATACTGAGCTTTATCAACCTTGGGACTTTCTTCCTCATTACCCATTCTATGATTTTGCTCAATCGGTACTCCAGAAGTCTTACATCCAAGTTTCCCAGTCTCCTTGAGAAGGTCAAGGACATATTTCCGTTGAGAAATGAAGATACCTTGTTTAGAGTAGGCAACTTCAATTCCAAGCAAATATTTCAATCTCCCAAGGTCCTTCATTTCAAACTCAGTAGCCAGTTTCTCCTTTAAGAGAGATTTCTCAACAACATCATCCCCTGATATAATGATATCATCTACGTACACAAGTAAGATAGTCAATTTACCTTTAGGTGAGTGTTTGATAAAGAGGGTATGATCACCTTGACTTTGTCTATATCCAAAGGACACCGTAGTCTTCATGAATCTTTCAAACCAAGATCGGGGTGATTGTTTTAAACCATATAAGGCCTTCTTCAATTTACACACTTTATTCCCTTCACCATAGGTGTCATACCCAGGAGGGATTTCCATATAAACTTCTTCCTCTAATTCACCATGAAGAAAGGCATTCTTCACATCAAACTGATAAAGTTCCCATTGGAAGTGTGCAGAGAGAGAGAGCAGAATTTTGACTGTGTTCATTTTTGCCACAGGGGCAAATGTTTCTTCATAATCTATCCCATAGGTTTGTGTATACCCTTTTGCAACCAGCCTTGCTTTATACCTGTCTAGTGTACCATCAGACCGGTATTTCACAGTGTAAATCCATCTGCACCCAACTGATCTCGTTTCCTTTGGTCTCTCAACAATTTCCCATGTTCCATTCCTTTCCAAAGCTCGCATCTCCTCATTCATGGCTTGAACCCAATTCTATTCCTTCAATGCTTCCTGTGCTGTTTTAGGGATTCTGATAGAGTCAATGGCTGCAATAAAACTTTGGTGCTGCAAAGAAAGGTTTTTGGAGGAGACAAATTGGGAAATAGGGTACTTAGCACAAGACCCTTTCCTTTTTCTTAAGGCAATAGGTAAGTCATTGTCAATATTAGGATCACAATTATACAAAGGAATAGGTTCAGAAGTAATGAGATTAGTGTTTTCAACACTTGGGGTTGAGGCTAGACCAGCTCGGGTTGTTTTCTCCTTTGATACACCACTTTTGGCGAGCTTGCTTTAGTCCGAGCAATCCTTTCAGGTTCAGGTGGGTGACTGTCAGAAGGAGCGAATTCCTGTGTTTCAGAAGGCATATCAGAAGATAGAAACAAGGGAATGTTAATGTCTGGAGAAAAAATCTCAGCTTCCGAATCATTACTGTTCTCCCTTTGAAGCTGAGAGGAAATAAAGAATGGTTGATTTTCTTGAAAAGTGACATCCACGGAGACAAACACTCGGCGAGAGGAAGGGTGATAACATTTGTATCCCTTCTTGTCAGGAGTATAACCAATGAAAATGCATTTAATAGCACGAGGGTCAAGCTTGCCCCGATGCTGACGATGGATATTAACAAAGGCAACACAACCAAAAACACGAGACTCAAGACTTTGCATAATAGGAGCAGAGGGAAAAAATGATTTCATGACATGAACAAGACTTACACCACCAAGGACTCTAGAGGATAATTGATTTATTAAATAAGTAGCAGTCAAAACAGCGTCCCCCCAGTATGAGTTTGGAACAGACATCTAAAACAATAAAGCCCTAGTAATTTCAAGTAAGTGTCGATTTTCCTTTCAGCAATCCCGTTTTGTTGGGAGGTATCAACACATGTAAATTCATGAATAATACCGTGTTGTTTAAGAAAGGTGGAGAAATTTTGATTCACATATTCTCTACCATTATCAGACCTCAAACGTTTAATAGTTTTATCAAATTGAGTTTTAATCATATGATAAAACTGGATGAATAATTTGTACACATCTGATTTATCTTTCATTAGGAAAATCCAAGTGACACGAGTGCAATCATCAATAAATGACAAAAACCATTTTGCACCAGAAATATTAGGAATGGATGCAGGACCCCAAACATCAGTATGGATAAGAGAACAAGGTTCACTACTTTTATTACCTTTTGAAGGAAAACTTACTCGATGGTGTTTGGAAAACTCACAAATATCACAATTAAAGGACTCAACTGACTCATTTAAAAACAAAGCAGGAAACATGGATTTAAGTAAAGTAAATGGGGGGTGTCCAAGACGTCTATGGTGAAGCCAAATTTGGGAGGCACAAGACTTGGAACTAGATTGATGACAGGAATGTTGAAACTTTTGACTAGAGCCACCTGCCGCTTTCATCTCAAGATAGTACAACTCTCCCTGTTCCTTAACAACCCCAATCGTCCTCCGCGTGAGAAGATCCTGAAATACACAATGAGAGTGGAAAAAGGTTATAACACAATTAAGGTCTTTGGTAAGTTTATGTATAGAAAGAAGGTTAGATGAAAGTTTAGGAACATGAAGCACATTTTTCAAATTTAGAAATAGACTAATTTTAACATTACCAAGACCAAAGAATCGATGTATGTATGAGAGCCATCACCACAAGCGCTTATGTGATGATTACCCGTGGGATTTTTAGATGATGAAAAATAGGAAGAACAAAAGGTCATGTGATCAGTAGCACCAGAATCGATAATCCAAGAATCCTCGGAACAAGTGCACTGAAGCAAGCATGAGAGAATAAAGAACACAGATTCTTACCATTCATGACCAGAGAGCAAGAGCCGGAAGGCTTACTAAGGGAAGCCATAAGAGACCTTAAATGTTCTAGTTCCTCCTTGCTAAGGGCAGGAATATCATCTTTCACCTGTTTGGCCTCCACCTCTAACTCGGAATCTATGGAAGTGAAGTGTGCCTGTCCTCGGGCAACATTTTTAAAACCCCCTATGCGACTAAGGACTTGGTCCTTCCTATGGAGTTTAAAACAGTTCTCCTTGGTATGACCAGACCTCTTGCAATAAGAGCACCAACGATTAGATTTAGATGAGGATGAATAAGGTCCTGTTTTAACAGATTTTAGTGCTGACCCATCAGTTGGCTTTTCATCAAGCATGACTGCTCTCCAGCTTTCTTCCCCACAGATTGTATAGAACACTTCAGATAAAGTGGGTAACTTCTCTTTTCCCAAGATTTGTACCCGAATAGGATCATATTCAGGATTCAAACCTGAGAGGAATTCAAATATCCTATCTTTCTCAATAAATTCTGCCAAGGTGGTTAAGTCTTTACTGCATTCCATCTTCAAGTTCTGGTGCTGATCCAACTCAATCCACAAACCATTTAAAGTTCCATAATAATCCGTCACAGATAGAGTTCCTTGTTTGGTGTTGAAGATTTTAGTCTTCAACTCATAGCAAGCAGCAATATCCTGTTTCATTGAAAACGTTTTGCGAAGATTCTCCCAAATTTCCCGAGATGATGGAAAAAAACATACAATTCCGGCTAATTTCCGGAATCATGGAATTCCAAAGCCAAGTCATAATGAAAGAATCCTCATCATCCCAAGCCTCAAACAGTGGGTCACTTTTTTCAGGTGTAGTACCCTCAATGTGGTTCAATTTTCGTCGACCTTTGAGGGTTGTTCGAATGACTTGTGCCCATTGTAAATAATTTTTTCCGTTGAGTCGATAGGAAGACTATAAAGGAGGAAGGTCCTTTGGGTTCAAGATTAAAGGCTGGATCGTATTGCTTTAGGAGATAAAGGACTCAGTCTCAGACATGATTTCAGTAGAACAGAGGTAAGAAAGAAAGGGTTTTAGGATGCACCACTATTAAGGCAGTGGCTGAAGATTCTGGTGGATGAAACAAGGAAAGGAAGGGCCGGCGATCAGGATGGATGAGGCGCGATGGCGAACGGTGGTCGGGAAGGTGGCGCGTGGAGCTCACGCGCCGGTAGGGGCTGGCGCGAGTAGAGGCGCGTGTGGTGGTTTCCGGCAGTGGGTCTTCTGGGTTTGGCTGGTCGGAGGTTTATGAGAAGGATGGTGGCTGGTCTTCTGGTGAAAAAGTTGCTCTGAAGGTCAGGCAAAAAAGGAAGGCACGGTACAGTTTAATGCTGAACTTGCAATGAAGGCAAGTGAAAGAAAAACAGGTCCTGTAATGAAGGCAAGGCACCTGAGGATACTCAGCAACGAAGGCTGAGGTAGCAGAAAAAAACAGAGACTCCCAGGGTCGGGAGCTCTGATATCAAATTGAAAGAAGAAAGAGAATTATTTCTGAGATGCTTGTGTATTATTTCACACAGCAAGTGATGCCTCCTTTTATACACTTGGGATATTAATTTACAACTTGTATTTACAAGACAAATAAATGAGATAGATAATTCCTACGTACATGAACTAGAATTACTTCCTAAGTTAATGTGGACGGTGGATTGTGCATGAATAAAAAATGGACGGTGGTCAACACCCCTAATGAAAACACAATATCCAGAAGTTGACCTCCTATCACCAGGAAATCCTGCCCAATCTGCATTTGTGTAGGCAACAATGTCTGTGTGGCCTCTGTTCTCATAGATTAGCCCCTTTCCAGGAGACCCCTTAATATATCGTAAGATGCGAGTTACTGCATCCCAATGACTATCACAAGGGGAGTTAAGGAACTGACTTACAACACTAACAACAAAGGATATATTTGGTCTGGTCATAGTGAGATAACTTAATTTTCCCACCAACCTCCGATATCTGCCTGGGTCTGAGTATGGCTCCCCCTGATTTGGCATAAGCTTAACATTTGGATCCATAAGAATATTGACTGGCTTACAATCTAGCATCCTAGTTTCTTCTAGAATGTCAAGTGCATATTTTCTTTGACAGATGGCAATGCCTGTCTTTGATTGAGCAACTTCGATCTCAAGGAAATATCGTAACTTGCCCAAATCCTTGGTTTGGAAATGTTGGAACAAATGTTGTTTTAGACCATTGATCCCTTCATGATCATCACCTGTGATTACAATATCATCCACGTAAACCACAAGATAAATGAACTTATTAGACAATGAATGTTTATAGAACACAGAGTGGTCCACCTCACTACGAACCATACCAAACTACTGTATGACGTTGCTAAACCTCTCAAACCAAGCCCGAGGAGACTGTTTTAGGCCATATAACGACTTCCTCAGTTTGCAAACAAGACCCGACTCCCCCTGAGCAATAAACTCAAGTGGTTGCTCCATATAAATATCTTCCTCCAAATCACCATGTAAAAATGTATTTTTAATATCCAATTGATACAAAGACCAACAATGCATGGCAACCAGCGACAAAAAAAGACGAACAGAGGCCATTTTAGCAACAGGAGAGAAAGTATCATCATAATCGAGACCATAAATCTGAGTGTATCCTTTCGCCACAAGACGAGCCTTCAATCGATCCATTGTGCCATCGGGACCAACTTTGACAGTGAAAACCCATCGGCAGCCAACCATAGACTTCCCAGGAGGGGACGGAACAAGAGTCCATGTATGGTTAGATTCCAGGGCTGTCATCTCATCAAGCATAACCTGTCACCACCCGGGATGGGATACTGCTTCCTGAACAGTTTTAGGAATTTTAATGGACGACAAGGCAGAGACAAAGGCATAATGGGAAGAAGATAAACGATGATAGCTCAAAAAATTATAAATAGGATGAGGATTACGAGAAGAACGAGTACCTTTGCGAATAACAATGGGTAGGTCAGTCGGAGGCTCAGGAAGGGCCAGAGTAGGGGGAGATGCAGGAGCAGGAGGTGAATCACTAGTGTCTGGAACAGGGGCAGCTTTCGAAATCTCAGGACGTGGACGACATTGGTAAATGAGGCGAAACGGCTGAATAGGATACTTTGAGGCCGGTGAATGGTCGAGCATTTGTGGCACAGAAGGAATAGAGATGGAAGAATCAAAAGAGGGAACAGGTAATACCTGAGAGACAGATTCTGGCACAACCGATGAGAAAAAATAAGGTGTATATTCAAAGAAGGTAACATCGGCTGAGATGTAGAAATGATGGGTGGATGGAGAATAACACCGGTACCCCTTTTGGACACGAGAATAACCAAGAAAGACACTTCACAGCACGGGCAACCAGCTTGTCTAGACCTGGAGCAACATTATGGACAAAACAAGTAGAACCAAAAACACGGGGTGGAACAATATAAAAGGATTCCTTAGGATATAAAAGAGAGTGAGGAATCTGATTATTGAGAACAGAGGATGGCATACGATTTATTAAATAACTAGCAGTGAGAACAGCATCACCCCAAAATTGTAAAAGGACATTGGCATGTAATAAAAGAGTGCAAGTTGTTTCAACTATATGACGATGTTTGCGCTCAGCTACACCATTTTGTTGAGGTGTGTGATGACAACTAAATTGATGAATCATACCATGAGATGCCATGAAAGAATTGAAAGGGGTAGAAAAATATTCTTTTGCATTATCACTGCGTAAGACACGGATAGTCCGACCAAACTGATTAAAAATTTCACTACAAAAATTTTGAAAAATAGTAAACAGCTCAGAACAATCTTTCATTAAGAATAACCAAGTACATCAAGAGAAATCATCAATGAAAGTAACAAAATACCTATAACCTAAGACAGACACGACACAACTAGGACCCCAAACATTAGAATGAACAATATCAAAAAGAGACTCAGAACAACTCGTAACCTTGCTTGGAAAGGAAGCCCAGACATGTTTTCCAAGTTGACATGACTCACACTCCAAGGACTGTAGGTGAGAGAAGTGAGGAATCATTTTCTTGAGTTTATTCAAACTCGAATGACCCAAACGACGGTGAAGAAGGCTAGGTGATTCTGTGGCAGCACATATGGTTGAGGACGGAGGCTGTAGATAATAAAGACCACGTGATTCAGATCTTGTTCCAATCGTCTGTCCCGTATTCCGGTCCTAGATAAGGAAAGAATTAGAAGTAAAGGTTATGAAACAATTGAGAGATCGAGTAAGTTGACTTATAGAAATTAAATTAAAGGGACACCCGAGTACAAATAAAACTGAATTCAAAGATAGAGAGGGAAGAGGCGAAACTTGACCAATGCCAGTGGCCGTTGTTTTAATGCCATCAGCAAGTGTAATGTGATGTGGTGTTTTGGGAGTGGATAAGGTGGAAAAGAGGGAAGAATTACCTGCTATATGATCAGAAGCACCAGAATCCAAAATCCAGGAACCAACAGGAGATGAATGAGTGAGACAAACCGTAGAATTACCAGTATGGGCTACAGTTGCTGAAGATGAGGCTTGTTGGCTGGCCTTAAGTTGAAGGTACTCCTTGTATTCACTAGCTAAAAAGAGATTCTGATTGTCGCTTCCAAATTCAATTTTCTTATCAGCAGAACCTGATACCTGAGACTGTGTTACATTAGCTATCTTTTCAGGAAAACCATGCAAAGAATAGCACTTGTCTTAAGTATGTCCTGTGCGCTTGCAATAAGAACACTGAGGGCGATCGCCTCTACCATGACCACCTCTTCCACCACATCCACGACCTCAGCCTCCACGCTCTACTGAGTTTGAGACAAAAGCTGAAGATTCTGAAACTGTCTGAAAACCAATGTCAGATGTCTCCTCCGATGAGGGAACCCGAAGTAAACGGTCAATGAGTTCCTCCATCGTAGGAATATTAGGATTGGTCAAACATTGATTTCGGACAAATTCAAAATTTTTATGTAGACCGTGGAGAACAAAGACCATATACATGTTGTCAAGTTTTTCTAGTACCTTTGTAAGATCATCGCCTGATAGGATGAGTTTGATGTCCTCAATGATTGACTGTGCTCTGTTTAGGTAAGAAGGAAGGTCATGGTCTGTCATCTAAAGTGTGGCCAAGTTATGGATAGAATCATAGAAGCGTTTTATATCATTAGAATACACACTCCGAGCCTTCTTCCATATGTCATGACATGTTTTGTAAGAACGGAAGTGCACCAATAACTTCGGATCAATAGATTGCCATAGTAAAGACACTAACTGATAATCAGCCCTTTTCCATTCACCACGCACATCAGTAGCAATGTTTGCTTCCTTCTTGGTGAAATACTCATAGAGACCTTGACCTAAAAACTACACCTCAACAACGTTATACCAATCTATAAAATTCTCACCATTAAGTTTCTCTGAAGTTATAGTAGGGCTACCAGAGAAAGCAAATGAAATGAGGTTTTTCTTCGTAGGTCCAGAACTGTCAACAGTAGTTGAATAGGTTGCGGAAGCCATTGTAATTAGAGAAAACGACCCACGAGTTCAACAGGGGTTCAACTGGACAACCGACCACCAGAACGGAGAGAGGAGGTGCCGGCGAATAGAACGGAACAAGCGGCGAGTCAAACGGAGGCCAGTACGGTGGCGCGTGGCCTGCACGCGCCGTCAGTGCATGATGACAGAAGTCGTGCATGAGGGCGCGTGGCAGGGACCTCCAGCGAGTTGCTCAGAGGGACGGCCGGCCGGCCGGATGCTTCTGAGACTATTCGTGCCCTCACCTTGGTGGTGGAGGGTCTGGAGATTAAAGTTCTAGTCGTGACAGAGACGTAGAACTTCAACGGGGAGCAGAGACACGTCCCTGGTTTGAAACCTGCTCTGATACCAACTTGATAAGCTGGAATTGCTTGAGAGAAATCCTCTCAGCCCTCATTCAACATATACAACAATATACAGCAAGTAATTACAAAGGGAATCAATCAATATCCCAAAATAATAGGAGTTTCCCAAACTATAGAGACGAAGTAAAAACAAAAATAATCAAGTAGAATCCTAATCTAATTACAATCAGATCAGAATATACAATAATCAACATGCACCAAGCTTGTTACATATGTAGTTAACCCGGGGACCTCTAAGAACCTTAGTAAAAATGTCTGCAAGCTGGTCATTCGAATTCATTAAAGCAGTAGCAATTTCATGAGACTAAATTTTCTCCTTAACAAAGTGGCAATCAATCTCAATATGTTTAGTCATCTCATGAAAGACAGGATTTGAGGATATATGTAGTGCATCCTAATTATCGCATACGAGTTTCATTGGTTGTGGTTCACATATTTTCAACTCTTTAAGTAACTGCCTCAACCAAATGAGTTCACAAGTTGTAGTGCCCATCGCTCGATATTCAACCTCTGTACTTGACATGACGACTATAGTTTGCTTCTTACTTTTCCAAGATATCATATTTTCCCCAAAAAGAATGCAGTACCCTGAAGTAGAGTGTCTATCTGAGGGAGAGCCTGCCTAATCAGCATCTGTATAACCATAAATTTTCATATGCCCCTTATCTTCATATAGTAAGCCTCTTCCTGGTACTCCTTGAATATATCAGAGTATTCGAACAATAGCATCCCAGTGAGAGTCACATGGAGAATCAAGGAATTGGCTTATCACGCTCACAACAAAAGAGATATCTGGTCTTGTTACTGTGAGTTTTCCAACCAATCTCCGGTAACGTCCAGGATTCGCTAATGGCTCCCCCTGTCCTGGTAGAAGCTTGACATTAGGATCCATGGGTGTATCAATGGGCTTGCACCCTAACATACCAATTTCTTCCAAGATATCCAAGGCATATTTCCTCTGAGAGATAGAAATGCCATGTCTAGATTGTGCCACCTCGATACCTAGGAAATAACGGAGCTTACCAAGGTCTTTGGTCTGACTGAATAAATGTTGCTTTAATTGTTCAATGCCAACTTGGTCGTTTCTAATAATGACAATGTCATCCACATAAACCACAAAGTAGATGCATTGATTGGGAGATTGATGCTGATAGAAAACAGAATGATCGACTTCACTGCGAATCTTGCCGAAGGCCTGAACAACTGCACTGAATCGGCCAAACCAAGCCCAAGGAGACTGTTTTAAGCCATACAAGGACTTGCGAAGTTTGCACATCAATCCAGACTCCCCCTAAGCAACAAAACCAGACAGTTGCTCCATATAAACCTCCTCTTGTAAATCACCATGTAAGAAGGCATTCGTTGTGTCCAGCTGGTAGAGGGACCAATGGCGAACAGCAGCCATGGCAAGGAAAAGACGTACAAAGGCAATCTTAGAACCTGGGGAGAAGGTGTCGCTATAATCAAGACCAAAGATCTAAGTGTAGCCTTTGGCGACTAAACGATCCTTCAATTAATCAAAGGAGCCATCTGGACCAACTTTAACAATAAATACCCATCTGCAGCCAACAATAAATTTGCTTGCTGGTTTAGGAACTAACTCCCATGTGCCATTAGAATGTAAGGCAAACATCTCATCTATCATCGCCCGGCACTAACCTGAATGAGACAGGGTTTCACCTGTGGTTTTAGGAATGGAAACAGAAGACAAACTCGAAACAAAGGTATAATGCTAAGAAAGGCATAAAGCGGATGAGGGTTACGAGTAGAACATTTACCTTTTCGAAGAGCAATAGGTGAGTTGTCTGATGGAGGAACCAAGGCAGACGGAACGATTGGTGAAGGTGGTTAATCATCTGGAACTTCCTCTAGAACAGGGTTGGCACCAGTAAGCGATCGTGGTTGACGTTGATAAGTAACTAGTGGATGAGAAGGACCACAGGCAGGCACAGGAGCAAGAACAAGAGTAGGATTATTGCTGGAATCAACAGAAGGACTGTAGATAGGAACAGGAAGGATTGTGTTTACTTGAGAAGCATCTGCAAGTAAAGAATAAAAGGGTTGTTGGTCGAAAAAGGTGACATCAGCAAACACAATATAGCGACCTAAATCGGGAGAATAGCAGCGATACCCTTTCTGAAGACGAGAGTATCCAAGGAAAAGACACTTGAAGGCCTTGGCAGTGAGCTTGTCCTTTCCTGGAGTAACATTGTGGACAAAACAGGTACAACCAAACACATGAGGAGACACAGGATAAGCAGATGTATCAGGAAATAATATAGTATACGGGACTTGGCCATTTAGAACAAAGGAAAGCATGTGGTTTATCAAATAACAAGATGTAAGAACAACATCCTCCGAAAAACGGATTAGAACATTCATATGTAAGAGTAAAGCCCTGGCTGTTTCAATTAAATGTCGGTTTTTGCGTTCAACCACTCCATTTTGTTGTGGAGTATGAGGACAAGTTGTTTGATGCAAGATACCCTGTTTAGCATTGAATTCCTGAAAATTAGAAGACAAATATTCGCGTGCATAGTCACTACGCAGAATATGGATAGTTTTCCCAAATTGAGTACGAATTTCAACACAAAACTTTTGAAATATTGAAAATAATTTAGAACTATTTTTCATTAGAAAGACCCAAGTGCAATGGGAATAATCATCAATAAAGTTTACAAAGTATTGAAATCCTAAACTAGAACTGACACGACTAGGTCCCTATATATCTGAATGAATAAGGGAGAAGGTTGAATCAGCTCTTTTATTGACTCAATTAGGAAAGGATGTATGGGTGTGCTTCCCTTTTTGACAAGACTCACAATCTAAAGACTATAAACTAGACAAATGAGAAACCATTTTCTGGAGCTTGGAAAGACTTGAATGTCCAAGACGATTGTGAATGAGGTTAGGAGAATCTGTCATGGTACATGCCACTAGAGAACTAGGCACAAGAAGATGGTAAAGTCCTCGTGATTCACAACCGACTCCAATCGCCCTCCCCGTACCTTAATCCTATACAAGAACAGAGTGTTTAGTGAAGGTAATGGAACAATTAAGGGCGCGAACTAACTGACTAATAGATATCAAATTGAAAAGACAGCCAAGTACATAAAGAACAGATGTTAAGGGCAGAAAGGGACATGGTCGAGCTTGGCCAATACTGGTGACAACAGTTTTGGTTCCATCAGCAAGAGTATAGGGGTAATTTAGTGGAGTAGGTAAGAGAGGTGAGAAGATCCTTATTACCACAGAGGTGATAAGAAGCACCAGAGTCAATTATCCATGGCCCAAGAGATGATTGGGATAAACAGGCAGTGGGATTACCAATTTGTTCAACCGAAATCTGTGAAGATGCCTTAAAGCGGAGGAAAGCCTCATAATCTATAGTAGGAATGGTCACTCTGGAGGTGGATGATGATGATTCAATCTGAACAAAGTTGGCGGATGTTGGTTTACCATGCTTCACCCAACAACACTCCTTCAAATGTCCTAACTTGTTACAAAAAGAGCAACGTGGCCTGTTGCTGCCACCACGACCACTACCAGAGTTATTAACTTGGGAAACAAGAGCAGCAGACTTTGGTGGTTGCGGAAGCAGATGAGTCTCCTGAATTGCCTGAGACAGCATCGCCCATTGTGAGAAATCAAAGTAAAATGACTAAAAAATAAAGGAAACACTTGGAATAGGTCCAAAAATGACTGGGCAAGTCTAGAATCAACAAAACACAGTAAAGGAACGTAGCAAAACGCCCAAAAATACGGTGGTCGAGGCACCCACGATCTGAAACACCACAGAAACGGCCAAGATGAGACCCGAAAAGGCTTGGGACGTCTTCTATAATGAATTTTGTCCAAGTCTGTGGAAGAACGGCGCTAGAAAGAGCTCTCACGCTCTCTCACGCGCCGACACGTGGATTCTGGTGCAACGGAGAGTGGAGGGGGCGGCATGGTTTTCGTGATATGGACAGTTAGGGTGGTGTGATTCTGATGCAGTGGGTTTCGCAATCGCACCCAAATCTACAGGTCGGACGGTCAGCGGAAAGTGACGTCGCCGGAAAATTTGCAGAAAAGAGGCGCAGTAGTGAGAAATTCTGCCGAAAGGAGGTGCGGCAGTGAGGGCTCACCGGAATTGAGTCGCGACGAGGAAGGGAAATTTGCCGCTGAGCAGTGGGCACAACGGATTAGGATTTAGACAGACAGGTTGCGATCCGCTCTGATACCAACTTAAGCTAAAGCTTACTAAACTTAAGCTTGTTACAAGTAGAAAACCCATAAAGGCATAAACTAAAAACAAAGAACATCACCAACATTTAAAACTCAACCAATCTCAACAAATAACTAAGAAAACTAGTGCTCCTCCTGAATAACAAAGCCCTGGCAACGTCCTTGGCAGATAGCTCTTTGCTTCTCCTCGGCACACATCCCAAGCAAATGAGACCAATTTTGGAGTCATCGACCTTTCTCCTCAGTGGCCACCTCGACCTCCAAACTGGTCTCCAAAACACTAAGTTGGGTACCACCCAGCAATGACCTCCAATCGAGTCTCCGAAACACTAAGTTGAGTATTATACCACCCAGTAACACAAATGAGGGTCCTTTACCAATGTCCAAAGTCTTCAATCTGCAAACCCAACAACCAAACAAACCAAATGTTGAAAATGTGTAAATATATTTTGTATTTATGTAGTTTCCTTGTATAGGCTAATCAAATCATAACAGTAATCTTTGTATTTATTTGTATTTATTGCCATAGTTCTATATAATTAGCTCTCCGTCGTGTAGTTAAGACACGCAGCTTCACAATCTTTATGCTTCTGTTTTCTCTCTTTTAACATGGTATCTAGAGTCTAAACAGAGGCAATCTTAGAATCGCGCACACCCGGTGGGTCCATTTCCCTCCGGTGAAATTTTTCTTCCGGCCAACCGTGTTTCCATTTCGGTTTGCCAGCCTTTCTCCCTTTCCGTGACGTCTTTCCGGCCTCGCTGCCTCTACTGTCATTCGCCGTCCCTTTTCCAGTCGGCAACCACACCACCGACATTGTCTCCCTCCGCCCAACCCCAACAGCCCGGCCCCAACGCCCAAGGGACGCGCCCAGACGCGCCGCCCACAGCTGCTGCCAAACAACCATTGCGTGACCCGTTTTTCGGCAGGTGACGGTGTGTCCGGTTGCTGCTCCTCTCGCCTGATTCGTCTTTGCCTCCTCTACACCGATCTGCCCTCAGATCTTCCATCAGACATCTCTGTCCCCTTGTTTCCTTGCGTTGGGACTTTCAAGTACCTTGTGGTGTCAATTTTTGCACTTTGCATTTTGACCCATGACTAGTTCTACCTCCCAAAATGGCTCTAAAGACAACCCAAAGGCTGAGCCTCCTGTTTTCACGAGTTACCTCAATGCCCCTCCCTCTGCTAATAAATTAGATGGTAGCAACTATGATACATGGGCTTCAAACGACAAGTTGTGGCTTGAGGGTCAAGGATATGAAGACCACCTCACCACAGAACTTGCCTCTATGCCTGCAGAAGAACAACCCAGGTGGAAGAAGATTGATAAACAGTTGTGCGTTGTCATCAAGTCCATCATTCACTCGTCCCTCAAGCAGATCTTCCGTGCTCAGACAACTTGTGCCTCTGTTTGGGAACAGGCTAAGGTTCTTTACACTAATGACACTCAGCAGCTATATGGGGTTTGTCACAATCTCACGAGTGTTATTGCTCCTCAGTAGTTTGAAGGACCTATGTTTGCTTACGTGGGGAAGGTTCATGGTGCTCTCCATGATTTCAATGAGTTGCTCCCCCCTGCTGCTACCCCAGCAACGTAGCACCTTCTTAATGCTCATAGCCTTGTATGGTTTACCTCTGAAATATTCTGCCAACCGTGATCAGATTTTGGGTTCGCCTACTATCCCACTTTGTCCTCTGCTTGGTCTACTTTGCTTCGGGTCCCGGCTAAGCACCCCTCTGATTCTGTCCTGGCCTTGGCTCCGGTTGATACTTCTACGCTCGTCTCCCAAAGTGCCAATTGTGGTCGTTCTCGCACTGGCACCTCGGGTAGGCCTTGTCCGAAGTGTACATTCTGTAACAAGTTGGGTCATACAGAGGATAGATGTTGGACCAAACATGGACGTCCTCCACCGGCTGCCAATGTTGCCCAGGCTGCTGTACCTGATTTACCTGAGCCTTTTGCACCACCGACCTCATCTCCGACTGCCTATGCAGAATTTCTGAAATGATTTGAGCAACAGCAGGCTTTTACCTCTACTGCATTTGTTGAGCACACTGGTAATGCATTTGCTTGTCTCTCTCAATCACCACCCTTAGGTCCTTGGGTCCTTGACTCTGGTGCATCTGACCATATCTCTGGTAATAAGCGTCTTTTCTCCAAAATTTCTAACTCTGACTATTTACCTATGATTACTTTAGCAAATGGTTCCCAAACACAGCCCAAAGGGATTGGAACTGTCCATCCCCTCCCTTCTTTATCTGTTGATTCAATTCTTTATGTCCCTGGATGTCCTTTGAATTTACTGTCCATTAGTCGTTTGACACGTTCTTTAGATTGTCGCATTAGTTTCACTAAAGACTCTGTCATTTTGTAGGACTAGAGTTCGGGACGGATGATTGGCGCCGGATGTGAGTCTAATGGCCTTTACTAGCTCTCTGCCACCTCTCGTGTGTGCTCTGTTACGGATTCCCATATCACCATCCATGCTCAATTGGGTCATCCTAACCTTGCCAAACTACAGCAAATGGTGCCAAACTTTTCTAAGTTATCTAGTTTACCCTATGAGTCGTGTCAACTTGGGAAACACACCCGTAGTCCGTTTCCCGATAGAGTGTGTCGTCAAGCTGCGTCTTCTTTTGCTTTAGTGCATTCTGATATTTGGAGTCCTAGTCGTGTTAAGTCTACTTTTGAGTCCAAATACTTTGATACTTTTATTGATGACTATTCTCGGTGTACTTGGTTATTTTTAATGAAAAACAGATCAGAGTTGTTTTCAATTTTTCAGACCTTTTATCATGAAATAAAAACTCAGTTTGGTGTTCCAATTCGTATTTTGCGTAGTGACAATGCCCGTGAATTTTTATCTCGGCATTTTCAAACTTTTATGGCATCTAACGACATTCTTCACCAAACATCTTGTTCCTATACCCCTAAACAAAATGAGGTTGCTGAGCGCAAAAATAGACATCTTATTGAAATAACTCGGACCCTTTTGTATCATGGTCGTGTTCCCTTCCGTTTTTGGAGCGATGTGGTTCTCACTACCTGCTATTTGATTAATCATATGCCCTCTTCTGTGCTTGACAACCGGGTACTCCATTTTGTTTTGTTCCCTCACTAACCTATCCATTCTCTTTTGCCTCGTGTCTTCGGGTCAACATGTTTTGTCCATAATGTCACTCCAAGTCTTGACAAATTGTCTGCTCGCTCCATCAAATGTGTTTTTCTCGGTTACCTTCGGTCTCAAAAGATTTATCGGTGTTTTTCACCTACTCTTAAGCGTTATCTAGTTTCTACCGATGCCACATTCTTCGAGTTTGTTCCTTTCTTTGAGTCTCCTGACCTGCCACTTACACCCATTACTGAGGTCCTCCCTATTTTTCCTCCTCTTGTCCCAGTTGACCCTACTCCACCACCACCACCTTCCCCTGTTGATGCCCCGGTCACTATTACTCGCCCCATCCAGGTCTATCATCGCCGGCCACAGCCACCACCTCTGCCGCCACCACCATCAGAGGTTGTAGAGGTTACTGAGGCCCCCATGGACTCTCCTCTGGCACCAACTCCTTTACTAGCTCCGGCACTGCCTCCCGTGCCAGACCTTCCCATTGCACTTCGAAAAGGTATACGATCCACTCGTAACCCTTCTTCTCACTATGTTACTCTAAGTTACCATCGCCTCTTTTCATTGCATTATGTTTTTCTTTCCACCTTGTCTTCTGTGTCTATTCCTAAATCTCGAGGTGAAGTTTTATCCCATCCTAGGTGGCGACAAGCAATGATTAATGAAATGTGTGCACTTTAGAGCAGTGGTACTTGGGAGCTTGTTTTTCTTCCTCTTGGGAAGTCTGTTGTAAGTTGCTAGTGGATTTATACGGTCAAGGTTAGCCCTGATGGCACTCTTGATCGCCTAAAGGCTCGTCTAGTGGCAAAAGGGTATACCCAGATATTTGGTTTGGACTATGGGGACACTTTCTCACCAGTGGTGAAGATGACTTCTGTTCAGCTTTTTCTATCTATAGCCGCTATTCGCCACTGGCCCCTTCATTAGCTGGACATCAAGAATGCTTTTCTCCATAGTGATCTGGAAGAAGTCTACATGGAGCAACCTCTAGGGTTTGTTGCTCAGGGGGAGTCTTCTGGCCTCGTTTGTAGTCTACAAAAGTCCTTGTATGATCCCAAACAATCTTCTCGGGCTTAGTTTGGTCGATTCAGTATTGTTGTTCAGCAGTTTGGTATGACTCGCAATGAGGCTGACCACTCTGTCTTCTATAGCCATACAATCTGAGGCTGTATCTATTTGATTGTGTATGTGGACGATATTGTTATCACAGGCAGCGATCACCAAGGTATAACTCAAATAAAACAGCACCTCTTGTTAAGAGTCTCACATCGCCTGCCTCAATCTTCCGGGTGCGATTTATATATTTGTTGGGTCACTCCACTTAATGCCAATTGGTTTTAAGTTGGAATCTCACATGATATCAGAGCCAAGATCCCATCTTTGTTTCCGCCTACTTCGTTAGGCTTGTTTCCGCCTATTTCACTAGGCTTGTTTTTTTCCACCTGTTCCGTCCAGGCATCTGTGGAGGGGGGTGTTAAGAGTCCCACATCGCCTGCCTCAATCTTCCGGGTGCAGTTTATATATCTGTTGAGCCACTCTACTTAATGCCAATTGGTTTTAAGTTGGAATCTCACACCTCTATCATCACTTTCAAACCAAAGATCTTGACAAGCTTCGTTATTTCTTGGGAATTGAAGTGGTACAATCCAAGGATGGCATAGTTATCTCACAAAGGAAGTATGCTATGGACATTCTTGAGGAAACAGGACTATTGAATGCAAAGCCAGTTGACACCCCTATGTATCCCAATGTTAGACTTTTACTGGATCAGGGGAAGCCACTTTCAGACCCAGGAAGATATAGACGTTGGAAAACTTAACTATCTTACTGTTACCTGTCCAGATATCTCTTTTGCGGTGAGTGTAGTAAGCCAATTTCTAAACTCACCATGTGAAGAACATTGGGATGCAGTGATTCGTATTCTCAGATATATTAAGGGAGCTCCAAGAAAAGGCCTTGTCTATGAAGACAAAGGACACACTCAAATTATTGGATACTCATATGCTGATTGGGCAGGTTCTCATACTGATAGGAGATCAACTTCTGGTTATTGTGTATCCATTGGGGGTAATATGATATCCTGGAAGAGTAAGAAACAAAATGTAGTTGTAAGATCAAGTGACGAAGCAGAATATCGAGTCATGACCTCAGCTACTTGCGAGCTCATTTGGTTAAAACAGCTTCTTAAAGAGCTTCAATTTGGAAACATTATGCAAATGACTCTTATTTGTGATAACCAAGCTGCATTGCATATCGCTTCTAATATAGTGTTTCATGAGATGACCAAACACATTGAGATAGACTGTCACTTTATTAGAGAGATGATCTTGTCTGGAGACATCACCACTAGCTTTGTCAATTCAAATGATCAACTGGAAAATGTTTTCACCAAGTCTTTGAGAGGTCCTCGAGTAAACTATATTTGTAACAAGCTTAGTGCATATAACTTATATGCTTCAGCTTGAGGGGAAGTGTTGAAAACGTGTAATATGTTTTGTATTTATGTAGTTTCCTTGTATAGGCTAATCAAATCATAACAGTAATTTTGAATTTATTTGTATTTATTGCCATAGTTCTATATAATCAGCTCTCCGTCGTGTAGTTAAGACACATGGTTTCACAATCTTTATGCTTCTGTTTTCTCTCTTTTAACACCAAATATAGGCTGAACAACAACCAACCAGACCATTGTCACCAACCAAACGCTGCCACACACCATCAACATGAACTCCACAAGGGCACCGCTTCGATTGCAGCCAAATGTGGCACCACTGGCCACCCAAATGCAGTCAGCAATGACGAGCTAGCTTCGTTGTTCCTCCTCATGCGATGCTATCACCAAGAAGAAAAGAGACTTTGCTCATATCCAAGGCGGCTCCACCTTGTTGATAGCCCTTTACTCCAAGGATAGACTAACTAACTTGGGGTGGCTTCATCTAACAGGCAGCCCTTTCCTTTAATATCTCTGGGGGCGGCTCCACCTCATTAGCAGCTCCTTGCCTCTCCCATAGGCGGCTACACCAAATGGGCAGCCCTTTCCTCCTAGCTTAAACATACCAAGACTGCAACCACATCAAGGAAATCAAACAAAGAAGAGAAAAGAAACTGGGAAACTCTTGCTCCCATACCTGTGACACCCTTGGTCACACCTTTCTGGCTGGCCGCGACACACTCAATCCCCAGAAACACTACCCACAGCACCCTTGGCCGCACATAAAAGAAGAAAAGGGGGAACCAACCCACGACACCCTTGGTCGTGCATAGAAGAAGAGAGAAGGGAAGAAGAGCCAACGATCACAAAACATTGCAACAGCAAAAACTCAAGCCTGAATCATCTCACTAGAATCTCCTCTAGTCAAACCAGAGACCATCACCGAACATAAGCCTCCGAAATCTCTACTTTGCAATCTCCACAACACAAATCTGTCACGCCATGTATCGCAACATCATTACGAAGCCATCAATGGGAAGCCAAAACCAATCTCCCCTGAATTAGTTCATCAGAAAACTCGCGTACCGCAAAATTAGAACTATCACCACCCATGTCACAACACGTCCCAACTTGCACAGCATATTCAACACCTTCAAATCACCATTTTCTACACCGTGAAGCCAAACACAACCAAGGACAAATTAATCTTTACATCAACACTGCACAAGTTCAGAACCCAGCCACTCTTTCCGACAAGAGACGAGCAAACATACCCTCAACCAGTCTCCAACCTTACCCCCATCGCCTAACCATCAGAGAAATCAGCCAAGAAAGACTAAAAAGCTAGGCAAAAAACCCAAAAATCAGACCTGAAATGCAGTTTGCCGGAAGTTTCACCGGAACTCCAGTCATTAGCCACCAACAACCTCACCAAAAAGGGTCTCTGGTCACTTGCGCACCTCAGAACAACACCTGCAAACACCTCCATGCAGCTTGAACCACCACGCCATGCACCAAATCACATTAGATCACACTAAACAGCACCAAAACACACCTAGAGCGGCTTAAACTACCACGCCAAAGACGTCGCCGGACCTGCAGTCACGGACGAGTCTCCCTGACCACCGCACGCACCTTTCTGGGCCAGAATCTGCAGTTGCTGGCCTCCCCATCGCACCCCACCATGGCAGTTCCAGCCACCCAACTAGTTGTTTATAACCAAAAACAGCAAAATGCACAAAACAGAGGAAGCAAACAAACACCTGCACAAGTTCTACACCCACCGCCGGCCACCATCAATCCTGACGGTCCTCCTCCGTCTCCGGTCGAACACGGCTGGCCAGTACCCATAGACGGTTTCTATCGGTCGCCTGAAACGCAAAAATAGAGCTTTTGCAATCAGGAAGACACAAATTGCCGCCGTCAACCACCAGCAACCTTGTCGGTCATCTTTCGGGCCATGTCCAGCCGCCAATCACTAGCGACTACTCTTGGGTCTCCTAGAACATAGAACCACAACCACACTTGGTTGTGCACTGATATAAACAGTGAACTAGGTCACGATTACAAATAGGGATTTTAAAAAAAAATGGTTTCATAAACTGAAAAGTGAAAACAGAGGAAAAGTTTTGAGGAAAACAAATAGGAAAGAATATACAAAAGAGTTCTATGAAACTCAACACAGCGGAAAGGACAGGTCTTCAAGGTAGATGATATCACTCTGATACCATGTTGAAGAATTATGGATTTAGGGTTAAAGAGAAGGAAAAGAGGGAAAACGGCTAAAGCTGAAACACTGAATATATTGTTGATAAGATGATGTGATACAATTCCATAACCTAGTACTCTTATTTATACTAATACTTAGGGGTATAAGCTCAAGCCCATTAACACTAAGACTAATAACATAATATCTTCTAACAGTAAGTATCAAAAAATGAATCCCTTCAAGTTAATATACATACGGGATTTAAAAACAAACCATGAATTCTCACAATACTAATCTTCATCTAGGAGGTATTAAAACAAACAACGTCAAGGAACCATGCAACTTAAAAGCTTAAAGCAAAGAGTTATTAATGGTTTTTGCATCCCCAACATGCCTACTGATGTGAGAATCTACTAGCTTTGAAACATTGACAAAGAATAAGCACATCACACACACATTGTGCTGGAACTCAATCTCAACTTAAATTAGCATGGGAAGCAAGGATCAACTCTAAACACCCATTGATACCATATCAAAGAATAATGCAACCTAAGATTCTAAACTGCTATGCAAAGGCCCAAGAATAACTATTTTGCATTCTTTCTTGATCCATCTAATCTAATCAGGTCAAATTTCTAAAACCAAGCATTATGAATCATCATTATTATTCTCAAAGTTATAGCAACAATCATGAACAATATTGGGTTTAGTTGTTTTGAACAGTTAAGTTTTCCCTTTTCCTTTGAGTAGGCACCAAATTCTTCCTTCGAACAATCTTTCCCAGAAAAGCCCATTTACCAACATTCATTTTGCGATTTTTCGGTTGCAATTGGCACTATTATTCTCATAGGACAACATGAAATGGTTGATCCCTGCCATGTTAATAGGATTAATTGGAAGAAACCAGGGCTACAGTCTGTATGTATACAGCATTAACTCAGGATCATAAATTACCTCATAGCTTCATCAGTACCAACCCAAGTATCAGACTGGTGCAAATCATGAAGAGAATAATCCCCAACTGCTACGATGATACCCAGCTGATAGTAACCAGAAGCTGTTGCTTGGAACCATCCAAGCTCAATTTTAACTCCATGGAACTCAAGTTGGGGGTTTGCATGGCTTTTTATCCAATCAACAACAGGACCTAGTGTGGTACGAATTGATCCATGCCTCACTGTCCTTAACTGAGCATTCAGTCCAGCTACCAAGCGATTCCAAACAGTTGCTGGGACATGCTATGGATATCAAGTTTGGGATATTTACATCAGTTATGTATAGAGAAAAAATAAACTGACTAAATCCTAAGAACTCAACAATCAAGACACCTGGCCAAGGAGATTGGTCAATAGTGTATCATTGTGAAGATTATAAGGCGCCATGTAGCTCCCATCCCCACCAAAAATTATGCACATGGGAAATCTCTTCTGTATAATTGATACAATGTCTAATCGCTTCTCATCACCACCAAGGAAAAAATCAATGTATGCTACCATTAAATCTGGTGTCGCCCCAACCTGCATCAATTGTTTCTTAAATTAAAGACATTAATAAGGATTACAGTGTGCATCATTTAACACTATGGAAACCTTTAAGTGAAAGGTCTTAGATTCTAATACAAGCTTGTCAGGGAAGAAGAATTACAAATTAAACATGTAGATTTGTAGTACTTACATATGTATAAATAAAATTAATGCTGATGTTTAATAATCACATTGTTTTGTTTTTGAAAGAAAATAAAGGAATGCAATCTGGTAAACATGACAACATCTTCTGAATTCTGATATAGCCATGTTGTAACTTGCTAGCTGAATATAAAAGTACCTATTGCTTCTAGGAACTCTAAATAATCACTGAGAAATAACCAAAAAAAACTTCCTGGTATTTATACAACTAATCAAAACATAATTCTTTCAGCTGGGGAGGAAGGACTTCTAATTTAGAAGCTGAAGCATAAACTCCTTATGATGAGAATTAAGAGTGAGTGCAATACATTGGCACAAATCCCTATTATCACACTTGCATATGGTCACCATGATCAAGAACATATCCCACTTTTGCAAGTCTTGCCAGGAGAAAACTAGAAGTGAAATCTTGATGGTGAAAAAGGTAATGCAATTGTATTTAATGAAAAGCCCAGCAGCACTGTATGACATGGGATGCACTAGCATTGATAAAGCATAAGCTCAAAAATCAAATCATCTTACTGTTTTGGTTTAGTTTTGATTTTGGGATGACTTTATTCTTCCATGACCTTTACTAGAAGCTTTAGGAGTATTTTAGTAATTTTCTCAATATTTCATGTTCTTTTGGGCAGACCAGGCCTTGGGCTATTATTGGGCTTGGATTTATGTTCTTTAGATGTTTTAGTGTCTTAGTTTCATGTTTAAGTGTCTCTTAATTAGTTAGTGTTGTTAGGTAATGGGAAGAGAGTGAGCTCAAGCCATGACCATAACTTGGCCAGGCACACTGATAGAAGCCCAGGCCCAAAAATAACCAAAGTGTATGCTAGAAAGAAATACCATAAGGCAAGTGAGTGGGAATCTAAGGGAGAGAAAACAAACGTGGGATCAATTGTAACAACCTGCTGAGCTGGCAAGGGGGAGGGGTAGGAATTATGTTTGGAATTCCGTTATGAGGTATATAGCTGAGGGGTGGAGGAAAACGTGAGCAAGCTGGGATTGGCTTGGGCATTGGAGTGACTAGGCACTCTACATGTCTAGAACTATCTTC
The DNA here is from genome assembly GCA_029884595.1 of Ormosia semicastrata. Classification (NCBI taxonomy): domain Eukaryota; kingdom Viridiplantae; phylum Streptophyta; class Magnoliopsida; order Fabales; family Fabaceae; genus Ormosia; species Ormosia semicastrata. The sequence continues at coordinate 17,748,368 of JAQQTO010000037.1, read as the reverse complement.
CTTTCTCTGTACTCTGTTTCTCTTATTTTTCCTAATATACTACCCTACTGGCCTGATATCACTCTGATATCAGCCAGAATTCAATGATTTTGTGTGCAATTGAGCTTGCTGCTATTATTTTCTGTTTGGTACCTAACACACAAGAATATATATTTACAAAGAGGAGACAATACAAGAGTGATTATGGGCAATTAACAACAAAATAAGCAAACAAAATATCAGCCCAAATATTCTAACTTAATTACAGAATATTATGTCCTATTTAATACCGTAACACTCCCCCACAAGATGGAGCATAGATGTCAATCATGTCCATCTTGTTACAAATCTGAGTAACCATATTTCCAGGCAGAGCTTTGGTGAACACATCAACTAGTTATTCTCCAGTTCAGACATGCTTTAATGAGATTAACTTTTGCTGAAGTTTTTCCCAAACAAAGTGACAATCAACCTTTATATGCTTGGTGCGCTCATGAAAGACTGGGTTATTAGTAATGTGTATTGCTACTTGGTTATCACACCATAGCTGCATAGGGCAAGCACTAGTCGTACCAATTTCTCTTAGAAGATGATAAACCCATGTAAGTTCACGTGTAACTTATGTCATTGCTCTGTACTCTGACTGAGCACTAGATCGAGCCACCACACCTTGTTTCTTGCTTTTCCATGCAATTAGATTTCCCCCAACAAAAACACAGTACCCAGTAGTGGATTTTCTATCATCTGGAGAGCCTGCCTAATCAGCATCTGAGAAAGCTTCCACCCTACAATGCCCATGGTTTTGATACCGAATCCCACGCCTAGATGAACCCTTGAGATACTTTAGAAGGTGAATAACAGCATCCTAATGGGTACTCCTAGGTGAAGACAAAAATTGGCTAACAATACTAACAAAGAAAGCAATGTCTAGCCTTGTTATTGTAAGATAGTTGAGTTTCCCAACAATTCTCCTATACCTCTCAGGATCTGTTAATAGTTTTCCATCATCTGCTGTTAATTTTAAGTTTGGCATCAATGTTATGTCACATGACTTTGTTGCCAACAACCCAATTTCTTCTAACAAGTCAAGAACATATTTTCTCTTAAATAGGAAGATCCCTATGTTGCTTCTCAAAACTTTAATCCCAAAAAAGTACTTAAAAGCACCCAAGTCTGTTTGGAACTGACTCTGAAGAAAGTTCTTGAGTGCAGTAATTCCCAAAGCATCATTGCCAGTAATGACAATATCATCAACATAGACTACTAGAAGGATGCATCCAGTACTAGCTTGTCTAAAGAATACAGAATGATCATATGCACTCCGCTGTAAACCAAATTTGATTACCACTTCACTAAATTTCCCAAACCAAGCTCTCGGTGATTGTTTCAGCCCATACAAGGATCTATTCAGTCTACACACCGTACCGGAATCGGACTCCCCCTGAGCAACAAACTCAGGTGGTTGCTCCATATACACCTCCTTTTGAAGATCACCATGCAAGAACAACAGAGGGCATACGATTAATTAAATGACATGTCGTAACAACAGCATCTGCCCAAAACACCTTAGGAACTTTCATATGGAACAAAAGTGCTCTTGCTGTTTCTAAGAGATGTCTATTTTTTCTTTCGGCAACCCCATTTTGTTTAGGGGTCGAAACACATGAGGGCTGGTGAATGATGCCATGTTTAGACAAGAAAGTGGAGAATGGAGCAGAGAAATATTCTTTAGCATTATTGCTTCTTAAAACACGAATGACAGAGTTAAATTGTGTTCAAATTTCAGCACAAAAACTAGAAAAAATGGAAAATAACTCAGACCGATGCTTCATGAAATATAACCAAGTAACTCGGGAAAAGTCATCAACAAAAGTCATAAAATAACGAAAAGTAGATTTTGAAAGGACGAGACAAGGACCCCAAATATCTTAGTGTATAATATCAAGTGGGAACACAACCCACTTATTTGCTCTAGGTAAATAGGAGGTCCTACAATGTTTGGCCAATTGGCAAGACTCACAATCTAAAGTAGACAAACTTCAAACTCAGACAAAGGATTTTCAGGGCCGAAAAGGAATGATGACCAAAGCGACAATGAAGTTGATGAAGAGGCGAAGCAACCCCACTCGTGCATGCAATAGGTTGTGGCACATCATCACTGGGTGTATCCAACATGTACAGGCCACCTGATTCACGACTACTGCCCATAATCTTCTTCGTACCAAAATCATGAAAAACACAATAACTAGGAAAGAAATAAACACCACAATTAAGAGTTTTTGTAATTTGGCTAACAGAGAGAAGATTAAAAGGAAATTTAGGTAGACAAAGAACAGAGGTAAGAGGCAAAGAACTAGTGGGCTATGCAGTACCACTACTCGAAACATGGAATGTGGAACCATCTGCTAAAGTAACATGAGAGGAAGTGGATGAAGGAATGAAGTTGGAAAAGATACCTGTTTCTGGTCATATGATCTGTGGCTCCGGAGTCAATGACCCAGCCACGAGGAGCAATGGAAAGACAAGCGGTAAAGTTACTTGTTTGAACTAAGATGGCTGTGGAAGACTTAACAAGCTGCTGTGAAGCATAAAATTGAGTGAGGCGTGCATATTCATCAACTGGGACAGCAACAGTGACTAGAACTTCTTGTTGAGGTGTGGCAGGGGTAGGTAGTAACCCTTCATGCGTGGCAGCATTGGCAAATTTTGGTGTGGGAAAGGACGATGGCTTTCCATGGAGTTTCTAGCAAGTTCTTTGTATATGACCAAGTTCCCTGCAATGATGACAGGTGCAAGGACCATTTCTACTACCCTCTCTCCCTCCACCACAGCCACCTCTAGTACCACTCCTCCCACCACGAGTATTGTCGTTTCGTGAGGTGGAGCTGACTAAGGCAGTAAGTTCCCTGACAGAAGCATCCTTTCAGCATCTTTACAACCCGTTGTAGCCTAGAAAATACTTCAGACAACTTTCCTAGAAGTTCTGAGCCCGTGAGAAGCTAAATGCGAGCCACCTCATACTCAGAATCTAATCTAGCTAAAAAAATTGGAAAATGATTTCTTCGTGCTGTTCTTACATCTGTTTAATGTCAGCTGTCAGTGGGCACAAGGCTTTCATTTCCTCAAACATGTGGTTGACATCATAGTAGTATTGAAGCAATGGTCTCCCTTTCTGTGCTGCCCGATATAAGCTAGTTAACAGTTCATAAACATGGAACAAGTTATATTTACTAGCATATAAAGATTCGAGATACGACCACAATTCTTTTACCGTATTGCAATGCCCAACCAAATCCTGTATATGGTATTCCATGGAGTTCAGAATTTGAGTCAGAATTGTGTCATCGTCCTTCAGCCACTTCTCTTTGGCGTTGGCCTTCTTTGGTGGGTCAGCAGTGAGGTGGGGGCCTAAATCATTACAAGAGACATGTCACTGAACAAAGCCTTTCCATAACACATAATTTGTGTCATTTAGTTTTCGATCAGTGATTCTGAAATTGGAGGAGATGATCTCAGTCACGACTTTCTTGTCCTCCGCCATAACTGTACAAGTTACACCTATTCAATCTGAGAGCTACACAACCGTCAGGATCAACCAACAAAATCTGCTTTGCACCACATGCCTAGAACAAAGTAGCAACAGCGAGAAGAAGACAGCAATAGTGAGACCCCCTGCAAGTCACGAGACTCCCTACAATAGAGACGGCGCAACTCCCTGCACATCGCGATACCCTTTGGCTCACCGTTACACCAGCGGTGATTCTGTCTGGATCACCTCACCACATCAACCTGCAGCCAACAGCAAGGCTGCGCACCGGAGAGAGAGGGAAGAAAAGGGGAAAAAGAGCAGTGAAGGGTTTTAACCGATCAGTGGATCGGAAAAAAAAAATTATATGATGGAGAGGAAAAAGAAAAAATGAAGTAGATGGGACGGAGAGATTTTTACAGAACTTCAGCAACCAAGGCTCTCTCTGATACCATGTTGTTAGGTAAAGGGAAAAGAATGAGCTGAAGCCATGACCATAACTTGGCTAGGCACACGAATATATATTTACAGAGAAGAGACAATACAAGAGTGATTATGGGCTATTAACAACTAAATAAGGAAACTAAATATCAACCTAAATATTCTAACTTAATTACAGAATATTTTGTCCTATTTAATACCGTAACAGTTAGGAAGCCCTAATTTATGTTTTTGAATTAGAGAGAAAAAGGTTGAAATAAAGCTAGGACCTAGGAATAGGATAAGAAATCCTCCAAAACAGAAAGTCTATATACAAAGGAAAACTTCGTGCAGATCCAAGAAAGCAACTCCTTTGAAGAGAAGCCAAAAAAGCCACTCTATCCCAAATCAAGTCAGGGGACAAAGAAACAACCTTAAAGAGCATTCTGTCCCAACCACCAGATTTATGGCAGCATATTGCTCCCTTCTTGGTTATGATGCAATCAGACGATTCAAATTCAAGGTGTGATGCCTATTTCTTAAGGGACCCTAAGTGTGGTGGCCTGGGTTTTCTTCCCTTCTGCTCTGTTTACTTTAATTTTCTATACTACCCAAACCAAATTTCCTTCGTAGACATCATTCAAAATTCACCCCATCAAAAACCTAGTTGATTATTCCTTCAATATGCCCTAAAACCCATTGTCATGAACCAACTCTTCCAAAAGCTTAAGCTGTTAAGTGAAGGCAAATGAATGGTTTTATTATATCTCTAACAAGCCCCCTCACACAAGAGCCCTTTGGGCTTGAAGCGTGGACAATACAAAGGCCCATATTTACCATGTGTCGAAATTCAACCTTTTTATTTAGAAGAATGGGGGAGGCCCGAACTCTAGACCAATTGGTCATAGAGGCTCTAAGACTAATACCATGTCATGAACCAACTCTCCTAAAAGTTTAAGCTGTTAGGCAATGGCACATGAATGGTTTTATTATATCTCTAACACCCATCAAATCCTTGTTGAAAACTATGTACATAGTGGTAGATTCATTGTATAAGTTAACCAAATCATAATCAAATCATGTAATTATGGTAATTAGGATCTTTGTATTTATTGTAATAGGTCTATATAATTCAACCTCCATTGTGTAGTTTAGACAAATGGTTTCATCATATGTCTCTCTTTTCTCTCTTCACTCTCAACATGGTATCTAGAGCCTAAAGAGAGGCAACCATAGAACCGTGCACGCCCGATGAGCCCACTGCTCTCCGAAGAAAAATTTTTCGGCCAACCGTGTTTCCATTCTGGTTTTCCAGCAAACACCATCTCCTTCGTTGTCGTCTACCGCGACCTCTCTTTTACAGGTTTTTTTCCCGTCGCTGCCACCACCCTCTGCCGCCGTCCACAGTCGCCTTTTTTAGGCCAGTGACCCCACCGGCCTCCAATCGGCCACCCACCGAAGTCACGCCTCCCACGCGCCACCACCACTGTTAGCGCGCAGATCCATGCGCTTCCATTTCTCCGGCGCGTGACCGTGAGTCTAGCCATTTTTTCGGCAGTCGCCGGTCTCGTCTGACTCGTCTTGACCTCCTCTACCTAGATCTACTCTCACCTCCTTTGTTTGTGACCTCCATTAACGACTGCGTTTGCTCGAAACATTCAGATCTAATTCAAGTCGTCTTTTGTTCTAATCTATGGCCCCCACTGCTTTGACGAATACGGTAGGATCATCCACCCAGCCAAGACCATCTCAAGCTGAGTATGCAGATTTTTTACAGTGGTTTGCACAACGTAAGTCCTCTAGTTCCTCTGCTCTAATGAAGGCCTATGCCGACTTTCTGAAGTGGTTTGAGCAACGTCAGACCTCTAGTTCCAGGGCCTCTGTTGCACATATTGGTACTTCATTTGCTTGTCTCTCTCGTTCCCCATCCATTGGTACTTGGGTTCTTGATTAGTGCGGCCCGACCTAATAAGACTCTTTTCTCCAACCTTTCTCACAATGGTTATTTGCCTACTGTCACTTTAGCAAATGATTCCAAGTCCCAATCCCAAGGGATCAGCACTACCCATCCCCTCCCTTCCCTTTCAGTAGACTATGTCCTTTATGTTCCTGGGTCTCCTTTTAATTTGCTTTCCATTAGTCGTTTGACTCGGTCTCTTGATTGTATGATTACCTTTACTAAAGACTCTGTCATTCTGCAAGATTGGAGTTTGGGTATACTTGGCACCGGATGTGAGTCTCATGGCCTCTACCAACTCTCCAACCCCTCTCATGTCTGCGCTGTCAAGAATGCCCCTCTCACCATTCATGCAGAGCTGGGTCATCCTAGCCTTTCCAAACTACAAAAATTGGTGCCCAACCTCTCTAAGTTGTCGAGTCTCCTTTGTGAGTCATGTCAACTAGGAAAACACACTCGTAATCCGTTTCCCGGTAAGTCAGCAATTGAGCGTTATCTCCTTTTGCTTTAGTACATTCTGATGTTTGAGGTCTCAGTCGTACTGTTTCTACTCTAGGGTCCAGATATTTTGTCACTTTCATTGATGATTACTCTCGCTACACTTAGTTATTTTTTATGCAAAATCAGTCTGAGTTGTTTTCAATATTTCATAACTTTTATCATGAAATTAAAACTCAATTTGGTGTTCCTATACGTAGTTTGCGTAGTGATAATATCCGTATTTGTCTCAACCATTTCAATCCTTTATGGCTTCTCATGGCATTCTTCACCAAACCTCTTGTGCTCATACCCCTCAACAAAATAGGGTCACTGAACGTAAAAATAAACATCTCGTAAAAACAACTTGGACCCTTTTACTTCATGGTAATGTTCCTTTTCGCTTCTGGGGCGATGCAGTTCTTATTGCCTGTTATCTGATTAACAGTATGCCCTTCTTTGTACTTGATCACTAGGTCCCCTACTCTATTTTATATCCCCATCAACCTCTGCATTCCCTACCACCTCGTATATTTAGGTCTACCTGGTTTGTTCATAATCTCACTCCTGGATAAACTTTCTGCCCAATCTATTAAGTTCTTGGTTACACTCGGTCCCAAAAGGATTATTGTTGTTTTTCCCTTATCTCCGATGTTACCTCGTCTCAGCCGATGTTACCTTCTTTGAGTTTGTTCCCTTCTTCCAGTCTCCTTCCTCGACTCTTGAGCAATCCCTATTCCAAGTCCCCTCTTATCCCAAGTCGGATACACCTCCAACCCCCATGTCAAGAAACCCACCACTACTATTCACCCCTCCCTCCCTTCCACCAAAAGTTACAGAGGTCAATGTGGACTCTCCTCCGCAAGGTACAATTCCTTTACATTCTCAGCCTTTCCACCTCCTCGAGACTATGGTCTTTGAAAAGGTATACTTTATGTTCCATATAATTTTGTCTTGGTTAGCATTTAATTGTTGCTCGTTGATTTTTAATTATCCTAGGTTTTTTCCTTTAGTTCAAATGAATATTTCATAGATCCACACCAAAATATGAAGAGCTAAACTAAAGAGGAGGTGCAAAAGAACCACACCGCTGTGCCTACCACACCCATGGAACCCTTTGTGGATCGTGGAACGCCGTGGAGCATTTGGATATTTAATCGAAGCTCCACGTTATTACCACGCTCCTGGAACCCGCCATGGTCGCCATTTCGACCATTTACGCACAAGTCGGTAAGATCCACGAGTTGGACAAGCCGTGGATCGTGGAACGTCGAATTTAATCGTGTTAAGAGAGTTGGAAAAATTGAAGAGAGGAACCCGAAGGGGGGGAGATGGGAGAGGATATAAACAACCATTGGACTCAAGAAAGAGGAGGAGGATCAGACAAGAGCAAGGGGCGAGAAACAGGAAGACTGAATCAGAGTTTTTCTTCTTTTCTTCTTCTTGTATTTCAATCTAGTTCTTCTGAATGCTTTTGTTCATTTTTATGGATTGTATTTTGATGAACATGTTTGAGTAGTTCCTTGTTCTAGGATTTGGTAGTAACCCAATGGATTATTGACAATGTTTGATGTATGAATTTCTTACCTCTTTAATGCTAAGTTTCTCTTGATTCAGTTTTTAGCACACCAACTGTTTGTGAATATGGTTGGCCACATGTTTGCATGATTTTTGATATTAAGGGAAGAACTAAAAGGTGACTCTTGATTTCTGTACTCTAAAAACTGAACTTGAGCTATTAAATCAGGAAAGTAGATTAATTCTCTTGAGGCTTCTTTTGAATTACTTGTTCTTATTGGGTCCTCTCTAATTTAATTGTTGTGAAAATAGGAATTGGATTAGATTGGATACGTTATTGTATTCTGAAAGGAAACAATAATTCTTTAGGATAATTCGCTTTCAAGAGTAACCTAGTTTGAAAAGAGGGGAAAGAATCATAAACTTGTTAATGACCATTGTGGTGAACCCATTATCCTAGATACCTTAAAACTGATTTCTTATTCAAGTTTCTGTGTTAAATCTTCAAGTTAATCTTCTTTGTTATTTCTAGATTTTGATTTCTACATCTTTGTTCTACATCATTGATTTCGTCTAAATAATCATAATTGTACGTAATTGGTGATCATCAACTCAGTCCCTGAGGATCGATAATTTTACTACTTGACTGAATCGTACACTTGCGATTTACACTAACATTACTCGTAACCATTTTCCTCATTATGTTACTTTGAGTTATCATCACCTATCTTCTTCGCATTATGTTTGTCTTTCTTCCTTGTCTTCTATGTTTATTCCTAACTCTCCAAGTGACGCTTTATCTCATCTTGGGTGGATACAAGCTATGATCAATGAATTGTGTGCCCTTCAAAGCAGTGGTACTTAGGAACTTGTTCCTCTTCCTCCCAGGAAGTCTGTAGTGTTAAGAGTCTTACATCGTCTGCCTCAATATTTCGGGTGCGGTTTATATATCTGTTGGGTCACTCCACTTAATGTCAATTGGTTTTAGGTTGGAATCACACATGGTATCAGAGCCAAGATCCCATCTTTGTTTTTGCCTACTTCGCAAGGCTTGTTTCCGCCTACTTCGATAGACTCGCCTGTTCCGTCCAGGCATCTGTGGAGGGGGGTGTTAAGAGTCCCACATCGCCTGCCTCAATATTTCAGGTGCGGTTTATATATCTGTTGGGTCACTCCACTTAATGCCAATTGATTTTAGGTTGGAATCTCACATGTTGTAGGTTGTCGGTGGATTTATACAGTCAAGGTTGGCCCTGATGGCAAGATTGATTGCCTCAAGACTCGTCTAGTGGCAAAAGGGTATACCCAGATTTTTTGTTTGAATTATGGAGACACTTTCTCGCCTGTGACAAAGATAGCTTCGGTTCAACTTTTTCTATCTATGGCTGTTATTCGCCACTGACTCCTTCATCAGTTGGACATCAAGAATCATTTTCTCCATGGTGATCTAGAAGAAGAGGTTTACATGAAACACCCACCAGGATTTGTTGCTCAAAGGGAGCCTTCTAAACTAGTTTGTCATCTTCACAAATCTCTATATGGCCTAAAACAATCTCCTAGGACTTGATTTGGCCAATTTAGTACTGTAGTTCAATAGTTCGATATGACACGGAGTGAGGCTGACCACTCTGTCTTCTATCGCCATTCAGCTCAAGGATGTATTTATTTGATTGTGTACGTCGACAACATTGTTATCACTGGCAGTGATCACCATGGCATAATTCCGATAAAACAATATCTTGGTCATCACTTTCAGACCAAAGACCTTGGCAAACTTCAATACATCTTGGGAATAGAGGTGGCACAATCCAATGATGGTATAGTAATTTCACAAAGGAAGTATGTCATGGACATTCTTGAGGAAACAAGTCTGTTGAATGCAAAGCCTGTTGACACTCCTATGGATCCAAATGTTAATCTTCTACCAAATCAGGGGGAATCACTCTCGGATCCAGGAATATACAGAAGATTAGTTGCAAAACTAAACTACCTCACTATTACCCGTCCTAACATCTCCATTGCAATTAGTGTGGTAAGTCAGTTTCTAAATTCACCTTGTGATGCACATTGGGATGTAGTGATTTGCGTCCTAAAGTATATTAAAGGAGCTCCCTCTTGGAAGAGGCATTGTCTATGAAGATAAGGGTCACACTCAGATTGTTGGATACTCAGATGCTGATTGGACAAGTTCTCCTCTTGATAGAAGATCCACTTCTGGGTATTGTGTATTCATCAGGGGTAATCTGATATCCTGGAAGAATAAGAAACAAAATGTGGTCGCAAAATCAAGTGTCGAAGCAGAATATCAAGCCATGGCCTCAGCTACTTGTGAACTCATTTAGCTAAAACAACTACTTAAAGAGGTTTGATTTGGGGAGATTATGCAAACGACACTCATTTGTGATAATCAAGTTGCATTGCATATCGCCTCTAATCCAGTGTTTCATAAGAGGACCAAACATATTAAGATAGACTGTCATTTTATTAGAGAAAAGATCTTATCTAGAGACATCACCACTAGCTTCGTCAATTCAAATGATCAACTAGTAGATGTTTTCACTAAGTCTTTGAAAGGTCCTCAGATAAGTTATATTTGTAACAAGCTTAGTGCATATGACCTATATGCTCTAACTTGAGGGAGAGTGTTGAAAACTATGTAAATAGTAGTAGATTCATTGTATAGGCTAACCAAATCATAACCAAATAATGTAATTATGGTAATTAGGATCTTTGTATTTATTGTAATAGGTCTATATAATTCAGTCTCTATTGTGTAGTTTAGACATACGGTTTCATCATATGTCTCTCTTTTCTCTCTTCACTCTCAACAGTCCCAAACACTAATCCTACAAGCACTGTTCATCACACAGAAACAACCATCAATCTAACCCTTGAATCCCTACTATTGCCTGCAAATCACCCTTACCCTCACACACTCCCAATGACCCTTCAGTCTGCTTATTTTCTACCATTGATCCACCAAAGAAAATCCTAATTTTGATATGTTAAATCCTAAGGCTTCTGCCTTCCTACGTTAGTCTACCTTGTGTTTTCCTAATGCAAGAATAATTACATTATTAGGAGTGACTAACTAGGAATTTTATGGAAATTACTCCATGACGTTAAATTTTTTGTAAGTCAAACCTTCATCCCTTTGTACAAAGCTCGCGATCGACAGGAGCGTAGACATGAATGGTCATATTCAGACTTGACATACTCCTGAAGGCGACTAATCTTTACTCTCCGCCGCCAATGCTTCCAGGACCAAGCACAAGGATATGCAACAACCGAAAGTATACTGTGCACTGATCCCTCCCACCAATCATATGCAGCGACCGAGTTAATCTCATCAATAAATCTATTAAAAGCATCCTCATACCTGCATCCCAGTGAGGATCAAATCTTAATCAGAATCATGATTATGACATATAGTAATATGATGCAAGATTTGAACGCTAATGTAATATTAAGCTTCCCAAACTGAACTTCTTTATCTTTTCCTTATATATAGATGCTTGATGTAGAATCTTTACTGAGGAGTGCCTCCTGCACCAAGACTTTCTTTTACAATAGAAACTATTAAGAGAAAGGAAGTATTTTGATGGTAAATATCAGAAGTACAATAAGATAAATTCAACCTAAATGGCTATAGTTAATGAGTAGGTGTGATTTTCAGCAACACCTAAGACAAATGTTTTGAACAAAACTGAACACTTTTTCCAGTATTTGTCAGCACATAGCCCACATACAAAGCAATATGACATCAGGATCCATGACATGCGCGTAATAATAAGTAGTTTCTCTTACACAATTTCAATTATAGCATGGGGAGGTGAGTAAGGAAGATGCCAGGGTTCTCTAAAAGTATTAGGGCCCATAAAGTACATTCTGTGCACATGACTTTGAGTCTCTTCAGCTCTGGCTCCACGCACCTAGTTTTCAAACAACCAAAAATGTAATGCATCAAATAGCTTCCGAGATAACTGTTAAGGCTCAACTAATTCTGCAGAAAGAACTAATTAAACAGTGGAAATTTTGTTATCAAAATAGTACCTCAGAGAGAGAAAGAAGATATGGAAAACGGTGATGATTATGGTGTTCAATTGAACTCGAACTATGATATGAACCAGAACCAATCAACTTGATTCTCAAAGTACTTAGTAGCAGAGCCAAAAGCAACAAAATGAATGACAACATTACAGAAAATGGCCAGGGACCCCCAAAAGTATAAATAAGCTCCTCTAGAGGTGTATAGCAATTGGGCATTCTATACTTGTCTGATATACATTTATAGGGACAAGCTCGCCGCGTAACTCCCCCTGCAATGAAAAGGATCATCCTAAAAATTTGAGAGAGAGTATAAAGTTAGGCATGTAAAGCTAAGTTAAGCGCATCAAAGATACCTCGTTTATATATGAAATTTGCACGATTGGGAAGAAGATCAAGTGGACAAGGAGTGCAAAGATGTGCATCAGAACCATCAACATCTTTGTAAGTACCAATAGGGCATTCCTGAAAATTTACTAGCATTGTTCAATAAATTCCAGAAAGTAAATATACAGTGCATATGCAAGATTTGCAGATGGATTGGGCTGCCCTACTGTATTCCTACTTTCCTTGTTTCCTTAGTTTTGTTTTGTTTTGTTTTTCTAAGCTCTTGAAAATACCTTACCCTCGCCCTAAGGTACTTATTCTCTTCTTTTTAATAATACTTATTTTTCTATCCAGACCAAAAGATAAGAATTATTAGAAAAGACAGACAGCTTAAGTACAGTCAAGGTAATATTTTATATTACAAACTGAAACCGACAAAAGCAGAGATGCCAGAAAGAGACATTTAAATTATATGTAACTGTCCTCACACAAACCGTGTCAATGAACCACATAACCTAAAAGCATAAGCTGTTGAATGAAGTCAACATGATGGTTTTTACATTGCATTTTTTTCCTGTTAAATAAAAAATGTGTTTTATTAGAGCAGAGAAAGAGAAGATTACAAGAGCAGAGGATAAGATACCTTCCTAAAAGAGACTAAAAAAAAAAAATGGGCATAAGAAAACAATTCATCTAATTAGAGCTCACCAGTCTCTTTGCATTTTGCTTGTTAAACTTATCACAGAAAGTGATGGATACGTATCTCTGACAGTCTAGGCGAAAACAAAAGAAGAAAAAGAAAACCAATGAAACAAACCTCACAGAAAATGCCGTAAAGGCCTTCAGGGCATGCTTTCCCAGTTATGGTACCCTCCTGTCCATGACGGCCACCATCATTCCCAGCACCTCCACTGTTTAAAATCATGAAGAAAGAGATGCTGTTTCTCAGCAAAGTTTATTAAAAGAAAATGTCTATTACCATTTTACCAAAATAGTGATTAAATTATTTCCAATGATCATATTTCAAGTTACATAAAATGGGGGGGCTTTAGAGCCAAGACTATTCATACTTACTGGATTTGCAGAAAAGTTTTGAATGGAGTCACAAAGAGCTTTTGTATAAACAAAACCAAAAATAAGTAAAATTAAAAGCTTCATTTCAGAAGTACTGTCAATAAACCAATAGAAAACAAAAATATATATAGTTGACCATTCATTGTTATGCTGACTCATCCTTCACTCAATAAAAATTACCCAAAAAGAACCTTTACCCTTGTTACTAATAGCACGGCAATGTGTAAGATCCGAAATCCTATATAAACAAAAAGACGACAAACTTAGTAGACTAATCATCAAAAAGAACAAAAAGAGGAATTAAGGTTCACAGCTTGAAAACAGAAGTTTCCAGGAAAATTGGTAATATTTATGTAAACAGGACTCTCTTAGTGAAACATTTAAAAAGCTAATATAATAACCAGTTTCCAAATTCCAAAACAATAAATCTGACTTTAAAATCTGTCCCCTCCACTTCCCCCCTCCCTTCTCTCCCAAAAAAAGCCTTTGATATCATTCACTTATTTCCAGTGGGAGATAAGACATGCAAGTTACATCTAGCATAGCTAAAGGAATAAAGCATATGCAAGTTCAGGTCAAACTAGAGAGCAATACAACATTCAAGGAGATGATAGCAATGAAAACATAAGTGGAAAAATAAAATGAAAACAGAACAAATGCTTTTTCTATAATGAAAATTTCAGCATTCAAGTTTTTCACTGAGGCAGTAGTCCCTTGTCATTCTTACATCACCAGTCTGAGAACTTCATTATAAGTCAAAAGTCAAAATTCAAATAGCATCCAAATCAGCAAGAAAAATAAAATATCATAGAATCTTTCAACAGATATTGAAATTAAGTAAACTTCTTAACCATTAAAGTCAGACATTCATATTCCAACTTTTCATTACAAGATTGTAGAAAAGATGCAGCATAACTATTGGCCCAAGAAAAAGCAGTAATATTTTGCCATGTTCCAATTCTAAAGTCATTAGCGGAGATGTGATTATGCATACCTATTGTTCAAGGAGCCACTAATACTTGCAACAGGAACATACTCTTCCCCCATACCAATCTTTGACCAATGGAAATGAATTCGCCCTCCACCTCCACCACCACCACCAAGGGAGCCACCATTGCCCCCAACAACAGATAAGGATGAATTTTCCAATAGCCTGAGTTCTTGAAGGAAAAGAAGGACCGTTCCACCAGAACCTCCGCCAAGACCACCAACCAAAGAACCATCACTGCTTGTTATTGCTTTACTAAAGCTTTGACCATCAGCCCTCAAGGATCCATAAAGGTCAAGCCTCAAAAGTGGCCACTGAATGGATCCTATTACTAGCCAAATTTAAACAAAAAATACTATGATCAGAGAGTATTATAAAAAGTAGATATTTTCCTTTGTATAAAAGACTAGATGCACAGAGTAACAGACATAGCATTTGCAGCCTTTTGCATCCATGTTAATAGTCAGAACTCAGAAGTAAACAAAGAGAATCCCTTTCCTTGAAACATATAAAGTCAACGGTGTTTAAAACTATTTACCAATCATCCCGCCTCCAACAACATGCCCATATGACTCATTAGGGCCCTCAGTTCCACTTCCCAATTCACATGGAAGAATAGCATTTCCATATTCATTACCACCAATACTCACTCTCCCATTGAAATATCCAGACCCTCCTCTTCCACCATGTCCAGCACCTCCACCAGCTCCATTCAAAAAGTTTCCCTTTCCAATACCTTCAGTGCAACCTGAAAAAGTTCTCTGTTTGATCAGAATCACAAAACTACACTATCCTTTTTTGGTAATTAGCATTTTTGCTAGCATGGAAAACTTGGAACTTGGAAGAGCAGAAAGTAACAAAAAAAGGTTCTTAAATGTTTTTAATTACCTAATTCAGATGCGGTAAGCATACCATCAGTATCAACAATCACAGTTCTTGCCCTGTGAATGTGAATTATGCTTCCCTTCATAATGCCATTTACAAGAAGATCCTCAACACGACAAATCTGCAAAAACTCAGAAGAACCCACCATAAGATTCTACTTGAACAGCAATATTCTGTTGTTATTATCCAAAACCTAATCACAAAACAATGCCCAACAAAAAGGTTGATAGAAGGAGTAATTAGAAATGATGATGCAATGATAGAAAGATGTTATTCACAAATCTCATATATTATAACCACAGTAAATATACCCAAATATATTTACCAAAAGAGAAAAAACAAATATAGCATTACAGCATGATCAAAAACTAATATTGTGTCAAGTACTTATTGCATACCTGAAAAAAATTATTTTTCAGAAATCATATAATAGCATTAAATGCAACAAATGTTGGGGGGGGGGGGGGAACTCTGGTTCCAAGAATGCAAAATGAATACCCAAAAAATGGGGCAAGAATTTCACTTTTTAAAATAAAATATATCTAAAAATACCACCTTTCCTATTACTTAATATTAGAGTATATTGTGTTAGCTGTTGAATATTGTTAATATAGTTAGAATGTTCTAGTCTAGAACATTCTAACTATATTAACAATATTCAACAGCTAACACAATATACTCTAATAACTATATTAACAATATTCAACAGCTAACACAATATACTCTAATACTTAACAAATCTTACTTGAAGTGAGAACGAGAGTGTATAATTGACATGACAATCGTCGGGTGGAGTTATCAAATCTATCGGGCATCTCTGTGTGTCACAAAGATGTTGTGTCACCCTACGAAGATTATTAAAAAATAAAACAATAAAATGGATTAAGTTTGGAGTTCACAGGCTGGATGGAAACTGTTTAAATCAAGCAATGAGGGTAGAAAACAGTCATACTTACGTGCCTCTACTAGCATCATCATCCAAAGGAGCTTGAAGTAAAGAACCTGGACCAACCTGTCACGGGAGGAGGGATATTAAAAATTAAAATGCTGCACGCAAATGCAACTTCGAAGAAAAAAAAATCAACAATTTGAGAAAAAGTGACAGTATGAAAACTTGTTTTAGCATGGAGAAGTTGAAGTATAACCAAAATCAATGAAAGAATAAAGCCTTAAAAAGAGAACAGAAATAGCACATGTATGTTGCATTAAAACAGCGTTCTAATTCATAGTTAGTAGATATTTGCTTCTACTTGCAGCAGACAGAATGATCAAAAGAATATATTGCTTCAATTATCTTTCTGATATTGGCATCCCTGGCATAAGGGAGAGCTCTAAACAATCAGATAAATCTGTTAGAGTATGTTATGTTAATGCTTTATGTTGGACTTCTTTTGGCACCCCACCTGACCTAGCTCAAGTCAAGGCCAAGGCTAGCACACTTGTTAAGAGTCTCACATCGTCTGCCTCAATCTTTCGGGTGCAGTTTATATATCTGTTGGACCACTTCACTTAATGTCAATTGATTTTAGGTTGGAATCTCACATGGTATCAGAGCCAAGATCCCATCTCTGTCACCTACTTCGCTAGGCTTCTCCCGCCTACTTTGCTAGGCTTGTTTCCGCCTACTTCGCTCAGCTCGCCTGTTCTGTCCAGGCATCTGTGGAGGGGGGTGTTAAGAGTCTCACATCGCTTGCCTCAATCTTTCGGGTGCTGTTTATATATTTGTTGGGTCACTCCACTTAATACCAATTGATTTTAGGTTGGAATCTCACAACACCAAATTAGAGGAGAGGGAAACCCGAACTAGCCTGACAGCAACTTCAGTCGTCCGAACCAATAGTAAGTACTAAAGATACAAGTTCTCCTGTCTCTGAACTTCTTGTTTTTGAACCTAAACCAGATAATATTATTTCTGAACCTGATAACATGTCTTTGAATAATTATGAACCTGACCTAGATGACTTACCCATTGCATTGAGGAAAGGGAAAAGGTATTGTCTCAATCCCAAGTACTCTATTTCTCAATTTGTCTCTTCTAAACCTCTTTCCCTGCATCACCAGACTTTCATTTCAACCATAGATTCTATCAAAATCCCAACATCAGTACAAGAAGCATTGAAGGATAAAAACTAGATTCAAGCCATGAATGAGGAGATGGGTGCATTGGAAAAGAATGGAACATGGGAGATTGTTGAGAGACCAGGTGACAAAAGGCCAATAGGGTGCAGATGGATATATACTTCGAAATATCAGTTTGATGGTACACTAGACCGATATAAAGCAAGATTGGTGGCAAAAAGATACACTCAGACTTATGGAATTGACTATGAGGAGACATTTGCTCCAATAGCCAAGATGAACACTGTAAGAATCTTACTCTCCCTTGCCGTCCACTTTGGGTGGGAATTACACCAGTTTGATGTTAAAAATGTCTTTCTTCATGACGACTTAGAGGAGGAAGTTTATATGGAAATTCCCCCTGGGTACGACTCCACTAGTGGAAGGAACAAGGTGTGTAGGTTAAAAAAGGCTTTATACGGTTGAAGCAGTCTCCTCGTGCTTGGTTTGGAAGATTCACACAAACAATAGTGTCTCTGGGATATAGACAAAGTCAAGGTGATCATACTCTCTTTTTTAAACATTCACAAGAAGGTAAACTCACAATCCTGCTTGTGTATGTTGATGACATCATTATATCAAGAAATGATCTAGTTGAGAAGCAACTCCTAAATAAGAAATTAGTAGCTGAGTTTGAAATGAAAGATCTTGGAAAGTTAAAGTACTTCCTTGAAATTGAAGTTGCCTACTCCAAGCAAGGTATCTTCATTTCTCAAAGGAAATATGTCCTAGATCTTCTCAAAGAGACTGGAAAGATTAGGTGTAAGGCTATCGGTGTACCCATTGAACAGAATCACAAAATGGGAAGTGATGAAGAGAGCCCCAAGGTGGATAGAGCTCAATACCAGAGACTAGTAGGGAAACTGATATATCTAGCACATACCAGACCAGATCTAGCGTATGCTGTCAGTATTGTTAGTCAATTCATGCATGATCTACGGGAGAGACACAAGCAGACTGTGGATTGAATTCTACATTATCGTAAAACCACACCTGGAAGAGGATTACTATTTAGAAAGAGGGGAAACCTATCAATGGAAATGTACATAGATGCTGACTATGCAAGTTCAGTTACTGATAGGAGGTCAACATCAAGTTATTGTATGTTTCTGGGTGAAAATCTAATAACATGGAGAAGAAACTGAATGTAGTGACACGGTCAAGTGTAGAAGCTGAATTTCGAACTATGGCACAAGGAGTTTGTAAGTTGCTATCGATGAAGATCATATTAGATGACCTGAATCTAAAGCGTGAAGAGCCTATGAAACTGTTTTGCGACAACAAATCAGCTATTAGCATGCACATAATCCCGTTCAACATGACAGGACAAAACACATTGAGATAGACCGGCACTTTATCAAGGAGAAATTGGATAATGGACTCATAACCACAGCATACATTCCTTCAGGATATCAGTTGGCAGATGTATTAACTAAGGGACTACCCACAGAGCGCTTTTAGGATCTTACTGGCAAGCTAGGAATGATAGATATTCATTCACCAGCTTAAAAGTGAGTGTTGAACTTTATTGTACAGATTTATTTCCTAATTTCTGTTATCAGGACATATTTGATTCTTTTATTAGGACAGATTTATTTCCTGTAATTAAGCTCTATTTTAGACAAGTCATTATTGTCATAAGCCTATATAATGTAGATCATATTTGTACAATTGTGATTAAGAAATAATATTCAGAAATATTCTTTCAAGTCTTTACTTATGCGATTAGTTAGGTATGGTAGTTTATGACAATTGTCATTCTGTTACCATTACAGTTGTAATTCTGTTATTCTGTTAGGCTTAGCTTCTAGATACTCTAGAATGATCTAGGCCCCTGTATAAAACAGTTGAGATCAGTTTCAAATCTCAGTTTAGTTAATGACAGTTACTTTTCTCAGTTTCTCTCTCTCTCTCTCTCTCATCATTTTCCTTCATTTTCTTGCTCTTTCTCACACTTTCTCAGCAACTATGAAATCTTTCAAAATCTCTTGTAACCACCGCATAAAATATAAAAACCATAAGAACTATTGTACATATAATTACTTACGGTTATATTATAGAAGAGAGACAACGATAGTCGCTGGCCTTTGATTGCATCGCCATCACCAGTCAACTGCAGTAGTCCTTGACCATATAAACCCAAGTTTGTATTTGAACTAATGACAGAATTTTGCTGCAAACACAAGAAATCATATTCACCATGAAAATTCCAACCGACCAAGAATAAAATACAGTTCTATAGCCAAGAATACCACATAACTTTGAATAAAGACCATTATACCCTTAGAACAGCCAGATTCCTGACTTCAAGTACTGAAGCAGTCACAACAGTACTTTCACCACCATCAATTTGGATTGTGGAGTTCCACATGAGTAACATTTTAACAGAAACTCTAAATGCACCAAAAACCTTCATATATTAAAGGTAAATTTGTTAAATAATGAGCTGAAACTATTGCTCAAAGAAATATTACTCCAAAACAAGTGATGCCTATATGGATTGAGAACAGAACTAAAATCATAACAGAAAAACATTATGAATCACAATCTAGTACCTCTATGATGGAATCACTCAATAAAAGCTCTTCTGCAACGAGCTCAAATTCAGAAATTGGATAATCAGACAACCCAAAGATTAAGCTTCCTCCACAATATACACTTATTTGGCCTCTTACCTTCATAATTAAAACATTTAAATAAATATCAAACTTTAGGCATCAAGTTTTAGAAGTTGCAAGGAGTAATAATTTAAAGAAAAATATAAAATGTATCAAAGAAATTATTTAGAGAGACAAAACACAAAATATGATGTTGCAAGAAATGAGCTTCACACAAGATCTTTTTTATACTTTCTGGAAGAAGATTTTTATGGTTAATGAGATGAAACTTTAAAAACACCCTATCAGAAAAACAATTGGCTCATTGAAGTCCTAATATTGATGCCAGGGTAGTACAGGAGAAAGTTAAATATCCACAACATATGGGAAAGATGCCAAGAATCTCAACTAGCATTGACACACTGATATATATACACCTAAAAGGCATGGCCCTGACATACCCAATGGTTTTTAAAAAGTTCCTCCAAGATACAAAAAAGCAGTAAGAGTTCCAGATCAGATCAGACTTGTATCTCGCAGGACAAGTCGATGCAAAAATCATCTCTGCAAGGTGATAATTAGACAACCACCGTTGTTTCAATTTTTTAACTTCTACAGGGTAGACTTACATACTACACCCACCTGCATAGCAATATGGCATGCTTCCTAATAGAATATCCTTGTATGTTTGACCTTTCACCAATAACATATGAACAAATACAGAGCACTACTCCCTATCCATCTTTTGTCCAACAGTAATAAATTTCGTTGAATGCTTCAGCAACTATTGTTTAGAGGGTTCATGGTTGAAAGAAGTGAGATTAACAATGTAAGCCAACCAAATATCTAGAAATATTTATAAATATTTACATTACTAAAGAAAATCCAGATTAATGGATAGGATATCAAGATGAAAACTCTTTAAACGATACATTATTGACAATACAGTTTATAAATCTAAAACATGCAATACTTGCATACATGACAGTATGAGAAACCCACTTCATAAAGTATGCCTTAACAAGTTGTAAGAGTAATGATTGTTGCACGTGTATGTGAGGGTGAGTGCATAACATGAGCCGTTCAGAAAAGTTCAAGTGGGTTCCAGCTGTTACGAGTGGCTTACAAAGGAGTATGTGAGTTATTTGTATGCATAAGTAACATTACTCAAATTGGAAGAGATGTTTTTGTACACAGGTACATGAGATTGGGGAGACAGCTAACAGTGAGGGAGGTTTAAAACAAGAGTTATAACAACTACACTACCTTTATAACAAGATTTTGAGGAAAATATGGAACTTTGGAATACTTTATAGTCAAACATGATACATTAAAACAGAAAGAAAATGAATCTCCAACTCTCTAGACTTCAACCCAAAAAAATATTTATATTATCAAAATACAAGATTGACGAATTGATAAAATAAGTTATGCTTACATGGTATAAACAAAAAATATCTACATATAAAATTCCTACAGGTGTATGTGCGTGCACAATGTATGTTTGTTTATAAATATAGAGAGTATATAGATACAAAATTATGCATACATATATAAATAGAAACAAAAACATGAGCAAGAACATTCAGGCTATAAAGCATATACCCATTCCTACATCAGTTGGGACTTGAGAGTAATCAAAAAGGAAATAAGAAGTAAACTTTCGAAAATAGACAATGGAGCCACAAATGTTCAAACTATAAAATGCTTCAGCAGATGAAAACTATTATTAAAGAATTTCTCTATCATATAAAGAGTTTTCTCAAACTCATGCAAAAACAAATAGTTCACTATAAAATGGTGACTCTGTGAGCATGTGTGTGTTTGTGGGTGTAGAACATAATGTGTATAACTTTCCTACCTGAACTCTGGACCAAACAAGTGGAACCAAAACTTTTGCGTCATTTTCCACGTAAACATTTGACCATAAAGGGCTGGTTGAGAAGTCAAGCAACGGAGTCTCAGTTTCTGTTGTGACATTGTCATTGCTGACTTTCAAACTTAGTAAATTTGCATTGAAATATGTGCCAGCAGCTCCAGAATTCCCAGGACAGCCAATACTCAAACCTCCTGTCACAACAAATGCATGTATTATGTAGAAGTTCCTTCTTGCCATCCGGGGGGAGAAAAAGGCACACTTGCATGTTAAATGATTTGAAAAAATTGAAGATACAACTATGACAATGTCAACCAAAAACTGTTTATCAAAAGAACATATCTAAAACTATCAAATGCATAGTGTCAGCACCACCAAAAGATTCAGATTATGTATATATATATATATGTGGGAAATGTTAACCTCCTCAATTTTGGGTCAAGGTTAGCATCCTCCTCTTTTTTACGAGGATAAAAAGCCCATTGTTTAGATACTAAAGTAATTTCACATTAAAACAAACTCAAATGATTCGGTCAACTACAATTGTGTCACTTCTTCTCTAAAAGTTGTTTTCTCTCAGACATTCTAGTTTATGCTATTCGTCCATATTATCCCTGCTTCTTCATCTGGCAAATGAAAAAATTGATGAAGAATTGGGGACACTGGATTATTCACCACCTCAAAGAGTCTGAAAGACTTGAGATTGCAAGAGATGGAAGCAGCTGCTGGCTTGATATGGAGGACATCATTGTGACAACTGGAAGCCAATCAAATAAAAATGGACTCTAATCTGGAATAATGGACACATTCCAGAATCTAAAACAGTAGAACAACCTTTCAGAAAAACTTCAAAATTCAATGGAAAGCCTGAGAAGTTGAGAGATTTCATAGTTGAACTGGTTCTGGGCACTATCCTCATAACAAGTGAAAAGGAGTCAAAACAGGCTGGGTTTCTTAATTAAAAGTGAAAACTTTCCTTTTCAATAATTCATATATCACATACTCCATCCTGTAGGTAAGTTAATATTAAATCATTCTCTTTTTCATTATAAAAGAAGGTATCACATCCTCACCTAAGCTCATATTGAAAATTGCAGCCAATATTTATTTGCTTAAAAAATAATCTAATTTTTGGTATTTTGATTCACATAGATTAAGCTTAACAGTTAACACTCTTATAGTAGAATTAAACATCAAGCAGGAGTCATCATTGGTTTAACTACCATGTACAGAAGTGTATTGGAACAAACCATGAACAGTAATTTTTAAATCTTCTTGTATGCTGTAACAATCAAGTGATATTCTTCCTCCACCGCCTCCACCCCATCCCATCCCACCAGCAGCGCTGATAGTACCATATCCCTTCCTACACTCATCCAAAAAATGGAATCCAAAAGAAAAGTTACAAGCACAATCCACTAGACAACATGCATTAGTTCCATGAGAAACATTCAACAAAGACAAGACATTTCTAAAACATCAGCATTCATCGTAAGAAAAAGAATACTACTGTTGTAATATATCATCATTAATATTAGATATGTACAGATATGATTTTATTCTTGTTTTTATTAGGGCTGATTTTTCTCCCTTATTTTTAGGATAGCAATTAATAGCATTAGTCTATATATTGTAACCTTCCCTGTACACAATATTCAAGGAATAATATTCATACATTCTGACATTCCTTCTTTCTATATGGTATCAGCAGCCTAGGGCGTTCCTAGGGCTTGCCTTGGTTTTTTCTTCCGCTGAGCAGCCTTATTGCTGTCTCCCATTGCAGCCTTATTGCTGCCCGAGTATTCAAACCTCCACCCGCCACCTGCCGCCGCCGTTTTTGGCCTCACCGCCCCCGCCGGACTGCTTGTCGGCGTTTTTCCGGCCACCTCAGAAAAGCCCACCCCAAATCGACCAGTCACGCGCCGCCACGCATAGCCCACGCGCCGCCGCACTGTACACTCGTGAGAGCCACGCGCCGCCCTCCACGCCGCCGTTCACCACGTGACCACCGCCGTTCTGCTCGTCGGCGCCTCCCCGTTCCTTTCTGCCTATTTTCGGGTCCAACCGGAATATCTACAGTAGACACCCAGTCCTCCACCGTCACTCCGACGCCTCCTGTTGCCGTTGCAGCACTGAATCCGCATGATCTTCCGGTTTTACACTCTTCTTATCACCTCAATGGTAAGAATTATCTCCAATGGGCCCAGGTTATTCGCACCACTCTCAAGGGTCGTCGGAAGTTGTCACACATTGTCGGGGATCCTCCGAAGGCCGATGACCCACAGTTTGAAATTTGAGATGATGAAGATTCTTTGATTATGACTTGGCTATGGAACTCTATGACACCAGATATCAGTAAGAATTGTATGTTTTTTACTTCTGCACGTGAAATTTAGGATAGTTTGAGTCAAACCTATTCTATGAAACAAGATATTGCTGCGTGTTATGAATTAGAAAACACAATTTTTAATACCAAGCAAGGATCTCTTTCTATCACTGATTATTATGGTACTCTGAATGGTTTATGGATTGAGCTTGATCAAAACCAGGACTTAAAGATGAAATGCACTGAGGATTCTGCTACTTTAACCAAGTTTATTGAGCGTGGACGAGTCTTTAAGTTTCTCTCTGGGTTGAATTCTGAGTATGATCCTATTCGGGTTCAGATTTTAGGTAAGGACAAGCTTCCTTCTCTCTCCGAGGTGTTCTACACAGTTAGGGGGGAAGAGAGTCGCCGGGCTGTCATGTTGAATACTGGTAATTCAAGTGATGGTTCTGCTTTGGCCACCGGCAAAGGTCCTATTGGTGGGTTATCATCTGAAAGGCCTGGTTCATCCTCTTGGAAGTCGTCCACCAAACGTGACGAGCGCTGGTGTCCTTTTTGCAAGAAGTTTGGTCACACTAAAGACACTTGTTTTAAACTCCATGGTATCAGAGACAAGATCCCATCTTCCTGTGTCGCCTATTCCGCTAGGCTCGCCTGTTCCGTCAGGCATCTATGGAGGGGGGGTGTTGAGAAGCCCACATCGCCTGCCTCAATCTTCCGGGTGCGGTTTATATATCTGTTGGGTCACTCCTCTTAATGTCAATTGGTTTTAGGTTGGAATCTAACAACTTTGAATAAAGACCATTATCCGACAGCGGCAGGTTAATCAACAACCGCTCTGGGGGTTTTAAAGGTAATCAACAACGGCAGGTTAATCAAATAGTATCCGACTTGGTTCTTGAGGGTGAAGAGGTATCTGCACAACCATCTGGGGAGGCAATTCTGGCACTCAGTAAAGCCGAGTTGGATCGTTTGCGCACTCTCTTGGATTCTATGAGTAAGCCTTCTGGCACTTGTTCTCTAACCATGACTGGTAAGAATTTAAGTTCTTTTTCCTTTAATGTTTCTAGTACTGTATCTGCGGATCTCTGGATTATTGATTCTGGTGCTACTGATCATATGACCCCTCATCCCTCATATTTTTTCACTTACTCTAAATTATCTGGTAAGCATCACATCACGGTTGCTAGTGGATCCCATGTCCCTGTTTCAGGATGTGGTACTATTTCACTTCAACCTTCCCTTCCTTTACATAATGTGCTTCATGTCCCTCATTTGTCCAATAACCTTATTTCTATTCAAAAGCTTACCAAAGATTTAAACTGTACAGTGACCTTCTTTCCCTCTCATTGTGTGTTTCAGGATCTTACCACGGGGAGGACGATTGGGGTTGCTAAGGAACAGGGAGGGTTATATGTTCTACATCGGACTCATGGTAGTACCAGTCAGACGGTGTCCACATCCAGTCATGCGACAAGTTCAGATTCTGCTGCATCTCAGATATGGCTTCACCACAAACGCCTTGGTCATCCTCCTTTCAGTCTTCTTAGGTCGTTATTTCCACATTTGTTTACAAATGAGTCTGTTGAGTCTTTTCTTTGTGATGTTTGTCAGTTTGCGAAACACCATCGCACAACTTTTTCTCCAAGTAATAATAAAAGTATTGAACCTTTTGATCTTATTCATTCTGATGTGTGGGGACCTTCCTCTAATTCTAATATATCTGGTGCAAAATGATTTGTTTCTTTTATTGATGACTGCACTAGGGTCACATGGATATTTCTTATGAAAGATAAATCTGAAGTGTTTCAAATATTCCTGAATTTCTATCGCATGGTTCAAACTCAGTTTGGAAAATCTATAAAAAGGTTACGATCTGATAATGGCAAGGAATATGTGAATCAACATTTCACAAAATTCCATAAAGAACATGGTGTGTTACATGAGTTAACTTGTGTTGATACCCCCCAACAAAATGGGGTTGCAGAAAGGAAGAACTGTCATCTCCTAGAAATTGCAAGAGCTCTTCTATTCCAAATGTCTGTCCCTAAGTCTTATTGGGGGGAAGCTGTCTTAACTGCCGCATACTTGATAAACAGATTGCCCTCCCGTGTCTTGGATGGTCTTAGTCTTGTGCAACTCATGACTTCCTTCTTCCCTTCCGTTCCTACCATGCAGAATCTCCTGTGTCGTGTCTTTGGTTGTGTTGCCTTTGTTCATATCCATAGTCAATATCGTGGTAAGTTTGATCCTAGGGCTGTCAAATGTATCTTCATTGGGTATGCACCAGACAAAAAGGGGTACAAATGTTATCATCCTCAAAGTCGTCGTGTCTATGTCTCTATGGATGTCACTTTTCATGAATCCGAGTCTTTTCACCTTCGTCCTCAGCTTCAGGGGGAGAGTGGTCAAGAAGCTGAATCTCTTGAGTCATCTTTTGTTCCTCTTCACCCTGAATCTATTGAGTCATCTGTCCCTCCTCTGATAAAGGATGTGGCATCATCTTCTGGTACTTCAGAGACATCTAAAGAATCAGTATCTGTTCCTATAGATCGATACAAGCAGGTGTATTATCGGAAAAAACCCAACCTGGTCCAACAGTTGCTTCAGTCGTCCAAACCAGAGATAAGCATTCCTAATTCTGAGCCTTTGAATAGTTCTTTACATGATATTTGTGAACCTAACCCTGATGACTTGCCAATAGCCTTAAGAAAAGCCAGAAGAACTTGTGCAAAATACCTTATATCTCAGTTTGTGTCCACTAAAAACCTATCAGTACAGCATCGGAGTTTTATTTCAACAATTGATTCTACCAGAGTCCCCACTTCTACCAGAGTTTTATTTCAGCAATTGATTCTACCAGCATCGGAGTTTTATTTTAATGGATAAGAATTGGGTTCAAGCCATGCATGAAGAAATGAGTGCTTTAAACAAGAATGAGACCTGGGAAATTGTTGAGAAACCGAAAGACAAAAGAATAGTTGGTTGCAGATGGATTTACACAGTGAAATATCAGTCTGATGGTACGCTAGACCGGTACAAAGCAAGGCTGGTTGCAAAAGGGTACACTCAGACATATGGGATTGATTATGAGGAAACATTTGCCCCAGTAGCAAAGATGAACACAAATCGAATCATTCTCTCCTTGGCAGCACACTTTGGATGGGACTTGCATCAATTTGATGTTAAAAATGCTTTTCTCCATGGGAATTTGGAAGAGGAAGTATATATGGACATCCCACCAGGGATATGGACCTACCTAGGGAGGGAATATGGTATGCAAGTTAAGGAAGGCCTTATATGGACTCAAGCAGTCTCCTCGTGCTTGGTTTGGGAGGTTCACCAATGCAATGGTGTCCTTAGGTTATAGGCAGAGCCAGGGAGATCATACCCTCTTTATAAAACATTCCAAAGAAGGCAAGCTTACACTTCTTCTGGTTTATGTTGATGACATGATCATTGCCGGTGATGATGAGGTTGAGAAACAGGTCCTAAAAGAAAAACTAGCTGCACAGTTTGAAATGAAGGACTTGGGGAAGTTGAAGTACTTCCTTGGGATAGAGGTTGCCTATTCCAAACAAGGCATCTTTATTTCCCAAAGGAAATAAGTCCTGGATCTTCTTAAGGAAACAGGTAAGCTAGGTTGCAAAACCACAAGGGCACCTATTGAACAAAATCACAGGATTGGAAACAATGAGGAGAGCCCAAAGGTGGATAAGGCACAATATCAGAGACTTGTGGGAAAATTGATATATTTGTCTCACACCAGACCAGACATAGCCTATGCTGTCAGTGTGGTTAGCCAGTTCATGCATGATCCTCGTGAGAGACATATGCTAGCTATGAATAGAATTCTCTAGTATTTGAAGACAAGCCCGGGAAGAGGACTTTTATTTCGGAAAGAACAAACATTGACCATTGAAACTTATACAGATGCAAATTATGCCGGGTCAGTTGTCGATAGGCGGTCTACCTCAGGTTACTGCATGTTTTTAGGAGGAAATTTGGTGACTTGGAGAAGTAAGAAACAGAATCTAGTTGCAAGGTCAAGTGCAGAGGCTGAATTTCGAGCTATGGCACAAGGAATTTGTGAACTGTTATGGATGAGAATCATACTCGATGATCTTAGAATAAAGTATGAAGCTCTTATGAGGTTACTATGTGATAACAAGTCGGCAATCAGCATTGCTCACAACCCGGTTCAACATGATCGGACAAAGCACATAGAGATTGATCGTCATTTTATCAAGGAAAAATTAGATGATGGCCTTATAACTACAGAGTACGTCCCTTCAGAGCACCAATTAGCAGATGTTTTCACCAAGGGCCTTCCCACAGAGCGATTTCAAAGTCTCACTTGCAAGCTGGGAATGTTAGATATTCACTAACCAGCTTGAGGGGGAGTGTTGTAATATATCATCATTAATATTAGATATGTACAGATATGATTTTATTCTTGTTTTTATTAGGGCTGATTTTTCTCCCTTATTTTTAGGATAGCAATTAATAGCATTAGCCTATATATTGTAACCTTCCCTATACACAATATTCAAGGAATAATATTCATACATTCTGACATTCCTTCTTTTTATAACTACCATCTGCAAATTGTAAATGACCATGGCCAAATACCAAAGCAGAGCCATATAAACAGAAAATTTAACAATATGCCATCATCAACAAAAGCCACAAATCTCTGCGCTATTATCACAATTTTGTTTTTTTACAAACATCTACTATTATCTTATCATCTACACTTTGAAACCCTTTAATATGTAATAAAACTACAAATTATCATGTTGCAACTGTAGTAAAACTGACTCAAGACATCATAAAATGCATTTCACTCTTCAATTAATAGCTACAAACACTGTTAACAGTCATTTAGAAGCCATAATATGAAAAACAGGTATATGGTCACAGAATGACAAGTAGTTCATACTCACAGCTTTATGGCATGTACCAATATACTTCCGCCAGAGCCACCTCCTTCATCAGACCCTCCATCTCCACCTTCTGAAGTAACAGACCCATTTACATATAAAGTGTCCTTCACTAGAAGCTTAACACGCCCCCCACCATTCCCTCCATATTGTTTTTGAGTAGATTTTCCACCACCCTTGCTCCCGTAACTCCATGGTTCAGACAATGTAGACCATGCATAAACATCACCACCCCAGTTTGTCTTATTATTTTTTAAACAAGATGCACCACGCCCACCATGCCCTCCACCAGCTCCATCATAGCCAACGGGTGTGCCACTAGTTTGGGAAGGTGGTGGCCCACCCAAAGATGATGAGTTTATAGAAGAACTGTATTCCATAGTCAGATTGGCTGCTGATAAAACCACAGAACCAGCAATAATAGATGCATTTTGACCAAGTTTAATGTTGCCAGACACATTGACAGTTATAATGCACCCTTCCACGGGGCATAAAAGTGAAACATCAGAAAGTATCTCCAGGTTTCCAACACCATATATGTAAATATCAGAATTCAAATAATGAGTTGAGCTTAGCAAGCATGTGGTATTAAAAGATCCTACACCTTCCAAGTCCTCACAAGAAACTGACTCATTCAATGGGAATGAAGAAGTTGATGTTTCAACAAATGCAGAATCATGGGGTCGTGAATTATCTCCTACAAGTGACCCAGAATAACCCAACCAGTCTTCTAAGCCAGTACTCCTATTCAAATGCTGTTCTGAACTAAGAGAAAGGCAAGATGTATGAAGATATCCCAATAGAATGCAGCACAAGAGGTACATATGCATTACCACAGAGTGCATCACCACCTATGGCAAGTATTTATCAGTAGAAATCAGAATTAATATAAGGTTTCAACCAGCTCAGCAACCAGTATAGACGTATTTATTTCTGAAAGCTACCTCCAGTAGTGATTGGTACTCAAGGAAGCCACTTTATATATATATTCTGCAACGAAATACAAAGGAAATATCAAACAATAAGAAAAACAGAAAGGTTAGGGTACTTTTCTTTTCATGTTTGTACATATATCAGAGCTTAAACTAGTTATTACTCATTAAGATCTATTTACATATAGAAACCATGTGTCACAAAGCAACCAAAGTGTGATGTTGAAGTTCGTAAAACTTGAAGTCAGATTCTTAATGTTCACAAAGGCAATTATTATATCATACTTCAGAAATTTCACCAAGAGAAACTTATCCAATGAAGAAATTTGCACGCAAAACATGAAATTAAATAACCCATGAAAAAGGACGAAGGATATCATTATACTCAAACCTTGTAAGAGTATGAACTGGTCAATTACATTGTTTATTGTGTTGGGTTTAAAAAATCCAAGAAAGATTTAAAGATACAATATATATATATATATAGAGAGAGAGAGAGAGAGTGATAGATAGAGAGAGAGAGAGAGAATACTCTTCAATTTGATTGTCCCCCTAAAATGCGTAAAATGTGAAGAGAGCAATATAGTAGCATAGACAACTATAGCACTCAATATCGAGTGACTAAAATCAAAATTAACCATTGTAATGCCCTCAGTTTGAAGTCATTCTAAATTCTTGAACACCTCACCTCGAGTTGGGCATCCCATTGCCGGAAGGTTTTGATCCCAACAATGGTATCTTGTCTGCTAAAAACTGTAATATAGGAAGGCATATATCTCAAACAAATAATCATTCTTGTTTCCAAGTATCTTTAACTCTATGATTAACATTATCTCTTTCATGAAAGCTAGCATAATATTATCTTCTTTACAGCATGGATCTGCAAATGAACTACTTCAGATTGCACTATTCTTGTAAGAAAATTTTGTTTCCAAGTATGACCAACGCTGTTGTTAGCATTACTTAGATTAAAACATAGCACTATACTTTCTTTTTTTTTATAAAAGGCTCTACACATTGATTATCTCTTCTCTGATTGCAATACTGCATTAATTTTTATAGGAATATGAAAGAGAACAACATCAGCAACATGTTGTTAAGCCTTTGGTTACACAAGCATACATGTTCTGACTGCCTCACGTATCATTATTCATGGGCATAAACACGTCACAGGTGTCATAACATTTTCTTAACTCATTCTTTACGTTATTCACCAATCCCCATACTTCCAAAGAAATATGCATAATTTAGAGTCTCCTACACCGTTTTCAATCAATGTAATCCTACCGCAATGAAATTCAAGTCCATAGACCACACTACCGAAACTCAATCACGAATCCATTCACAAAATGCAGAAAAACTATAAGTTCTCAAAAAATAACTCATGTAATGCGATCCGAATTATTCAAAAAAAAAACGATCGAAGCATAAAACCGATTAATCAAATTACCGATGTAAAATTCAAAGGATAAAAAAAAGAGAAAAAGGAAAAAAAAAACCATAGTACTAAGAATAAAAAATGACAAGACGAAAATCGTGTAACAGTTTATGCGTGCAAAACTTGTAGTGATATAGTTGAAATTGGAGTTGTAGAAGCAGGAGTGAACTAACCGTAAAAAGAGTAGGAGAGTGAAAATTCCAGTGAATCTTTGATTCTTTGGGGTTGAAATTTGAATCATATCATAGTGAATTAGTAATAGTAGTTGGTCTAAGTCAGAATCAGAGGATGGTGATGCATCTTCTCTTTTGCTTTTTCTTCTTTTACTTTTTTGTGCTTTTCGTTTTTAGTGGAATGCTATTTTCAACGAAAGCTCAGATTAGAAGCAGCAAAAGAATAGAGTCTCAACGAGTCCAAGCTACGTTTTGTGTCGCTGGATACTGATCTAAATAATACTGAAAGAGAGATTCACGCGAGTTTTTTTCTGAATGAATAGGCCTCATTCTAGATCTGCCCTCCCTCTTCTTCATAATTTCGGGATTACCCTTCTTCTTTGACCTTCGCTCTTTGCTTCCTCTCTTGAATTTGCCTTTTGGGTCACTGGCGAGTAGCGATAGATGTCTCACATCCTTTACCAAATAAGAAAAGATCATTCATTTGATTCAAATAATTATTTGGGAAAATTAAATTGATATCTCCTTAGTGTAATTATATCTGACATTTTTTTTATTTGCACCATTACACTAACTTCTTTTTTAAGGGATGTAAGTATAATAATTAAGAAAAAATTTAATATAATGATAATATAAATATTAAGAAAAATTAACGTAATGATCATATAAATTTTAAGAGAAAATCAATATAATAATAATATAAATCTCAAAAGATGTTATTATAATTTTTGAAATAAAAAAGATATCAAATATAATTAAGTCAAATTTTATGAGAGATTAGTGTATTTTTTATTTTGGTTTGATTAGTAAATTCATTTATGATGTGTAATTGTATATTAACCTATTTTAAAGAATAAGTAAAAATTTATGTTTTTAAGTTATTTTTTAAAGAACTTAAAATAAAAAAATTTATATGAAAGCATAATTTTTTAAATTATTAATGCATTAAATATTTTATTTTTTATAAAAAATTTTCGTATCCTTAATAAATATTCTTAGGACACTTTAAACAAAATTTAATTTTATTTAAGGACACAAAAGTTCATCAAATAAAAAGCATTCATCCGTCAGTGAAACAAATTAGGGAAGAATTATTGATCATGAGACTTCGACGTTCAAAGTAAAGTAAGAATATATATATATATATATATATATATAACAAACGAAAATGTGAATAGATTTTGTTTTTTTTTTTTCTATCAGTATTTGAATATAGTTTAAAGAATTATATATGTTTTCTCCTAAATAAGAAAGTGTTAGTGCGAGCTATGAATGAAATTAAAAATTCATCAAATAAACATTTTATATATAATATTTAATCATAAATTCGCTGAATAAAGAATTATTCATTTGTATGAGTTTAAGTTATTTTATTATAAGAATGCAGCTAACACTTTATTTGAACATGAATATATAATCTTACACGTTAATACTTATACCCATACATGTACGATACTAGGTAATGTTTCAAAAAATCAAATCAAATAAGTTAGTTGAATCAATTTAATCATATATCAGTTATTTTTTTTAATAATATTTAGTTTAATTATAATTTAGTTAAGTATATTAATCAAATTATAATTCCAAGATTTTGCCAATTTAATTTTTAGTTTAATGTTTAAAACAATTTACAGTAAGAATATTGAAATAATATTACTTGGTAAAGTTACTATTTTGTTCATATACCAATTATAAGGTATGTGCGGTAAAAAATAAAGATTTTTTAAAATGAAAATTTTTATAAAATAAATAAATAAATTTATATTAATTTTTAATAATTGATGTAAGTTTATTTATTAATAATTAATATAAATATACTTGTTAATTTTAAAAAATCCATACTTTAAAAAATTATTGTCCGTGTGTTCAGTGTGAAAGAAAGATGGGTAGAATTAGATCTACGTGTTGCGTGGATTACTAACTGAATGAGACTAAAATGATATTTAATTAGTGATTGATGGGCATTTGTTTGTTTTGACAAGCTGTGGAGGAAAATTCAAATAACTTTTATTCCTCTACTTTTTTCATGAGACGGGTCCGCATCTGATAGCTCCAATTGGCTTAAGTACCTGTGTAATTTATTAAATCATATATAATATAATATAATATAATATAATATAATATAATATAAATTCATCAATTTGTAACGCCACACGTGTCCAACGAAATTCCTTTGTGGAAAAATGGTTAATTAGGAATTTGAGTTCGCACAAGGGGAGGGGGAACAACCTCTACCTTCACTTAGATTGAATTTTTAGTAATACTAACAAATATTTATTATTATTTATAATAAGTAATGAATATCTCTTAAACTTTAGCATCTATCTTAATTTTTGATAAAAATAAGTTATTTCAAGATTTGTTTAGATAGAATGAATATTTTAAAGTGAAGAATGCATTTTAAATAATAAAAATACATATTAGATAATCATTGATAGAAAAATTAACAGTTTAAAATATCATAAAATTGGGGAGGGGGTTTCTCAACAGAAATGTACATTATCAACATATTACTTTCTACTAAAACAGAAGAAATGAATGAGGACAATAGGGAGAACTTACACTGACTGTCATCCATTAGAAAATGAAGTGTTCAGTAATGAACATTGAGTTTATATTTGAATAAATGGTTGAAGGTGGACTCTTTTGTAATACGACAGCAGCAGCAATAGTACGAGAAGATTGGTATCTGTAAAATATACTCTAACGCTCAAGTTAAATTGTGTATAAAGAAGGCAGTCTGTATATCAAATAAGATGCATACCTTTGAGACCTTATCTAGCATTTATAAAAGTGTTTTAGAATGTAATGCAATCTGTTTTGAATGCAGTTATTTAGGATTAAAATCCGTTAGAGATTGTGGTTTCTTTTAACTAATTTTTCTATTTATATGAAATGTAATTAGTTTTCATATACATCAATGATACTTTGAGAGATTTATGCCTAATAAATAGGCAAGTGTAGTCATCAAGATAACGCGCAATGATATCTGAGTATTATTTTGGCGGGTCGGGTTGCTCTTGATCTATGACCCATAACCCAGTCCAGAATAGATGCTCTTAGCTTGGTGCTTAAATAGGATAGCTACAAGGTACCCAAGTTTAGCATGAGCACACGACATACAGTAGTCAAAGGGATCCAAGTCATAGTATTAATGCTGGATCTCGTGATGTTTTTCCCAAAAGGCTAAGGTCCGTGATATATCATAGTATGCCACTGGGGTTAATGAGTAAGGCTAGGATCTGAGGTGGATCGCTCTGTTTAAGTCATCATACCTTTAATGTGTGTTGGGTTGACCCATGGAACAAGATCCCGGGTCACGGTTCAGAACAGTTGCCCTCAGATTGGTGCTTAGCTAGCATAGCTAAATATCAAGGTAAGTCTTAATGTCCCCAGGTTATGGGACCCAAGCTTTACAAGAAACCAGAGTCCGCAATGCCCCCAAGGGATCAAGAGCTTTAATTTTGAGGCATTAACATGACAGTCACTTGACACAAGTGGAAGCGCCGCGGTCCAGGCATGGTATACGCATCAGGTGATTTGAGGTGGACATTCCAATATGCAACTGGAGTCCATAGAATGAATTAGGATTGTTGCCATGTTTAGTTCTTTTTCCATGGTTCATACTGGGTCCAACACCCATCATTAATATGCATTTGGTAGCCATTTAGGAACTTAGGAAAATTATAATTGTGTAAAATCTTGGTCCAGGGTCAAATATTTGAGCACTTGGAAATTTCTTTGAAGACTTAGGCAAAATAAAAGGTGACCTGTAGCGCGGATCTTTAATATTAACGGTCTAATTCAAAAAATTGCCTAACACTTAGAAATTTTCAAGTTCAGAACCAATTTAACACAATACGTGCATGGTAGGTGCTTGATGACGAACCACGAATGTCGCAACCCCTGTTGCCAACTAATTACTCATACCACAAAATGGTTATGACCAAGTATCAAGGATTTGGGTAAGGACCCAAGACTCACAACAAAACCACCAGATGTTGGTTTCGTGGGTCATTCCTCTTAACTTGGATTCTAAGAGACCCCGGATCCCATAAGGAATAAGCTCTGTAGACATTCTTAAGGTATTTTCTGGCTTGAGGGTCTTAAAATTAAAAAGAAATACTGGATCTCATAAGGAACAAGTTTTGTAGACATTCTCAATACAGACTCCGGCTTGAGGGCCTTAACTTTAAAAAGAAATTCTGAATCTCATAAAGAATAGGTTTTGTAAACATTCTTAAGGCTTTTTCTGGCTTAAGGGTCTTGAAACTTTAAAAAGAAATCACGGATCCCATAAAGAATAGGCTCTGTAGACATTCTCAAGACGGA
The DNA here is from genome assembly GCA_029884595.1 of Ormosia semicastrata. Taxonomy (NCBI): domain Eukaryota; kingdom Viridiplantae; phylum Streptophyta; class Magnoliopsida; order Fabales; family Fabaceae; genus Ormosia; species Ormosia semicastrata. The sequence continues at coordinate 17,712,435 of JAQQTO010000037.1, read as the reverse complement.
GCCCGATTTGAGGGTCTTAAAGCTTTAAGTATAAGGTTTAAGAATATGCTTAACCTGGTCGATTTTTGGGTCAGGGTCAAGGTCAAGGTCAAGCTCATGAAGGTACGGGTGAAAACCCTTGAATGCACTCATTGACCTTGGACAATGGTCAAGTTGATTCCCTTGTCTGGCCATTATGTATAGATATCAGAATAGCTAATCCTCTTTGGACCTTGTATTCATCAGATCTCGCCAAGGTGTGGTAACTTTGTGAGTTGTGTCAGGCCGAAGTACTCGTGGACTCAAAGTCACGACTGAGGTACTGGCTTAAATGAGTATGAGCTGACATAATCGTGGACTCAAAGTCGCAATTGAGGTACTAGCTTTAATGAGTATGAGTCAACGTACTCGTGGACTCAAAGTCGTGGCCAAGGTACTAGCTTTGATGATGTCGTGCTGAAGTCCTTGCCGCTTCTTAGCTGGGATGGAATCCTGCCAAGATATTGATATGAGATCGAACCTTGAGAACTAGGCCTGGCTAAATGGGTTTCTCTGTAATCATAAAAAGGACAGAGGTTGTCCATCAAAACGCCAAGAAATAGCTCATGAACTTCATTATCAAGGGTGTCTTCATCAACAAGAGCACAAGGCAGCAACAATTGTCTTGATGTCTCCTTTCCCAAATCAAGCGAAATAATTTATCAACTGTTTACAAGAATTGAAGTTAGGGACTACTAACCAATTAAGAGTATATTTGTCCAACAATTGTCACTCATGCTGTAAACTTTCACATATGAATCCTTCTTAGCTTGTAGTCGAGTTTTAAAAATGGACCCAGATTTCTTCAACTACACCACCAGAAAAAATATTTGACCAACCAAACAAACCAACCTATTGCAAGAACCAAAATAATAATATTTGTCTGTGTTTAAATCAGTAGCAAAGATCTGCAATAATAATGGTTGATGTTGGGTTCTCGAATAAAGAATGCACAGTGCAATGCAGGGTTGGGCAAATTTATAATTATCAAAAGGTTTTGAAAAGAGGATTGATGGAGTCACATTACCTTGATGCAAAGCCAACGCTAGTGATGACTGATTGGGAAGGACATGCTCCATATTGCCATGACGTTGGGCTTTGGTTAAGTCTGCAACATAAAGCTTCTTAGTGGTGGAACAAGCTTCTCTTTGCTTGAGCAGAACCAGGGATTGCTAGAAATGAAGTGTGGCGGTGCATTGGAGGAATGCTTCTTGGTGCTCGATGGGAGAAACTGGTTACGAATCACCCCAAACCACCACTGGATGTCATCAGTTCTGGTTACCACCACTGCGTAGGAACCCAGTAATGGTTCTGCCATGGCTGTATAATGTGCCATAAAAAAATGGGAAACTTGGTTGCAGACTGTAATATCCTTAGTAACATGTTAGACTTGTATATGATTAGTATATGATTACAAGATGTAGCATATTACTTACTTAATATGTCTGTGAAGTTTTGTGATAAATTGAGTTCGTTTAGGCACTTAGTTGTAACACAAAAGTTGAGAAGTAGCTTGAAATGACTCAGTTAATGACTTAAAAGGTTAAGTTAAGGGAAACAGGTATGGATAACTTATTTCTAAGTCACAAATGAGCTAAGTAAGATGCATTTAAAGTTTTAAGATGATTAGAGTTAGTTTGATATTTTTAGGCATATTGGTTGTCTAGTTAATGTCGGATTAACTACCAGCAGATATGAAAAATCATGAATATGGTGAAACAGAAATTTAGATGAATCTTAGTATTTATTCTAAAGTTGTTGGAAGCTGAAAAATTTGAATTAATATAATTCGGGTGTCCTTAACAGATATGAGTTCCAGCACAGGAACTCAAGTTAGTTTCCTATTCCCTATTTCTTTCCTTTCTCTCGGCTGAGAAGAGAAACAGAGAAGAGGGAAAACGAAGAGAGGAGAGAAAGGGGAAGAAAATAAGAAGGAGAAGGAGAATGAGGAGAGTAAGAGCAAGAGGATCAAACTTTAAGATCTTCATCTTCTTCAAGAGATAAGAGGTTTCTATTTATCATTCTCCTCTTTGATTCTCATTGAATGATGTTTGGGATTTTGAGTAGAAATAAAGATTTGGTGAGTCAAATCCAAGTTCTTGACTTGATTCTTGATTCCAAGGATTATGTTAAATTAGTTTAAGCTTAATAAGTGTAAGATAGTCATTTATGACTCAAGATCAACCATTAGGATCCATAGATTTAAGAATTGGACAATAGTTAAAGTTATGTAATTTAGACCTAAATATTTGTCTAAGAAAATTCATAGGTTGTGATTGAGTTACAACGAGTTTAGGGGCATAGATGAGTGTTAGAAATCACCAAGAAACTAATTTTAAATAATTAGAAGTGAGATTTGGACTATGGAACAGTGTCACGGTTCTGCAGAATTATGCAGAACATAAGTTCTGCCATGTGCGCCGCAGCGTGAGAGACGCCGTGTCGTGACATGAAGATGAACTGGCTTCGAGTGTCACGGCATGAGAAGGTCATGCCGCAGTGTGAGGTCGGTTTTGCAGCACGTATCGTGGCGTGAAGAAAGCCATCAGTGAGTATATCGTGATCCACCATTGAGACTCTACAGTGATGAGATGGCAACACGCAGCAATATTGATTGTTGAGGAGCAGATTGAGCTTGAATCACCGAAAACTGAGGAGACAGTGAAGATCCTCAGCAATGTTGGCTTGGAGGTCGACTACAGAGTTGGCAGCGGAGGTTGGCGACGAGGGAACAAAAGGAGAATAAGGCACATGAAGGTGGAAATTGAATCTCCATTTTCACAAAGAGAGACTGTGTGAGATCAATTTCTGGGTGATGGGATGAAATTTATGTAATTTGATTTTCAATTTGGTTAACTCCAGTTAACTGAATTGTTTTAATTGAATAATTAACCAAACCATTTTTTAAAAAGAAACTAGTTTAGGTTCTTGAACCGTTTTAAATAATTCAGTTGTTCTTTATGGTGCAGTGTGGTTCGATTCTCAATTTGGTTCAATTCGTAACAGTTATTTGGTTCAATTTAGTATTATGTAATAATTGAGAATCGAATCACATCAATCAAATTATTTAAAATAGTTCAAGAACCTGAACTGATTTATTTTTAAAAAATGGTTTGGTCACTTATTCAGTTAAACCAATTCGTTAACTTGGAGTTAACCAAACTGAAAATTAAATTACACAAATTTCACCCCATCACCCCAAAACTGATCTCGCACTCTCTCTCTCTCTAGGAAAATGGGAATTTAAAAACCTTTAAGTGCCTTCTTATCCTTTTGTTCCCCTCGCCGCCAACCTTCGCTGACAACTTCGCCGTCGACCTCCGCAACCAACATCACTGAGGATCTTCGCTGCCTCCTCAGTTTCCAGCGATTCAAGCTCTATATGTTCCTCAACATTGCCGCGCGCCGCCATCTCATGGTCTTAGAGTCTCGAGGGTGGATCGCGATGTACTCGCTGATAGCCTTCCACGCCGCTTGCACCGCCAGTAGAATCCTCCAAAAGATCCTCAACTCCAGCGTTGCCCATCACCATCGCGTCCTTGTCACCGTCAAGCCTGCAACTTCGTCGTTCTGTTCTCTCTGTGAATCTGGTTGAATGTTTCACTTTCTCTGCTCAAACTTCGTTCTGTTTTCGTTCGTAATGATTTAGATCGTGATGCACTTTGTCTTTCATTCAACTTTTCTTGTGTGTGTTTGGATTGTTCAAATCTTCCATTGTTATTTTGTTAGATTTGCCTAATTAAAGAAACGAAAAACCACGGACCACCCATACGAATAGGTTCATGCGGTTTACCGAACTAAAAAATCCAGTTCACGTCGGTTTTATATTTTTATTCAAAGCAAAAAAAGTTTGGCCTGAAAAAACTGAACCACATTTTCAGTTCAGTACGGTTCAATGTAAACAACCAAACCAAACTGAATCATGCCCAACCCTATTTTCCGTGACAAATTACTAAACTAGAAACAGCAAGGGCAGGGTTTTAAAAGGAACAAGGACAAACAAAGACCATAAGATAATATGGGTGTAAGAGAAATCAGTATGGCGGGGAAAAACCTAGTAATTCACGAACTGGAAGACGTGTGTGACTGTGACCCGGTCACGGGTCGAGCCCTTACGGGTTCATGGGTATGGGACTCAGCCCTGGTTTTGTCCCAATGGATTACGACACCTCAGGGCCAATCGGAGTTCGACCTGCGAGGCAAGACAGTCCTGGAACTCGGCGCCGGAGCTGGTCTCCCAGGACTCACGGCGGCAATGCTGGGCGCAACCCGCGTCGTGCTCACCGATATCGAGCCTTTGATGCCGGGTTTGTGTAGAAACGTGGAAGCAAACGGACTCGGCGACGTGGTGCAGGTAACAAAGCTGGTTTGGGGATCGGACGAGTCACCCGGCGAGTTTGACTTGGTTCTCATGTTGGATGTGTTCTTCGACCCGGCCGAGAAGGGGCCGCTCGCCAAAACGCTGAAAGGGGGTGTGTGGGGACCACACTAGGGTTTGGGCCGCCACGGAGGTGAGACCGTGGACCGGGGACTGCATCACTGTGCTGGCGGATCAGCGTTTTGGGGTGGTGAAGTTGCCCGGCCCATAGCTGTTGGGCCTAACCGGTTCCGACCCAGACCAGCGATCTGGGTCGTTTGCTGTTTTCTGTCTCGTGCCAATGAAGGAAGCAGGCCACGTACCACCAACCTTTTATAATATTGCGATTAAGGATAACGTTAAGAACACACTCTCTATTACATTTTTTTTTATTAAGTGATGTTATATACTAAAATAATATTTAATTTTGATTAATATATAATTAATTTGATTAATATATAATTGATTTTAAATATCTTGTAATCAAGTTTAAGTATTATTTTAATATGTAACGTAGTCTAATAAAAAAAAATATGTTGAAAAGAGTGTGATAGAATATCTTCATAACTCTTGCAGTTAATACTTGATGAATGCTATGGGTTTTTATACTTTTACCCGAAAACAACTCTAACAACGGGTTATCTTTATACTGATTCTACGTTTGCGTTATCTTTATTCTGGATTAGCCTTTTCGTTGTAACATCTGTGTTAGTTAAGAAGCTTTTTCAAGGACAAATAACGTATGCTTCTATTTTAACTGCAAGGAAAAAGCTGCAATGCAGCGGCTAATTATTTCATATACTAATTTGAAATTATTATCTTAGAGAACCTAGGAGTACTAGAAAAAATCCACTTAAATTCATTTCCAAGAGAATTCCTTTAAATGTCTTTCGCAATGCCAGGTTGACAAACTGTTTGCCTTGATCGAAATTTTCCACCAATGCCAGTGCCATTGGAATCAGAGACTCAACTCAAATGCCAACGGCTTCGTAGTGTCAATGAACCACTCGACAAAAATTAATTGTAAATCCTGGCAGTTTTTCAAGGCGCTGAAGCTGAACATACTTCAGATTCGAAACTTCTAACACTGGTAAGTGGTTAACCAGGAGATTGAAAAATCTTTTTTAGGGAATTACTACTCAAAGGCACTTATGTCTTGCACTGATAAGTTATATAGCAAACCTAATTTACATGTAAAACAATTATCACACTTTATATGCCACCAAAAATTCTGAGTGGCAACAGTTGCAAAATAAAACACTTTCCGACATATCATCATATCACATGTTAAATTATATCGAGTATAATTACATGTCAGGAAGAGCTGAAAGGGTTCACCGCATTCCCGCCTTCTGTACAAATACCTCCCTTTGGTTGTGAATGATTGGTGCCGTATATTGAGTATTGCACCGACAACATTGTAAACTGTCCCTTCTCCTTCAAGATGGAAACCCTTTCGACAAAACCAATCCATGTAATGCTTTCTCGAACAATTTCACCTTAATCCCAAACAATACAAAATTTCAGTAAAGGAACGGGGGTTATCTTTCATTTTTCAGCCCGGGATGTGCTGCCTGTATCTTCTTAATGCCCCACAATTCCACCAACTAATATCATATATACCAATCCTTCAGTATGGGTTATGCAGACAGAGATCCCAAGAAGGCAATCCTTCGGATGTCTCATGCACAAAAGACAGGCACAAACCCAGTTGCTGATTGCAAAGACTATAACCCATTAAAGCCATATTAAGCTCCTAAAGTTCCTTAACCGTTATAGTGAATTTTCTGATTTTGGGAGCTCTGACCCTGAGGCTGCTGTTGGGAAGCTTGCAAGTTCAGTGGCTGTGTGTTGTAGTGAGCAAAAGGCTGGGAGTAGAGAGTATTCATCTGCAAAGAACCCAGAGAATTTAATTTAAAAAAAAAAAAATAGTTGCAGAGTTTAGATTAAGATGCGTCAAAGAGCAAAGAAATCCAAGTTTGTCAGTAAATTAAGCGGTGGAATAACCACAGCCTTTCAATTTTTGGTATTTATCAAGGGAAAAAAATGCTGGAAACTACAGGAAACCTGGGACTGGAGAGGATTGGCATTGGCCACACCGAAATGGCTCTGTGTTGCATCATCTTGCAAGGGATCACTGAATCCAGCCTGAGTAAAAAGACCTGGTGATCCATGGGCCATGTAGTCCTGTGAATTAATAGAAAGTGAATTAACAGAAAGGAAAATCAGAACAGGAAGGAAGAAGCAATCCAAATTGAGAGAAAGAAAAGGGGGGTGATGCTCATTTCTAGCAACTTCAGCAACCTGAGACATAAAGTCATTTCCAGAACCAAAACGTGAATACCCAGCTTGAGAATTCTGGTTCAGAAAGTTCCCTGGGAATCCACCTTGTGCTCCTTGTGTAGCATAATCAACAGCATATCCACTTTGAGAAGCCTTAAGGTAGTCAAAGTGTTAGTAATTAGACAAAAAAAGAAAAGCCAGGTGGTGTCAAAGCATTTCAAGATCAACCTAAAAAATGCTCCACAACAACGGAAAAAAATAGAAACACAAAAAACAAAAGGTAAAAAATAAAATCAAAAGACATGATAAATGCTCAGAAGCATTTGAAATAAATGATTTTAACAATTGAATATGCATCATCAATTGGAAATACTATGGAAACAACAAAGCCCTGCACCCTGCTTTGATGATTGATGACATAAATTTAGGTGTCATAAAACAAATAAACCTGTAATGTACAAAACTAACCACAACAGTTCACAAACCTGTGTAGAGAAATCAGCAACATTATAAGGAACATGAGATCCCTGGCTTTTGAAGTCATCACCCAAGAAGTCCTGATGGCAATTTTAAAACAAAATGCACAAAAATGAGCGTCAATTTTACATTGAAACAATATCAAGCTTCTACCAAATTATTATAAGTACCTGGGACAATCCAGGCACAGAAAATTGATCTCGAAATGACTGGCCTGCCCCTTGGACTGGCATCTAATATGCACAAGAAAAATATAGTCAGAACTTAACGAGGACAAGAAAATGACAGGGAGATGAACATATAACATATGAAGCTGAAATGAAGAAGCTGAAATGAAGAAAGTACATACATTACTGGCAAACCCAGGCTGAGATAATGGACCACCAACAGATGGCTGGCTGTTAGGATTCTCCAAAGCAGGGAAGTTAAATGTAGATCCAATATTTCCAATAGACTGTTGTGTGCCTTGTTGGTGCGGAAGATGATTGCCAATTGGAGCACCGGAATTACCTCTCCCAGCCCCAAAACCCCGACTCCCTGGAGATGGTACATGAGGAACTGCCCCAACAGGCCCATGTACAGCTCCACGAGATGGAATTGCATATGGTTGAGATTGGGGACCACCATGAAAAGGAGGCAAGGGAACTCTTGGCATAGGATACCCAGCAGGATGCACACCAGGCTTATGGGTTCCATTTGGTGGGCCAGGAGGTATATAAGATCCTACAGTTGACAGCAAAAGTTGTTGTCATACAATCTAAGCAGTCAAAATATCAAAAGCCAGAAGTTGTAAGAGATGATAAGAACTTAAGAGGACAAAGCACTAGACTTTCGAAATGTTCTAAATTACAAGTATTTCAATGGGACATAAAGGTATACCAAGACCACAAGGATACCCTAAAATTGTTTTTTTTTTTTGTTTTGGGGGGGTGTGAACTATCCAACAAATTATAAATTACATACCTCTTCCTCGGCTGCTCCTCCGATCTGAAGTTGCGCCAGCACCAACAGATCCAAAATTATCATTAGCCGCAACTCCAGGTCCACCCCCATAAAAAAGCCTCCTTTCATTGTAAATCTGCATCAAAATAACATCAACAATGACATTGATATGTAATCTTTCTCGGCAAACAAATGACTCAACAGAAAAGCACCCGACTGAAAGCATTAACAGCACCCTGTCACCAGGGGGTAACATAAATCAACACTGCAATCCTTTAACACCTACCTTCTTAGGTTTCTGGAACTGAACCATACTCTGCTTCAAGTTATTTAAAGGCCCTTCAACTAAGCATTCATGTTCCTGTTTAGAAAATGGGAGGAAAGAGCAGCTTGTTTAGAAAATTAAAATGCTACATGACAAGGAAATTGTCATGAAATCAATCTTATTATGCGGGAGAATTTTTGACAATAAATCCTAAAGGGACGGGACAGTTAAAAAACATTAGAATTCTGAAGTTTGCACAAACATTTCAACTAAACTTCCAGCTCTTGCTAGGCAGGTATGTCCATTTTTTAAGAAATCAATACCACCAGTAGTAAAATCATATAACACAAGAACTACCTTGTAGTGTGTCAATAAACTGTTCCATAGAGGCTGCTTGCTCAGAACTTTAGGGTTTCCCAGAATAACAATACCATATCTTGCTCGTGTCAAAGCAACATTGAGCCTCCTAGGATCATTCAAGAATCCAATGCCCTAAAAAAAAGTATAGAAGTCAACTATAGATCCATTAAATCTTATAACAATGGCTCCAAAATGCAGACATTTGAAGCATGCAAACTTTGAAAAAAATCACAAACAAGTGGTAGCACAAAGGATGAGTTCACTAACCTGATGTTCATTACTTCTAACACATGATAGAATGATGTAGTCTTTCTCCCTTCCTTGAAAGGAATCAACACTAGCAACCTGAAAAGAATAAATCTAATGTAGCAACTATGGCAAGATCAGAGATAGCATATAAATCTTGATGGTATCTGCATCAAACCTCGATCTCCTTGTAAAGTTGCTGCCTGAGAGCACCATTTCTTGACATATAGTTCACAATATAAGCTCTTTGCCCCTCATATGGTGTTATCACACCAATCTGAACATTAAAATAAAAAAAACATAATATAAATATTAACAGCATTAGTGTAAACCCAGGTGTTTAATCTACAGTTCAAAAGATACCTGACATGGGACCACACCACTTTTTAAGAAAGTGGTTACAATCTTTTCAACATTTGCAGCCTCAGTCCTATTTAAATAAGATGTTCCGCTTGCACTTATCTCTTCTTGTCCCATCTAGAAAACAGTTATGTAAATAATTAAAAGAATGCTGGGGGAAAGCAAAAAAGACAAAATTTATGATAAGTGCACAAAACAAAAGAAGAAATCCAAAAAGTTGATACAATGTCAAAGGATGACCATAGAAATTTATCTACGACAACAAAAGAAAACAACATTCCCATACATGATATATGTATTTACAGTACCTGAACATAAAAAAACATAGGACGGTTTGGCACAGGCCATGGAAAATCAATTCCTGATGATTGCCTTTCATTAACAGTGACTCCATTTTGCAGGGTGCCTTCATAAAAGCTGTTTGAGGGAAATTCTGAAAGGCAAGGATGCATACGGTACTGAACCTGATAGTTGGGATAATAAAACAAAACCTTAAAGTTAGTACAGTAAAAAATTAGAAAAATAAGCCAAACAAAAAGAACTCAACATGATATACGCCTAGCCCTAACAAAACTAATGAAGCAGCCTGTCTCACAGCAGTTGTAGTCATGAACTCTCACTTGAAAACTAAGAGGTCCATTACCTGCAACCTAATTGGTTTGACACCAAGTAGAACAAGACGTTCAAAAAGTGACTGAGCTAGCCCAGCACGAGCTGCTTTCTTGCACATAATGACTGGACCAAGCTGACAATGATCACCAACAAGAACAACCTAAACAGAGACATCTTGTTAAAAACATCAACAATCAAAGAGTACACATACAGCTGCGTGTGCAGATTTGAACCCCAAATACCTGTTTTGCCCCAAGAACCAAAGGAATGAGGCACTCAGGTTCTGTTGCTTGAGTGGACTCGTCAATAAGTACCTGAAAACAAAAATTTATCAACAGTATAAGAATAGAACAAGGACATGGCAATTATATATTTCAAGTAACATATATTTCAACCTGACGGAACCTAAAATTTGCCAGCCGAGGATCTCCAGCACCAACACATGTACAGCAAATCACATCAGCACTCTGAGAAATCTCTCTCTCTGTTGCTCGCTTAAGTGCTTTGTATTTTTTCTCATCACTGCTGGAAAGTTCACCTGAAATGTAATTAAACAAAATAATTGTCATTTTTAACTCATGCATAATTGCCTTGCCCACTCCAGGGACAACTTAAAACATAACACCAGTAACAACAGACCAAGGAAAGAAAAAGAGACAAATTAAAAAAAAAATTGAGAAGAGAATGAAAATATAAACATCATTATTACACTTTCCTAGAAGCAAAAGAACCATTTCTATTTATTTTCTCAATGGATAAAGTAACAATTGCACATAAATTGATGAAGCTGTCTGTCCTAGATATGATAGAAATGCAAACATTAAAAGTATAAGCAAATAATGCTACACACAAACTAGCCAAGCAGAGAGGAAATCAATTTCATTATCCCAGGCTTCAATAGGTTCATCGTAGCAGCTGAGATGTGAAAAGGAGAATAGAATATTTAAAATAATTAGGCTATATAGCAAAATGCACCCAAATCAACTGCAAGTAAACTCAGTATGCCAACCAGACAACACTTCCTAAGTTCAATAAAGCTTTTGAGCAAAAAAGCCCAGACCTTGTTCATCCTTAAGCTGCTGCAACTTGTGAAGTTCACTCTTGTCAGATGTGTCAAGATGTCGAACCTGCAAGAAACACCATTTACATTCATCATGCCATAATGATCATCATTCATATGCATCATGCAAGAGGAAAAATATACTGAAAATGGCCATGATATGAAAAGAAAATTGGTAGAAAGAAATGTAACAGTAACCTGATAGTGAAGTGTTAAATGCTCAACAGGAGAACTCACAGCTTCCCTTGACTTTGCACAAAGCCTCACAACCTTGAATGAAAGAAAAATGTATTACACAGGAGGTTCACATTTTTCATATATAACCAACTCTGAAAAATAATAAACAGCAAAAATACCTTTAATCCAGTGGCACTTATCTTTTCAGCCAGCTGGTCCACAGCCACATTACTAGGTGCACAAACCAAAACCTGAAAATTAAGTTGGGAGGGGAAGGGAGAAGATAAATGAATAAATAGAAGCACAAAAGAAAAGCAAATGATATCTAGAAAAAAATTTAAGAACATACCTGTCCCTGACCTTGTTTGGCCATGTGATACACAAGTGCTGCAGAAGTTACAGTCTTACCAGTTCCAGGCGGACCTTGAATCAAACTAATTGGCCTCTGAAGAACACTTTTAACTGCAAAAACCTACAAATACAGGAGATCAGTGACTTTAAAGAACACCAACATCCGGAGGAAAAAAAATTTTGTTGTCATATCACATACAAAACGATAGGGAAAAGTATCTCTCCAGTTTTATTCTGGTTTTTTAATCCTTTAAATTATGAAGTTATGCATAACAGTATAATTCCAAAAAAGAAAGTAACAAACTCCTCCACTTAAGGGCATGTGCCATGTCAGATAATGGAGGGAAGGGAAGGTTAAAGGGAAGCCCTCTCCTTATTTTGGAGATTTCTTAAGGAAGGGAGGGAAAATGAGACACTTTCACTTAACCCTCCAAAATCCTCCAGCACTTACATTTCAAAGTTCCGCCAATTAGGGGGATTTAATCATACTTCTATATTTAACCTAAATATCATTCTAAAAATATAATTTATTTTATAAAGAATTGTTAAAATATAACGTTAAAATAATAGTTTATTAAAAAAAATTAAAATGTATTATACTTAATTATTTCGTTTTATTTAAAGCTCTGTTTTCTCATCAATTTCAAACATCCAAGTAAGGACAAGGAAAATACCATTTACTACACCCCGCCCTTTCACAAATATGTTCCCTCCCAACTCCCAGAACATACTCTAAAAACAGCAAATGAACGGAAGCAGATAATCCGCCATGGACTATCAGCAGGAAAAAGACAGACCAATATCAAACATGTTATCAAGAAAATCATAACACAATAGGGAGATAAATGATCAGTAGAAATAACAACATACTTGAGATGCATTGAGCTCTGGAAGACCGGGTGCACCAAAGCGACGAGGCAATGCATTACGCACCATCTGAACCTCAACTTCATGACCCAATAAATGATGATAAATATACCTGCATATTGAACACCAATTGTAAACATTATAAAAACAAAATGGGAAGCACAATTCCACCGAAACAACTATAATCTTTGTTTTGAGATCTCATAATTAGTTAAAACAAACATAACCCTGCCACAATGCTATTCACATTATAGAAATCTTCTCTTACACTACATATGCTTCGGTTATAATCTCAACCTCAGAATTGGCTCCAAGATCATCCAACAGATACACAACACTCAATCACATGTCATGAAAAGATAAATATAGTATATACTGTCTCATAGCCCACCCATTCCTAATCACACTCTAACTAATGGCAACTTATGGAACTACAGCCGTCCTGGCCAGTGTAAGTAAGCAAGTTTGATGAAAATTACAATCCTGAGCGGCTGAAAACCGCATTCTTCCATTCATGTGGAATAACAAACAAAGAAGAAAACATAAAATTATAAAGGGAAAGAGGGGCAATACAAGGCATCAAAACAAATGCCATTAAACCCGACCTAGGACCAACTTACCCGCTTACACTTGTCTCATCCACAGCAAAAGTTTTCATAGCTCCCTGCATCCTATCAAAGCTTGTACTCTTCCAGACAAAATCGACACTGAAACCATGGTTTACATCAACTGGCACCCCCTGCATACAACAAGGCCTATAAGCACTAGGCACAGATAGAGAGCTTGACGGCAGAAAACAAGAATAGCAAACTAATGCTAAATTTACCTGACTAGCACGAAGCTCCAGTGCAACCTCTTCTTGTGCAGTTAGCTTAATCTGAAAAAAGAATTTAAAGCATATTACACAGTACATAATTGAAACATTTAAGGAAAGAAAGATAAAGAAAATTAACTAACAGCAGATATTAATAAAAGCATACACATTATTCCATACTAGGAGTATGGCACACACTAAACAAGTGAACAATAAAACAAAATAACAGACTGCAGTCAACAGCGGTTCCATTACTTTCAAAAATAAAAGAGAAATATGAGTGATTGAAAGATAAGTGGATCTAAAACTGAGATAGAAGTTGATATTGGAGAAAGAAAATTAAGTAGGAGTTTCATTATTTGAAAATAATTTTCTTTATTATATTTATTGACCCATGTCTTCTATCTATTAGTTTATTTCAACTAAATTTAAGTATATAAGGGTATTGTTGAAAGTATTGGGACAAAAAATGAAGGTATAAAACAACGCAGGAGTTTGCTTTATTAGTACTAGAGACAAAATAACATCCATGCATACCACATGACCCACTGACTGCCACGCAGGATGTGCAGCATCACCAGAATAACGCAATCGTAATTCATCACCAGGTACAAGCCGCAACTCGTTATCTTCCTACATTACGACACAACATTGTTTATCTTCCAATAGAGAGAAAATAAAAATAATAAAGAAAATGCCAAAATAGAGACTATGAAGAACATAAGAAGACAAGATAATAAATATAATGTACAACTATAGCAGTAACAATTGCCCAGCAAGCAAAAGATATATCACCTTTGGAAATACAAAGTATGCAACACGCTTCTTATTAAGACCAATATCCCATCGAATTGTGACATTGTCCTTGCTTTGTGACTCTTTCATCATCTACATCAACATTGCACATATAAGATACCAAAACACATTACAGACGAAGGGAGGAAAGCAGAATCGCGATCAGGGATGTTTTCTATAGCTGGAGAAGATCCAAAAGTACATGTAGCAAAAAGAATAAGCTAACTAGCTAAGTACTTAATTAGCTACTGAAACAAAATTTTAGAATGGAGCAAAGTAAAAAATTACCTTATCATAATCAGCTTCAAGCTTAATAAGAGGTGCAAATACATTTTGATACTGAGACAAGGTGAACAAGAAACATAATAAGTAAGACCCATGTGTAAACCATGAAAATTGTGACATCCTCCACATATTACAAAAGTAAAACATTAACAAGCCATCCTAAACACACACCTGATATGCATCTTCGTATTTCAAAGCCACAGGCTGAGGTTCATCATCTACACCAGGCTTCTCAAGGTCCTCAAAAGAAGCATCGGGATTTGTCTTCCACAACTCTTCCACCTTATTTATTTGCTGTGCACTTATTTGGCGTGCCCTTAACTGCTCCTGTTCAGATGGGACCTGCAGAAGACAACATTGTAGCAAAGATGGGAAAAAAAAAACACATAACATTTAATGAATTAACACAAAGAAAAGATAGTAACCTTGACAAGCCACTGCAAGAAACACCTATCATCAATTAAGGGGCACCACTGACTAAGGTCCCAATTCATGTCCTTCAAGGCATTGACACTCAAGCAAGGTTCGCGACAAAGAAGAACAACTACACTTTCTGTCTTGGCAGAAATAAATCCAAGGAGAAACACATTACGACATCCGCAGTTGTAGCATTCAAGAATTGTTTCCCCCAATGGACTATCTTTGTGTAGACAAACTTCCTTGTGTTTTGCCCGAACCTACATGAACAAAGAAATAAGCGGCAAAGCTAAGCAACATTAGCTCATCAAAGAACAATATATACTCATGTCCTTCTACACAACAGCAAAAAATTGAAGAGTTATCAGTCAAATAAACACATTTTATTGAAAACAATAATGGTAAATTATGAATCCAAAATTCATAAGCATATCTAACCAAAAAGCAATTTATTTCTTGTCATTCTGTAACAATTATGTTATTGAATTTCAAACTTAAGAAAGGCAGAATGGAATAACAAGAGATAAAATATAACAGAAGAAAAAAATTAAAATAGCCAAAGGAGATAGACAGCAAAGATACAAAGTTTCAGACTTTTATGTTTATTTTTCTAGCTTTTCCACAGAGGGGAACCAATCACCACCCATGTCATTTTATAAACATACTTTTAACTTGTAAGGCAGACTAAAATGAGCTAAAAGCAGTTAGAAAAGAAAAAGGAGAGCATAAAGTTTTCTTATTCATCCCAAAAAAAAGTAAATAAAGGAACATAGGTAGGTAAATGGCATACATGCAAATTCACAGGTTAATTTTTTTTTCTTTTACTTAGCCAGTTTTTTTCCCCCATTTTTGCAAGCTAAAAATTCTACAAAGTGTAACTACCATATAGTTATAGCCATACAGGTTAATTTCTTTTTTCCTTTACTTAGCTAGTTTTTTTCCCCCATTTTTGCAAGCTAAAAATACATATAACAAACATAATAAAGGTCATAAATCTAAGCATGTACCAAACAGAGCTTCAGGAGCATAGTTATTAGAATCTCACTCACACAAGTGCATCAAATACAATTACCTGGCAATACAAATCACAGGGTGGATTGCAAAATGGCTCTGAATCACAGCCAGAATTGCTAGAAAGGAGCATCTGGGTGATTTGCATAACTCAGGCAATTCAGAAAATACCTATTTCAGTGGTTATTTGCTGTTCGGTTGCACCAGATCCAGTTAGGATCTGTCCGAGCCAAATGGAAAAATACATTATTTTCCCCCAAATTTTTGGGATTTTTTCTTTAAATAAAAAACTAGATAAGGTCAAATGGGAAAACTAAGTGCTAGAATAGAAAATCTACTAGACTTGTCAAATAGGACCTTTGTGGGTCAAAAACCAGAAAAAATGCTACAATACCAACTGCCCCAGCTGCATCTCCTATTAGATTTACATATTTAATAATTTATTTTCATCATTTCAGGACTTAATTACCTATGAATCTGTGGCCTGTGCTTTATAGTTTATACAAGACTTACAATTAATTTATTAAGTGCTATATGCAATATTAACATTGTTACATTTGGACTAAAGCAACTATTTTAAGTATTATATTTCATTTTATAGGTTTATATGTCTTTTATGCCATGTTTTGTAAACTATTTATCAATTTATCAATTTGTTACCATATCTTATAATCTTATAATTCAATAGGATTCATGAAAAAAAAATAGCCATCTGATTCTCAAGACATGATATATAACTCAAAGTGACAACTACGCTCAGGAGTCAGGAGAACTGTGTCTAATAAAATGGAAAACTTGCTAAATCCATGTTTAAAAATGAATATAACGTGATTCTAATAAACAAAACAAATAAACTAAGTATGACAATTAGCTCCCTCTTGCTATAGCTGCAAAGCAACCTCTACGTCATCAACTTTAACACAATTCAAGAAGTTAGAGGAAAAGGAAAAAGACTTCAGGTTGCTTTCCAATTTGCGTGCATTATAACGATTAAGTTGATTCATTCATCTAAATTTACTATGTGCAAACAACATCAATCACCAGATTTGATACCAAAAAAAGAAATCTTCAGTAGAGTTTGATCAAAATGTGATAGGCACCTCTCAAATAACCTTAGTTTCTCAAATAATGAATTTGATATCTAGTCACAATAGATCCATACATCAATTAGAAAGTCAAATCCCTCAAAACATTATCTTAAATGGCCTCTGATATTTATCACCAATATTCATCAATAATCTTGAGTTCAGGGTACAGGAGGACTCAGCCAAAAAGCACGCTTCTTTTGGATTAACTACAAACTCAACCAAGTTCAGAATTTTTCGTCAAACTCATTGTGTTGCTAACATATCTTTGTTGTGGATTGAATAAGAACAAGCAAACACTTCTTTTTACATATGGGGAGGTGGTACATTTTGTCGCACTCAGGTTTTGAACCCAATAGGTAAGAGTAAGAGCTCTCAAACCCGATGCGTGGTACATGACCAACAGCCCACAAGACATTTACTTATCCTCGCTCAATGAATCATACGCTAACCTAAAATGGTTACTGAATATTAAGGATTTCTTCTAAACAAACTGATTTAAGGTAGTCAATAAATATCTACATTTCTTCCCGCTTTTCACCCATAATTTTAATGTAAGCATAAAAAGAACAACATTTCTAACTTCTAAACTAGAAACTTTCCTACTATCATCATTCATCAGCTTATCTAAGTTTCTAAATTTCCAAACATGTCATCAGTCATCACCACACTTCATACCACTTAACCAAATGTCACTGAGGCATACACGTCAGATAGCTTAACATCACGAACCCTTACTCCTCTCAATTTCTAAACATCCAAAGTCAACCACTAACCCAAATACCAGGAAGTAGGAACAGGCAAATCCAAAAACAAACAACCATAAAAATATAAATATAATGCAAACGCCGTGATAACAACTCACCAGGTGATTTACAATATGCGATCCGGAGGTGTTCCCCCGCGAATTACAGAACCATTTGCGACAGGACGGTACATTGCACCTCACAACACAAGCCGGATTGGATACCCCACAATACCTGCAAGCATGTTCAGTGAAATCTCCTTTACCATATTCGTAATTGTCATCATCCCCAGTGTCCTCAAAATTCAACCCGCTCATCCCAGCTGCCAGTGCATCCACCATCTGGCTGTTCCCGCTGCTGCTTCCCGACCGGCCTTTCGTGGCGCTCCCTGGAGCTGCCGAAACGGGCGAGGCATCGGACTGGTGATCGGACCCAGCTCCGCCACCTCCACCGCCGCGCTCCGACGGTTCAGCCAGCGAATCGGACGGCGTGGGCCATGCCACCGGTGACCTAATCGGGTCACGGAACTCGGGGTAGTCGAAATCCTCGCCCTGAGTGTTGAATTCGAGGAAAGTGTAGGCGTCGTTGCCCGTGTCGGGTTGCGACGCGGTCTCGAATAGATTGCTCTGTTGTGAGTCCATCGCGCAAGGGTTTTCGAAATCAGAACCGTGCGATCTTCTAAGTATTGATTGAAATCGTTAGTGTTAGGGTTTTAAGATAGTGCGTTTGTGAAAAGGGTTATGAATTGGGATTAGGGCTAGGGTTGGGTGTGAGAGAGGAAGAGAAATAGATTAGAGCTTGGGGACGAAGAGAGAGACACTAACACATAGTAGAAAAAACGGGGGATGAGCGTATGCGCGCGAGTGTACAGACGTATTCCAGGACCGTATGGAATATTCACACGGAACGCTCACGTGAGCTTTTCACACGCTCTACACTTATCACGTGCCACATATATATTGTTTTGTACTTTTATTTTATACACTAAAATTTAGAAAATAAATAATAGCAATTTATAAGAAGATGCTAAGAGCCTACTCTGTATTTTTTATCCTTCCATTGCGTAATCAAAATTTGCTTACCACAGTCTAAAATTGATGAGTTAGCATGTGTATGTTTGTTTATTCTTAAATGGATTTGATTCTTGTTATTTTATCTGATTTAAGAGCCAAATTTTGAAAAATAGTTTTTTTTTAAAAACAATTAATGTGAATGCTGAAGAAAAGTTTTTTTTCATTTTTAAATTAGGGCAAATTAAGTGACCTTAATAATAATTTACAATAAAATTATAAATTACTTATTAGCAAAAATTCTTGAATTTAAACAATAGTACACTTGTATTGAGAAAAAAGTCAATCAAATAAGTCAAACCTTGTTTGTAGGTAAATTACAATTTTTTACTCTTTGTGATTTGATTCAAATTTAGTTTGCTATTTTATAGTTTAAAAATAAAAACTATATGCTTTCATTATCTTATAACCACTTTACAGTTTCTCTCAACCAAATCTACAATTAGAGATGACAAAATAAATCTATTCACCACAAGTAAGACAAAAATGAGGCCTAACAAGAACCTATTTTTGTTAAGTGAATTAGAAAAATTAACCCATCTAAATTTATGATAAATTAACGGATCAATCCTCCTAAAGTAAAAAATAATAAAATACAAAAGTTAACAAATCAGACGTTGGAGAATCAATTAGAATTAATCTTCCTTATATCCTAAATTAACTTTATTATTATTATTATTTTAAATCAATATTTTTAATTTAAATTTAAATTTAAATATTAACTAATATCTCATATTTATATTTTATAATCAAATAAAATTAATGTTCATTATTTAGCACATTTAATTTCTTAATTTTATTATAAAATTTCTTAATATTAATTTCATAATTTTAATAAAATATAAATTTTCTTGCACAAAATAAAATTTCACACCAACGTCACTTTCTTTATTACTCCCTCTATGTATAATATTTTATTTATTAAATGTTGTACCTATTCTAACATTAAAAAGTCTGAATTTCTTAGTGTATATATTTAAAAACTTTTCGTATAATGTAAACTTTAAATAAGCTTTTTAATCAAATCAAACTTCAATGTTTTCACAAAAAAGCTGACCAAACAAACCAAACCTATAATAAATATCAGACAAAGTTCATATTAATATTTTCAAAGCATGTTTTTAGACTATTTAGATAAAGTCTGCCACAACCAAACTTATTTGTTACTACAGGTCTTAAAAACAATAATAAATTTTTATAATTAATAAGAACCTAATTAAAAACTTAATTAAAATATAAAATTATTTTAAAATTTGAAAACGTAAGAATCTATTAAAAAATTTAAACTATATAAATCTATTTAAAAAATTCACTAAAATTATAAGAACACAAACCGGCAGTCCCAAATATAAAAAAAAAAAATACAGTAATTTATAGATATATCTTTTTTCATTTGAACTTGGAATCATTGAAACAAAAAAAAAAAAACAATTTACTATAAATTATAGATGTTGTAATAAACAATAAGAGTTCTTGTATGGGAAAAATTCTATTGTGCTCCCAAAATGAAGATTTTATTAATATGTACTATTAAATGTGTATCAGTAAGGATGAAATTGATCAAATTAAATTAGGTCTTATCTTAAATAAGATATGACCTATTTCTCAAATGTAAAACTTGAATTTAATTTATTTACTTGACATAAATACATTTTTAATGTTTGACTTAATCTTTTTAAAAGTTTGGTATAAAATCTTATTTAAAAGTTAACTTTATAATAAATGCTTTAAATAGGTCAAAAGACCTATCTTTAAATAAATTAACAATATAGACTAATGGGCATAAACCTTTATATAAAGTAACAGGTAGACTTAAAAAATATTATATTATTTATAAAAATAATTAATTATATAATAAATATTAAAATGTCATAATATATATAATTAAATAGATCGATCTGCTTAGCCTAAGATTTTTTAAAAACCTGAAACCTAATCCATTTAACTAAATAAACTTAAAAAAAAAACTTTAACTTGACTTTTTTGTTAAACAAACTTGATCAAACTAGACTTTAAACAAGTCAAGCACTTGACAGGTTATTTGATTTATTTTTATCCCTAAGTACTACATTAAATTTATGAACAATCATTATCTTTCATTTTAATTATACAATTTTGATATTCCTACCATTAACAGTACATATACATATTTTTACATTCATCTTAATACTATTCATCATACTTACTTTTTATTGTCACTTTCTCTCACTAATTCTGACACCCTTAAAAAGAGTGTAAATGATGCATATACCCCTAAAAGGGATGTATGATGATCTTTTTCCTTAATTATAATAAACAGATAACTCCACCCTTACTCTCTTCTTTCTTCGATTAAACTGGTATTGATTTGTGATTCAGGTTTAAGCAATTTTTCCTTTTCGGGGTTAGTCTAGACCTATACAAAAATTCCTCAATAAACAAAGGATCCTACTAGCAAATTTTGTTCATTTTAATTATCTCTCAAACATTTTTACATTCTCTCCTAGTCACTTGAACCACAAGAGGTTCTCAAAACTTTGCCCATGCGCAAATCATATTGTATCATTCCAACTGACTTTATATACAAAGAGGTCGATGCATCAATATAATCTAACATTTTCTTTGAAGCAAGAAGGGGAAAAATCACATTATATATTCAGAATTAGAATACTGCATAGTTATTTCACTTAATAGTTAATACGCAATGTTTTTTCTATTAAAAAAGGGATATTTCCTGCTTATATTGCTTCAGGAAACCCCCCATTCTTCTCTCTCTCTATCCCATTTTGCAATCTGCAAAATACAAGAGTAGGAAATTTAGAATTAACCAGCTAAGGTCTAAAATATGTGCCACCACAAGAGGTTCTTACACCACAACAATCCAACAAAAATTAATTCATAAATGAAAAAGGTTTTGATGACTTCTGATTTGTTGCCTGTGCTCAGTGCTCACCCGTTCAGTTGGATACAGGGACCTAAAATACGTGCCAAGTTTCTCGCAATTGGGTGCCTTTTCGCCTTTCTGCTGAATGCTTTTGATTACACAACATGGTCGAGCTACTCAATTAGACACTGAAGGGCAATTGGTTATTGAGCGAGAGAGAAGCATCGTGACTTACCTATGAAACTCCACGTATTTTACATAACAGTGGCGTGTTTGGTAACTAGTGGCTGGTAAATCGACCTCATTTTTAGTTGTCCTTGGCTTTTCCTCCTGCAATAATATATTTATACATTATTTTTATATTATTTTTTCAAAACAACAAAATTAAAAAAAAACATATATTCTAATATTTTCTATATTCCCCTTCCCAAAGAAAAAGGGGTAAAAAATGGTGTAACAATTTCATGTCTAAATAACATGACCCTTTTTCCTGTTTATGTATTAAAGAAATCAAAGTCGCCAACTAGCATTTTAGATTGCCTTTTTTTGTACATTACACTCTCTTTTTTCGGTACATTATTTTAGGGATCCTTTGAATAAGCTTATTAAAAAAAATTATATACCTAAAATTTTAGGAAATATTTTTTTATGTTTAAATGTATTTTTTCATATATTATAAAAGCCTTTTTCTTTACAAATCTTTTTAGAAGCATAAAACTTTAGCTAAAAAGTATAATTTTTTAATTTTTCAATGCTTCAATTTTTTAAAAAAATTAATCAAATGCGTTACGATATAAATATAACAAAATAAAAACACATCCAAACCATCAGTTATTTATATACATTACAACTTTAATATGCATTTTCCTTACATGAAACTCAGGGTTGTTCACGAATTTTGTACAATAAATTCCTAAATAGAAAATTATGTGACAAGTTTAATATGAAATATGAAAACATTATCCTATTCTTTAAAATTTTATCTCTCTTTTTTATACAATTGTCACCCTAGCTATATTTAGATAACTTATGGTGGATTGAATAGAATAAAATAAGATGGAATGATATAAAATTTTCATACCATTATTTAAATATTTAATAATGGAATAAAAAAATGTTTCCATCCTATTATTTAAAATGGTAGGTGAAATAAAATGATAAAAATTATAATATTTTGTATTCTTATGTCATTTTATTTCATCCTATCTTTCTCAGTTTGAAATAAAGAAAAAATAAAGTTTAAGGAATGAGAGGGAACAAATATTATCCTACACCATTACATTCGATCTTAATTTTAAATATTCAAATAATAAAATCATACCCTATTTCACTTCATTCTATCATTTACTACCGATCCAATCAAAGCCTAAAAGTTTGTAAACAAGTTTTATATATAAAATAAGAAGGTTTGCATAGGTTACTTTGTTGTTCTTCTTGATATCAATATGGTTGGTTGAAGAGGAAGGAGGGGCGAAGAAACAATGCCATATTCAAAGGTTTACATAGGTTACCTTGTTGTTCTTCTTGATATCAATATGGTTGGTTGAAGAGGGAGGAGGGGGTGGAGAAACGGTGCCATATTCATGAGCAAGCCTTGGAGTTTGCTCAGTCCGCGCCACTTTGTTCACATCCCTCGCCCTCATCTTGTTATGCAGATCCACCTGCGCTGCCGCCAATATGTCTCTTCTTCTCTGTATATCCATTGTGTCTGCGTACTAGCTTTTGCTTTTGTGCTTGCACTTGAATTTGAAACAATATATGCGTGTGTTGAATCAGTGTTAAGTAATGTATAAACTTGGAAGGACTGTTTCTATTTACAAATATCTGCGACGTCATAGAATACACCGAAGTGTAGTAATAATAACACGTTGCAAAAAGAAGACACTTGGCTATTTGGTCGGGTACTCGTGTCAATACTCACTGTGCAGTACAACACCATAACTTGATATTTGGTTTGCTACTCCTTGTATATAACACTCACATGGCTTTGTATTTTTCAGTTTTTCTATCAATAGTTTGTTTGATTTAAATGCATAAAAAATGTTTTTTTTAATTGTAAAAGGTTAAAGAAAGGAACTAACAAGTAACGAATTAATCAATTGGTGGGGAGTTTTAAATTTTTAACATGTTTAGCTACAATTTTAAATTTCTTGTTATTGGTTAAAAAAAATATATTGTCAAAATATTTTAGATTGTGTTTGGATAAAATAATCTTAAATTTCAAAGAATTTTAATTTCAAGTATTTTAAAATGTAGCATTTAAAATCATAGAATTTATAAAATATCTTGTTTGAATAAATTATATGTGCTCTTTAGTAACATCCCTACACTGATTAAAAAAAATGTAACATCTTTGCAAAATGTTCCCTCATAGACCTGACCTAGACGTGTTGTGCTCCCAGATCGGTGAGAATCCATCGTTGCTGATAACTTCATAAAATGCAGTTATTTGTGTCTTATATCTGTGCTTTATAAATTGCTTAGTTATTGTTCTTAGGTATGAATAGAATACTTTAGTCTCATTCATTTAATTTCATGTTAATGTCTTCTTTTATGATTTTGATAAAATCTTTTTGATTCTTTGATAGATTAAGTAGATTTTGCACTTGTAATTAACTAAGTGAATTCTCAATTGTAGGATGGGCACATAACAGATAATTTGAAGCAAGTCAAGCCCCAACATTGGAAGAGAAAGCCCATAAAGCATTTTAGATGCTCACGCCACGGTGCAGGCATGTTCATGTCGCGGCGTGATGCACTCTGCTTGTAGCACACTAATAACCTGAGGCTAGTATACCGCGATGCAGAGGAATTCACGCCGTGATGCTTGGCTGTCAGCTGCGCCTATAAATAATGTTTCATCAAATATTTTGAGAGGAGAGAGCTTTGTAAAGACAAAAAACGTAGCTAGGGTTCATTTTTCATCATTTTGAGAGGAGAAAATGGAGTTGAAGTGGAAGCCACCATTCTTCAAGGAGGATCAAGCATCCAGTGACTACAATCATAGTGTCTTCCTTCTTTTCTCTTTATTCTCCCTTATTTTAGGTCACGGATATGAATATTGTTGTTGGATTTTCATATTCCATGGCTAGCTAAACTATTTTTAGGGATTCATTTGGATCCTTCTATGTAAATTGGTGATTTTGTAATCTTTTGAGTTAATTATGATGATTGATTTTGTTCATCTATATTTCTCTTAATGCTCTTGAATGTTTGGCCAATATTTAATGTGTTTTGATTAAATCTACTGAACTAGACATAGGAATTTAGATTTTAGATCATAGATATGGTTAATGCATGTTTAATTTCATTCTAATGGAAGGGTGAGTTAATTAGCTAATGAGATAGAAATATACCTCTTGATCATGCATAGCATTTGTCTAAGAATCAATCTTAAGAAGTGAAGTTTGCTCTAGTTCTCATGGACACATAGTGAACTAGGTAAATGATATATGGTTAAGTAATTTAGACATAAGCTTTTAGCTAATGTAGTTTCTTATGCTAACAAAACCATTCATGCATGTTGCTTACAAGGGTTGCATATTGTCAAGTAAAGTAGTTGGTGAAGAAGGATTCCCTATTCTCTAATCATTATCTCTTATTCTCACTTTAATGCTTTTTGGTCTTGAGAACCATAATTAATTCACACTCATTTTCCCAATTTGAATGTTTTTGAGTAGAATTACTTAAACTATTAGTTGATAGTTAGCAGTAGAATTGATCGTGTCCTTGTGGGAACAAACTTTACTTATCATTTTATTACTTGTGCTACCCGTGTACTTGTAGTTAGAAAAAGGGCGAACACATGAATAAGTTTATGAGTATGCACATGCAAGCCAAACTTCTCCTATTCAATTCATACTCATCTAGATAAGTTTATGAGCATACACATGGATATGAATTCAAAGAATCCACAAGATTAAAATTCAACTCTCTTTCCATTAATGTAAATCACACACAATTGATGATCAAAAGGGTCTTCAACAGCTTATAATATAAAGCCAATGGTTATGAGTTAAAGAACAAAGGGGAAAGGATAAAATGTAAATATTGAGAAACAAAAACATGCGATTTTAAGACTTGAGTCACTAATTGATACAACTAGGATATACAAAATGAAATAAATAACACTATCCATAACCACTAACTGTAAGGCCAATGCTTTTCGTATTTGCTTTCTTTCTTTCTTTCATTTTTTTTTTTTTTTTTGGTTTTTTTTATCATCGATTTCTTGTATAGCAAATGGTTCCTTCAAACCGCTTTTATATTGACAAAAACATTAATACCCTTAATCACTAGACTTAAGTCAATAAATAATATATTATGTACTCAACAAACATAGAGGGAAGGAAAAGGATGCAATGTTTTCATATGCCTAAGAAAAGTTAACAGGGTTGGAAAATTGAAGGTGATGAAGAACATATAAGGCCAAACATTTAAAAGGCTTCAAAGGGGACCTATGGATAGAATCATGTAAAGGTAAGCTTGAAAGGCTCAATTGATCTAACCAATGCTCTAATCATTTCCTCAATCATGCATAATATAAGATTTCACTTCAAGAGAGTTGCAAGACAATTTTAAGGATAGTTGAAGTCTCCACATGTACAATCCATAAGTATTCTCTAGACAAACACTCATATCCTTTTCAAAGTTACACAAGCATACGAGTGTGAAACACATCATGCATAAAAATGAGGCTAAAGATCGCCCAGTCCAGGATGCTTCCATGCCCTCACCAAGCTCACTAATGTCGCAGAGCTGACAAGCCTCTCCAGTTTTCTTGTAGATCTCATTCTCAATGCTCACCAATGTCACGCAGTTGCAAAGCGAAGATGAATGAGGGAAAGCCGTGGTATTGAAAGAAATGACTGAAGTTTCTTAGGGGTGGGGGAGGGAGGAAGAATAATTGATTCTTAATATGTATATTTCTTGATAATTTTATTAGTAACCAAACAAGTTTTGAATGGATCCAAGAAAATATGCGACACATCAAAGGTGAGGGGATGAGAGTTAGAGATAAGGTAGAATACCATATATGCAGTCTTTTTGTTATGCAAATTTCAAAGAATTTTTAAAATCTCATTTAAATAAGTGTCATTTGAAATTTTCTTCATTTGAGATGATAAAAATCTTCTTTTAAAATTATTGGTAATTTCAAATTTCTTGATAGTTTATATCTAAATGAAGCATCTTGTGTTAAAGAATTTGAAATACCCTCTAAAAATGAATTATCCGTTGGCATTATCTTATCCAAACACAAGACTAAGCATTTTAGAACTTAGTTGTCAAATATTCAAATATAATATTTTGTAGGATGATATGTTTAAAACACTCTTCAATGGCTTCATATTTGTCAATTTTTCTATTTTAGTAATTGATCACTTTTTCTTTTATGATATTTGAAATCATTTTCGCATAAATTAATATTAAGTGTCTATTGGAGAAATTTTAAGGGAGAAATATAATTAATTCCTTTTAAGTATTAGCATAGTGTTCAAACCGGAATAGCTAAAATATACTTCTTTAATCACTAAACCAATTCGTTTAGGTTAATAATTTATCACTTTGTGAATTTCTAGGGTGTTGATGTAATTACACACATCCAATAATTTTTTATGAAATAGTTTGTTTAATATGTTTATTAGGTTGAGAAATAGTATTACCCACATAAATAACTTTATAAACTAAACATAAATTTTAATATGATTGCGTATGAATTTAACAATTTGTTTTTTGTACTATAAGATTATTATTGGGTTAATTTTTATTTCAATTGAGATTATATCATTTTTCGAACAATTGTAAGAGCATACTTCTTACATTATCTTAGTACATATACCTAAATTACTTTTTTTAGGTGTTGATTTAAAAATCGAATCCCAATAATCAATATAATGCATCTTATTAACCATTAGATCAAGTTAGTTAAATTTAATAAATTAAAGTTTAATTATCAGTAGCCGAACTTGTGTTGCTACTTATACTCATCCATTTTTTTAAAAATGTTTGCTTAAAATTTTTGCATCACACTACTCCAAATGAAATAACAAAATAAATAAATGAAAATTTAAAACTTGAATTTAATCATAATACCTGATTGTACCGAAAAAAAAAAAAAACAGAACACCTGATTTGATAAGTTTTCAATTTTCATTTTTTCAATTATTTTCTTTTTATGGTTTTTCACTCTCTCTCGTAATGTACCCTTCAAATAAAAAGTAATATTTAAAAGTTATTGAGTTTCGTTTTCATTTGTGATCTTTTATCAATAAGTTGTTTGTAAGCATTGATGTAAGTCTTGATTGAAGCTTGTGTCATGCCATGATTTTGAAATAAAGAAATTTTTAAATAAAAAATTTCTATTATAAACATTCAAATAAACACTTGACATATATAAAGGTGAACTATATGAGTTCTATTTGGTCGAGCCTAACACCATGTGACTTGGATCAAGGCACGTAATTTGACTAATCTAATTATCATGAATCTAGTTATGCCAACTCACTAATTCTTTCATCCAACCTAACCAACCAGTCAACTCAAACCCAAACACCCACACAAGGATGTCCTAATAATGAAAAAAACACCAATCTCTAAGGGATTAACTCGGCTTATAATAGATTTTCCTCCCAATATCATGTAAAATGTCTCCCAATCTCCCTACATAAAGAGTATCTAATTAGTATCCAATATTTGTTATCTTTTTAGCCTAATCACTCCTCCATTTCTTTGTCCTCTCATTGAGTGCTTTTATAAATACTTCTATCGCTACGAGTTGATTGTGGAGCTCTCTAACATAACTAAGACTTAATGCATATCACCCTGCTTAAGATGAGATAAGAACAAAATGTATTTTTTAGAGATTAATATATTTTTAATATAATGCACACAACTTTACACATGTCAAATATTGATTGAATGTATATGATAAAAAGTTTCTCTACCTTAAAATAAGATAGTCATTCATCCCCTTAACTTTATCTTAAAAGGACAAATATTCCTTTATTACAAACTTTCTTGTTGTGTTATTTTGTTCAGGAAAAATTATACTCATATACATTATTTTTAAAAGAATCTAACTTTAATTAAATATTAATGTAATCTTTATATTAATTAATAAAAAATAATGTCATATACAATTGTATAACTCATCTTTTTATTTGTAACAAAATTTTTGGTACATAATTTTTTATTTTAAATTAATGTTAAAAATTTAGGAAAAGTAAATGTTGCCTAATTCAATAGTCAATAATACTTAAAAGATGATCTACAAAAGAAAAATTATCAGCAAAATGTAAAAACTTAAGACTTTTTTAATCAATGTTGTCGGATGATATCCGTACATTTTTACATATTCAAACCATAATTGTACGAATAGGATTGACAGTTCACCTGAAAAACTCGTAATTCAGGCTCTAGGTTGGTTTGGTTAGTCTATTGGACCTATTATTTCAATGATCCAATCAAACTTGAATTGACTCGATGACCAGCCTAACTAAGTCGACTTGGACTAGTTCTATTTTTTTTACAAGAAGTTTAATAAAAATGTAACTTTTAATATTTGAATATTATACTTCAAGGTCTTTGTCATAAAGTTTATTTTATTACTAAATCATATGTTTCAGTTGAATATTATTTTCAATTTCTTAATTTATATTATTATTCAACTAATAAGTTATTATCACTTATTTATTTAGAAACATTTGTTTTTCATATAATATTTTTATTTAATATTTTTTAATATAATATTTTTATATCAAGTAATTTTTTATATAATATATTTTTTAAAAAAATTATTTATTTATCCAAATTTTTTATTTAACTGTTTAACTTATAATCAAATCGTTGAATTGATATAATATCTTTTGTTTAATATTTTTTAATATAATATTTTTATATCAAGTAATTTAACTATTTATTTATTTATTTAAATTTTTCAATTTAACTATTTAACTCATAATCAAAATTACTTGATAACCCGACATTCTTACAGGTCGAACTCCTGCTGGATTATACAATTATGGTTTAAACCCCTCACCTTAATATTACTTAGTTCCTTCAACAATTAAACTTGTTAAAACAAATAAAGACAAGCTTTGTTAGTTTTTTTTTTTTAATGTGTTGGTTTTTTATTTTTGTGGGCTTCCACTCATGCAAATTAAATAACACATTCATTTCAATTGCTAAATCTCTCCGTGTTCCTATTCCCTCACCCCGAGATTCCGAGATCAACCCCGACGAGCTTATCAAAGCCAGGGGTTTATCTCGGCAAATTAACCCACCCCTTGTTCTTCTGATTCATTTGCTTCGCACTCCAATTTTCCTCTTTTGGTGATTTGAAATTGAAAATGGCACCGGTTTCAGCTTTGGCAAAGTACAAGCTGGTGTTCTTGGGTGACCAGTCCGTGGGCAAGACCAGCATCATCACTCGCTTCATGTACGATAAATTCGACAACACCTATCAGGTTTCTCTCCTACTCCTAACTATCAGATCCATTTCCCCTTTCATTTGCCTCCTAATACCACTTCAAAAACTTCACTTTTCACTGTCTAACTGATCTATTGTTTTTTAATAGCAAGGATTTCCCATTCCCTCTAGTCTTTCCACCAAACTGTGGATGCTGGAATAATTCAACAACATTGATTGTGTACTTGTTATGTTGAGCGATTATTATTATAATTATTGTTTTATAAAAAAAACAAAGAACTCAACTCAACTCTCTGTTCTAGTTTTGATGATCATATGTTAGATTCAGCTTATGTGCCATGACCTTTCGTATTTTCCCCTTTGCCTTTTAGACTGCTTTTTGACAAACACAACCTAGACTAAGTAATTATCCAAAAGTCCAAACCATGAGAACACGCAACCTATTTTGTTTTCATTTTTGTATTCAGTGTATGCATACTTGTGTTTGCATGGTATGCTTACAATCCAGTTAAGTAAGTTCGGCTTGAGATCACCTTCTAAGCGTAATCGGCATGCTGCTTTTTTGGTTGTATGCACTTTCATTTCCTTAACTTGATCTTAAATATTTTTGTTGAACACAAACTTCTTTT
This sequence comes from Ormosia semicastrata, assembly GCA_029884595.1. NCBI lineage: Eukaryota > Viridiplantae > Streptophyta > Magnoliopsida > Fabales > Fabaceae > Ormosia > Ormosia semicastrata. The sequence continues at coordinate 17,681,917 of JAQQTO010000037.1, read as the reverse complement.
GATATTTTTTATTTTTTTCCAAACAGGCTACAATTGGTATAGATTTTCTATCAAAAACTATGTATCTTGAAGATCGAACTGTTCGACTGCAGTTGTGGTAAGATATGGGGACCAACATCTCATAATATAAAAGGGAAGGGAAATGAAAGTTTCTTTAGAAAGGGGTTGGAAGAGGAAGGAAAGTAAGGGTTGAGATGTATTAAATACAGGCAGTAAAAGGATGGGAGAAACTATTATAGTGACATTATAATTATATTTCTCCCTAATGTGGGGGTTCAATCCCCGGTAGGTCTCAATGCCTACACTTTACTTCTGCTCACAAGAACGAAGTTTACTTCTCCTGTCTCATCCCAAATAGGAGCAAAAGTATTGTTTTAACTTTGTGGGCATATGGGGAGAGATTAAGTAGCCAGACCTCAGTTTCTTCTCACCCTTAAAAAATATATAATAAAAACTATGGTACAACGTAGTTTACTTCTCTCTAGATTACTGAATTTATACATGCATGAAATCTTGATATTTTGCCTTGTTTCTTTTTGTCTTTCATATTTTTTTCTTTTGTTCACAATCAATTTGACTTCATTTATTCACATCATGTCCTGAGTTTTATCTTTCATATCTTATGTCTTTTTCTATCTTATTTATGATGGCTTTTTTTTTTTTGTTTCTTTTGTTTTTTTTTTAGTTTTAACTTTTAACCATCCTTGTTCTTCTGTTGTTGCTAAATTTATATTTACAAAAAGAAAATATGTTTTGATTTAGCTGGATATATTGCTAAACCTGAAACTTCTATGCATTTTTCATGCTTCTATCATCTGTACTCTGCTTTGAGTGTTTCCTTACTATCCACGCTTCTTCATTATGTTGAAAGTATATGCTTTTTGTGCTCTTTTCAAACTGTTCATCCTTTTCACTTGTGTTCTGACAGGGATACGGCTGGACAGGAAAGATTTAGAAGTCTTATTCCAAGCTACATTAGGGACTCATCTGTAGCTGTTATTGTATATGATGTTGCAAGTATGTAATTTGGGATTTGTTTTCTTTTCACCTTTCATTGTTGCCCACTATTTTATGCCATCTTACACAGCTTTTGCCTTAATCTGATCAAAGCTGCTAATTTAGCTTCTTATTGTTTATTTATTGTTTGTAAAGCTATGAACTATACATTATGTTAAATGCTGCGTGCTGTTGTAGCAGGATGTCATTTTTGGTTTGAACCATAGGGAAGTAGCAATATGATGAAGTGAATAAGCTCTATAACTCCTAGTGTATATAACCTTTTATCACAAACCATGGGATCCAAATTCCATTCATGATCTTTCTATATGAGTTGAATGATGTGTTGGCTTAAATGTTTGTTAAAAGCTCTGTGAAAAACAGTTTCTGATAAATCTGATGTTTTTGTTGTATAGGCCGGCAGACTTACCTAAACACAACAAAGTGGATTGAAGAGGTGCGAACAGAGAGAGGCAGTGATGTCATTATTGTTCTTGTTGGGAACAAAACTGATCTCGTTGAAAAGAGGTAATGGATAATGATTATAGGGAGATTCAAATTTGGGAACTATTGGCAAAAATATTTCCAATTTAGGAACAATTAACCAGACCACATATATTGACTTAATTAACCATTTGTTTGGCTAATTGTTCTTAAACTGGAAATATTTTTATTGAGAATTCTTAAATTGTTATCTCCCATGATTTTATCAGACGGGTTACACTGGCTTATTTTTCTTGACTCTTTCCTTTCCCCCTTTTGTCTCTTCTATATTATTTGATTACTCGATTGATATATGGATTAAGTATTTACCACTGCACACATAAAGTTGTAGGGAAGAAAGAAAGGAGTGTCTATTGCCACTCCTATTTGTCTATTGTCACTCCTATTTGTCTGTTGCCATTCCTCTTCGACTAACTTTTTTTTCATTTTTCTAAAATGCCCTTTATTAAATAGACAGTTGAAACTACCATATTCATTAACAAATAAAGGACATTTTAGGAAAATGGTAACAAAAATTAATTAGCTAGGAGTGGCAATAGGCAAATAAGAGTGACAATAGGTACTCCCAAGAAAGAAAATACTGGTCCGAAAGTAGGAAAATTACTATGAATAGTCATTGTATTTCTACTGAAGCAAGATCGCTTAATGTGGGAATGGAATGTAGTAATGCTTACAATTAGGCCTTTCCCTTTCTCTAGTAGTTTTTGGGATGCTTACAATGACTGTCAACGTGCAGACTTTCTCCATCTTTGGCCATATGCTTAGTTGGTCCAACTTAGAGAGCATACTAAGGAATTAAGATGTTGTTTACTAGTTAAAGATGTACTACATGCAGGTTAATCCTTCCATAGAAGATAAGTCTTGGTCATTAGTGAGAGCCTTTATCTAGTTTTAGTTGCGCGAAAAGAGATCTCAAATTTCTTCTGGACTTTAGCAGCTTGGGTTAGTTTGACCCCTAAAGACGCTTCATATGCATATATGTTCGTGTTGTATGGTTGTGGAGATGTGCTTGTGCTACTATCTGAAATTCACTCTCTTCTGTTTTACTAACCACCTTCTTTGTGAGTCTGCAGACAAGTCTCTGTAGAGGAAGGAGAAGCAAAAGCACGTGAGCTCAATGTCATGTTTATTGAAACAAGCGCTAAAGCTGGGTTTAATATAAAGGTGACCTGACTTCCCCTTTTTCCTTTTTCCATACTTCTTCAGTAAATTCCCTGTTTCCCACGGGAGTGAAATGAATTATACAAAGTTGTGATGATGGGACTCTGGTTGTATGTGTGTTTTTATAAGCATCATTGAAAGAATGGGTGATAAAATGTTCTTCATTATACATCATATGTCTGTGGCATCCTCTTGGAGGACATTTCTCAATGAGGTTTATATTGCGTGTCCAGTTATTTTGCTACTAATCAACCTACTATATGTTGCCTAAATTTGGGCCCCTGAATATTGGTGATCTACTTGTTACAGTTCTGATCATTTTCAAGCCAGTAGTGTTCTGTTACCTAGTTACCTTCAAATCGCCTACATTTGTCAATTTTGTCTCAACCCGTGATTCTTCTGCGTCATCTTTTTCTTCTCTTTCCTGGAAATAACTTCTGAGATTCTTATTTAGTTCTAATAATTTTCTTGCTTCCCACTTACCATGTATTTCTTTATTGGACATCATCTATACAGGCCCTATTTCGAAAAATTGCTGCTGCGTTACCAGGAATGGAAACACTATCTTCTGCAAAACAAGAAGACATGGTTGATGTTAACTTAAAGTCTTCAACTGGCAGTATTCAATCTCAACCACAGTCAAGTGGATGTGCTTGTTGAATGTGCTTTATCTTGTACTCGTTCACCTTTCTGTGTCATGCTTTTGTTTTTATGCAGGTTTCTCTATAGTCTTCTACAGCATTATTTGAAAGGGTCAAAGAATACATAAGCGGTGCAGGGTACGGGTTGAAAGAAGTTCTATGTAGAAAAAATCTGTTGTTAGTTGGTTATGCCTGCGATAATGTACTAATGTAGTAAAGTTGGCCAACTTAACATTGAATTATGTTCATTGTACCGGTGTACCCTATAAAACGTGTGATAAAGTTAAAGTTTTACTTGTTCGTTTGGATTGACATATGCTTCTGTTTGAATTTATTGGGAACCTTCCTCGATTTTCCCTCCTACCAACACTTTCCAACCATATACCCACAAAAAATTTAATAATAAGGCTTCAAATCAATGGCCGGCAGTGACCAAGACCAGTTGGTGCATATCTGTTTCCTTAGCTTTACTCCCTCCACAAAATATACAACAACCAAAACAATGCTCATTGATAAAGAGTGCTATCAAGGTATGTCTATAAGCTATTCAGCCTGATCGGCATCAAATGGTGATTGCATATTTGCATGACTATATATTTGTCTAACATTAGATGTTGGGAAGTGGGAGCATTCGGCTATCAAGCCTCGCATTTGAGTTGCGCTCCGTCTAGCCATCGGCGAATTTGGATTTTCTCGTATGATTTGTGCTCCATCTTACATTGCTACACAGGACTTTACAAATTTTGTTGATTTTTGTGTCTATATTTCTTTCCGTTATTTTGTCGTGTAAAAAATCACATGGAAAGATCGAAGCCTGGCCTTCCTACCCGTGTAAAATTCACCAACAAAAAATACTCATCGATCAAAAAAAAGAAGGCATTAAATATCATGTTTGATGTGTTTATTTTGTGTTTGAATATTTTTTCATTAATGCAAGGGAACGAAATAGGTGAGAATGAAATAGAAAGGAAAATAATGGAACATAATTTTTATTTTTTTTGTTTGGAAGTTTTATTAACGGAACAGAATGAAATTTCATTACTCATGTGTTCTCTCAATTCCACCTCAATTTTGGGAGAAACAAAAGTTGGACATTTGAAGAGAAAAGGGGAGAAATGATTTTTCATATGTTCTGTTTCTTTTCCGTATATTTTAAAACTCCCAAATAAGGGAAGTTATTTTCGTTCTCCTCATTTTCTTTCCGTACCTCTCATTACCTATCATTCAAATATAGTGTTAAATAATATTTAATGGGAGAATATTTTAACTCTTTTTTTTAATCTGAAATTTGATTAAAATATAAGAGGAAAAATTAATAATTTGTGCATTTATTCAAGTCATGTAATCATTTCGTTAATAGTATAAATTAAAATTAAGGTCCTTAAATAATAACTACTCCAATGCATACATGGAGAATTGCTGAATGCTTTTTGCAAAGAGGGACCAAACCAGTGTGTGGTTAAGTTATTTAGGATGGTCGACTGAGGTTTTCACAGTCCAGCATAGCAGATTATTTCCATAATTATTCTCGTTGTTTAGAGCTACAACCCAAACGGGTCATCATGGCCCAAAATAGTTGGAAGGGAAGGGAGAATGGTCTACAAATTTGGAGTCCGGTCATGGTTCGGGATAGCCCAACCAACAAAACGGCTTCTGTTTAGCAATAAGTATATTTATTATATATGGAAATAATCTATGGAGCATGGACACGTCATTTATGAAGTATGTTCATGTGTCAAATATATGTCTTTGTCAGATATATGGGGATACTCGTATGACATACGCGTCATGTGTGTCAGAATGTGTCCGATTAAAAAGATTTTTTTTTAATTTGGACATGTCTCGGACACATTTAGACACATCTCAGACACACTTAGATATATCTCGGTCACGTTTAGACACATTTAGAACACAACTTGAACACGACCCATTAATATTTTAAAATAAAAATTAGTTTCCATGATTAATGTTTAATTAGTAAGCCTGTAACTCACCCAAAGTCAATCACATAACTAACGTTTCAAGTCACTATTTTCATATACCGACATTTTAAGTTTTATCTTTTCACACATCATTATTAGACTTTTAAGTTTTATCTTTTCACACATTACTATTTTTATCTACTTTTAAGTTTTATCTTTTTACACACTATTTTTAAGTTTTATTTTTTCACACACCACTATCGTCCACTTCATCGTCATCGAAGTTTGCGTCACACCAATATTCCTTCTAATTAATTTTTTTTATACACATGTACTCATACATGACTAGTTTTATTAAGAAAAATTAGTTTAGAAGATTTTTTAGAATATATCAATAAAAATTATGCTACATATTTTTTAGGAAGATCTTACTTAGGTAACAAATATTGACACATATGACATATATTAAGATATTGTAAATTTTTAAGCTTATAAAAATTATATTAATAAATTATGAATCATTTTACTTAAATTTTATAATTTGATATATATATATATATATATATATATATATATATCTATATATATATATATATATATATATATTTAATGTATTTTATATATGTCGGTGCTTATAATTTTTGAATTTAATGTGTTTTTGTGTCGGTGCTCATGTCGTGTTTCGTATCCGTGTCCGTATCCGTGTTTCATAGGAAATAATCGGTGGCAAACTGACTAAATCACCTCTAGTTAAATTATTGATTTCTCCATATCCTTTGGTTCTTGGTGGTGAATCTGTGTTACCTTGTTAGGAAGCTTCCCCGGTTAAAGTCCTTCCCGTTAAAGCGCCAATAACGCCTACTTCTAATACTCAATAGTCAATACAAAACTTATACACAGTATGTATGATGGCCTTGTACAACAAAATGTAAAAACAAAACAGCACAATTAAAAAATTGAAAGAATAAGCAATAAAAAGCCATTAAGGAAACTTCCTTCACAGAAGTACTTCCTACTTAACGAAATCCTACATGCAATTGAATCATACATTCTCTCTATAAAACTACACCAACAACACTTGCCGTTTAATTATACCAACAATGTTGCAATCTTCTTTCTTGTGCTTCTCTTTCTGTCTTTCTTTGTTGATTGTCATCACAATCCCTCTTGGAACAAGCTCTACCTTAAGGGCAATGCCCAATGACATAATTGACCAAACCTGCAAAAGATGTGCCAACCAATCCACCGTCTTGAGCTACGGCTTATGTTCAACTTCTCTTCAAGTGATTCCGGTGAGCCATGCTGTAAATCTTCAAGGGCTGGCATTAATTGCAATGGAGCTAGCTTTAAAGAACGTTAGTGATACATTGCCAACCATAGAGAAACTATTAAGTAGTACAAGTTTTGATAACTTTGCGTTGGCCTCTTTGGAAGACTGTTTGGAACTGTACTCTGATGCAGCGTGGACAATAGTGAATTCCTTAGAAGCTTTCTTGTCAGGGAAATATGAAACAACTAGGACGTGGTTGAGTTCAGTTATGGACGCTGCGACAACATGCCAGGAAGGATTTGAGGAGAGGGGTGAAGTGTCTCCTTTGACAAAGGAGAATTACAATCTCTTCCAGTTATGTGATATTGTACTTTGCATCATCCACTTGTCAACCCTCGCAACACCTTCCTAATTAACTTATCATGAAAGGTTATATATTATATTCCGTCTTCCTGAATCCTGACAATAAAGAGAGAGATTAATAGAAAGTGAGAGCCAGGGACAATCGTTATTCTGTTGTTCTATATATATATATATATATATATATATATATATGACTTGTTTTCTTTATTTTTAACCCGCCTTGTAATTCTAAGAACATCCTTTTATCTTCGAATGTTTTTTGGGTAAGAATATTATATTGGCTGGCTAGGTCTATTAACCAGTAACTTAATTGCAACAATATTATTGTAATAAGTTGTATACTATTGAAATAAATATTTTTTCAAGTAGAATCTAACAAAAATGACTACTTAATAATTGCATCGATTCAATTACTCTATAAAATAAAAATAATAAATTATATAACTTGAAACAGACATGCTATGATCATACATTGATATCTAAAAGACTCTGACCTTAACCAAAAAAATCTAATAAAAGACTGTGACAGCTCAGCCTAATTGAATACACTATTATATTAGTTTAATTTACTACTATATTTATATTCTGAGAAAAAAGAGGCAGAAAACAACTCATTACAGTTGAAATCCACGTATGCTTTCAAAACAAAAAATGCAATTATACAAAAAAGAATAACTTGCAAAAAAAAAAGAAAGAAAGAAAAGAAAGTTATTAAGTTTTTATTAAATTATACTAATAAAGAAAAGTTTCACTTAATTCAATCATAGCAAATCTGAATCAGAAGGAGGATTTTGTTGAGTTGGGCATCAGTGAGAGTGAGAGTGCTTTTGTGAAACGAAAATGGCGCCAGTGTCAGCTCTTGCGAAGTACAAGCTGGTGTTCTTGGGTGATCAGTCTGTGGGCAAAACCAGCATCATCACTCGCTTCATGTATGATAAATTTGATAACACTTATCAGGTATTCATTTCAGATCCACTTTCTCACCCATTTCCAAGTTTCAATGTGTTTATTTTGATAAAAAAAAAAGGGGATAACAAATGCTGTACCTCACTGAATTACTATCGATTTTTAATTTGTTGTGCTAAATGTTATTGCTGCCATTGATCTGAATCATATGTCAGATTCAATTTATGCATTTTTTGTTTTTGTTTTGCTTTTGAGGAGCTATTTAACCAGATCACGGTTTTCCTGTGGGATCACGGGTTTCAGTTTGCGATGATTGATGACATTTTGTCACCCATAAATACTGCTAATATTAGACTGTGGATCCAATTGGGATATATTTTGTAGGTATGCTAACCAAGTAAACATCTTATGGTGTATATGGCAATTTAAGGGGAGCTTGTGTGGAGGAACATGACAGAAAGGTGAGCGAATTGAAAGTTTTAAGGAGAGAGAATAATTTCCATTATGGGTTTTAAGGGTCTAAAGTGGATGGAAAATGTGACATTTTTGTCAAAGAATAAAATCTTCTAAAAGCTGTTAGGTAGAAGCCCATGAATGGCTTTATATCACTAACATGCCCAACTCAACTTTTTTTAGAAGAATGGGGTGGCAAGGGTCGAGCTCCTGCTAACACATTAAAAAACTAACTCTCCTAAAAGCTTAAGTTGTTGGGTAGAAACCCATGAATGGCTTTATATTTCTAATATTTATTTTTATTTTTTGTATTTTAGTAAAGGGGTAATGTGACCTTCTGATTTAAGTTTTGCAACTTATATCTTGAAAGTTTGAACTATTAAATACTCAAGTTTTAACAGTAAATTACCTATTCCTGCTTGGGTTACCTTTCTTACTGCTTATGTGAGGATGAGAATAGGACCCACTTGAAAATTTTCTATGATAATTTTAGTTCTTTCTCTTTACTTCATTTTGTAATGATGAAAAACAATGTTCAGCCTTCAATATATGTACTCCTGTCTTTACTTCCTTTTCCACCTGCAAAATGAAACCATAGATTAGCAATTAACATATTTAAACATTATTTGCCAGTGTGATCCAGTCATTCAACTTGATTATAGTATACATGTTACTAACTTGCTGTCCATATATTAATCTGGGTTATTTAAATCATTTGCATTCTTTGCTTCCTTATTTGCGCCCATGCATGTCTGCACTATAAGGATCCATTTTTCTAAATTGATTATACATTTTTATCTGTGGCTTGTACTCAAACTTATTTTGTTTTTTTCCCCAAACAGGCTACAATTGGTATTGATTTTCTATCAAAAACTATGTATCTTGAAGATCGAACTGTTCGGCTGCAGTTGTGGTAAGATGTGTCATGATCATTTTGGGAATTCTATCAGGAAGGGAAAATAATGGTATTAGGGAAGAAAATGGAAGGGGAAGGAAGGGTGGGCTAGCTTCCCTCTCATTGTTTGGTAATTTTAAATGAAAGAGGGAAGGGGAGTGGCAATACTATAACAATCTAATTTTACTCTTCTTAATTGAATATGAAGAGATATTAGAACACTAAATTTTGGAATCTTGTAGAGTTTTTGGAGAACAAAATTTATTTATGCTTTAGCAATATGTGAAGGATGTAACAATTGCCTATTGGGAAGATATGGGATGATATTGGGTTCCCTTGATTCTCTCCCCTCTTAAAAAGCTAAACTTCTATACAAGTGAGGGAGCATAACCATCTCTCCTTTCCCTTTATATGTACTCTCACCCACTTGTCCAATATGCAAATTGTTGAACTGTAAATTCATCATAATTTAATGTTTGTCATTTTTATCTTCCATTTGATTCATTTTTGATAATTTATACTCCAAAGATTTATCTGGTATATTCAGAGTGCCTTTGTGAGGATGTGATATTTTATGAATGCTAACATCGATATTCTTTCATTCACTTGTTAAAATTTTTATCAATTTAGTATTAAAATCCCTTGCCGTTATCTCATACCTTTTTATCTCTCTACAATGTCCATTTGCAGAGGCTTTTAACTATACTTAACTATTCTGCTCTTATGTGTTCATCTTTATTTTGATTTAAAGAATAAAAACGGGTTTTTGAAGTTGATGGATTTAATGCTAAACATGATGCTACTAATAATAAGGCATATTTGAATCTGCAGCATTTGGTGCTTATACATTTTTTATTTGTATCTTGCTTTGTATGTTTAGCTTTATGCCCTACCTTATGTGTTATGCTACTAATAAGGCATATCAGGGTGAGGTCCATGAAGTTTGATGTGTTTAATTGGCAATTTTTAGGCTCCATATATTAGCATTACTCGATTCCTCCATCATTTAATATTATTTTTTATCTCCCCCCACCCCCCTCCAAAAACCTTCATTTTTTCTTCATGTGTGTACAGGGATACAGCTGGACAGGAGAGATTTAGAAGTCTTATTCCAAGCTACATTAGGGACTCGTCTGTTGCTGTCATTGTTTATGATGTTGCAAGTATGCCATTTAGGATATGTTTTCCTTTCACCTATTCCTTTCTTTTTGCTGCTTTTGCATTATAATAGTAGTTAACTAGAGTTTCTGAAAGGAATATGTGGCATATAGAAAAGTTTTTAATATTTTAACCTTAGATTACTGATTCCTTTGTTTTGTATTTTGAATATCATATCAGTGAAATGTTCATTTTTCACATTCCAGGAAGCAGAATCCCCCCCCCCCCCCAAAACCCCCCGGTTACTTTTTCAGATTACATCAAAGTGAGTGAATACTAGGACTCCTAAAACCTGGGAACAGAAGATGTTCCTCAGGGTCAGGAGGTACCAGTGTCAATTAGCTGAAACATTGTCAAGAACCAAAACTTTCTCTAGAAGTAACCTTCTCTAACAGCTGCAGCCTATTATCCATAGTCACCTTCTTGGATCTCTCTGGATGATTTTAATCATGCGTGCTTAATTTTTTGGGCAATTTGCCAGAAGACTTTGAAAGTTCCATTCTGATTATTCAGTATTCTTATGATATAGGCCGTCAAACTTTCCTAAACACATCAAAGTGGATTGAAGAGGTGCGCAGTGAGAGAGGCAGTGATGTTATTATTGTTCTTGTTGGGAACAAAACTGACCTTGTGGATAAAAGGTAATATCTAATCAATGGTAGAATGACTTCCTCAGATGGCTTATACTTGCCTGTTTCATGGCATGGCTCTTTCGTTTTCTATTATTACTAATTCATCATTTTTAGGGCATTTTTTAGTCTCTTATTTTCTTCAATATATTTATTATCAGATATGTGTGGATACGATAGGGATGGGGCTGGGGGAAAGGGGAAGAGGGACAGTAAAAACTGCTATTCACAAACTTTATCCTGTATGGCCTTTTGTCCTTTCATTGTGGTTGCTTAGATTGCCTGGAAAAACTGTTAAAATGTGTTTTTTTATTTTTAATTATTTGCTGAACACTAGCTATAAAATAAATATTGTTTCCTGACTTTTGGTGAACTTGGAAAATGCTTCATTCTCCTAACCAGTGCACTTAGAATGTTGCTTACTTTTTAAAAACGTGTTGGCAGGTCACTGTTGCTATACGAGATGAAGTCTTAGGAGTTAGGAATTAGCAGAGCCCTTATCATGTGATTGTCCTATGAAAGTGAGAGCTAGATTTGCTCTTAGGCTTTGGTTGCTTGAATTGTTTGGCCCTTGAGATGTTCCATGTTTGCTCTGCATTGTTGTTTTGATGTCTTCTATGAGAGTTATTTTAAATTTCCATTCAGCAGCTCATTTCTGATGTTGCCTTTTCTTTATGAGCAATATTCTTTGCATGAGTCTACAGGCAAGTCTCTACAGAGGAAGGGGAAGCTAAGTCTCGCGAACTAAACGTGATGTTTATTGAAGCTAGTGCCAAAGCTGGCTTTAATATAAAGGTAAGCCTCCCCATTCTTTTGCCATAAATATGCAAATGCAATAACTTGCTTGTTTACCGTCAGCTAGAAATGTTTAAGAACAAATCTATTATCTATGAGTCTCTGCTCACTGGGCCCTGGATGCATGTATTTTTCTTTCTAACCTTGGAAGAACAAGTCAATAAAATTTTCTTGTATCATTAACTATATAGCTCTTGCATTGTCTTGGGTGAGATATCGGAAATGGTTCCAAATGTGGGATAGTAGGTCACATCCATATGAAATATTGTGGTAGGTGTCATTTCTTAATGAGATGTCTTGCAGAATGCTGACAACAGTTGGTAGTTTCTACTAGTCAACTTAAATTTTTCTAAAAAATAGCTTCATGTATGTTGGAGATCTACTTGTTGCAGTTGCAATGGCTTTCAGATTGCCAACTGTTTCAGTTACCGGTTTACCTTCATTTGCTTGCATATAACTAGATTTTACATATTACCTGGTTCTGACTTATTGTGTATTGCTTTATCAAACCCGGTTTACCTTCATTTGCTTGCATATAACTATATTTTACATATTACCTGGTTCTGACTTATTGTGTATTACTTTATCAAACCTGTATTACTATTTAGGCCCTCTTTCGAAAAATTGCTGCTGCATTACCTGGAATGGAAAATCTATCTTCCACAAAACAAGAAGATATGGTTGACGTGAACCTAAAATCTTCTGGTGGCCATGAATCTCAACCTCAGTCGGGTGGATGTGCATGCTGAATGTGCCTTGTCTTAAAGTTTTGTATCTTTTTGTTTCATGCTATTTGTTTTGAAATGTACTTGCCTCAGATCTGTAAAGGTTCATTAGTGTTTTAGACTTTTACAGCATTATATGAGAAAAATTAGAGAAAACAAGTGGAAGGACTAATATTAACACAGTTGATTGGTTAATTAGTTGGCTATTCATTACTATTTATTTTATTTGAAATATAAACATTGACAAATTCACTTTCTTCATCTTATAATTGTTAAAAGCCTGCTAGAGATGCCCGTACAATTTTAGTTTGCATCTGGATATACAACACATTCCCAAGCTATTGAAAAGTCATCTGAATTAAATAATTTAATATCTATTAATTATACACATTAGATAAACCGCCGACAATGTAGGCATGTAGCAAGTTAGAGCTTGGTTGGATTCTTTGGGTACATTATCCTTTCCACCACCTAAAACTTTTCTCACATACTCTAATCACTTGAGTTACTACTTGGACTGGCATGTTTCGAGGGGCGGTGTTTGGGGCTTCCTGGCACGTGTCGAAACGAAGTCAAGCTCAAGCAAAGCAAAACTCAAAGTCTCAAGCCCAATCTGCCCTCTGAGCTGTGACCATCCCACAGCTATTGGTTTGGTGCAGACTACAGTAGTAATAATTAATACTCATGTCTAAAACTGAGCACCAAAATTGGCCATCAATCATATTGACATATAATCAACACTCTTAGGGCTGTTAATAAATTGGGTCTGGCCCAATCGAATAGCCCATTTGTCCTGTAAATTTTCACAGGTCGGAAAAAAAAAAGACAACTCTTTTTGACATGTCGACAACAATCTAATTCTAATGTAGTTAGCTTAGCCATTGAGGTGTCAAATCTTCTGACTCTTTTACTTGTTTCGAATTTTGTACTCACAATTAAAAACTGAAAATTAAGCAAAAAAAAAAAAACTTATTTCTTAATTAGAAACAACTTTTTTTTAGTTGGCTATAACATTTATTTTTACTTGAGCTGTTTAATACTTTGGGAAAGTTGATTTTATTCTGCCCTTGTATAGTTATTGAGCGGGTGGCATATTTATTCCAGACTCATTTGAGCTTGTCTGAAAGAAATTAAAGCATTATCCTAAAGTTACTTGTGCTTCTAATATGAGAGATTAATTTTTCTTCCTCATCAATAGAACACCACCATCCAATTTCTAGGAGCCTCACCAACTATGCAAGTTTCAACATCATTTGAATGATGCTAGATTATCCTGAAGGAAGAAAAACTCTTCCTCCAAGAGGACACAAGAATTTTCCCTTCCAATATATAGAACTCCTTAGGACCTTAGATCATAAAGAAACAAATCATTTATTGTCTTCATTTTTCATTAATTTTTCACCACTTCTTTCTGCTTGCAGAGGTTAATTCTGATCTCAAAGTACTGATATTCTATATGTTTCTCTAAGCAATGAAGCTGTATTGGTGCAATGACCGCATCTGCCTCTGGTCTACCTTCTGAGTCATGAATGATATGATAAGTCCATTAATTGGCTCAATATCAATTGAAAGCTAGATGGAAAAATAAGTGATCTGTCAATATGTTTCAACATTGTAATGAAATTTATGTGACTTAGAGATTTCAAAATGTAAAATAATTACTTTAGTACAATGGAGTTGGGTGACATGCATAATATGTGCCATCACTAGTTATTAGGAGAAAAACAGTATCACAAAGAGGGGAAAAAAAGATTAAATCGACCGGACTTATATGTGATGACTGACTGATTTCTTTTATTAATAAATCATTTTTTGCTGCTTCTCTCTATTGGTTCACTTGTACCCCTGAGTCGTATGTTTTTCCACCCTTCCAATCTTGGGGTATGTTATTAACAGGAACAACCCATGTTTCTTCTCCCTCTTCTTCATCACTAAACAACATCCTTACAGACAAAGGTCCACTTGGTGGAGAGGTAGTAGTCCAGACTGCCCCATGGCTCCGATCCAGTAACTTGCAGACAAAGTTCTGAGTCTGCACATAGTAGAAGAGATACGGTCGTCATTAATTATCATTATCAATGCTGATGCACTAGTATTGTTTAAGTACCAACATGAACGGTTGGCTATCTACAATGCGTTTCACTTAACTAATCGTGCTATTTCATTTGACATTTTTTCAAAAACTAGGAACTGAATTAATTGGTACTTGTAAATTGTACTAAAAGAAAAGGGGATGGTTTGGTTGGGCAATTAAGGATGTCTATATATCTAGTGATTTCAATATAAAAAGCAATAAAAAATCTATGATTGTTTCATTATAGATGAGTGTATAAGTCTATAAGATCTTGAATACTCAAATTTTAGCTACGTCCCTCTTGACTAAAATTGGCTGGTTAAAAAATTGAGTTGATTCAGCACAAAGAATTGACAAAATTGCAACTTATCACAAGACCAGGAAGCAGATAGTACCTCACAGAGCTGCACAGCAGTTATGTCTCTCCTTCCTTGTTGATACCATATGACAAAAGCCAAGTAATGAGGGTTGCTGCTGCTCTCATCTATCTTCAATGTTATGTTTTTTAATGGGTAGCTGCATGCAACACTGTAGAGAGACAGAAAGACAGAAGCCTAAGTCAAAGTCTTTAATTTCTGGAATACTTGCAGTTTTACCCAATAACAAAACAGCAAAAAAAATAAAAAAATAAAAAAATAGAAGACAAATATTAATGCTCAATGTGTAGAAGCTGAGGATCTTAACAAGCAATGGTTTAGATGATCAGAGTTCTTTCTTACCGTCTATATTGAATATCAACCACGCCAAGGGCTAATAGTGAAGCAGCTGCATCAGTGGTCTGAGCCATCCGACCAAAGGCATGTTTGCTAAGAATGAAATCAGTATTATCACTTGAGCCTTGGTCAGTTATAACAACGGTGACACCGTTGTCTGAGCAATAGGCACTGTTGGTACACCTTACCTGGCGATTGACCAAAGTACAAACATAATGAGATTTAATAAATCACTTTCAAACTTTGGATGTATACTTTTATTAAGTTGCAAAGTGCTGTTGAAGAGTTACGTGTGTAAATGTCAAAGGACCAAATGACAGAAATAGAAAGAACATGATAAAAAATTAAAAATGCTGAGTATGTATATATAATATATATATATGTGTGTGTGTGTGAGGTAAATCCACGTATAGGTTAAGCATTATTCGTTCCATTACTTTCTTTAGAAAAATATGCATAATCATTACCTTTTTTCTTTTGAAAACATGCATTTACGGCCTAGCTAGAGCCCATAATGTATATATAATTATAGGCACATAAATTTTATCAGAACAATATATGCACACCAGTTTTACACCGAAACGTACAACGTGTATTTGTTTAATTAACCGGCTAATAATCAATTAACACATTGTGATAATGATGTGCTAATTCTGGTGTGCAAGCATCATTTTCCTTATGTGAATTCTCTTCACCGGAAGTAATGCTAGCTTGATGAGCGGTTTAGCACTCACCTGGTAACAGGCGCCACAGCCAACACCATTTCGATAAAGATTAGATGCAGCTGATACGTCCCCGCCATTGACGGTAGCACCAAAGGAACCAAACCCACATGCACCTACTGCAATGAATTCAAAAAGAGCATATACATGAGAGAACATATATATATATATGTGTGTGTGTGTCTACAAATCTCAGTTCATGCATGTTTGTGTTTTTTGTTATCATTCTTTCAGTTTTCTTACCGTCTGACCCATGTTCTTCAGAATTTGGGTAATATGCTGCCCGAGAATGAACAAAACAATCGGTGCATGAAGTATCTGCCAGAGTTTGCATGAAAATCAAGGTGGTAACAAGCAAACGACACAAAAGATAGAGCGCCATGTAGGACAGAAGGGAAAAGGCAAATGAAGTGGAGATTAAGGAAAGTTTGGTGATACATGAAGCGTAACAGATTTCTCCTATTTATAGAGAATTTGGTCAATGTCACCAACTTTGACATTCCATTCCAAAGATCAAGAAAAAAATTCACATTCTGAATGCGAATGAGAGGAGTTTTGTTACCATCGTTGTTTCTCAGCTACCTGCTTAGACTACAAGGAACTCGTCTATATGATGCTGAAAACCACTTTCTGACCTTTCAAAACTGTAATACTTTCCGTCTTTGTTAAGATCTGTTCTATTTAATTAGTTGTCAAAATAGAAATGATATTTTCACATAATTTCCTCTTACATCATTGTTTAAGGTGAAATTCTGGCTTAGACTCAATTCACACACAAGTTATGTGGATTAAGCTAATAAAATGATGCTGCTTCATGTGGCATTTTTAAAATTTGACCGAAAAATGTTTAAGCAAGTCTGGTGCTATTCAAATAGAATTAGCCAAGCCATAGACGTTTGACTGTCAAATCCAATTGACCTTTGCTTACCTAACAGGTAGGTTAAAACCAAATATTCAATTGTTACTGAATGTGAGAGTATGTAGGTGTAATAATAGGAGAAAAGTTAGGCCCTTGTGCACTTCGATAACAGACCTATATGTAGGCATCTTTTAGTGTTCCCACTAGGCCAAAGATCACATAATGTGGAATAGAAATCTATGGAAAGTGCTTGAGAAATATCCATCAAACTCAGATAATTTATTTAAAGGTACATTACCCAGGGACAGAATGCAAAAGAAGCAGACTCTCTTGGAAGGACGAGAAAACGACCTTGGTGAGGTTCCCCCCCACGTCTCCACATAGCACCTTTGCTAGGTTATTTAAAGGAGAAATTCTTAGTTTTTTCTCAATATAAATTATTTTCCTTACAATGGGATAATAATTATCATCTAATTATAGAATTTCTAAGATATTTTTTATGAGTTTATATTTATAGGATCCACATCATCATAGTAGTTATTATCTCAATGTGAGAAAAAGTCCTACATATATCTTATACAAATATATAAGAATCTCTCCACTTAAAAGGTCATGTCATACATTGTGGGCCTTTATATATTGGTTTTTAGAAGCCATCTTCCTTTAAATTCATTGCAACCAGCTCCTGTTGGCTGAGCGGCCGAGCCTCTCTTGAAATGTTAAAGTCCTGCGGTCCTACTGCTAAGTTTTTAAAAAAATGTTTGTGCAGAGGAATTTAGCAAAACGCGATATAGAGAAATTTGTATGCACTCTTTATTATGAGCACTTAAATCAATAGTTAATATATGTAAAGGTATTTCTCGAAATAGATGCACTTCTGACATAGCTTATACAATTTTACTCGTTCTATATATTGATGATTTCAAAAAGATGCGATAGAGTGCTGACAAAGACTGGCATGAAGGAAGACCCTTGAACCTCATCAGCTATGACATGGAAACCACTTTGGGGCTTTGAACCCAGCGTGGCAATTATGATCAATTTGAGATGTTAAGCAATGGGAATACTAATATCAAGATTCTCAACTTGCATTGCATCCAATAGAAGTTGTCCCTGATGCATAGTTTATGTTCTTATTGTTTGAAGTAACTCCAGTTCTTTCTACACTAGGTTGTCCCTGCTGAAGCATTATATAAGGCTACTGGATGGGTGTTCTCGGTGTGGTCCATATGAATTTTTTTAATGATTGCATCGTCTATATATGAATTAGCAAACAACTACGATAATTTTATCAATTTTTAACAACACCACTTTTCATACTACATAAAGTTGATTAATAAAGTATAAATTCATTGTTAATAACGTATAGAAGTTGATTAATGAGTATATAAAAAGTTAGTTAATGAATAATAAAAAAATGATTAATGACGTATATAAATTAGTTAACAGAGTCAGACTAAAACAGTTACATATTTGTATATATTCATTAACCAATAATTTATACTTCATTAACTAATTTTTATGTAGTGTTAAAAAAGATGTAAGTACTATTTGAGATAATATGATTATTATTCATTCGCAAATCACCATAAGAATGGACTTATTGGAGCATATATGAAAACAAGTAAACAAGTGGACTATTGTATGGGACTTTGTAAGCGGAACATGCATCCATAGAATAGTGAAAATCATTATTCCTTATCATTATTCTCTTATTTATGCGAGACATGATTAGAATTGATTTCTATTTATGCTGCGTCACACACGTTGTGATGTCTGAAATGTTCACTCAGACAGGTTGAGTTACTCCAGATCTATAGGCCCATAACTTGGTCCAAAACAATAGAGGTGACATATGTAACATTATATATCAAATAGAATTGAGTGTGATGGTAAGGGAGTCATACCTCTAAAAAGATTATTAAAATTTAAACTTTAGATAAAATAATTGTTAAGAAGACTTCCTAATTACAATAATATTCAAATATTAGTCTCATAACAATACTTATAAAAATAATTAGTCAAAATAAATAAATAAATAAATTAAACTATATGTATTCTAGAGTTACGTTACCCGTTTTTAAGCTAGGAGAAGCCTGAACAATATGAAGGTGAATATGGATCAAGACCATAGAGCATGAAGGACGAAAAACTTTATGTGGAAAATAAATCTTTCATTTTTTTTTAAATGAAGTTAAATTTATTAATTGAAATCGTATTAAAAATTCATTGAAAATACTTGATCTAAGGGGTGTTTCCAAAATTATAAAAATAATATCATTATAGATACTGAAAATTTTAATATATTTTGTAATCATTTAAAATTTGAAAAATCAGGCTTTATCTCCTGCCACTGTCAGACTATGACATTAGAAACTGGTTCCACTTAGTCTCGCTTTTTTTAGGCCAAAGCCCAATTATACCAATTCCCATACCAAGTTGCCACCTTACCAAATCCACCCAGTTCGTCCAGAAGAAGTAAAGAGTAGAGCGGGCTTTGGGCTTCGAACTGTGTTTTTCTTGCGTTTCCAGCTTCTCTTCTTTTGGACTTCTTTACGAAAATAGTGTATTTTAAAAATGAATTTTTTATATAAGTGTAAGTTAAAATTTAATTTTTAAAATGATATAAGTTAAAAAGTGATATATAATAAATCGTAATTGAGAAGAATGACTTATTTACATTTTTTGTTATATTTTAGATAAATTGTGCTTTTCATGTACGACTTATTTTTTTTTATATATTTTAATTTAAGTCAGTTGTATTTGTGATATATGACTTACTTTTTTTCTCCAAATTTTATATGAAGTCGTGGATGCCTTCTACGACTTCTATTTTTCTTTTTAAAATTTCATATAAAGTTATGGGTGTCATCCACGACTTTTATCTTTTTAAAAAAAAAAAATCATATGAAATCGTGGTTTGGGAGGTTTGTACTTATAAAATCTAGCATCTCCTTCCGTTGCTACTTCATATTTAATTGTTCTTCGAATTCTCTTTATTACTGATACTTTGTATCAAACTTGACTCATTCTTGTTTAATTCTTTTTACTAGAGGTATTTATTAAAAATGTTAATTATAATTTTTTATTATTAAGAGGAAGCGATAGATTAAGAATAAGAGGAGGTCGAACACAAAGAGTTGAATAAAAACGAATGGTTCAACTATCACGCATAGGAAAAAACCTCTTTATTTTATGGAATCGTTACATAGAAATGAACCAAGTGATGAATCAAATGATAAATAAAAAAAAATTGTTTATTTTACCTATCAAATATATTGTATAATTTTTTTAACTTTATTTTTTCTATAAATTATTTTCCTTTTAAGTTAATCAATTAGCTTAAAAAAAACTTGTCTTATTGTTAAATTACAAACTCCAATATGAATTCACTTAAAAAAAAGGATAAGTCGTGGTAAAAAAAAAAAAAAGGTAAATTGTGGTTCCCATCTACGACTTGCTTAAAATTTAATTAAAAAATTTATAAGATAAGTTATGGACAGAAAGACACAACTTACTTAAATATAATTTAAAAACATTATTGTTAGGTAAGTCATAAAGTAAAAAAAAAAAATTATTTAAGTATAAGTCGTGTTTAAGAAATATGACTTTTTATATTTTATTATTTATTTTGAATTATTTCAAAAATTAAATTTTAACTTATACCTAAGTGAGAAATTAATTTTTAACTTTCACATAAAAAAAAATCCTTCTTCTGTTTTGTATTAAATTTTAACTTATACCTAAGTGAGAAATTAATTTTTAACTTTCACATAAAAAAAAAATCCTTCTTCTGTTTTGTTTGTCTACTTTGTAATGCGGAATATGGCTGTGAAGTATAAAGAGAAAGTGGCCAACTTGAATTTGAATTGTGGAAGTGGAGTTGAAAGTTCATAGGAAACGAAATAGACAAATGACGTGGTTGATTATTTTATGCCTGAAAACAGGAGGTTAAATTGACCACACAGTGGGAGAGTATTCTGGTTCGCAAGTTTGGCGAGGAAAAAGCCTAGCCATTCACTGTCGGACCCTCTATTAGGTTTGAGACAAGAGGAAAAATATTCCGCTTTGCTTCACAAAAAATGATCCAAAAAAAAAGGTTTTTTTGATAAAGAACCAGTTGATATTATAAACATACAAATTTGATGACCTTAATTTTGACATAAATGCTTATATAAAAAAATGATTTGTTGCAATTTGCTCATACACACATTCTTAAATAATTGTAGGCAAATGAACTTATGTTTAATCCCAAAGATTGAGATCCTTTTAGTGTTGTAAAAACAGCTACATTCTGTGCAGTTCCCAATTTAGTGGATAAATTTTTTGTTATATTTTTTATTTATATTTAGTCATTCCACAACATCATTTTTACGGCTGAAATCTCCTTAAAGTAAAAAAAAAAAAAAACTGCAAGTAATCAGTTTCTTAGTCCCAATTTCTGTTCCGCTAAAATATTTGAAAATAAAAAAAACTTCATATTATTTATATCTATACATTTAGACAGTATTTATCACTTTTTTTTAACCTGTAAATCTCTTATCGTACTATTTTTTTAAAATCATATAATATCATATAATATGACTAAAAAAAATCATATAATATATAATTTTATAACTATATCCGTATATATTTTTTTAATTTCACTTATAGGCATTGAGAAAGACAAAAAAGGAATTTAAAAAAGAGAGAAAGTGCGAACAAAATAAGCGCACAGCATCTCCTGATTCTTTGGCAGATTCCATCAGCATTCTTCTTCTTCTTCTTATGAAGTACCTGCCTCTCTCTCTCTCTCTCACACACCTTGCTCTTTGATCTCTTCTTCTTTTCTTTCTCTGTATACATACCACAGGCGGTAAACAATGACGGCTTCTTCTGCGAATTGCGTCGAAAGGTAACGTTTTTGCTTCCATACATTTGCAATAAATTACAGATACGGCGTTCATTTTCGAATTTCAACGACATTGGGTGTCTTCTTGCGTGTATTGTATCATGTATTCTATGTGCTTATAGAGATTGCCCCTCTTGGTGTTGATTTATTGATTTAATCACTCTATCATTAATAAGGACTTGTTAATCATATGATTACCTTTGTAATAGTGTTGGACATGAATCAATTACAACAGTGACAGCCTGACCTGAATTCTTCTTCGTCCTTCACTTCCCTAAGATAAGAGCTTATGCTCCTTTCATGCAATATTTGATGGATGGAATGGATCAGTACCCCACCTTTTTTGTTTGGAAAAAAAATTGTGTTGTGGATTCCTACCACCGATCTATCTTTTCGATTTAAGATCAAGATCATTTAGAACAAAGGGAGTGGAGGTGGTTGGAGTTTGCCCCCCGAAGGTAGATATCCTGTTTGAGTATTTAGCTTTTCTCATCTTAAAAATGAACACAAAAAGCCTTTTGTTTGATAATATATTCATAATTTTGAGCCACGAGAAAAAAAGCTTGTATGTTGGATGCCAACTACTATTAGCTAAGGAGATTGGATTTATATATATTTATAAAAACCCAAGTCAATCAATATTTTTAGCTACTATTAGCTATGAAGCCAATTGAGGGATGTGAACTAACAATTTGTGCCATTTATAATGAAGTAGGTGCTGTTTCTGCTGTGATTAGTATTTATATGGTAGTTTACTTTTGAATTTCACATTTTTTCTGCAAACTTGCTGAAAGTATGTGTAGTGTGTTGCTAAGTGGTGTCAATGTTAACTTTGAGATCAGTTAATTTATCAGGTTTTGTGGGTTTGCCACTGTTGCTGTGGCTTAAAGCAGAGTAGCAAATCTCCATGTAGTCATGTTGTGTAATCTTTGTAAAGATTCACTCTGTCTTGGAATTAAAGGTGACTAGAAATACCTGTCACTTGTGTAGGTTAGCTTCCAAATTATGATCAAGTGTTCTACTGTCCTTAAATATTTAATCTTAAGAGATATCCAATAATCATTTACCAGATTATCTATTCCATTGGTTTACTTGCCTTTAATGTTATAGCTATATGAATTAACACTCGATGCCCAAACTAATGAATGCATGGTGCATTGATATGTCAAGTTCTTTGTCATAATTTTCGCATTGCTGTCTTCTTGTTTAACTGACCAACTGCAAAGGTTGGCATACTAGCAGACGGGATATGCTTTGCTTCGTGATAGAAAGTTTAGTATATAGGCATATTCTGCTTTATCATTTGCAGAACTTGTCATTCATTACCTTCATGTTGTGGCAGCAGCAAGAGTTCTCTCACCAGACTTGCTCCACTTGAAGCAGTGCTTTTTGATATAGATGGAACTCTTTGCGATTCTGATCCACTCCACTACTATGCTTTTCGTGAAATGCTCCAAGAGGTAGTGTTTCTTTTCTTAGCAGAGAAGTTTTAAGGCAAAATATTTAGAAAATAGATGTTGCATAGTTTTTTTTATTGCAATATTCCTTTCATCGTATTTATAAATCACCAATTCACCATGTCAAAGCACATGATCAACAGCTATTCGAAAAGTAACAGAAACTTTGGTGGTTGTCAGATTGGTTTCAATGGAGGTACTCCTATAACAGAGGAATTTTTTATTGAGACTGTTGCTGGCAAGCACAATGATGATATTGCCTTGGCTCTCTTTCCTGGTGATCTGGAACGAGGTTTAAAGTTTGTAGATGATAAGGAAACCATGTTCCGAAAGTAAACCAAACCCTGCTTTCTTTTCTTTCTTTTTTTGTGGTTTATTTGAAGCTTCAGAAGATAATTCTCTTGATGGACTATCCAGATTGGCGGCAGAGCAACTGAAGCCTTTGAATGGCCTTGATAAAGTGAGGAAATGGACTGAAGATCATGGGTTGAAGCGGGCTGCTGTTACCAATGCTCCAAGAGCAAATGCAGAACTCATGGTCTCAATACTTGGTCTCTCAGATTTTTTTGATGCTGTTATTATCGGTGGTGAATGTGAACATGCCAAGCCTCATCCAGACCCCTACTTGAAAGCTCTTGAAGTTCTGAAGGCATCAAAGAATCACACATTTGTGTTTGAGGTATGCATTTTTGTGATGCCTTATTATGATATAATTTATTCTAGATCTGCTTTTGACACACGTTCTGTTTTGTTGTCATAGGATTCTGTTTCAGGGATCAAGGCTGGAGTGGCAGCTGGGATGCCTGTTATAGGTTTAGCTACCCGAAACCCGGAGCATTTACTGATGGAAGCAAAGCCGGCCTTTCTGATTAAGGATTATGACGATCCAAAATTGTGGGCAGCTTTGGAAGAACTTGACAAGGCTGGTGCTCGTTAAGTTTGAATTACTAGTACAACTGACACAATTTCTTGGAAAAAACAAGTAACAGGTTTCATATTAAACTCACAGGATCACCTGAATAATTTTGTTGCTGGGGACGATATTATAGTACTACTCCATAATCAATGTTGATTTGGAACACACAGCAAACAGTTATATTCTATTTGTATTTTGTAATGTCATTTTTGGCTATGAAAACGAGGGTGAAGCCCAAGGAAATTGCGATACAAACACAAACAAATCGTTCACAAATAATTTACAATATTTTTTGAGTCATTAGATAAGAGCTGGACTATAATTTAGATCTTTCACGATCTTTTCACACACTTGTCCAACAATCATCTTCCTACTTTAGCCTTCTTTATCTACCAAAATGTTCTGAAAAGGGCCAGTTTTGCTAGCAAAATCCCATTACTGGGGAAAAGAATGCAAAATCTCACACCTTCAGCACCCGAAAATGAAAGGAAAAATAACCTCTATTCTGAAACATATAAATTATAATAAACTTTTGTCCCCCGAATGGGGAAAAAAGTAAAAGGAAAGATCATATACAAACATAAAGCATAAATATGATTGTGGCACAGAACTCCCAGTGTCCCATACAGGATCCTGGATTTGAATATGGATTCGGGTATGTTTGGATGGAAGAGAAAGGAGAAAAAGGGAGGATGGGAAAGGTCTGGTATACAATGTCATTTTGCATTTAATTTTAGAATTAGAGGACTCCCCATGTTTGTTAGTGGAAAAAAAAATATAAAATGATATTTTTATACTGAATTTCTATTGATAAACTTAGGTTACGTTTGGTATAAAAAATGTAATTTTATATAATAAAAATAAAAATAAGAATGGGTATCAGTTAATTGGAATAAGAATCATATTCTAATTTCATAATTTGATATAATTGAAAATAAAATGTCATAGAAAGTGATTTTACAGTTTGGTGGGTGAAATATAATACAAAATAAAATTTAAATCGATTTAAATAACATAAATATTCTAAATAAAAAATATGCAAAATTAACTTTTTTTTCTTTCATATTATCTATTTTTAAAGCAATATTTAAGATCATTTTTAAATAACTTTAATAAAACAAATATTGATAATATGTTTTTTTTTCTTATAATTGATATGTTATAGTTATAATCATTAGCTTTGTCATATTAGTACAATATTAATTTTAAGATAGAAATATAATAAAAATTATGATTGAAAATTTATTTAACTTATTATAAAAATAACCAATAGTTTTATAATAATTTTAAATGAAAACCACACTAAAAAAAGCATTATATAGGCTATTAATATATATATTCAACATAAAGAGAGAAACCACTCATAATAAGCATATTGTTTCATGATTAACTATGTAAAAAAGCACACATATATTTGAAAAGAGATAGGAATATAGAGAGATTTAAGCATATATGCTTGAAACTGAACCAAATCTAGAGATGAATTTAGGTGGAGAATCATACTTGCAACTATAAATATGGTCTTCAAGTTATGACTATTAAAGACGATACGGTGAGATAAGTCAGAGAGAGAGAAAACTTTACAAATTATAAAAATGTTAAGTTATATCATTTTATAAATTAATTATTAAGAAAAATATATAAAATCTTATTTCATAAAAATGTGTAATCACAATCTTACTTTTTTTTTAGAATATGATTATATGAATTTGTCGAATTGAACAAAAGTAAAAATGTTATTTCATATTTTTTTCATTAACAAACATAGGAATATTATAATTCCAATATTAAATACGGAATGACATTTTATTATTTCATACCAAACATAACCTTATAAAATCACATTAAAAAAAGTTGAGATTTCATATTTTTGTAAAATAAGATTCCATATATTTTTGTTAAATAAGATTCCATATATTTTTGTTAATATATTCTTATTTAACTTAAAAATAACACAAATTACTGTTATGTAGTTTACACAATATGACAATATTCTCACTTTTCATATATTGATATATTTTCGTAACAATTTTTTGGCTGAATTTTTATCGTAATTTTTATCTGGCCATTTGGAGCAGCTCTTTCTGCAGCGCCAACAGACTTAATAGCATTTTTCGTAAGACGTTGCACCGGCTAATATACATTTCCAGTTAGTTTTCCACTTCATAATTCGAACTAGTGTAGTCCTCCGGAGTATCATATGTATAGTCTAGATAACTAAAACACAAGCACCAAACGTAGTGAGTACATTTCATGATAAATGATCGATTTTTCCTTTGGGCCTTGGATGAATTGCTCAATTAATACAAGCATTTTAATACAGTCACAGATATACTACCACATGCAATTCTTGTATGGACTGTGAGTATCACATTATACTTTAACCATGTCATTCAAATATTGATGTGTATAAATAATGATCTATATATTTCTTTTATTAAAAACATATAACTGATTAAATGAATTGACTTATATGACTTGTTTTCTCTTTCTTAACTCACTTATTCTCTCACTTCTTTATTTTTTTTCACGTCTTTAAAGTTATTGAGTCATACATGACCCCTCTCTCTTCCTCTCTTTCTCTCTCCTCCGTGCTTCCTTTTCTTTGGAAGCAGAACAGGGTGCAGGTGAACGAGAATCGAAACGTCCATCAACACAACGATGGATTTGGATTTGTATAAAGCTTCGGGAGCAATGATTTGAATACAAACATATTTATATTTTTTTACAATCTCTAGTAAAGAGTTAATGTATGTTTAAAAATTATTTTTAAAAAAAAAATTAATTATAAATTATTTTAAATATAAAATAAATTAATTTAAATACATACTAAATCTAATGTCTTAAAAAATTCATCAATTACTTTATCTGTAAGTCAAAAAATCTCCAATTACACATTTAATAACTTTGTAAAATCTCTGTAAAAACTAACATGTGCAACTAAACTTTGAGTATGAATACAACTTTTTGCACTTGAGGCATGTAACACAATTTCTTTTTATGTGAGCTATGTAACATAATTAAAATATATGTATATAAGAAATTAAATAAAATAAATTATAATTAAATAATAAAAATTATATATATATATATAATATGTGTACGTCCATAAGTATAGCATTATTTTTATTATATCATATTTGCTTGCTTCTTCAATAGTTATTTTATTTTAAATAAATTTTTTAAAAAGATGATGATCTCATTATGAAAAGTAGAACATAATTCACAAGTTAAAAAGATTTATAATGATATTTAACAAGTAATGTTATTGCCATATAAAACATTTTTTATATAATTTATATAAATCTTATTATCACTTTTTTTTTTTTTTTTTTCTTTCTCACTATTTATATATAAAGTTCAACTCATGGGCTCAACCCATCAACCCGTTGTTTTTTTTATTATTCGAGATTGAACACTATTTTTTTTTTTTTTTTTTTCTCAATAATAATAAGTAATACTATAAATAAAAAATTCTTTGATATTATATAATTTATGTTTGAATATTTAATTAGACTATTTTAAAAATTATATTTTAGATATGTGGTTTGAAATTTTTTACCATTATTATTTATTATTTTTTATAGTATTTATTGATTTTTTATATTTATTTTTTTATTTTTTAGTAGGGTTAAACCAGGTTCCCATCAACTCATCTATTTTTTCTCATTTTATTTTTTATCGGTAACCCGCCAACCCACCTTAAAGCGGGGTGGATTATTTCTTCCAACCCATTTTTTAAAGCAAGTACCATGCAAAACGGGTTGTGACGTCGGCCAATGAGCGTATGGCGGGTTATCATTTATATTTATAACCCACACCATCTATTATGAGTTGTGTGAGTCTCAAATTATTTCAAAACTATCATTTTCCTTATTTATATATCATTCACTAAAAAAGATTTGTGGTAACTAAAAAATATTTTCTCTTATATTATCATCATTTATGTTTGAGACATAGGGCAAGCCAATATAGGTACAATAATTTGATTTGATGCGAAGGTACCCTGAGTCTCTGCGCTGCCAATTGTTCATTACACATAATCAATATAGAAGACAAATAGCGGGGACAGTTGTGACTCAATAGCTTTAATAACATGGAAAAAAATAAAGAAGGGAGAGATGCTAAGTCATTTAACCAGTTGTATGTATTTAACAACAGAGATATATAGAACATCATTTATATACATATCAATATTTGAATGATATGTTTAAAAAATTATACGGTACGTAGAGTTTATATAAGAATTTCTTTGTTTAAAAAATATAAATAATTTTTAAGTGGACACAATTTATTATAAATATTTAAATTATTATTTGATATGTATAAAATAATAATAATTATTATAAAATTACAATAATTATTAATAACATTTTTATATATATCAAATAAAAATTTAAATATCTAAATAATAAATGTAAGAATTTCTAAAAACACATAAATCACACCAGCCCTGAATCAGACATCCAGAGTATGCAGAGAAAAAATAAAATAAACCAGTAGTCTAAACTCTATCTCTAGCCTTGTCAGTTTTCTACAGAAATTCCCTTCATATTCACTCATGATACATCTGATCTCGAACGCGAAACCGCATCAATCTCAGACCTAGCAGACCTATATAGCCCTAGCATCTCAGCACATTGCTGTTTCCTTTCCCTCAACGCAGGGTCTACATCCAGAAGCTATGTCAGTTGCCTTCCCTGAAAAACAAACTGCAACTGTTAGTCGATAAAATGAACTACCCCCCTCCCCCCGGGGGTTCCCTCTCTTTTCTTTTTTCTTTCCTCAAGTTTTAAGTTTTAAACAACAGTGACTGGCAAAACTGTAGAAGTCGTCGAATTTCAGTGATTTGTGGAGTTTTCACGATCCTCATAGGATGGCTGAGAAATAATACATATCTATGTGCATATTACTAAGTCTTCTCTAACTTTGTAATGTTTATATATTTCTTGATTAATGTTTTCCCTCTAAAAGTAGGATGTGATATGGTAGCAGGCAATGCACGGCGTTATACCTCCTTTTTTGCCCACTTGTGAGTAAAATTGTTTTAGCAATGATTGCTTAGCTTCCCTCACTTGACAATGAACCACAGCCTTTTGAAGGGAAATGCTCAGACTATCTGACAGCCTAGTTAAATACGCTGAAACATTTGTAATGATCCATTGAATGAATCCCTCAGAATATCGGACGGTGGTTGTGGGAGTTGGCGGAAAGAAATCAACAGTGAAAGAAGAAGATTCCATTTCCACCAGTAGTAACGCTATTTTCTTACTGTTTGCACGAAACCTCTCCAATGCCGAAAAATTCTTATACTTATACAATTCTAACACATTATATTTACACATATTTTTATGAGATCCATCTCATATTTTATTATTTATGCATATTAAAATAATAAAATATAAGATAGACCTCATTTTTATGTATATATGTAAATATGATGTATTAAAATTGTATCCATACAAGAATTGCTCCTCCAATGCCTCGTTAGCAGCTGCTGCTATTTCAGCTTTAAGAGTTTGAAAGTGCTTCAATTCCTACACCATGGTAATAATTAATTAAGCATATTTCGTCATTGCTGAGGGGAAACCACTACCCACCACCCCCAAAGTTTTTTTTTTCTTCAACTCAAAGCTGTGTTTCTTCAATGGACCATTTCACGAGTTCCTTTGGTACGGTGTGAACCTGCCACAAACAGCATACAGCATAGTAAGTTTCAGTTGCATAAAACAAGGTGAGCAAAGTATTTAAAGCAGAAGCACTTACACCATCCACAGAATCTACCGCAGTAGCTTTAAAATGAGTAATTTGGGTCTCTGAGGCGTCGGACAGCTTGCTCTGGAGCGACTAGATGAGGTTGATACCCATCTACCATTGAAATCATTTGTCTCACATTTTGCGACGACAAATTACGTTGGAATGGAAGGTTTTTAAATGCAAGAGGAAGATTGCCACGAAGTATTACATTAATTCGGTCACCACCCTGTCGCCTACTGAAGGAATACAAGAAAGGTCATGAAAGTGGAATAAATATCGGTAATCTAATTTCGAGAGACAGACTGGGAGTCAACCATGTAGCTGATTACTATCTATATCTATCCCCGCAAACGAATTAGGATCCCGAGAGAAAAAAACACACAATTGATACATTAGACCTTTTATAAGTTGGAGCCACATTTTAATATATTGATTGAAGTCTTGAATGCCTGATTTCTAAGTTTTTTAACTTATTATCCTGCCACAAGCTAGTGAGAATTTGATAGACGTCTAATTTTTACCCCATGCATTTGCTCTTCTTTTTAGTTTAAAATTTTTCATCATTATTTTTAAATAATTTTGATATTCATTATTAAGAATATATATGTCTCTTTTTACATTTTTTTTAATATTATTTATTATACTATTTTTTTATTATTTTTTCATTAAATCTGCATGTATGAGATGTATAATGATTTTTTTTTTTATTTTTAAATAATAGCAATGAGGAAAAGAGCCTTAGCGCAACGATAAGGTTGTTGCCTTGTGACCTAATGGTCACGTGTTTTAGTGGCATAAACTGCCTCTTTGTTTACAAGGGAAGGCTACAGACATTTTACTTTCTCCAAACTCTACAATAGTGGAAGCCTTGTGCACTAAGCTGTACTTTTTATTTCCAAATAATAGCACTAACATCTCTTCAACTCGCGGATGTAATTTATCACCTGATAAAAAAGTATGAACTCTCCCCTTCACCAATATCCAACAACATCCAGGTGCCTTTTTCACTCCTTTCAACCTCATTTTCTTCCTCAAATTTGTAGCAACATATCTTCTACTTGTGATTCTAATCTATCTCCTGATGAGAAAACATGAACTCTCCCCTTCACAAATATCCAACTACATCCGGGTGCCTTCCTCACACCTTTCAACCTCATTTCTTTTCTCAAACTTGTCTCCTCAATGTGCCTATCATTTGCGGCATATATGTTACAAAGGACCACATGGCCTGGTGCGTTTAAAGGATCCAACTCAAGCAGTCGTTTGGCTGCACGCCTAGCTACATCTGCATCCGTTTTACTCAACCCACATACCCCAATCAATGCTCCCCAAATGGCATAATTTGGTTCAATAGGTAGCCTCAAGACAAACTCCTCTGCATCCTTCACCTTTCCTGCTCGGCCCAGAAGATTGATCATACTAATGTAATGCTCCAGGCCAGGTTGAAGTGCATAAGCATTAACCATTGCACTAAATAACTCCCACCCTTTATCAACAAGACCCACATGAGCACATGCTGTCAGGACACCTAGGAAAGTAACAGAATCTGGGTAAATCCCAAATTCAAGCATAGTTTCGTACACCTTTAAAGCTTCACTGGCCCTCCCATGATCTGAAAGGCCCATGATCATGGTGTTCCAAGAAATTTTGTCCCGGTTGGTCATGTTGGAGAATATCCTATATGCATTGTCTATCTCCCCGCACTTTGCATACATTGAAATCAGAGAGTTCTCGAGAATCAAATCATATTCATATATTGTCTTTAACTGCATACCATGCAATTGCTGCCCCTGATCGAGATATGCAACTGAACCCATGGCTCCAAAAAGAACAGCATATGTAGAATTTATAGGTGAAACACCATGAGCCATCATTTCAGCAAATAAGCTGATGGCTTCAGCAATCAGCTCATTTTGGACAAACCCATAAATCATTGAAGTCCATGCAATGGAATCCCTGTCAGGCATGTTAATAAAGAGATTGCATGCCTTTAATACTTGCCCAGCACTAAGATAGCCAGCAATCATGCAAGTCCATGCAATTCTGTTTCGAATGGGTACTCTGTCAAACAACTCTTGAGCCCTTTCTAACTGACCAGCCTGAACATAACCATTTATCATACAATTGAAAGACTGATCATCACAGTTATTCAGATTACCTTCAAATATATTGTGTGCAGAGTCCATAAGACCAAACGACGAGTACATCCGAACGAGACTTCTATGTAACCTGCCATCATAATTATCAAGCTTCCAGCTGTTAACAATTAGCTGAGCATGTAACTGCTTGCCAAGACAAGGAAAACCCAAACCAGCACATGCATAGGCAAGTGAAATAAAGGTCTCCCCATTTGGTTTTGCATCAGAAAGTCTCATCTCAAGAAAAAGCAACAATGCCTCTTTGTACAAGCCATTCCAGGTGAACCCACCAATCATGGCTGTCCAAGAAACAACATTTTTCTCCGGCATTGTCCGGAACAAACAATAAGCCCCTTCCACATTGCCTGCACGACAATAACCAGATATCATGCTAGTACAAGTAATCACATTCCTAAATTCCATCTCGTCAAACAAGACTCTTGCTTCATCCATTCTACCATTTTCGGCGTAACCCGCAATCATAACATTCCAAGAAACCACATTTTTATCTGGGGTCTGTTCAAAAACCATCCTTGCTTCCTCCAAATCTCCATTCCTAACCAACCCCGCCACCATCGAATTCCAGGAAACCACATTCTTCTCCGGCATTTCATCGAACAATGTCCTTGCATCTTCGATCCTGCCCGCATCCGCTAACCCACCAAGCATTGCGGTCCATGAAACAACGTTCCTCTCCGGCATCTTCTCAAAAAACCGGCAAGCCTCGTTCAGCATGCCGGATTGCAAATACCCCGACAACATTGCATTGCAGGTGACGATGTTTCTGTGAGGCATTATGTCGAACAGCATTCGAGCTTCGTCAACGTAACCGTCCCGGGAGTACCTGGTGAGCAAGGAAGTCCAGCGAACAACGCGGGCGTGGAGGTCTCCTCCTTCGGAGAATTTGTGAACGAGGTTTCGTGCTTCGTGATGCCACCCCATGGATAGATAGTGGAGGAGCAGAGAGTCGTCGAAATCGGAATTGGGTTTTGGGTCATTGATTCTGGGAAACGGCAATGGAGCATTGAAGTAGGGTTGAGAATGGTTGGTGCGATGATACTGAAGATTGGCAGAGACATTCGAAAAAGGAGAAACAGGGAAGCGTCTGAAAGTGGAGGCGCGCATCAACCGATTTTCAAAATGGGACCTTTTTATGTTGTTATATCAATACCATTGATCCTCGTCTAGATCGTACAAGGTTTGCCACGCTGGTCAGAAACTACAGCTGTGCAGGAGGATTGAGGACTGATGAAGAAACAAAGCCCATAAACGACAAGTCGTTTTTCGTAAATTTTGTTTATTTTGTATTCCACTTTATTTTTCACAAATACTGCTTATATAATCATTCTATATAAAATAATTATAGTAAATATATATGCACAAAAATGATTATAGTAAATATAAATTTATTTAATATAATAATAAAACAAATTAATTGTATATTTTATTGTGAAAAAATGATAACTATCTCAAATAAATATAATAATTATTCAAAAGTTATTTAACATCTATGAAGCACAAATATGCACACGAGACACGACACGCATACCTTGACACGTAAACACATTAAATTCAAAAAATTATAGACATTGACACAATATATATATATATATATATATATATATATAAATTAATATCAAAGTAAATTAAAAGAATTTGATTTATGTAAATATATAATTAAAAAATTTATAAAAAAAAATCATGATTCATTAATATCATTTCTATAAATTTAAAGATTTACAATATCTTCATATATGTCATATGTATCAATATTTCTTTTCTATTTTGAGCACGAGTTTTTGTTAGTAAAAAAACGTATTCGTGTGGTGTTTTTTTTGAAACGTATTAATAAGGTAGACTCATGCTTCGAGTGAGTTGTTTCATGCCATAAATAAACTCAAACATTTAAGAAATCTGTCAGGCAGGTGGATTCACACCTCTTACAACCAACACAGTCCTTTGTTCTTAGTGCAGAAGCAATTTGCTTAACTTTACATCTATCGCAAGGGATCATTTCTAATGCATCTGTGGAGCAGGCTCGATCACATTGAGTACATCTTATATATGTATAATAAATCTTTACTGAGTGTGACATTGGATCTATAATAATTTTTTAACATCAAAAATTAAAAATTTTCAATTTAGTAAGCTTGTAAATGAATCATATATTTAAATACCAAGAGCATGTTTGAGACAAATTATTTCCGTCCCAACATACGTTACTTTGCTGAAAAAAAGTTGTTGCTTGCAACAGCAGTATGTTTGGGTAATTTGCCCAACACATGTTGATAGAAAACTAAAACTCAGCAACAACTTTTTTTCAAAAGCTAAATGTTGAGCATTTTATAAAAAAAGTTGTTGGGATTATTCTTATCAGTAATATGTAAATACCATTTTATCTTCAATCAAATAATTTTTTAATTATTATATACCTAATTTAGTAATTTAATGTATAAAAATAATTCTTTTTATACAATTCAAATGAAACAGATTAGTTTAAAATCACTTTTCAACTAATATATCCAAGCATAAAACTTTTTTCTTATAATCGTTTATAATAAAAAAAATTTATACAATAATTAATTATTGAAATAATTTAGCTTTCACATTATCCCAAACACGCACCAAATGAATCAATGATTTACCAGAATATATTAATATATGTTATATGTGTCAATATTTATTACCTAGTAAATTCCTTCCAAAAAATATAAAGCATAATTTCTATTGACATTTTCTAAAAAATATCTTAAACTAACTTCTCATAATATAATTAATTATGTACAAGTACATGTGCATAAAAAAAATTAATTAGAAGGAATATCTAAAGATTAACTATTTTTTAAAAAAAATATTAATGAACTGTGTTCAAGTCGTGTCTTAAATGTATTTAAAATGAAAAAAATAATTTTTTAATAAGACACATTCAGACACACAAGACACATGTGTTGTACATATATCTCTATGTGTCTGATACGAATACATATCTAACATGTAAACACACCTAAAAAATAGTGTATCCATGCTTCATAGTTTAACACATAAAAGCTTCCTACCCTAACTAATATTATGTTCGGTTGAAATAGACAAGGAAGAACCTAAAAAGCAAGTGTTGAGGAGGCCAAAATAAGTATCAAATAAATAATAATTCAAAATAATTTTATTTTATTTTATAGAATGCATAAATTTATATAGGATCACATTAAAACTAAATTATATAAAATCACTTTATTACTTTTTTCATATAAATTTAAATATAATCTAATAACTTCACACATTATTTTCTTTTGTATATCAAAAAGTTGTCTATCTAATTTTTCATTTATATAAGAAATGTAAGAACCAAAATAAACTTTAAAGAAAATAAATATAAATTAAATAAAAAATTTCGTATACTACTAATTGAATCTTGAATAAGTGGGGAGACCAAGGCTCTCACTTGCCCTCCAATGGGTCCGTCCCAGATAGATATACAATTAAGATGGATATATATCATATTAAATAATACAATGCAAATTGTTCAAAAAAAAAAAAAACAATCCAATGCAAGAGAATGAGAAACAATCTGTTAGACCTCTTATTAGTAAACAATATAAGAAGAGA
The DNA here is from genome assembly GCA_029884595.1 of Ormosia semicastrata. Taxonomy (NCBI): domain Eukaryota; kingdom Viridiplantae; phylum Streptophyta; class Magnoliopsida; order Fabales; family Fabaceae; genus Ormosia; species Ormosia semicastrata. The sequence goes on along the minus strand of JAQQTO010000037.1, from coordinate 17,646,369 downwards.
CATAGGCTAAATTAATATTGTCAGTTATTATAATTAGTATGTCAGTTATTATTATTAGTATGTCAGTTATTATTATTATTATTTACGTATGCAGCATGGTCAGTCAAGTCTGTCTTTTGAATAAATAGAGGAAGGGAAATGTGGGGAGGTTAGGCAGTTATTTGATAGGAATTGGAAGGGAGAGACCAAGCTCTCAAATTCTTGGAGGAAACCACCCTCTAACCACCTTTTCTATCTTTCTAGTCTTCTCTTTCTTTGTTGTAATCTGATACTAAGTATTGTATTTTAATTCTCTGTTTTGAGAACAATTCTCCAAAGGATATATCAATATAGTTTGCATATTCAGTTTATATACTAGTTATAATTACCAGTTGCTATCAACTGGTATCAAAGCAACAAGATCTTGGGGAAATTGATGGTTTTAACGCGAGGAATGAAGGCACGCATCGCGATTCTGGAGCGCGGGTTAGAAGGATTGCTGGCCATGAGGGAAAATCTGGAGAAAAATCTTGAACAGGAGAGGCTTGAGCGCTTAGAAACTCGACGACAGTTGAATGAATTGGTAGAAACCATGAGAAAGGCTGCTGTTCGTTCTGAACAGGAGGATGATACCATCGCAGGGAGTCATGCAGAAAACGAAAATGGGGCTGGAAATCCAATTAGGTCACGGGTTCGTGAAGAACATTGGCGAAAATTGGAAATTCCAGTTTTTGATGGAGAAGATGCATATGGCTGGACAAACCGAGTGGAAAGGTATTTTGAATTGAAGAAGATGACTGAAACTGAGAAGTTATAGGCGGTTATGGTGGCTATGGAGGGAAAAGCTTTAACATGGTACCAATGGTGGGAATTCTCTGCACAAAACCCAACTTGGGAAGACTTTAAATCCGCTATAATCAAACGATTCCAACCTTCCATGATTCAAAGTCCTTTTGAATTGTTGTTAAGCCTTAAACAAACTGGAACCGTGGAAGAATACCGGGAACAATTTGAATTATATGCGAGTCCTCTCAAATGTACAGAATCGATTTATTTGCGGGGGATATTTCTGAATGGACTTAAGGAAGTAATCCGGACAGAACTGAAACTTCATCCAGTTGAAGGCCTGATGGAGTTAATGGATTATGCACAAAGGGTGGACGAGAAAAACAATGTGTTAAACAAAGGGGCACTGGAACAAGTTATGGAGGGAAAACAATTCGAACTTACAACAATTCCCGGACTGTTACTTGGGCACTGGGAAACAAAAATCAAACACAAACCACTTCTGGTGTTGGAAGTTCAGTGGGGGAGGGGAGTAGTACAAAAACTACTACATTTTTTAGGGGAAGGGGATTTAAAAGATTAACCGATGCTGAATTGCAGGAGAAAACAAGAAAAGGGCTCTGTTTTAGATGTGATGAAAAGTTTAGCCTGACCATGTGTGCAAAAATAAACAGTTACAGGTGCTATTGTTAGAAGAAGAAGGAGATACTGGTGAAAAGGAGGAGAGATCCGAGGAACAAGAACCTGAAATGAAGATGAAATCTCTGCAGTTGTCTTTGTATAGTATTGTAGGGATCACTTCTAAGAAATCTATCAAGGTATAGGGAGTGGTTGTAATAAACCAGCAGGAGACAAAGTCTAATATTTATTCAATTGACAGACCTCACAAGTAGCAACATAGTGTTAAATGTCTTTTCTCATTCCTTCCCAATAGACAACGGCAGAAAGTCTTTTGTAGGTTCGGAAGAAACCCGAATGTCCCCCTATGGCCGAATTATGAAACTCTTTCAAGAGTATAGGGATTCTAGAAGATCCTTTAGGCAGCACTATTTGTCCTTTATAAAACAACTTCCTGTCTTGAAAGGTAAAACCTGGATAAGAGGCAACATCTTGCAACAAGTCTTGAATCCTCCCATGCTTCCAATTCATCAAATTGAACTATGGATAAAGCTGCATAAGTCATCCTTCTAGAGAGGGCATCTGCAACTCCATTTTCTGTTCTAGGTTTGTATTGAATCTCAAAATCTAACCCCATCAGTTTAGAAGTCCACTTGAATTGTTCTTCACCCAAAACACGTTGATCTGTGAGAAATTTAAGACTTTTCTGATCAATAAGAATAACAAAATGTCTACCCAAAAGGTAATGTCTCCACTTCTGAACAGCCATTACAATAGCCATCAATTCCCTCTCATAAACTGATTTGGACTGTGCTCTATCTGATAAAGTCTGACTAAGAAAAACCACTTATACCTACACAGGTTTGGGCTGATGTGTCTATAGATTTCATAGAAGGACTACCTAAAGCTCAGGGCAAGAATGTGATCTTAGTAGTAGTAGACAGGTTAACTAAGTATGCTCATTTCATGGCCCTTAGCCATCCGTTTACTGCGAAGGATGTTGGTGAAATCTTTATCCAAGAAGTGGTCAAATTACATGGGTTTCCTTCAACCATTGTGTCAGATAGGGACAAGATCTTTCTTAGTCATTTCTAGTCTGAATTATTTAAGATGGCAAGTACCCAATTGAAGTTTAGCTCTGTTTATCATCCACAATGGATGGACAAACTGAAGTGGTAAACAGATGTTTGGAGACTTATTTGAGATGCCTTATAGGGACTAGACCCAAACAATGGCCTCAATGGCTGAGTTGGGCTGAATTTTGGCTTAATACCAATTACAATAATTCCTTGAAACTAACCCCATTTAAGGCTCTTTATGGCCGAGAACCTCCTCATTTGCTCAAGGGGGCTACTATTCCATCAGTGGTTGAGGAAGTCAATTTGATGACTCAAGACAGAGACCAACTTCTTCATGATTTGAAAGGAAATTTGGTGAAGGCTCAGGCTCAAATGAAGGCTTATGCAGATCAATCCAGGCGCCCTGTTACATTGGGCATAGGTGATTGGGTCTACTTGAAATTGCAACCATATAGGTTGAGATCTCTTGCTAAAAAGAGGAATGAAAAGTTAAGTCCTCGTTTCTATGGACCTTATCAGATTGTTAAACAAATTGGCCCAGTAGCTTTTAAATTAGCTCTTCCACCAGAAAGCAAAATACATCTTGTATTCCATGCTTCCTTGTTGAAGAAAGCTCTATCTCCGTCAGCTACACCACAACCCCTTCCACCAATGCTTTTTGATGACTTAGAATTACAAGTTTTCCCTCTTTGAAGTCAAGGTACATTTCGCAACACACTGAGTTGGCAATCTTTGAAGTTTTAATTCAATGGCAAGATCTTCCCGATTTCGAAGCCACTTGGGAACCGGTTGCAACTATCATGGAGCAATTTTCTTCTTTTCACCTTGAGGACAAGGTGACTCTTTTGGAGAGAGAGTATTGTTAGACCTCTTATTAGTAAACAATGTAAGAGGAGACCTAGGCCAAATTAGTGTTATCAGTTATTATAATTAGACTGTCAGTTATTATTATTAGTATGTCAGTTATTATTATTATTATTTCTATGTCTGTGACTGTCAAGTTTGTCTTTTGAATAAATAGAAGAAGGAAAAGATGGGAAGGTTAGACAGTTATTTGGTAGGAATTGGAAGGGAGAGACCAAGCTCTCAAATTCTTGGAGAAAACCACCCTCTAACCACCTTTTCTATCTTTCTAGTCTTCTCTTTCTTTGTTGGAATATGATACTATATATTGTATTTTAATTCTATGTTTTGAGAACAATTTTCCAAAGGATAGATAAATATAATTTGCATATTCAGTTTATATACTAGTTATAATTACCAGTTTCTATCACAATTACGGTACAAAATTATTTTTCTTTTCTTTGCTGAAAAATTTGACACCTTCACTCAGATAAAATTTATGATAGGAAAGAATATTGTGCTCAACTTCGATATATGTATATGTATGAATATACATTTAGTTTTTAAACTATTTTTTTAATTTAAATATCTTAACTATATCATCTAGACCCCTTAATATTTAATTTCTGAATCCGTCCATGCTTGAGTCTAGCATTCCATATATATTGGTGATTCGGCGAATAGAATCTAATAATTATAACCTTCATTTTAAGATGTTAATATACAGAAGTACATTTGAATAGAAATGGATTTAATAGTTAAACAAGAGGCTCGATTATAGCCAAATTAAGAATACTGTTAGTGGACATGCAAAATAAAGTAAAGACCTACCATCTTAGAAGTAAAGTGCAGGAGAAATTTTATTGGAGAATCTCCATGGTTAGAAAACTTTCAAAGCCGAGTTGATTATATTCTGATGAATCCTCTCAGCTGAAAACACAGAAGGAGGAGGAGGTATGTCAAGAGCTGTTGCACCCTAAGAATTGCTCCATAAGTTTAGCCACACACTTGGCTAGGCTATCTGCTGCTTCCTGCGTGGATGCCTCGGCATATACACGAACAACATCCTCAGTGCCAGATGGTCGCACAAAGCAACGACCTTGAAGGTACTTAGCTGTAAACCCAGAAAAGAAGAGGTTACCAAGCTGCAATATCAGTAAACTGGAATTCTCAAAGTATTTTAATCTTCTTGCTAAAAGGCATTAATAGATGGAGGAAACTGACTAATATTCTCACCCTCATGCAATTTTGACAAGCCACTTGGAATGCATAACATTATTAATATAATCCAATAAACAATGAGGCACCAAGTTTTCAGGAATTGTCTATGATAATATTCGTTTTTGTATTGTTTTTGCCTCCTTCCCTCCTTCACTCTGCCCTTCTTTCTTCTTTGGGTTGTTGATTTCACAGGTAAAATGAAGCAACAATTGGTTGTTGGTTTCACAGATAAAAGCAAGCAACCAATAATGAAGCTAATGATAATGCAAATGCTTTGACAAAAACAATGCAATATATATACATTAAACATATATAAAAACAAGCCTCAAACAAATCTTGCAAAATTGGTGTGGAGAAATGCCACTAGCCTCCCTCCTCCAATTGGTGGGGAGAATTGCTACTGGCCTCAATGTCAGAATGAGTGGTACTATACTGCTGTTTCTACACCCTTTTTTTTTTACCAATCTTAAAAACTCCTTGATATCAATGTGACGGTTGGTAAAACACATTGGTAACTGAAAAGTCTTGACAGAACTCACAAGTTTCAAACAAACATATCATAGCAAATAAGAGAAAAAGGGAAAGAGCAAAGAGGATACCAGTTTCTGCATTGATGGCTTCTTGTAGACCAGGGGGGCTCACAACCACAGTTTCTGCATTTGCTGTAATCACGGCAGTTCTGTCAGCAACTTTAACCTGGCAGTTAAGAAAAACCAAAGGAATCATTCATTTCAGAATTGAACCTAATACATGTTAAAAACTTAAAACAAAGACTTTCAAACTAGCTAAGTTTAAACAGTTGCAAGAGCAAATTGTTGAGCCATTAAACATATCAAACTAAAATCTCTCATTCTTACAATTACAGAAAATGACTCTAAGCACAAAAACATCTGGAATAGCAAATTCATTGCCCATTAGACCAAATCTTGCACTAGAACCAGCCAGTAATTAATTTCAATCTAACTTTGACACTGAATCGAAAGCAAAGGACATAGGATATTAAGGTTATAACTATGATTAACATTTCAGGTATTGCAGGACCACAGAATTAAAACTAAAGCTATGTACTTCACTATTAAAAGAAATTATTATCTTAAATAGGAAAATATCACGAGCATATATTTATGATCCAGATGAAGCTTCTGACTGCAGTAAAAAAATTCTAGTTACAGAAAAGATAAACGATAATGATAACTGACCTTGAGCTGCCTGCTGGGTAAATCGTGATAAAGTTCATTCCATTTATGTATTGACCATCCCATGTGCTGTAATATAACTTCCACTAAGAGCAATCCGCTCAAAGCATCTCCAACTGCTTGGTTGATCAACTTACTGACTGCCAATAATCTCAAAGAAGCCTTTTCCGCTTCTGAACCTTAAACAAACAACCAACAGATTTCATTTTTGTTCTGCAGTTGAATCTTATAATTGAAGTGAGAATAATCAGAAACCACTGAATAAACCTTTGGCTCCTGAAGAAAGCTCGTTGGTTTTGGCCTCTAACCACCCTATGAAAGATTCTGAAAATAAGACAGTTCCATGGCCATTTGCCTCAAAATAGATACCAATATCAGATTCAGCAGCTTTTTCATGCAGGTATTTCACTCCAGTTGGAGTAAAGTTGACTTCTAGTCCCAACTGTTTAAGGTAATTAGTAGATGCTCCATTTGCATAAGCAGTCTGTACAACACCAAGACGGGCTTGGGGACTGTTTTTTATGTGTTCATTCTCATTAAGAATGGTTAGTTGCTCCATAATAAATAAGGCAAACAGAGATAGTATCTTGTCCCCATCAACAAGATCAATCGTATCACTGCTTTCTGGTGGTACAGAAAAATAAACAAACCGATCAGCATCTCCATCCAAACTAGCACACCTGCAAACTAGAACTAGCTCCATTAGTAAGGACCATAATAAATAACATCAATATAGCAATGCTTGAAGAATACATCTATTAAATTAAACGGTAGGGCTAAGTTCTCAAGCTTTCCCTAACCCACCAACGTCAACACCCCCTACCAGTTTTTTTTTTTTTTTAAATCAGATGACTTGCTACCAGGAAACTAGTCTTTTTATGTCAAATGGTTTTTGTTCATTTCTTTAAGTGATATAATTTCAGGGATTATGTCAACAACCATCGATCCTCAGTTATGAATTTGTACGTTTCAATGAATGATTATCCTTCCATTTCAAATTTCAATTACAATTGGAATTACTTGCAGTAACTATGCAGATTGATTAAATCGTTCAAAATCTCTAGTTAAAAAGATTATCTCAACTGTTTTAATGGAAAATTCCTGGGATGCAGATATACACTTCATATTGGTATAAAAACTCAAGCAGCATACTTATAATAACTTTACTTTTAGCATCAGATGATGAACACACTAACCTTATCCCAGTATCTTTGGAGCTAAAGCCATGTGGAACAACCTTCTCTTTCTGCACATAATCAGCGCCAACTCTTTCATTCAGTACGCCTCCATCTTCACCACTATTCCGAACCTCAATAACCAAAGCATTCAAAAATTTCTCTAACACTTTAAGTTTTACTCCACCTACACCATTAGCTCCATCTATAACCAATTTGTCATTCATCCCATCGAACTTACTTTTATCACTTGGGATCAAATCCATTAAGCACCTGATCCAATAACATAATGATCCTAAAAGGATGTGTTCAGTGATGAAATTTAATAAATAAAAGAAAGGAACAACAAGGGGTTATGAGTTATGACTACGTGTATCAATCATAACAATATCTGGACTGGATTGGACTAACCTGAACGAGCTTGAAAGCCGTTCAAAGTAATCCTGCTCTGAGGCCTTCATGCCCTTATTCCTAGCACGAACCATCCAATGTAGCTGTGGAGTTGTCAAAATCCCCATGTCCATCGCAACAGCTCCAACAATTGAAGTGACCCCCTTCATTTTTATCCAATTACATGTGATTTAAATTGGCAAAAGAGAATAAAATAAAAGATGATACAAGCGCAATATTGGTTATGGCACCCATACTTGTCTGGCAGCTTCAAGCAAAGCATCTCCACTTGGCCTGGTGTCTCTCCCCAAAAGTATTTCGGCCGGCCTGACCCCATCAAATGGGATCCTTTCTTTCATGACAAATTCATTTATCAACTGTGGGTAACCAAATTAATTGGGAGTTATTTTTGAGAGATGCTGATGCACCTCAGAAAATCAATACAAACAAACACAACATCAATGGCAATGCAAAATGATCATTGATCCATTACCAAAATCTCGTTATAATGAAGGTTTCAACTTTCAACCATGGAGATAAAAAGGAGATAAAATTGCGCTAACCCGGATGAGTTGGTGGGGAGAAGGGGCATTAGCGAGGGCATCAGCGAAGGGCTCCCAATGCTGAGAGAGCATGCCCCCATTTGGGTCAGCGATTTTGACCCCGTTGTCGGATATTTTGTTATGGGAGGCGGTGATCATGACGCCGATCACAGACTGGGTCTTGAGCGATCTGAGAGCTGCGAGAATCCCAACCCTGTAAACCGTCGAGGGGAGAAGCGATGCATCGGCCCTGAAGCCAGCCGTGCCGTATGACAGCCTCACTCCTGAAAACGAACGAAACATCCAAACGTAAGGGAAAGATATAAGAGGAGGAGATAGGAAGTGCGACCGAACCTTGAGGGGGTAAGAACCGAGAGAATGAGTTGAGAATCAGAGACTCTTGTTCTTCGTTCATGGCGGAAAGGGATACAGATCAGGTTAGATTAGATTACTACTACTTCTACTTCTAGATCCTCTGAATGCTATTACCAAACCATCAGTGCTGTATCTTTCTAGTTCGTTCATAGTTCGAGCTTACCAATTAATTTATTAATTAATTTAATGTTAAAAAAAAAAAAAACTTCCCTCGCGTGATTAGGTAACGAGAGAATGGGAAAATATACGAAAAAATGAGAAATAACTTCATTTCTTTAAGAATTTAAAAATATATGAAAATGAAATAAAATATATAAAAATTTATTTTTTTATTTTTTTCAAATATTTAACTTTTATTTTTTTTAAAATTGAAATAAAATAAAAAACATATAAAAAATAAAATTTTATTCCATTTTATTAATAAAACTTTTAAATAAAAAGATAATAATTATGTTGAATTTATTCTTTTTTTTTCCTATTCATTCTACTTAGGTTATGTTTGGTACATGTGAGATATAGTATAAGATAAGATGATAGGATAGTATAAGGTATGATAGTATAATTAATAGGATAAGACATAATCATCTTTTGTTTGATAACAAAAAGATAAATTAACTGATTGTATAACATATTTTTTTAAGACCAAAATATCTTTTAAAGATAAAAGTTAAAATAATTAAATAATAATAATAAAAAGCTTTATGGTTGATAGTGGTAGTAGTGGTGGTAGTGACGGTGGTGGTGGTGATGGTAGTGGTGGTGGCGGCGGTGGTGGCGGTGGTGGTGGTGGTGGTGGCGGCGGTTGGCGGTGGTGATAGTAGTGGTGGTGGTGGTGGCGGCGGCGGCGACGGTGGCCAATGAATTAATGGTAGTGGTGGTGGCGGCGGTGGTGGTGTTGGCGGTGGTGGAGGTGGTGGTGATGGTGGTGGTGGTGGTGGTGGCAAAAGGGTGGCGGCGGTGTGGTGATGGTGGTGGTGAAATTAGTGATAAAAATGAAATTGGGATAATATTGGAATAGAAATCCTATCACGTCATTTAAAGTTATCATTTGATTTGATTTCTTATATTTTTACCATTGAATAAGGCTTAATATTAATTTATATTATCAAAATCCAAAATAACTTTATTTCATTAGGTTACTTTGAAATGTTAAGGAACTTAGTGAAAGGGACAATAAAGTCATTTCATTAGACTAAACCTATCTCCAAAATCCAAAATCCCTAGCTTAGCTTCTTACTCATAGCATCAGAGAGAGAGAGAGAGAGAGAGAGGCATAAGCATAAGCATGGGTATACTGTCGTGGTGGAAGGGAAAGAAGTCCGAACCTGAAGCAGCAAAGTCGTCATTGTCAACTCAGAACATGAACGCCACAGCCAAACCTGTTGAAGTCGGGGTCCCTGGCATGAACGGCGCTATGGAGGTTCCTCGACCTCCAAACGCCAGCGTGTCGGTTTTCGAGTTCGGCTCAATAGCCGCTTCCAACGACAAGGTCACACTCGCAGGGTATTGTCCGGTCTCCGAAGATCTCGAACCCTGCCGCTGGGAGATCCTCCCCGCCGTTGAATCCAACGCCCCCCAGTTTCGCGTTGTCTTCTGACACCACACTATTAATTACATCGTAAGCTCAGCCCAGCATATTCAATTCAATAATCTCTGCTCTGGTTTGTTTTGCTTAAAAGGAATAAAATTGATGTACTTTTTGGTCAAACAAAATTGGGCTCTTTCTTTATGTTGTTATGTGTCTGTTTTCTTTTTGCTTGTTATGACTGTGACTGTGAGTAGAAGACTAGACATGTTAATGTTAGTGCGGTATATATGTGGTCTGCTATTTGTGTTCTGTTTATTCCTAGTATCTGATTCTGAGATATATACATCTTCATTTGACTAATATAATATATCTCTGTTGACTTTAGGGTGTTGTGTTACACTATAATTGGATGATAGATAACGAAAGAAACGAAAATAACTTCTATTGTTTGAGAGTTTTAAAATACATGAGAAGAGAATAAAATATAAGAGGAATCATTTCTTTCTTTTTCTATTTAAATGTTCAACTTTTACTCCTCCTCAAAATTAAGGTGGAATAGGAGTAACATATAGATAATAAAGTTAAATTTCTGTTTCATTTTGTTAATGAACTTTCTAAGTAAAGAGAATAGAAATTATCTTTCATTCTTTTTTTTTCGATCCATTCTCATATATTTCGTTCCGTTCGATTAATAAAAAAATTCATACACAGGTTAAGTTATGATGATTGACAATCCACCCCATCTTTCCCAGGGCCAATGTTTGATAATAGTTTGGTTGTATAAAGTGTGGAACAAAATTACAAAATTGATGGTCAGGTTCTGGTGGTCATGATATGAATCTTGACGGAGGTCAATAATTAGAATCATTCATTCATTCAGTGGCTGTAATAGATTGACTAATCATGTATGCTTTTTTCTTTTCATTCTATATGTATCTGGGTAATTCGTACCAGGCCAGCTTTCATTATCATTATAAGTGATATACTTTAAGTTGCTAAATCCTACTTCTCCTGAACTTGGGATTTCATAAACTAAAACTAGTAACTTGAAGATGTTTTGCAGTATATCTCGTCCTTCCAGAACAAGTGAAGAAATTGCTCTGTAGGTTTACCATATGTTGTCAGTTATTTCCTCTTCATGGTTCATGCCTTTCTAAGGTGCTTGGCGTGTTCCTCTGATCAGGTCATGGCATTCCATTCATAGTCATCACAACTTTCCAGTTCATTATCTAATTTTAGTTTAGTGAGATTTGCTGCCATGGTCAAATGAACTGCTTGTTGGAAAAACATGCTGTGGTTATATTCTGTAATAGAAGTTCGTGACGTTCCTGTTATTGGCATTGTCATATGTCTTGAACCCTTTGGTGGCAATAGCGATGTTTAGGTCTAGATTTTTTAGCTAATATCTCTCCTTACTTCATGCGCTAACAAGTTACTGATGCGTTCAACGACTATTAGACTTTAGAGAATGATCTCAATAAAGTGAAACGCAAACATCATTACAAATATTAGTTAGGTTTATATTTTTATTGATATTGCAATTTTTTTAAATGATATGATATTGTAATTACAAATCTAAGTACAAATGATATTGTAATTGTTTTGAAAAAAATGATAGAAGATTATAATTTGATGTAGATTGGAAATTTGACATTGTAAGCGTTGCATGTCCACTAAGCAATGTTTTAAAAATCTGACCGGATAAGCCAATGGAAGTGGTGGGATTGCGAATCATATATGTCTCTAGTATGAACGTTATTCGATTTAATTATGATTTATTCATAAATTTAACATGTTGAATCAATCGAATTATGATGTAGAGGTTTTGTCAGTTCAATTTTTGGATTGTTTTTAAAACATTGCCAGCACTTGGTCAGGTTTTGCTGATTAAATCCTTGATTTGATTTTTAAAACATTGCAAGCACTTGCTCTAGATTTGATGTTTTTTTTTTCGTTTATACTTACAAAATCTGTTAGAAAGATGAAATTCACCTTCATGATGCCAACCTACCTATTACCAAAAAAAGAAGTTGCTAACCTACCTCTTTTCTTTCGGGAAAACAAAGATTGCCACCTCTTTCTTCTTTTTTTTCCTTCTCGTACTCAAACGGCGCATTGCCACATGGGAGCATACATGGCAACCAACGGCAATCCTGTTAATTTAACCCCAAACAAAATACTAACAGTGATGCAGTTATGGGCATGCAAAAGGGGTGGCAAAAACGTGTCTTATTTTCCTGTACAAGATTTTCAACACAGCAAGACCACGTCACATATCCGAGTGCTCTACATTCGAAAATCCTACTTTTTTCCTGGTATACCTAAGAACTCCTCCCACCAATGCTACCAGTTCCCAGACCAACCAGCAGGTGTTTCTCTTTAAATAAATGACAGATCTGTAAGTTAAAGGAAAGCTCGGAGTCTTAGACAAAGGGTCAATTTTTAGTGTAGATCAAACTTAAACACAGTGAGATGCAACAAAGCCGCCTCATTCCTCCACTGACATATATATATATATATATATATGGAACATATATATATATGGAGTTTTTATATATTGAGAGGAGAGTCATTTTTGATTGTGATAGGGTACAGAAATGAGATTAAAAATTACTTTTAAAAATTATGTGATATAAAAAATCACATACATTTATGATCAATTTTATTATTTAAAATTATTAAAAGATCAAAATTCACTGACTCACTTCTCAAATACACTTTTCTCACTTGATTCATTATATATATTATATATATATATATATATATATGATCTTATTCAAATTGAGAGAGTGTTTATTATGAGAGGTAAGATGAGTGAATCTTGATCATTATGATCAAGTTTAAATACTCTTTTTTAAGTGGTGCACCTTCAATAATTTTAACTCTTCTCACTTGATATTTCTCTCACATCCTCTATATATATATATATATATATATATATATATATATGTATATGTGTGCCCGTATATTTGGCTGAAAGCTCCTCTACAATTGGGAGATCTAGAAATCATTGTTAACGCAATTTAGTAGAGGCTCTCAATATTTCAAATGGAAAAAAAATGTTGAGGTGATGCTCACAAAAGCAAAGAAACCAATAGCACACACAAGGAATAAATCCACTTTTACACTGATGAAGCAAGCCCCACTAAACTCCCATCTCATAGCATACTGTAATCATCTTCACCACTCATCCACATGTAACACATTATGGCTAATACAAACACAAAGAAGGAGGAGAGTTCCATTGCGAGGGCTCCCCAACCAATAACACCAGCATGCTTTAATATGCTTGGAATGGCAATGCTTCCAACGGTTGAGAATCCAGTCAAGAACTTGGTAAAATTCACCCAGCTGCTCCATCATTCATGAGACCACAAAACAAAAAGTTGAATCATTAATCCCCCATCTTGAGATAGGACCTTTTTATTTTTCTGATAACATCCAGATCTTGCTTTTTAATTTACGCTAAAAAACATAACGGTTTACCTATTATCAGATTCAGAAAATATAGAAGAACCATCAGACCCCGCAAAGAAGAGCAAAGGCATTGGAAGGAGCACATACGTTATCGCTGCAAGAGAACAAAACACCAGATGTAATAACAAACAACGGGATGTTCTTGTCACATAGCAATCCCATTAATGAAAAGTATACTAGAATCATATTTCAATGATGCTTTATCTCACCACTTAGCATCGGCCACCAATTATTATACAACGCACATGCCTGTCACATATGACATAACACAGACGTAAGTAAACAGTGACATTTTTAACAATAAGTTGCCATCTATTTATGCATTTATAAACAAAAAACAAGAAGAGAATACCAACCAAAATTTGCAAGACGATTCCTCCAGAGACCAAAATTGCCAAAAAGGCAAGTTTCCCCGTGTTCAAGCAGGATTGTACATATCCTGGTAAGTCTGCCATCTCCAACTCACCTCATGTTATAGGGAGGAATAACTGAAGCAAAAATCTCATTAACATAAAGCTATAACTATAAGGGTATTAGATCAGAAGAAAATACTAAATGAAGAAGCAATTCGAGCAAATGCATTATAAATAAGATGAAGTCAAACAACAGTCAGTCTACATTCAAAAGTTTGTATCTATCTTTGTTATATCACATTCAATTCACATATTGATCATATATATTACACAATGTCTGTCTAAGCACAGAGAAAGAAGACCTAGTAGCTTAAGATCAAGAACAAGCAAGTCAAACACCATGCTAGACAACAACAACCAAGTGAACTAATGATATCAAATAGAGAAAAAAAGCCAAAAATTTTAGAGACAACAACATTAAAAGCAATATGATTTTAATCCCAATATGTTTAAACAACATCACATTGATTCAATCACAATTTTGCACATAAGAGATCACCCTCATTTAATAATGGAATGACGTTTCCACACATTTTTACAAGCCTTAGCATATCTGAGACAAATTAAAGAGCTGATATTAAATGATCTAAAACCCAAGCATATAAAAATTTGAGCAAAAAATCATCAAGGCACAAAATTGCATCTGTTTGGCAGTTGCCAGCGTAATGGTGTTCATATACAGAATCAATACAAAACATCATTCTCCCAAATTTGATTAACTGGATAATAGAATACAATATATCTATCATACTTTAGAGACTTAGACAGCTACAACAGCAGCACCAAAGCTTTATAATATAAGTAAATTACGAAATTTAATCAATCAAGCAACCTAATTGTATAAATGATAAATCCTTTCAGAGATGCAAAACATCCAAATAAAGCCCATCAACCAGAGGCGTCCCACGTATTTTGTTTTTCAGATAAATTAGTGTCTGTCAGGGTAAAGAGAAAACAAATTGACAATCAATCATACAGAGTTTAGAATTAGAAAAATATGCTATTTTCCCTAATATTATTACAAGGTGAGAAGAAGAAATTCAGATAAAGACACAAAGTGATGGAACATATGGTGTTGAAAACCAAGATAGGAAATTGGAATAACGTCGAAGTTATTGAATCAGAATTCCGAGAAAGCTTGAGAAATTCGTACCTTTACCTAAGTAGATTTTTCGTTTCAGGTGCTGTGGTTTTGGTTTTGAAACGCTCTCGCACAGATACAGAGCAGCCCAGCGGTCCAACCGTAGAAGGCTCGTCCGTCCTCATTACCTTGTAGTTATAGTACTGTTTTTATGCATTTTAAGCCATCTAACGAATTCTTTCGTTAGCCTTGTTTTAAAAAGGGTACGGTACCTTTCTTATTTTTCATAATATTATTAATTAAATTTATAAATTATTTTATTAGTAATAATTTATAATATGATAAATTGATTCATA
Organism: Ormosia semicastrata; assembly: GCA_029884595.1. Taxonomy (NCBI): domain Eukaryota; kingdom Viridiplantae; phylum Streptophyta; class Magnoliopsida; order Fabales; family Fabaceae; genus Ormosia; species Ormosia semicastrata. Next base: position 17,631,310 of record JAQQTO010000037.1, on the reverse strand, counting down.
CATGTATTTTTTTTATCAATTCTTTTTATTAACAGTATATACAATTTTTTTATATTTTTTTAATATTATTTATCATTTTTTATATTATTTTTTCACTAAATTTGATATTTTTAAAAAATATTAACATTGTATATACTCTTAAAAGAGATGTATAGTGATCTTTTTTATTTTTTATCTATGACTTATTCTCATTTCTATATGAAAGTTAAGTAACATAATAAATGAAGATTTTAAGAATAAAAAATATAAAATAGAAGTTAAATTTTAAATAGTTAAAATTTGTAATATTTAAAATATGAAATCAAACTTGTATTAAAGAAAGTTAAAATAAAAGTCAACTGAAAAAAAATTATCAAATAAATGAATATAAATGATATAATTTGATTGATTAGTAGGGTATTGATGCCCTTAAAAAAATTAAGGGTACCAAAGAAATGTCATTATTTAATTTAGTCCTTATAATTTTTTTTTTAAATTAATCTTCACACTTATAATTTTTTTTAAAATTGTTCTTGCTATTAAATTTTGTTATAATGTTATTATAACCAATGTTAAAAAAATCAGACCGGACCAATCGATTCAACTAGAAAATTGGTGAACCTGTTACAGGCCCGATCCAATTGACTCATAGAACCAATTTGATAAAAAAACGGTCATAACCGATCAAGAACTGGTTGAACTGGTCAAAAACCAGTAAAATTGATAGTAAACTGGTTCGAATTGATTTTATTTTAAAAAAATTAAACTCTTTTTTTTGTCCAACACATTTCCAACTCATTCAAAAAAAAATTGAACCAAATAGTGGTCAAATATCAAGTTACAAATGTCTACATATAAGGCGCAAGAAAGACATAAGAAGTTTTGTCTTCCTCTTGACTTTTATAGTTTCTTTATAATAAGTGCTCTTTTAAAAGTTTTTTTTTTTTTACTTTGTAAAATGTCTAGTATGAATTAAATTAATGATGTTAGAACGAAAGTAAACAATAGTGATTGTTTTAAATTTTTTTTATAAGTATAAGAACTGATTTAAAAAAAATATAAAGACTAAATTAAAAAAATAAGTGTGAATTATAAAATTCAAAATTTTAATTTAACCAAATAAAAATTACCAACAACACTCAATACAACTGTTAAATGTGAATTGCATCAACTAAGTTAACCAAGATTCATATTTTAGGATAATGATTGAATAAAATTCTCCCTAAAATGATGCTTCAAAATTCCAGTTTCACTTCTTTTAATCACTCATACCTCTATCAACCTTAAATTTTACAATTCCTATATTCTTACGTCACATTTCAATAATACTTTAAACACCTAATTAATGATGTATAAATTTATAATTAATTATTAGTTAATGAATAAATTAAAGTTTCAACTCTAAAATTATAGATTTATTCATTAACTAATTAATACACATAATTAACTATAAATTTATATATTATTAATTAAATATAAAAATAATATTAAAAAATAATGTAAGGTGATATTTTTCTTAAATTTTATCTCCACAAACAAATGAAAAGTACATAAAAATTTACTTAATATAAAGGGAGGTGCTACGGAAACCTTGGCCCATGCACTTTTTTTTTCCTCATTTGTTAACAAAAAAAAAAATACATTGATATAAATAATTATAAGTCAAAAAGGTAAAGGGTTGAGCACAGTATTTTAAAAATCGGATTCAGGTTAAGCCACTTAAATTGTAAATTAATTATATTATTTATTTAAATATTTTTTTATTCAACTATGATTCAATGAGTGTTTATCCATAAATTTAATTGGTTGAACAAATTAAATTACAAATCAAAGATTTTGCTTGTTGAATTTTTTATTCAAATTTTAAAATATTATTATTTTTAAAATCTAAAACTTAAATTATTTTTTTTGGTTAAAATTTCAATAATTTACTTAGACGAGTACATAAAAAATTTCTTAAATAAATGTAAAAACAAATTTACTAGTTCTTTTATTCAAAGACTCTTACCACAATATTGGAAAATAAAATTTAACTAATTTAATCACAAACTTGAAACTAAAATAGTAAAAACATGAATAACATTTAATTCTTAAGTTTAGAGCTTAAGAATTAAATTATTTATAAAGATAGTTATCATTAATTAATAAAATAATTATTCTAAAGTATTTATTCTTAATTTGAAAAATATATTGTATAATCTTCATTGATTTGAATTTGGATCTGAATTTTATATATTTAATTGCATTTTTTAAATTAAAAACTTTAAAGTAAAAGGCAACGAAAAAGAGAGAAAAGGAAGCGTGCTTGTGTTTTTTAGCTAAGTAAATGGCAATGCTGTCCCCGACCCAACCATGAGTCCATGAGCAATGAGCATGAACCGGCGAAGTAAGTCGAAGTATAACTCCAGTGCGAATGCTCAACCTTGGAGTGGTTGCGTGAAATCGCTGATGGGAATGGAACCCCCTCAGAATTTGTTTCCCTCCAAGCACGAGTTCCCCAGACTCCTGGTGGTGGTTGCAGTCGCATCCCTAGTTGCTTGGGCCTGCAGCCTCTTTTTTACCTCTCTTGTTAATCCCCCTACGAAACCCTTTTGCGATACCAACCTCGACTCCCCTGATTATTTTTCCGGTGAGAGTCTCTCTCTCTCTCTCTCTCTCTCTAAAATTCACTTGCATAAGAATTTTGTTGCATTGCATTGCTTCCCTCCCTAGTTTCTTACTAATCACTTCCCTATTATTTGTAATTTTTATTTGGTTTCATATGCTTTTCCCTTTATGTTACGTTCGAGCCATCTTAATGTGACTTAAATTTGACTACGCCACTCGATGATGATTGATGAATCACACATGTATAGTCTCGATGTATGTCTTCTCAGGCTTTTATTTATTTATTAATTAATTAATTATTATTATTATTTTGCTTATCATTGGTGGTTTTGCGCACCTGAACGTTCTTTTAATACAAGTCCATTGCAGTATTACTCATCAAAATGAAATGTTGTTCTGTTTTCCCTTTTTTGTTTTCTACTTTAAGAAGAAAGTATATTAGAAAGAGGGAATGAATACAATGAAAAGGAAAAGGAGAATTCTCCTTTCAGAAATTTACAAAGAAAAAGCAGTTGATACAAACAAAAAGACAAACGAATTATAGTATGGTTTAATGTGTGGGTGTTCCATTTCTTATGTATATTGATGTTCATTTTGAAATGCTATACATCATTTTGTTGTTTTATTTAATTTGGTAGGATACAGATGCCTTTCTAATGCAAGCCCCCCACGCGATGTTTATCTGCTTCATATTACCTCTAATTATTTTCTTGTGAGTTTGTTCTCTGCCTTGTATCATCATTAGCATACTGTAGTCTCAACATATTGGTTTCAGCACAATATTTAGTTCTTGTGTAGACTATATAATTTCTGAGGACTGGGAATTGTTACAGATACTTGTGAACCTTGTCCGAGTAATGGAGAATGCTATGATGGCAAGTTGGAATGTCTTCAGGGTTACCAAAGGCATGGGAATTTGTGTGTAGAAGATGGAGATATTAATGAATCAGCTCAAAAGATTGTATATCCCTAGAATTTGATTTAATGTGGTTTACTGGTTTTGGGAAATGAATACTGTCTATTATTCTTTTCTTTTTCCTTCTTTGCATTTTGTGTATATCTTTCTGATTGGCAATTTCTTTGTGTATGGTTTGACCACAGGTAGAGAGAGTGGAATATCACCTCTGTGAAGAATATGCTCAATTTTTGTGCCATGGAACAGGATCAATTTGGGTTAGTTGTGTCACTTTTAACCCTTGGATTATGCAGATTACTTGTATTTATGGTACATTTAGCTGTATTTATTACTGTTTGAGTTGCACTTTAACATTGTTGGTTTCAAATTCCCTTGTGTATTCCCATCTCAGGTTCAAGAGGATGAATTGTGGAATCATTTTGAGCCGATGGGAAATGTCGTATTGGACAATGCACTTTATAATTATACAAAACGAAGGGCAGTTGAGACCATTGGTAAATTATTGGAGATGAGGTTAAATTCTTATGGGTAAATCATCCTCTCCTGCTTTTTAATCTCTAAGTCAATAGTGGCTTTGTGACTTTTAGTCATATGTTTCCTAAGACTTCTGCTTAGCATATTACTCATGTCTCGTATAGGATGAAGGAGTTTAAGTGTCCAGATTTGCTGGCAGAGCATTACAAGCCATATGCTTGTCGCATTCATCAGTGGATCTCACTGCACATTCTAGTTCTTTTGCCCATTTGTGCCATGGTATCCCTTTCTTAAAGACATACTTTAATGCTATGAAGCACGGACACGCCATTGTTGAGGCGTGTCCGCGTGTCGGACACGTGTCCGTGTCAGACATATGGGGACACCCGCATGACACACGTGTCCCGCGTGTCAGAATGTGTCTGGCTAAAAAGATTTTTTTTTTCAATTTGGACACGTTTCGGACACGCTTGGACATGTCTCGGACATGCTTGGATACGTCTCGGACACGACTTGGACACGATCCATTAATATTTTTTTAAAATTGTTTTCATGATTAACGTTAAATTAGTAAGCCCGTAACCCACCCAAGTTCAATCACATAACTAATGTCTCAAGTCACTATTTTCACACGTCAATATTTTAATTTTTATCTTTTCATACATCATTATTAGACTTTGAAGTTTTATCTTTTCACACACCACTATTTTCATCTGTTCCTTCTACCTTTGTTCATATCAAATCGTCCACTTCGTCGTCACTGAAACTTGCTTCATACCAATATTCCCTCTAGTTAATTTTTTTTATGCACATGTACTTATTCATGATTAGTTCTATTAGGAGAAGTTGGTTTAAGAGATTTTTTAGAATATATTGATAAAAATTATGCTCTATATTTTTTAGGAGGGACTTATTAGGTAGCAAATATTAGTACATATGACATATATTAAGATATTGTAAATCTTCAAGCTTATAAAGATGATATTAATGAATTATAAATTTTTTTACTTAAAATTTGTAATTATATATATATATGTCGTGTCCGTGTCCTACAATATTTGAATTTGGTGTGTCTCCGTATCCGTGTCCGTGTCGTATCCTGTGTCCGTGTCTGTACTTCATAGCTTTAATGCATATATTTCTGTTATCAATGATTCAACATATTAACAATGTCGTGATCAAACAGCTTGTTGGATGCACAACTTTGATCTTGAATGTCCGGCGGAAACTACACATGTCAAGAAGAGTTGAGGAGCTTTACAACCAGGTATAGTGGGAATTTTGGGGGGGGTATATTTTGTTTATTTCCAGGTTCATGCTGTAGGGTAGATTTTTTATATGGTTCGTTGTTTGACTTCAGATTTTATCATCTTTTCTATATCCATGTCCTGAATAAAGTTTTTTGATAGATCATTTCAAGCTGTGTGCTGGTTGTGAAATCTTATTCTTATCATATGTATTATGACCAGAGCAAATGAGTGATTATTACATGTTTCATGAATGAATTTTTGTTTCTTCTGTTTAACAAGTGTGATTTTAAGTTGTGATGATCAATGGCCTTGATTAAGAATGTATGGAAACAGATATATATATTCTTATAGAATAATCATGTTAGTTAAGAGTTCACAAAATAGTATGGTGTTTATTAGAGGGAAGTTCTGTGCATGGTGAGCATAGGATTCTTGTGCCCCACTTTTTACAATTCGATATGTATATTTTGTAGGTTTAGATGAGTGCAAAAATATGCCTATTCCCTAATTTCTGTAAGCAGAGTTCATATGAACTAGGATTCTGAATAATGCAGTGGGCCAATAGCTCAGATGACAAAGTAAGTCTATCGTGTGGTTTTTATCAAATAGATATATAAATAAATTTGTGTGGCTTTTGTCTCCTGTAACTGTAATTACAGCAGTTGTGCACAGGTTCTTTTGTCTGAATGACTAATTGTGACTTTATTCTGATTCCATCTCTGCAAAAACTTTTTTGTTTGCTGATGTTATAGGTCTGTGAAATACTTGAAGAGAATGCATTGACGTCAAAGGGCGTAAATGGTGAATGTGAACCCTGGGTTGTTGCTTCTAGGTTACGAGATCACCTACTTTTGCCAAGAGAGCGGAAGGATCCTTTATTATGGAAAAGGGTACTTTTGTAGTCATTTTGGAATTTGTTGCACTTAATTATCCTGTATTATCATAATAATAATTAACCAATTAGCAAAGCAGAGCAAACTGATTCATTTTGTCTGTATTAGTTAACTCCATGCTTCAGTTGGTCTTCTGGTGCAGAAGTTGCCCTTGTTCATGGGCTGATTTTGGAATTAAGTTTCAGCATAAGATTTTTATCTGTGCTCACATCCTGCATTCTCATTTTTTCTGCTTCTCCGCATTTTGTTTAACCTTCCGCTGGAAAATAGCTATTCTTCCATTCTTGAGGAATTCAGCTCTGACCAAGTCATACTTTCTTATGGCATATACCTGTAAATCATCAGAGAGTTGGGTTTTTCTTTCTTTTCTTATTCCACATATTGATTGATAATGGGTGCAATCTTTGACCCCAACTATTTGTAGGGCTGCTGTTCATGACTATATTTTTACTTTGTCATTTAATCACTTCTGTCCTTAATCACTTCTGTCCTGTAATTAAAACTATACATTTTAATGGATTTTAACTATTAGCTAAATGATAATTTTTGTAATAACTTTGTTTGGGATTACAGGTAGAAGAATTGGTTCAAGAAGATTCGAGAGTAGATCGCTATCCGAAGTTGGTGAAGGGTGAATCAAAAGTGGTATGGGAATGGCAAGGTACATGGGTGTACAGTGTACTTAAAAGTTTGAGTACTCGATGCAAACAAGATGTTCCAAATAAAACTACGTCAAAATTGGGCAGTTTAATAGCTGCAAGGCAGTCTCTTCATCTACCATTCTGATTATTTTTCGTAAGTATTACTAGTTATTTATACTTTTTCTTCCCCCATACTCAACAGTTGAAGGCTCTCTGAGCGCCTCAAAGATGAAGAAAAAAAGAGATGCAAGCAAAACGAGGGTCAGTGAAGGCATGGACCTGAATTATCAACAACATCCCACAATGAAAGCGGGTCAGTGGTTATGTTGCTTGCATATGCTTTGTAATCATGCTTGTTTCCTGGTATAGTAAAAATGATTTGTTGTGCCATCGATTTGATGCAGAGCCTAAGGAGCCACTTTTTTTATAGGAAGACTTCTTCAAATATTGACTACTGTCCCGTGTAAATTATGATGGCCTAAACTCATGTCCCGTGTACAAAGAAGGCTGGGTAAGATGTGTTGGTTATGTTTACAGCATCAAGGGGCAATATGTGCGGCATTGGTGTGAGTGTGACCTGCATTTAATTAAACATTTATTCACCCCCAAAAGAAAAAATTGTAGATTCATGGGACCTGCATGCTTATATTATGGGATGTGCTTAGGGAGAAGAATCAAGTCCATGAAACTGCTTACCTCCGTGGGTCTCCGATTGACGGTTAACAAGCTGGTTATGTGGTGCTAAGTAAATTCAATTAAGCATTTTTCTTCTTAAAAACAAAATTCAATGTATTAAAACTTACGCAGAATGACATGATAAAAATATGTAGAAGAGTTTGAGTTTATTTTTTTTTCCCCTGGGTCAGAAGAGTTGAGTACTTGAGTTTAGTTAAGGGCACATGTATGTGAAAATGTGAGTACGAATGTTTTGGGCCCGTAATATTTACGGAATTGGCGAATGAATTATCGAAATGGACGTGCCTACATTAATCTATCTGTATTTAATTAATTAATCTATCTATCTACATATAAAAACAGGCCCAATCCCAACTGTATTTTTCGCCCATAACTATCCCATCATAACTTTTCCTTTCAACAAACATGCCTGACTGATGATTATTCTTTCATTTGAATGGTAGAGAGCAAGCTTATGATACACTATTTATTCTTTTTATTTCTTAATTCTTACATGCATCTCTCTCTCCTTGTCTTACAATGTTTTATATTTTCAATAAGGATAATACTTGACACATTATATGTGTTCATATCACCTCACATTTGGAGTATATGCCAAGACTAAAATGTATGCATGCAAAAAGTAAGATGGGACTAACTAAAGTCAATAATAAAAACCTTGCAATGTGAAATAATATGTATATAAGTGTATATGTAGTATTATTCTTTTAATAATACTGAGCAACGGAGGGCAGATTCAACTAGTTTTATGTAAACATTTAATATACATAAAAACTTCACGTCAAAAAATATTTATATGCATAAAGAATTTAATTTACTTTTGAATTGGTCTCTTTAAAAAAAAGCATACAATTCAATAATTATAAACACTTGAATCTTTTTTAATTTTCTTTTTATATTTCTTTTATAATATAATATTTTACTTGGATGATTTTTACTTGACATTTTATCCCAGGCTAATAGTTTGTTTGTTTTAGATTTCCTATGAATGCCAACTGACATAGAGGAAGTAAGAATTGTTTTACTTCTTTGCTAGAGGTGGCAAAATGGGCCAATCCGTCTCGACCCGTCTCGACCTGTTAAAATTCGGGGCGGGGTAGGTTGGCCTATTTTAAAAAATGGGTTGGAAGAGCTAATCTACCCCGCTTTAAGGCGGGTTGGCGGGTTGGCCCGCATAAAAAATAAAATGAGAAAAAATAGATGAGTTGTGGTCAACCGACTTAATCCGCTTAAAAATAAAAAAAAATTATACAAAAAATTAATAAATACTATAATAAATAATAAATAATAATGATAAAAAATTATAAATCACATATCTAAAATATAATTTTTAAAATAGTCTAATTAAGTATTCAAACATAAATTATATAACATCAAAAAAATTTTATTTATAGTATTAGTTATCATTTTTTTTTTAAAAAAAAAAGAGTCAACCCGCAGGGTCAATCCGCCCCCGTCCCGCTTAACCCGCGAGTTATGCGGGATGGGTTATGCGGGTTGAAAATAAAATATGGGTTCAATTCTTGAACCCAACCCGTAAAAAAGTGGCGGGTTGAACCCGTTTTACCAGCTTTATTCTTTGCAACGTTAATGGGAAATATGAAAGACGGTTTGCGATGGAAAGAATTAAGCTAAACAAGTATAAGGTGCCATTACGTTGAAAATTACATATGGTGAACTAAATATTATGTTATATAACTTTGGCCAGAGGAAGTAAAAGGGGTGTACAATAATAATAATATTGTAATAATAAAATAAAAGGTGGACATTTTCAACAAGCAAACAAGTGCCCGTCTAGCTCAGTCGGTAGAGCGCAAGGCTCTTAACCTTGTGGTCGTGGGTTCGAGCCCCACGGTGGGCGTAAATTTGTCAATTTTTTTGTCTTGCAAGTTAAATATCGTACTTAATCTCTTGACTGTTAAGCTCATAAACTCTTTCGACAGTAAGTGGTGAAGGTACCCTAGTTGAAAATAATAATTTGGAGGGGGGGCTAGCCTCTCTATGTACTACACGCCGGGCTAAAGCCTCCTATGCACTACGCACCGCCCTCTTGGAGGAGATTCAACCGCGGCATTGGGATACAACTCTGTGGATGTGAAGAGTGGACCAAGTGAGTGTACGTGCACGTATCTACCTATAGAACCCCACCATCATTGATTTGAGTTTGAAACCAGAGCACAGCGTTCCCCATAGAACTCTGATTAACCACAGCTCTGCGCCAGTGTCCTTATGCTTTGCCTGCCTACCGCAACCTGATTTGTCTCCTTCCCATTACCATTGGTGACAAATGTACAGAAAGACAAGCACCTCAGTGATTCACTATAAACAAAGGGCCAACATATATTTATGGGTTAAAAGCAAAGCAACACCCCCGTCTTGCCGTAAAACCAGCACGAGATAACAAACCAACATGCAAGATTAAAAATTTGATAAGCATGCAGCCAATTAATTTTGCTTTCCTGAACCGTTAATATTCACATGCGATATATTTATTTATTTTAATTGGACGGACCATCCATTCTCAGTAGCAGCGCCAACCTTGTCACCTATTTGCCCCCTAGCTTTCTATTCAGTTACTTCCTTATTAATTATTATTATTATCGATACAAGAAAACGTGCTTCAAAACAAAAGCACGGATGCGGGGGACACCTCGTTCATGAGAAATTTCTACAGCAACTACATGGTCTTATAGGAAGTTGCATGAATTCACTTATAATACAAAAAGTGTAATGAATTTTGTGAATCTCCTAGAACTTATTGAAAAATAAAGCAGTTCTTAACATAATTAAATGTATGTTGATTAAAAGTTAAAAATATGATTCATAAATTTTGGTAACAACTTCTTACACTTGTTGTCATGCTTAGAAACTTGTAAAATGACCGTCATTTACCACAAGTGAAAAGGATACATAAATTTACGTTGACAGTAAGTTCGCACAAGCTCTTGTTATTATCATGTATGAACTATCTTCCATAAAATAAGATGCTACCTCCATATATAGAACTGGTATTTGTTTTATGAAATAAAGACACTATATTAATTTGTTATCATTTTTCTTAAATAACACTACGCATTTATCAGACTTATAACTTTTCAATTCACGTAAACAATACTTCTAAAGCTTTCATGAAAGTTATATATATAGAGAAAGAGAGAGTGTGTGTATCTTGTGAGAGAGTGAAAGGATTAAATTTTGACCATACAATCATATATAAATGGTTAAAATTAAAAGTTATTTAAAGATCATATGACCATTTAAAAAAGTCACATGCATTTATATTTTAATCTTAACTATTCATGTAAGATCCAATGGTCAAGATTCACTTCTCTCACATTTTACAATAAATATTTCTCTCATATTTTACAATAAACACTTATCTCATTAGATGCGCTATATATATTTGAGTTCACCCCAAGCGGTTGGCCTAACAGTAGATAAGCATGTGACATGTTAGTAGACACATGGTCATAATTTCAAATTTCTGTTATCTCAATTTCTTAAAGATAGACTGTAAAAAATATTTTTATGAATCTTAATCTCAACATAAATAACTTGTCTTTGATCAAATCAAAAAAATAAATTAATTAAAATGCGTGCAAATTGAGTCGAAGACCGCTTCAAAGTAATAAAAAAATAAAATGTTATCAAGATTTTCTCTTACGATCTTACCCTAGCTTTAGAAGTATGCCAACGCAATTAGAAGTTCACGTACACAGGTAAATCTTTTTTTCGGGGGGGGGGGTGGTATAGGTTAACCTTTTCCTATTCCGTAATAAAACTTCTAAGGGAAAAGCTGCCATAATTATTTCGCTATAATCATCATTATGAGTAGAATTATGCCAATAATATAGGTTTGATCCGTAAGAATATTTCCAAATAGAAACGAACAAAAGGGAAACCAAACTCACGATCGAAAATACCCGGTTAGAGGCTTAGAGCAAATGTGGTTCTCAAGCGAACAACCCCCCCCCCCCCCCCCCCCCCCCGCCCCCCAAGAAAAGAGGACGAGTAATGGTGTGGCAGTAAAACTAACCAAACAGATGGGGGCCCATTTTTGAACTATGGCAGGACAAGGACATGTTCCTTAATTAGGCGCTATATTTGAATTCTGGGTGTTTCCACCTCTGAGTGCTCTCAAGTCTCAGCACAGACGAAAATGATTGAACTTCTTGAAAATATTGAACAATTAAGGAGAATAGGTGATGGAGGAGACAAAGATCCATGGCATGATCATGTATGTGGACTTCCACTACCTCAAAGATAAAAAGAAAAAGGAAAAGCAACCGAGACAAGTATAGCCCTTTGTTTTTGTCTACCGTTACAAACAAACTGTGGGCGATGGTTTGGTGAGTGAACAAGTGAGTGATCAGTCACTGATCCACGATTCAGCATTTATCTTTTCTGGATTTCCTGTACGTCTTTGTAATTGTAATACTGACAATTTTATATGTCTAAACTGATATGACTGATTTTGATTTGGAAGATGTAGCTTTGCTTAATATCATGATCATAGAGCCAATCTAGTCTTTAGGTTAAATTAAAGGAAAAATCAGTGCTTTGTCTTGCATAGTTGAATGTATTTTCATATAGTGGAATTTTCACTATTTTGTTTCATGATATCTAATTCAATTTTATTTTATTATATATTATTATTGCAAAGTAGGTGTTCATGTGTGAATTCATGAAGGTGTATAAAAATAAGTTTCTTTTTTTTATTAAAAAAAGTAATTTTGATATATACTGTTAGAATAAATCTTTTTACACTAACCATCATTAATTCAATTATATTGTTAAATCATTAGAAGAGTTTCACTATCATAACAACTTTCAATGAATTAATCTAACTCTTTTAATAATGTTTTAACATATATTATTAGATAATAATATACAAAATTTTACACTAATAATATATCAAAGTTATTTTTTTTAAGAATTTAATTTTGATGCACTATAAATATAAAAAGTTTTATATTTATATTTAATGATATATTGACACATTATTTAATGAATTTAATATCTCTTATATTTGTTAGCATAATCAAAGTTATTAAATGAATATCAACACCTGATTAGATGATAATATAATAATATTTTATATATACTGTGAATAGATTGAAATTAAACTATTTTTTAATTACATTTGTTTTGATAAACTTTACATTATGAAATTAAAACTTGAGCGGTCACATTTTATTCAACTCAGTGTTCTAAAATCTAAATACTTTATATATTGTATTTATTTAAAGAATTTATATTCTTTTATTTTTGAAAATTGAATCAAATTGCTATTTCTTATATTTTTAATTTTAAAAAATAAACTAAAATAGTACAAGATAGGTATATGTTATCTCAGTGTTTTTACTGAAAAAAAATTCTAGCATCACCTTTTTTAATTGTGTTACTTTTTTTTGTATTAATATTTTAAAACCAAATTAGATCAATTAGTTAAACTAGTCGAATTGTGAGCTAGTTATGTATTTGATTTGACTATTATTATATTCAATTATAGTTTAAATATGATTCAAACATAAATTTAACAAGTTAAATCAATTTAATCAAGAGACCCAATGTTAATTTCACCTGTTAAATCTCTTTTTCAATTTTTAAATTATTGCTTTGAATAGAAATTATTCTTTATGTGCAAGAATTGATCCAATCCTAATGTATAGATGGAGGTAATGTAACTTTTATACAGCAAAAAAAAACTGGTGCGAGGATAATAATATTTTTATATTAGTAAGTAGAATAACATTATATCAACAATACTTGAATTCAAAAAACAAATTTAAGAAGATTAAAAGAAACAGACACTTAAATTAATGTTTCTACAAAAAAAACCTGTTAATGTAATATTACACAAATTAATGACAAATATAATATCGCAAAAATATTTATATTTATACTCTAAAGCTAACAATGACATGTAAGAATTTCATCTTCTTTATTCAATATCATTTTCATTATCAATGACTGGTTCATAGAAAGAATTAAATTGAAATGAATCTTGATCAGTGAAGTATTTCAATTTTGTTTGGTATGCATAAATCCAATAAAAAAAGGACGAGAGCTAAGGATTAGCTTTTTCCTTTGTTTTGGGATGAGTCTAAGAAATAGGAGGAAAGGAATTAGAGTGAAATTAAACATATAGGTCTCACATATTTTGTATCTTTTCGTTACGAGGGGGAAAAAAGAGAAAAAAAATATATTTTTATAAATCTCATTAAATTTTATATGTTTTAATAGTAAAATAATAATTTATATATATATATATATTTTTAATAAAACTAAATAAAATAAGAGAAATATCTATTTTTTATTGATAACTCCTCAATATATTTTTTTCTTTTTTATTATATCGGTTACTTTCCTTTTTCCCTCCTTGATACCAATTTACAGAGCAAATAACAGTCGTGAGAATAAGTAATGTTTATTTATTTTTATTTTTTTAAGTTTCGTTCATGTGAGCAGTCACAAGACTCACAAACTGTGTCACGTGACTCAAACTCACGCCTTTATCAATTTCTGACATGACATTTCACTTCAGACCGAACACAAACTGCTTTTGATAGTTTTAAGTAGGGGTGTTATGCAACGGGTTTTTTTTACCCGAACACGACTTCACATCTTGGTAAAAATTTAAAAAATGTGTAATACCAAGTTAGGATAAGTTGAAATATGACTTAATCTCAATATGAAAACATACCTGACTTAATTTATAAAATTAAAATCATTCTTAATTAATTTTAAATCAGTACGAGTTAATAGTACAAACTAGATCGATCTTAAACACTTCTAGTTTCAAGGCATTTGTTTTAAAGAATTAAATTTAAAAATTTAAATAAAAAAATATTTAATATATTATAAACAAAAATTATTTAAGACCTTTTTTAAACTAATTATAAAACGTATTAATGTTCTGGAACGTACACTCCCTAACAAGATCTTAATTTTAATATTTGAACTATTTTTTAACTTTTGAATCTGTTCCACTGTAAATACCGTGGAATCCTTGCGTGTCACTCTTTTGTTGGTTTGGTTACAACTTAAATACAAACTTCTTGTGAGTGGTTACTAAGGGAAATGGAACCGGGTACATGTGATTACTACAATTAACTTACATTATAATTAACGAACTAACTACCTAGACATGCTTAAGCAACTCTTCAAGCTTGGGCAGCACCCTTTTAATTACCATAGTGCCCTTTTTCCTACGTAACGTAGCAGTCACTTTCAAGTGTCGGTATACGGTTGAGATTTTTTTTTACCGATCATGACAAATGATAAATAAGTTCGAAAAATACAATTTACATTAAATGATTCAAAGAAAAAAGGTTCTTTATTACATTATTTTTTTATTGAATTTTAATTAATCGATATACAATATTGTTGTATTACGTTTGTATAATTGTATTGTAATGTGACAAATCATTTTTCCAAATTTGTTTTGTGGCATCTTTATCTAGTTGTAGCATCCATCAACTTCAAGACTTATTACATGTTAAAAATAAGACAAAACTTAAATTTATGTTTTTTTTTATGTTTATTATATTCATTTCATTAACTAAGTTATAATATATATATATATATATATATATATATTAAAAAAAGTAAAAAAATATTAATAAACACTTATTATAACTTAATTAATAAAATAAATATAAAAATATAAAAATATAAACTTAAAATTTGTCCTAAAATATGTGTACCCGAGGGTCAATTATTTACATCGATCTTGGTCTATGAGACGTGATTAGCTTTATTAGACTTGAAGAAAAGTCTGCTGGTATTTTGTGAGGAAAGGAAGACACCCTTAGCAATGCCTCACTTGCAATTTGCATCATAAGGTCCCGAGGTAAAGACTAAAGGAAAGCAAAACACTGTTAAGGCGGGTCAAACGTCATATCATTTTTTTTCGCAATTGTTGTCACATTGATTTAGTAAAAAGAAGTTAGTGATTATTTTCTGTTGAGATGTTTAAATGAGGCCACTTTGCCCAGGCAAAAATCTACTTTTTTGCACCTATTGGGATGGGGCAAAATCGATTTGGGAGTTAGTAAACGCACCATGCATCAATGTGATTAGAGAAAGATTACATAAGCTAAACAAATTATGCTGAGGAAATTAAATGTTCAGTAATCTTGGTAACTAGTGAATTTTAAGCTTTTAACCAACATATTAATAAATTTTCGTTTTCTTAAAAGCATATTTATGGCTTTTTGATCAAAGTAATGTAATTTTATAAATTATTTAATAAATTAGGATAATTTTAAAATTATTTATGAGTTTGAGGTTTTTTTGACGCGTCGACAAAAGATATTATATTTTATTATTATTTTTGTCATGTCATGTAAAAAGTAATTTGAAGTTGTTTTTTATAAAAAATAAAAGAACAAGATTAAATTACTCTTTTCTAAATTCATCAATCATATTTAATTAATTTTAGAATAATCAAATTTAATAATATTTTAATAAAAAATTAAAATAATAACTTAGAGTTACTATTTTCACATAAAGTGATACGTGATTACATGTAATTCACTAGTTCCACCAAACTCTTCATTTTCAAATGACGCTAGTCTCTTTCTTTCTCGCATACTCATTTTTACTCTTTTATTTTCATTTTGTCCTTTTCATTATTTCACTTTCATTTTGGTGATTTTTTTTATCTCTCACATTTCACTCACCTTATTAGTTAAACGTGGATCAGACATGAACTCATGAAGCATGAAACATTTATCTGATTGAATCTAGAGAGTTAGGTAAGTGTTTTATATTATATTTTAAAATATATATTTTTTAATTTAGGTTATTTAAGAAATTAGATAAAAATATTTTTAATAATAAATAAATTAAGAATCCAAAATTAATGTAGATGAATGGTTAGAATTAAGGATGCCATGAGTTAGGTTTAACTTGCTAAAAAAATATTTTTTTACTATTGAATCGTGTTTGAGTAATTTGATGAAAGAAATTAAAAGCTTTTAATCACTAAAGGGTGTGTAATGTGGGATGAAGATGTATATATTGTCGAATCCTGGGATGGACAATAATATGCTAGAGTTGGTGGGGACTGTGCATTATGGGCTGAAGATGTGTATGCAATGTGGATAATAAAAGCTTTTAATTTCTTTTATCAATTTACTCGAACACAATTCAACATTAAAAACGCTTTTTTTCAACAAGTTAAACCCGACTCATGAGTACCCATAATTCTAACCATTCATCCATATTAAATTTGGATCCTTAATTTATTTGTTATTAAAAATATTTTTATCTAATTTCTTAAATAACCTAAATTAAAAATATATATTTTAAAATATAATATAAAACACATATCTAACTCTCCATATTTAATAAGATGAATGCTTCTTGCTTGTTACACATTCAATTAATAAGGTAGGTGAAAGGTAAAAGATTAAAAAAAAATCTAAATGAAAGTGTAAAAATGAAAAAAATAAAATAAAAATGAAAGAGTAAAAATGAATATATGGAGAAGAGGAGACTAACATGTTTAAAAAAGAAGAATTTAGTGAAATTAGTAAATTACATATAGTCACATGTCATTTTATATAAAAAGAGTAATTCACCTTTTTATTAAAATATTAAATATGATTGACAGAATCTAAAAAAATAATTTAATTTTGTCCTTTCACTTTTTATAAAAAAAAATTAAGTTATTTTTCATATGACGTGATAAAAAAATATCAAAATATAAAATTCTTTGTCAACATAGTAAAAAAATTATAAATTAATAAATAATTTTAAAACTACATTAATTTAATAAATAATTTATAAAATTATACTACTTTAATAATAATAAAAAAACTTGTATAAAGTTTTACATTTTTGGATTGTGTGAAATGTTCGCCATTCGGAACTTTCTGCTGCTGCTGTACTTGAATTTGGATCTTCACCAATTTTCGTGTCAAAATGCAAACATTGTGGAGAGAAATTCTTAAATGCTGGTAGCATAAGAGTTTTTTCTTTTTTCAGTCTTTTATTATGTATTATTTTAATTACAATATTAAAAATATTATTGATGTGAAGATATTAACGACCTATCTGACTAGCTCACCTAATTGACTCCGTGAATGATATTAAGAGCATCAAAGAATTGAAAAATTATTACATATTATCAACTCATAATAAATGCATGTTTTAGAATAGATATTTACTATTAATTTTAAATTATTTATTTAAAATTTATGTAAATTTATTTAAAATTAATGATAAAAATATATTTTTAAATCACACATTTATTATATTTTAATAACATGTTAAAATCTCTCTAATTGACTAATTGAGAAATTCTCATAGTGAGATACATTATTTGGGATTATAATTTCTATAGTATTTTTTTAAGTTTAATATTTAAGATGAATTATCAAATAGTTATTGATTATTTTTAAATATTTATTATAAATTCAATATTTAATAAATACTTAATAACTCATTATAAATATCAAATTTATCAAGATATCAAAGAAATTCTCATTTCGAATTTAACTGTAACCCATGCAATAATGATATGATGCCTACTAATCTATAACTTATATATATTTTTAATATTTTATTATATAAAAACTTGATTTCAATTATTATGATCCTCTCTAATTTTTTTTTTCAATTGGAGGATCATAGTCACACTATTCTTTTCTTTTATTATTAAATTAAAATTTTTATTCTTATAATTTATACTTATTTTAGATTTTTTTATAATTTTTTCTTTTCAAATCAATTTTTATGTTTATAAAATTTTCAAAATAATCATTATTATTAATTTTTATTATAATTTTATTTGATTAATAAAATAAATATTTATTTATAATAGGTGCTTTCAACATCAAATAAGTTTTCTTTCATTATAATAAATATTTATTTATTTTAAGTAAATGCTCTTTTATCTAATAAGTGATCTTTTTATTTTAATAAGTATTTATTTTTTAATAAATATTTTTTATATGTTTTTTTTAATTTATAAAATATTTAATAAAGACTAAATTAACCGTGATAAAATTAAAATTAATAAAAAAATTCTTTTGAAACTTTTTCTAAATTTAAGAACTGATTTAAAAAAGTTAAATACTATTGGGATAAAACTTAAATTTAACGTTTTTTTTAATTATTTTTGGGTAATAATAATAATAATAAAAGTAAAAACTGAGGGTGGATTTGGAATATGAACCTTGAAATAAGTGGCAGAAAGGTGGATTGACCTTTATGGGAGACTCCTTTTCTGCATACTCTGTGGTTCTTAAGAGCCGGTGGCAACTGTTCAGTAGTCACAGACACCCTTTCAACGTCCGCAGTTAAAACTCCCTAGTCCCTCTCTTCTCCTCTCTCTCGAGTCTTGATGCTCTCTTTGTTATCAATGAAATAAGTGGAGAAAGAACAAAACATGTAGCAGAAGAATTGGTGGGGCATTTTCTTTTCAACCAAGGTAGCAAAAATGGCTTGGAAAACAACTATTTTGTCATATGCATGCTGATTCTCTCTCGGTTCAAGTTTTCATTTTAGGAGAATTCAGTTTGGTTTTGTTTTTCTTTTTTGGATTATAATATGTGCATGGCATGTCATGGTTGACACTTTAAACTGCTTGCTTCTTTACTGGGTTCACGGTTATGAATTGCTTTGGTTTCAAACTGACCCGGTTTGTTCTCAAAATTTCCTTTGATATTTGGAGTTTTCTTTTCCTCTTTGCGAGATCTTATCTGGGTCTTTGTCTGTTTGCTGTTTTGTGAAAGTGTCATCAGAAAATGAGATCTTTGCAGTTTACACTATAAAGTACAGGTTTTGATTTTCTTTTTGTTGAGGAAATGCTTCCGGCAATTTGAGTAGGAATCTGTTTTTTGATTTACGAGCTGCTTCATGCATGATCAGAACTTACCGTTTCACTTGATTCTTGAACTAACTGAACCTTGTTTTGGTTTGATCTTCAGAGTTTAGAGGTTATGTCAGTATTCTATTATTCTACATTATCTGCTAGCTATTTGAAAACATTTTACCATGTGAACAAATTTAAGTTTCAATGGAGTTTCTGCTTGTTCTTTTTTTTTGCCCTATGTTCTGTGATTTAGATTAAAGTCTTGCTCCCTGAATCAAGCTAGTGATCTAATGGATCCTGCAGAATGGATTGGATGTTGCTAAGCAATATTGATCTGTTACTTGGGTAGGGGACTGAGAGACGATGCCAAACCAGCTATGGTTTGCACTGCCAATGATTTACAGGGATGGAAAGATTTTCCAAAGGGACTTAGGGTTCTTCTCCTTGATGGAAACAGCAGTTCTGCTGCCGAGATAAGAGCAAAGCTTGAGGCCATGGACTATAATGGTAAGACTTTTTGGATCCTCTCTTTTCTTTTTGGCATGCCTCACTTCCTCATCCACTTGAATTTTTGGCCTAGCAATTCCCACTTTCCTTAATTTGTGGGCTAAGTTGGTCCCCATCTTTCTGTAGAATGGCATCTTGTAAAGCAGCATTGCTTTGGATAGTCCTTATATGGTTCTTTGAAAAATTGTGGTATGAGATTTTAGTTGCATAGAAGGTTGGAAAATTTAATAGAACACTTTTTTTTTCCTTTTCCGATGCTTGATGTTACTATATGTGGTATTTCTCTAGATGGCTTATAAAGTTGCAAAAACTTTCATTTGTGCTTAAACTATATGCTCACTGAAAGTGGTCCAAATTCTAAAGGTATTGAGGATAAAAGCATCGTCAGTTATCTGGCTTTATGAACTACTGAATCTATTCCATTTTGTACATCTGGATTTTGGTGGCCTTTTAGTTGCTAAGCCGGTCTGAATTAGTTGGCTGCAGAAGATAGGCATTTATTATGGAAAACAAAAGTTTCCACGAATCAAAGTTTAATTCAAATTATATCATAAGAACCAACCTAAGTATAATTTGACTGTTATAGTGTTCTTGAAATCCGTAGTGTTCTTTTCTTCTACTCCCACACCCCATCCCTTCTTGTTTCCTGTACATGCTTGTTAATTCCTTTAATTTGTTAAGTAAGCCTGAGAATTTCTGTACAGTTTCTACCTTCTACGATGAGAATGAAGCCTTGTCAGCAATCTCAAGTAGGCCTGAAGGCTTCCACGTTGCCATAGTGGAGGTAATAAGCTTTCATTTTCTATATAAATGACAAATCATCATGTAGTTGTTGTAAAATTTGAACAGAAAATAAACAAAAATGGATGCTTTCTAGTATGCTAGTTGAAAATGATGTGAATTTGGAGAAGTTGATAGTTCTCTTGATTATAATTAGTTGCTGCAAAACTTTAGGCTGTAAAACATGCTTTCATCAAAGGAGTCATTTATCTTGGAATTTGTGAAATGCTAGTAATAAGTAATTATTTTTATCATCTTATGCATTTTGCTCTAATAACATCATGGCATTTATTGTCTCACTTTGTCGATCTCTATCTTAATATTGTAATTGATCTCTTTTAGATTGTTAAAATAATACAGCCTTGATGATGTGATTTGTAACCACATGCATCCATCCTAATTGCAGGTGGGTACAAGCAGTAGCCAGGGAGGTTTCAAATTTCTTGAGAATGCCAAGGACTTGCCAACCATTAGTAAGTTCAGAACTGAGCCTAACTTTGCTGGTTTAACTTCTTGTCTTCTTGTCATTCTTTATAACCACCCCCCCCTCCCCCAAACAAAAAAATGATTTTAATGGTGTTTACAAGTCAATTGTCTAGTTTGAATGTTAACCCGAATTTACTTCCTAGAAGGAGAAGGAACATCATTGTACCTTTCATATCCAATTTTAACTATCACCTATATCTAGGTCTTGAGTAATAGTAATACTTGTAAGTTCTGTTTTTTCTCTCCTTTTATTTGTTTTGTGATTGTTGCTTGCTGTTGTTTTTATATCATTCAACAACTTATTTTTCCCATGTGAAACTTTTAACAACTGAAATGGATGAATGGTCTACAAGTGAACATGACATGGGACATATGAAAAAAAGGTTTACTTCAAGGCTGTCTTATGCTTGCTGTAAATTTTCTAACCAGTGATACTTGCAATTTTTCATGTAGTGACTTCAAACAATCAGTGCCTGAGCACCATGATGAAGTGCATTGCGGTAAAGATTTTGCTTTAGTCATCCCAATTATTTGTGGGTTAATATCTGATTATATAAATATTCTTTAACTACAAGTTTCTATTTTATCATCTTGTCCTTTTTTTTTTTGGTATTATCTTTTGTTAAGTCATGCTCTTGGATCTTTCAAATTATAGACCAAATTTAAGCATCTCCTTAAAATTAGTGCACTAATGAAACTAATTTTTGTATTGTTTTTGGTTCAATATTTACTGGGAATATGATCTTTTTAACTCATTTAAGTCAGGCATAGATTACATTTTTCAAACTTTCCTGATTGTTGATGCATACATCTTGACTCTTTGATCCACTTTGTTTTTTAAGCTTGGTGCAGTTGAGTTCCTCAATAAACCACTCTCTGAGGACAAGCTCAGAAATATCTGGCAGCATGTGGTTCACAAGGTCTGTTAATATTGACAACATTATGTTGGCATTAACTATTAACATAATATGAGCAAAATAGTTTCTAATATGGTTGAACTCAATCAGGCATTCAATGCTGGGGCAAGTGTCCTGTCTGAATCACTAAAACCTGTCAAAGAATCTGTAGAATCCATGTTGCAGCTCCAAACAGACAATGGACAACATGAAAGTAGAGTCTCAGTAGATTTAGAGAATGTGCGCAGGTTTAGTGATAATGACTATGAGCAGTCTGCTGGAAGTGATAAATATCCAGCTCCATCAACCCCACAATTAAAACAGGGGGAAAGGTTACTGGATGATGGGGATTACCAAGAGCAGACTCTTTGCTTAACAGAAAAAGAAAGTGGGGAACATGATGGGGAAACTAAATCTGTCGAGACTTCATTTGAGAATTTGAACACTGAGAGTACTCCTCAACCAAGGAAACCTGAAAAGACTTTGACTAAGGAGGAAGATGATTTTGCTGATGGTTCCAAGGGTGAGAGTGCTGTTGATCTGAATCCACATAATATAAAGTTTCTCAGCAACGCCGATGGTAATACTAAATCTCCAAATAAAGCGGGTGTTATTAGTGATTCGAGTGAGATTAAAGCTAATCGGAAGAAGATGAAAGTAAGCTGCATTATGACTTCTAGTTCTTATCATTTTTGTGACTGTGATGTAACCCTCTATCCGTGAGTTGCAAAATACCGACATTAACACCTATGCAACCCTTCCCCTCCCTCTTGCCCTGTACCATTTGCTTACACATGCTCATAAAGTTGATATCAATGACACAAATATGGCATACACAACATGAAGTATTTCCTAAATTTTGTTTAACCTGTCAATCTTCCCAATACATTGTTATGCTTTGAGTTATTCAAGAAAGCAAATCCACCAGACATATCTTCATTTTCATGAAGTGATTAATGGAAATTTTATAATCAAATTGTTATATATTAACTGCTCTCTGATTGTAAATCTTAGGAAGGACTCTTTCAATGGAATTTCCAACTGAAATAGCTTGATAAAACAGCATGGCTTCAACCATCACCTCCTTTCCTTGTATTCAGTTTTAAATAGAATGTGTTGTCTGGTTAAGGTGAAATTCCTTGGTAGATTTTGGAGCTCGAAGCAGTAACTTATGATCCAAATATCCATAAATACTTATTAAACTTGAGAAAAATGGCATAGTTACCAAAACTCCAGAAATATTTCAACTGCATCGTGTCCATGAACTGTTGTTTCACCAGGAAGACTTTGTTCCGGTCTTAAGAGTTTTAGTAAATATTTCTGAAACCTTATTTTTCTGTGTTGTTTGTTGCTTATCCTTATTTTTTCTATATAAGATTATGATTATCTGAATACAGTGTTGGTACTTGGTTTTGGTCTCAGGTAGACTGGACGCCTGAGCTGCACAAAAAATTTGTGCAGGCAGTGGAACAACTAGGTGTTGATCAAGCCATTCCTTCTCGAATATTGGAGCTAATGAAAGTGGAGGGCTTGACAAGGCATAATGTGGCAAGCCATCTTCAGGTCATTATTTTGCTTGCTGGTTATAGATATCAATTTCTTTTCCAAAGCTGCAAGTAGAATGTCTATTTTCAACAACTTTCTGATAATAAACAAAAACTATATCCATATATCCTCTTAGGCAAGATTTAGTAACAGTTTTTTGTTGAACAGAAATATAGAATACATAAGAGACAAATCGTGCCCAGGGAAGAAGATCGAAGATGGCCAAATCAAAGAGATCCAATGCAAAGGAGCTATTGTCTGCAAAGACCAATTGTGGCCTACCCTCCATATCATTCTAATCACACCTTCTCTCCTGCTCCTGTATATCCTATGTGGGGACAATCTGGAAGTCAAACAGCTGGTCTACAGATTTGGGCCCCTCCTGGTTATCCCTTGTGGCGGCCTACAGATAGTTGGCACTGGAAGCCTTTTACGGGGGTAATTTTTTAATTCGGAATCAAAGCAGGACATAAGTTTTTCTTTTATATTAGCAAACTTGCTTTATGGCCTGTGATGTAGAAATTATGGATGCAGTTTGATGTGTAGTAACTTGATCTTTCAGGTGCATGTAGATGCATGGGGTTGCCCAGTGTTGCCACCTCCTCAAGCTCCGTGTTTTTCCTACACTCAAGTGAGTATTAGCGAATTGAATATCTTAACTTTGTTTCTATGCTATTTTTTATAACCATGCTTGCATAATTTATCTTTGCTAGTTATTTAAATTATTTACCGGAGTGATGCTAATTAGATATTTTCATCAAACTGCAGAATATGGGTGGATTGCACAATTCTAAATCAGTGGATTATGGATTTGGCATGTCACGAAGTTCCTTTGAGCATCATCCGGTAATGCAATACTTTCCTTGGTAATGAAATTGTCTCTCTAGTTTAAAAAAAAAAAAAGAAGTGCTCTTTACTCCCTTGACAGAGTTGCAACACAGAGCAATATACATAGACAATAAGAAATATATTTCAAATAATTTCTATTAAGCATGTATCTTACAACAACTATGGTTGTATAAGCCATTTAACTAGATACGTTGAAGAGTACTAGAAGACCAATTGTGTCTAATTTGGCATATTAGATTTAGATAAATGTTCTTTGAGTGCTGAATCACATGATTGTTGACTTACATTATGTTTGATTTGTGCACGTACAAATGGCTTCACGTGAAAAGTATAACCTTGCAATATCCAAACACCCAATGAGCTCTTCCTGATAGAGTGTGTTGCATGTATGCAGGCAGAGGAGGTTGTTGACAAGGTTGTTAAGGAGGCAATGAACAAGCCATGGCTACCCTTGCCCTTAGGCCTAAAACCTCCTTCTACGGATAGTGTGTTGGCTGAGCTCTCCAGGCAAGGCATATCCAGCATCCCTCTTGGCACCAAGGGTTCCAAACCCCGCTGACGTGTACCATAGATGACTGGCCCATTGGGTCCCACTTAATAGTGGTTCTGATGGTGATGGACAACATGGCTGGCTGGCTGGCATGGTCCATTCATAATATCAAAGCCTTTGTTGACTTCTGTAATTATTTTGTTTCTCAAATTTATCTCTCAGGTTCCTACTACAGTTGTAGATAGGCTGGAAGTTGGGACCATTTATTTTGCCTTGTGATCCCCAGCGCAACATCGACCACTTATGATGTCTCTCCCCAAGCTGTTGAGCGTTGATGCCAGGTCATATAATACGATGTAACGATGATGCGACACAAATGGACATTGATCCTATCAATCGCCAGTCCCCTAAACAAAACAAAAAGAACAGGAAAAAAAAGGTTCAGCTGTTTTAGTGCAGTGCATGTGCATGACACCTAGTAGGCAACTTGGGCAGCTGAGAACAGGCCACGCATTTGTTGAAGCTTTCTACAAAATTGTTGTGGCTGTAAATGGATCCTGATGCAAACTTTTGATGGGGATGTGATTGGGGGGTTGGGTGTTTCTGCGATGTGAATATGCAATTCTTGGGGCCATAAAGTCTATGAAAGGGATAGGGAGTGTCTCTGTTGGTGTTGTTGAGAAGGGGCCTCGTAGAGGTACCTAATAATGGAAAGGGTCGACAGGATAATGTTGTGAATAAAGATGAGTCCAAGCTTTGGAGGATGCTAACTTGTTTTTCTCTACCAATTCAACTAGTTCATATTTTAGCTAAATTCAGAATTGAGGACACTCAGCCGTGCAGGTAAGTTGTTCTTGTAACGCTCTCGGGCTATCCTGTTTCCCACAATTTATCTTTTTCACGTTTTGAAAACTATTCTGAAGTACGGGACGTAAATTATGAATTTATGACCGTTAATTGGTTCTAGAGTAATCATTTTTTTGAAGGGAGTTGATCAACATTCCTAGTAAGGGTGCCCCACCCTCTTAGGCCTTAGAAACTACTTTAGTTAATATTTTGTTCTCTTAAGACACGATGCCCGAAATAGATTCAACATAGCATAATATATTGTTCTCTTAAGAAACACAATACCCGATAGAGTTTACATTCAATTCAAGTTAGCATCAGCATGAAGTCAAACGTAAGGGGTTTAAAGAATGCCAAAGTATTAGCAATGTTCAAATATTGTCCTTATTGTTTTTTAAAATACCAAAGTCGTAACGTTGTTAAGAAAGCTCGTGCTTGGGGCCAAATATTCATTAAATACTCATCGTGTTAAAAGTTTTGATCTATTTTAATCAAACATTTTTAAAATATAATAATTAAGTAAAGTTCATGCTAACCCCGCCCATGACTTAGCCAAAAAGGTGTAAGCGCTGGTGAGGGTTGCTATCTCTGTGATGCTGAAAATGGTGTGGCACATTTTTAATGAGTGTAGCTATGACTCCAATTGTGTAATATAACTCTAAACATACCAGGCAAGTGGCAACATTAACAGCTTAGAATCATGGCTTTCCTTCCTTCAGAATCAGGTCAGTAAAATGCCACAGGATGATTTGGAGCTGCTGTCAATGGTATGGCTTGAAGGTTGTGTTTGGAATGAATTAAAATGGGAAATGATTTGATTTGATTTGATTTGATTTGATTTGAATTGATTTAGAAATCAAATTTTATGTTTAGAACTTTAAAGAAAAAATAGGAATTGAATTGATTTAAAAATCAAATTTTGTGTTTGGAATTCATTAAAATGGGAATTGATTTGATTTGGTTTTATTATTTTATATTTTAACCCTTATGAGAGGTGATTAGAAATAATTATTAAGGGTAAAATAGTCTATTCATTCCAAATCAAATCAAATCCTATCAAATTTGATGGAATTTCTAAAACAAAAGGATTGAAATCCATAGAATTTTAGAAATCAAATCATTTCCTATTTTTTAATATTCAAACACAAAATTTAATTAAATTTGATTCTAAATCAATCATTTCTTATTATTTTACATTCCAAACACACTCGCAAAACAGGTCTATGACTCTATCTATGGAAGTGACCAAGATATGTCTTTCAATGGAACCATTCTCAACCATATTCATGTAATTGCTTCATGGTTTAGTCACTTTAAATCTTATTATGCTCCTCACTCATGTAATGCTGTGGCTGATCATCTAGCTCATTTTGCCAAGGACAAAGACCTTGGGATTTGGCTAGAGGATCCTCCTGATTGTATTGCTGAACTTTTGGCATTTGATTCTATTAATAATACATGAGCTAGCATTGGACATAAAAAAAACAAAAAACTGAATTTCATGATTGAAAGTTCAAGGAAAAAAATTATTAAGAAAAATTACTTTCTTGACATTGTTTATCAATAGAACAAGAAAAAAGAAATAGTGAATTAGTAATTTCAAATAAAAACATTTAAAAATTTAACTTCTGTATAAAATATATGAAAGATATAACAAATTTTTTTTAACTGGATATAACAAAAAAATAAATTATTCTCTTAACAGTAATGCTTATATAATGTGTTAAATTTTGAAATGATTGATTTTGAGTTTTTAGTAAGAACCAAAATGTTTCGTATTCATATAACACAAAATAAAGTGATGAGAAAATAGGATAAAAATATCTATAACAAATGAATTGGTATATATAATGGAAAATGCTTCCCATGCATTATCAAACCCCTCATATCTTAGAATGTAAATGTGTAAAAAATAAAGTGAGATTAATTAAAATTAAATGATAAAAATTATATAAATGTGAAGTAATGTGTATAAAAATGTGTATCTAACATTAGGATGAGGATGTGATTTAAATTCCGACAAGTAAACTTAATGTGTATAAAAATGTGTATCTAACATTAATGATATGTAATTAAGTTTGGAGTTGGGGTGGAGTTTTATTTTTTGTAGTTTTATTATATTTTAAAAGGAAATCAGTTTGGCCAAACAATTTTTTTTTACCAAACAGAATGAACAGCATTACATACAAACTATATAGGCGGATGTTATGGTGCACCCTCTTATCTTTGGATGCACCATATACCTTTAAATTTACTTGCCATAGTAATTTTTTTGTTCCAAATTACTTTTTTTTTCTTTTTACAAACCACCTATGGCGGCAACCATCGGCTACCTTCGGCCAGCCACTGCAGACCACTGTGGGTCACTCACTGCCATTTGCTTGCGCCCACCTCTATATGGTTACTGTTTATTTTTTAAAAATTATATATATCTCAGTATAAATAATATTGATTAAAATTATATCAATTTTTATATTTTTTCATAAATAACTATGCATATTGAAAATCTTATAAATTTTAATCAGTAATATTTACACACAATAATATAATTTTCTTTATGTGTGTATGTAAGGGGTTTTTAAAAAATATATTTTTTAACGATAATATTATCATATTTTAACTAATAAAAAATTACTAATATTCAAATTTGATAATATTTATACATGATAATATTTTTTAAAAAATATTATTTTTTTCTAAAATTATAATCAAGTGTTTGTTGAAAAATCTTATAAATTTTAATTGATAATATTTATACAGTTATTCAACTTAAAAAAAATTGAAGGTGACTAGTGGTGACGACAGTTGTCAACTAGCAAATAGCGTACGATAATCGACAAGTGACGTCATATAACTTGTCAAACCGATGATAATAGTAGTGATAATATTTAAAATATATATATAAAACAAAAAAAACCTAAAAAAAACCGTTTAACATGTTTCTTGTACTTAATCTAAACTATTAATATTTTTTATGATTAAATTAATAATTTAAATCAAGTAATATATTATACACTCTTTTTCAAAAAGTGTATATTAGATGCCACTACAAATGGGTAACGGAAAGAAGCAGGGCTTGCTAGAAATAGATAGAGTTGAAGATGAAGCAACAAAGCATCTTTATCTCATTATGTCAAAAAAAAGCAACTTTATCTCATGATGCATGTATTTTTTATTTTTATTTTTTTGGGTGCGTCATGATGCATGTATTAAATTCAGTGAAAATAAAAAGAAGAATTTAAAGGGGAAAATATAAGAAGACATTCCGTTTGACTAAGCTTGTTGACGGGTAGTTACTGTGTCTTAAAGGATGGTTAGATGGTTTCTGTCCAGTACGGACCTGGGTTCAAATAAAAGAAAAAAAAACTGCACGTGTTGCAGTTTCGATCACGGCCAGCTTCACTATTACATAATTATCTTTTATATTTTATGAAAAAAAAAGTGTGTTTTAAGCTATGAAGTATGGAAATAGATACGGATACAAGATATAATATGAACACAGATATAGAGACATGTTAAATTTAAAAATTTTAAGACATGAATAAGATATATGTATATATAATTTTGATTATAAATATTTTAAACATAATTCTTCAATGACAATATAAATATTTTTGTTTATAACTAAAAAAAAAACCAATGATAATTAAAAATTAAACCACCAGACCAGAGTGAAACTCACTTGAAACTTGAATCATTAGCACACAGTGAACACAATGTATTGAAGAAGAATAGAAAATTTTTTCTGAGAGTGGGTCGGGTGATATTGAGCTTGTGGGCTGTTATATTAGTACATTATCACACCGTAATTTTTTTTTTAAATTTTAATGAGTTGTGTCTAATATGTATTTACAGTGTGTCTGAGATATGTCTTGACTGTGTTCGAGTTGTGTCCGAATCAAAAAAATAATTTTTTTAATTAGACACACTCGAATATGTGAGACACACTTATCGTATGCGTATCGAAATGTGTTTATGTTGAACACGTGTCTGACACGTAGATACACTAATAAAATAACGTGTCCGTATTTTTTAAGTTTTAAGTGGTTGAGATCTATGTAATTTGAAAACAAACTGCGGATGTTAGATTAAAAAAAAAAAGTTACACACATAATTCACGACATTTTTTTTGGTCAAAAGACCAAATTATTAAGTATGTGCAATTATCAAAATTAATGTTAAGGACAGCTCAAAAAGAAAAAATCATATATTTAAGAAATAGAAGAATTAGTGGCTCAATATAAAATTAATGCTAAAGACCATTAAAATATATTTCATTTTAAGAGTCATAAAAATTTTAAATTAAAAAATACAAAATTTATATACTAATAGTTATTAAAATTAATAGCTTTTAGAATTTAGAGAGAATTGATGGAAACAAAAAATGTAACTTCAATCATGTTGCAGAAGAATGACTACTAACTAATTAGTATACTGTACATATACAACTATACATAGTATATACAGTAAACTAACAATAGTATTAATGTTTTTATGATTAATTATTGACTCCATACTTCCAAATAAAAAAATATTAATTCCACACTTAATTTATATATGCATAGTGCATTGCAACTTGGAAGGAGCACATATAGAAATTTTGGGATTGGCCGTAAGAAATAGAAATACAAATGCCAGAGTGGCACGTATCGCACTTTCTCTGTTTTTCATTTTCTTTTTCTCCCAGTTGGATTGGACGTTGTACTCCCCGTTTCTCTCTCTTCTCTTGTCTCCGGGTGATTTCAATTTTCTTCGCCCTCTCGGAGCTTCGCAAATCCATATCTGTAGAAAATCGTCGATTCCTTCTGTAAGTTCTTGCAGCTTCCACCCACCCCACCTCTCCTCAACTTTTTAATCCATCAATTGATTTATTCATTTTTTTGGTTGCAATAATCAATATATTTCTTTCTTTCTGAGCTAGAGTTTGCTGGGAATTGGGTTCAATTGCATTATAAGCAACATGATCATTTTTTCAAAATAAAAAATCGGGGATATAAATTTGCATTGATTATTCATAGCATTATTGTTTTCAAGTTACAAACTTTTTTTTTCCCTGAGAGAAAGATTGACAAAATAAGCTTAGGGACTTGAATATGGCTGTACAATTGACCTCGCCAAGCAGAGAGAGCTTCCCTTTCTTCGTTTTAGAAATGTTCCAAATGCTTTTCTTTGGGAATATCCGACCCCTAGGTTAATTTTTTGTCTAAATCAAACGATTAATTTATTATTATTATTTTCTGTCTTTTTGAGACAGTAAAGTGGAAAATGAAAGGAGCACAAGTTAGCACATCTCTTAAAATTCAACTTGAATTGCAGGTCTTGTTGTTGCTGTGATAGTTTCTATTTATTACTGATCTGATACTTTATGGAAATGCCTGTTTCTGCAGAAAATATATTGGGCACTGCTGCATTGGCCTCCCCTTTGAATTCTGGTTGAGGGATTAAGCTACAATAGTAGGTAGAGGATGGCATGTAGGGGGTGCTGGGAGTGCCTTTTGAAGCTTTTGAACTTCATACTGACCCTCACTGGTCTGGCCATGGTCGGCTATGGGATCTATCTGCTGGTTGAATTCACTAAAGCTTCAGATGACACTCCGGCAATTCCTCCTGTCAGTGATGATCCTGCTCTAATTCAACTTGGCCGACCCATGCTTATGGCTGTGTCTCTATCAGATAGTATTTTTGATAAGTTGCCCAAGGCTTGGTATGCATGCTGCTTTTTTCCTTGCCATTTTTTGGGCATATCGATTGAGTAATGTGTACTGTTGACTTGCAAAAGGTTTTTTTTTTTTGGGTTATATTTTGCTGCATCAGTTTGCTATGTGTTATCTAGTCTGGCCCCGGGTTATATTTATGCTGCTGACAAAGCTTTTTTGTTATTTTTTTGCCCAAGGGATTGGGGGTAAATTTTATTTAATAACTCGTAACCATTTAATAATCAGTATCATATAAGATAAAATCCATTGTTGAGTTTAAAATGACCAGTTCTGACTTGCTTTAGAAAAATTATGGGTAAAAATGTAAAATGCAACGGGGACTTTCTGCTGGAGGTTCTTGGGTCTTAGGATTTAGGAATCCACCTCTTCAATTAGTTTCTGGGGAATAGCCTATATCTTAAGGTATTTCCTTCCATATCATTCTGTTTGCTCACGTTCAGTGAGAGCTTCAAGGTGGAACTTTTGGAATGGCTGACTAATAGTTTGTGGTTATGTAATAATTGGAGCTTCAGAAGGTAAAATTAGGGCTAAGCGTGCTTCAGTATTTGATGTAATTGGTGCATCATTGATTATTCTTGCCAGAGCAAAAGAAATCAAACTTGCTTTATACACTTTATAGAATGGTATACAATATGTGAATTTGAATTAACCTTTATTTCTTCTACTTTTAGTGGTTTTTGTTAGACCTACAGACTACTTCTATGTATTTTTGTGAGAGAAAGAGAATCACCAATAAAATACCGCATGCAGTATTATTTTCTCCTTATTTTTTATTAATGTAAACTGATGGAGCTTTGTGGCCCCATTGCTTTACTTTTTGTTCATGCATGACTGATATTTTACATTTATATCATAAACCATCACTTTTTTCACTCATAGTGCGCATTGCCTTACTTTCACCCTGATGGAATTATTGTTACATACACATATTGTTACTTTTGGATGAAGTTGACAAAGACCAACCTATATTGTCTTAGTACTGTCTGACTCTAATTGTATATTTCATGTTTGGCAGGTTTATTTACGTATTCATTGGTATTGGAGTAGTTCTGTTTGTTATTTCTTGTTTTGGTTGTATTGGAGCTGTGACACGGAATGGATGCTGCCTGAGCTGTGTATCCTTATAGAATGTCCAAAAAAATTTCAGTGCCTCTGCTAATATTCAAAAAGCATGAGTTGAATTTTCTCTTCCACTCTGATAAATTTCCATTAATATACAAAATTCCTTTGAGATAATGCATGTTTGTGCAGCTCTGTGTGTGCAAATACATGCATTAATCTCAGAGGAATTATTTTTAGTTTCCTTAAGTCAACAAAGTATTCAATTTTGGTGGTATTATTGATCTTGGTAGAGCTGGGATGTGCAGCCTTTATATTCTTTGACAAAAGCTGGAAAAAAGTAAGTAAAATTGTCTGTGGTCATATATGATCTTAAATTAAAGAAGATATTTTTGTCATCTTACAGTTATATTTTATTCAGGAAATTCCAACGGACAAAACTGGAGATTTTGATATGATATATGGATTTCTGAGAGAGAATTGGAATATTGTGAAATGGGTTGCTCTTGGAATTGTTATCTTTGAGGTAAGCAAGAAGTGGTATGATTGGCATTTAGAAGAAAGCAATATTCAATAATGTTTTGCAGACACGCATGTGTCCTTGTGCATGTACCCACAGAAAATAGGTGCTACCGTGCTAGGACTATAATTAAACTATCAATTTTACAAAGGATAGTAAGAAGTAATGACTTCTTTTTTTGGAGTGGGCCAATAACAGATTGAGAATGTTTGAACTCATGATGAGGAGAATACACTGGTTTTTTATTGATAAAAACATCAGAGACCAGGAAGACAAGGAAAATGATTTGATTTATCACCACCATCCTGCTAATAATTTCATGGGAGTCCCTCATCAATCATCAACAATGATAGGATTTTGGTATTTTGTTTTTTTTTCCTTGGATTTATGCATAAGCTGGTCCGGTGGCCAAATTTTTATAATATTTCTTTATTGCTGAGAAATGGAGTTATACGGATATAGTTCCATGGGGACTTAATTTCTTGACAAAAATAAAAGCAGTTTTGACACCCATTGATGTTGGAGAAGAAGGTAGAGGGAATAGAGAACAGAGAAAGTTAAAATGCACAAGTTTAACTAATTCAGTAATAATCAACTTTGAAATTGAGGAATTGTGGAAACAATGTGCCTGTGAGAAGCCTTATCTTATCTGTTGGTATAATACAGTATTACTTCTAGTTCTCAAGTGTACTTGTGTACCGTATTTAAAATGTCTTCTACCCCACTTACCTACCACCAGAAAGAGGGGGGGTAGTAAAGAAGGCTTTATACATGTATGTGATGTAATGTGCCTTCTGTTATGTTTATCGAGCATAATAAATTTGGTGGAATTCTTATCATATGTTGTCTAAGGAATGTGTATGGAATTGCAGGCCCTTCTTTTCTTTTTAGCCCTTATTGTTAGGGCCACAAATAGGCCTGCAGATTATGATAGTGATGATGAGTTCATTAATCCAAGGCAGCAAGCCCGGCAGCCCTTGCTCAACAAACAAGCAGGTCCAGCACCAGGATTACCAGTTGCGGGGACAATTGACCAGCGTCCAAGCAGAAATGATGCATGGAGTGCACGGATGAGGGAGAAGGTGCAATCCTTTTTCTCCAGTTCACTTTATCTAATATTCTTGTTATAGGGATTTTTCATGTTTGTCTTAACAGGTATGTGTACACACGAATGATCCCGGATTGCACTGGATACTACCTCACTTGTGTGAGTGTCTGGTGCAATCCATGCTTTGTAGTGTTCGGATTACCAAACATTTGCCTACACAACAAATATACACATTCACTCATATATGTTTTATATGGCTTTGCCTTTTGGCTTCCTGAGTTGGGATCTTGGCTTTGCCCTGCTTATAACATTGCCATTGAGAGCCAATATATGATCTTTACATAGGATGTTTGGATTTTTACGCTAAATATTTTTTTTTAAATAGTAGTTTCTTCGAGTACATGAACTTGTTGAGCATTTTAATAAGTTTCCTGATTATTTTATTATTGCATTTTCGAAAGAATAGCAGTTTATAGAATTTTGGGAGACTTTATAAAATATTGCAATCTTGATCATTCTGTTGAATTAATGTCTTAATGAATGGCTAAACCTGAATTATATCTAATGTTTTTCTGATGTCACACAAGTACAAAGCAGGATATCCTTTTCACATAGTACATTTTTCGATCAACTGTCATTTAGCGATCTGTAGTGTAGGTTTATTATTCACATAGGACCATTTCATTGCATTAGGAATGATTGGAAGAAAAAACACATTAATATTGTTTTGTTATATGATTATGGCATTGTATGTGGTTTGTACTGTCTGACAATAATACCGCCCCTTATTCAGTATGGGCTTGATACTTCGGAATTTACATACAACCCATCCGAGTCACACAGGTTCCAGCAAGTAAACTCACAGCCAACTGAAGAAAAGAGCCGCTGCACCATCATGTGATCACTTTGTGGATGCCGTCCAAAGCCATGGCAGGTTGACTTTCAAGGATTATGTTTGTGGTCATTGGCGTTGAGACTAGAAGTTTGTCAGAAAAATATCTTTCTTTTGCTTTGTACAACTCGCATTTTACTGGATCACTCCATGACATGGCAACATCATCTTCATTTTGGTGTGTAATATTGTGCTGTGACATCAGAATTTATTGTGGCGTTGCATATGTTCATAGCTTTGGAGAGTAGTGAAGTCATTATGATACTCATATCGTTGGCTTGAAATCAATGTGTTCTTTCTTCCAATCTCCCTTGTTGAAGTGGCCATCACTGATTGGTTATTTCGTGTATATGCGGGGGCTATTTGTTCAAATTTAAATATGCCACCAGGATAGGTGTTTTATTTCTGGGTGCAAGTGTTGTGACAAAAAAACTAGTGTAATGTGTAAGAAGTTTTTTTTCCCTGTACATTAACATGTTTTCTAAATAATAACGTGCAGTGCATAATTGTTGATGAAAAAAATTATTTTTTTGATAATAATGATCTAGATTTCTAGGATGGATAAATTGCACATCACTCATTTAGGTTTTCTGATATGACATTAAACTTAATTTTCGTCTAAAATTTACATTTCATCTTACTTGACCAGATTGATTAACTTTATCTTAATGTTTTAAGCCTAACCCTAAAAATTGTTAACATTTTTTATTTAGCTATGTATGCCTTGTGTGTAATTTTACAACTGTTAGATTGCAAATTTAATTGTGTAAAACAGGAAAGTAATTTTTTTATGAAGGAAGTGTAATGTGTGAATAGAAGAGGGTGAATGGTAAAAAAAAAATAAAAACCGTAGCTTTCCATTGTCCACAAATTGGCCTTGAATTATGTTGCAATGCAACATGATCGACTAGTACGAGGACTTGTGGCCCAATAGTTTATTTCTTGGGTTGAGAATTGAGGTCTAATGAACTTTACAGAAGCACAATTGGTTCAACCAAGAGTGGCAAAGACTTGGGCCTTGTTGTCTCACGAACATGTTTCACCCTTCGTTCTTAAGATGAGTCATTTAGTTGGAACAAGAGGTATTACCCTTGGGTATGATATCCACATCAATTGCCAAGCATATTTTTTACTGTTAATTATATTTAATACTTCCTTTCTTCACTTTTATTTGTCTATTCAAGAATTTTAATTTATTTAACATTATCTGTATATAGAAAATCAAAGATTATTTATTAGTCTTTTTTAACTTTATCCTCATATTTTATTATCTCCACTAAA
The DNA here is from genome assembly GCA_029884595.1 of Ormosia semicastrata. Lineage (NCBI taxonomy): Eukaryota > Viridiplantae > Streptophyta > Magnoliopsida > Fabales > Fabaceae > Ormosia > Ormosia semicastrata. Next base: position 17,595,111 of record JAQQTO010000037.1, on the reverse strand, counting down.
CTCAATAAATACATATTAAATAATTTTTTATAACTTCTTAAAATCAATTACTCTAATTAATAGAGGGAAAGGAGGAGAGAAAATGTGAGATTAATGAAGATAGAGAGGAGAAAGAAAATATTAATTAAGTTAGAAAAAATAATAATTTAATCATGTTAAATCATATTTTTTATTATCATTTATCATATTTAATAATTTTATTAATTTATACTCATTAACACAAATAAAAATCGACAAAATGAGTAAAATTTTAAGCATCTATTATGAAATTAACATTTAATAAATAATTCACAATTCACTCTAACTACTATACCCATAACCCGTCAAAATACTATAGCAATTTCTGATAACAAGACATCTCTGTCATATGGCGAATAAAATAACGTAATTAAGGTGGTTGAAAATTAATGACGGTCCAGTAAGACGAGAAAATTCGTGTTAGACATCCTGCCATCAATTAAGTCTATTGATTATGAATTAATTAAACAATTCCATTATTCATCTAATCATAATAGGTTTAATTTTATCTAACATACATACACAATTATTTTATATATCGTAAGAATATTAATGTCACATACAAAATAATTTAACATCTTTTTCACAATATTAACATCTTTTTCACAATAACATATGATATAAATACGCGTATTCTAATTTATATAAAATATTTTCCTTAATTAAATATGTCTGAGAATGCTCTGGAATGTTACATGGTTATTATTCTAAACATATCTTCTCTCTCCGCGTAGTGTAGAACAAAGCTTACGAAAGAGACCAAATAGTGAACGAATATATGTAATATAATTGCTCTTCATATAGGGATATTATCATGTTAGCTGGATGTGTTCATTGTCACTCATTTAATTAATTTTAGCATGAAACGTACACCATATGTCAATGGCATGTAAAATACAATATTCATTCTGCAACTAATAAACTCACGCAACTCAAGCTACGAATCATATGGTATCAAAATATTTATTCAGTTATGATATTTTTATCATTAACAATATATATATTTTTTTTATACTCTTCATAATATTATTTATTATATTTATTATTTATTATTATTATTTTTACTAAATCTTATATCTTTAAAAAAATATCAATAATATATATACCTTTAAAAAAATATATAATAATCTTTTTATATATTTATTTTCCAGTGAGTCTACTCATTTTCTCTTTCTTCTTTGTAAGAGGACAGATTTTAAAATTTCAACTCAATGAGCTCAACCCGCTAATCCGTATTTTTGGGTTAGGTTCGATTAAACTCATATTTTTTTTCAACTCAAGATAATCAATAGCGTAGCGGTATAAAATAATAATAAATATACTATAAATGAAAAACTTTTGATATTATATAATTTATGTTTGAATATTTAATTAGACTATTTTAAAAATTATATTTTAGATATGTGGTTTGAAATTTTTTACCATTATTATTTATTATTTTTTATAGTATTTATTGATTTTTTATATTTATTTTTTTTATTTTTTAGTCTACTCATTTATTTTTTCTCTTTTATTTTTTACTTCCACCTTTGTTAGTTCTTCCAAGAGGGATTTTAATGGCAGATGCTCATGGCACCATTTTATTAGGGACAGATGCTCACAATTTTATTTTATTTTTATTTTAGGTACGTAGATTGCTCACAATTTTTATTAAGCATGTAATGGTGAAGAAACAACCCCTTTTTTTTTGTGGTTTTTCTGAGTGGTGGCGAGTTGGCTGAGTAACACTTCCATTTTTTTTACTATCTCTTAAAAAAAATATAAATAATATTTATACCTTTTTTTTAAAATATAAGATGGTCATTTTTTTCATCAAAAAAAAAAGATGATCATTTTTCATTTATTTTTTATAACTTCATATCTTCTGTTTCATTTTTGGTACCGACCTAAACCTGTCTCGATCATTATTCTGTGCGTGTGGGTTGCCAGCTAGCATCCAAAAACAAAAACAAGTGGAAGGCAACCTTTTTTATCTTGGGAGAAAAAGAAAAACAGAGAAAAGAAGAGGAGATAAATCAAGTTTAGTATTTTTTGAAATAATTGTAAAAATTTGATTATTTTAATAATTAATTATTTTATAAAAAATTTTATTATAGTTGATTATAATTAAATTAATTTTATATTTAGATAAGTTAGTTAAAAAGTAATTTTTAATTAGTTTATTTGTTTAAATTATATAAAAAATTTATTTTTATATATTAAATTATTAAAATATATATAAAATAATTAAAAAATTTATTTGATTGAAGATAAAATAATATTTATATATCAAAATATAAAAAATAATTTATAAAATAAAATTATAAATTTTAATTTTTAATATTATAAAAAAAATTATTGTACGTTAAATTTTATGTAAAAATTAAAATTAATTTTATTAAATATGTTATAATATTATTAAAATAATCTTTTTTTTTTTTTAAAAAAAGCTGTTTTATCAGTAAAAAAAAGTCAAGTCAAACCTGCATAATAGTGTCAATAATAGTAGGCTCAATTGTCAAGATTGAGTTGTGTTTATACAAAGATGTTGAATTTGATTCGTCTTGTTATCCCTTATTTGTTAATCATTCACTTATTGTGGTGAGTCCTGTCTTAATTGTAGAATAACCTATACATTTCCTAAATTTTTTTTCTTTAACCATAACAAGTCAAAAGTTGAATGGTTTCTCCTCTGTTCTATCCGTACAAACTGTCAAATTTCGGAATTTGTCAAAGGGGTGGCTCGTTATGTGCCCATTTTCATCACTATTTCCATTTGGTAGAAGTGCACGTCCTTTTCTATGCTGCCTATGAATCGTTTCTCGATTTGCCTATTGTGGTCCGGGAACAATTTCATTTTAGGATGGAAACTATGTGCTCTCTCTTTTAGTTGGAGAATGACTGTTCATTGAGTCTTTTCTAAAGGTAAAATTTTGCGTTTGTAGAGATTTTAAGGAGAGGGACTTTCTTTTTTGTCAATCACATCTATTGAAGAAGCTGATCATAAGGGTGTTGATGATAAGACTTCTATTTGCAAACCTCCATGGCAACAGCTATATGTCCACAAATTACACCGCTCATGTCTACACTATAACCGGCCAAAAAGAAAAATAAGTCAAATTTACGAGAAATAATTGAGTAGACTAAATTAATTAATAATTAATATATTATTACTTTTAATGTAAAATGATTATATAATACAAACATTTATGTAATTTTTCAAGTATTAATTGGTTTAATTTATATAAATTGTATAAGCAAAATTTACACAAATATTTCTCTAAATTTACATGTTTGTAAGCTTTTTTTGGTGTCAATTAAATTAATTAATTGATTGAGTCGAAAATATACGATGCTTAGTAGAGGTCTCGGTTTGGGTAGTGAGTTCAAACTTGTTCTCGTACATGGTTGGTTAGATCTGTTATATTTAAACAATTTTGATATTTTTATCATAAATAATATATATATATATATTTTTTACATATCATTTAATATAATTTATTATACTTATATTTTTTTATTACTTTCTTTTTCATTCACACATCTTTAAAAAAATTATGTACAATACTTACATCTCTTTTAGAGGTGTAGAATCATCTTTTTCTATTTAAAAGGAGTTGAGTTAGTTAATTGCCAAATGCCACCGTCCTCAGGCCGTGATTTGTTCTTGGCTGTTTATTGAGAAGTGTTGGAGGTATACTTTATTTTAAATTTATTTATATTTAATATTTTTAAAATTACTATTTTTATATTTTAGAGGAATGTACTTTTTAAATAAAATATACCAAATTCACCAATACTTTGAGAAACCTGTAAAAAAAACTCTTCTCAATACCTAATTATTATTTTAAGAAATTCTATTTTCTCACCAAAATTTTGATCTAAAAAATGACTTACTACACCAGTTTCTTGTTTAAAACATTCATTAAATAAGTGGCAAATATTTTATTTTATAAAAATGAATTTAAAGTATTTTAGTTCTTTAATGCAAATATGTAACTTTTGTCTTTCATGTAAAAAACTTGAAATTATATACAAGAATTATAAAAATTTTATACTTATAATTAATAATAAGGATTATATACTTCGGAAAACTTTTCAAATTTTGTCTTAAAGTATTAAAAAAATTAATTTTTTTAATAAATATTGCAAGTTAATTACCATGCAAAAACCTTAAATTGTCACATAAAGTTAATTAACTGAAGTTGGTTTAATTGGTAAAAACTAAAGTACCTTCTTTATTAGATTTATATTTGATTTTTGCTACTAATATTTTGCTTTGGCAAGTTATATGTGAATAACTGAATATTAGTGTAACCCTCACTTTGAAGACAAAGTGTCGAAGGCTTGATCCATATTTGCTTACACCAAATTGGCTAGTGTTTACATGAAGAAAATTTTAATCGGATTATGCATTCTATTGGGTTAAGATAATTAGTATTTCTCTACGTCGTTGATATCAAACCACCGCAGTAGCATCCACTAGTTTAAACAAAGGAGTATTTTATGGATTATTTGGCCTTGGTCGGTTTTTCAATATCATTGTATCATATTTGTAGTTGAATTTAATTTGTAGGTTTCTTTCTATTCTGGCTGCGGGGCTGATAGCTGATTGGAGGCAAGCAGTACTATGAACAACTTTTAGCAAAGTATGATCACTATACGGACAAAGATGGAAAAAAAAAAAAGAGTGCCCCCACCAGAGTGTCAATGTATATCGATGCTTAATGAAATCCTTATTCAATGATGGATACTATACCAGACAGCTACGATGCCAATGGCACGTTGTTTATTGCCCAATAACATCACAAGTTCGAATTGTCCTTGTTCACATATAACTATAAGCCACTCATCAATAAGTCGTTTTAAGATGAAAGATATTTTACTTAATTGATTGGGTTCATCTTTCTAGCAGTGTTGAAAGTGGCAGCACCAGTTGGTGCCGCGCTCATAAAGCTGATAAACTCATACTTTGACGATGGCTCTAGCTCTTATATGGGGTCTCATACTTCTGATTTTCAAACTTTACGCGTCATCCTCCTACTTTCTCTATTCCTCTTTGATGGGTAGATTGATAATTTCATTCATGTGTGACTTAAAATCCATTCAGGTCATTGACTTTAACACACATTTTGACTTATTAATTCTTTTAATAAAGGAAATAAGAATCACATTCGGCTTTTTGTTTTTGGTACAATGGAGGGGCTCAGGCCTAATAAACAACAATAATTCGAAAGAAAGAAATAACCGTAAGGTCATTTGGTCTTTTAGAATATATGAATTATGAGTTATTATTTATTGGTTTTTTTTTTGGTAGGATGAATTATTATTTCTTGATAGAAGGTCAAATACTCCGACAGCAAATTGGCAGTATACTCAAAGTTGGATTTTTCACCCACAATGGGTGGACCTCGATCCCCTGGCCAGTACGCGGGATTAAATTCCAAGAAATCCATTCTTTTGTAATGGGTTTGAAAGGTAAAAAAAGAAGAAATAATTTAATTTATAAATTAAATATAATTAAATCTTATGTTTGAAATATTAAAAAATAAAAAAAAAAGTTAATTTTTAAAATTTTATGAATTTAATTTTTTTTTTTTAAAAATTTTATCAAATTTAATAAAATTTAATTTAATTTAATTTAAAATAAATAAACTATTTTATTATTAGTAACTAATTTAATTATTTTTCATAAAGATAAAAATATAAAATAATAAAATTAAATTAAATTAATTTTAATTTTAATGAATTCAAACATACAATTGGAGAGATATATAACTTTTGTATTCTTCTTATTAAATCGACATTAATCTCATAAATGATTTAAATAGGTCGAACTTGTAAGAATATTTTGCGGTATCACAAAAATAAAGTTCAATTTTCCTAATCATTAGAACTAGGCTAGTGACAAGATATTTGAGTAATTTGCGTGAGATTATTGGTTCAAATTTTATTCTCATCATTGTAAAAAATGTTGGTTTTTTTTATAGCAAATTGGCAATATACCGAAAGTTTGATTTTTCACCCACAAAAGGTGGACCTCATCTCCCTAGAACGAGGATATGAGTTCAAATTTTAGAGAATAATTTTTGTGAGGAGACTATATAACTCTCATTTCTGAATAGATATTAGAGGTAGAAATAGGTCAGACTATCCGTTAAGGACTTATGGTCTGGTTTAACCTGTTTATTAAACAAGTTAGGCCAATACTATTTTAAAAGTTTGTTTAATTAAAATGGTCAGGTCTCAGGCCATTTAATAGATCTTTTAAGTCCATCTAATAGTTTTATTTAAATATATATAATATAATATATATTATTATAATTTATATATATAATATAATTATTAATTTTATTATAATATATTAATATATTTTTTAATTAACTTTTAATAAAAATCAATAATTAAAATTAAATTAGTAAGTTAAAATAGAAATAACATATTTATTAATATATTTAATATAATATATTTATTAGAATAAAAATAATAAGTTAACACTTACCTCATACTTTTATGAATGCTTATTATTTTTTTGTTTTGATCTTTAGTTGATGTGAGACTTGAAATATTAGAGTAAGAAAGTGGTGAGCATCTATAAAATTAGAAGGTGTGTGTTAAATTATAACAAAAGTTTATTGACTTTGAGTAGGCCTGTTGGCTTATTTGAATGCTTAGACCTGTTAGCATAAAGGCCTATTGGCCTATTTAAAGGTAGGCATGTTAGCCTATTTAAATACATCATTACAAAATAGGCTTTTAAATAGACTTTCAAGTCAGACTAAGTTTTTAAAAAGGTCATGTCAGGCCTTAAAAATTGGTCTATTACAGGCTCACAGGCCAGACTCAGGCCTTATAATTGAAATACAGGTTAGACATATTTAAGGCAAAACTTGACATGACCTAACTTATTTCCACCCCTAATAGAGATTAGTCCCATGAGCGGTTCAAATAGCCAAACTTGTACAGCTACCTCGTGGTCTCACAAAAAAATTAAAGATTTTTTCTAACTATTAGAATTAGGCTAATGACAAGCGACTTGAGTAATTTGTATAAGATCATATATTCAAATCTCATTGTCAATATTTATAAAAAAAAAAGTTGGATTTTTCTATGACACAATCCTCGACATCTCTCATCTAATTGCATTTTTCACTTTCTTTTATTTTCTCAGCCGATAATCATTACTCACAATGTTGAAAAAATTGGATCGAATCGACTAGTTCGACCAAAAAACCAGTGAACCAATCACAAGTTTGATCCAATTAACCCGCAAAATTGACCAGCTCGAGAATCGATCAAGAATTGACCAAATCGATAAAATTGATAGTAAACAGGTTTGAACCAACTCTTTTTTAAAAAAATTAAACTTTTTTTTATCAATAAATTTTTAACTCATTAAAAAATAACTTTTGAGCTAAATAAAGATTCAATGTCAAGTTATAAAGGCCCACATATGAGGCTCAAGAATGACATAAGAAAGTTTGTCACCTCTTATATTTTATATAAGTTGTATGCTTAAATATTCTACTCACTATCTTATGTGAAACTTATAAATGCGACTTTATCTTAACTTTTATATATGTTATATACTTGAATACTTTATTTATTATATAATGTGATACTTTAAAACATTAAATAATATAATATAAAATATTAATTATAATTATTAATTTATTACTTATTACTAATAAATCATAAATCAATTTCTTGAGCGATTGAATCACCAATTCAATTTTAACAGATTGATTACTCATTTGAGATGACATTATTTTTGCACTCTTCATACAGAATCTAGGCAGAAAGGAACATTAGGGCTGTCAAGGTCTTAACTTTTGATTACACCTCGCAGCAGAATATGCCGTTGACAGCTGCTTATTCAGTAGCAAAACGCTTATTTAACATACATGTGCTGCTTGCTGCCTTTATTCTTAAGTTCTTTAAATTTTATTAATAAACTTTTATTTAATTGAATTAATCATCAAATCCTCGGTTGTCAGTACGATGACACAGGCACAATTATTAGACAACAGCACAAGGAATGCTCCAATGGAAGGATATATCTAACGGAAATGCTGATAAAACAACAATAAGAAAATACTTGTTACACATTTTTAAATATTACACCTATTTACATTGAAGTAGGTATTAGAATTAAAATATAAATATGTAAAAAATAAAATAATTATAAATTTTATTGTAATTAAATAATAAAAATTATATAAATATAAAATAATATATTTATAAGTATGTATTTAATATTATTCAATTTTTTTTTTTTCAAAAAATGCTGTCTTGGGACAAACTGTACGATGTAAGTTGTAACAAGATGATTTTAGTGCACCGGATGCCTGATCAACTCTGTTACAAAAATTAATTTCGGTGGATAAAGAAAAAAATTTACAACTTGATATAAATTTATTTTTTTATCAGTGATATAAATTTATTGAAAGTACATTTTCACCCAAAAAAATAATTTAAGTATGACCAGTTCACTTTATTATTTTTATTTTTATTATTATCAAACTAAAATTTTGTGATACAAAGTACAAACTTTATCACACGGACTTTGCATTGCACTGTGCAATAAAAGCCCTTGTTCAATTAAAATATTATTGCTTTGTTTTTTTGGTGTAAAAATATTATTGTTCTAATTATCGTGTTTTTGTGATACAACTCATTTTAGTATTTTTTTTTCTAATGGAAATAGTTCGTTAAAATCGTGTTCCAATTTTTTTTTTTTTTTTGGGTTTAGAATCGTGTAACTTAAGCAATTGTCAAATTGTCATCCAAAGAGAAGACAAAGTAAGGGTGACGGTGGTTAATCTAATCTAAACCGATTACTATTTCACTGGATTCTCTGAGTGAGTGACTGAGTCCAATCAAGTCACATCATTATTAAATCATGTGATTTAATTAAATTAATAAGTTGCCATTACTTCTTGGGATTTGAAGGCTCGTAGTCATACAGCTTCCTAATGGTGTTACTCTGCCTCTCACCTGCAAGTCCCAATGGTTAGATCTACTGTTAACATTTCCACGTAAGATTTAAAAAGAAGGAAGTTGCTTTCCTTTTTCTCGCTCAATTCCAATTTTGCGTGGTTGTAGTGTAGTGTACTTGTCCTGTTACTCGATAAGTTTTTATTATTATTTAATCTGTTCAGTTAAGCCAAATGTTAATCTTAGTCAAAGTTCAAAGTTCAAACACAGCAGTGAGACTGAATCTGAGAGTAGGATTCTCTTGTCCATCTGCTGTTGTCTATTCCGCTATTCCCCACCGCGTTGCTTCCTCATTTGAGTCGACATAAAATGGATTACAATATAAGGGAAAAGTTATTTTAAAATGAGTTTCTAAGTATTAGTATATTTGAATGATTGGTAATAAGAAAAAATAATAATTTTTTATATTTAGAAGTTTAATAATAGATATAAAAATTCAAAATAAATTATCTCTTTTTTTTTTTAAATATCAAATTTTTATTTTTTCAAAATTCAAGATAGAATAGGAAGAAATAAGCTTATAAGCTTAAAAATAAGTATTTTTACATTTCATTCTATTTTTTATGATTTAACTCATAAATAAAATATAAAATTTTATTTCATTCCTTCATTAATCTTTAAAATAAGAAGAAATGTAACTTTGTTTTATTCTTTTCATTACATTTTCAGTCATTTTTTTTACTCATTTTACTCTATTTTATTAATAAAAAAAATTCAAATTTAATGTAAATTAAGTTCAGGTATTTTTTTTCTTATCCTGTATTTAGATGTTTTTTCATTAATAGAACGGAACGGAATAAGTAAGGATGAACCATAAATGAAAGGGAAGGAATGGAACATAGTTTTCATTCTATTTGTTTGGTAGTTTCATTAACTGAACGGAACAGAATTTCATTACCCATGTATTCTCCTTATTCCACCTTAATTTTGGGAGGAACAAAAGTTGGACATTTGAGGGGAAGATGGGAGGAATGGTTTCCCATGTGTTCCGTTCCCTTCCCATGTATTTTAAAATTCCTAAATAAGGAAAATTATTTCTCTTCTCCTCATTTCCTTTCCGTTTCCCTCATTACCTATCATTCAAATATAGTGTTAAGTTATCTATCGAGTTAAGATTATAATATATTTTTGATTAAATAAAAAATAAATATACTCTTGCAAGTTCACTTTAAATATTTTTTTCTATTAATTTACATGTGTGCTTTTACAGTTAAAAATGTTGGATTAAATGTCTCATGTGATGAGCATATAACTTATCTTATTAATTTAATAAGTAATTAAATTAAGTTAATAGACTAAACTCTTATCGGGTAAAAGAGAAATGATAGTTTTGTAATTATAATAATTGCCAACTTGATGGAAGTTAACAACATTAAGAGACAATTTTTACGTAAACCTCAAGGTCCTTTTCCTGCCATAAAGTTCTTCTTCTTCCTCACCATCACTAAAGCATAAAGAAGAGAATAAAGAGAGGCAAATGAATAGAAAATGAGTTTTAAGATATCTCTAACACTTTTGGAACACATTCATGGATCAAGGTTAGTGTCTTCATACATTCTTATTTGTGAGAATCATAAATTTTAAGATATTTGTGTTTTAATGGTAGTTTTATGTATTAAGAATATTAGGAAAACTGCAATTTCTATGTGGTATCAAAGCATTGATTATGTAATTTATGATTCTCCATTGATGATGACTGATTTTCCCAATTTACATGAATTCTAACTGTGAAAAGTTGGGGTCAAGGGTTTGTCAAATCCCAATATTTAGATCAAATAATTAAGGATTATTTTGGTTGCAAAGTTTTGTGCGTTTCATTCCCTGTTACAAGAATTTTGAACATTTTTTTTTGTTGGGTTGAAACCTAACTTGTTGAATCTGGATTGTTGGGTTTTGGATTTTTTTTTCTTTTGCTATGTTAAAACCATACCTGAACGAAGGTAAGAGGACGAGAATGACTGGGTCGCCGTAGCATGAAACTTGGGCGTCCACCATTAATGGAGCATTGGAGTTTCTGTCAGGTTGCTGTAGATTGCGAAAAAGGGAAGCTTTTCGCCTTGGTGACGAGCTGCTAGTCACAGGTCAATTTTTCGATCAGATCTGCGTTAAAATTTAATGAGACGAGCTTTTTTCAGCCATTATGAATGCAACCCACAAAGGCACCATGGTTATTGCTCGATGCAGTGAATTGCTTTTATTCAATGTTTATAGCAATTGTTTATGGGCTTAATTGGTTATGTGTTCTAATTGATTGCATGCTTTCCAATTTGCTGCAATGCCATATTATAATTGTTTATGAAATGTTTGTATTTTGGAATTAAAGTATAATAGTTTTGTTAATCACCAAAGTAGTCAAATATTTAAGTTGAATTAATTTTAAATTGTATTAAAGTTGTTTTTAATTACCCATAAAATTGATGGTATGAATGACATGATGACTATTTGTGTATAAGTAAATTGAAATTCATTATTATAAGGCAATTATGGATCGCCCAAGATTAGCTACCCTTATAATAAATGAATATGATTGTTAGTAGTGTAAGTGCACTATTAGTTTTATTTATATATCCAAAGATAATAAACATTTCTAGCTAGTGCATATATCATTATCAGATAATGTTAAACTTATTAGCATCATTATGTTATGTTGATGTATCACCCAAAGGAGAACATTGATATACATTGAATGTTTAAGTAATTTATTGTCTGCATCTGTATAGTATGTTAATTTATGACTCAAAGTATTAATGTTAAGCATGTGATTATTGCATTATCTGTTCCCATTTCTTTAAATTGACTTGTTTCATCTATTTCAGTCTTTAATGGGATGAACTTCTCTGATTAGAGTGAACAAGTCCAATTTCATATTGGTGTAATGGATATTGATTTGACACTCCAATTTGAGAAGCTTGCTGCTATTACTGCTACTAGTAGCAATGAAGAGAAAGTCCATTATAAGGTTTGGGAAAGATCAAACAGACTGAGCCCAATGTTTATGCAAATGAACATAGTGTTGATACTTAATTTTGTCCACAAAATTTTGTCACATAATCTAGGCTTAACTCTTAATTGCAATGTTGTGAGAGTTTGATTTTCTTGGTCAGATCTTTTTTTCGTTTACCTACCTTAGCTTTTTTTTTTCTTATCTGTGCAAACAAAAATTAAAAATAAAAAATATATAATGAAAAGAAAAGAAAAGACGAAGGTCTGAACTGCATCAGGCATATGCCAATTCTAGAAGCAAAAGGCTAAAAGCATGTTATTTTGGCCATTGAAAAGAAGAGGGGATCTGAAAATAAAAGCTTTCAAAAGATGAAGCATTAAAGAAGCAATGGACAACTACCCCCTACTTGCTGCAACTCTTCTGCATCATACACAGTCAACCATGAAAAAACTAAGGAACTAAACACAAGAAGGGGAAGGTTGCAGGCGCAAGAAAAGAGGGAAAGCAAGTTTGGAATGTGAAAATAGAATGATGAAAAGGACCACACAATTGATCACTCTGGAATCCAGTCTGGTGATTATTTTTGGCCTTGGTTCTATATACATCGATGACAGTTATACCAGAGGACCTTCCTGTTGCTGCCATCTCTATTTTTTTTTGGCCAAGCGATTGTCAACCTCATCTTCAAATCAAGAAAGCTTTCAACACTTGATCCCGACCATCATTTCAAGATTTCATAACTGCAACCACCTCCTACACCACAACCTTCCATTACCATCTTCTTCCTTTAACCAATCATCCACCCATTCAGCTTTGACACCCTTCTCATCATCTTCACCTGTCCAACCAAGCCATATCAACCCTCACCATCAATTTCCAACCTCTCCACCATCCTCCTTCATAAACCAACAACCCTTCACCACCCTTCCATTTTTCCTCACTCTTCTTCGACCTCTCCAAACAAAGAACCATATTCACATCACCATCAACCTCCGAACCATACTCCACCCTCCACCCCATCTCCACGTGCTCTCTCCCTTCAACCTCCAACACCACGCCTAACTTCTCCACACAAACCCACCATCACCCACACTTCGACATATTCCCAACAATCACCCTCCACACCATAGAACCCACGTAAACCCATCCTCACAAATCACCCAACATCACCATCTACATCCCAAACCATCCCATCCACCCATGACCCTCAAACCGTGACCATCATCACCTTCACTCAACACCTTTTCAACCTCTAAACACCACCACCCACCAACCTGCCACTCAGCCGCGCGTCGCCGAGAGGAACCGTCTGCCACCGTGCCATCTCGCCGCGCCAGCCTGCCAAATCCCGTCCGGCACCGACCTCGAACCTACCCGAGCTTGGATCCGGAGCTCATCTTCCGTCAACGCCGCACCGGTCGCACCTCACGCAGCGCCGCACGAACTCGGAGCCCACTAGATCCCGCAGCGCCACCCCGAACCCGCACGGATCCGGCCACCCCACGAACCTCTCGCTCCCCTGCGCCGCAACGCCGTGAGCCCCTCTCCCCCACGCTTCTCGTTTTCCCTCACCCCTCTCAATCTTTCATTTTTTTCTCTTCTGTTTGATTTACGAACCCGATCTATCGTTTTCTTCTCTTTTTTTTTTTTTTTTTTTGTTTGTTTGTTTGTTTTTTCTTTTCCTTGATGGGCTAGCAGCCCATTTCCGTTTTAAGACTCTTTTTTTTTCTCTTTCTTTCTTTTTTTCTTTTTTCTGGTAATGCTAAAATAGAAAAGGGGTGGAATATATAAAAAAAAAGGGGATCAAAGTATGATTTGAGTTTTAGGATTTAGTCATTGTTTGACAATGTTTATTTTACTTAATGGTATATTTTATGTTGTGTTTTGTGATTAATGAAAAATAAAATAAAATAAAAAGGAAACAAAAATGGAAAAAATCTAAAAAAAAAAAAAATAAGTTTTGCTTTAGGTTGTCTGATTTGTGATGTTTATGTTTAATCTTCTTTAGTTACCTGGCTCGTGGAAGCTTGTGTTTATTTGTTTGTCTTCGTATATTTCTTAAAAGAAAAATAAATAAATAAATAAATAAAAATATTTTAATCCACGCAATGACCAATGATGATGATTGAATAGCGGATGTTATCTTCAATGTCGTTGAGCTCATAAGGGTTTATTGAGTAGTCTAGTGCTGCCTTGAATCCCGTACGATGATGATTTGTTTTCAAACAAAATTCCTTTTCAAAAATTTCTTTCTTAATTAAAATCAATCAACCCACAATCATTTTCTAAAGAACTACGTGACTTTGAGTTCTCCATTATATCAGGAGATACGTAGGAGCAGAAATTCATTTCTGTCAAGCCAAAAAAATAAATTTTCACAATTTGGTTATTCATTTTTCTTCCTTCTAAAATAAAAATAAAAATTTAGTCATAAGGTCTTTTTTTCTAAAAAAGGGGTAAAAATAAATATATTTGAGATTATTAAATTTTGCACAACTAACATAAGGTACCGTTCCTGGAACGGGCAGTGTAGGGTGCTAACACCTTCCCTACCTGTAATCGACTCCCGAATCCAAACTCATTTTCAAAAGACCAGTTTGCCTGATTAAAGGGTTTTTCTGATGTTTTCCCAATTTAAATAAACATTGGTGGCGACTCCATTGATTTTCAAAATCGAATATTTTTTGTCGTCCCGTCGCGATTCCGGTTGCGACACATAGCAAACAACATCAAGTCGGCTCTTCCAAAAAGTAAAAGTGCTAAAGAATTCGTGAGTTTTGTGGAAGAGCACTCCTAAACTGCTGACAAGTCTCTTGTTGGGACATTAATAGGTACGTTAACTATCATAAAGTTTGATGGTTCTCGTATTATGCATGAGCATGTCATTGAAATGACAAACATTACAGTAAGACTCAAGTCATTGGGAATGGAAGTGAATGAGAATTTCCTTGAGTAGTTCATTCTAAACTCATTATCATTTGAGTATGATCTATTTCAAATGAACTATAATACTATGAAAGATAAATAGAATGTGTATGAATTGAACAGTATGTTAGTTCAGGAGGAAACCAAACTTAAGAATCAAGGAAATCACTTTATCCATTATGTGACCCATCAAGGAGCTAGAAAGAAAGCTAAAAAGAAACATAGAAAGGGAAAATGACCATTAAAAATTGGTGAGTCCTATGTCAAAATTCAGAAAAAGAGTCAAACAATAATATATGACATTTTTGTGAGAAATCTGGACACTTCCAGAAGGATTGCCCAATGCGTAAGGCTTGGTTCAAAAAGAAAGGTAAGCTTAATGCTTATATATGTTTCAAATCAAATTTAACTGAAGCTCTCTATAATATTTGGTGAATTGATTCTAGATGTACAACTCATGTTTCTAATACGATGCAGAGATTCATTATAATTCAAACCATAAGCCCAAATGAGAAGTTCGTCTTCATGGGGAATAGAGTGAAGGCTCTAATGGAATGTGTTAGGACTTACCGTTTAATCTTAGACATTAAACATCATTTAGATTTATTTAAAATTTTTTATGTACCTAGTATTTCTAGGAATTTAGTTTCTTTATCTAAACTTGATATTGTTGGATACTCTTTTAGGTTTGGTAATGAATGTTTTAGTTTGTATAAGTATATCTATATGATTGGTTATGGTATACTTTGTAATGGTTTATATATAAATTGAATCTTGATAATTTATATGTTGAAACTCTTGTGAATTTGCATCATAATGTTGGCACTAAACATGGTTTAGTGAATGAACGTTATGCTTACTTGTGACATAAACATTTGTGTCACATTTTCAAAAAAAAAGAATGGAAATGTTGGTAAAGAATGATATCTTTCCAGATTTAGATTTCACTGACCTTAATGTTTTGTGTGAATTGCATTAAGTAAAAACAAACAAAACACACAAAGAAATGTGTCACGAGAAGTCCTCAACTTCTTGAAATTGTACCCAACGATATATGTGGACCCTTTGATGCCAATTCTTTCGATAGAGAAAAGTACTTTATCATCTCTATTGATGATTATTCACATTACGAATATGTCTATTTACTGCATGAGAAATCTCAAGCAGTGAATGCCTTGAGAATTTATGTAAATAAAGTTAAAAGGCAATTGGGAAAAAAGGTAAAAATCGTAAAGTCAGATAAATGTGGTGAGTATTATGGAAGATTTGATGAAATTGGACAAGACTCAGATCCATTTGCCAAGTTCTTAGAAAAGCGTGACATATGTGCTCAATACACAATGTTAGGTATACTACAACAAAATGATGTATCAGAAACGCGTAACTAAACCTTAATGGATATGGTCAGGAGCATGTTAAGTAACACGTCTTTACTCTTGTCATTGTGGATGTATACTTTAAAAATTATTGTCTACTTGTTGAACAGAGTTCCTAGTGAGGCAGTTCCAAAAATACCTTTTGAACTGTGATCATGTAGGAAACTCAATTTAAGACACCTTTATGTTTGGAGATGCTGGGTAGAAATAAGAATTTATAATTCACATGAAAAGAAACTGGATGCAAGAACAATCAATTGATATTTTATTGGATATCTAGAAAAGTCTAAAGAGTATATATTTTATTATCCTACACATAGTATAAGAATTGTTAAAACTGAAAATGTCCAGTTCATTGAGAATGATGAGACTAGTGAGAGTGAAGCTTCACGAAATGTAGAAATTAAGGAAGTTAAAGTATAAGTTTCTTTGACTTATGCTCCTACTTATGAAATTGTTGTTCTTCATGTTGTTGAGCCGCATAACAATCAAGAAGAACAACAAATTAATGATCCCGAGGTTAACAATAAACCTATAATAGAACAACCATAAGAAATAACATTAAGAAGATCCCAAAGAGAAAAAAAGTTCTTCTATTCTAAATGACTATGTGATGTATCTATGAAAGTTAGAAAATGACTTAGGAATTAATGACAATGATCTAGTTTCGTTTTCACAAGCCATTAATAATGATAATGCTGATAAATAGTTAGATGCAATGAAAGATAAGTTTAAATCACTGGAATATAATGGTGTATAGGATCTTGTGGAATTACCTGAAGGGTGCAAGAGAGTTAGGTGTAAATAGGTCTTTAAGACTAAGTATGACTCTCATGGCAACCTTGAACGCTACATGGTCCGTCTTGTTACCAAATGTTTTACTCAAAAAGATGACATTGACTATAAGGAAACATGCTCACCAGTTTTCAAGAAAAGATTCTTTTATAATTATCATAGCATTAGTAGCTAATTATGATATAAAGCTGCATCAAATAGATGTGAAAACTACCTTTCTAAATGGGAATTTAGAGGAAGATGTTTATATGGATCAACTAATGGGGTTTTTAGTTGAGGGGAAAGAACATATGATGTGTAAACTTAAGAAATCAATATATGGACTTAAGCAAGCTTCCTAACAATTGTATCTTATGTTCAATGATACTAATGTATCATTTGGATTTAAGAAAAACATTGTTGATCGTTGTATATATTTGAAGGTCAGTGGGAGTAAGTTTATCTTTCTGGTTCTGTATGTTCATGACATCTTACTTGCAATTAATGATCTTGGTCTATTAAGTGAGAGACTAAGAAGTTTCTCTCTAATAACTTTGAAATGAAAGATATGGGAAAGGCAAGTTATGCGATTGGAATAAAAATATTTCGTGACAAATCACAAGACTTTATTAGTCTTGTCTCGGAAAGCATATATCAATAAAATTTTAGAGAGATTTAAAATAGAAAAATGTTCAACATCACCCGTTCCAATTCAAAAAGGCAACAAGTTTAGTCTCATGTAATGTTCAAAGAATGATTTGGATGAAAACAGATGGAAACAATTCCTTATGTATATGTTGTTGGGAGTTTGATGTATGCTCAAACATGTACAAGGCTATATATCAATTTTGTAGTTGGTATGCTGGATAGATACCAGAGTAATCCAAGATTGGATCATTGGAAAGTTGTAAAGAAAGTCTTAAGATACTTGTAATGAACGAAGGATCACATGCTTACTTATAAAAGATTTAATCATCTTGAGATGGTTGGATATTCAGATTTAGATTTTGTCGGTTGTGTAAATATAAGAAAGTCCACATTTATTTATTTATATCTTTTAGCTAGCTGAGCGATATCATGGAAAAGTGCAAAGTAATGAGTCATTGTTGCATCCACCATGGAAGCTGAATTTGTGGCATGTTTTGAGGCCATGATTCAGGCTAAGTGGTTGCAAAACTTTATTTTGAGACTTGGAATAGTCGATAATATTGTCAGGCCACTAAAAATTTATTGTGATAATTTTGCAGTTATAATTTTTTTTTCTAAAAATGACAAGTATTCTAAAAGTATTAAATATATGGAATTGAAATACTTTTTCGTTAAAGAAGAAGTTCAGAAACATAGAGTGTCAATAGAACACATTAACATCAATTTTATGATTGCTAATCCTTTGACAAAAAGGGTTACTACCCAAAATATTTAGTGGACACGTTGAAAGTATGAGCATTGTTGTCAAGTAGGCATTATTGTATATTATTTTAATATTTATGCTTTATGTACTTTGACACTCTGACCTCATGAATGAATATGTTTCTGTCTTACTTATTTTTCGAGTTTGCATACATGATTGAATAAGAATGATGATAACAAATTCTATCTTTAATGAAGACATTATTGTTCGACCAATTATGTGCTTCCCATTTACAAGTCATGTCAAGAAAAATGCTAACTTTGTAGTATATGGAAGGGGAATTTAGATCCTCTTATGTCATTTTTTCTCTCATGTGATCAAGTAGAGGAGAGAGATAGACACAAATGTTATAAAAAATATTTAACAAACCATGATTGAGTCTTACTAATAAATATATTTGTATCTATCTCTCTCCTCTACTTGACCACATGAAAAAAAATGACATGAGAGAATTCAAATACACGAAAGAGATTATGTTGATTAAATGATATACGACCGTTATGACTTATGTTAGTTTTCATTTTTAGTTTTGATGAATGATATATTTAATGTAAAGAAGAGTTTGACTATATTATGAATTTATATTATATTTTGATAGATTTATCAAATTATAAAAAAGATAATGTCATATGAGTCTATTGAAAAAATATTAGATTAAATGTCTCATATAATAGATACGTGACTTATCTTATTAATTTAATAAATAATTAAATTAAGTTAATAAACTAAATTTTTATTAAATAAAAGAGAAAAAATAATTTTACAATTATAATAATTACTAACTTAATAAAAATTAACAGAATTGGAAACACTTTTTTACGTAAAACACCTGCTCTCAAAATTCTTATCTTCACATGTAGTGCTCAGGGCCTAGATTTGTGTCCTCCCTCTCCCTCTTCCTCATCTTTCAGTTTGTGGGTCAATGTAAATGTTCTTTTTTTTTTCGTTAATTTTTAAACAGAGAGATAGAGAGAGCTTGTCAATTTCTAAACCTGTATTTGCAGAACAGAGAGAGAGAGAGAGAGGTCGACCGGCTAACCAATGGGTGTAGAGCTGTCCTTGACGTGATGAAATCTTAGTATAGTTTACTCTCTACTTTAGTTGTCCATTTGAGCTAACTGCTAAGCAAACATTTTATCCAAGTGTAAACTCCATGGATCAGGATATTTTTATTTTTATTTTCTCTCAAATAGTAAAAAAAAAGACAAAAAAATTATTAATAAGACTCAGTTAAAATTTATAAATTTTTTTTATAACTTTATATCTTTCTCTCTCTTACAATTGATCATTTGAGAAATCCTCATTTCAACTCCTATTTAGTTTAATAAGAGTGTTAAGAATACATTTTTATCACATTTTTTTTAGTATATATTTTTTTATTAAATCACGTTACATATTAAATATTAAACTCAAACTTAATTATATATTAATTGAATTAATTACATATTAATTAAATTAATTATATATTAATTAAGATTAAATATATATTTTAATGTATGATATAATTCAATAAAAAGATATGAGGAGGGATCAACTTATATAAGTCTTTTTTCTTTTGCACTTATTTTTAACCGTTAGTTTTACTTTCATGTAATGGCTAAGATTATTTCATTAAAGGTAACCATTAGATGAAAGTGAAACTAACGGTTGAAAATAAGTGTAAGAAAAAAAAGATTTATACTGATATAAATTAATTTTCCCTCAAAAGATATATTAAAAAAATATGATAGAGAATGTGTTATTTTAACATTTTTGTTCGTTTAATGATATAGTTGTTACTTGTAACAGACTCCTTCCCATTTGTGGGGTCATTGGCACATCTTGGCTGTGTTTCTACGTTTTATTTGTATGTTTCCTTGCTTCTTTTTGTTGCCAGCCAATCTTCTTCAGTTTTGGTGTCTGCTGATGTATTAGCTTCTGCATTTGGGGCAATGGTAAATCTACAGTTCTAGTAGATATTATTATTTGCATTATTATTCCAAAAAAAAAGAAGCCCATTTAGGTTAGTTTTAGTTATTAGCTAGTTATTTATTTATTTATTTGTGCCATATTGTTATTAGGCTACTCCGCTATTAGCTAGTTGCATGATTGGATATGAAAAAATTTAAAGGAAAAAGATAATTTATCTGTAACTTGTCTTTCCCTACTCCTAATAAATAAATATTAATACCAGTCTTCTGTTTGTTAATGCTCTCATGATTTATATTTTCAGAAATTGCTATATAAGCGTTCTACTGAAAATGACATTTGGTTTTGTTGGACTTCCTTTTGAGTTTCTCCCGAATTTTCAATTGAGTATTATGTCGCAATCGGATCGGGAATTTACGAAAAAGATGAAATCAATTAGCCACCAACGTTTTATTTAAATTATTTTAAAAAACATTTTTGTTCGTTTAATGATATAGTTGTTATACTTGTAACAGACTCCTTCCTTTGTAATTATTTTTTTTTTTTTCTCATTTTTTGTAAAAGAAACAACCAAATCATGGGGTCATTGGCAATGAGGAACTCAAAGTCACGTGGCTGATTTTATTTGTTTCTACGTTTTATTTGTATGTTTCCTTCTCTCTTTTTTTTTTCATTTTGCACCAAACAGTGTATCATTTTGCCTTTTGTATGCCAGCCAATCTTCAAACTCAATCAGTTTTGGTGTCTGCTGATGTATTAGCTTCTGCATTTGGGGCAATGGTAAATCTACAGTTCTAGTAGATATTATTATTTGCATTATTATTCCAAAAAAAAAAGCCCATTTAGGTTAGTTTTAGTTATTAGCTAAGTGGTCGGATTTTGGGTTATTTATTTATTTATTTGTGCCATATGTAGTTCGACGGTCGGTAGAGGGAATGATGGTATTTTGTTATTAGGCTACTCCGCTATCGGGGGTAGTTCGACGGTAGCAATGGGGAATGATGGTGATAAGGTTGCATGATTGGTGGTTTGATGTGATGAAAAAATTTAAAGGAATTTGAACATTACATAATTTATCTGTAACTTGTCTTTCCCTACTCCATAATCTTCTTTCCTTGGCTGAAATAAATATTAATACCAGTCTTCTGTTTGTTAATGCTTCGTGGAGAATGGGTGATGATTTATATTTTCAGAAATTCCCTATATAAATACGTTCTACTGAAAATGACATTTGGTTTTTTCTTTTTCCTTTCTTTGCCTTGGACTTCCTTTGAGTTTCTCCTTTTTAATTTTCAATTGAGTATGTGACCTTATGGAATGAAATTGGGTATCAACAAGTATGTTGTGTTTTATTATTATCAGAAAATTGCGACGTGGTGTGAGGACCAGCAGTATTATCTTCCTTTGTGCAAGTTGCGGTTGTGGATGTCTTGCTGATATGTTCACACATTTTCTGTCATATTCTACTTGGTCCTAATAGGGATCTTCCTTCTGATGGGCATTCAAAAAATGATCCCATATTTGTTCTGTAACAATCTGATATAGCCACCTATTTAAATATTAACTGCCAAATAGAGCCAAATACATGTCACTGACTGATTCCATATTTAAGAACTTGTGCTTCAGTACACAAGTGTTTTTGGGTTCTGTTGTAGTCTTTTAACCTGAGGCAATGAAGGCAAATAGAGGGAAACGCTCGGAGGTAAGCTTTATCAAGCTTTGAAACTTACTTTTGACAGATACGTTACTTGCAGACTTCCTCATTTTATTTTATTGCAGGCCTTTTGGCCTTCCATTGTGATGAAAAAATGGTTAAACATCAAGCCTAAGGTGAATGATTTTAGTGAAGATGAAGTGGACACTGAAACTGAGAGTGAAGATGATGGTATGATTTGGGTTTTACTGTATTCTTTTTCCTGTTTAGCTTGATTGTTTTCTTTCACTTTTCAATTTTGTCCCCCTTTTTGGTTCTTTCAATTTTCATCCAGCTTGCTCTCTTAAAGATTCAAGAATGCGTGTGCGTGAAGATAATCCACTTAGAACCCAAGGGATCCAATCCATATTCTCAAGTCAAACATCAGGCAACACTTCTTTCTTTTTCAGCAATCTAGTTCTTTTTAGGAGAGAAATGGAAAAAATAAAATAAAATAAAAGATACGAAAAGAAAAAGCTAGTTTCAATAAATTCCAGTTTAAAATTGTTTGGCCTTTGCTTTGCTCATGTAGACCTTCTGCCATTGCTTACTGCCACTGGTTATAAAAATTTATAATAGTAGCTTGTTATGAAATCAAGAATCTAAAACTAGCATCTTGTCATGGCTTGCATAACTTTGTTCCCACCTTTTGGTAGACCGAAGACATTGAAAAATTGTGTTCTTAACTGTAGTCAAACTTAGACATGCTACACAACTTTTTGATGTTTCTGATGCAACTATAAGCCGAAAAGTTCCTTGCCAACAAACAAGGGTAGTCTAAAGCATATTCAATGTGTTACACTAACCAAGAAGTGTATGAAGCCAAAGAAACTTTAAAGTCAACCAGCTTGGTTAATTCTGTGAACTTCAAATTATTTAGTGCTTTTGTCACCTGATTAGTTCAGAGTGTTAAAATCACCATCGTCCGTGATTTGATATTTGTAATTCAGAAGCATCTTGTAAGAGCTACAAGATTAGACACAGAAGAGGAAAATCAGAAACTCTACGTGCTCAGTACATAAATACGAAGGAAGTGAGGTCCGGTGATAATCTGGTTATGCAGCATGAGATTAGAGTTATTAATTTAATGATATCAATGACATGCATCTTAAATTTGGTTATCCTGCAGAGTAACAATTGGCACTTGGAATGTTGCTGCAAGACTTCCACATGCGGATCTTGAGATTGATGAGTGGCTTTGTACTGAAGACCCAGCAGATATTTTCATTCTTGGGTGAGTAGTTTCTGAAGTTGCCAATGCTTTATTATTTCTCCTGAGTTTATGTTTTGTTTTCCAAAATTTACTGTAAATAACTTTCAATGGTATCTTGCGCCTGCACCTGTTTGTACTTTGTACATTGGTGACATTTGTGTGTCCTATGTTTGCTTCTGAGACATAATCACAAGTTTTTTTATCACTAAGTTGGATTACATTTCATTATAACCAGATAGGTTACACAGATTTACTCTTACATTTATCTTGCTTATGGTGAAGTTCATGGACTTCCATTTTTGTTCACTGTATTAATTGATTATGATGATCTTTTTCTCCTATTTATCTATTTTGTTTGTTTTATTTTGCTTAGAGTTCTTGTCTGCTAATTTTTTTTATTGAATTAGTTCGTAAAAGAAATTAACTGATGCAATATTCTACTAGTGCCAATACCCTCCTTAGCTATATAATTTGGTTAGTGATCCGAAATTCTGAATGATCATAAGTTCATAATTTGTAGATGGAAATGCCTATTTATTTTCCAAATAATGGCTGCTTTTAGGAATAAAAGAAAACTCATATAATCTTAAAAATAAAGAGTAACTACCTTTCAGCTATACTTGGTGGTTTCCATGTCTCTAAAAGAATCGCCTAGGATCCTATGTATGTCATGCTTTAAGTGAAACTGTACTGCAGGGGTGCTGAATTTAAATTCCTGTGGTTCATGAGAGTGGATCTAGTCTTTTAAATCCATCAGACATTTAGTATGAGAATCTTCTGCTACTCATTATGAATGGGTTGTCAGTGTTGCAATCCATATTTGAAGTCTAATGGCAAGTCTAGTTTGTTTAATTTTTAATGGGTATGTTATTGATAAGGTGTGATAATAATTGTCCTGTACATACTAAATATCTTATCGAGGGTTTGCATTCATTTTCCCATGTACCTTTTGACTGGTTGTTTTATATAATGTACATGCATGCAATATGTCTATCCATGTATTACCCTTAGCATGGTCTTCTAATAGGGTAAGTCTATGCTATTCACAGTTTCCAAGAGGTAGTTCCACTGAATGCTGGAAATGTACTGGGAGCAGAGGATAATACACCGATCCCAAAATGGGAGGCTATCATTCGAAGAACTCTAAACAAATCTTCTGAGCCTGATGGTAAATACAAAAGCTACAGCGCCCCTCCTTCTCCAGTGTTAAGAACTTCTGCTGCTGCTGATGTTCTAGCAGACAATATAGATGCCAATCCAATAGATATGATGAATAAGGAGTATGGGGAAACTGTTGACAATTATGAGTTGGAGCAGCAGGAAGTAAAAAACATTATTGGTATAGGGCAGAATTTACAGTTGAAGAGAATATATGGCATTGATCTTCAGACTGGACTTGACTGGCCTGAACGTCCACTAGATGCAATGCTCCAAATTGTTGATTCTGATTCAAAGTTGCGGAGAGTACTAAGCAGCTCACCCAGAATTGGCTTTAACTGGACAGAGAATGCTTTGACATATGGAGGCAGAATGAAACGTTCACACCACAGTTTTGGAAATTTGGGTTTGTTATGGAAAGAGCAGCAAGTGATGCCTCAAGTTGTTGATTCCTTAGCTGATATCTCTGACATGTTATCCGCTGAGGATGATGATACTTTGGTTGAATTGCCTAATCACCAAGATGATAACGGATTAGGCACCATTAAATCACATCCAAGGTATGTACGGATTGTCAGCAAGCAGATGGTAGGGATATATGTATCTGTTTGGGTGCTGAGGAGGTTGAGAAGGCACATTAATAATTTGAAAGTTTCCCCCGTTGGAGTTGGTCTTATGGGCTACATGGGAAACAAGGTAAGGCATGTTTCACAGTGAATGTGACATCATCATGGCATGGACATGTATATTCAATGCAAACCAAGCCTTTAGCAACTCCATGCCAAATGTTAATTAGGCATCATAAACATTTCTGTATAAATTACTAGTATATAGACGTAATACATGCATTGACTAAGTATATTAATATGTATTTCATGATCACTATCAATGCAAACGATCTGTGTAGACTAAATTGCACCACATCATGCTGAAGAAGGGTGCTTGCAGCCCACTTAAATACTTTTCTTAACATATTTTGCAGCTTTTGATGCAAAAAGTAATGCCTTCCAAATGTTTTAGTCATAATGTGATCAGTGGTATGCTATGTGCTTTGTTACATTATATGTAGAGCATAAGAAATCTCAAAATATGTGTGCATTTAGAGATAGAACTTGCTCATTTTGACATGAGTGGATGTGATAACAAATTCTCACTGATGCAGGGATCTGTTTCAGTTAGTATGTCTCTCTTTCAGTCACGTCTGTGCTTTGTTTGTTCCCATCTGACTTCTGGTCAGAAGGATGGGGCTGAACACAGGCGAAACGCTGATGTTCATGAAATTCTACGACGCACTTGCTTCTCATCTGTCTTTGATTCAGATCAACCACAAACAATCCCATCTCATGAGTAAGCTTTATTATATGTTGAAACTTGAAAGTTTTCCTTTACAATTTTGTGCAAAGTTTTCCTTATAGCTTGTATGTTCCTTGATGGATTGTTTCCTGCTAACAGTCAGATTTTCTGGTTCGGGGATTTGAATTATCGTATCAACATGTTAGATGTAGAGGTTCGAAAGTTGGTGGCTCAAAAGAAGTGGGATGAGCTGATGAATAATGATCAGGTGAGACTTATGAAACCCCAATTCTGTGCAATATGCATAGTTTTCAGTTTTCACTTGGTATTTCTCTAAAGTGATCTGTTAATTTTTTAAGTTGATCTATGTTATAAAAGATTTGACAAAATTTTGTGTTAGCCATTGACTCACTACACTAACCTTCTCTTTTATTTGGGCTTGGGACCGGCTTTGTAAAGTTCGTTGAAAAAGATAGCCTTAGACAAACCCCACGTAGTGACAGAGAACTTAGTTGTTTTTGTTGTTGGATATCTTAATTGTTATCAACTAACCACAGCTCACCTTGAAAATTTGCATCCTACAAAATCTAAATATACCTAGAGTTGCAAAAGGGGCTGGAAATCTTGGGACCTATCTTGGATTCATATGCTGTATATGTATTTCTGACATTTTCGTGCAATGCTTTTCTCTCATTTGACACTTAAATTCTACTTCTTGCCCACATCTGATCTGATAGACTTTACCAGTAAGGGTAATAATTAATATATTGAAAGGTAAAGTTGATAATAAAGTACTCTATTCAAATTATTTATTTACAATAGTGGCTCAGGGATCTAAATTAGTCAGCAATCACGTGGTGGGTAAATAACCATTATTCAAGGCAATATCAAAGAAGTAATCTATTTGCTCTTTTTACTGTTATTATGACCAAGGCAGGCAACTGTATTTTTTTATATCCTGTTCTTTTTAATGATTACAAGTTATCCTAGATAATTTCAAATTGCTTCACCTAATTTGTAGCTAAGCAAAGAATTGCGTGTTGGGCATGTATTTGATGGATGGAAAGAGGGGTTGATAAACTTCCCACCCACTTACAAATATGAAATAAACTCTGATAGATATGTTGGTGAGAACCCAAAAGAAGGGGAAAAGAAGAGATCTCCAGCCTGGTAAGTGCAAGACTGGATTACAAACCTATTAATATTTTGTTGTGCACGTATAATAATAACTACTGATTAGGCAAAGTAAGATGCAGTAGTTGATTCTAGGTAAGATTATGCAGGTGTGATCGTATATTGTGGCTAGGAAAAGGAATAAAGCAACTTCAATATGGACGTGCAGAAATTAAGCTCTCAGATCATCGACCAGTTAGTTCTATCTTCTCGGTTGAAGTTGAAGTATTTGACCATCGCAAGCTAAAAAGAGCTCTAAATTTCACTAGTGCAGCTGTACACCCGGAGATCTTCCTTGATGGAGATGGCAAATGACAATCACATTAGACATCTATTGAAGATGGGGATCTACAATCATATTAGATACTGGTAAATATATTTTTTCCATCTTTTCTTTTCAGCAATCCAATTAATGACCTCTTTTCTAGGAAATGCTTTTGGATAATATAGAAAAAGACTAATATTCAGTTGATCCATCATGGTGCTTTTCAGATATATGATTTAATTTACCATAATTCACTTCAGTTGAGAAAAAAAACAAATCACATTCTTTTTCATAAATAGTGATCACTTAATTCAAGTAAAGAATGTAGTTGACTCAATTTTTCGGGAATTCTGTGTATAAACTCTGAGGATATAAGAAAAATGATCAATCTCTTTACATGTTTAAAAATAGAAAAATATTTTACTTTGTCCAAAACAAGGACAAAGTACAATCTAGCATTTGCTTTCAAGCATTGGCTACCTAAAACTATATGGAGAATCTTACCGCTTGCTAACAGGGGGTGTGTGTGTGTGTATTATGATTTAGCTCGCCTGCATGTGTTAACATGAATTTATTCTCCCGCAGGGTGTTAAAATCTTGGCTTGTCTTTGAAATCATGCTGCCAATGAGAGACAACTGGTGTACTCTTTCCAAACTGAGCTTCAAGATGTTGAATTCAAGGATCACTGCTCTCAAGTTAGCTCAGTAGCTCTGCACGAGGCCTCCTTTATGAGATTAATTGGGATATCGACCATTTTGCGAATCTCAGTCAGTAATATAGAAGCCACTGAGATAGTTATAACAGGAAAATGTATAGTCATACAATAGGATGATGTATAGGACTTTTATTTCCCCCTTAATATCTAGTAAACAACAATTATTCGATTTTGGCCTCATCAGTCGTGCGTCCCATTTATTTTATCTTCGGACAATAGACTTTAGGATGGGTCGTTTTTCTGTAACACTATACACATTCTATGTAAGCTAATATTGATTTATACAATGAACTTCAACTATTAGTGATCTTGGTTGGTCTCTGCCTGATTGTAGCAAATTACATACTTTGCTTCACATATATACACGTCTGGTTCTAGTTGCCATTCCTTGTCACTCAACCTCAAAACTTACGTCCCTTATAAACCTCTTATGCATTTCTGCGGTGCATTACATATAAAATAAATAGCGGCTGTATGTGTAACATTTTTCCTAACCTGTTAATTTTAATTATGGTTATAGAAATGCATTAACATTAGTATGAGTAATTTTGCATTTTTGGATAATACAGAAGTTTAAAATATCTTTAAGAGGTATAAAATATTCAAAATTACCAAAAGTCAAACTAACTTATCTCTTTAATCTTTTTTTCCATCGTCTTTGACTTAGTTGTATAAATATATCTTACTTTCTCTCATTTTATATAGTTGTTAGCAACAGAAAAGAAGGGAAAAAATAGAGATTTGAAAAGAAAAGAGAAAATAAAGAAGAAAGTGTTGAAATCAAAAACAATGAAGAAGCAACGAATCCCTCTGCACACAATTAAACTAAACAAACAAGCACACAGCAGTACCAAGAATCGCACAGAAGCACAAATGTACACAAACCAGTTCTTGCAAAAAATAGAATGCAAAAGCAAAAACTAATAAACCAGTAACGCAGAAACAATTATGCAATTAAAGATTGAGAGAAGAAAATGAACACACACGAATTACGTGATTCGGTCAATGTGACCTACATCCACGGGAGAGAGCAGCTTTACTATGAATCAAAGAATCCAGATCAAGATTACAACAGAGAACCACCTTGGTTTGCCCCTTTCCCGTTCAAGAAGAACTTACAGCAAAACCCAAGCCTTTCAATCTCTGGTTTCTCACTAACCCTTGATCCCACATTCTCTGGTTTTCTCTTATCAATCGTGTTTCTTTTCTTTCTGACTTCCTTACTCTGCTTTTCTTATTCTCTCATTTTTTTTCTGATTCTCACATATATATATATATATCCTTCTCTACACTTGTATAAACAGAAGGTGATAAGCATCTCCTTTTTTTTTCCTATCCCATTAGGCCCAAGAGATAAAACAAGTTGGAAGAAGAGAAAAAAAGCCCAATAACCAGCCCACTGATTTGTGAGGCATTCTACCGACAAATCTCCACCTTGACTCCAAATCAGAGAAGACGATCAAACCAATCATCAAAGTGCTACTCTCCCACTTACGGAATTACGCTTCATAGAAATTGATCAAGTCCAAGCAATTCTTGAACTTTGATCTTAGAAGTGACTTAGTGAACATATCCGTCGGATTGTCTTCCGTAGCAATCCTTTTAATCTGAACTTCTTTAGATTCTACCACATCTCTAATGAAGTGAAGACGAATATCAATGTGTTTGGTCCTCTCATGATACACTTGATGATTTGCCAAATGTATGGTACTTTGACTATCACAATGAATCGTCACACAGTTTTGCGTAATTCCTAATTCACCAATCATCCCTTTTAACCAAATGGCTTCCTTTACTCCTTCCGCAAGAGCAATGTACTCGGCTTGAGTTGTAGATAGATCTACCACAGGTTGTAAGTTTGCTTTCCAACAAATAGCGGTCCCAAACAAAGTGAACACATACCCGGATAGTGATTTCCTAGTATCCACATTTCCCGCATAGTCCGCATCAACATACCCCACAATAGCATTTTCATCTTGAGCTGTCTTCTTGTACCTCAAACCAGATTTTAGAGAACCATTCAAATACCTCAACACCCACTTCAAAGCCTCCCAATGAGCTTGACCCGGATTCGCCATAAACCGACTAATAATGCTAACCGCATGAGACAAATCTGGTCTACTACAAACCATACCATACATGATGCTACCTACTCCACTAGCATAGGGAATAGAATTCATCTTGCTCCTTTCCTCTTCGGTGCTAGGAGCTTGTGTGATAGAGACTTCGTGTGATGACCCAAAGGTGTGCTAACTGGCTCGGATTGATGCATCCTAAACCGTTCCACTACCTTCTTCAAGTAACCTCGTTGAGATAAGAACAATTCCCCCTTCTTCCGGTTTCTAGCAATATCCATCCCAAGTATCCTCTTCGCAATGCCAAGATCTTTCATCTCAAATTCTGAATTCAACTTCTCTTTGAGCTTACCAATCTCATCCTTGCTAGAGCTAGCTATAAGAATATCATCCATATATAGAAGCAAGAAAAGAACACATTCCTCTCCTCTTCTTAAAATGTAAACGCAGCTATCATAACTACTCCTCAGAAATCCAAATCTCAAGAGAAAATCATCAAATTTTTTATACCACTGACGTGGACTTTGTTTCAAGCCATAAAGTGATTTTCTCAAGAGACATACCTTGGACTTATCCTCTGCAAATCCTTCCGGTTGTTGCATGTAGATAGTCTCCTCGAGATCCCCATGAAGAAAAGCCTTGACATCCAATTGCTCCAACTCCAGATCATACGATTCACAATCGACATCAAAATCCTTATAGAACAATGTTTTACCACAGGTGAAAAGATTTCATTATAGTCAATCCCTTCCACTTGGGTAAAACCCTTTGCCACAAGCCTTGCCTTGTACCTTGCCTTCTCTACACCCGGAATACCTTCCTTTTTCTTGAAGATCCACTTGCATCCAATGACCCTCTGATTCTTAGGTAGATTCACAAGCTTCCAAGTCCGATTTTTATTTAAGGACTCCATTTCTTCTTGTACCGCTTGCAACCAATTATGACTATCCTTGCTCTCCATAACCTCTCTGAAATTCCTCGGTTCTGAGTCTTGAATTTCTTCAGCCACATTGAGAGCATAGCAAATGAGATCAGCATACCCAAATCTCTTAGGAGGTACTATGTTCCTCCTAGTCCTATCCCTGGTCAACTGATAGTCTGATTCTGCCGGTGGTTGTTGATCTACTACATCTGCTAGTAGAGGACTGTCGTCTTTAGTAGTACAAGTAGGAGACTCCACCTCAAATTGAGCCTTCTCCTTTGTTGTATCTGAGTTGCTTTCTTCCAGGCTTTTGCACATCATCCCTATTCTGGTTTCATCAAATGTGACGTTTTTGCTGATAAAGCATCTTGACTCTCCAGGATCCAACTTCCACAGCTTGTAACCCTTCACACCTTCTGGATAACCAATGAAGATACACTTCACAGCCCGAGCCTCAAGTTTGTCTTGTCTAACATGAGCAAACGCTAGAGCACCAAATACCCTCAGATTAAAGTAGTCTGCCGGTTTACCACTCCACACTTCCATAGGTGTCTTGAAGTTTATAGCTGAAGATGGACATCTGTTAATCAAATAAACTGCAGTGTTAGCAGCTTCTCCCCAGAAGCTCTTAGGTAGCCCCGCGCCCAAAAGCATACATCTCAATCGCTCCAGAATAGTCCTATTCATCCTCTCGGCTAGGCCATTCTGTTGCGGAGTCCGTGCCACAGTTCTGTGCCTTTTGATTCCATGTTTCCTGCAAAACTCATGAAACTACTCTGAAACAAACTCCAGGCCATTGTCAGTCCTTAAAACTTTCAGTTTAGTTCCCAGTTGATTTTCTATAAGAGTGTGCCATTCCTTAAATTTCTGAAATGTTTCAGATTTGTTTTTCAAAATATAAATCCACACTCTTTTAGAAAAATCATCAATCAAGGTGAGAAAATAGGAACCCCCTCCATGAGTCATCACCCTTGAAGGACCCCAAAGATCCGAGTGAACATACTCAAAAAGTCTACTAGAAACATGCATACCAATTTCAAATTTAACTCTATGTGATTTACCTAATATGCAATGATCACAAAAATCTAATTTATCCAATTTATCACCATCCAACAAGTTTTGTTTTTCTAGTTCCACTAAACCTCTTTCACTAACATGCCCTAGTCTCAAATGTCATAACTTGGTTTTATCATGCAGTGTTTGGCTAGCTATAGATGCATGAGCAATAACAGTAGAACCATCAAGCGTGTACAAACCATTTCTCTTAGTTCCCTTAGCAACTATTAAAGCACCATTAGAAATCTTAATTATGCCATGTTCAATTCTAGTAAAGTAACCTAATGCATCAAACATACTAATCGATAAAAGATTTCTCTTAAGTTTAGGAACATACCTCACATCTTGCAATAAGAATTCACGGTTATCAAACATTTTAAGCCGGATAGTACCCATACCTTGTACCTTGCATGATTTGTTGTTGCCTAGAAGCACCACTCCACCTTCTTTAAGCTCTAAGGTCTCGAAGTAATCCTTCATAGGACACATGTGATAAGTACATCCGGAATCCATAACCCAATTCCTTTGCGTTTCTGAGGTTGATGCCACCAACACCCCCGCACTCTCATAACCATCCGAAACAACCGCTACATTCCTGGAATCCACCGACTTTCTAGACTCATTGCCCCCTTTCTCGGGACAATCCTTCTTGAAATGACCGGTTTTGTGACAATTAAAACATTTGAACTTTGACTTTGAGTGATTCTTTGACTTTGATCTAGACTTCTTCCCCTTTGGTCCTCTCTTCTCACTTCTTCCTCTTGAGATATTCAAGCCTTCACCATTATCCTCGGTTTTCGATTCTTGTTGCTTTTGAAGCTCCTTAGTCCGAATTGAGGTTTGAACCTCATCCAAGGTAATAGTTTGATCCTTGCCATATAGGATAGCATCCTTGAAATGCTCAAATGATTTTGGTAGAGAGTTGAGTAGGAGCAAAGCTTTGTCCTCATCATCAAGTTTCACCTCAATGTTCTCCAGGTCATCAAGAATCTTGTTGAAATCCGCTAGTTGCTCCGCTATAGATTTTGCCTCGACCATCTTAAATGAGTAGAGTTGTTGCTTCAAACATAGTCGATTTGCCAATGACTTTGTCATGTATAAAGACTCCAATTTGACCCACATTGCAGAGGCTGTATTTTCTCTTGCAACCTCCCTTAGTGCCTTATCACCAAGGCACAAAATTATAGCACTCTTTGCCTTGTCAATCATATCATTCTTCTCCTTTTGAGAAAGAGTGGAAGACATTTTTGCCTCTCCCTTCAACGCTTCTGCAATTCCTTACTGTACCAAGATGGCTTTCATCTTGATCCTCCATAACCCGAAATCATTATTTCCGGAGAACTTCTCAATGTCGTATTTGGTACCCATGGTTCAGCCTTTCGATCTTCTTCCTTGTTCCCACAGACGGCACCACTTGTTGAAATCAAAAACAATGAAGAAGCAATGAATCCCTCTGCACACAATTAAACCAAACAAACAAGCACACAGCAGTACCAAGAATCGCACAGAAGCACAAATGCACACAAACCAGTTCTTACAAAAACAAAATGCAAAAGCAGAAACTAATAAACCAGTAACGCAGAAACAATTATGTAATTAAAGATTGAGAGAAGAAAATGAACACACACAAATTACGTGGTTCGGTCAATGTGACCTACATCCACGGGAGAGAGCAGCTTTACTATGAATCAAAGAATCCAGATCAAGATTACAACAGAGAACCACCTTGGTTTGCCCCTTTCCCGTTTAAGAAGAACTTACAGCAAAACCCAAGCCTTTCAATCTCTGGTTTCTCACTAACCCTTGATCCCACCTTCTCTGGCTTTCTCTTGTCAATCGTGTTTCTTTTCTCTCTGACTTCCTTACTCTGTTTTTCTTATTCTCTCGCTTTTTTCGATTTTCACACACACACACACACACACACACACACACACACACACACACACATATATATATATATATATATATATATATATATATCCTTCTCTACACTTGTATTAACAGAAGGTGATGAGCATCTCCTTTTTTTCCTATCCCATTAGGCCCAAGAGATAAAACAAGTTGGAAGAAGAGAAAAAAAGCCCAATAACCAAATTTCACTAATTTGTGAGGCATTCTACTGACAGAAAGAAAGAAAAGAAATAAAAGAAAAGAGAAAGCAAAATGTGAGAAGAAAGAAGAGGAAGAAGTAAGAACCAAAAGAAGAATAAGAAAAAGAATCGAACACCATTTATAGGGAGCTACAGTAGGGGGTTTTTGTGTTTCTTTTCTATGCTGTGTCATTCTTTGCTTTTCGAAAACTAGCAAGGAATGGATAAAATGAAGTTTTTAATGAAACTCGAGAAAATCATTGTTCCAAGTATTGAGTTGTTTACTTGATGAGACTTGAGCATACATATGTATGGACATGTATATGCATGAATACAGCTACAAGAACTTATTGTTGATGATTTTTTTCACTATTTTACTGCATGATTTATGGGATAAATTGGTGTTTGTAGTAAAAGGGTTAGTATGGAAATGAAATGAAACAGGAAAAATGTTGTTTTGATGTACCAGAATGTCTTTTTGCTTTGTTCTGTTCGAATAGGCCAAGAGGCTACTCGAATAGAACATCACAGAATGTTTCAATTTTGATGTGTCAACTATTCGAATTGCATGATTTCGATCTTAAATTGAGTAGACTAAGTGAGCAATTCAAATGACATAATTTTGAGGCTAATCAAATTGACTAGGAGAGCTATTCGATCGACATAATTCAGAAGGGCATATTTTAGATGTCAATCGAATAAATTATGAGAGCTATTTGAATGGCATAAATTCGATGTTAATCAAAAGAGTATGAGATTTGAACGGAAGTCTAGAATAACATATTTTCAATGTTAATCGAATAGACTATGAGAGTTATTCGAATAGGCTATTCCAGAATGGTAAGTTTTTTAAGTTAATCGAATAAACTATGAGAGCTATTCAAAGGGCATATATTCGAGGCTAATCAAATAAGGTATGAGAACTATTCGAAATGACATATTTTCAAGGTTAAACGAATAAATTAGGAGTATTTGAATGACATGTTTTCAATTCTAATCGAAAAGACAATGAGCTATTTTAAAGGTATAATCAAGAGAAACTATTTTTTGATGTTGTTCGAAAAAGGAATTAGAAAGCTGATTGAATAATAGAATTCAGAATGTCATGACGTTAGCATATCATAAGCATTAACATATGGCTAAAGAGTGAGAAAGCACTCAGCCTAGGTCAAAGTAGCGTAAGAGCACTTTGTCGAAGGATATGACATTCCATAAGTATATGGCTAAAGAGTGGGTACGCACTTAGTCCAAGTCAAAGTAGCTTAAGGGCACTTTGTCGAAAGACATGACATTCTATAAGCATACGACTAAAGAATGGGCAAGCACTCAACCTAGGTCAAAGTAGCAGAAGGGCACTTTGACGAATGACATAACATTTCATAAGCATTAACATATTATATTTCATTAGTATTAACATACTAAATAAGCACTAACATAATTCATTTCATAAGCATTAGCATTTGCCATTACATGAGCACTAATACATAACTTCATATGTGATGTTCACTATGTGTATTTATCATGAAATTGTATTGTGATTGTTGTTGTTTGTGTTATACTACTGAGAATTTTCAAATTCTCACTCCTTTGCTTGTTTCCATGATAATTTACAGATCGAAATCAAAATTCTTCCAAAGAGAAGAAATGAAGTTGGTAGCTTAGAGTACAATATTTACTTTCGACTTGAGTATTTTATACATATGTCCTGGAGGCTTAGTTTATATTTGAATACTTACTATTATACTAGTTATCTACATTTGATATTTTAGTAAATAATCAAAATTTTCAGGTGTATAATTATAATGTGTTGTTCGATAATTTCCCTTTCAATACTCTATTTTTCGACTCTATATTTCGATATGTATAGTTATTACAAAAGTTTTATGATATTTAAAAATTAGAATAACATGTTTAATCTTATTTACGTATGTATCTTTCGAATATACTAAAGAAATCAAATTAGGGCATTAATATGTGATTCAAATTTGGATGAGATGATCAATATCATCCTAACACATACATTGGTTGAGGGAATCCATTTCAAACTAATCCAAATAAGTTTCATTGCATCAAATTTGTAACCTTTGTTTTGATTCTCGCGCGAAAGATTTGGAGTCCATGTAAAGGCCTTGAGTATCAACGCTGAATATAAGTAGTTTTTTTTTTTCAAATTTAATATCAATGCTGATTATAAGTAGTTACCGACATACACACAACATTAACTCTCCTAACACATTAATATAAATAAGTATAGTTTTATGGAAAATATACATCAGAACCTTGAAGGTTCATTTACAAATGTACATGTTAGTATGTTCCCATATGTTCTCTGTTATGTAATGAACCGATCGATCCTAGCTTGCGAATATCATAAATAGAATCATTTTTTATTTTTGTCATTAGGAAATAGGATTGAATTAACATTGTAGAGCAATTAAGAGATCACTGCAGAATCGATCTGCCAAGTAAAGTTTATTGGAATTCCCTTTACTTTATTTGTTTTTTAACCAAAGCCAGTACCAGAAGAAGGAAATTACCTCCAAAACTGCATTAAAAAACAATAGAGGTCAAGTTGGTTGCATCAACTCTTGGTGAAACTAAAAGCACCTGAGAAAATTCTCCTACCAAAAGGTTGGTTTGAAAATGTAGAAAGAAACACTAATTATCAAACGGTACAAGAAAACATCTTTATCATAGCAGAGCAGTCTACGCACATTGAGCACTACAACATTCCCTCTCCCTTTCTTCATCATTTCTTTCAAATTCAATGGAGCATATGAGAATGAGACTCTTACTGATCTTGATAACTATTTTTTTCAATACCCCAACTCTGAGTGGTGATGAGTTCCTTGTTCATGAGTACTACAAGGAGAAGTGTCCCTTGGCTGAAGTCATCGTGAGGCATAACGTAGAGGTAGCAGTTTTCAGAGATCCTCGTTTGGCAGCCTCGCTACTTCGCTTACACTTCCATGATTGTTTTGTCATGGTAACCATATGTGCATTTTTTTTTTCTTCTTCTATATTTCTTCATTATGTCATTCTTTGTTTGTTTGTTTTTTTAAAACTTTTACTTCTCTTGTATTGTTGAAAATCAGGGGTGCGATGCCTCGGTACTTTTGGACAGCGTTGAGGGCATGACAAGTGAAAAGGAGGCAGGACCAAATCTGAACTCTTTACGTGGATTCGAGGTCATAGACAAGATAAAGTATTTGCTGGAAGAAGAATGTCCTGTCACTGTTTCATGCGCTGACATCCTTACCATGGCTGCTCGTGATGCAGTTGAACTGGTACACTTTCACACCTCTCCTTTTCTCTTTAATATTTCTCTTTGCACCAGCTCTACCATCTTCTTCAATTGGATTCCCTACATTGTTTAAAGGGTCATGATAAAAAATTCCTCTTTTACGGCAACAAGTACTTTGGAATGTTTGTAATTCAAACTTGTCTATATCAAGTTGACGTAGAAGACATAGTTTGAAGGAAAAAAGAATTGTCTTATTTGAAAATTGAAATACAACATTCGAATGCCACACTCTACTCACATGTGGATATGATCATTCATAAATACGAGAATAATGAATTACATTTAGATGTAATATAATTCAAAAAATATTTTTCAAAAATGAATACCATTATTTAGGAAAAATATTACAGTTCGTATCTAATTTAATAATATTTTATTTTTGTTCACTAAAAAAATGATTTATTTTTAATATGATGACATGTATAATTATGTGGTACCTAGTGTTATGTTTTTACTGCATAATATAATACTTTAGAGTATATAAGAATCTCTCTTTGTATAGGGGTCAAATGAATGTTGTTAATTTTTTTTTCCTTTGCAACAATTGCTATTGTCTGTTGAGAAGAGAGGAGGACCAAGATGGGATGTCTTGTTGGGGAGGAAGGACTCTCTCAAGTCAAGCTTCAGTGGAGCTAACCAGCTCCTCCCTGCTCCAAATTCCTCTCTAGATGTTCTCATTGACAATTTTATGCGACAGGGCCTAGACATAGAAGACTTGGTAGTTCTATCAGGTATTTTTATTATTTATTCATACAATTGAATTATTATTTCAGTGCACCAGAAAAGAGGAAAAAAAAAAAGATGAAGCACCTAATCACGTAGAGTTCCTGCTTAATAAAAAACAGGTAGCCATACCATAGGAAGGGCAAGATGTCTAAGCTTCAGGCAGAGGATTTATGAAGCAAAACAGGAATATCAATATGGTTATGATCGCTACAAGCGATACACAACCTTCAGAAGAATCCTACGGTCCATATGCCCTGTTACTGGAAGGGACAACAAGTTTGCACCGCTGGATTTTGAAACCCCCAAAAGGTTTGATAACCACTACTTCATAAACATTCTCGAAGGAAAGGGCTTGTTAGGTTCTGATAATGTCTTGATCAGCCAGGACTTCGATGGTAAGATTACAAAACAGGTGTGGGCTTATGCCTCAAACGAAAAACTTTTCTTTGCTTCATTTGCTAAATCTATGATTAAGATGGGTAACATCAATATCCTAACAGGAAATGAAGGAGAAATTAGAAGGAATTGTAGGTTTGTCAACGCTTAGTGCCTTAGTTGGTGTTATGTTCTGTACAAGGGTTATAATAGAATCTTATTCGGACCTAAACTTATTACTTGATGTTGAACATCTAATGTATAATTATCTTTCAATGCAACGATATGAATTTCTGTTTAAGGTATCAGCAATCAAAAATGACTTTTTAAGAGTAATAAAGTGCATAAAATTCCAAATCGTTAATTTTCTCATCGGTTTTCAATTATGCACTAAGTGCACTCCTCATTTAAAAGATGAAAATCCACCTGACAAATGGAAGCACTACTTATTTACATTTTTTGGCAAACAAAAGAGGTGCTTCTTTATTTATTTATTTTAATAAAAAATAACAACACCGAAATTTGACATGACAAGTGAAATTTGTGAAATACTCCCGATTTTTTACCCATTAGAGGCTCCAATTTGGCTTCAAATTCAGGGTTACCAAATGGGAAATGATATTGGCACACCAAAATTTTCACACCTCTTTCTCAAGGGTAATCCGCCCGCGTTGTGATCGGTAAATATATCGATAGTATTTCTTCATCATTTTGTTAAGGGCATTAATAGTATCAACATACATGCACATTACATTAGAAAGCAAACTTGTAAATAGAAGGGGCAAAGGCAATAACCACCAATACACACTCATCAGATTGGAATGCCAAACATATTGTAATGTAAATCAGAATTTCATTGTACAATGGCACTCAACATACTGCAGCTAAATAAGAGGGCAAAACCCGTCCATTGATTGTCAGTTGGCAAATAGCTGAAACCTGCAAATAAGTACCGAATCCAGAATTTAAACCCCCTCTCCCCAACACACACAAGAATAAACTTTTAAGGTTGTGATTGATGGAGAAAAGTGGGTAATCAAGGAGGCATGATTGACCAATGCAATCAGACTAGATCCTTTTCTTCTTTCCAGATCCCCTTCACCAAACATAGCCTAAAAACCACCGAAACACAGCATACAAACACCCAAATAAATCACTAAATTATAGCACAAAACCCATAAGGGGCTTAAAAATCAAATGATGTTAATGGAGAGAAATATGACCCCAAAGAAACCCTTAGGTTGTCTTTTAAAAGAATGAAAATGAGAAATAATTTAATGATATCCTATCAAATGAAATCTAACATATTTTATCAAATTTGATAAAATTTTTAAAAATAAAAATAAAATTCATAATATTTTAAAAATTAAATAATTTCATATTTTTTTACATTCTAAACTTAAGATTTAATTAAATTTGATTTACAAATCAAATCATTTCTCATTTTTTTACATTTGAAACACACTGAAAAGGAAACAATGATATAAGGATATGGGCATCAGGTCTCCAAGGTGATATAGCATCAATGAAATTAATTCAGACGCAAATTACCCATTTGTTACGATGAGATTCATCACATGCCCATAACAACTTCGATTTCAAACATAAAATCGTTAACTTTCAACTTCCATAACCTAAAATCTCAAACTAAACACAGTACATTGAAAATAAAATTTTAAAAAATGGACAAGAGGTAATAAAGGTAGCGATCAGAACCTGTCGGGATTCATGAATACATCACGCTAGTGTCAGCGGATTGACAGACAAAAGAATTGTTATCATCAATTCGCTTTTCCCTCTCAACTAAACCCTAATACTATTTAACTAATCACCAACCAAGTTTGACGCTTTCTTAATTAATAGAAAAAAAAGGTCAATAACTAGTTGCGATGTTGAGTTCTCAGAACTTCTTAGAGGAAAAGTGCGCCATCAAAGACGAGCTCATCAGAGACTCGCCTCTGGCACAATTATATCTTCATCACAGACTCAACATGTTCTTTTTCTCTCTTTGATGAATAACCCCTGAATAGTGAATACAGAATTGTAGCCCATAGATGACCTGCGATTCTAGGAAGGAAGAGAATGAAGATTGTGAGAATTTTATAGACACAGATTAGGGTTTTTAGCAGATTCCAAACCACCGGTGTTTCGTCCCCTCAGTATGTTACTAGAGGAACGGGTTGGGTCGGGTCTGGTCGAACATAAATCAGAAATCAACTCTGCCTTATCGATAATTGGGTCTACGGTATACTACCGGCCCATTCTATTCATGAGATAAAATAAATTATCTAAAATTAGGATTTATTTGTATTTTAATTTTTATTTATATTCGTCTATCACCAAGCTCTATGAGCCCTAATTTTTATATAATTTTATTTCTGCCCAACTTTTGAAAGCTTTAAATTCCGTTTGATTTTTTTTTAAATTGAATAATTGTATAATTCGTATCAAATGTCAACTTAGTTAAAAAAGTGAGTCACCTGATCAATAATTTGACTGTAAATTAAGTGATCGAATCAAAAAATTTAGATAAAAATAGACTTATATATATATATATATATATATATATATTACTAAATTTCACACTTTCATGTAAAGGTTAATAACTTTTATATTTTATTTTGGATGATAAAATTAATTTTTTTATGAAATAATTTAGTCTTAAGGGTTTGTTAGTAACTTTGCATTAAGAAATTTAATAAAAAGAATGCTAACACATACTTTAATAATAATAAAAGGAGAATATTGAAAGTTGATTTAATGAAGAAATATAATATTTAATTCTAAATTTAATAAAGAGAGATAGTTTGATTTTATTATTAAATTTAATAATTAAATTTTAATTATTGAAAATCATATAAAATGTTTTAAAATAATTAATACATGTGCTAAAATAATTCCTTAAAAAATGTGTTAAATAATTAATATATGTCAATTTATTCATTAAAAAATCATGTTATTTATTAAGAATGTTAAATAGTTAATATACAAATTTATTCATTCAAAAAATTTTACTTAGGTAACTTTTTGTTTCGGGTACAGGAAAAAAAAACTTACGTAACCTTTTAATTACGTAAATGAATGAAATATATATACAAATTTAATTATTATATAAAAAACAAAATAACGTAATTAAGTAATTTGTATTTTTTATAAATAATTAAAATTTTTATTTTTATGTTATTATGTAATTATGTATTTTTATTTTTATAAAATAATTAAATTTGTTATTTTTTCATCTTTTCTTATTTTTATATATAAATTATATAAGTCAAATTCTCTTTCATCATTAAAGTATGTGCTAATATTCTCTTTTTTCATTAATTTTGCTAGTACAAAATTACTAACATACCTTTAAAACTAAATTATTTCATAAAATGAAATTTGATTTTATCGTCCAAAACGAAATGTGAAGGTTGTTATTGTTCATATAAAGGTGTGGAGGTTGCTAACCTCCGCTTATATATATATATATAGTGAGAGGAATAAATGATTATATCCATACATAATATATATTAAAAGTTATAAAATATCATATACTTAAAAAAGTTACATGCATTTATATTCTAATCTTGACCATTCATGTAAGATCTAATCTTCACTCCTCTCATTTTTTACAATAAACACTCCTCTCATACATCTTATAGGTGAGAGGAATGTTTATCAATATTAAGTGAGTGAATCTTGACCATTGATCTTACATGAATGGTCAAAATTAGAACATAAATGCATGTGACTTTTTTAAGTGGTCACATGACCTTCAACTAACTTTTAATCTTGATCATCCATGTATGGCTGTATGGTCAAGATTTACTCCTCTCACCCTCTCACAATAAAAACTCCTCTCATTAGATATGTCTCCTTATATATATATATATATAAACACACACACACCAAAGAGCATGGTGAAGATCACGGGAAAGGCGGAATAGTCAGGATGAAAGAAAATAGGAGAGCAGACGGACTGCTTTACATGGTATGTAAATGCAATGCAGAAAAATTAGTTATTAAAGCATTAGAACCAGAGAGTAAGCTCAGTATAAAACAGAAATAAATTAGAAGTTAAAGCATAAGAGGAAAAGGGGGAAAACTGATTATTATTAAAACATAAAGAAAAGATTACAAGATTAGAAGTGGGGAAAAGGGGGAGAGTTTCTCTCACTAACCTCTCTAAAAGGATCTAAAATTATGTATAT
Source organism: Ormosia semicastrata (assembly GCA_029884595.1). Classification (NCBI taxonomy): domain Eukaryota; kingdom Viridiplantae; phylum Streptophyta; class Magnoliopsida; order Fabales; family Fabaceae; genus Ormosia; species Ormosia semicastrata. The sequence continues at coordinate 17,552,524 of JAQQTO010000037.1, read as the reverse complement.
CTAACATCATGGGCAGACATCCATTTAAAGACTAAAAATTTTACTATTGTAACAGTAACGCTACAGTGTCCCGCTATAGTTGTAAACACCCAATTTTGTCTGGGGCATTTTGTAAAAAAAAAAAAGACTCATCTTTCAACCCATTAGCTCATTAACCCCTAAACTAACTCATTGACCCATAACCCATGATTCAACTCATTAACCCACAACCCTTAAGCACTTATCCTAACTATCTCAAACAAACCTATCATAAACTAACAATAACTCATCCTACCACAAACTTATCTTAAACCAACCTTGGCAGTTATCATCAAACTCATCTTAGCACAAACCTATCCTAGCATAAACTCATCCTAACTCAAACTTATCCTAAACAAAATTATCCTAAACCCCTATCACTTATCCTAAACAAACTCCTAATCGTATTTTAACTCAAACTCTTCAACCTAATTCCCTCCTATAAATACCCATCACCCACACACTCGAAACGGATATACTTACTTCACCTTCATACACACAGACTTTTGCCTATACTGGTTACCAACACCGCAACCATATTTTCTCACTTACATACCCTTCATCTTCCATCTTCAACCAAACTCCTCACCATCCCATCATCACCTCCTGGCATACATTCAAACTTCTCACACACAATAACCACCTCTGTCAAAATTGCCATTCACGTTAGCCTATCACCAATAACACACCAAATCCTTCATCTCACTAATAGCAAGCCACCATCGTGACTCACTTCCATCCGAGCCACTACCTACTTGGGTCGCCGCCGCCTAATCCGCCTTCATCTTCTTCCTCTCGTTCTTTCCACAAATATCAAGAAGAAAAGAAACAGACCCCTTTTATTTTTTTCATTCTTTTTGTAAGCCAAGAAGTTACTTCTGTTTTCTTTTACTTATTTTGATTCTATTATTCTTGTTATTATTTTTTTTACTTTATCTGTTTTCTCTTTCTTTTTTTATTTATTATTTGCTTTCTTTATTTTTTTTATTTAGTTTAACTAAAGAGAAGAAAAAAATAGACTTTTTTCGTAAAGTTGTTAACTTGTCTTTTTTTTTTTTTTCTTTTCCGTAAAGTTAACTTGTCTGTCTTTTTTCATAAAGTTACTACATTTTTTTAAAAGTCATTTGTATTTCTTTGTTATATATATTTTTTAGAAAATTAGTTTTGAGTAGTGGACTTTAACTTAATGAGCTAAAAAATAAAAAATAGAAAAATTGATAAAAATAAAATATAAAAATAAGATAATTAAATATTTTTTAAAAGAATAACATACGGGTTATCCGAGTAAGACTAACTATAACCCTTGTAACATTTGTAATCATCCGAGTTAAGGCAACTTGATGATTCAAATTATTGTAATTTAAATTATTATTTTGTCTTCAAACTTTTATAAAATAAACTTATTAATTGATAAAGGTTCAATTTTTTTTTAGAAAAATAAAAATAAAAGTTTTCGTAACAAACTTGATGAGCAATGGGTGACGTCTCTAAAGCGTGACGCGAGTTTCACCTATTCAATCCTTAATTTGAATAACTCGAGTAATGCGACGACTTGTTAATTCAAATTTTTAAAAATAATTAAGTTTTTTTTTTTAAAAATAATAATAATAATAAAATCAACTATTTTTTTCTAGATAAATTTTAAATAAAAATTCTGTAACAAATTTGATAATCAGTGGGTGACGTCTCTAGCGTGACGTGAGCTTCACCTATTCAATCCTTAATTTGAATAACTGAGTCGTGACGGCTTGTTAATTCAAATTTTCAAAATTATTTTAATTAAAATCAACCAACCCACAATTATTTTCTAGAGAATTACGTGACTTTGAGTTCTTCATTGCACCTGGGGATATGTAGGAACAAAATTTCTATTCCGTCAAGCCAAAAAATTAAAATTTCATAATTTATTTGTTTATTTCATTTTTTTACAAAAGGGGTAAAACAAATATTTTCAAGGATTATTAAGAATTTGCATAATTAATTTAAGGTACCATCTTAGGACGGGTGTGTTAGGGGTGTTGTGGGATTAAGTTTTCACCCTTCTCTACACATAACCGACTTCCGAATCCAATCTGGTTTCAAAGACTATTTTTCTTGGATTTTTCAATTTTTTTAATTAAAAAAAATTGGTGGCGACTCTATTAATTAATTAATTTTTATTAATTTTAAGTTGTTATCCCGCCGCGAATACGATCGCGACAACAGTGAACAGTAAAATAGTAATCAGTCACACCGCTACAGTGAACAGTGTTCAACAGTAGTCTTCCGCAGCTTGCTACAGGGTTTGACTAGGATTAGTTTCGACAATGAATATTTCGACAATAAACAGTGTTTGACAATGAATATTTCGACAATGAACAGTGTTCGACAATGAATAGGTCGACAATGGACAGTGTTCGACAGATTTTGACTATTCATCATCCTTCAGGTCGATTGCGTAATAGTCATTTTCATTCTGGTTTGCAGAATCTTCAGACAAGGTGATTGAAGGGCAGGGAGAACCAGATTTTTTAGGGACTGATTCTCTGCGAATAGCAACGTCCATGTCCTTGTAAAGTCAGAGGACATCTTCCATGTTTTGGAATAGATGGGTTTTGTCGGAAGAGGCAGTAATAGCAGCCAGGATTTTTGCTTTTTGATTCAAAAATTGGCAATCAGCTTCATCAGCAGTCTTGAGATATTTTGGGTTCTGTCGAAACCATAGTTTGATGTTGTCGGGAGATGCTCTGGAGGCGTAGAAATCAACCCACCATTTAGCATAAGCTTGTCTTTGTAGTGCAGGGAGGAGATTGGGGAGACCATCATAAGTCTGATATTTGTACTGTCAAGAAAATATCCAGGCAAGAGAAAGTTTGGAGAAGAAGTGAAGATCGACATGAAATAAGTCATCACCTGAATCAAACTTCTTCAAAAAATATTGAAATCCTTCCATAACATTTGTCGGAAGAATCTGCTGGATTGGACAAAAAAAGTTCCACCATTGCAAGAACCAGTGAGGGAACTTATATTAGACATTCTGTTTGAAGTAGATAAGCCAGGAGTGGTGGTTGGACTTATTCTGGAGCCAAAACATGTTACTTCATGCTTGCATGTAATCCCAGTAATTAAACCCAATTGGGTCAAAATGCTGAGAAAATTTCTTCAAAGTGTTTGGATTCATACCAAATTCTGTCGATGTCATGACCTTCAAAATCTGGATCGTCGAATGAGTTATGCAAGATTCGTCTTTTGCGTCCCTATAATGCTTGAGAGAGACCGAGTCAATATCGACAAGAATATATTCATAAAATTGTCGAGTTTTGTTTGATGAGACTGGCTTAAAGTGAAAACCGTTTGGAAATTTTTTTTGAGAAACTTTGCTTGGGTTGGGATCTCAGAATTCTGGTTCTATTTGAATTACAGGCCAAAAACTTTCTTTTGGAATGTAATGAGGTTTGGAAGAAATAGGTTGAGTCTGAGTGATTAAATCCTTTTTTGGTTGGTTAACTACAATGGCTTTACCTTTAAGGGTTTGAATCATGGTTTGAATGTCGGTTCCATCAACAAATTCTTCAGTGAAGATTTGTTTCCATGATTTATCTGGGAGATGAGTTAGGCCTTGATCTTGCAGGGTAACAGGGTTGTGATTGGCATGGCATAGTCTTCTTTTGATTGTTTTCTCTGAGTCGATGACTCAGCTTTAGCTTGGGTCGATGACCCAGATGGAAGGGTAAAAGACCCCGGTTGATATGATGATTTGGCTGGCTGTGCCAGGGGTGGATTACTAGTACCTCTTCCCCTAGAGGAAGAAGATCTCGTCGATCTCGGCATGGGGCTATTTTCCCTGTAAATATTCACGGGTAAGATAGTCAGGTAATGTGTTTGAGGTGCCTTTGATATATTCTATGTCGAAATCAAAAACACTCAAGATTACTTGCCATCTAGCCAAAATTTGTTTTGAAGTAAGATTTTTGACATCTTTTTGTAAAATATTTTTTGCAAATTTGCAATCGACACGGACTAAAAATTTTTGATTTAATAAATCAGATTGAAATCCTGATATGCAAAGAATAATTGCTAAAATTTCTTTTTTGACCGTCGAATAATTCTGCTGTGCAAAATTCCAATGTTTTGATGCATATGCAATGATATGTTCTTTGTCTATGACACGTTGTTTGAGAATGCCACCATAACCTATGTCAGAGGTATCAGTTTCGATAATTTTAAATAATTGAGGATTAGGAAGATAGAGGCATGGAAGATCCTTTACCTGAGATTTTACCTATTTGACAATATTTGTATGAATGTCTAACCAAGGAGGAGGACTCTTTTTCAGACGATCATGTAAAGGTTTGATAAGATTACTTAGCTGAGGAAAGAAGTCAGCGACATAATTTAAACAACCAAGAAATCTTTGTAATTGATTTTTGTCAATAAGTTGATTAGGAAACTTATCAGCAAATTCAATTACACGATTAATATGATTGATAGTTCCTTGATAAATATTATGATCTAGAAATCTAATTTTAGTTTGGAAAAGGTTAATCTTTGACTTGGAGACTGCAAGACCATTTCTTTTAATAACTCCAAGAAAAATATTAATGTGCTTAAATTGTTGATCTATTGATTGAGAAAAAATAAGAACATCATCAATGTAGACGATGGTAAAGTTTGAGTATGGATTGAAGATTTCATTCATGATCCTTTGAAATTCAGAAGAAGCATTCTTTAGACCAAAAGGCATTACGTTCCATTCGTACTACCTAAAAGGTACAGTGAATGCCGTCTTGTAGCGATCACTTTCTTTGATTTGGATTTGCCAAAATCCAGATTTCATATCAAACTTTGAAAAGATTTTAGCTGAATACAGTTTTTTAAGAAGATCCTTTTTGTTCGGAATCGGATATTGAATCCATTAGAGTGCTTGATTCAGTGGTTTGTAATTGATGTCCAATCGAGGAGTTCCTCTTTCAATCACAGCTTGTTTGTTGACATAGAAGGCTGAACAGGACCATAGACTCTTACTTTTCCTAATGAGTCATTTTGCAAGAAGATCTTTAATCTCCTGCTGACAATACTGAACGAGTTCTTGACTCATTTGGATTGGTCTAGCCTTTGTGGGGATTTGTCTTTCATTGAAATCCTTTTCGTAGGGAAGATCCACCATATGTTTCTTCCTTTCCCAAAAAGCATATGGAAGATCTGAACAAATTGATCATTGAATCTGTTCAAGAAGAGATTGAATCCTTTTCTAGATCTGAGGTTGACTAAGGTTGGAATCAATATTTTTAAAGGAAATTTCCTCTTTTAAATAATTGATTTGGTTCTGTTTATATTGGATTAAGTTAAGATTCCTAAGGATCGGTTTCCTAAGAAATTTGAACATGATTGTTTGACCAAGATGTCGGGTGGTAATCCCTTCATCCGTGATTTGTAGAGGAAAAAGCGATCTAATGAACGGTGTTCCTAAGATCACTTCATTTTTTAAATTCTTGACTAATAAGAAAGATGTTTCAACTTGGAAACCTTGGTTTTCGATGATTGCAGATGAGAGTTTGAATTTGATTTTTAGTTTTAAACCGTTAGCAGTGCTAAGCTGTTCGGATGTTTTTTCAAAATACTTTATTAGGATTAATCCCTCCAAAATACAATTTGAATCTGCCCCTGTGTCAAACAATGCGACAGTGTTAAGGATAAAATCATCAATTTTGATGTTTATGTTAATAAAGAATTTTTGAATTTTCATTTGATTAATTATTTGTGCAAAGAATTCTTCATCTTCTTGATTTTCTGTCTTTTGACTTTTTTGACTCTTGTTTTCGGGAATTATATCCTTATCAAAGTCAGTTTGAATATCCTGAAGTTGGGATATTATAATCTGATGTAAGCTTTGCTATTCTTTAAGTTGTTTAACTTCGATTTTCAGATTATTAATTTCATCTTGAAGATCTCGGATTGTTATAGTTTTCTTAGAAGTTTTCTTTTTAAGTTTTCTAAGTATTTCTGTAAGATTATATTTATTTTGAACGATTGGTTCTTTAAAGTTTTTAGAAGAACTTGCTTCCATTAAAGATTTTATTTTTTCTAAATAGATTTTCCTTTCTTGAGGATCATCAATTGAATTAAGAACTTCGAACAGGAGATCTTGCTCCTTTGTTAAGACATTGATTTCAGGAGAATGTGATTCTCCTTCAGATGAAATATCATCATCTTGGATTTGGTTTAAGTCTTCAGAGGATTCTTTATCAGACTCTTTTTCAGATGATTCAACTAACAAATTATTAATTTGTTCTTCGATTATTGGTTCAAGATTTAAAGATTTTATCATTCTTTTTGACCTACAATATTTACTAATGTGACCAGGTTTACCACAGTTATAGCAAATTATAAGTTTCTTTGGAACTTTGATATTATCGATTGGAGGTTTGAACTTAAATTCTTGTTTAAGTCTTCTGGGTTTTGTACTAGCTTTATGTTTGTAGTATTTAGTTTTCTGGATACGATCAAATTTTTGTTTTGATTTCGGCTTCCTCCTAACACAAGGAAGACCAAATTGTTCGTAGAACGTTCCTAAGTCCCGCTTGGTTTGGGCCTTTTCTCTGGCGAGTTGGGCTTAAATTTTGTCATCTTGGCAGATTTTCAGGGCTACCTTTTGGATGAAAGCAATGAGTTATCCGTAACTCGATTGCTCGTAAGGGATTTCTTCATTTAGGGATTGACTTGTGATCTTATCGCGAACCTTGTCGCCTAAGGATTATATATATATATATATATATATATATATATATATATATATGGATTAGAAGTGTATTTAGTAAGAGGAATGTTTATTGTAAGAGGTAAAATGAGTAAATCGTGATTATTGAATATTACATGAATGGTCAAGATTAGAACATAAATATATGTGACTTTTTTAAGTGGTCACATGACTTTTAAGTAACTCTTAATCTTGACTATCTATGTATAATTATATGATCAATATTTATTTTATTTCTCTCACTCTCTCACAATAAAATTTTTTTTTACAAAATATGTCATACACACATATATATATATATATATATATATATATATATATATATATGTGTGTGTGTGTGTGTGTGTGTGTGTGTGTGTGAAGAAATTACTTTACATAAAAATATTATATTAAAAATATTAGTGATAATAATAATTAAATTTTAAAATTAAAAAAATTATTTAACAAGAACATGTCATCTAATAGTAAAATATATTTGAAATATTAATTAAATAAATAAGTATAAATCAGGTCAGACCGACGGTTCACCCAAGTCACTCCAATTTGAGCCATGGATTTCTCAAATGGACTGAGAGTGGTTCGTACAACTATACTTTAGAGTAAGACATACAATATAGTTATTCTGGTCTTAATTACATCGATCATATTGAAGCTCGAGGGTAAAATTATTACAAAACCCCTTACATTATGATATTTACCACGGTAGATCCAATTTGTTATAGTATAGGTTTTCATGGCAGATTAATCATAATTTGAACTGGATTGCCATAAAAATCATTTCCAACTGGTCCGCTTTATTAATTTTCTCATTGCTCGTTAGTCAATACCTTGAGACCAAAGCATGGATAAACGACAAGTGAACTATATTTAATTATATTTTAAATTAGGTGTAAGGTAGATTGATAGTCATAGTCTTAGTCTCATAGACTTTATTATTTTGTCATAAACCCACAGAAGCATTCGAGAATCATTTGTTCAACCAACGGCTAAGCGCTACTTTTAGACTGCCCCTGGTTCATTTATCACTATTAGGTCTGGTTGCTAACCTAGGTGCCAAATTCTATCAGATTATCATCCATAACGTCTGAAATTGAACATTCCAAAATGCTAAATAGAAAATAATGAGCGAGAGCTCAGTAAAATTGATACGAAATGAGAAGAAAATGCTGGGTTTAAAATAAATAAACCAGACATGTATTGATTAAATGAACTGTCATAAAATAATTTCAATTCATCATTGAAAAATGCTACTGACAGAACAATCATCATGAATACGCCAAATAGTTTCACCCAACAGGTTTGATACGGAAAGAATAGTTAACTGCGGGAAGTAGTTCTTCTCTGCAACTGGAATGGTGTTTGTAATAATCACCTCTTGAAATAAGCCACCAGACAACCTCTCGATTGCAGGAGGGCTGTGATTATTTAAAAAACAAAACAAAACAAACATTTAGCATAATATGAATATTGAATACTGGTTCAGATCTAATTGATTATTAGCATAAATGCCACTAGTAACACCTAATTATGCAATGAAGTTCTACAACAGGGTATGTAAGATATCAATCACTACTCAAGCTGCAATTGATGCAAGGGAAAGAGGCAATGCCCTGGCAATAGGCTGACTAACTATGAAGTACAGGTGCTTCATAATATCTATTGTATCCCGTATCAGCTATATATCTATATCCATACTAGATACTAAGATATTTAATAAATATTAATTTAATTTTTTAACAAAAGTTGTATCCCCATACCATACCCGTGTCGTATTTGATATCCGTACCCATATCCGTGCATCATAGCTGACTAACAATACTGAATAATTTGCAATTGAGGTTACAAACTAAAGAAGTATGTAAACTGTTGGAAATTGAAGAACGAATGATTAAATACACATTTAGGCAGTAGACAGTAGACCTCTGAGAAACTTCGCTTGTTTCTAATATCTACTTGGGAAAAAACAAGAACAAAAACTGTATGGCACAAACAAACGTGATACCTAAAAACAGCATGCGTGCAGCATGCATACACTTCCCTGGCCCCCTCTTCATGTAACAGTGCAGCACCTTTAGCAATGGTCCCTGACGTACAAAACAATTAGACTTTGAACAAGGCAGATCCCAACAAATATCACCCCAAAAAAAAAAGCAAAACTGATACTATCATCATGCTTCCTTATGCAGCAAAGGAAACATCACAAGTGCTTCTTAAGAAGGAAACGCAAGCTGCACCTTTCTAGTAACAACCAGTCATTTCCTCAGGAAAATGCATGGGATATAATAAGATTATTTTGAACTTCGGTTATGTTTGATAAAATTTATTAAAATAAATAATATAAATAGCTATTGAGTTCAATACTAATACACTTTTGAAGATGTTGAAAGGAAATTGGTATAAACTTGACAGGTTAAATTTAGTTAATGAAGTCAAGGTAATTATTTGTTTGCTTAGTTAAACTCTTTCGAGCCTGTATACCAAAAAAAAATTGTAGATTTTTGAGCCACCAAGTGACCACTCTATGCAAGAAAAATTGAGGATCAATAGTCTGTCTTTTCAAATGTTTAAATTGGGCACTGAAGATTGATGGCCTACCGGCTGTGTCAATCATATCATCCACCATCACTGCAATTTTTCCTTTTACATCACCAATCAAGTTCATCACCTGCAGGGCAAACATAAGAAACAAATAATTAAAAAGGAAAATATAATAAAATTCAATGGTAAAATGTAAAAAGATAATTGACAACTTTACAATTAAAGGGAAGAAAATGATTATACTCTTAACACATTGCTACAAGCAAAATACATGCATTCAAAAACAAAGCTTAATAACTCTCTAAAAAGTTTATTAAAAGAAAAAACTGGACGAGCGAACTGTCTACACAGTAGAAAGTTAATGGAACAAAAGATCCAAAATCAAAGAAATAGACTAAGTAATGGGCATTTCCAAAAGAAATTTAGTATGCCAATGATAATGCACAGATTTTGTTCCAGCTATTACCTCAGCTACATTGTGTCCCTGACGCCTTTTGTCTACAATAGCTAAAGGTGCATCAGATAACTTCTTCGCAAAAGCTCGTGCCCTTGCAACACCGCCAACATCAGGGGAGACAACCACCAAGTCATTTGAACTTATCGTCTTGCTGGAAAGATAATCAAGGATGACAGGCTAGAGGACATCATAAAAAGTAGTATTAGAAAACATTTAGTTGTCAAAAAATCAACTACAACCAGTCAGAGCTTACATACTTGACAATGTACATGATCCACAGGAATATCAAAGTAACCCATGGATTGCCCTGAATGAAGGTCACAAGCAAGAACACGATCTGCACCAGCTTTTGTAATAAGGTTTGCAACAAGTTTAGCTGCAATGGATTCACGCCCTTGAGTCTGAAAAGGAATAAACAAAAAATTTAATAAGATCCGATCATTGCTTATAAAATCCATTGGTTAGCTTTAACTGCGTCATCAGTCAAACAGTGAAATTAGCCAAAACTGACAATTTCTTCAATAAGATAAAAAAGACAACACCAAATTCTTTCTCCATTAAAATGTGCATGAGAGAAATTGAATAGCTACTTGACTACTTTACAAAACATCCAGAAAGAAGAATAAAGGTAAACTAAAGTGGTAAACCAACAAGTAGCAGAACCATGTCTGCAACTTCATTTGATATGTAAGGTCCTCAGATAAAACTACAGTCTATAGGTTACACAAGTTTATATTAGTTACATGCAAAATACTTGCCTTTCTATCAGCCCTGGCATATCCAAAGTATGGAATCACAGCAGTGATATTTTTGGCGGACGCTCTCCGACAAGCATCAATCATTATCTGCAGCTCCATGAGATTCTCATTTGCAGGAGGGCAGGTTGGTTGTATAAGGTACACATCGCATCCTCTAACACTCTCTTGTAACTGGACATAGATTTCACCATCAGCAAATCGCTTTATGGAAATCTTTCCAAGTTCTAGGCCCATGTACCAAGCAATTTCCTAGATGGAGTAACGCGCAGTTAGAAACATCAAAACTCAGCAGCAACCAGTCCAACAGAGAGATAGTTCATATCAACTATATTTTATTGTGGGGATTAACATTATCCACATACATGCTTAAAAGCAGGCTTGCTGTTTTGGTTTTTATTTAAATTAAAGGGTTATGGTAAAGTGAGTTTGATGTGCACCCAAAATAATAAACCAAAGATTAATGGAAATACCTGGGAAAGTGCAGGATTGCCGGTGCCAGAGAATAACTTCAACCTGTTACCGTTTCTGTTGACAGTTTCTTTCATCCGTGCTGATTCCAGAAATTTGGGGAGCGTCCGTTCATTAAGAATTGGAATGATTGGTTTCCCATTTACACACTTTGATACTGGTTCCACCATGTCACATTTCTAACACAAGAAAGCCATTCATATTGACTAAAAGTGCTCAATAGAAGAAACAAAGTAGCCAACCAAAACCCAACACTGAAAATTAAAACATCGGCACCATCTTCTCATTTTCCTCAACACAAAAGAGAAATGCAGAACTATTTTGAAAAAAAAAAACAACGAAACCCATCTCCTGTTTAAATAAAATAATAATAATAATTTTGATTGCACTACAGTTGAATAAAGTGAAATTAAGAAAAGTTCGATGACAGTGTGTTTGAACAAATAACAAAATTATAAATGTGTAAATATATATATATATATAAAAGTAGAATAGGTATATTACCACAGTATTAGAAGCGAAGATTGGAGTGCGGGAATGATCAAAGGATAAAGTTTGAAGAGCGAAGCCACGGGAAGAAGCAGTGAATATTGAAGAAGCAGAAGAAGCAAAAGCAATGGACATGGACATGGTTGAAGAAGACGAAGAAGAAGATTGAAGGAGTGAGGCCGCCATGTGTGGAGGAACCACAGAACGATGTCGCCGTTAGGGCTTTTTCCTGTGTGTCTGTCTGTGAGAGAGAGATAGAGAGCGCGCCTTCGAGTTTGGAGTTTGGAGCATAGCAGACCAAATTTCGAGCTCTTAGTTTTTTAATCTGTGGCGGGTCTCTGTTCTTTTCCACCAGATTCAAATTTACACGTGTCGTTGGAGGTTTCAGTTTCATTTGTCTCTTTCTCTTAGCAACTTCATTTTTGGACGGTTTTTATATGCTACCAAAATTAGGGTTGTTATGGGTTGGTGAGTTTGAGAAAAGGAAAGGTCATTGATTGCGAATCTTGCCCCCCCCAATTTCACTACATTTTGTTATCGTGGCTCTCTGAATATATTCATGCGCCACTGGTCAAAGAAATTAAAATCTCACTATCACACAGAATATAGTAATTTTTATCTTGAACAAGTATGAATATTGAAAACATACAAATATAGTTTTTTTTTCAAATTTATTTTATAAAATCACGTGTTAAATATTGATAATAGATTTTCTAATTGTGTAACATTTGTTTGTTCATGTCGTTTTTTTAACCTTTGATTCAAAGAATGGAATTCCATTTAAATTTCTTTGGCAGGATGTTGTGGGTGTGAGCACCCCTAGAGTATGTAGTCAGTATTTTTGCTGGTTTTGGATGTGTTGCTGCCTCGTATATAATAAAAAAAATTAAAAAGTAAAAAGAAATTGATAAATTGAAATAAAAATTATATTCTCACTTTATAATCTGGCAGTTACTCTTAATGCTAAATTTTTTATAAAAGATATTCTCATTTCATAGTTTGGTATAATTAGAAGAAAATTTTGATAATATTTTTTCTTTTCAACTATTTTTTTGTCTTTTCATACAATTAATATATTATAACTATGTTCTTATGCAAGATTTGTAAAATTCAGGTAATAATTAAATAAATATTAAATAATTGTATATTAGGAAAATAAATATATGAAAATTTATTTCTCAAAAATATTTAATCTCAATCTCACTTTTTTTTTTTGGAGGGGAGAGAATGTGGTTTTATAAATTTGTGAAATATGATTTAGAATAATAATGTCATTACATATTTTATTCAAGTAACAAACATGAAAATCCTTTAATTCCAAACACCGTTAATGAATTTCTTCTTTTTGAGAAAGAAAATTTATTATGATTGAAGTCTAACGATACTTACAAATAAAAAAAATACATTAGATCTAAAAAGAGAAATAAACAAATATAATCTATTTTCTAAACTAACCAACAATTGTAGATTTGTTCTTTGTCTAAAAATTATCGATGTCTAAGCATATTTTTCAGTAGAGACTAGGGGTGTTTGCGGTTCAATTTAAATCGATTTTGAATTAGAAAGTCAACTGATCCAAATAATATTATTTATATTGGTTTGGATTGGAATGAACTTGTTACATTTTGAAAATCGAATGAATCCAATCCGATTTAAATCGGTTTGGATTAAATCGATTTAATCATTTTTTAACCTAAACTTTTTTAAACAAAAAATTTTGTGAGTTAAAAACAATTTAGCCTATTAAAATGAAAAAAAAAGAAATAAAAAATAAAAAATAAAAATAGTTCATTTTACATGTATAAAATAATATTTGATCACATAAAATGAGAGAAGAGTATGAGAAATTAGAATTATTATAAGTAAAATATAAATTTTATAATAAACAAGTATATTATATAAGGAGGAGATCCATTTACACCTAGTGTAAGTAAAAAGACTTACACTCAATCTCTTACCATTAAATTCATTTTAATCTAATGATTCTATATCATCTAATTAAATGATAAGAAAGAATAATAAACACTCACATTAAAAAGGAGAGAGAATAATGAAATATGATTTTAATGAAAAAATAAATTTTAGTTATTAAATCTATTTATTAACTTAAAAAATAATATAATATTGAATATAATTTATAATATTTTTATTTTTATATAATGTATTAATTTATTATATTTTAAAATTAGTTAATAAAAATTAACTATCAACTTTTATACTAAATAAAAATATTTAGTAAACACTCGCATACGACATATTTAAATAGAAATTATCAAAATGATTTAAAAGATTAGATGAGTTTGACATATGTTTCTAAAATTATCGACATATTAATATAAGAAAAGCAATGACTCTAAAAATTCTTAAAATATAAGTTTTAAAATATAAATTTTAAAAATTAGTTATACTTTATTAACTTATAACTAAATAAAAACAAAAATATTATAAATTATATTAAATAATTAACTATTTATTATATTTTTGTTTTTATATAATGTATTAATTTATTATATTTTAAAATAAGTTAATAAAAATTAACTATCAAACTTTTATACTAAATAAAAACAACTTATAATAAATAAATAAAATATTATAAATTATATTCAATATTATATTATTTTTTAAGTTAATAAATATACTTAATAACTAAAATTTATTTTTCATTAAAATCACATTTTTTATTCTCTCTCTTTTTAATATGAGTATTTATTATTCTCTCTCATCATTTAATTAGATGATTTATAACCATTAAATTAAAATGAATTTAATGGTAAGAAATTAGATGTAAGTTTTTTTACTTACACTAGATGTAAATAGACCCTCTCCCATTATATAATATTAATTAGTATGGATTAGATGGGATCAATTTTGAAAGTCAAATTCGAAATCGAATCCGATCCAATCAATTTTCAAAAATTCAATCCAAAGAAAACCAAATTTATTTGGTTTTAATTGAATTTTGATTTTTTGGTTCGATTTTTAGTTTAATTTTCGATTTAGATTGGATTTGAACACTCTTAGTGGAGACCAACACAAAAATGTATTGTAGCTTGAAGAATGTATTACGCCTCTTCTCAAAGTAGATTTGAAACTCTCTCTTTTCTGCAAAATTATCAGGATACGACTAATCACGAGGAAATTGACAAAAGACATCTTAAAAATTAAAAACCAAAAACATCTATAAAAGAGACAACAAAAGCACCCATCAAGGGGACAACAAAAACCATCATAAAAGGATAACAAAATCACAAAATTTACTATTAAGAAAAACATATCTAAACAACTAAGTTCAAGTTCTATCATATCTAAACAAATTATTAAGTTCAAGTTCTATCATATCTAAACAAATTATTAAAAACACACTCAAATAAAAGAAAAGGAGAAAGTGGAGCCACCACCACATAAAGAGGATAGCAGCCCCCACTTCAACACTCGCATAAAAAGGCTCAGAACAAGAAAGAGATAGAGAGAAAGGAAGTCTAGGGTTTTGAAATCTGGGGCATCAAAAAAGTTGTTAATGAAACTTCTTATTTAAGGATTAAATTGATATTCGATTTATTTAGATGATCAAATTAATGTCACCTTCTAAGATTAAGGGATTAAACAATTTAAATTGATATCAACTTTTTTATTAATGTTAAATTTGATGACAAATATGTTACATTGAAAGACTAATATGATGATACCTATATATTTAGAAAACTAATTTGATATATTTATAAACGTAGGACTAAAATAATGTTACAAATATCTCTATCAAAATGAACATAATAAAAATGACAAAAATATGCAAACTGTCGAACAGTACCTTAGAGGCAGCATCATGTTATATACTTATATAGCCATAGTTAGCTCAAATAGTGACAGCTTAAAATTCTTAAGGTTAATTATTTGGTTGGTGAAACAACTTATTCGCCTCCTAATTTTTTTCTCCACAAAAAAAATATATTGTAATTACTATTTTATTATAGGAAAATGATAATTTTCCATTTAACAAGTAATTTTGTTAATTGAAAGCACGGTAAACACCCAAATGCTTGGATATTGAATAATACTTTCAGTTGCTTTCTCCCAAATTGCAATTACACCAAACAGATTATGAACGGAAATAACAATCATAACACCCCTTCTTCTTCTTCTTTTTCAAGAAACAAGAGCCATATCTTATGGCGAGTGACTCAAATATGTATTATGCTATAGTAAAGACACTATTAATTTACAACATTAATATTAACAAGTTTTTCAAGTTCCCAACTTGAAGAAAACGGAATTCTCAGGCCTTTTGAGAAGCGGAGAGAGACAGGAGAGAAAAGGAGAAGATATATGGTATGGGACTTACAGAAGCATAAGCGCGAGACAGGGTGAGGAATAGCATAACCATAAATCACACAAGACATTGTTAATATTTGGTTGTCCATCTTTATCACTAATAAGAGTTGCTTAGAAAGACTTGTGCAAACATAACAAAATATGAACTGCAACGACACAAAATTTTACTTCAACCAACTTCTTCAGTGAGTTAAAAAAAAAAACACAAAGGAAAAGTAGGTGATTCAAACACCTACGAGGATTCCTGTCAGATATAAATATAATTACCAAGTAAACATTGGATTGGATATCAGACGGAGTTCAAATATCAGCATAACCTAGTTGCAGATAGTTCAATATACATCAAGATGCAAAAATACAGAATGCAGCTTCCCGGCTCGGTGATAGAATTTAAAGTCAGCACAAACAAACTATAACTACAAAAATAACAACATTCCTTCTTCCCATCCTTTGTCATCTACACAAATGATCTGATTACACTTGACCAAGTGATGATATCCTTCAACTAGTATATAGAAGTATCATTGATCAATTATCGTTAATATGATATTAAGAAACGGAAGCTCAGATTTTTATATACATTGAAAGGCAGACAAACTGAAAGCATTAAACAGTGGTAATGACCTTGCTAATGCTATGAGGATGAGGAAGAGGAAGCAGCCTTTATGGCTTTCTGCAATTCAGATTCCACATCACTCGCTAGACTTTGGGACTTCTTTGGTTCTTTTTTCTCATTCTCTTCTATGCCATTATTCTTGCTTCTCCCGCTAGAGCTTTCACCTGAATACTGAGACAACTTCTTCCCAACACCATTGCTCCCCTCACGATAATTCCTGGTTGAAACTCCCATTTTCATCTCATCTAACAGTCGCTTCATCTCCCTATTTTCCTTTTCTACAATCTCCAAGTCTCTTCTCATCCAGAAACACATACCCTTCAACAGCTGCAAATCGCTGTCAGAAGTGTCCGTGCTCTGCTTATTCTGTTTCACTTCCTCAACAACCCTCTCTAACCCAATCTTGTTGACGGTCAAATACGGCATTTTCAATCGCAAATTCCCGGGGAAATTCACACCCCAGCGCAAACTCAACAATAGCCCTTTGGTCACAGGCATCACTGTCCTAGCCATAACAGCAACACCAGGCGAAAGACCATATTTTTCACTGTTCTTTCCAACCAATGACCTCTCACTCTGAGGGACAAACCCTATTCCACCAACACTAGAATGAACATCATCACAGTTATCCATATGGTTATGTTCCCTGCCACTGCCACCACAAGGCTCCAATTTCAACTCGTGCCAAGCCGATGAAGAACCACCAGCTACAAACCCCTTTCCAATTTCACCATTATCAAGTGAAGGTGAAGCGGAATGGGGTGGAAACCCAGAAAGGTGGTGAGTGTTTGGGTCAGAAAAGACGGTTTTGTTGAGAGAGAAGTGACCAAAATGGGGTTTGAAGTGAAGGAAGAAAGCAGGGAGGGGGGTGTAGGTAGGGGAGAGAGAGAAATTGGCAGAGAAGACGAGAGGGGAGTGGCGAGGGGAACCGAAAATGCCCAGGCCTGATTTGAGGGAGAGAGAAAAGGGCAGAGAGGCGGTGGAGGAGGTGGGAGAGTAAGAAAGCTTGAAGGATGGACCAGATGGGAAATTGGTGGAGAGTGAGAAGGAAAATTCAGAAGCGGATTGGGTGGTGGTGGATGTGATACCAGAGATAAAGGGATGGTTGAATATAGTAATGGGTACCTTTGCTGTCATGATTTGCCTGCTGTGTTTATCTTCATCCTCAGCCTGAAACTTGAGGGACAGCTTCATATTTGTCTGATTCAGTGGAGTGGGATTGCAGAGCTGAGGTTGGGACTAGAAGGATAAAGGAAGGCGAACCACCATGCCATTGGAGCCAGAGAGAGAGAAAGAGAAGAAGGACGATACGATACAAGATGAAGATGAGAAGCTCGTATTTGGGCCACAATTTGCAACTGGAAGAAAAGGGACAGATGGGCTCCTAGCATAGTAGCTTTAGACACAACCCATTATGTGGTTTCGTGGTAGTTTGGGAAAGATATATCATGGCATCTGTCTCAAACTTTCACGGGCCTGTTCCTACACAGTTTTCTTTTCCCCTCTTTCTTTGTCTTTTTCAACACACATATTATATTTTAAAATTGGATTATAAAACATTTTCGTTTTGGTATTATTCTATTTCTATGCTAAAATGCTGTCAACACAAAATTATCTAACCTGCTTTGTATGTGAAAAGGATTTTTTTTTAATTATCATACATCTCTTGCATTATTGACATCTTTTTTAAGAATGTTAAATTTAATAAAAAATAATAAAAAATAAATATAATAAATAATATTAAAAAAATATAAAAATATATATATATTATTAATGATAATAATATCATAACTGATTTTTTTTTCATAGAAGAAATTAGAACTTCAACAGCATGGGAAATAAAGTATTGGTCTCTGAGATAAAATTCGAATATTTTTTATGGTAGTATTCCCTGGTTGTCTCTTTCTTCTAAGATAATATTTTTGTTTTGAATGGTTAAATAATCTAATTATGTAAAAACTTACAATGATTGTAAAACTACAAAACGGATTCATCTAAATGTTAAAGAGTGTGTTTGTTTTAAAAAGAGAAATCACTCTTTCTAAAGTAATTTTTTTAGAAAGTAACATTTTTCTTATTTTAGCCACACAAAAAAAACACCTAAGAAAATGTAAAATAAACGCCCTGCGTAAGTAATTCTAATATTTGATTGAATTGATTTAACTAAATAAATTTGTAATTGAATTGTAATAAAATTATAATTAAAATGAATAACATTTAAAATAAAAACATAATTAGTTTATGATATGACCAATTTTATTCGCGGTTCAATTTGATTTTTAAAATATTGAATAGTTCATACGCTAATCATATCAATGATAAAATAAATATGCATTTGTTAAAAAGAAATGAATAATATTAGTGTGTTAAATATTGTTAGTATAAAAATAATAATTGTCAATTTAGATAATTTTGAGTGTGTATTATTTAGTATGAATGAAATTCATTAAGTCATGAACATGCACATATTCTGACTTTATTAGAGTCGAAATTGAAGTGAAGATATGAAGTTAATGAAATAATAATTTTGATTTGATATAAAAAGTGATAATTTCGAGTTGGTCTCGAAAACTGAAACTTTCGGAGTAACTATGCTTGGAGATTTCTGAAAGTAGAAATAAAGGTTTCTACCAGAAGTCGATAACTGTTTGAATATTCAAATTTAAATTCATTCAAAGGGATTTAAATTTGTAACAAAAGTTAGCAGCAATTGTGGAAGCAAGATCTAGACAATAAAAGGATTGATGACAAAGATTCGACAGTTACTTGTAGCACGAGAATTGTTAACAATGATTTAGTAGTTACTTCACAAGGATGATTGTTAATCATTAGGTAGTTTCATTTGTTTTAGATACATGTCAAGATCTTGTAGAAATTGTAGTTATTTAAAATTTCTATAAATACTGAAAGGATGAAAACGTTTAGGGATTGAAAATTCAATACTTACACACTTGTAAACACGTTTTCACATCATTCTGACATTCTCGAGCAAACACACAAGTTAGTCAAGTATGTTTTTCACCTCGTTCTTTATGTACAATTTACACTTTTAATGCAAAGTTAATTCAATTCTATTTACATTTCCAGTTGTTTATTTTATTGCAATATCTCTTCTACTCCTGATCAATTGATTATTTAAAGATCATTTGAGTTCTTTTAATTATTTTCATTTATCTGTTTTCTTTACGTTTCTGCAAGTTTATGTTTCTATTTTGTTTACTTATCTGCATATTTATCTTTCTTGTTTTACATTGCTTTCTTTCAATTTTTATTCTTTATCTTTCTGTACTTTACATTGCATGTCAAATTTATTTTGCTGCACTTTACTATTTTGTTCTTTACATTTCATGTCATTTAACTGATTTCTTTTAATTTTTTTCTTATCTTAAAGCAATCTTTAACTTTCAAAGCAAATTCTTTTCATTATTAATTATTAAAACATTGTTATACTTGTATTTTTGAGTCACACATCTATGTGAAAGACTCGAAATCATTCTTGGCTTTTTTGATTAAAATATCAATTAAAGTAATATAGAATCCTTTGAGAAAGTGATTCCCTTCCCCTAATTGATATTCGGAATCGAATTTGTCATTCGACAAAAGTTTACCATAAACAAATTGGCACGCTCGGTGGGACTTAGTCAAAAGATTGATGTTTAGAAGAACATTTTAGTCATTTATGCAATTAAAAACTGGAAAAATTGTTCCAAGAATGTCTGATAATACACCACTCAATGCTCAAAACCCTCAGAAAGGGGTACAAATGGAGTAAATGGTAGTACAGACATTATAGTGTCTGCAACTTTGCTACAAATCGTGGATCCTATGTTGAGTGAAATCACAAGGATCCTTGTTTTCAACTTGGAAAATAAAACTATTGAAATGAATAGGACAACACCCTTATATAGGTTGCCTCCTGGTTTTACACCCCTATACATTATACAAAACAAAGGCACTACTCAAGCTATATACATAAGTTCAATACCTAATATTTCACCAATAAACTAAATGGTAAGTGCTAATGGCCAAGGAGCAGGGACAAATGTAACTCGAATTGATAAGCTGAATGTGAGAACACCAATTTTTCCTAATATGCCTAGGGATATGTCTTCGATTCCTTCAAAAAATACGAATACAACATTGAATAATATCATACAACATATTGATGAAAGCAACCATGAGATGATTCATATGTTAACTCAGCAAATGACTACTATTATAACCTCACTCATAAAGTCAACCAATAATACTTATACAACGTTGGCTAGGCAAATGAGTAGGATTACTGATGTTTTTGGCAACCTAGAAGAATTTGTAGGCAATCAAAGGGGAAACACCTAGTCAATCTATCATAATAATATTCAATTGGTAAACAATCCAAATATTAATAACCCAGTTGAGGACAATCAGCTAAGAGAAGACTAACTTGGCCCCAATGAAGGTTTTCAATTAGTTAATTGAAACTAAAATACTAATAAATTCCTAGAAAGGATTAGGGTAAACAATCTTGGAGGCATCAAAATATCAACCAAACGGTTGAACAAATGCTAAATAGGTATGACTTCAATGTAGGGTATGCAAAGCACCTTACTTTGTATTAGTCTTCTTTGAATTCATCCAACAGACAGAATTGCATAAATGATAGAAAGCTTTTCAAATCTCAACTAAGTTTGCTTGTGAGAGTGGAGAATTCACATTAAAACATATTACTCGATACACAATCAAAGTAGGAGATATAACTACTAATGAATACTTAAAAATAAAAATAAAAATTTAATTAGTTTATAATTTAACCAATTCTATTGACAGTTCAATTTGATTTTTAAAATATTGAATAAATCATACCACTAATCATATCAATAATAGAATAAAAATACATTTTTAAAAAGAAATAAATAGTGCTAATATGTTAGATTTATGCCCTTATACTCACATTATTTTATATTTATAAAACTTTTATCATATAATTAACACTGGCGCTAATTTCTTTTATGCACATCTACACCTTCATTTTACGGTATACGAGGGAAAAAAACATGTGCAACTAATATTTTCCCAAAAAAATAGAAAGGGACAAGGGTAGAAACTAGAAAGGTGGCTAACGGGATATTTATTTACTATTATGGCACCTCACCTGGTTGGCGGCGAGTTGCGAAACGTGCGTGTTTAAGTCCAAACGAGAATTTTGTTCTGGTCCTAACGTTGGGGTTGGACGCTCCTTCTCGTAGGTGGTAACTGAACACACACCCTCTCCTTCTGACCTTGTTTGTTTGTGTTTCTCTCTCTGTGCCTGATTCACTCCTAAGCTGAAGCTGAAATTTCCATCATGGCAACCGTTCATCTTCCTCCCGCTATGTCTCTGTTGAAATCTGATCTCTCTTCTTCCAAATACCTGTCCGACCTTGTATTTCCCTCTAAGCCCGGAACTAAATGCATTCCACGCCGACAATCTTTTGTTGCGCCATCGATGAGGATCACCGAGCACACCCCTGGAACCCAAACTACGTCCCCCAATGGCTCTGCCACTGTTGTAAGTTCTATTTCTGCAAAATAATTTACTACGTTCCGCTCTGTTTTCTGAGAAAGAGTAAAAGGTTAATAACTTTGATTATTCGATATCTTTGTTTTCAATATTATTCAATTACATAGTAAGAGAGACAGTGCCGTTCAAATTTCTCTGTACAAATTTATTTAATATATGTACATATAGCAATCTCTAATCTAACATGGATTCTGTTTGTTTGTTTGTTATGTTTTCCCCTCTTATGTTAAATTTACTAGGGCAAGACAGATTCTTCGTTGGAGGTTCATTCTAGTAATTATGCTGTGGAGCAGGCAGGGGCAGATTCAGATGCTCGTAGGAAAACTAAGATTGTATGTACAATAGGTCCGTCTACCAGCTCACGCGAAATGATATGGAAACTGGCTGAAACTGGAATGAATGTGGCACGTTTAAATATGTCGCATGGGGACCACGCTTCCCACCAGAAAACTATTGATTTGGTAAAAGAATACAATGCTCAATTTCAAGACAAAGTTATAGCTATCATGCTTGACACCAAGGTAAATTCGTTCTTATACATTTTATGTTCCATTTTGATTGTTGGAAGTGGGGCTAATTCACGAGTGTTCTTTGTTATCTTGATGTTAGGTGAAGCAAATTTTGTTTGTAACACTTTTGAATTTTTCTTTACTACCAAAAGTCAATTTAAATGTTAGCATAAAACTCCTCACTACCGCTGTTCCAAATTATTGTTTATCATAGTATCCTTCTTTCAATAGTCATTACACATCACTTATGTAAGAGCGTAATTAATGTGTTATAACGCTTGAATACTTGCATTCTCCCTTTCTTGCTTACCATTTTCCGGTCATCTAGCATAATTGCCTTTCTACTATCTGGTGTTCTATTTTATAACTTGTATTTAGTTTTGAAGTTAAAACAGATGCATGAACTGATTTTCTTCACAGGGTCCTGAAGTTAGAAGTGGGGATGTACCTCAACCAATTTTACTTAAAGAGGGACAAGCATTCAATTTCACCATTAGGAGAGGGGTCTGCAAAGAAGACACAGTTAGTGTTAACTATGATGATTTTGTGAATGATGTGGAGGTGGGAGACATACTACTGGTTGATGGTAAGTACAGTTGCCTCTTGCATGTGTTGAAACTTGAAATGGACCTTGAACTGTGGATGTCAGAAATACTGTTATTAACTTACTGTTAACTCTGCTAATAGAGTTTCTTAGTTTAAATCTGGAACAATGTATGTGGTATTTTTTTTTTTTAAATTTGTATTCAGAAAATTCTTGATCTTACTTCAGAATATATATTATTGAATCTCTGACAAGTTTTTTTTTCCTGCCCAAATCCTTTCTCACATAGTTTTTTGCTCTACCTTAGTATATGTGGTTCAGATATTTTAGAAAAATGGGTTGATGTTTACATTCAACTGGCATGTAGTTGGCCATTGTTAGGATAAGGTTGTTATGAACCAACTCTCCCAAAAGCTTAAGCTGTTAAGTGAAGACACGTGAATGGCTTTATTATGTCTTTAACATGCCCCCTCATGGAAGAGCCCTTTGGGCTTGAAGCGTGGATAATGCACAAGCCCATATTTACCATGTGCTAACATTTTACCTTTTATTTAGAAGAATGGGGGTGGCAGGGATCGAACTCTAGACCACTTGGTCATAGAGGCTTTGATACCATGTCATGAATCAATTCTCCCAAAAGCTTAAGCTATTAGGTGAAGGCACATGAATGACTTTATTATATCTTTAACAAAGGTATAATAAAGGTATAACAAAGCTTAAGCCTCTAGACCACTTGGTCATAGAGGCTTTGATACCATGTCATGAATCAATTCTCCCAAAAGCTTAAGCTATTAGGTGAAGGCACGTGAATGACTTTATTATATCTTTAACAAAGGTTTTCTGGAATCATGTTGTTGGGGATAGCTTAACTATACTTGAGTGGACTTTGTCATATGTGCACACAGTTGTTGCTGCAAATTCCATGATTGCCATCTTGAATATGTGAAAATCTTGTCATTTATTGTATTAGTTGATTGCTACCCTTGCATGAACTACCAGTAAGATAGTCCTGTTATTTTAATAATATATATAGTCTCAATATTTTAAAGGGATTTATTAAATTGTTGCATAACCACCGAGTTTGATTATCTATAAAGAAGAATTTAATCTCTTCTGGTTGTTATTTTAGGAGGAATGATGTCTCTTGCTGTTAAGTCAAAGACAAAAGACTTGGTTAAATGTGAAGTGATTGATGGTGGAGAACTGAAATCTAGGCGTCATTTAAATGTCCGTGGAAAAAGTGCAACACTTCCTTCCATAACTGGTATAATTCTGTTATATTCATCAGTGACAGATAGCACAGGCATTAAGTTTCAGTTATCCACTTGTAGTGTTGTACATACTCTTAGTATGCAAATACATGTCACAATTTTATGCACCTTTTCCATAATTTTCAACTTAACAGACAAGGACTGGGAAGATATCAAGTTTGGGGTGGACAATCAAGTAGACTTCTATGCTGTCTCATTCGTCAATGATGCTAGAGTGGTCAATGAGTTAAAAGACTACCTCAAAAGTAATTTTCTAGATGTCTAATTTCCTTGCTATGCTTGTGTCTTTAGGTGTGAGCATGTGTGTGTGTATGTTTTTTCTTTCTTGGGGTATTATTGCTTCTCCATAAGAACTAAATTATTGTAAACCTTTTTCTGTAGGTCACAATGCTGATATACACGTGATTGTAAAAATTGAAAGTGCGGATTCCATACCAAATCTTCATTCGATACTTTCGGCTTCGGATGGGGTTTGTTTCTTACTGTTCAGATTATTTATTGTGGATATTACATATATTTAATACCTTCCAGTTAAACGGATTGAAATTTGTTTGATATTGGTGATCATTTATTTCTTTGGCCTGCAGATTATTAATTATTTATTTTTTCTTGGTGTAGTTAGTATTGAACATATAAGAAAAGGATGGGATTTCAGGGAGGAATGGATACTTACTATGAATAACAGTTCTATACTTCTATTACTTATGCTCCCTGTGCAAAAAGTACCCGAAAATGAAACTAAAAAGTGGAACATTTCAAGTTAATCTTTTCACTGATTCTGCAAGAGAGGTCTTAAAAATTCTCTTTAGTCCTTGTGTAAGGCACAAATTCAAGTAATGAGTATGCTGTTTTTCACAGTAAGTTGATCAGGCTGTCAAATAATGGACCAATGGTGTTTTTTGGGGCTTGTTTGTTTCTGCACTGTTGGTTGATTTCTTTTATTTTTTTATTTACAATATCAAAATACCAGCTAACTATAATGGAGATTTTCTATTAACTTTTGGAAAGTATACCGATGCGATTTCTTCTTTAATATTTATAGACTTATAGTTAAATTTACAGATACCCTAAGACAATCACATGTTTTCTATTCATACTTTTTAGTAGATTCCTGCAGACTTAATAACATATTAAAAATGAATTTATTTGGCAAATGCCAAATTAAAAAAGAAAAATCTATTGCACATCTTTTAACTAAGCTGTGGTGAAAACTTCGACTTACAACTGATTTTACTTTTAGGTTTACTCTGAACTGGTCTGAACCTGCTGGTATTCCAATACGCTCATAGTCTATATTTTGGAGACAGTCATTGAAAGTTATGCAATATTATGGATCAAACTTTATCTGTCGTGTAGCACCCAGTTTCATTGTGAGAGTTTTGTTTATTTTGCAGGCTATGGTTGCTCGTGGGGATCTTGGAGCTGAACTTCCAATAGAGGAAGTTCCTTTATTGCAGGTAACATGATGCTCAGAGTAACATGATATGTATGCCATTTTGTTCAAAGTTGGTGAGGTGTATACAAGTTCTTTCATGAGATAATCTACAAAGTATGTTGATAATTATTGCTTTGGTACATCTAATTAGGGATGCAGTGTTTAGTGTCACGGGGAAAATTTAATAAAATAAGAGCAACTTCATCAGCTGTTGCAAATTTCACTTTGTAGGATCATATTGATATCTTTAATCATGTGCATCAATTTTGAGGAAATCCCTTCTCTTGCAGCTTGTAAAATATACACTACTTGCTGACATGATGTTCTAGAAAGCAATGAGCTCTCAAGTATGGCCTTTCTCAAGTATGATCTTGCCTTTCTGTAAAGGGTGAGATCGAGCCTATTAATCACAAGATTCAAATATATGTCCATACATGTACGTAAAGGGTGGTTTTTTTAAAAAAAAAAAAAAACTTCAAAACCATACAATTGTTGATGAAGGAGTTCATTGGATGTCTTAGGTTGTTTAGAGTTTCAAGTAAGCAATGTGATATGTAGAGCCCATGTAACAATTTACATAAACTGGATGGTGGGACTATGGTGACATATACAGCTTTCGAACTGATGTTTCTGTTCTCTGTTTTAATAGTTTTCTATATCAAGTCTGCATAAATGAGCTGTTTCTCGTACCATCTTTGTCCTTACATATTACTGGAATGATTGTATTTCTCTTTTCACTGATATTTAGGAAGTGGTACTTTTGTTTAATTCTGTGTTCTATGTAGTTCATTCCTATTTTTTAATCAAACAGGAGGACATCATTAGAAGATGTCACAGTATGCAAAAGCCGGTTATTGTGGCAACAAATATGCTGGAAAGCATGATTGGTCATCCTACACCAACAAGGGCAGAAGTCTCGGACATTGCAATTGCAGTAAGAGAAGGTGCCGATGCTATCATGCTTTCAGGAGAAACTGCACATGGAAAGTGAGTTTGCTGTTCCTTGGTGACCTTGGTTCCTAGATTTTATTTTTGTTTAGCAGTTCAAATTTTTTTCAATATTCATTTTTACTATTTATAATTCAAAACAGATACTATTTGCCTATTTTTAGATAACATATCCTCTTAGGGGAAACCAAAAAATACAAAAAGAAGAACACATAGAAAAGGAGCCTCAACTAAGGAAAGCTTGGGAATCTCTCTGCATGTCCAACAAAGGGGAACTATTTACCTTGATTTAATATATTTGAAAATTGCCTTTATTTATTTATTTAATTTTATAAGTTTCATTGATAAAATGGTTTTTGGTGGTTCATAATTAGCAGATTTGTCTATTTTTGGAGTGTAATGCTTTCAGGTAGAAATTTTCTTTGGTAATAAAAGTTAGATGTTGTCCTCAAAGTGAAGAAAGCCTACAATGCCTACAAAACCCTAATTTGTCATCCATTTTATATGTATGTAGATTATTGTAATTACTACAGAACTGCTTTCCATTTAAAGATGTATGTCATTCAATTATTTATTTTTTTATTTTTTGAACTTTGTAAAATTAGGACGTTTAACCTTATGTGTCTTGTGCTGATGAATTTTGCATTTGATGTACTTCTTTTCCAATATTTTTAATTTGATAAAATGATCTTAAGAGGATTGCAACTGCTTCAGATATCCATTGAAAGCTGTTAAAGTTATGCATACGGTGGCTTTAAGGACTGAATTGAGTGTTCCAAGTAGTGATGCTTCTCCAAATCAATTGAGTTCACATAAAGTATGTGCTTAATTCAGAAATAAGTCTCCATGTAACTTACGAATGCAGTTTTAGAGTTTTGTTTCATATGTTGCAGAGGATTAATTGCTATAGATTTGATCAATAATATCCTAAAATCTAATTAGTTTGTTTCATCTTTTGACAGAGCCATATGGGAGAAATGTTCGCTTTCCATGCGACAACTATGTCTAACACTCTTAATACTCCTACTATTGTTTTCACCAGAACAGGATCCATGGCTATTCTTTTGAGCCATTATAGGCCTTACTCAACAATCTTTGCATTCACAAATGAGTGAGTATTAGCAGTATGTGTGTTTTATTTTATTATTCTTTCCAGTTTTGGTTTTAATTAGGTGCAGTATATACACTTCATATGCATCTAAACAGAATAGCCAACTTTTGTTGGAGAACTTCCCCTGTACCTTGGTCGTATTCTTGCTATTTTTTCAGGAGCTATAGTGCTTATTAATGATTTTCAAAATAAATAGTAAATTTTCTGGGCTTGAGCTTGTGTATACTATCTACAGAAAGTTCCCAATCTCAAGTACTGTACAGATTATCCAATTAATAAGAGTTATCATGCCATATTTTTGGTGTATGATTAAATGAGGGTAATACTTTGTCCAATTTTTTTTATTTTTTTTTCAAATTTAGTCTTCTAACATGAATTTTGTTCTTTTGGGCCTTTGATCAATCTGGTTCAATTCCAGAAATCCTGCTGGATGAAATTTTATCCTATCCTACCCTTTTTTAATAATATATTGTTCTACTTACCAAGTATCTGAGGGGTTGCTGGAGGTTATCTTACTCAGAACACAGACACACATACCTTCCCCACCCCCCCTTCAAAAATGAAGAAGAAAATGGGAAGAAAAAAAAATTGAATCATAGTGACTCGGAAGGCCACCCAACATAGGCAGTGATTTTTTTGTTCTCTGCTATCTAATTTTTGGAGGGTGGTATAGGGGCTTACGTCAACGTTCTTTTGCACCCACAACTTGATTTATCTAATATGATTTCATTATTCGCAGAGAAAGGATAAAGCAAAGGTTGGCACTTTATCATGGTGTTATGCCCATATACATGCAATTTTCAAATGATGCAGAGGAGACCTTCTCTAGAGCCCTCAAGCTACTATTGGTGAGTAATGTCTCCATCATTTGCACACATCTTCCTTTTCTTGATGGATTTTCTTTTAAATGTTGCTGAAAAGTCTCCATGCTTCAGAGCAAGGGTCATTTACACGAGGGACAGCATGTTATACTTGTCCAAAGTGGAGCACAACCAATCTGGCGCGAGGAATCCACTCATCACATACAAGTTCGTAAGGTTCATGGATAAAATTCTTTGAAGGGTCTTTCTATCCCGCGAGCGTGCAATAGATCCTTTTTTTCTTTTTCTTTTTTGGTGCTCTCTTGTAACTAGTTATCTTTGAATCATAGTTATGCCTTTGTGAAACACCAAAGTTGGATAGTGTAGGAATTTTCATAATGCAAATAGTGATTTTAATGATTGAGGAAATTCCATAGCCTCCATGAAGTTCTCTTTTGACTGCTTTTTCGTTTTTAACATACTTGTCATCTTTATATATTTTTTGGCTGAAAGAAATCATATTGACCTGTTGCTGTTTGTGCAACCATTGTGGCATAGATTTGATGATATGACATTCCATTGTGGCATAGAATTGTTTCTCTGCTCACGAGGGTAAGGCTGTGTACTTTTGACCCTCATCAGATTCCACAAAACAAGGTCACGACGGTGGGACTTGGGAGCCTCATGCACTGGGCCACCGTTTATAATTTACTTATATCTGTTTCGTCCGTTTTAACTTTATTATCTTTCCCAATTTTTGGTCTATACTGAGTACCAAAGGTGACGTTAGATATCAAAAGAAGAAAAAGGTGATCTCTACCTTGTCCTACTTGATGAAAGAGAAAACAGACCAAATAGGTCTATCATTTGTGCCAGATGATGACCAACCAATGGTGGAACTTGATGGAATGGAACAAATGGCTAACAAAACCAGACTTTGGAATGGGAATGTTCATTCCATTTCAACCTATTCCCCTTTTGATTATGCAAAATTTGATTCTGTGGACGAAACATTTCCTAAGTTTTGCTTGTTAATTCCTCTAGTTACTACAACAAATCTTCCCTTGTAGTATTTCTGCTGGGGAGTTGTTGGCACCCTTAAGTGCATTTTGTAAGTTTCCTAAATTGTCTTTTTTTAGTAAGTGATCTTATACAGAACTCTTCGTTGCCTGTCCTCGAAAGGCCTTATTAAAATTCTCTTTATCTCTGTCTTTTGAAATTAGTTCCTTAATAATTAGTGGATTATCCACAATTGCAATGTAAAGTAGAGTTCCAAACATCAAGGAGAGAAATGCTTGTGTTAGCTTCGGAGAGGGAGGCGTAGCTAAGTTCTGTAAATAGTCGGAACTATTTAACACTTGGAAATCCAAATAGCATATTTAACACCATCTTTGGCAAATGGAACTTAAAATGAGAAAGGGACGCTTATAGGGACCCTATAACAGTCATTGTCTCATCGAAGTTCAGTTTTACACAACTGGACTTCAAGAACATAAACTGAAAATCAGAACAGTGAGCACAGTTGTAAGAGAGTCAAAGGAGAAATATTTGTGTAAACTTGTGTAGACTAACCAATCAACACTTAAATAATTGCATGGATTCTTGTGCCATACAATTATTTTACATTAAAAATAACAATTGGTTTAATCTACACAACTTGTATAGACATTGTCTACACAAATATTTCTCTGAGTTGGAGACTGGTGTAAGAAGGGCTTCTCTTACTGCAAACCAGCAAAATTTTTCTTCCAATGGCAGCCATAACCAAGGTTATTTTGACTAGTTGCTCCATTCTTGCTCTTATTGATATATGCTGTTACCATTGCCTTTGAATGATGTCCCTTTCAAATTAGACTTTGAAGCTACCTGGATCATTGTTCTCTTCACATTTCCCTTCCAGCTGTATACACTTGTACCACTTTGCACAAGCAATATAAGCGATCAAGTCTATCGATGTCAAGGCAGCTAAGAGGAAGAAAAACCTATCTAGGTGACCTCTGTTGAGGTTTCCGGGGATCCACCCTCTCATGTGATACTCGGTGGAGATCTTCATAACGATACTAACAAGTATGCTACTCACATAGTTCCCAAGCGAGATGGATGTCATGCAAAGTGCACTTCCGAAGCTCTTTAAGCCATCTGGTGTCTGAGCATTGAAGAACTCTAACTGTCCTACATACATAAACACCTCAGAAGCTCCAATAAATGCATACTGAGGAATTTGCCAGAAGATGCTTAAAGAGCTCGTGCCATTGCAGTGGGTGCATCCTTGTTCTGCATACTTAAGCCTATAGCATTCAACTATCCCAGCCGAAACCATTGCCATTACAGCTATAACAAGTCCAACCCCCATTCTCTGAAGCTCAGTAAGTCCCTTGGAATCTGACTTTTTAAGTTTTCCCACAAATGGATCAAGAACTCGACGGTAAAAGAAAATGAAGACAGCTACGCTGAGGATATCAAAGCTAGACATGCTAGCCGGTGGTATTCTGAAATGGGAAACAGTAGTTTTCATGGCAGCGCCTTGCTCCACAAAAAGAGAAGCCATTTGTGTGAAAACCACCGAGTATATTATAGTGCAGAGCCAAATTGGAAGAAGTCTCAGTATGCACTTCACTTCTTCAACTTGACTTATAGGGCAGAGACGCCAGGGGTTGTTAAGAGCCCCTTTCTGGTCCTCAAGATCTCTTGAAGATATAAACGCTGCCCTATCCAAGAACCTGCAATACAGATAACAAATGGCAAATTGATCAAATCGTTATAGCTCAGTAGAATCAAGAATGGCCAATAATATTGTGTTTAATTTGTAATCCACGCCACAGTTTTAGCAAAATGATCACATAAAATGCTGGAAAAGCATTCCATGCAG
Source organism: Ormosia semicastrata (assembly GCA_029884595.1). NCBI lineage: Eukaryota > Viridiplantae > Streptophyta > Magnoliopsida > Fabales > Fabaceae > Ormosia > Ormosia semicastrata. Next base: position 17,521,086 of record JAQQTO010000037.1, on the reverse strand, counting down.
CCTCAGAGCTATAAATATCAACTACATATAAAAACATTCAGCTATGTGGCTTCAGCTGAAAGTAGCTTCTACTACTTACTTGAACCCATGAGTGTGGAGAATTTTTCTGTTACCGGTGGAGGACCCCTTTGTATCCATGTCATATAAGTCCTCTCCGTTTGATGCCATTTGAACTTTCCATTTCGTTGATGCAGCGACAAAGACTTGGCAGAACCTGGAGAGAGGGTTGCCACTGGGCTTGAAGTGCCTATACCTCGGGGTGCCAGCAAGAAACAAGATCAGCGCAGCAAAGGCAGAGCCTGCAGATACCCAGAACCCAAGAGCCCACATTCCTTCGTCCTCAAAATAGCCCAGAATGGTGTTTGAGAAGAGGGAACCAAGGTTCATAGCTAGGTAGAAGTAGCTAAAGAAGGCCACCTTTGAGTGACCCTCCTTTGAGTGCTCCTCATCAAACTGATCAGCCCCAAATGTGGCAATATTTGGTTGATACCCTCCATTCCCCAAGGCAGCGAGATAGATTGAGAGGTAGAACATCCCCATCTCCAGTGTTGAATGTTTCCCACATTGAATTAATTCATTCCCACAACCTTTAGGTTTAATCAAGAAGAGGTATGATGACAGGGATAAGGACATTAGACCCTGTTATATCAAGCCAGAAGATTCGTTGATTAGTCAAGGAATGTACCAGCTAGAAATTAAAGAGAAAGATTAAGGAAGACAAAAAGGAGAGAAAAATTGATGAATTACTTACTATTACAAAGATGACCTGAAAGATAGCACAAGTTTTATATCTTCCCCAATAAGAATCACTAAGAAAAGCACCCACAAGAGAGAAGATGTAAACAGTTCCAGTCCACTTGCTCACATTGTTAGCAGCATCAGCATTATTTTGTCTTACCACCCTTGTCAAGAACAGCACTAGGTTCACTCCGATCCCAAAGAATGCAAGGGTTGCCAGACCTTGGTTCACTGATTAATGCAATCAACAAATTATAGAACAAGCAATGTTAGCACCATGTTCCTAATATTGTGGACCACGTGAATTAAAGACACTCACATGCATCATGGTGCAATATGTATATGCATTATGCACTGATAAGTATCCATCTCAGTATCCGACGTTGTGTGTATGATTGATTACATATCGCAAAAACGAAAGACTTTTTTATAAGGCAGCAAATTCAGTTAAGATCATTTACTACAGTTCCTTTTAAAAGCCCGCATAGCAAAGAAACATAAATTTCAAAATTTGTGTTGGAGATAATTAACGCATAGCTTGTTCAGGCGGTGGAAAAGGAGGTGTAAAGGAGTTACTAGAAAAATATTCATGAAATGTTATACATGCATGGCTAAATCAATCAGCATCACCGCTATAACCGAAAGGATAGTTGATCTTCTCACTTCTTCACGTGAGCTGTTTTCTAAAATAGAAATAGATCAAGGACTGTGATGACACCTCCATCTGCTTTTCGCTGAGATTAGTGAATTGCCACTAATACGCATTATGTACCACCCACCATTCATGTGCATACAAGATATATATATTAACAAGTACTTTATTTTATAATATATTGTTAGGTATTTAAGGGTTTGCCTTTATAAAGCACACCCTTATAGGTGTCTACTAGTAATGGTTTCACAAGCGAAATAACACTTTGAAAGACTGGGTTTGTGAAAAGAAATCCTTTTTTAAAATTAATTATATTATTTTAACTACTTTTTATTTATTTAATTATTTCATGTCATGATCCATGAACCTACTTTATGAACTTTCTGTCGTGGGAGGAGGAAGGTGTAGTCGTGTCGTAGGTGGAAGACACTTTTGCATTAGAGAAATATTAACAATATATTTTTTAAATATTTTTTAATATTTATTTTATTATTAGTTCAAAAAAAAATTTATTAATATTTTTTCTTAATAATTTTTTTAAATGTTTGAGGTAAATTAATAATAAAATAAATATTTAAAAGAATGTCTAAAATAATATATTGTTTGCATTTATCTTTACATAATCTTGTAAGTCCGAATATGAGGTTAAATATGGAATTTAACATGCGAAATTTGAGGCATATTACCCAAAAAATATTGAGGCATATATAAATAAATTCTACGTACACAAAAATTTAATTATTTTTACAATTATATTATATGTATCTCTAAATTTATTCATCACATTAATTTTTTCTTAACAAATTTATAAAAACTTAATACTCTGAACACTTGTTATTTAATCAATTGGCATGATTTAAGTATAAGGTATTATTTAATTTAATTAACTACCCACTTTGCACAACCACAATACCAAGTGGTAGGAGCGCTATAAAAATAATATTATAAAAGATATATTATTCTATATAATTTGAAGTGGAAATTATATTGTTTGAGTTTTTCTTTTGTGATAACATCAGAGAACTATTAGACTATTAGTAAATTAAAATTGTTTTATCATGATGCCCAGCCCCCTAAAAAGAAAATATAGTAAGATATTTTATTTTGCCACAAACATTTATAGAAATCGATACTTTACACTTGCATGCAAGCATATTACTTGTTCACGCTCTTTATCTCAGCATACACGAATTCAGAAATAACCTATAACATTTCTAGCTAGAAATCAATCACATATTTTACACTTGCATGCAAGTATATTACTTGTTCACTCTCTTTATCTCAGCATACACAACTTCCGAAATAACCTAAAAAAGGTTTCTAAATAGTTGTATATGATTGTGACCTATTCCAATTTTCCTTAACCTCTAATCATACTTATAGAACGAACTATAGCAGCGAGCATTTATCAACTAACCAACACTAACTAGCTAGTATATCATACTGAGCTATCATATGTTCCCTTTTCTATCATATGTCTATGCTTCATAGCACATGGCAACGACCAACCTCATGTAAAACCCTGTCATTGATTACGTGTCAGAAACGTATTTCTCTCAAATGCATGCTTAATTTCCTCACTCTATCTTTTCCAATTCCAAGTGACAACAGTTCCCGGCCTCTTGTCGTTTATAGTGAAAGTCCAGCCAAAAGTCTCTATCAGCATTCAGAATTTGTATCATCTTTCTTTCTTTCTCTTTCTAAGTCTCTACAAACAAAAGAAAAAGTTTATCTCTCTAGAAAAATACGCAGTACGGTGGAGGAGCTAGCCAGCCAAGGCCTAGTTGTAGCTACCTCTCTCACCAGGCATGCAACAAAGCTGAATGATATGCTTCGTTTGGAATTTGTTACCAAATGGAACACGTTTCTGCATTTAAGTTGTCGTTTTCTCTTATCTGGAACTGATAAGATGACTAATTAAAAGCTTGTTTGCTTGTATTTGTAGACTAACTTAAAAGCTAGTTCCTTTAATTTACTCCTTCTGATAAGCTATCTAAAATATATGTAGACAATCGCATTATTCAATATGAACATTTCTACTGAACAAGGTTCCTGAAACTCAGCCCTATCATAAACTATACGTATACGTATCACATATATGTATTTTTGCATGTGTATTTTTTCAAGACCCTTGATTAATTATAACCTCAAAGAACAAGATAAATTAATCTATATACCCTAGTGATGGAGATTCAATTGATCTTGGAAGTGACTGATGAAAGGATTCCTCCTGAACAAAATTAATTTCTTTAAGAAAAAAAAATAAAGGAAGTAGTTATATAGTGCTATCTACGATTTCCATTACCTACTTATAGGGACACAAGCTATTGAATTTAAAGGAATAAAGAAGGTGAAGGTCATACATATGGTTTATGGTTTAATGCATTACCAAGTTTAAAAAATAAATAAATAAAATAAAAATATACTTAAAAAAAATGCCCTGCAATTAATGTTTGGAGCTTACAGAGTATGATAATTCCAGCAACCCATCTTCCAGATTTGGCTCTGATTGCAGGGCGGCCATGCAAATCAATACTCCCATCAAGAGTGAATTCTTCTGGCTCTTCTTTGAAGTTGCCCTGCAGAGAGTTTTGAACACAAAACAAATGGCAGGATTTTTAATACTTATTGCATTCATAGTTGATAATTAAGCCTGATGTGCATGCTCAAAAAATGCACTTGGTGATAAACAGAATATAGTGACAAACACAACAAGGGTTCGACGTATAAATGGTGCCAGACACAAAGAAAGGATAAGCCAAGAACGAGTACTTTCAAATTTTTAAGAATTAATAAGGAATAAATGCATATATATATGTGTGTGTGTGTATGGAACTAGTTCTTTATACTGACCTCTTTGCAGACCTCTAACTCTAAGCAGGCCATTGGTGATCTCAAAGAAGAAGTTCAAGTTCTCAATCTGCTGCAAAATACAGAGGAGGGCACTCTAGCAGGGGAAGGTTGTTGATTAGCGTGAAGGCTGAAGAGATGAATGAAAGTTACACAAGAAAGAAAGGGTGGGAGTAATCAATAAATAGGGGAAGGAAGAATGGCGTGAACGGTGTAGATTTCAGACAAAGAAAAGTGGGGACATCCATATGGCAGAATCATCCACAACTGTGTAAAAAATGCTATTTGATAAAATTATTGTTTGATGCGCGAACATAGATACTACATGTTTTTGGTAATGCTCACACAATTTCGGGTTTGAGAGAGTAGTTAAGTAAAATTCTATTTAAAATGAAGATTTTAAGATTAAAATCTTTGACATTGTAAATAGAGTTCGTTTTGGAGTTATAGTCTACTTCTGTTACAATCAAGTATTGAGTATAAAGATATTATATATTTATAAAACAAATATCTTATCTTAATATTTAGCTTGTGTTTATCTAAGATTTAATTTAATATAATTTAAATTTATCTTTTATTATCTTTTGTTGTTTTCATCTCTTTTTATTTCTATTTTATCATATCATTATCTTATATAATTCATTTAATTTGCCTATATAATATAAATACTTTAACTTTTAGTTAACATTCTATTCAAATCGTCTTCATATATAAGTTTAATGGTTGATGTAACATGTTTTTTTCCCTTTATATAAGTGCATTTGTTTGTACTTAATTTGTTAAAAAAAGTACTGCTTTATTGAAAAAAACCACTTCTCAAACATCTATGACATCTATAATTGTTTGAATAAGATTTTAAAAAATTATAATTTTAAAAAAATTAATTTTATAAGAGATACAATAGAAAGAAAGAAAGTAAAAAGTATTTTTTATAATTGTATTCAAACACAAAATAACTTTTACTTTTTATAAAAATTTCTAAAAAGAAAAAAATCAATTCTTTATACTATCTTAAAATTATTATTTTTTAAAACTTATCCAAACGTATGCTATATATGTGTATTTATTTATTTTAATAGCTTTTATTTTGTTAAAAATTTATTATCTAAGTTTTTAACAAAATAATTACGCAACTTAATATTATATTAGCAATTATATTCGTATAAAATTTGATTATCTTAAAAAAATAAATGCAAAACCAAGATGCAAGCTAGGTGAGAGCATTGGGGTCCTAGTATGCATATGGTGATCTCTTATGCATTCCCTTAAATGCATTCCAAATTGGCGCGCACACATTTTGGTTTTACAATTTAGTCCCCAGCCCAGCACACATTCTGTAAGATTAACAATTTAAAGAACCTGTACCCGAAAAAACATTATCAATATGGTAGTATTCTGATACTCTTACGACATGACAGAATTAACGTGAATGTTAAATTTAATGATCAATACTATAAAAATACCAAAACTAGGATACTAGAAAAGAATTTAATTTTGATAGATTATAAGTATAAATTTTTTTTATTATCATCTAATAACATGTGATCATATCATATAATGAATTAAAACTTAAATAACATTTTAAACTTATTAAATGATGTATCATTGGATGATAGTATAAATTAAAATTAAACTCTACTGTGAATATCTTCATGTATAATGAGATTAATTATTAACTCGCTTTTGTTTGTTAATTTGAGGAACCATTAATTAGAAGCTTGATGTAATAATCCTACATATTGAGAGAAGTTTTAGTAAGAAGATATCATATGTGGCTGGGGTAATTTCATCCATTGATCGAATTCCGGGTTTGTTTCGAGGAGGACGGAATAATAATCTAAACAAAGAATATGTCACATGGGATTTAATTTAAACCTGTTCTGGGTATTTGTATTATTCCAGGTATTTAGGATCGTTCGTTTTATATCTTACATAGGTACTACCATACCAGTTGTGCTTATTAGAGTGAAAGCTCATGAGAATCACAATAAAAAGATGAATGTTATTCCTTGGAATAAACATAATCACATTTTCTGTTATGATTTGCTTCTAATAACTTTAGCTCAATTATTTTAGGGATATGGTTCCATTATTCGTAAATATATGCTTATTTCATTCCCCGACACAAAACAAGGTTACAATTCGATGGTATTTCTTTCCCTAGTGGGAAACAACGCATATTAAATACATCTCTTTTAAGTGAATGTTGATTAATTATGAGCTAATAATCGATATCTTTATTGACTTTCTCTACCTCAAGATGCTGAGACATTATCTAACAGCTTCAGTATATAGTAAGATAAGGTTATGAATGAATAATTTAACAAAAAATTCTATTTCATAAAAAGCCCTATAATTGCAACACTTTTAATTCCAACCACGCCCCTAAGCAAAAAAGAGGTTGAAAAGTAAACAAGTTCTCCATTACAGTTTAACAACCCTTTGGGTGTTTGTATTACGAGCTTGCATGATTTGTCAGGCTACTTTCACAAAATTACACCGGCATTATGAATTTTATTCTATATTTTGAATTTATATTCTTTCACGTCAACCATAACCTGCAATTTCATTAAGCTTTAGACATAAATTTTAACTAAACCCAGGAGCTAACAAGCTCGGAGCAGTAGCATTATGAGGTTGATTTGTCTGATTACTTTAACAAATTAATTATTATTATTATTATTATATATATTATATATATAGCTTTGTTTTACATTTGTATTTCAGTATTTCTATTTCACCCACACTCGCTTCACGTCAAGTGCCACACTGCCACAATATACAACAACATGCAATATGTCGTTATGTAGTTGATGAAAAACATAATTAAAGTTCAAGTAAAACCTTTAACAATCTCAAAGTACTAACATTATGAGCTTTATGTAACGGAATGTTTTAACAAAATTGAGCTACATAAGACTTTTCTTTTTTTTGATAAATCAGGAAATCCATCAAACCAAATAAGAAAGTTCAAGAAAAAGCAAATGTAGTTATGCCAAATTGTTCTCACGAGAATTCCTACTAGCTACTAATTGTGGTGTGGTGCAACCATCGCATCAAACAACAAATGCGAAGCCAAAAAAGCTGGCGGGATCAAATGGAGCACAAACTCAGAAGAAACGTCTACGGCAGCTTTTGCTAGCTGGTTTTTGCTTTATCTCAATATTTCCTTTGCATCAATTGTTGTACGCCAACGATAATATATTACAACATGCAATGTTTGCGTAACATTAGATTTGACTTTCTTCTGAATAGGATCCCTATATCTTTTTCTTGTTTTGTATATATGAGTACACCTTTATGTTCTGAATTTTATCAATGTAAAGCTTATTGGGAATGGTGTAATATGAAAGTAAAATGAGTATTGTACCCAAAAGAAAAAAAGAGTATATTATTTGGGTCTATGGATTTGCGTATACTGACGGAGTCAAAATAAAAATATTTAAGATGTTTTTAAGGGAAAAAATCTCAAAGGAGTCAATCATATATCACATAAAGACAAGGAATTACTGATATGTTGGCTTGTGTCTTTTTTTTAAATAATATGAGAGCCCTAGCTAATTAAGAACTTTTATAGCTTGATTGGCTTCTTCTGTTTTTAAATTCTTCATGAATCTATCAATCAGTAACTTTCTCCCGAGATATATTCTTGCCAGATTAGTATGTAGTGACATTTCTTTTAAATGTTAAAAGTTTAAAACAGGAACTACATTTATTGATGACTAGCTAAGATAAAACTCATAAAACTTCGAAGGGAATGAAAAATATTTTCCAGTAGTTTTTTTTGGAGAAATGAGTGGAAGCTATAATTAATTGTACTAGTAGTATATATCAGGTCCAATATCCAGTATGCATCCCATGCACTACAGCGTTGACATAATTAAGTTGAGATATGGCCCCTCTATCAACCTCCCCTCTCCAAAACAAAAAATAAATAAAAAGATGGGAGAAAAAAAGGAATGGAAAAATATATATGCCATATTTGGCAACTGCATGCTTCCTAATTTTGTGCCTCCATTTGAAGTGGCAGAGCAGAAACTAATCAGCTTAGTAAACTCCATTCCCAGCATTTATAATTTTTATTCAGTCATTAATGTAATTCATCCTGCCTTATATAAGCACCACAAGCATCTTATCTTAGTTGTGTTATATTAATTGGTTATTGAATTCTACTGCTAGTGACGATTAGATTCATTTCTTTCCGAGGAACTCTCCTGTGTGTCCTAATCAGAAACCATTTATGCACAAGATGTCAAAATTACAAAGTATAAAAGAAGCTCGTTACAAGGAATACAACTGTTAAGCACGACCCAACACGCTCCAGTATCCACCTTTTGTCGCAGATGGAAAATAATATCCTCCTTTTGTCACAGATGGAAAATGAAAGAGAGAGAGAGAGAACTGACAAAAGCAAGATGACCATTCACACAATGTATGGGGTGAAATGCATGGAGGGTAGGACTTAGGAGTGACAAAAACTTAATCGTAATTAATGTTGTTATAACAAGTCAATTTTAAGTTAAGAATAATTATAAATCTTTTTACTTAATTTTTTTAATTATTAAATAAAAAATATTGAATAATTTTTATATTTTGAAGATATTATATATTTTTATTTTTTTATTTAATATTAAAAAAATTATTAAAAAAAACTTTAAAAAAATATAATAAAACTCATTAAGTTAAAAGACTCTCATGCCAATAAATTTCCCGACATCTGCTTTTTACTTTAAGACGATTGCAATATGAAGGGCGAGGATTGGAGGTTAGCAAGTCAGTAGGTAGGACCTCATATCAAAACTTGGGATGAAGATAATATGTCTCTGTTTTTTTTTTCATCAATTTAAATTTTGTTAAATATAAAATAAATTAAAATAAAAAAATGACATGTAATTAAATTTAAAATATTTGATAAATTTTAAATATAAAAATATAAAAAAAAAACAGAAAATAAAGACAGATCATCCTCGTTCCAAAACTTGAATATCTTGCCATTATGATTAGTAAGTTAGTATCATTCACTAACAGCGGCTGTGAAATGGAATTGCTCGTATTGCGTTTAAGTAACTGACTTATCAGTACAGCAACACCGTAAAGCCGATTGTGGATTTTCTTACGCACTAGAGCACTAAACAAGCTCCCCCTCCAATAAAAAAAATTCTTTCATTTTAATATAAAATCCACGTCTTATCATATGCTTCAATGTTTCAAGTAGTTATTTTCTCTCTATATATATTTATTCTTAATAAGATGTCACTAGTCAGATCCCACCCACTATTCATAAACATCAACGTCGTGACCAAATTTTAATCAGGATATACATTTCATGCAACAATATTCATGATGTGTCATGAGGTGGGGTAAGGTAGACAATGAATGACCTGTTTTGAGCCCATGCTGTTTGGCACACTTGTGCATATTCATTGGTTGCCACTCCAGGGGCTCTTCTGCTTGGTCTTTCTCTGGGCGTATACAAGCGGGACAAGAAGTCAAATATTTTACACTGTTGATGTTTCAATCTTTGAATTCACTTATCACTCTTCTTTGGTCTCTCTCTCATATTTGCAGTCATCAGCGATTCCTAGCTATTTGTCTCTTTGGTACTAGATATTGTCATAAAGGTGGATTAGAATCATCGTTACCTTTGGTAAACTATGGCATCATTGGGACTTAATTAGCCAGTCTGAACCACAAATATTTGATTTGAGGGCACTGCTTTTTAGTGTGACATCTATTTTCTCTTCCTTTCTGATTCGGTAGGGTCCATCACACAGAAGTTTTCATTCCCATATTCTTCCATGTGTATAGTTTGGATAATTAATTAATTAGTGCACTAATAGAAACCTGCGCATGCTTGCCCCTGATGCATACATCTGAACAGCAAAGGGAAGATGGCAAATGATATCCTTTTTAAATGTATAATCAACAATGGTTGAATACTAATGGTGGACACAGACCTTCCTAGCCACTGCGGTGGAGGCATTGTGAATGAGATTTGTTTTCACTTTTGTCGTCCCACAAACAAATTAAATCCTATTCTCTAGAATGTTTGGTTCACTCCTCTTTATTTTATTTACATATTTTATGATACGGAGTGAGAGATTTGTCTCTTCTTATGTTTAAATATGCCCTATAACCCGATTATAGGTTATAGCTCAAGAAAACTTAAAAAATTATCCGAAAAGCAGCAGAAGAATATGTTACTTGTGCGAGTTGGCTTCAATTATGGTTGGGTAATGATATTCATACACTTATATGCATATTATTTCATTTGCACAGTTTTTATTATCTAATTATAATTTATTTTATTTTATTTTTTATATATTTATATTTTAATTCTGTCACATCGATAAATGTAAAAAACGTAAAACAAGAAATGATGTACAAAAATCATTATTGATTACAGTTTAATATATTGAAAATTGAAAATGAAGACATTTTGAATACATAGATTATCTCAGTCATAATGATTTATTATATAGATGAAGTAGTTACATAGCTAGCAAATAAACTAAGATAACAACATTAACAATAAGATAAGATAAACATAACTTAAGATAGCATAAATAAATTTAAAACTAAATAAAAAAATCCTGAAATAAGATTTTACTCTATCACCCCCTTCAAACTAGATGGCGTTACGCAAAGGCTAAGTTTGGATCCTGAAAATTGGTGGGTCCAAAAGATGAAAGACATATTGGAGTGTCAACCGAACCATATGCGAGGTTTTCACGTTTATGGTCAGATCAAAGGGATCTTCAAGAATATGACTAGATATGCGCCAAGGTTGAAAGTGATCAAACCTCTTACCAACATGCATGTATGAGGGGATGGGATTATGGGAAAGGGGCTGAAGTTTTCCTGATAAAGTCACCAAGGCCGAGGGGCATTCGAGTACAATTGATAAAGCTACCAAAGATTCTAGTGGTAGGTATGACGTTAACCATTAAAATTGCCTTTGTGAGATGACTTGTTATAACCATGCACAGTCAAGTCTATCAAACTGGTGCCAATGGAAGTAGTTAAAATTAGGTATATCCAAATGCATCTCTAGATTTCCAAGTGTCATAAGAGCAGCAATCTATTGTTCACCACTAATGGAGAAGGTGGATGAGGTGTTTGACATCCTTTAGTTAAGACGTCAGTCATAGTAATCTCTGATACCATGAAGACGTTTTGAATAGAGAGGTTGATTGAACTCAAGTAAGTTACAGTCATAATGATTTACTATATAGATGAAGTGGTTACATAGTTAACAAATAAACTAAGATAACAACAATAACAAGATAAGTAAAACTAGGGGTGTAAATTGGTTCAGATAACCCGACCAACCCGAACCGAACCAATTAAGTTGTTTGGTTTGATTTGAGTATTTTGATTGGTTTGGGTAAAATCCGAACCAATAAGAACTTAATTGGTTCGGTTCTCGGATTTAGAATTTTAAATCTGAAGAACCACCTGAACCAACCACTATAGTATACAGTACAGAGACATTTTACACAGACATAGTTGTAATGGTGGATTCGAATGGTGGAAATGGAAGATTTGGAGGGGAAAAGTGGTGGAGGAGGATGGGGGCTGTGTTGGAGAAGAGAGAGAAATGGGGGAAGAGAAGAATAAGCCCTAAAAGAAAGGGGAAACATGGCTGCTGTCACGAGTACACGGCCGTGGCATGTTACACGGCATAGGCCGTGCACTCTACTGAATTTGAGATGTCTACCTTGTACACGATTACACGGCCGTGTACTACACTATTTCCCCTTTTTTTTTAATAAACTCACGATTACACTACCCAAAAGGCCAATTTTTGTGTTAAAAGAAATAATGGTCAACCCGATCACCCGAACCAAACCAAATCATAGATGTTTAGTTCGGTTTGATTCGGATTTGGCTATCAAAAAATAAAAAAATCGAACTAAATCGAACCAATTAATTTTGATTGGTTTGGATTTATTTTTTCCCAAAACCCGAACCAAACCACCCACTTACACTCCTAAGTAAAACATAACCTAAGATAACAAAAATAAATTCAAAACTAAATCAAAATAATCCTAAAATAAGATTTTGCTCTATCAGAAAGCAGTAAGGTACTAAGGGGAATGCTGCTAAAACACACATCTCTATACAAAAATATTAATCCAAAGGCTAGGACACTCGAGCGTTCATGAGCTCAAGTGTTTTCTAGTCTTAACTGATACATCTTAAAGTAATAGTTTTGTTAGTTAATGATAAGTTATAAGTTAGTTACAAGTTAGTTTTGTTAATTTTTCTGTTAGCTGTAGTTTTTCTGTTATGGAATTCTAGAATTTGTAGAACATATATATAAGATGTAAATACAGTTGAGCAATGTAAGAAAAATTCATTTCTGAAGTTTGCCCTCAACTTTCTTCGATCTCTCATTTTTCTATTCATTTTCTGTCACTTTCCTGAGAAACTTAGTTTCTTGATATGGTATCAGAGAGCTTTTAAAAGCTCTGCTGTGCCTCTCTAATCTTTAATTGATCTTTATCTTTTGCATCAAATTTCATTCCATGGATCATCATGTTGCTCAAGTTACTGCAGATCAAAATAACCCATACTTTCTGCACCAGAATGAAAATCCTGCATTAATGCTTGTAACTTCTCTTCTTTCTGGTGGAAATTATCATTCCTGGTATCGATTAATAAAGATGGCTTTACAATCCAAGAATAAATTGAGTTTTGTTAATGGCTTTCTGCTAATGCCAGAACCTCAAGATCCTTTTTTATTGTCTTGGGAAAGATGCAATACAATGATAATCTCATGGCTCATGCGATCTTTATCCTAAGATATAGCTCCAAGTGTCATGTGAATGAATTCTGCTACAGAAATCTGGGCAGATCTAAAGAATAGATTCTCTCAAGGAGATAAACTTCAAATTGCAGCACTGCAAGAAGAGTTATATGCTCTCAAACAAGGTGAGCTTCTAGTGACAAAATTCTTTACTCAACTGAAAACTTTGTGGGAAGAATTGGAAAATTTCAGGCCAATTCCCAATTGTAGATGTTAATTCTCATGTACCTGTGAATTGATTCCTACTGTTCGATCATATAGACAAGAAGACTATGTTATGCATTTCTTGAAAGGATTAAATGATCAATTTTCTCATGTGAAATCTCAGATTTTACTAATGGATCCATTGCCACATACCAATAAGGTGTTTTCTCTTGTTTTGCAACAAGAAAGACAATTGTCAACTGAATTGATTGAAGAACCTAAGGTACTAGCTGTAGCTAATATTAGTGAAGGACCTGTTTTTTGAAATTCTTTTAAAGAAAAAGCTTCTATGGGCAGAGCTCAATCTTCTTATATGAACAAATATTGCACACATTGCAAAAGAAATGGTCACATAGTTGAAGTTTGTTATAGAAAACATAGATTTCCACTAGGATATAAAAGTAAATATCCCAATTATACTGTTAATCATGTCAGCTCGATAAATGATGATGAGCACAAGTCTGAGACATCTCAAGTAAGTCATGACATTACCAAATCTGGTTTTACTTCTGAGCAATATCAAGCTCTCATGCATTTGTTTCAGCAATCAAAGCAGCAACACTTAGCTAATCATGCAACTACTCAAATCATTCTAAACACTAAATCCTCTATTGATTCCAATAAAGGTAATCATTTACCTTTTGCTTGTCACTCAAAATCCTCATATTGGATTTTAGACACTGGGGCAACTGATTATATTTGTTGCTCTTTGAGTCTTTACATAAGATACAAACAGATTTCTCCAATAGCAGTTAAGCTTCCTGATGGTAGTCTTGTTTTAACTTCCATATCTGGTATTCTTCATATTTCTGATAACTTGGTTCTCACTGATGTCCTATACTTACCTAACTTCACTTTCAATCTAATCTCAATTACAAAATTGTCACTTTCTCTCTCTTGCAAATTAACTTTTTCTTCCATTTGTTGCTTAATTCAGGACATCAATTCCTTGAAGAAGATTGAATCTGCTGAAGTCAACAATGGACTTTATATTCTATAGCAATCTTGTAAATATGTTTTTTTTCAAAGTCTGTAAATCACATAAATTTTGTACCTTTTAATATATGACATTACAGACTAGGTCATCCATCTCATTCTAAACTCACTGTACTACACAAAGAATTTCCTTTTATTTCAGTCCATAATAAAGTTTGTTAAATTTGTCCTCTTGCAAAATTAAGAAAATTACCCTATCCTGAAAGTTTTACTACTTTTGCTTTTGTCTTTGATTTGTTGCACATGGATATATGGGCCCCTTTTCAACCTCATTTGTCCACGGCCACAGATATTTCCTAACTATGGTAGATGACTACTCTAGTCATACTTGATTATTTTTCATGAAGGTTAAATCAGAAACTTCATCTCATATCCAATCTTTTGTTTCTCTTGTGTTAACTCAATTTAATTATGCTGTTAAGGTCATTAGGACAAACAATGACCCTAAATTTTTACTCACTAAATTCTATGCAGAAAAAAGGGATTATACACCAAACCACATGTGTTGAGTCTCCACAACAAAATGGTGTTGTGGAGAGAAAGCATTAGCACATTTTGACTGTGGCTAGGTCTTTTTTGTTCTAATCAAATTTGCCAAAATGTTACGAGTCTTATGTTGTTGCACATACAGTATTTCTCATCAATAGACTTCCTTCCACTTCTTTGCAAAATCAATGTCCTTATACTGTTTTACATAAAGAACCACCAATTTTGGCAGATCTCAAAGTTTTTGGATGTTTGTGTTTTGCGTCTACACTTGTTGCTCATAGGAAGAAATTTGATGCAAGGGCTAGCAAATGTGTCTTTTTAGGTTACAGATTTGGAACCAAAGGCTATCTCCTATTGAATTTACATACTGGAGCTCTATTTCTCTCTAGAAAAGTGATTTTTCATGAGTCTATATTACCTTTTCAGTTTCAGTCCTCTGAACTTAGTCCTAACAGTGTTTCACATGCTTTATCCTCCCCCATCTTTCCTAATTATGATAATTCTTGTTTTGCTCCTTTCCGTACACATGTTGCTTCCCTTCCTTCCTCTGATTCACCTATTCATGATTCCAATTCTTCTTCTGCTAGACAATCTATTTCAGATTCACCTATTTCAGATTTAGGTATAACTGAACATGTCACAAGGCAATCTAACAGAATAAAAAAACCACCCTCATATTTACAGGATTATTACTGTACATTGCTGAACTCAGCCCAGATTTAACCTCCTTCAGGTAGTCTTTATCTTATTTCTAATTCTATATCCTATGACCACCTCTCACCATCACACAAACACTTCACCTTAACCATTTCCACAACCATAGAACCCACTAGCTATAGTCAAGCTGTTAAGCATGATTGCTAGAAAAATTTCGTGGCAGCTGAGATACAGGCTTTAGAATAGAATCACACCTAGTTGTTGACTGATTTGCCACCTGGTAAACAAACTATTAGATGCAAGTGGGTGTACAAAATTAAATACAAGTCAGATGGCAGCATAGAGAGATATAAAGCAAGGCTGGTTGCAAATCGGTACAATCAACAAGAGGGCTTGGATTTTTTGAAAACTTTTTCCCCAGTAGCAAAAATGAGCACTGTCACATTATTACTTGCTGTTGCAGCAACTCAAAATTGGCATCTTCATCAATTAGATGTTAATAATGCATTTCTTCATGGAGATTTAATTGAGGAAGTTTATATGACACTGCCTCCAGGTTTTCATTCCAAGATTCCTAATTAGCTATGTAAATTGCAAAAGTCCTTGTATGGTTTAAGGCAAGGAAGTAGACAGTGGTTCTCAAAATTATCAAGCTCTCTCACATCCTCTGGCTATATTCAATCCAAAGTAGATTATTCCTTATTTGTTAAGAAGCATGGTTCATCACTCACTGTTTTGTTAGTCTATGTGGATGATATCATACTTGCGGGGAATGATTTGTTTAAAATTTCATCTATTAAACAACAATTGGATTCTTCCTTTAAAATTAAGGACCTTGGCACTCCCACATATTTCCTAAGCCTTGAGATAGCTTGCAACAAATCTAGTATATCTCTATGCTAAAGGAAATATGCCCTAGAATTGATCCAAGATGCTGGTCTATTAGCTTGTAAGCCTCTGCCAACCTCTATGTCTTCTGATATTAAGCTTTCTAGAGATGATGGTACTATTGGGAATCATGGATACAACATGTAGCGAAAAATAGAATTCCCACCAAGGATCCATGCGAAAAAGTCATAATATGAGTTTTTAAAATTGTTTACCTCTTGAAGCGTGATCAAAAGGAAGTGACGTGAATCACCAACACCGTAACAGTGATGATGTCTCTGCGGTATCCACACGAACAGACTCACGAACGTCCAACGTCCACAAAAAGGAGTTACACGTCTCTCATACAGTTCTAACTACGAAGAGAAAAGAAAAACCTGTCACTCTCTCACTCTATTTCTGTCAAGTGTGGCTAGAGTTTGTAAATCGTGTCTTAGCAGTCCACTTAGAAGTACTATTTATAATAGTGACTGCCTTAAATGACTGTGAACAGTAGCAGGGTAAGCTGTGTAACCCTAGACTCATCTGTTATAAGTCTGGCCCACATTTGAATCCACGTTCAACTTAGATCTATTGCTCCAATTTTAATCTGTTCTAAGTATGTGACCCTGCAAGTTCTCATTACGTTGGCAGTAATATTAAAATCCTATTTTTAATATTACAAGCAGTGAGCGGTATCTAATAACACATTGCTGCTATCCAAGTGATGAGAATGTCAGTGATTTGACATAACCTTTCCGTGACCAATGTTTTCGTGTCGTTTAATCCCTTTGTCAAGATATCTAGATTGAACACAAGACATAGAATGCGTCACCCTTGTATAGTCCAATTCTTCAATTCCTGATACTCGAGTAGACTTTGTAACAACAAATGAAATCAATATCTCATATTGACTCATTTAAGCATGGCCATGCATTCGCAGTCTCACTCAATCAGAGGGCTTGAAGATATCGTTCCTGTTATGTAGGAGTAACAAATCCCATCTAGGCCACTCACATCCCTCTGCATAATTCGTGGTATGTCCAATAACTAACTTTATAATCACCTTGTTACAGATGACATTTGATGGCATTAAAACACACAACTCCTCATGTAGGAATCGTAGTAATTTCAGGTCAAAGGACCACAAACACCATTGTCACTATGAGAATCACTTATAACATTCACGTAACGATTCATGTAGCATTCTTATGGCGGGTCAGTCCAGTACATCATTACTCTAATATGTACCTATGTGAAGACTTGATATCTCATATCCATGACCCGTGAGATGTGGTCATCAGTCTATACACATACTAATCTCAATGCATTATTGTTATCTTAATTAACAATAATACTTGACTAGGGACATTTAAGAATAATATTCTAACTTTATTCACTAGGATCTTACGATCAAGTCAACCACTTGATATCTTATGGCATCAAACTTATTATTCTAAGGACTTTATTATGTTTATTAAAAAGAATACAATAAATGAAATGCCTCATATATTAAAATTAGCATAATAGAATGTATGTAAATACAGACAAAAATTATTAGCCTCTAGGGCATACACCAATAGGTACTCTATTTGAAGATGTTTCAGCTTGCAAAAGACTCATTAATAGACTTCTGTATCTTACAATAACAAGGCCTGATATCACATTTGTAATTCATCGTCTTAGTCAATTCCTCTCTAAACCTATGAATTCTCATCATGAAACAGCTCTTCGAATTCTTAGATATCTCAAGACATCTCCTGGCAAAGGTATTTTCTTCTCAACTTCCTCTTCTTTACAACTTAAAAGCTTCTCAGATTCTGATTGGGTAGCTTGTGTGGACACTCAAAGGTCTGTTACTGGTTATTGCATATTTCTTGGTCATTCCCTCATCTCATGGAAATCTAAAAAGCAGGTTACAGTATCCAGATCATCCTCTGAGGCAGAATATAGGGCTTTGGCAGCAACCACTTGTGAGTTGCAGTGGCTAACATATCTCCTTCAAGATCTTTATTTACCTTTAAAATCACCCTCTTTGTTATATTGTGATAACCAATCTGCCCTACACATTGCTGTTAATCCTGTTTTCCATAAGTGAACTAAGCACATTGAGCTAGATTATCATATTGTTAGAGACAAATTAAGTTCATGAGGATCTAGTCCACCTTTTACCAGTTCATACCTTTGACCAGATTGCTGATTTATGCACCAAAGCTTTGCCTGTTAAACCGTTTCAGTTTCTCACTTCCAAGCTGGGAATGACAGATATCCATTCTCCAGCTTGTGGGGGGGTCTTAACTCATACATCTTAAAGTAGTAGTTTTGTTAGTTAATGATAAGTTATAAGTTAGTTACAAGTTAGTTTTGTTAGTTTTTCTGTTAGCTGTAGTTTTTCTGTTATGGAATTTTAGAATTTGTAGAACATATATATAAGATGTAAATATAGTTGAGCAATGTAAGAAAGCAAATTCAATTCTGAAGTTTGCCACCAACTTTCTTCGATCTCTCATTTTTCCTATTCATTTTCTGTCACTTTCCTGATAAACTTAGTTTCTTGATATCTAGCAAACTCCAAGCAGTAACTCAACAGTCAATAGTTACACCTTTTATATGCAATAGACTGGTTGTGCAATAAAAATGACAAAATCTTCCTATATTTAGAATCATCATGGAAATTACCTCATTTGGAGATCAGAATTCAAGAAATTTTCTCTTATGAAAACGTGATAAGGGATAAAAATCCCTCGAGACAAATTTGAGTACAGTGACAAGGATTGTATCCTTCACACCCTGTGGGTCTCGTCTCTAATAAATTAATAAATTATTCTTAATGATTATATTATATTATATATATATATTAATACTTTGTCTTTTTAATAATTTCTATCTATATTATTTTTATATTAAATTAAAATTAAAAAAAGTAAAAAAAAATATCACCAAATGGTAATTTATTGTTTTAATTTGTCAGTGTTGTAAACTTAAATTGAAATTATTTCTAGCTTTGTATATATTTTTTATTCTTTTAATTTTCTTTTTATATTTTTAAAAATTTCAAGGTTTCCTTAAGGAGTCGAGGAAGGAGAGTAGAGAGAAAAAATATATCAAAGCGAGGACCAAAGATAGAGACACGAAGAAGATTAAGGACGCGGGACCGAGTGCGGGGACCCGCCCCACGCGTGCCATCCCTATTGTGCAGTGCCTGCACTGTGCCGTATGTCATTTGCCACTACGTGAAGATTTTGAAGTGGTAGCCTTGTATGGGTGTCTTTCAGGGTCAAGCAATGAGCACGTAACGTGTATTATGAACCATGAAAGAAGACAGTAAGCGAGATTTGAAAATGAATTAGCTCATAGTGTGGAAGACCGAAATCTAGCCACAAGAATGGATGTGGGAGTACCCACCATCTATCTTGTCAGTTTGGTCATTTCTATAAATCAATAATCACATTTTTGTCTTTATATAAGCATATCAGAAACGTTATAGTCACCCTTTTAGGCGGGCAATAAAAATAGATAATAAAGAACTGTTAAATATGTTTCATAGTATTTTTAGCTAAGCACCTCTACTTTCTGGTTTCAGCTAAACTGCATGAGCGCTAGCTGAGGAATGAGGATCATCAAAACTCAATGTGATTCACATGGTTACTGGTTGCTATTACAATTCTAGGTCTCAAACTTCTCATGTTTAAGAGAGGAAATGTATGGTTAATTAATCTAATGGACTTTGACGTGGATCTTCTAGTATGCGGGCCAAGCATTAATGTAACTCAAATTACTAAAGCATTTTTTATTCAAAGAGTTATATCCATTAAAATGGAAATAATTTTGGGTCAGGAAGTAAAGTCATCTTATTATAAAATTCTTTTTCCCTGCTCTTTTTTTAAGTGTTTTTTTGCTTACCCTTGCAGACAGGTCTTCCACGGAATCAATGATACGAAGTGACCATTAACTTCTATAACATTGATTGACTGCAAGTCTGCAATTGTTTCATTCAGTGAATCAGAGAAAAAAGGTTTATGGGTATGTGGTGCTATATTATACAGGATTGGAATAAAATTGATAATCAAGAACCAAATCTGATTTGAGATTAAATTTAGGCAACCAAGTTGTATCTAACATATTGGTAGGTCAACTACGTACTATATACACACACAATCATCCTAATTTGTGCCTTTGACATGGACGTCGACGAGGTGGCACCAATTGGCACTATATAGTAAAGCAACCTCCTCCAGGAGAAATGAAAAAGCTGAGACTGATGATGACTGTTTCTATGCTGTATGTGTCTCTATGCCATCTGGTTGAGGGAACACGAAAAGTTTAATCACTTTAAGGGCTTTGTTTTGTTCTGCCATTAAGGATCTCAAATTTGTGACAGAAAAAGAGGAAGATGGGTAAGTAGGAGTGCCTGAAACGCTTGAAACTCTACTAAAACTAATAAGAAGAGCTTTCTTCAAGGCTCTAAAGCTTCTTTAATCATCCTCTTTCTTCTTCCTCTTCTTCTTCTTCTTCTTCTTCTTCTTCTTCTTCTTCTTCTTCTTCTTCTTCTTCTTCTTCTTCTTCTTCTTCTTCTTCTTCTTCTTCTTCTTCTTCTTCTTCTTCTTTTTGGGTTTTTTGCTAGCTATCTTTAATCATCATCATCTGTATGAAGGAAAACACCACTTGATGTAGGTACTGTATTAAACTCAGATGTAACGCTTTGTGGTCCTTCAGCTTTTCCTCTACAATTTAAATTTCTATAAATTAGCAAACTGTTGTATAATAACGATATTATTCTGGTATTCATTATTTTTAGGGTATTGGTTCTTTATATTTTTCAAACATTTATTATTTATTAATTATATTTAATAAATTTTTAAACATTTATAATAAAACTAACAACCAACAAATATTTAACAACTCACTCTTAATATAATCATAACAACTCCCTTGGATAAAAGAAATGATAGTTGCGTAAACAATCAAAGGTGAATCACGGGTTGGTGCCATAATGGGATGGAGAGAGTAACAAATACAAAAGTGTCATTACGATAATTCCTTCATGTATTGGGTTTAATCATCGGATGGCCGTGTTCTTTCTTTCATTTTTTTCTTTTTGGGTTCCAATCTCACCGATTTTCTCCTTTATGGAATTTGGATGTGGCTAATAGCTGGAACTCGTGTAGTGATAGCCTAAAATAAAGAACCTAATCAAACAAAAGGTAGATAAATTCACACTTAGAAAGAGCCTTCCCCACTTGTTTTGATTTTACATTATAGGTGATTAAAAAAACATTCTTTCTTTCTTTTTTTTAACATGATATATTTAAAACTATATTGAAGAATGAATCAATAAAACTTTCGATTCAGATTTAATTAATTCAATTATTTAAATCGATTGGTCAAATCAAATGACGTTATAAAAATAATTTACATCTAATAACATGAAATATGTTAAAAGAATATTGATTATTTTTTCAACTGAATTTTAATTAGTTATGATTGATTTAAAATAGTTCAACTATCAATTCGGTTAAGAAAACCTAGACTATAATTGATTAAGAGTTTGGTTCACAGTTAGACTAATGTAATTAACCATCTGATCAAGTTCAATTTTATCAACACTAGTTACGATCCTATTGCTTTTTGCTTTATGGAATTTGAATGGGCTAGCTAGCAGTGTTTTAAAAATTGGTCCAACCGAACCAATCATTCCACCAGTTTTAATTCATCCAAAAAAATAGATAAGTTGTTTAACCACAAAAAATTAGCAAAAAATTAAAAAATTTTGTTAAAAACTAGTGAACCGACCGATTGAACTTGCTAATTTTTAATTTAAAGTTTTTAACTAATTTTTTTAAAAAGAAAAAAAAAACTTATTTAATTATAATATTAACGATTTAATCTCTAGTTGAACCGATTAAATCATGGATTGCTCACTTCATCAATTCAATGATTCAAATTGATTTAAAAAACATTGTTAGCTAGCTGGAGCTAGTGTAGTGATGGTTACAATTAAAGAAGATAATCAAACAAAAGATAGATAAGTTTGCACTTAGATGGAGCCTTCCCTACATGTTTTGATTTACATTAAAGATGATTAAGAAATTTTTTCTTTTTTTCTTTTTTTCTTTCCAAAATGTGGTTAAAAAACTGGATTAGAGGATGAATCAACAAGATTTCGGTTCAGTTTTAATCAGATAAACTATTTAAACTGGCTAATCAAATCGAATGATGTTATAAGAAAATAATTTACATATAATAACATGAAATATATAAAAATATTTATAAATTATGAAAAAAATTGAGTCTTTTAAAAAATATATTGGTGGTCAATTGATTCAGTCGAATGAACCAGACGATTTTACTGAATTTTAATTGATTTTAAATTATCTAAAATAATCCGATCATCAATTTAATTATGAGAGATTGAATTATAATTGGTTAAGTATCTGACTCACAGTTAGACTAATCGGATCATCCTATCAAGTCTAGTTTTATCAAAACCAATCTTACTACTTTTTGTTTTACGAAAATTGGATGGGGCTTGCTTTCTGGAGCTGGTGCAGTGATTGCTGCAATTAAAGAACATAATAACAGGTAGATAAATTTACCCTTAGAAAGAGCCTTCCCCACTTGTTTTGATATATATTGTGGGTGAATAAGAAAACCACAAAGGGCTCTAAATTTGGGTTTTCCCTTCCCAGCCCCATAAAATGGAAAGGAGCCTGACTTATGGACAAAATTAATGAATAAGCAAAGCACTACGTTTGCTTTCTCACAATCTCATTTGTTTCCCAATATTCATTACCCTTACACTATGTTTGGATGATAAGTAATGAGAAAAACAGAAAAGAAATGAAGGGAACGAAAATAACTTTCATTGTTTGAGAGTTTTAAAATACATGAAAAGATAATGGAATACATGGGGAACCATATTCCTCCCTCTTCGCCTCAAATGTTTAACTTTTGTTCCCTCCAAAATTGAGGTGAAATGAGGGAAACACATAGATAATGAAGTTTCGTTCCGTTCCGTTAATGAAACTTCCAAACAAAACGAATGAAAACTATGTTCCGTTCCTTTCCTTTCCTTTCCGCTCCATCTCCACCTATTCCGTTCCATTTCATTAATGAAAAAACATTCAAACACAGAGTTAGTTAGGATGTTCCACTAAATTAGGTTGCCTAATAAGCTTGTTTCTTAAATAGAATCTAAAAAAAAAAAGTAAATAAAATGAAAAGTACTCAGACTTACACTGTCCGCTCTTTTTGATTTTTGGCCATTTGGTAATCTTGCTGGCATTCAAAATCAAATCTAAATGTACGAGTTTCTTTATAGAGCTTTCTGTTAGCACTTTGGCAAGATTGCCAAAAAAAAGGGGATAAAATAACAAAGGAGATCGAACACTGTGGATTCCACTTAAGCGACAGCATTATTACAAATCTGAATACTACCTCTTGATAGTTTATGTTGGAATAAATAATATTAGCGAGCAAAATAAAATATATTAGTGTATATATGCTATGAATGGGTTTTGTATTTTTTTTTTCTCAGGTTGTTATGGATGGGATTAGATGGTTAGGATTTTTCTCCTCCACGTATCCTCCAAATCTAAAATAATCAATCAATATATAATATATAAAAAGAAAATTCTGATTTATAATGTGTAAGATTTTGTCAAGTAACAATTTTAGGTAGCATCACTAATGTTTACTTAAATTTACATTTTATTATTATTATCCTATTAAAAAGAATTAAAGGAAAATATACATTTTTTTTACCAATTGTCATGTTAGGTTATGTTACTATTTTAGACAAGGTTTTGAGTTACCAGTTCATGAATGACTCAACCCATTATATTTAATCTCAGATATTTATAAATACTATTAGATAAGTAAATTTACTTATTTATGAGGAGTAAATCTCTCACAAAATTCCTAAAATCAATTATATTTATCATAAATAAAGGAAACAGTTATAAGAAATAACAATCTCATTATATTCTTACCTAATTAATATCATTTAATGCATATTTAATTATGATTCTTATCAATTAAGACGTTTCTATAAATATCACACAATATAACAAAGGTATACAATCTAATTAAAAAATAATATCCACCTTGTGCGCGGTCTAACTTGAGCGTTGGAGTACTTTTTGTAAATATCCACCCTTTCACACTACCGTCACAATCACATTTTCCTTTTAAATATTTTAATTTTTTATAATCCAATGCATTGCACGAGTGCTATTTTAGTTTGATAAAAATGTTTGTTTTTTTTTCTTTGTTGGAATTATTGCTTAAGAAGAGAAAAGAAAATGTTGGCTTTTTTCCTTGTTGGAATTATTGCTTAAGAAGAGAAAAAAAAAACGGAAGAAGTGAGATTTTTTTTTTGTTCTCTTGTCATAAAAATGGATAATGTCTTCCTTTTAGATTTGAAAATAAGCCAGTTTGAACTCAATTTTTTTTTCATTTTGTCATTCAATCCCTCACGTTTTAATCTTTAGAGTACCTTTAGGGCAGCCGTACTATTCTGGACAAAGTTTTGGGTCTACGAGTCTGGAGCAACTCGACCAGCCAGAGTGAAACCTTGATATTACTGCGTCTGTGAAGCATCCTATTTACTAGGTGTAACTTCCTTAACAAAAATAAATTCTAATCATACCCCGCGTAAGCAGGTGAATAATGACAAATAATAACAGTCTCCACGATTCTAAGTAACAACATTCAATACGCACTGAATGCTCAGATCTTTCACACCCTAAAATGCTCATATATATATATATATATATATATATATATATATATATACTCAGCAGGGAGAAAAAGGTACAACCTAATTCTCAATATACACACTACCCTCCTTACATATATACTAACTTGAGCATATCGAAGTGCCTTTTGTAGGTACCCATCACTTGCTCCATTGTTGTTGTTGCTAGGCCATAGAGGAATCCATTATCTCTTACCCTTCTTAGGTAACCTTTTGAACTTAGTTTTCGTAACGTCTCAAAAGCTAACACTAATGACGTATCTGGTTTATGCATTAGTAATTAGAATTTGGTACATTACTTATGAATATCTACAAATTTTTGAAATAAACAGTTTAATAATATACAAAATATGAGTCTTCGTAGAAGCATAATTTACATACATAATGATGAAAGGAATAATATACACATTATACATCATCGCGCATTATATACAAATTTTATTGAATAAATAAACTTACTAAGACTAATTTATAATTACCTAACTAAGAATATCCTAACCAATTTTTCAAGTAAGCTCCATCTTGTTGATTTGCTCAGTCACCTGGAATTATCATGGAAATCAAAGGTGTAGGAGTGAGAATTTAGAAATTCTCAGTAGCTCATATAAAACCGTTTCATCTTAATAATTTCAGCTATTTCGGGGAAAAACCTCAATCTCATTCAAAACATTTATTATTATTCTAGGAATGTGGCAAAATGTCAAATTCATCTCCTTCCTCTTCCAAAAATAGACGGTTCATTTAATTACTATAAAAATTCATTTAATTCTTCTAATCATGCGCAATATCATTAGGTGCTCAAAATACCATAAAATACCAAATTGTACCACAAAACTCCATTCTAGAAGATTCATCAAAACATAGTCAATTTTCAAATCTCAATATTTCAAGATGAAAATCTCATCATCAGAATCAAATGATGAGCTCATAAAATCATTCATTCACTTGATAGTAGTCTACTTTTAGGTTAGTGTACATCAACCTCTTTATGACAGTACGTCGTCACATAGAACTATTCTAGGTAACTAGGCCCAATATTCTCCTATCTAGCTTAGAGGAAGTACATCTCCTCAATATCAAAGCTAGGGTTAGACTTCAACTCATCATGATAAGGAGAATGTATGTTATATCACAATATCAATTATCGGGAATAGAATGAGAGGTACGTTACTCAGACTATCGAAGATTTAAGATTACCCCAAGTAGTGAGGGAAATGCTCATCCTCAACCACTTAATGACTAAGGAAGCTTAGGTAAAGAGGAAGGCTCTTCCTTAACCTCAATTACTCTGGTATAGAGAAAATCACTTATTCTCTTACCATTAACCAAGACTTATCCTAGTACAAGTACATCCAAAATCCAATTTGGCCTAGTTTCACAAAGTGGATACCCATGAAAATCAAATCATCACATATGCAATATAATACATAATCCAATCATATTCATCATAGGATTCAAATATCATTAATCAATCTCACTTGATGCAAACATATCATGCAATCAAGCATCATTTACATAACATTATTTATGCTCTTTTTCATCTAATATATCTCAAATATGGCATTACATTACATTTTGAAAGTAAATTCTTGAGAAACAAAGTAGAAATTCCATTCTACTAGGCTAGCGCTTAAGCGCTGGGCTCTGAGCGCCTAGGCGCTCTACGCCCGCTCAGATGCTCATCCATGAGCACTTGAGCACTCATCGCGCATCTGAAAAATGTGAGCATAGGTTCTGGCGCTCAGACGCTTAATTTCGGGAGCCTAGGCGCTTAAACCAGAAACCAGAACTCCTATTTTGAAACTAGATCTCAAACCTTCAAAAACTCAAACCGAAAATCATCAATAAATCATCCAAGTTATCATGTTCAAGCATCAAAATCTTCATTCAAAATCACAAATCAAAAGAGGGTTTAATACCCATTTTTCAACCTAAAAAATAATCCAGAATTTAAGAGAGAAAAACCAAGTTTTCACATTATGAATTAAACATAAAAGCTTAAATCTTTCATTATCAAACTAGAAATCTCACTTAAGGCCATCAAGGAATCAGATCTTGAAATGCAAAAGAGGAAGAAAAGAGTGAGAAAATCCCCCCTACCTTAAGCTAGAAGATGATGATGAGCTCTAACCTTGCTTTGCTCTTCTCCTTTCCCTTTCTATTTTCTCCTCATTCTTCTCTTCGTTTTTGCTCCTCTCCCGTTCAATCTCCCTCTTCTCCTTTTCTTTCTCGTTTCTCTTCTCTCTATTTCAACAACAGAAGCACACGAGAGAGAGATGGGAGGAAGTGAAAAAAATCTCACTTTTAAAAGAGTAGCATTAGGGGCATTTTAGTCTTTTTGCTAAATGTCGTATCTGTTAAGAACACTTTGATTTTTCTAAATCAAGTTTATTAACTTCCAACAACTATAAAATAAATCTTAGGATTTATCTAAATTCTTGTTTCACAATTTTCATAATTTTTCATATCTATCATTCCTCAATGCGGTATTAAAACAGTTCCAAAGTGTCCTTAAAAATACCAAACTGACTCTGTTTGCCCTCAATATTTAACCACATCCTCTTTCACACATTTGTAACCTATTAATAAAATTTTCCTCATTTATTTCCTTTTATTTAGCATTTATGTTATTTTTTGGAGTTAAAATAGTCATTTTACACGTTTTGTGTTACGGTAAAGTGCCTAAATTAACTCAAAACATATTAAAAATTAACAAACATGTTAAACAAGTATTATGGTACCTTATAACTATATACAAGTCTAACTTACTAAAAAGATAACGTTACAGTTTTGAACACGTACCATATATGAGCCTGATATATCCAACAAAATGCATTGTTGTAAGGGTGTGATTTATATTGCCCGAGTTTTTAATTATTATCCTTTTACTCTAGAAAAGGAGTATGAAATTAAAGTTTGAAATTAAAATTAAGTATCTTAATTTTAATTTTTATGTTTGAAATATTATTTAAAATTAGAATTATAATTTCATGGAATTGAAAAACAATTAAGGGTCCGTTTATAGAATTTTAATTTCAATTTCAATTCTTTTACAATTAGAATTGGTTCAAAATTTAAAATTTTATATTTGAGATTGTCAAATAATTAGGATAAAAAATTATAATTTTATTGTTTAAAGATATGATCTAAAACATTAAAAAATTATTTGTAAAATTAAAATTAATAAAAATATTCATACAATAATATTTTAATAATATAATAGTCATATTTTTTCATAAAGAAATTTCTCATTATTATTTTTAAATAAATTTGTTTTAATAATAATTTATATATAAATATAAAAAACTTTATATAAATATAAAATTTCAATAAATATGATTGCTCACAAAAAAATGTGAAGAGAAAGAGAGATAATTTTTAAGTTATAAAATTTGTAATTCCTATTGTATAGACCAAGAATTGAGAAACATTTCAATTTCATAGAATTAATTTATAGAATTATAATTCTAATTTTAAATGACATTTCAACCATAAAATTTAGAATTATGAGGCCTAATTCCAATTTGCTCTAACTTTATGCTAAATTTCATGAGTCAAACGGACACTAAGTTAAGCATTTCTCAATTCTTAACTTATACTCTAAGAATTACTAATTTCAAAACTTAAAAATTAAGCTTTTTCTCTTTTTACATTTATTTATGAGTAATTATATTTATTGAGATTCTAAATTTATATAGATTTTTTTTATATTTATATAAAAATTATTATAATAACATTTATTTTTTTCTAACAAATTTTCATGAGAAATTTCTTTAAGAGAAAAATATGACTATTATACTATAAAAATATTATTGTATGAATATTTTTATTAATTTTAATTTTATAAATAATTTTTGATATTTTAGATCATACCTTTAAATAATAAAATTATAATTAAATTTAAAATTATAGTTTTTTGTCATAATTTTTTGATAACTTAAAATATAAAATTTAAGATTCTAAATTAATTTTAATTCTAAAAGAATTATGATTGAAATTAAAATTTTATATTTTAATTTTAATTTCACTATCCAAATGAACTCTTAGGTTTTTGTCTTTGAAAAAAAGTAGAGATTTGTTTAATTAATTTTATATTAAATCCAGTCAATTATTTAAGGAGTCATCATGCTTAATATTGGAATTAAATTCTCGACACTGCTATATGGTGCAAAAAGTTTGATGAAGAGGTTTTACGAATTGCATAGCCAAATCACAGTTGAGGAAAAAACGAAATTAGATGCTACTGACGGATATATGGGTTGGGTGGTTAATAAAACACAACTATATAATAAATAGAGATTTGAATTCGTACGTCACTTAACGAATTTGCTTTCGTACGCATTTTCCTTAAATTCTAACTAAGTCATTTTGTTTGCGCTTTAATTTACCATTCCCTCCCCACATTATATCATAAACTTCATTCCATTAAAAAAATACATTTTATTTGTAAGAAAAAAAAAGGTTTATCATCGTATTGGGCATTATTTTATTACGCAATAGTATAAACTTTTAAACAAAGATCGCATATTGCGTACATGCATCAAAATTGAAATAATAAGAGAGAAAAGAAAAAAGATAGAAGCATTCAAAATAACTTAAGGCTTTTATCAACCAACGATAGACAAAAAATAAAGCTCAATCAAAGTGACCAAAACGTGGCAATTTCTTAATTCAAATATGAAACAATCTACTCATGAGGAAATTATTAAAGAGGTCCCAAAAGCCACTTTTGATAATTGCTCATAATGTGGCAAAGAGTAGAGAGTCACTCAAACAAAGGAACCAATCATGTATGAACATTAAATAATTTAAAGATTTTAATTAATGTGTGTCCTTATGTTAGATGTTAAATAATAAAAATAAAAATTATTAAATAAATATGAAAATTATTTAATACTTAAAAAATGTTTAATACTTTATACTTTAAATAATTAAGATAATTTAATAAAAAATGAAAATATTATTTATATTTATTAACCTGTGTCCTAAATCACACCTTAACAAAAACCCATAATTTAAAAATATTTAGCAATTAGCGTGTTGAAAGTTGGAAGGTCATCATACAGCAAGTGGTACTAGATCAATACGCAAGCCTTTATTTTTATTTTTTTTCCCAAAGAAGCTTATAAAGTTTAGTTACTGGTTTGTGGCGTCCATAAGATTTTATGTTCATTTCTAGTTACGTGATTAGTTAGACATATATATTTCTCATTAGATTAATGTTATTTACATACATATCACATTATATTTATACAATTTTTATAACTTGATCATAATTAATCTTATATTATTTTTTACATACTTATATTCTAATTCTACTACGTAGACAGACATAAGTTATGTGAGTTACAAAGTGATGTGTGAAAACTATTTTCCTTCTCTGTGTGTCTTTATACTAGTTCATACTTCATACTTAGTTTTTTTTCTTTTATATATGAGTTTTTCTAATGACTATGGTAAAGAATTCAAAATAAGAAATTTTATATAAAAAGTAGAGTTTTTTTTAATTTTCAATATATTGAATATATTACTTTTTATGAAAAACTTATATTTTTAAATCCTTGAAAGCATACATTCACCATCACTTATAAAGTTATGTTTTTTTATGAATGTTAAATTGTTTTAGACCTTCTGGCAGCCAATCAATTATATTGTTATGATGACATTATGATCTTTTTAAGTTCGACGAGTGATGTTTAAAAACTACGCTAAATGTATAAAATGAATCGTTTTCAGATATCTTCGAAAT
Source organism: Ormosia semicastrata (assembly GCA_029884595.1). NCBI lineage: Eukaryota > Viridiplantae > Streptophyta > Magnoliopsida > Fabales > Fabaceae > Ormosia > Ormosia semicastrata. The sequence continues at coordinate 17,490,314 of JAQQTO010000037.1, read as the reverse complement.
AAGTTGAGTCCATTAGCATCAAACCAAGAGTATGTATTTTGGGCATGCCTCTCTTGTTACCCCTAACAATATAAATTTGTCAAGCCAAACAGGTTGACCTTACTTTCCAGTAATATAAATTTTTTAGACTACTAATTAATACTTATTTTTTGTCTTTTTAGGCGAATGAGATGTCCAGGGAGCCAACTGTTTTTGACATCTACAAGCGGCTTCACAGAGGCAAGGAGAATCCAGAAGAGTATAACACTTTAGAAGCAACAAGGATTGCGGTAAGCATAATGTAGCATTTAAGTTACATTCATTTTCAAGTAAAAATGTCTTATAACTACTTTTTAGGAAGAGTATGAAAGGTGGATGATTGAGTGGCAATCCTAGCATGGTGAAGGTAGTAGCATTCAAGACTCTGCTAACAGTATCTACTTAGAAGTTGTTGATGGCCCCAACAAGAAAGGCGCATATACAGATTGGGTTGACAAGCAACTAATATCATTGGATTTTCTTTCACTCCTCCCTCCTCTTCCATTGATGGAGTATCAGCAGTAGAGATCACTATAATGCAGGCTAAAATTCAGGCTTTAACAGATGAGTTTCATCAAAAGAATATTGAACAATACATGATGAAGCAGAAGATGGAACAATGGGAGGAAGAAGTTTAGGATTCTTCTTTTAGGTAGTCAATTTAGAACGTCATCACTTGTAGCTTCATAGCCTGAACCTTCCCATCCTGCACCTAGAGAAGAGGATGACCATTATGATGAGGAGATGGGTGACGAAGTTAATGATAACTCAAATATGTGATTAGTTTTATTTTTATATTTTCATTGACAATTTAAATAGTTGTAATGATAATTAATTATTACTTTGCATTTTAGTACAAATATTTGTGATGATGTTAAGAAATTGTGATTTCTTATGTTATATGACTTTTTGTGATGGTTAATTGTATCAGGGTTAGTTATAAAATTAAAAGTATATTAAATCTCTTCATCTTCCTTACTCAACATAAGACGGCTCTTCTTCCTCTCTTTTATTTACTTGTCCTAGATTTATTAATGATTATTTATTGTTTGAGGCTGAAAGACCAGACACCTAGAATTTGCTGTGCTATTGACATTTTGTTTTTCTGCTTTATTTCTATTTTTATTTTATTTTCTCTTTTCTTTCAAAATATAATTCTGAATTTTAGAGATGGAATTAGAGACAGAAGATGTTTGTCTCTATTTTTTTTTAAAAAATTAGAATTAGAGACGGAAATAGTGTTGTCTCTAATTTTAAAGACGAAATTAGAAATGGAATACGATTATAATATTTTTTAATTTTTTTTTGAATTAGAGACTAAAATAGTGCTATCTCTAATTTTAGAAATGAAATTAGAGACGGAATATGGTCATAATATTTTTTAAAAAATTTATGAATTAGAAACTAAATAGTATCGTTTCTAAATTTAGAGACGATTTAGAATTAGAAACTATGCTAAATGATAAAATAATATTGTCTCTTTGAATTTAATCAAGGCTGGATTATTATAAAAAGAGTAATATTGTCTCTAATTTAATCATTATTATATTTCTTTAAAAATTTGACATAATATCCGTCTCTGATTAGAGACGGAATTTTTAAAATTAGAGACAGTAATATTCTGTATATAATATAGAGACGAAATTAGTTTTTTTGTCTCTAATAATCAGAGACGTCATTTTTAGAGACAGGTTATTTTCTGTCTAAGTAATTTAATCCCTAGTGTGTGATTAGATCTTAGTGTGATTCTAATGGTTAGGGTTTAATTTGAGCGGTTGCTTTGATTAAGCAAAACTTAAGGAAAACAAGAGATTTATCTCTAAATATTTAGAGACAATTTTAAACATTTAGATATGAAATTTTTTCGTCTCTAAATCGAAATTTTTTTAGGAGTAGTGAGTATTTAATACTTAAAAAATGTTTAATACTCTATACTTTAAATAGTTAAGATAATTTAATAAAAAATAAAAATATTATTTATATTTATTAACCTGTGTCCTAAATCACACCTTAACAAAAACCCATAATTTTAAAATATTTAGCAATTAGCGTGTCGAAAGTTGGAAGGTCATCATACAGCAAGTGGTACTAGATCAATACGCAAGCCTTTATTTTTATTTATTTTTTCCCAAATAAGCTTATAAAGTTAGTTTAATGGTTTGTGGTGTCCATAAGATTTTATGTTCATTTCTAGTTACGTGATTAGTTAGACATATATATCTCTCATTATATTAATGTTATTTACATACATATCACATTATATTTATACAATTTTTATAATTTAATCATAATTAATATTATCTTATTTTTTATATACTTATACTCCAATTCTACTACGTAGATAGACATAAATTATGTGAGTTACAAAATGATATGTGAAAACTATTTTCCTTCTCCGTGCCTCTTTATACTAGTTCATACTTCTTTTTTTTTCCCATATAAAGTTAGTTAGTTTAATTTTTCTATATATGAGTTTTTCTAATGACTATGGTAAATAATTCAAAATAAGAAAATTTATATAAAAAGTAGAGTTTTTTTTTTTTCTAATTTTCAATATATTGAATATATTACTTTTTATGAAAAAATTATATTTTTAAATCCTTAATAAGTGCACTTAAGACTAATACTCTTTAGAAAAAACCTTTTTGTATTATATCAATCCTTTTTTTTTATGTGATCAATCCAATTTTCTGGTTACAACCTTTGAAGCATTTAAATTGAACGCCAAATATCATATCATATGCTTTATAATTGCATTTTTTTTTTTCAGTGTATTTCATTGGCTTAAACTCTTAAGTACCTTGTCAAAAATAAATTGAGAATGACATTTACTAATAAAAGAGAAATGTGCAAATGCGTCCACTCTGAATTTGATAACTAATAAATTACAGAAATCAGAATTCAATAAATCTTAGTAGAAAAACATAATTTAGGAAAAACTAATTATAATAAAAAATAGTTAATAAGTATTCAAATAATGATTAATAAATTTTTTTATTAACCAATTATTTAAATAATTTCGAGTCGAGAGTGATAATTAAAAAAAAACTCTCGCAAAATGAATAAATTGTATTTGATTGAAATGAAAAGGATTATTAATTAATTGAACACCGACTAGGCTAACTTTGATTTTTTTATTTATTAAAAGAATGTACTTCAAGAATTCCTAAATTGGTTTAAAAAAATTTAGGTAAGTCCCATGACACATATTCCATCTTTTTTTTTTTCGTTTTACTGTTGGTTGTTTCAGGACACATATTACTTTTTCTTTTGTTGTTATGTTGATTATACATACATTTTGGTCTTTGCCTTTCAAGTACCAGTGAGACAAAGGGAGGACTGGTCTCGGCTAATTGGGCTTAAAACCAATGAAAAGTAAACAGAAAATTGAACTTTTCATATTTGTTGGCTTGACTCCTCAATTCTCACGCACAGGCCACGTTGAGCCCAAAAAGCCCACGAGCCACGAGAAGATGCAGATGGATATCTTCATTTCCTCACGTTAGAAAATTATGACCCATGATTCCAAGCAAATGTGCTACGTGTTCCCTGTCTTTTTAGTTGCACTACTAACTTGCTTGTATTTGGGCTTGGCCCATGATTCCTTTGTTCCTCTCAGCCTTGGCTCTTACGACAAAAAAAGAAAAACTTCAAGTTAAAATGGAAACGAAGAAATTGTTGCGTCTCCTTAGAAAATCTACTGGTGTTCTTAACGCTTTGAATCTAGTTTAAACAGATTATGAAGATAGGGCCACCATTTTTCCCCGCAGGGGAGAGAACGGCACTGCAAAAAAAAAAAAGTTGTGGTTTTTTCTAACGCTTTTATGTGTCTATCTTCGCAAAAATTTCGAAGATATTGAATTATTGAAAATTTTTACGTAGGCACAGAATAGTATAAACACTTAAATTAATATTATATTTTTCTAACTACACCATTTCATCTTTTCACTTTTGCAATTCTAGTTTTACCCCTTTTGTGTAAAATATAAGTATTGAAAAAGGCTAATATATAAGGAATATATTATTTATTAAACAAGATAACTGACTAACTCAAACCACAGTAATTAATTGATTATATTTTCATAATACAATTAATAAATCAAATAATTAATGAAGTTTATTTATATAAATGACACCACCCTCAACTTCTTTAATGTAGTCAACAACACGATACATCTTTCGGTTTTGGCTCCATCAGAATCAATTGGGAGCACTTTTTTCTTTTTTCGGCCAATATTATTATTATTATTAAGTTAAATTAAAGTTTTAATTCTTATAATTGTAAAAAAAAAAAAAAAAATTTATTCTTATAATTTATATTTATTTTTAATTTAATCTTTATATATATATTTAAATTAATCCTCACATTTATAAAAAAATTTAAAATAATCTCTGAATGTTAATTTTTGTTTTAATATCATTAATTCAGTCTTTATTAGATATTTTATAGAATAAAAAAAGCATATAAAATAATATATATTAGACAAAAAAATATTTATTTGAAAGAAATAAATACATATTAGAATGAATGAATATGTATTAGATAAAGAATTACATATTCAAAAGAAATAAAAACATATTAAAATATATGAATACTTATTTGACATTTTACAGATAAAATAAGTATTTAAAGGAACTTATGTTAGATAAAGAAATACATACTTTATTAGTCAATTGAGGATGTTATCACAAAAATCAATAGCACAGACTATTTTAAATTTTTTATAAATATAAAAAATGATTTTTAAAAAAATAATATATAAATTAAATTAAAAATAAGTGTAAAATATAAAGATTAGAACTTTAATTTAACCTTATTATTATTATTATTATTATTATTATTATTATTATTATTGTTTCTTCCATTTTTGTTTGGTGCATGTTTCTTTCAATTTTTATATTCAGCACCCCACAGCCACACAAAATAATGAAACAGATAATTATTGAATTTAATTATGTTTAGGGGCCCATTAGTTTCTCGTCCACATCTGATATTAGTGCAATATGATTCATGATATGATTTTCATGGTGATGCTTGATCTTCTCAACTTTCTATGAAGCTATTTATTGGGTACTTACCAAGTTTTTTTCAAAGATAAGGATTGCATGTTATTATAAATAATAATTTAGAAGATACATTTCCAAATCACTTGTCCGACTTCTGGTGCTAGGTATCTTTCTCATGATTATATGACATATTTTTTATATTGTTATTTGTTTAAACAAAACATTTCCCCTTATTTGATAAAAGAGGAAGTTAGTTTAATTCTTAAGAATTAAAACACTTTATTTGTTGAAAAAAAAAACACTTTGTAATTTTATAGTGTCAAGCTGTCAGCAATTCTTGGTGATGATAACTTGCATTGCAGATTGCACAAGATGCAGTTGAAGTGTTAAAGAGAGGAGAAAATAGAAGGGAACAGGAAACCTAAAAAGAGGGAGGAAGAACATTGTGCGAAACGAATGAGTTGCACAAAAAAGTTGTTGAAAAAATGCTAGATATACATTTCACTGTTTCATATCTCTCGTATTTTGAGGTATGTGGCAGAATGGTACGTAAATAAATAAAGTAAGATAAACTTTAATTAATAAATAAAAAGAAAAATATTAATCTTACACTCCTAAAAAAGATGTAAGTACTCTTCATATTCCTTTTAAGGAGTGTGATTAAGTGAGAGAAAGTAATAAAAAAAGTATGTATAATTAATGGTATTAGATGAGGTGTGAAAATGATTATATACACTATTTAATGTAAAAATATAAGAGTTAAAATAAAAATTATATAAATATAAAATGAGATAAGTATAAATTGTACATTAGTAACATTATTCAACATGAAATGACATTGAGCTGTGACTTGGAAGTGGAGTGATTAGCTTACTATGCGTTTCATGTCAACGACCTCCACCCAGGCTCCAATTAATCTTAAGTTTAGATATTTTTTTTATTAATAGATCAAAATAAAATTGGTGAAGATAGATTAAAAAATAAAAAAATGGAATAGAATATAATTATTATATTTTTATTTAAAATATTAATAATAAAGTAGAATAGAATTTTTTTATTTATATATTTATTTTATTTTATTTTAATTTTAAAAAATAAAAGTTAAACATTAATAAAAAGTTATTCTTTATATATTTTATTTACTTCTTATATATTTTAAAATTTTTAAATAAAAAAAATTATTTTTCGTTTTTTCTTTTCAATTTTTTTTTTACTTTTATTACCTATCATGCAAATGCAAATGCAAGGGAAGTAAGTATATGCAAAAGAGATTACCGAATGCGTCCCAGTCGCAGTCACGTGACTCAGTCACTTGCAAATTGCAATATGGTGTGGGTGAACGTCAACATTTGGGAATGGGCATAAACAAAGCTCCTATCCTGGTTTTTGAGTTTGAGCTTGCTTTTATTGGTTTCTTGAATGGGTTGCTTGCACTCCAAAGCGTTACATCTTCACTCTACTGACGACCCATCCTCCGCCAACAAACCCGATCCAGGTCCCTTCATCTTGGATTTATTTTCACATTTGTTATTGTTTAGTTTTGATTTAGTTGGGTAATTGTGTTGTGATTAAAGGCGATGATGTTGATGAAGAATGGCAAGTTCCGGTGTTCAAAGAGTACAGTCTGAGTGAACTCCGAAGGGCAACAAATGAGTTCAGCACAGATAACATTGTCTCAGAGAGTGGGGACAAAGCTCCCAATGTGGTGTACAGAGGCAAGCTCCACAACAATCGCTTAGTCGCCGTTAAGCGCTTCTCCAAACTCTCTTGGCCTGACGCTCAACAGTTTATGTTAGAGGCAGCTGGAGTTGGGAAAGTGAGGCACAACAGACTGGTCAATCTTATTGGTTCTTGTGCTGACGGAGATGAACGCCTTTTGGTCGCCGACTACATGCCTAATGATACTCTCTCCAAGCATCTCTTTCATTGTAAGTTGTAACTTCCTCCTCAATATCTTCCTCTTTTTCAATTTCTTTTGCTATCATTAATTCAAGAAACTCCTTACTTCTAATTTATTTTAGGAATGTTTCAGGCTATGTTTGGTTGGAGTGAAAACGAAAAAAGTGCAGAAAGACAATGTGTTTGGACTTTGGACACAATAAAATCTAAATACATTACCATTTTCCACCTGCTCATATTCATCCAACCAAGCAGAGCCTAAATGAAGACTTCCATTTCTTGTACTAGCTCGACTTTATATGTGGCAACTAAGATAACTCTGTTCCTATCTGGTTTAATAGTTTTGTCAGTTGCAATGTACATCGCTTAGTCCTATATTCTATATGCAATAAATCTAAAAGGTGTTGGGCACTGTGCTGAATGATAATCTAAATTGACATATGAGAAAATGCTCCAAGCTCTATGGAAAAAGCCAACATTCACCAAATATTCCAAAGAGTCTACAACACAAAATCTCACAGTAGGGCAGTCTAAATATAAATGGCTCGGTGAAAATTACAAGGACCTTGTAAAGTATCCTTTCACATATTATATTTTTGGTGCTTGTTCTATGAAAGTGCTATGGATTGAAAAGAGAAGAGAGGAGAAATATAAAGAAAGAGCAAGCAATTTTTGAGCAATAAGTAACCAATAGCATCTCCTTTACTTGTTGATGGGATTTTGATAATCAGTTGCCATAACTTTTGGTCTTTAAATGTTAATTCTTATTTATCATTCCCTATTTTTTTACTTGCTGACTTTCTGATTCCCTGTCCTAGGGGACAAGCAGCCATTACCATGGGAAATGCGTGTTAGAGTTGCATACCATGTTGCACAGGCACTGGATCATTGTAGCATGGAAAACAGGATAATATATCATGATTTGAATGCATACAAGATTCTTTTTGATGAGGTATAAATCCATCATTATGAACTCAGTTGTTTGTTTCGTATATTATGTCACCGTACTTGCAGTGTTTGTCATGAAATATAATCTGCGTAAATGCATTTTTCCTACCTAGTTATATCTATCCATTAGTCTTTCTCTAGTTCCGCTCTTGGTTGTTTGAACTTGATACTCTCATTGTCGTGTTCCCCTCCAGATCATAGGGGATCTCTAATTGACGTTATATTATAAAGATAAGCTTGCATATAGAGACTGTTATAAAACATCATTCATTCATCAGTAAATGTCTTAATTATTCCTTTGAAATTGACTTGCTACTAATTTATTCACTCATGTCAGGATGGTGATCCCCGCTTGTCAAGTTTCGGGCTTATGAAAAATAGTCAGGATGGAAAAAGCTACAGCACTAAGTTAGCTTATACTCCACCTGAGTTTTTGCGAACGGGTATAATACTTGCCAACATGTATTTTTCTGGATAACGACATTGATTGAAGAGTTTATTTTATGTTTCTTATGGAATTCCCAATAGCAATGGTCGACATGGATTATATACATTTGATGACGTGGACTAATTACCTGTCAGTCTGTCACTTTTAAGATTATCTCACTTGACATGTTGTTCTTTAGTGTCTAGAAAGAAAAAATATATGGTTGTTGTATTCATTAGCAACATTGTTTTGCTTGAGATTACATTGGTTGTGCCTACACTTTCTCTTCAGATGTATCACTCGATATTATTAATGGCAATAAGGTACTTAACAACATATGCAGGCAGGATTATCCCAGAGAGTGTGATATACAGTTATGGAACAGTTCTTCTGGATCTTTTGAGTGGCAAGCATATTCCTCCAAGCCATGTATGTTGCTATTCTTCCAAATTCCCTCAAAGTTCTTGAAGTGTTAAAATTGTTTTCTTGTTCAATATCTCATAGCATAAGAAAGCAGAGAACTGAATGATCCACATTATTATTATTATTATTATTGATATAGAGAGCCTATTCATGATGTGTTGTTAAAATCACATGATATTGAATATGCTATATCCAAGGATGTGAAAGTTGTTAACAAGACTGATTTTGTTCTTCAGGCTCTGGATCTGATTAGAGGGAAAAATTCATTGTTGTTAATGGACTCATCCCTAGAAGGGCAATATGCAAATGATGATGCTACAAAGTTGGTTGAGCTTGCTTCAAAATGCCTCCAGTTTGAGGCCAGAGAACGACCTGATATTAAGTTTCTACTTACTGCTGTTGCTCCTTTTCAACAGCAGAAAGAGGTTTTTGCTCTCAATTTTGTTCATCTGTCTTTTTTCTTCATTCCAATTGAGTTCAGTTTCATTCTAATTTTGCCATCTCTTTTAAGTCTTCATTCCTTCTGTTGAATTTCCCTCTCTTTTTCCAGGTAGCATCTCATGTGTTGATGGGCCTTACAAAAACTACAGCAGTGCTGCCAACCATGCTTTCTCCTCTTGGAAAGGCTTGTGCAAGGATGGATCTTACTGCTGTGCACGATATATTGTTAAAAACAGGTTATAAAGATGAAGAAGGTGCAGAAAATGAGGTATGTGGTTTCACTACGTTTTTACCTTAAAATTTACTGGTCTAACTAGTTACTTCTGAGAAGCAATATTCTCATTCAGGTATGTGAATATGAAAATCATCAAGGTTGGTTCATTATGCTAAAGTGTGATGCATATAGCTAATTTTATCATCATATTTACCAGGATAATAAATATTTGTGGTATTCCATTCATTCAAATCGGAGTAGTTCTTCTGTGTCTTTGGTTGTCTCATTGCCAGTATATAGCATGGAAGTTATAGTTGAGTTTTTAGCTTTCCTTTTTTTATGTCACTTGTCAACTGTTGCATGACTTTGTTAGTGACATGAATGCTTCTGTAGATGCCACATTGTAGTTGGGTTGTTTCTGAACATACTGCATTGTATTTGCATTAATATATAACGCACTGTTTCTGCAGTACGTGATGTTTAATTGTTTCTTACTTCTAAGGCCTGAGTAAAACTTTACAGTCTAAACCTGACTTGTTAAGTTCTGGTTGTTTTGCCAACATTTTTGTGCTTGCTCTTGTCTATTCACTAAGAATGTAATTGCAGCTTTCATTCCAAGAGTGGACACAACAAGTGCAAGATATCTTGAACACAAAAAAGTTTGGGGATATTGCATTTAGAGACAAGGATTTCAAAAATGCAATTGAATATTATTCTAAGGTAGCTGCACTTTTTCACTTTTATTGGTGTTTGGTTGATTGACTGTCTGAATGTGTGTTGGACGGTGGCCTCTGTTGGATGGTGGCCTCTTTGTTCCCACATTTTCATGTTTTTAGTATAGACATTGTTTTTAGTGTTTTATTGTTGCTTACTTTCTAGACTAGTTTAATGTATTGCAACTGCCTCTATATAATCTACATTGTAAACATTTTATTAGTAATGAGAAATAATATACACATATTCATATTTTGAGATGGTATCAAAGAAGTTCCGATCCGGGACTGTTTCTGTTTTTCGCTGAACTTTTTTTTGGTCACCTTCATTGCCAACCAAAACTCTGTTTATGGGCCTTCATTGCCCTTTTGCTGAACATTCTTTTCTCTTTGGCCTTCATCGCACAAACAAAAAGCCAAACAATACCTACACAGTCCCCAAATAGTCGGCCTTCATTGCCAACCAAGGCCTTCATAGCCATTCTTTTGTCCAAGTAAGGTCACGAGGTGTCTCAGAAACCTTCAACCGGTCATCCCTCTGAGTGCCGCCACCGTCGGAGTGGTCACACGCGTCTGTAGCTCTCATGCGCCACCTTCCGGACACTGGAGAGGGACGCCGTTGGTTTCATTCACCTCGCCAGCGACCTCTGCTTCTGTTTCTGTGGCCGGAACTCCTGTCCAAGACTGTTTGGATAGTGGGCTCACCTTGTCTGTTTGATTACATCTGTTACGGTCTCTGTTTGGCCGGAATTATGTCCCTGTCCTACCTCCCAAATTTGGTTACGTTTGTTTCTCTGCCTTAACTCTGTTACTTGTCTCTTACGATGTCAACCAAAGGTGAGGTCTCAAATGTCTCTCTACACAGCCTTGAAAAGTTCTCAGGTACTTGTTCTTTGACTTATTCGGGTAAATTACCTTTTTTCGTTGGATTCAATGTCTCAAGTACAATTTTTACCAACTATTGGATTATGAATTCAGGAGCCACAGACTATATGACCAATAACTCCACTATATTTTCCACCTATTCTCCATGCCCAAGTAGTAAGAAAATATCCACAGTTGATGGTTCCTTGACCACTGTAGCCGATGTAGGAGATGTCCAACTAAGCCCCCTAGTGACCTTAAAAAATGTCCTTCATGTCCCTAAACTGTTCACAAATCTTATTTTTGTTCAGAAATTAATTAAAGATTTATCTTGCAATGTGGTTTTCTACAATGATCATTGTGTTTTTCAGGACAATGATTCGGGGAAGATGATTGGACGTGCTAGGGAGCAGGATGACCTCTACCTCCTTGAAGCACCTTATCAGGTAAACAGGATCAAGAGCGGACTCGAACACACATATTCTTTTACCTCAAAACTTCTTTCAACCAAAAAAAAAAATTTTGGCTTGTTCATCGTAGATTAGGTCATCCATCCTTTTTTGTTGTTAAGAGTTTTTTTCTTCTTTGTTTAAAGGTCTTGATGTTGAACAATTTCATTGTGAAATATGTGAACTTGCTAAACATAAGCGTGTCAATTTTTCAATTAGTAATACAAAAAGTTCTGTTTCTTTTTCTCTTATTCACAATGATGTTTGGGGTCCCTCTTCTATTCCTAGTGTCTCTGGGACAAGATGGTTTGTGTCTTTTATTGATGACTGTACACGTGTTATTTGGATTTTTTTGCTCAAACACAAGTTTGATATTAGTACTGTTCTCCCAAATTTATGTTCCATGATTAAAAATCAATTTGGGGTGGGTATTAAACGATTCAGATATGATAATGCTAAGGACTACTTTAATCAGACTCTTATGCATTTTTTCTAGAAAGAATGAATAATTCATGAATCATCTTGTGTCCATACCCCACAACAAAATGGGTTAGCAGAGCGGAAAAACGGTCATCTTCTTGAAAATACCCGAGCCCTATTGTTTTAGAGAAATATCCCTAAGTCATCTTGGGGGGAAGCTGTTTTGACAGCTACTCATCTTATAAATCGCTTGCCCACTAAAGTATTAGGGTTCAAGAGTCCTATGGATGTCCTCTCCACCTTTTATTCTGATCTACACATTTCCAATAATCTTGTTCCTAAAATTTTTGGATGTATTTCTTTTGTCCATGTTCACAGTCCAAATAATGGGAAACTTGACCCGAGGGCTCTAAAATGTATCTTTGTGGGCTATTCTTCGACCCAAAAAGGGTATAAGTGTTATCACTCTCCATCCAAAAAATTCTATGTCCCCAGGGATGTTACATTCAGTGAAGAAGAGCCCTATTTTCCCCATCCATATCTTCAGGGGGGATAAGTCAATGAAGGAAGATAAGGAAGATTTTCAGCTTGACTTGTCCTTACTTCCTGTGTCTAATGGTCCTTCTTATGACCTTCATGTTGTCCCTAATCCTCCTCCTGAAGTCACTCCTTTTGAACCTGTGTCCAAAACCATTCCTGACCCAGTGACTGAGTCTGCTCTTGAGAATGTAAGGTATGGCAAAGGCAATATGTTCACAAGAAGAAAGATGACTGTTCCTGAACCTGTGCAAGTCCAAGTGTCCAACTCGGAGCCTTCAAATGAGGTAATAGTTTCTAATCTTTCATTGCAAGATGAAACTGAATTTCATGTTGATAGTAGTGACCAAGATCTTCCTATAGCCATCAGGAAAAGAACTAGAGAATGTACAAAATGGCCACTATATCCTCTTGCACACTTCTTGTCCTTTGAGAATTTTTCACCATCCCATAAAGCCTTTCTTATAAGCCTAAACACCATTGTCATCCCTACCACCCTACCCGAGGCCTTGTCCAATGAAAAATGGAAACAAGTTATGAATGAGGAGATTGAGGCATTAGAAAAGAATAAAACCTAGAAGCTAGTGCAGCTACCGACAGGGAAGAAAATTGTGGGTTATAAATGGGTGTACATTGTGAAATATAGAGCAGATGGATCCATAGAGAGGTATAAGGCATGATTAGTTACTAAAGGGTATACCCATACTTATGGAATTGATTACCAGGAGACTTTTGCACCAGTTGCAAAGATGAACACAGTTCGGGTATTATTGGCATTGGCGGCTAATTATGGTTGGGATTTACAACAGTTTGATGTCAAGAATGCTTTTTTACATGGAGATCTCAAAGAAGTCTACATAGAGGTCCCACCAAGATATGAGAAGAATTTATATGCTAATACTGTGTGTAAGTTAAGAAAGGCCTTATATGGCCTCAAGCAATCACCGCGAGCGTGGTTTGGAAGGTTTGCTAGAATCATGTTGGCTATGGGATACAAACAAAGCTAAGGGGATCACACACTATTTGTTAAACACTTTCCTTCAGAGGGAGTCACAGCTCTCTTGGTGTCTGTTGATGACATAATAGTAATAGGAGATGATGCTAAGGAGAAACATATTTTGAGTCAGTACTTAGCCAAGGAACTGGAGATTAAAGCATTAGGAAGGTTAAAATACTTTCTTGGAATTGAGGTTGCTCATTCTAAGAAAGGTATATTCATCTCTTAACAAAAGTATGTTATGGATCTCCTAAAAGAGACAGGTCATTCAGTATGCAAACCGACAAGTACTCTTATAGATCCCAGTATGAAACTTGGACAAGCAGAGGAAGATGTTGCAGTTGATAGATAAATGTACCAGCGTCTAGTGGGAAGACTTATCTTTCTATCTCACATGGCCAGATATAGCATATGCAGTAAGTGTGATTAGTCAATTCATGCACAGTCTAAAAGAATCTCATTTGCGAGCAACATATCGAGTATTACAGTACCTTAAGTGAACATCAGGAAAAGGCATATTATTTAACAGAAATGCAGGTGCGGTACTTGAGGCATTCATTGATCCAGATTATGCTGGATTACCAATGGACAGAAGATCAACTATAGGCAATGATGCACGGATACAGGTACAAGTATCTGGTACGATATGGGTACAGTACGGGGATACGATAATTTCTTAAAAATTAGGATACGGGTATGACAAGATACGGCATACTATATATATAAGAAATCATAAAACATGTCATTTTAAATAACCTAAAGTACTAAGTATCAACAGATAAATCATAAAAAAATTCTAAAGTACAAAATAAATAATTTCATCAAATACTAAAGTTGTTGTTGAAAATTAAATTATTTATTATCTACAAAGTGAAAATAAAAATTTAAAAATAATAATTCTAAAACATTAAATTAATTAAAAAGTTAAAAACTTTTCAGTCATAATTAAATTAATAGTTACAAAATGGTGAGTGAATTAAAATATTGAAACTTGAAAGTTTTTCGTTTTGAGTCATAACTCATAAATATGCATTACCATAACGTGTGAGTATGTGACAGATTGCAAAGTGAAGAGTGTGAAGACTATACTATTAATTAATAAAAACATAATTGCCTTAAAGGCTTAAAGCCATCACGTGTCTTAAAGCCATCAAGTGAAGACTATCACATCAGCAACTAAGTGACTAACGCTTTACGCCTTTACCTTTTGGCCTTTCACGTGTTGTACTTGAAGAGTGGAGAGTTTAAAAATAGTTTTGGCCTTTGAAGTCTCTGTTTTGAGGAGAGGAAACAGTAACAACGTGAGAGAGCTTCGAGTAGGGAGAGTGGGATACTGAGTGAGAGACCTTCGAGCAGGGAAAGACGAGCTTCACCGACCATTTACGCGTTTCTGGTCGTTTTGGGGCATGTCAGAGCGTTTTGGAATGTGTCCCAAAAAAAAAGAAAAAAAAAGGAGTTGCCATACGTTTTTCGGCAATCCGTAATCCGTACGCGTCTCCGTTTCTGGTACGCACCGGACACCGGTACGGCGGCTTGAGGGCCATACCGATGCTTCATAGACTATAGGATATTGCACTTTTCTTGGTGGAAACCTAGTGACTTGGAGAAGTAAAAAATAATGTGGTAGCACGATCTAGTGCAGAGGCAGAGTTCCGAGCTATGGCTCAAGGTGTGTGTGAACTACTATGATTGAAGATTATTCTTGAAGATCTGAAGATCAAGTGGGATGGTTTGATGAGACTTTATTGTGATAACAAGTCTGCAATCAGCATAGCTCATAATCCAGTACAACATGATCGGACAAAGCATATTGAGGTTGACAAATATTTTATCATAGAAAAATTAGAGAGTAGTTTAATTTGTACACCTTATGTGTCTATACAAGGTCATGTACTTACAAAAGGGTTGAGTAGTCCAACATTTCAGATGATTGTATCCAAACTGAGAATGGAGAATGCATATTTACCAACTTGAGGGGGAGTGTTGGACGGTGGCCTCTATTGGACGATTGCCTCTTTGTTCCCACGTTCTCATGTTTTGAGTGTAGATATTGTTTTTAGTGTTTTATTGTTGCTTATTTTCTAGATTAGTTTAATGTACAACTGCCTCTATATAATCTTCATTGTAAATATTTTATTAGTAATGAGAAATAATATACACTTACTCACATATTCATATTTTGAGAATGTGGATAGAATCTTCTAAAGGAAGACTGATTTGGGGCTCTTTCGTAGTTCTCTTTCCATGCTTGGCCTTTGTATGCAGTACAATATTTTCTCTAAGTTTTATTGGATAAAGTATTTACTATAACAAGGATCTTATACGTTATTGGTGTGGTGTGGAATACAATTAAAAATTAATATAAAAAACAGTTGTCAAGTTCCACAAAAAATATAAAAACTTTGCAACCAGTTGTAGTAAGTAAGGGTCAATCCACAGAGAACTAATTCAATTAACACTATCAATCCAATTCCTAAATTAAATTCTGATGAACAATAAACAGTAAAAAGTAAAAGGGGGATTTTATTAATTAAAATTAACTAAAGAAATTAAACTTAAACTAAAACAATAAGCACAAATTGAATTATCAAGTTAAAGATATTGGTTAAGAGATGGAATCCACCACTAGATTTATATGATTATGCTAACTTATATACTCTTTATATCAACATGATTAATTATGTTCTTATGTGATTGTAAGATAAATCCTCTGTTTTCCTTAAATTTTGCTTAATTCAGCAACCGCTCAAATCAAACCCTAACCATTAGTTATTTGTAAAGTAACCGCTCTTACACCTCCCTAATGATTGCATTAAGAATTAGAAAACTAATCTAATCACACACCAGGATTAAATTACTTAAATCATATGTTTCACTAGTTTTACCACCGCAACTGCGCATAGTAATTCTAGTTTTACCACTCTCGAAATTTGGCAAGAATATAAAGACCTTTATATTGATTTAAGAACAGAAACATATGAATAAAAACATAACTGTATTGATATAAAAAAAATATGCAAGATTCACATAATTAAAACTAGAGTTTCATTTTCTCTTAACCAATCAAGAAGTTTAGCCACACATGGCAAAATCAAAATCACAAGAAAAACATAGTTTAGAACGAAAGTGCAAAAGAAAACTGAAGATCAAACTAGTTTCCAAAAGTTGGGGATGATCGATTTCTGATTGCTCGAACTCGAGACTCCAATCTTCGATCCAATCTCCCTTTCCCTTGGTCTTTGTGTTTCCCTCAGTTTCCTTGACGGCTCTCTCTGTCCAGACCTCTTTTAGGGACTCTAAGCAACCCTATTTATAGGTTTGGATACCTAATTTAGGATTAAAATACGAATTTAAACTTCTGAGTCGATGACATATGACACGGCCCAACCCGTGTCTGAATCTGGTAACATAATTTCAACTGATTTCAAAGTCAGAGAAGAACACGGCCCAACCCGTGTCATGTGACAAGGGTCGTGTTATCGATCAGGGCTGAAAACTGATTTTCCTCGTGAAGTCAGAGAAGTACACAGCCTACCCCGTGTCATTTGACACGGGCCGTGTTGGTCCAAAAATAGAAATTGACCCAGTCTTCATAGTCAGAGGAGTACACGGCCCACCTCGTGTCATGTAACACGGGCCGTGTTGACCACTTTCTTCGACTGCGACCTTGATTCTTCATAAATGTCCTTCTTCCTTTGCTTCTAAGGGTAAAACTGATTTTCTTAAGTATTCATCTCTCTCTTCAAATGGTCATCAAGCTTGGTTTGATGCTAATGGACTCAAACACTCCAAAATCTCCTGAAAAGCATAATTCATTTATGAGTGTTTATAACCACATTTAAGCATAGTTTTACAATAAACATCCAATTAAGTTTTATAATAGAAACTTAGTTAAATATCAATAATTGAGCACATATGGAGTCCAATTAGATCAAACAAAAGTCATTCAAATTATTGAAATTATCAACAGATCAAATACCTCCACACTTAACTTTTTATACTTCTGGGCAAAACATAAGACCAAACCAAGGAACAGGGAAAATAAAACAAATTCAAAACCTAACAATTTAAAGAACTCAATTTCCAATGATATTCAAAAGAGGCAAAAGTTTATAAGTAAGAAAAGATTCAAGGGATCAAAACATTCAAGAGATAAAAATTCTTCACATTTCCAACCAACATGCAAGGTATCTTCAATCTAAAAAACACGAATTAAGAATGATAGATCCTCACATGATACATTCTCAATCTCTCAAGTGTTTACAAGGTAAGTATTTCACTCAATTCAGCCCATGAAAAATGCACTACCATAAGCTTGATTATCTTCTACTTCTCCACTACTCAAACACATGCACATACAAATCAAGAGAACTTTATTTAAGGTTGTAATGGGACCAAGATAAAGGAAGAAAATAATATGAGTATGGTAAGATGAGCACCCAAGAGAATAAAAGAACATTGGGGAGAAACTCAATTGACAAACATGAAATTTTTATCTCCTCAAATCTATATAATGCACATTCTCTTTACATATTCCTTTCCTTTTTCTTTTACAAACTTTCTTGAATTTTTTTTCTTTGCATTTTTTTTTTTATTTTCACCAACACCTTGCATATTACACATCAACTTGCACAACCCCCACACTTGTCTTATTAAATACTTGCAAGCAAAAGAGCTCTCCTAATGAAAATTAACTAATGCTCTCCCATTCCCTAAGGTAAGGTAAAATCATAGTTTTTCACATAAGACATATAATGATGTAAGACAAAGAATAGGCAAATAGGCTCAAGGGGTTAATCAAAGGGAAATAATACAATGTTGGCTATTTGGCCAAAGTAGTTAATCACAAAAGAATGCCTCAATCATGTTCATGTATGCAAGTGAAAATGTAACTTCAAAAAGAATTAAAGCAAGTTCTAGAGTGATCAAAATGACATGAGTGAAAATCACACAAGAAAGAAGAGAACGGTATAAATGTTAAATTCATCCATCAAAAGGCTCAAAATCTCACCAGGTATGCATCTATCAAATTCAATTCATCAATCAAACATCCAAAACCAAGCATGCCAAATTCAAGATGAAAGAAGAAATTTATAAATCATAACCTTGAATTTCAATTGCTTCAAACTCATAGACTTCACAAATCTCAAAACATAATTGGAAATCAAATAAAAACACAATTTTTTTTTCAAAAACAGAAATTAAAATAAAAATAGAAATAAAACAGAAAACAAAATGTCAATTCCTCCCTCACACTTAAATTATACATTGTCTTCAATGTAAACCTCAACAATAAACAATCATTAATAAATCTAGGACAAGTAAGATAGAAGAGAGGGAAGAAACATCCTTATCAATTGAAGTAACAGAGGTAGATGAAGAGATTTCCACCATGATCCCATTGGCGAAAGCATAATGACCAAGTTACCAACTGAAATAACCAATTTATGCTTGAAATAACATGAGAGCTTCTACCGGGGTCTCATTGGCTAAAACGTAATGACCAACTTATGGTTGAAATAACATGAGGGCTTCCATCAGGGTCCCATTGGCCTTCCTTAATTTCCTTGGTTTCACCACTGAAAAGTAATATGTGCACTTCATCAATTTCATATGCATTGTTTCTATTGGACCATGGCCCAAAAACAAAATCCACTTCAGCAGTGTTCGTCATCTGATGCTCTTCTCCCTTCACTGAAAACTCTTCAGTAGCCTGCAATTCTATCTCGCCTTGTATCTTAGATCCTGTAACTGCATCAAAAGCATTGTTGATAGATCCTTCAACAACATTAGCTTCTGCACAAACAGAATCATTAGCTCTCAAGAATGCAAAAATTTCAGCACAATCAACACATATCATGTCACCATCACAATCAGTACATGAGTTGCAGTGAGTATAATTATTAAAACCAATAAAATCAAGAAATTCATCACACAACTCATCATACTGTCTCTCCACTACCTTAGGAAGGGGTTCAAGAATACTTACCTTGGGGGCCTTAGAGTTTTCCCCCTCCTCACTTACCTCTTCAGGCTCTGTTTCTTTCTTTTCAATGGTTTGTGAAGGAGAGGTGGGTTCATCTAACGTCTTCTCACTTTGTAGTGTGACAGCACTAACATCTTCCTTCACATTCTCTTCTGGTTGTGAGGGAAGTCCCTCAGAAATTTGGCTCTGGAACTTGCTGAGATTTGTGGCAAACTAATCCAAAGAGTTTTGCAGGTCATTACACATGACCTTTGTTTCTTGTTGGAACTGCATATTATAAGTGGTCATTTGTCTTACTAGCTCCTCCAATGAAGGTTCAGGTTGCTAAGAGACTTGAGCTTGTTGCTGCACTGGAAGGAAAGATGTTTGCCTTTGTTGAAATTCTGGAAGTTCATAGTCTGGAGGTTGATTCTGAGGCTGCTGTCCATAACTCAAGTTAGGATAACCCCACCACTCTGGATAATATGTATTGGAGTAGGGATTGTAGTTGTTGGAAGGTTCAGATTATCTCCATACTACCTCTCCATCCTTATTTGTGTCCATTAGAAAAGTAAGACACAAATCAGTGAGATGTCCAGGTGATAAGCAAATCTCACAAGCAACCATGATCAGTGGACATCAATACCTACAAGACACTTAGAAAGAAAGAATCAAAAATTAAAAATAAAAACAAAAACAAAAACAAAGTAAAAATAGGAAACAAATTAATAAGCGCAATTGAAAAATTAGTTCACTGCAAGAATAAGCGCAAAATTTGGTGTGGTGTGGAATACAATTAAAAATTAATATAAAAAACAGTTGTTAAGTTCCACAAAAAATATAAAAACCTTGCAACCAGTTGTAGTAAATAAGGGTCGATCCACAGAGAACCAATTCAATTAACACTATCAATCCAATTCCTAAATTAAACTCTGATGAACAATAAACAGTAAAAAGTAAAAGGGGGGTTTTGTTAATTAAAACTAACCATAGAAATTAAACTTAACCCAAAACAATAAGCACAAATTGATTTATCAAGTTAAATATATTAGTTAAGAGATGGAATCCACCACTAGATTTATATGATTATGTTAACTTACATACTCTTTATATAAACATGATCAATTATGTTCTTATGTGATTGTGAGATAAATTATCTGTTTTCCTTAAGTTTCGCTTAATTCAGCAACCGCTCAAATCAAATTCTAACTATTAGTTATTTGTAAAGCAACCGCTCTTACACCTCCCTAATGATTGCATTAAGAATTAGAAAACCAATCACACTAAGATCTAATCACACACCGGGATTAAATTACTTGGATCATATGTTTCACTAGTTTTACCACCGCAACCGCACATAGCAATCCTAGTTTTACCACTCTCGAAATTTGGCAAGAATATAAAGACCTTTATATTGATTTAAGAACAGAAACATATGAATAAAAACATAACTGTATTGATATAAAGAAATATGCAAGATTCACATAATTAAAACTAGAGTTTCATCTTCCCTTAACCAATCAAGAAGTTTAGCCACACATGGCAAAATCAAAATCACAAGAAAAACAGAAGAAAACCATAGTTCAGAACGAAAGTGCAAAAGAAAACTGAAGATCAAACTAGTTTTCAAAAGTTGGGGATGATCGATCTCTGATTGCTTGAACTCGAAACTCTAATCTTCGATCCAATCTCCCTTTCTCTTGGTCTTTGTGTTTCCCTCAGTTCCCTTGACGGCTCTCTCTGTCCAGGCCTCTTTTAGGGACTCTAAACAACCCTATTTATAGGTTTGGATACCTAATTTAGCATTAAAATACGAATTTAAACTTCTAAGCCGATGACACAGGCCGTGTCATATGACACGGCCCAACCCGTGTCTGAATCTGGTAACATAATTTCAACTGATTTCAAAGTCAGAGAAGAACACGGCCTAACCCGTGTCATGTGACACGTGCCGTGTTATTGGTCAGGGCTGAAAACTGATTTTCCTCGTGAAGTGAGAGAAGTACACGGCCTACCTCGTGTTATTTGACATGAGCTGTGTTGGTCCAAACATAGAAATTGACCCAATCTTCATAGTCAGAGGAGTACACGGCCCACCCCGTGTCATGTGACACAGGCCGTGTTGACCACTTTCTTCAACTGCGACTTTGATTCTTCATAAATGTCCTTCTTCCTTTGCTTCTAAGGGTAAAACTGATCTTCTTAAGTATTCATCCCTCTCCTCAAATGGTCATTAAACTTGGTTTGATACTAATAGACTCAAACACTCCAAGATCTCCTGAAAAGCATAATTCATTTATGAGTGTTTATAATCATATTTAAGCATAATTTCACAATAAACATCCAATTAAGTTTTATAACAGAAACTTAGTTAAATATCAATAATTGAATACATATGAAGTCTAATTAGATTAAACAAAAGCCATTCAAATTATTGAAATTATCAACAGATCAGTTATGATCCTTGAAGAAGAACATTTCATTTCTTAGCTCTTTAAATTAAAGAAATAAATCTATTCACCAGAAAAATGCTTCGTTATCAAAGCATGCTGTCAAATATGTTTACTTTTTTATTCAAAAAAAAAAAGTTCTGTAAATTTTGTCCAATGACCGATGATTATGACTATTATTTCTAAAGTTGAACATAGTGTGAATGTCCCTTATTTCTTTGCTCTATACAGTTGGTGGTTATGATGTCTGTTCCTTCGGCTACTGTCTTTGCAAGGAGAGCTTTCTCCTACTTAATCAATGATCAGGCAGAACTTGCGCTAAGGGACGCCATGCAGGCTCAGGTATGCATACCTGATTGGCCAACTGCGTTCTACCTGCAGGCTCTTGCTCTCTCGAAGCTAGGAATGGAAACTGATGCACAAGACATGCTTAATGATGGGGCAGCCTTTGAAGTTAAGAGGTCTAACAGCTGGCGCGGTTAAATTTTGTGGTTCTTTGCTCACTAAACTAGTTGAATGGCATCAGAAAATTTGCTATTTTTACTAAAATAGGAATATGTAGGGTGCTAGTTTAGGGGGCAAGAAAAAGAAATCTGGTATAGATTTAGATTTTCTCGTACATATGAGTCCTGTAGAATGAAATTTCTCCTTATTAAATAAGTTCATTTATCATATTTTCTGTTACTGTGTGCGGATCCTTTCTTTGTTCTCAAAGAGTCTTAAGTTCATTTCTTTCAATGAGGCCACGGGGTAAACAAGCTGCAGATGTAAAGATGTTTTGTGCTTGGGGTGCATATATGATTTTTATTTGTCTCTTGACAATATTTGAAGTTCAATCCCTCTCATATACAAAAGAATAAAAAGTCTTCATAAGTCAGATGGGATTTATCTTTTGTTGTTGGTATATATATATATATATATATATATATATGAATATATCTAATAAGAGTAGCTTTTATTGTGAGATAATAGGAGTAAATTTTTATCATATAATTATATATGAATGATTAAGATTAAAATTTATTTAAAAGTCATGTGATCATTTAAAAAAGTCACATTCATTTATATTCATATTGATCATTTATGTAAGATCCATAATGAGATTTACTTTCTTACTTTTTTTAATAAATATTTATTTTACTAGATACGTTATATATATATATATATATATATGAGGGAGATATTAAATTATATCAATGTCGTCAAAGTTATTATTATACTATTAAAATAATTTTTTATTAAATAATTTTTTATTTACTATTAAATTGAAAGTTATTATCATATTTATAAAATTTTATGTTAATCCAAATCATTTACTATTCATTGATATACGTAAGATTAACGTAATGTATATTTTTGAAATATATGAAAATAAGAATACTTGATTATATTTTTATTGATATTTAATTTTTTTAAAATTTGACACAAATGATCAAGGTATTAAATAGTTATAATTTAACGGTTAAATTGATAAAAATCACATTTTATAAAAGGTTATTGAGTAGTTTAAGTATATTAACTTTTACAATGGTATAACTTAATCTCTCTAATATATATATATATATATATATATATATATATATATATATATATATAAAATTTATTAAATGATTTTTTTATTAAATTTACTGTTAAATTAAAATTTCTTATTATATAAATTATATGTATAAAATTTTATATTAATTCAAAATCGTTTCCTATTTGTTGATGTAGTCATGATATATATATATATATATATAACTAGTCATTTGATTATTATATATGGTTTAAAAATGACATTTTGTCACTTTAATTTTTGGTCCATTAATAATAA
Source organism: Ormosia semicastrata (assembly GCA_029884595.1). NCBI lineage: Eukaryota > Viridiplantae > Streptophyta > Magnoliopsida > Fabales > Fabaceae > Ormosia > Ormosia semicastrata. The sequence continues at coordinate 17,466,729 of JAQQTO010000037.1, read as the reverse complement.
AAAAATGATGACTTCTTTTGTCTCTAAAATGAGTTCCCTAATTTGTCACGAAAATATATTCTGCTCAAAAAGTAAAAATTAATTATTTTCTCTTTGGGGTCAGAATGGATTGTAATTCGTAGCCTCCCAAAATAAATATTGAAATAAGATAAACATGCTATAATTAATTGTAAACTCGTCTACCAAAAAAAAAAGAAATACTAAATTGTGGAGTCAATAATTCAGTTATCCAAATATATATTCAAAAGTTATTTAGGAATGTCAAGGTAATTGTAAATTTTAATTTTGGGCGTTTACCAAAAAGAAAAAAGAAAAAAAAATCTTAGGCGTACGTAGACGTACAGATTGATCACCAACCAAGTCGCTGGGGTTGGTAAGAACATTCCAAGGTGTGTTTGTGTCAAATGCGTGTTCGTATCAGATATTTATATAATATATGTCTTATATATTTAAATGTATTTAATTAAAAAATTTATTTTTTTTAATTTATACATATTTTAGACATATTTAAGCACATCTTGAATACGTATAGGATATGATTTGAACACGGTTCATAATATTTAAAATAATAATAATTTTTATGACTGACGTTCAATTAGTAAGTCCGTAATTCACCTAAATTTAATCACATAATTGATATTCTAAGCTACTATTTTCACATATTAGTATTTTAAATTTTATTTTTCATACGATACTATTAGACTTTTAAGTTTTATCTTTTCATACACCACTATTTTTTCATCTCTATCCTTTTATCTCTACTGCATCTTAAGTCGTCCCACTTCGTCAATCATGCGAAAAACTTGCCTCACACTAATATTCACTCTAGTTAATTTTTTTTGGAGGCATACATACTTGTACATACATTAGTTCTATTAGAAAAATTTGGTTTATGATATTTTTTAAATATGTCAATAAAAATTATACTTATATTTTTTAAAAAAGACTTATTATGTAGTAAATATTAATACATATAATATATATTAAGATATTATAAATCTTTAAATTTATAAAAATAATATTAATGAATTATAATTTTTTTAAAAAATTTTATAATATATATATATATAAATTAAATTATTTAATTTACTTTTGTTTAAAATTAATTTATATATATATATATATATATTATGTTTATGTTTATGCCTTATAATTTTTTAAATTTAATATATTTTTATATTCGTATTCATGTCATATTACAGGTCGGGTCATTTTTGAGTTAGTCCATTCGGATCATATAAATTTCAGGTTGGTATTTTGTTATCTCAACCTAATTAATTTAATTTTATATAATGTTAAAAAAATAAACTAGTCCGACCCATTTAGACTCAATCTATTTAAACTCGACTCATTCAAATTATGTAAATTTTAAATTAATATTTTATTAACTTAACTCATCTATTTTATTAAATTATTCAAATCGATTGATCGGGTTTATCCATTTTTACACCCATAGAACTGAGCTCCCATATTCATTCCCATATGTAAATTCTAGAATCCCATATCCATTTCCCATATGTAAATTCTAGAAACATCCATCCAGGAATGCAAATAATTTTAAAAGGCGGTGGCAAAAACGTAGTTTGATTGGTAAAGAGGGAACTTTAAGGTCACTTGAGGAAAGGGTTGAATTGAAGGGCGAAGACGCGTACCCGAATCTCAAGAGCTCGAAAAAGGTACCTAACTAAACCATGATTCCACCCGAAAATTTTGTTGCGTGTCTGTTTTTCGTACCCTTTATCATTATTTTATCACGTGTGCTGTGCTCGTGTGCTGATCTTTTCTGATTCAGAACGGAGTTTACAAATACCAGAGGGAAAAAAAAAACTCGTTATTATTTGAACTTCTGTTCTTCGCTTCGTTTTCTTAGGGATTTCTTGTCTCTAACAAATTCCGCATATTTTGTCGGACATTTTCTCTATCTGATTCACCATATGTTATGTTCCCTTGCGATCAAGGACCAAATATTAGGGTTCCTTTAAAACTCTTTTGGGGATGTTGATCACCGAATTCAAAAAATCAATTGCAAGCTGATGAAGGATTTGTTGTTTACCGATCCAACGGAATCAAACCCGTTTGGTTGCTTCAGTTTCCTTCACTTCGGTTTGAAGATTTTTTTTTTAATCTAATTCATGGTTATAAGTGAATAACCCAGATGAATTGAGCGGAACCACGTGTAACTTAAGCACTAACAAATATTTGTAAAGATTCAAAATAGCTGATAGAGTAAAATTATTTGGAGATTTGCTTTGGTTAGTTATGCTTTATATCATATTTTGACCTAGATGAATGAAGCTATGTTAATTTAGCATTGGATAGTCACACTTGGTCTTGAACATATATACAAAGAAAAATGATTAATCCTCTTAATTCATTTTTTTAATAATTTCTTAATTATTAAATGAAAAAAATATTAAATAATTTTTATATTCTTAAGATATTGATTATATTTAATTTTTAATTTAATATTTTTTTATTAAATAATAAAAAAATTATTAAAAGAATGTTTTAAGAAGATATAACAAAGCTCATATAAAAAACTGTGGTTCACCAACAATGCACACAAATAGATGCAAGAAAGAAATGGTGATGATAATAATAGTAATTGGGTGGGAAGAAGTGAAACACGTGATATTATGTGTCTGTATTGGAAATATCTGATCCTTTGGATGATCTCTCAAACGAATCTTGGGTTTTACATGTAGGAAAAAGCAGGAAGTTATATGGATAGCAAATCACCAAGCAAGAAGGCATCTAAGGAGGTGGCACGTGAGTCGCTTATTGCTATCTCTAACTCTTTACCAGATAATGTTCTGGATTCACATTTTGTGCTTGAAAGTTGAAAGCAAGAAAGCAGATGGGTTTGCAATACGAAACGGTGATCAGGATGACAAGTACAGGTCTGAACTGATTTCAATTTCTTATGTTGAACTCGAATCTCTTGATGTCAAAATCTGATCAATTACAACGGGAGTCTAGGCTCTGTTAAGTATTAGTATTATATGTGTAATGTGTCACTCCTGGTTTGTCATGTGGTTGAATATCCGCTGCACCAATATTATGACTACGTTGGTTATATGTATCAGCTATCCTGAAACGCCATTTAGATACATACTTATATCAGTCACATGTATGGTTCATATGTTGTAAAAATGATTGTGATAATAGTTTTGTCTGTGTTATATGTTCGTTCGTGGAAAGTTACAAACTGCAGCATCTAATTCTGCTCGTGCTCAAATTACGCTAAAATCTTAGGTTCATTGTATGATTAAGATGTTTCACGTTCTTGTAACGAGGGTGACTCAACTAACTAATAAGATGAACGACAAATGGTTTTGGATTCGAATTTTGCTAGTTGTCTTTCATTAGTAGGTTTTATGTAAATATCATTATACGTCTTCAAATCTATCATGTTCTTACTTTTAAATTTGACACCTTCTTCTTTCCTGTTTAAAAAAAAAAAATCCAAATTTTGAGGCATATAATATATTCTTATATACATATAAATATATCTTACATACACCCATATACATTCAGATGAGATAGATTTTATTATGAGATAAGTCTTATTTGATGTAAGTGTATATAAAATATATTTATATGTATACAAGAATTTTTTTATATTATAATATGCGACTGTGCCATTTTTTTCGACGTGGCCTGAACGTGTGTCCATCGAAGTGGGCTAAGGCTCATGGCCGGGCCTGTGCTATTCAAGCGCCGTAAATGCAGCTGCAAGGACTTAGGCCTTCACGTGATGAACGGAATGCAGTCTATAGTGCGAGATTTGATATAACAAATATGGACTTTGTACCCAAAAAAAAAAGGACTCTACATCAAGTTTGAGCTTTCCCTTCACTGTGGGACGAAAGAAAAAAGCATTGTAAGTTTATTGCGGTTTTAATTTTTGCACAAATTTATTGTGCAAGTTATTTTTTTCAACACAAATAATGAAAAAGTTATTTCAAGGAAAAAGACGAAAAAAGTTTCTAGTTTAGTCAAATAAAAATTCAATATTATCCAAAAAAAAAAAAAATTGCAATGATAATAATAGGTTAGTTCACTTAGTCAACTTTTTGCTTATAATAACTATATGATTTAAGTTTGAATCAAGAAATTTCTTATCGGTCGGCGATATGTAATTAGTAATTCTCTTGTAAATCTTCGTTAAGGTTATTAGTTTGCCCTAATCTTAGAAGGGGAAAGCTTTCTTTCACCTTAAATTTTTTATGTTCCAAAAAGAATATATTGCAATAAAAATTGTGATTAAAACACTTGTTAAATAACAGTTAGCATGTTGTTGAAAATTCAAATGCGAGTGAGATATAGGTGAAGAAGTCTTATATTAGAAAGGGATAAACAAGTTGAAGATTATATAAATGGAAGAGACTCATAGACCTAATGTTTTAAGGTTTGAGGTCAATATGTGGTGTCAAGTCCACTTTTGTGCTTCTTCACTTAGCTCATTGCATGCAAATCTCTCTGGCGTTTTGGACTCCCCCGATCATAACAACTGGTATCAGAGCTGTTGTTCGAAAAGCTACGTGATGATACGATATCCCTTTGACCCCTTGTGTCAAAAGCCTTCCTAGCAATGTGGAGGCTAGGCAACATGTTCCGTTGTGGATGATGGACGACGGCAGTGCAAGTATGAAGAAGAGCATGTGTGGCTTGGTTTAGAAGATATGTGGCTCTTGGATGTGGGTTGGGCTATTGGTGATACTGTCAAATACTCAAAAGGCTTCTGCTTGAGAGAAAGTGATCGTGTGTGAATGACTTACACTTAAGGAGAAGATTGTTGAGAATTCAAATGTGAGTGTGATATGGGTGAAGAAGTCTCACATTATAAAGGAATAGATAAGCTGAAGGTTATATAAGTGGAAAAGACCTAATTCCTTAAGGTTGTGTTTAGATGGAACATTTCAAAATTTAAGAGAATTTAAAATATTAGGAAATTTAATTACTTCATTTAAATTCCTTTTATTTGTAAATTTTTGTGTTTGGATGAAGCAATTAAATTCCCTAGCATTTTAAATTTCTTGTTTGGGCAAAGTAATTAAATTCCCTTTATTTACAATTTTTTATTTTTTTTATCAAAACAAGTATTGTTATTAGGAGCATTCAAAATCTGACTCGACTCGAAACTAATTGGGACAGATTCGACCATTCAATTTTTATAAATTAAATTCAATATATTTTCAAGTTAAGTTTGAGTCACACTTCCAATTTACTTAACTTGACCCTATGTTACAAAATATTTTGAAAATTAATAGCTATATGGTTTTAACATTGCAACAAATAGTATGAGTGTAAATAAAAAAGATGACACCTCTAAAATTACCAATCAACACTAGAAGCACGCAAGATCCAATAAATCAAAAGACCACAGTAATCATCATCGACCCACCATCACAGAAGTTAAACTGGAGATAATAGACTCTATTCCATTTCCAAATTGCTACAAGCAAACCTCACAATTACCAAATAGAATAAGCAAATCAGCATAAGATCTTCTTAATCATTAGCAAATAAATAATACAATAAGCCATTTGCACCACGATACCTATGAGGAGCGAAAATAGACAAGAAAAAATAAGGACAAAGGACCAAATCATGAAACAATAACTTGAATGACTTGGCATCTTAAGTTTGAAACAAACTCAGAATTCAAGAAACAAGAAAACCCCAATCCATTATCATTTTTAATTTTTTGCAACAAAGATAGAAAAGACTATCAATCAAGCTCTTCTTATCATTAACCAACATTCACAAACAAGACCTATACTCATCATTAGTTAACCAACAAATTGGCATTTTTATCAAGTAATGCATGTGCAACTTTCATGAAAGAAATTCTACGATTTAAAAGGAGCAAGGTGAGAAACTTTCATGAAATAGCAAAACAATGGAACTCCATCATTCACTCAAAAAAACCAAAGGTCACTCATACACTCACACATTCATAGCCGTTCATACTAAGAACAAGTTCAAGCATTTTAACATATGTCCATAAAAGCAATCTAAACAAATACTAACTGAAGAAATAAATTAACATGCTAAAAGCCAAACTCAATTAAACTAATAAAGTGCAAAAAAATATATATTAATGAACAGTATCATACGAGCAACCAACATGATACATTGATCCTCAATTTTGTTCAAATTTCTAAATATAATAGGAAAAAAATAAAGAAGGGGATTACTGAACAAAAGTATTTCCGAGTAGCCGAGTTCAATTATTCCCAATTTTCTAGTGTGTCACACTCAACAAAACACATATTTTCAAGCCCTTCAATTAATTTTCCTCAAAATACAAGAGTACTCTAAAAAATTACACAACTCTCAATTTTTCTCTCACCAAAGGAACCTTTCCCCCACAACAGGAATACCTATATGCGCTTGCCATTTATAGAGTAGGAACTAGGGCTTGAATGATGGTTTTCTTGTGGTGGATCTGATGCAGAGCCTGAGTCCCCTTGTCATCTATCTATCAGTTCTTATTTCCCGCGGTTTCAGTCAAAACTCAAAGCTTCATTGAGCTTCTCACTGGCGGTTGCTTGTTGTTGGTGGACTGCAGAGCTTGGAGGTCCGCAAGTTAATGAGAACTCGTGGAGGGGAAGGATAACATCTCGTTGTTCATGGTGTTGAACCACCAATAGCATCGTTCCCCTTCGAATTCATGGTTTTGCTCCATTGGCACCAGCAGCGAGGCTCTGACAGAAGTAATGCCATGAACAAGTTGTTGTGGGTCAAAGTTTGAACTCATGAGAGAGGAGACATTTCCAGTGATTTTCAGAATTCTTTCTATGTAGATAGAATTTCAAATCCACTATCTTTTGAGTTAAAAAAATACTTGCATTCTCAAAATTATTTTGTTTAATATCTAAATAGGATATTTTATACTAAGTCATTTAAAATTCTCTCAACAAATATATTACCTTAATAAAATTCTTTGTCCAAACACATAATAAGATTTTGGATCAAAATATAATATTAAACTCACTTATATAATTTTTTAATTAACTCATCAGAAACAAATCTCTCCGACGTTTTAGACTCCCTCTATCCTAACACTTGTCACCCTTCTCTATCCTAAAAATACTACCAGATTCACATAGGACCCTTCCGTCCCTGAAAACAACATTGTGTACGGATTTTGTATCACATGCAATATTATATTTTTGGTACCATTAGTTTAGAGAAACAATTCTCAAATAACAAAATAATCATATTATTGAGTGGAAATATCATTATGATTTTTTTTTTAAAAAAAGAGAGAATATATTTAAGAGAAGATGATAGGTTTCAATAATAGTTGTTTATTTTGAAATGTTTATAATTTAAACTGCCTTATGATTCTATAATTAAAATGTTTATTTAATAATATATTAATTATGCAAACATTTTTTATTAAAAAGTCTCCCCACATCACTTTCAATAGAATATTTTTTTATTAATAATATATATTAATAATTAATCATTTTTAAGGTCATTATTAATTCACAGCTAAGCTTAATGATGAACTAATTTAACTGAAAATTAATGAATTTGATAAAATCTAAGATAGTGTTTGGTTTGTTTTTTATTTTTAGTTTCAATTGGTATGTTTTTATTATAATTATAAAATATCATATTATCATTATTTTTTATTTTTAATATTTTGTAAAAAATAAAAAAATGACATTTTTAAATAAGAAGAAAAATTAAAATAGTATAATATTTTTAAATATATATAAATTAAAATAAGAAGAAAAATAATATAATATAATATATCAATTAAAAATAAAAACACAGAAACAAATCAAACGCCCATTAAAAAAATTTCAATGGAATATGAAGTTATGAACACATTAAGTCCACGTCAACGTCTAGGGTCTAACTCAAGGCTTGCTAGGTGCTACTTCTTACAAAGGTGTGATCCAACCACGTCATTTGAAGCCACGTACAGAGCTGTCAAAATTGGTTGTGTGTGATGAATAGGCTCTAATAGTTTGATAAAAAAATATAAGTTGAGTTAAAGAAAATTAAAATTGAACTTAATTTAGTTTAACGTGACCTGACTTAATTCAACTTAGATTTAAAATTAAGTTGATCTGTTTTGGGTTGGGTCAGATATTTAATTATTAATTTTTATCTAATAAAATATATCTAAAAGAATATTATCATTTTTTTGACAAATTAAAACATAATTAATAATTAAATTAATTATTTAATTTATTTATTATTAATTCAAAATTTATTAACATAAATTTTTTTTTTTTATTAATTTAATTTTTTTAAAAATTAATTATTAAAAAATTTGAATTAGTACTCTAACCTACTTAACTCCCAACTCGTAACAAATTAAGTTGGATTAACAAAATACAAACTTGAAATATATTTGATCTGACCGAAAATTGACTGGCCCCAACATGTATGAATAATTATCAAAACATAACCTTAAGTCTAGCCGAATAAAAAAAATCCCACATATTTTTATTATAAAAGAAAAATAAATTTTTCAAGGAATTTAAGATTTTGTCGTATAAACTATAAAATTGAGAAATCCATCATTTAGTAGTGCTAAAAATAGTGGCAAATTCTAGTAAAAAAATAAAATAGTGGCAAATGGATTAAAACTTAAAAGTAGATAAAAACTCGACGTTTCAATCTGGCCTGCAGGTTTCTTGACCGGTTTTATTTATAGAGAGAGATCAAAGAAGAAAGCAACCGCTTGGAGCACGAATACAACTACCAAACGACAACTTACGGTGCAAACGTAATTAAAGTTGACAATTCGGCATATATATATACAAATTCGTAAAGGATACGTTAAAGTATATGTGTTATTATATATATATATATATGTGTGTAATGAATGGATAATTTATATTAATGTAAATCAAAATTATTCTTATAATAAATAATATTTTATGAATATTTTTTTTATAAAATTTATTATTAGATTAAAAGTTTTATTATATATATCATATTTATAAAATTTTATATTAATTTAAAATTATTTAATATTTTATTGATATACGCCAAGATTAACGTAATATATATTTTTGAAATATATGAAAATAATAATCAACTTTATTATATTTTTAGTGGTGTTTAATATTTTCAAAATTTGACACAAATGAACAAAGTTTTAGATAGCTATAATTCAATTATTAGATTGATAAAAATAATATTTTTAAGAAGTTATTAAATATGTAAATATATCAAGTCTTACACTAATATAAATTGATCTCTTTTTATATATATATATATATATATATATATATATAATGGAGGAATCAAGTTATACCTACAGAAATCAAAGTCATTCTTATACCATCAATATCTTTTTATTGAATAATTTTCTCATTAAATCTATTATTAAATTAAAAGTTTCATATCATATAAATTATATCTATAAAATTTTACATTAATCCAAAATCGTTTAATATTTCATTGATATATGTCAAGATTAACGTTATATATATATATATATATATATATATATATGGGATTAAGTTACATTCGTATAAATTAAAGTCACTCTTATACTATTAAATAATTTTTTAATGAATAATTTTTCACTAGATTTACTATTAAATTGAAAATTCTTATCATATAGATCATATTTATAAAATTTTACATTAATTCAAAATCACTTACAACTTCATTGGTACACATCAAAATTAACATAATATATACTTTTAAATATATGAAAATAAAAATCATTTGATTATATTATTTGATGTTTAATTTTTACAAAATTTGACACAAATAATCAAGTTAATGAATAGTTATAATTCAACAGTGGATCAATAAAATTCATATTCTATAAATAATTATTAGGTGATGTAAAAATATCAAGTCTTACACTAGTGTAACAATCTCTCCCATATATATCTAGTGAGAAGAGTTTTTTTTATGAAACTGTGAAAGGAGTAAATTTTGACCATACAACCAAACATGATCAAGATTAAAAGTTACTTAAAGATCATGTGACCACTTAAAAAAGTCACATGCATTTATATTATAATATTGACAATTTATGTAAGATCCAATGGTTAAAATTTATTTTTTTTCATCTCTTACAATAAATTCTCACCAGATACTTTTCTTATATATATGAGAATAGATCAACTTACACTGGTATAAGACTTGACATATTTACACACTTAATAACTTCTTAAAAAATGTGATTTTTATCGATCTAATCGTTAAATTATAATTATCTAACACCTTGATCATTTGTGTCAAATCTTGAAAAAATTAAACATCAATAAAAATATAATCAAATGATTCTTATTTTTATATATTTTTGAAGTATATATTACGTTAATTTTAATGTATATTAATGAAGTATTAAATAATTTTAAATTAATATAAAATTTTATAGATATAATTTATATAATAGGAAATTTTATTTTAATAGTAAATTTTATGATTAAATTATTTAATAAAAAGTTATTTAATAATGTAAGAGTAATTTTGATTTACATTAATGTAATTGATCCCTCCCATATATATAATTTTTTTTTTATCTCATTTTATAAATAATTTATATATAAGATGTAAAAAATAAATATATTATATTTTTATTAAAAAATAACATCACAACCACTAAAAAATTTTATTACCTAAATTTTGTCCGTTCGCAAATCGCAACTAAGGGAAGTCCAAAGTATGGTTAATGCACTGTTTTTCTTTTCATATCTTTTAAAGTCATTACAGAATTAAAAAAATCATTAAATAGATTTTACGATAAATAAAAATAATTATATTTAATTAATTTATTTTTTATTAAAATACTTAAAATATTATTATTAATTTATTAATCTTCTCTTATTTATTATTATTAAGGGTAAAGTTAAAAAATAACCAGCCTTACATTTGACTTAAAAAATATTTTTTGTTCAACTCAAATATATTAGATGTATATTTATCATATATTTATATGAGATATATATCAAATTAAATTGTATGTAATGTAATTTTTCACAGAATATAAATAAATTTATGAATAAATTTAAAAAATTTAAATAAAAAATTAAACAAATAATAAGAATGTTTAACTTATGCGGTGAACAATATGTGTTCATATAGTAAATCCTAAAAGTTGAGTTCGTTAATAAATGATTGTTTATTACATGTGATAAAACTTACACTAGCAGGATTCTCTTATGTATGACAGAAAAAAGACATAGAAATATAATTAGTATACTTTATATAAATAATAGTGAATCATATTTTATGTATATCAGAATATATATATCATATTTATATTATATATTAATATAAAAAAATATCAAATTATTTTATATGTGATTGTAATATTTTTGTAACATACAAAATAATTTTATGAGTGAATTGAATAAAATTAAATGTATTTTAATTAGAAGAATAATGAGATTGATAATAAAATTTGTATTTGTTCTCTCACAATATAGTATTTTAATGTTAGTAAATAATATGAGAGGATCTCATCCCATATCAACATTTTAGAGTAGGAAGAAAAATAAAATAAGAGCAAAAACCGGTTAATGGATCAACTACATATATTAAATTTAGTTTATTATGTAGTTTAGCCTGGTTTTAATGTTTCATATTGAACTTGTCAGTATCACTATATGGCCACATAAAGAAGGATTGATCTTCCGATGAATGTATGTTTGCGTTTAAGGAAAATATAAAACAAACAGGTTATTGATTTCATAAAACTTATTTCGTTATTACATAGCTATTTTTATAACTTTTTTTTATCCAGATAAACATGATAAGAATGTGCAACATAAAATTAAATCATTTTAAAGTATTACAACACTAAAAAAACGTTATTTTGTGCATACACGTGTCTCTCATAAGCTAATTTATGTTAATTGACAGAAAAATATAAAATAGTTACGTATTAACAAGATAAAATCTTAGGAGAAGGAAATTAACAAGGCTCAAAACATAATGGAGTGATAGATTCAGAAAATATTCAGTGATGGAGTTAAAAATTATGAATTATATTATTAAATATTAAAAAAATTAAAGTTAATAAATAAAGATGTATTCACTATAAATTATTTAATGAGTTAATATTAAAATGTATTATTTTAAATTAAAGATAAATATATTTTTATTTGTTCATTTTAAAAGAATATTTTTTTTCATTATATAGAAAAATTTATGAATAAAGTGAAAAAAGTAAAAAAAAATTATATTAGATATTAAATGTATTATAATAATAGTTATTTTTTACATCATGATTTATAAGTAAAATAAAATTTTTATATATATATATTTTAAAAAAGGAAAGATTGTGAAACTAAAAGTGAGAGGAACTAGTAGATTTATTATATAAAGATTAAAAATTAATAGAAAGATGAGTTAAAATTATAATATTAATGCATATAAAATAATCATGAATAACATATCAAATATATATCAATTTTAAACTTTTTTAACTTTATCATTTTTATCTTTGGTATAATTATATTGACCTCTCTTAAAATTAGTGTTTATAATATTAATACTTTTTTGTTTGAGAAATTACTTATACTTTTTTGTTTTATATTTTTAATGAAATTTTGTATAAGTTTGTACATAAAATATGTTAAGTATATATGAAATTTTATAAAAGAAGAAGGATATTGAAATGTAATAATAATATATAAAATTAAAAATATAAATATAATTTTTAAATAAAAGTATTAATATAAAGTATAAACTTTATAACAAATTAAATTAAATTATTCATACTTTTATAAAAAATTTGGTGAGAAAAGGGGGTCAAATACTCGCCCCCTATCTGTCCCTGCCATAAAGTAACACATTAAAATATGAAAATATGATTTTTTTTTATATATATAATTATACTACTAGCTAGGTTTTCAATGAGAACTAGCCACATACATGTTTACTTTTTTTTTTAGTTGAATATATGTTTAGTTAATTAACCTACCATGGAAAACAAACAAAATATTTCTGAAAATTTCATACGTTATACTGACTCTTTTAAGTATTATTTCTCATTTTGTTACTTCAAAACAAAGTAATATTTCTCATTTTAATCCATTCTTACCATTTATTATTATTTTGAGTTAGTAGTTTAAGTCGGTTTCTTGTATGAATTAATCAACAAATTAGGGTGTAAGCAGGAACATTGAACGACAGGCAACAACGTCAAGCTTCTTGGGAGAGTTAGACAAGTTATAAATATATATATATTTAAATAATTAATTTAATTTGATTTTGAATAATTAGTCAAATCTGTATTACTAACTAGTTAAAGTACGTTGCACGGGAAATTTGTTATCCAATGAATGATAAAACATACGAATATAAAATAATAGTTTGTAGCCATATTTTTTGAGTAGTAGGGGTGTGAAGAAAAATTGGTTAATATAAAATAGTATGAACAATTAGATCGACATTAGAATCATATTTAAAATCGATTGAGCAAAGGTTGCAATTGACTAGATCTTAGGGATGGAAACAAGTTTTGAAAAATATTTGACCTGAACTTGACTTGTTACCTGTTAAAGGCTTTTTTGAACCTAAACATTTAAGAAGCCAGTCTTCTGAGATTAGAAGCTTTATATTAGAATGCTAGATCAATAGGTTTCTTCAATAAATAGCCTTTAATCCTTGAAAGGCCATTGAAAAAAAAAAAATATAATATAATTTTATAAATAAATATAAATTGAGTACAGAATAAATGAAATAGGCTTTTAAAAAGGCTGAGGGGTCAGTCAAAAAACAGTCAATCACAGGTCCTTGACAAATTTTTTTCCATCCGTCTAGTTTATTTTGAGAAAATAAAATTAGATTGATATTAGAATGCTATTTAAATAATTTAATCCATTTTTTCGGTAATTGACTACAGAATAAAAATAAAAGGGGGCAAAAATTGAATCCCTTAAAAAAATTTTCCGTCAGAAAAAAAGGGGTAAAAAGTCAAGGGAAATAAATTATTTTTATCATGGTAACATTTTTTTATGAGGCAAATAATAATAATAATAATAATAATGGAATCTGTTTTGCATCCAGGAGTTATAATAATGTCAAACATCAAATAGTATAACCATGTTCTTTCAAATTTATAATTGTAAGCATTATGAACATGGGCATGTCAAATATATTTTTTTAAGTTTGTTGTTGATCATGAAATAGTGGCGCACTTGCCTGAAATTCACACTACGTAAAAGATGGTCTGACTTCTTTATAAGTATATAAAGTTAATACAAAAGTAGTTTCATGGTTTAAAAACCAATAGTTTCATTACACAATAGTAGGGATGAAAATAGGTCAGGTCAAGTCAAATTTTAGCTTAAATAAGTTTGACCTATATTTTAATTATAAGGCCTGAACTTGGCCTATGAACCTGTAATAAGCTAACTTTTAAAGTCTAACCTGACCTTTTTAAAAGTCTGGTTTGGCCTAAAAGCCTATTTAAAGGTCTATTTTACAATAATACTTTTAAATAAGCTAACAAATTTACTTTTAAATAGGCCAATAGACCTTTACATAGGCTAACAGACTTCATTTTAAATAAATAAACATGTCTTACATAAACTAATAGACTTACCTTTAAATAAGTTAATATATCTTTACATAAGCTAACAGACTTAAGTTTTGAAATAAGTCAACGGGCATACTCAAAGTGAATAGACCTTTGTTATAATTTAACAATCACCTTCTAATTTTATAAATGCTCACTACTTTCTTACTCTAATCTTTGGTCGATGTGGGACTTGAAGATATACCGAGTTGCTCACTTTTTTACTCTAATCTTTCAAGTCCCACATCGACCAAAGATCAGAGTAAAAAAGTAGTGAGCATTTATAAAAATAGGGAGTGAGTGTTAACTTATTATTTTTATTCTAATAAATATATTACATTAAATATATTAAAATATTCTAAAACTTATTAAGTTTTAGTTTCTAACTTTTATTAAAATTTAATTCAAAATATATTAATATATTATAATAATAATTATTATAATTTATAATTACTATAATATACATATATATTATATTATATATAATTAAATAAGTCAGGTCAGCCTATCAAGCTTAAAAGGCCTATTAGATGACCTAAGATTTGGCTTTTATAGTTAAATAGACTTTTAAAAAAATCTGAGTCTAACTTATTTAGTAAGCAAATTAGACTAGATCAGATCTTAGCAGTCGACCATAAACCTTGACGACAAACTTCAGCTTATTTTACTACTCTTATACACAGTGGCAACATTGATTAAGTATGCAAAATCTTAAAAACCAACTCTTAAGTTGAAATACTAGTTGGCATAAGTCAGCTGGTACATAGTCTTCATCCAAATCATTAATTAAACATTGTTCAAATAAGTACAGGGCAGAAATCTAACAGCGTGATGATGATTGATGAAGGCATTGTGTCTAACCTTAATCAGGAAGAAAATGGTTGTCAAAGAGATCTTTCTGCATCGAAAGTTAAGTATTCAGCTAGACTAAAATAGAAAATGAACTGGAGACAGTAGTGCATGTAATCCACCAATCTTTCGAGGCAATGTTTAAAATGCTCCTAAAACATGTTGGAGCATGAATGCTCCTAGAAGGATTACCATCGATTTTAGAGTTAAAATGAACAATGACTTTCATTAAAGACTAATAACTTGCTTAACTGGTAATCCATTTATTTCAATATTCATTTTCTTTATCTCACTTGAAGAATCAACTCGTTGAAACATATCAAGCATTTCCATCAGTTTCTCAGCAACCAAACAGAGTAGTATAAGCTCACATGAAAGCACGAACAAAAGACTTATCTTTGCCTTTGTCGCAAGCCACGATTCTAAGGTCGTCGAGGGACCACTGAAGGTCATCGATCCAACCCGAGAGGATCCGGAACTCCTTCTTCAAAACGAAGTCGTTGCAGGTGCCCCAGATCCTGACGGTGTCGGACACATCGGCAGAGGCGACCCACTCACCGTTGGGGGAAATCGCGCCGTGGTGGCAGGGTAGGTGTGGTCCCCGTAGACGGAAACCTGCAGGGGGTTTTGGAGGTTCATGGTGACGACGAATCTGGCTTTAGTGAATATGATGGAGTTGGATTTGAGATCGTCAGAGATGAGGATCCCGCGGCCATGCTCGGTCGATGGCATGCAGGAATAGGTCTCTACCACCTGATGGCTCATCTTGCTTTGATTTTGAAGTCTAACAAAAAACTCCTCATCCTTTAGCCCAAGTGGAGGAACAACTTTTTCATTTGATAATTAATTGGTTCCAACATTAAGACTCAAGATTAATAAATATTTTTTAGAATAATGAGCATGAAAAGAAGGAAACGTTTTAATGAGAGGAGAGTGAAGAAATAGGTGAATTTCAAAGGGCTTTGAGTTGTCGCACTACTTGGTTTGGACTAAGATTAGAGAGAGAGAGAGAGAGAGAGAGAGAGAGAGAGAGAGAGAGAGAGAGAGAGAGAGAGAGAGAGAGAGAGTGTGTGTGTGTGTGTGTGCACGATGGCAGAAATGAGTTGTCTTACTTTCAGGAGATGAAGGTATTGCAGGTTGTTGATTGTGATCTGAAATGGATGATGGTATTGTAGTTCAAGATGGAGTTGTAGGGGATGAAGGCCGTGGACAAAGAAAGAATTGAAAAAAAAAACATAACTTGAGTCAAAGGTTTTTACCAGCTATAATAGGTAAAGTCAATGAGAGTATCAATGCTCAAAAACATTTTAGGTACATTGTAAATGACTCCATCTTCCAATGCTAAAAAAATATAGTAATATTATAGCAGTATATTGAAGAGCTAAAGTCTAAACGACAAATCCTAACTTTTTTTCAAAGTGTAATTTTAGAATTTGAGATTAAAAGTGTATAGGATTAATGGATTATGCACAATCTAAAGCCACCAAATTCCTAAAACTACCCTCTATTTGAAGTAATTAACCTAATTTCATAATGTAAAAGGAAAAATACAAATAAGAAATTTCAATTCACTAAAATAATAGATTTCATATCACCAATTATAGAATTCATCATGTATTCTTCAAAGCTCCTCTTGACAGAAGTCAACTTAACTTGGGAATATTCAACAATCAACTCTTATATTCTTATATTAAACAGTACATACACCTTTTTTCACATCTCATCTATTGGTAATTCAGAACCACGCATATTTTTTTACTCAAGAAAGTTCAGAATAAGTCTCCCACGTGCTCTTTTTCTTAATCAAAATTTATTTTTAATGAGTTTGGACCAGAATTCTACTTTTATGTCAAGCTTATTCATGTGTGTGTGCTTAAAGTGGTTCGTTGCACAACTACAACTAGGTCTGAAGTAGAAGCGGGTAAAATACTCCTCAACCCTTCTTAATCATCACAAAATGTGATAATTTTTTCCACATTTTAAAATACTTTCAAGCGCGGAAAAACATGTTAGAACATTAAGAAATTATATCTCAGGCAAAGTCTCAAAGTCAAGGGAGATAATTATATTTTATCTACTTAAGTAAACAAAACTTGCTGTGCACTTCGAATCGGTTACCATGTAAAGATCAATTCGATGAGGTTACTGAATTTACAACGTCATATCAACCAACCTGTTGCCACCTTGCAGACACATTTAAGGAATACGTTACTCAATGGGAAAAACCCATAAACAAATTAATAGATGGAAAAGTAATTAAAAGGATCATCAAGCTAGAATAAGAAGAATTCGTCAAATTCCATCAACTATGAACTAGTTGAACTTCTAAACAGCTTTTGATATGTGCATTTGAAATCAAAACTATCGTTTAATTGTTACTTGTGATAAGTGTGAAAGTGATTTTGTTATATAAAACAATGAATTGGTAAGCAATGAAATAATTATTATAAAGTTGTGTCCCAACTTAAAACCAAGGGAAAATTAACAGGACTATTAACAATAAAAATATTAAAGGTAAAAAGACCAATAATCATTTACATGACCATTTCAAATGGTTAATTGATGACTTAGAGTGATTACTAGGTCCTTCCTATTAATTATGTATTGTTAGCAGTGTTTCCTGTTAATTCTCTCTAAAACTAAAATCTCTAAATTTTTCACTTAAGGCAACCACTTAAACTAATCAACTAGCCGTGACTAGTCAACTATTAATCACAAAATGCGCAAGACTAGATCATCATGATCAATATATTTCAACATGCAAAAGGAAAAGTTGGACGAGCGTGGAACGGAACGGTGACCACGGGCACTATAAATACCCCTGAACCTGAATCTTGAGCAGCAAGGATAGTAGTAGGAGTCCCAGAAAGAGGTCCAACCAAAGGTGTTTATGAGGGGAGAGTGAGTGAGAGAGAGAGATTGTAAATAAACAGCGTACAAAAAAAATGGTGTTACTAGATTCCTTATGGTTCATCCCAATAGCAGCTTTGTTGGTTGGATATGCATTTGTGTTTGGGTTCCTTAGGAGATTGAATGAGTGGTACTATGTAGGCAGCCTGGGAAAGACGCAATACCCTCTCCCACCTGGTGATCTGGGTTGGCCTTTCATCGGCAACATGCAAACCTTCCTCAAAGCTTTCAAGTCTGATCCTGATTCCTTCATCTATGACCTTGTTTCCAGGTCCCTTTTCTCTTCTCTCACGTCTCTCTCTTACACACATATCCACTTGCACCCACAAATACAATACCATATATAGTGCTCACTCATAACTCATAAAGTCATAATTTGGACTTTGGTCTTATACATCATATACCTATATATTATATATATAGATATGGCAGGACAGGCATGTATAGGACCTACTTGTTTGGGAGGCCCAGCATCATAGTTTGCACCCCAGAGACGTGCCGTAAAGTTCTCACCGATGATGAGCAACTCAAGCTTGGATACCCTGCTTCCACCATGGCCCTTACAGGGAAAAGATCATTTCACAGCATCTCAAATGCTGAGCACAAGCGCCTCCGCCGCCTAACCACATCTCCCATAACTGGCCACGAGGCGTTGTCCATGTATATTGGTCTCATAGAGGGAGTTGCTGTCAAAGTTTTGGATGACATATCTAGCATGAACAGGCCATGTGAGTTCCTCACAGAGCTGAGGAAGTTCGCTTTTGAGGTTATCACCACCATCTTCGTGGGCTCTGATGCTCATCATGTGGACCTTGGCTTGGTCGAGAACTTGTACATCGACTTGAATCGTGGAATGAAGTCCATGGCCATCAATCTCCCAGGCTTTGCATTCCATAAAGCACTCAAGGTTAATTAATTATATCTCTATAATCTTTGATATATAAACATAAACTACAGCCTTAATTAGAATCAAGAATGTTATTAAGATATATAAAATCATTCATATGACTGTCTAAACTTTTGAGATAATTGGTTCATAATATGGTATTAAACCATCAAAACTTTTATGACAAAGTGATCTAGAGTTTTACCATTGACACATCTATTATTCTAATAAAAAATTGAATTTCAACATGTGGATAGAGCTAGCAGTAGCCGGGGAGGGTATAGACCACAAATATTAAACAACTTAAAATTCTATGATATTGAAGTATATCAATTATCAAACATATAGACGAAAACGCAGTTCTTTTATGTTATGTTATATATATGTGTCCTTAGCTTACTCGTGTGATTTCACTACGACTTTGGTGCGACATTGAGGAAATTGATGGTATAAAATATTATTATTTAATAATATTTATCCTTGTTTATTCAGGCACGAAAGAAGTTGATGAAGCTGCTGCAAGCCCTGGTAGACCGAAAGAGGAGGACAAATAAGACAGAGACAAAGACAAAGAAAGATATGATGGATTTATTGATGGAAGTCAAAGATGAAGACGGTAGGCAGCTGGAGGATGAAGACATTATAGACCTACTTCTGATATTCTTGTTAGCCGGTCACGAAAGCTCTGCTCATGGCATTTTGTGGACTATAATCTACCTCATGGAACACCCATATGTCTTCCACAGAGCTAAGGTTTAATATTTTGAACACATTTTTTTCTTATAATATGCTGTAAAGTTCTCAATCTATCCATTGTTTATGGGAATAGGCCCATGTATATTATGTGCATTAGTTTCAATATTAATTACTCTAATGTAAAAATTTTCACAAAACTATGTACCTTTCAGAAAGAACAAGAAGAGATCATGGAGACAAGACCTTCCACGCAGAAAGGGCTGAACCTCAAGGAAATTAAACAAATGGAATATCTTTCAAAGGTATGTTATATACGAGTTCTTTATTTTCAGTTAATGTTATTTTGTTGGGGTTCTAATATGTATAATTTACAACTATCTGCATAGATAATGAAGTTTTAAATGGCTTATAATCTATATATATGAGAATATATATGAATCTGCATCATTCATAAATCGAGCTGCCTGAAGAAATTTATGCTTTGACTTGATATATTGCACGGTTTAGGTTATTGATGAGATGCTGCGCAGAACAACTATCTCCTTTGCGAACTTTAGACAGGCAAAAGTCGATGTCAACATCAATGGTCAGTTATTCAATCCCATATATTTTCAATGCTTTCCTACTGTTGATATTTTATATTCATTACAACCCCTTAGCATTAAAAAAAAAAAGAAAAGAAAAATTGCAGGTTATACTATACCAAAAGGATGGAAAATACTGGTTTGGAACAGAGGCGTTCACATGGATCCTGAAACTTACCTCAATCCAAAGGAATATGATCCTTCCAGATGGGAAGTATGTATGATAATTGATATTGAAATTTTGTTTTATTACTTATTCTTTAACAATCCAAAGGAGTATGCGTGAATTTAATTTAATGAACAAAAGATGGAATATGTTATATGCTAAAAATTTGGTGCAGAATTACAGACCCAGAGCAGGGTCTTTCCTTCCATTTGGATTAGGAAGTAGGCTTTGTCCCGGAAGCGACCTGGCCAAGCTTGAGATCACCATTTTCCTCCATTATTTTCTTCTCAACTACAGGTTAGTAAACTCGTTTTCATTTGCAATCATTGTGATTTATTGAAGGGAAGGAGTAGAAGAATGCTGGTTCAATTTATCAAAAAATAAAAATAAAAAATTGCCAAGTAAATCTCTAGATCGATATGCTGAAAAATTGATAACTAATCAACTCAATTTTGTTATGTCTCTATGGAAAACAAATTAGGAAAAAGGAAGGAAACAACATTTCTAACCCATTTACATTTTAATGGTGCAGGATGGACAGAATTAATCCAGAATGTCCAGTAACTTACTTACCAGTGCCACGGCCTTCAGACAACTGCCTTGCAAGAATTATAAAAGCCACATAAATCATGGGATTATTGAGCAAAGGCAAGAAACACATGGCAAACTTGTATGTTCATAGCTTATTATATATTCTCGTAATTATTATTTGAATAATTTCAAACATGGAATTGGAATATTTTTTATATTAGCATATATAATAAGGAAAAAAAGAAGAGAGAGAGAGAGAAATCAATTGTTGGTACTTGGTTGGTAGTGCATTTTGATATTGAATTTTGATTAGCTAAGAGTTTGCCCACACTGGTTTATTATTCAAATAAATTCCTATCACGAAACCGAGCTATGAAACTTCAGAAGAAAAAATGCCTCTTCCCCGACCTACCTCAATCTCTATCAACATCAAACCACATATGCCAATTTCTCTCAAGTCTGAGCATCTTCACTTTTCTTAGTCTTTGTTCTATAGTCAGCCCAACAAATAGTAAGTGGTAACTTATCTCATTTTTTCTCTTTTTTTTGGTAAAGGAGTTTGTTTCTTATTTTACTCGGTGTTGTCTCAAAGTTTAAATCTTTTTGGAGGTTTAAGAAAGTGAAATTTTCATAAATTTACTCTATTTGAGAAAAAAGAAAGAAAAGAAAACTTCGAATGATCCATCAAGGAGAGAAATGTCGAGCAAAATTCAATAATTTTTTTTATCATATATATAAAAAAAAATACTGTCTGTACTGTACATATATTGTTTAAGATTCTGAAAAAACACAATGCATCACAAGTGCCTTATTTGATTGATTTTTTCCCTGATCAACTAGTTGCATTTAAATAATAAGGATAAATATTTTTTTTTTGGTAAGGCATGGGTATGTCATTATATTCAAGTCAATGTTCATATTTGAAACCAATCCAGGTCCATTACTTCAAAAGTATTCGAAAAAATCGGGGTACGATTAAATTAACAAATACCGTTTCTAGAGTGCTAGACTAGTCCTGCTATAGACATCTTTTGGTATCAAAATAGAGGTGATCGAACATGAATTTGAAATTCTATCGTTCCTGGCTATAGACATCTTTTGGTATCAGAATAGAGTATCTTTATCCAGATATTCATATTAAGAAACACTCCAAAATTTAGCTGCATTTGTAAGTGCATTACGTCAATTCGTGTAGCCCATAAAGCCAGAATATCGCATTAATATATTTGTACATATAAAAATTTACATTATTATTATTACATCATTTTTTTTAAATAATAAAATTAAAAAAACACACATATTTCGATATACATTCTTTAACTTTTTTATCTCAAAACTAAAAGGGTGTAAAAGATGATATAAAACTTTTGATGTGCAAATAAGAAAACTCAGAATATTGTATTCCTGACAGTGTCAACGAGAAAGTAGAAATGCATGCAGCCAGAGGCATGCTTAGATTATAGAAAGCCTAAAAAATTTTAGGCTTGCTTCAAACAGAATGTTGTATGAGCTCTGTTCTTTTAAAATGATTCATTTAGGATAAGTTTGACACAATATATAAGATTTGGCAGGACAAGTTTATATAATACATTATGACTTTATTATTTATTTAGTGCAATCACAGTATTGTATAAATTTATCCAGCATATTTCTCTTATACATTAAAATAACATATAACTTAATCAGATCTTAAGAGTGAGATTATGCATGATTAAGTTTTAATAAATAAGTTCATCTGAGAATATTTTCTTTACAATTTTATCATTCGAACACTAATTTTTCATTGTCTTCTCCTTTACAATGTCACCTAATCTCATCTCTATCAGTCGTCGTTGTTCCCCACCTATCAATCTCGTTCAAATCATCATAACTAGGATTGCACTGTCTCATATATGACTTCAAACCTCTACTTGTCACACCGAACACACATCATTACAACTCGTCACCGCCTTCTTCCGTCATAGACAACTTCAATCACCTTACAAAGTACTTTCTCCGCCATCAATCAAAACCACCGTTGCCTAGCCACCAAGCACTGCCTCCATACCCTTGCTCCTGTTGAACCTGCAATACTACCATCCCTTTTCTTAGATTCTGCATTGTCTCACACCTAAGGAAATTTGTTATTCCTATTCTTCTTTTTTATTTGAGTATGTTATTATGAGTTAGGACCTATGATAACTTAAGTCTAAATTTGTTATCTAAAAGTTGACTTGTGTTTTAGTATGTATTAGAGATTAAAGATTATAAGCTAGTATTTTTTTTTTTTTTTTCAAAAATTAGTATAACATGATAAATTTGGATGAATATAGTATTTTTTTTATTAAAAGGTATTTATATCATAAGTGTTAATTTTTTATCATATTCAATATTATACATTGCATCAGTAAACACATGATAACATTATTTTATACAACAGTATCTTATCGTGTCAAATATTAGATAATATTAAAATTTTATTAAATCTTATACTATTAAACCTTATACTATCAACCTTAATACATCCTGACCTTATCCTAACTTGCCTACAAAACAGGCCCATAAGTTACGAACATTTTAAATTCTGAGTTATATCAACTACTTCATGCAATTGAAAACACAATGTCAGTTTTCAACTACTGGTTCCAACCAAGCCTTCAAAGTGAAATATTTAAAGGACCGCAGTTTTGAACTGATAGCGGACGGTCAAGAGAAAATAATAATGAATGGAAGTAAAAGAGATAGCTTCTTAATTACATGAGGAGGTAGACACACTGAAGTGTCAGTGGCAATAGCAGGGATAGAAATTTGGAGACAAGCAGCAGATGTATTGCACTTAAAAATAACTGTTCAAAAGATAATAAAGATCATAAACATCTGAACAACAGTTAGTCTCATATAACTGCGAAGCGAATTCAAACTTTAATGTGCAGCATCTTCTTCCTCACAAAATTTTGTGTACTCCTTTGGACCCAGCAAGGAATCTAATTCAGATGGATTATTTGGCTTTACTTTAATCATCCATCCATCTTCGTATGGGCTTGTGTTGATCTTAAAGTGAGAAAAGTAGAAAAATAAGTATGAGTGTGGACAATCTGCTAATTAGAAGACAAGACATTAACAGTGTAATTCAATTCAATATCAAAATAAGCATCCATACAAGTAACCACATTCAGGTCTTGTAACAAAATCCTTCTTAGATCAAATAGTACTAAGATTAATATTAATATTAATATTGGGTTAAAGGATGGTTGAAAAGTTTTGATTTATCATATTAATATTGGGTTAAAGGTTAGAAGTAATTACCAGGCCAGGCGTGTCCTGGAGCTTTGAGTTAACCTCAAGAATCTCTCCCGAGATTGGAGAGTTTACATCACTGGTTGCTTTAACACTTTCAACTGCTCCGAAGCTGCCATCCTTGGCAACTGAGCCACCTGGTTCTGGCAGATCCACAAACACAACCTCTCCAAGATGGTCCTGCAACAAGTGCAATTTGACAGCTTCAGCCTTCGCATGTGTACCAATGTTAATTAATTAAGTTGTAGGTCAAGTTTAATTAAAAATACATATATATGTAGACACACGCAAACATATGCAAAATTCTCCACTAAATTGCAAAGAACAAAATTTTAACCACCGTGATTAAGTGTGTGTTTAGAATAATTATGAAAATTTGATTATTTCAATAACGGATTATTGTATAAAAGTTTTTTGTTATAATAGATTATAATCGATTCATTTTTTTATGTTTGAATATGTTAACTGAAAAGTAATTTTAAGTTAATCTGTTTTATTTAGGATAGTATAAAAATGAATTATTTTTATGTATTAAATTATTAAAATAAGTATAGAATGATTAAAAAGTTATTTGATTAAGGACAAAATGTATTTACATCTCAAAGTGTAAGGAATAATTTATAAGTTAAAATCATAAATTTTAATTTTCAGCATTATAAAAAAAAAATTATAATGTATTGAATTTAATGTAAAAATTAAAACTGATTTTGTCATTATGTTATAATAATGTTGAAATAGCTTTCTTTTAAAAAAAAATTTATTTCAACATGTAAAATAAGTGTTGCAAAACATGCTCTAAGTAAGCCGGAAATCGATTGGCTATAGTATCCTTGCATCCTTGCCTTGCCTACTAACCTTGACATTATTAAAACGAATGTTACACAGTACTATAATTTGACGTTGTCTTCAACACAGATAATAATTAACGAAAGGCAACCAAAAACAAAAAATGAAAAGAATGAAATTGAAAAGATGGGGTTATAAGGAGAAGAGATGCAACCAACCTGGGCATGATCAGTGATACCAATGGTAGCGACTGAGCCTTCATGCTTGACCCATTCATGTGAAGTTGCGTACTTGAGTCCATCCAAGACTGCGAATGAAGCAAACAGACGTGAGTAACTCAAGTGAAATTAATAGGCCTTTGCATATATGCTTCCACATTCAAATTTGATTAGAAAAATCAAAGGTGAAATTAATGTGAAGAAAGATGATGTATACATACCGGTAGAGAAGCATCTGGAGAGAGAATAAGGAGGAGAGAGATGAGGTCTGGAGGCGGAAGAGATTTTGAGTGCATTGGCAGTTGAAGAAGCCCACATCCTGAGTGCCATTACGATGTTTCTCTCTATCCCTCTTTCTATGTTTTGGTTGTGTTTGTGTTTGTGTTTGTGGGGAGGGGGCAATATCACTGAAACGATGAGGAGATGGAGCTCTTCATATCATATTTGTTTTCTAAAATTTTATCTTGGATGAATGGTGGGCAGCGACTGCCTCATCCTTATGTCCCCTCCTCCTAGTGGTATTACAATTCTATTACACCGCTAATAAATAAAAGCTAGTTCTCTTTTTCTCTTTTTCTTTTTTAATTTCATAAAACTGAGTTACATAACAACAGATAAATCATTCTTTTACAGTCCTCTCCTTCCGAATCAAGCTGTGGATTCAAATCCAGATTCTTACGCTCTAGTTCTACCACAACAGGGCCCGCTCTATTGAAAGCTAGTCAAGTTTTAGCTTTAGGACTCCCAAAAATTAGTATTATTATAATATATATAATTTGTATAATTAGTATTTATTTATAATAAATTAAGACTTTTAATTTTCTAATTAATGTTTAATAAAATATATTCTCTCTCACATTAATTAGTTAATTAGGACTTAATTACTTTCATACTAACTCTATTTTTTCCCTCTATTCGTTTAATTTTCCACCCATACCTCTATTTTTTTCTTAATTGTTTAATCACTTAAAGAGTTACTACTCTGTCTAATAACCCTTCTGCCTCTTTATTTCCTAGATTTTCATGTGAACAGAAAAGAAAAATTCTCACTTATCATTTTTCTAACACAGCAATACATGTTAGCAACATTAATTAGTCTGTTGACAAATTTCAGCCATAATTTGTTAAGATTGAAATGCTGTTATCGGATAAATTAAAGTAATGAGGATTACTCATCTTTATCAACAAGCAAAACATGAGAATTACTCATCTATCCAATAATTAATAATAATGATAACTCATTTTTTAAAAATATTCTAAAAAGAAAAAACTGGTGTCTAATATTTCCCAATTGAATTAAGTTACTTATTATGTCAACACAATCAATGTTGATTATGTCACAAAAACAAGCGCAACTATGTGAACTACATATAACGAACAAATTTCAAACATACCAAAACCGACAATATGTTTAAAAATAAGTATATTCTGATTTTTTTTTTGAAACATAACATTATTGCATTAAAAAAAGAATCTAAATAAATACTACTACATTTTCATATTTCAACCATTGAAAAATTAAAGAGTTAGACAAAACCAAAACATGGTAGTCAAAATCAAACTTAATGGCTACTTCCTTAAGACAGTTCAATTAGTAGAGTTGTGTGTTAAATTTCATAGTTTCAGAATAGAGGGAGAAGAGAGCAGAGGGAGAAGAGAGAAATGGGAGAAAAATTTGTATATTGATAGAATGAAGAAGCTAAGCAATACAATAGGTAAACTTGGCTTATATAGCCAACTAATTCTAACAAACTCTAACTAATTCTAACTATTTTAACAGCCCCCCGCAAGCTGGAAGGTATACATTACACTTCCAGCTTGGGATGAGCAATACAAATGCATATCCAAAGCTCTAAATGCTTAACCACCTTACAAGGCATAAACTCCAAATGCTTAACCACCATACAAGGCAGAAGCTCCAAATGCTTAACCACCATACAAGGCAGAAGCTCCAAATGCTTAACCACCATACAAGGCAGAAGCTAAAATCAGTAAAGCCAACAAAGGGCAAAAGCTTAACCATTAAGCAGAAGCCACAACTCAAGGCTTAACCACTTAACAGAAGTAAAAACAACCATCAATGCTTAACCATTCATGACAAAAGCTCACATCAACACTTAACCATCATGAACAGAAGCTTACAATAACTAAAAAAAAATCAAATAAGCAAACCACCAAACAGTTGGTGTACACAGACATCAGCACATGCATCAAGGTCAAACCAGGATATACAGTCCCACCAATTACACAACCAGCTTTGATCATTTCATCCTGATTTTGAATGAGCAATTTAACTCGTTCAATTGGAGCAGCAGCCGTCTTAGATACAGCAGCAGACACTCCTCCCATGAGAAAATCCACTAAAAAACGCAGATACAGGCGGAGCATGCACAATTGAAGCTACTAAAAATTCCTGTTGAGTAACCAAAGTACCAAACAGGTCTCAACGTGAAGAAAATGCAACTATCTTCTCAACAAACTTAACCAAAAGTGCAGAGTCAAAATCTATACAGCAAGAAATCTCTGAGCAAACACATCAAATTCGCAGTGATACTTAGCTGTGTACTCAGAACCAAAGTTGCCAAGATAGTTCACAAGTTTCACAACAAATCAAGAGCACCATGGGAGCACCAGTGAACCAACAAACATGGAAGAACCAGATCTGAAAGAGAACAGATCGCAATTGCAGAGAGAGAAAAAAAATCAGTAGTGAAGTCAGATCTAAGAGGCTAAAGAACTTCTGATATGGTCGAGTCTCCGACAAGGTCACCATCGTCGCCATAACTGACACAGGAAATCGCCACAACAGCGGCGAACGGCGGCCGGAAATCGCCTCCCACGGCAGAACACGGTGGCGCTCACGGAGGAGGTTGAGGACCGAACAAGAAAACAGCATCAAATGAATTTCTCTTTGGATCTACGTTCTGCACAGCGATTCTCAGTCATACCTCTGTTGTGTAGATCTGATGCATCGAGATTCAGATCCAAAGAAGTTACCACTAGCAGATCGAAAATCGATCTCGGACTAAAGTGAGATTGCAGAGAGGCAGAAGAACAAGAATAACAAACCACCATCGGAGAGAAAGCAATATCCGATGGACTCCATTTCTGAACTAAGGAATAACATTGTAGGAACCCAAGCAAGAGAAAGATAGGGTGGTGAATACATCTATAAAAAAAAAAAAACCACTCAAACTCGGTAGAATCAACCAAAAGCTCTGCACATAGCCGAAGCAAGAAGCACCAAATGAAGACGAACGACGAATCATGAAGACACCAAATCAGAACACAGTCCGTCAAATCACCGTGCAAAAAAAAAAAACGCAAGGTGCTGTGCCACAACAATCATGATGGATTAAAAGAAAAGCAAAGAAAGCTGAATCAATGTCCAAGACATGGGGTAGCCAGGGGAAGAGACGGAGGAGAAGTTTCCCGAGAAAATGAAAGATAAAGTATAAAAGAGAAGAAAATAAACTAAGAAAGGGAAAAAGAAAAGAAAATGCAGCAGAAGAGTATTCAAGGTGGGTGAAAAGGCTTTGATACCATGTTAAATTTCATAGTTTCAGAATAGAGGGAGAAGAGAGCAGAGGGAGAAGAGAGAAATGGGAGAAAAATTTGTATATTGATAGAATGAAGAAGCTAAGCAATACAATAGGTAAACTTGACTTATATAGCCAACTAATCCAAATAAACTAACTAATCATTAAAACTAATTCTAACAAACTCTAACTAATTCTAACTATTTTAACATTATGTAATATGTAAAGAGAGCGGTTGAACCCCACAATGTATTCAATCCCTCTTTCCATCCTCCTTCCCCTCTAAGTAGAAATTTTCTTATATATTTTGATAGTATTATTTTTAACAATTTTGTAACCATTCAGATTTAATTTTATATATATATATTAATTCAATGACTGTATAGTTATTCAATCTTCACGTGTTATTTTTTTACTGGACAAAAATATTGCTCTCAAATTATACAATAATTTCTCCTCCAGGTGGGACTCCATGTGGACTTCTCCCAGGGCCACCTAGTAATGTGCCCTCCCCTTCCCTGGAGAAAAAAAAATTAAAGGCCTGTTACATTTCTTGGGCTTTCTTATTATTCTAGGCCATATTACGGAGTGTTTCTTTGTTTCAATGTCATGCGCCACCTGGCCCAAAAAATATGTGCTGTACTGGTGTATCTCAGGCCGGCCCGATTGATCAGGCCGGTGTATCCAAAAATATAAAATTTCCTTCATCTCTATGTTTTTTGTCACAACTTTTGTGTAGGTACTTCGTTGAACACTATGTCGTGTCAAAATTATATGGTAAGATTAGCAATTAATTTGGATTTATACTTTAAATTTAAATTTAAATTTTAATGAATTAGTTTGAACTTATATTTGTTATATTTTGATGAATTAGTTTAAATTTATATTTAATGTATTTTAATGAATTTTAATTTCTATATTTTAATGAATTTATGTATAAAGAATTATGACAAAAAATCAAAAAAATGATTTAATCTAAATCTATTTAAATTGAATTAGATTAAATTTATATTTTAAATAAAACTGATTAGATGATAAAAATAAATAAAAATTGATTAGAATGAATTGAATGACTTTTTTCTTAAAAAATATCTAATCTAATATGCGAATACTTTCCTAAACTATTGCTTATAGATCAATTTCAGTTTACTTTTTGATCAATGATATATATATATATATAATTATTTACTTGCGCAAGCATTTTTATTAGTTTTCCTTAACCACACATTCATGATCTTTGTAAGATTTGCATAAAAAAAACACAGTCAGTGCAACTAAACTTTACCTTCAAATGATTACTGGATTGGGTGCGTTTTCAGTTTGATTATTAAAATTACTCATTTTGTTTTAAAATATAAGTCACTTTAGAGAATAAATTTCTTTTTTCATTTTATTTATTGTCTTAGAAAATTAAGAAATCATTAATTATTTCTTTTAATTTTATATTTATTTTTTGGTATTTTCATTAAATGGAATGAGAAAGAATATTAATCAAATAAGAGGACAATTTAATCAAATATAATTATATTTCTTTAAAATTGAAAATATTTAATAAATTTTTTTAGTTTTTGTGCAAAAATTTTAAATGATAGACATTTTAAAATAAAGGGAATATATGGTATTGTGCAATTTATCTTGTTATATGTATTAAAACTTGTGAGCGGAAGTGTAAATAAATCGAATCAAGTCGAACATTTAAAATTAACTCATGAAAAAAAAATACTCTAATTTAATTTATTTATTTAAATGAACTAAATTTAAAGTTTGTATTTAATTTTTTAAAATTATAAAATTTGAATTTAACTTATTTAAGACTTAATTATTTTCTTTTCTTATATCAAATTTTTTCTTAAAATAATTTTTAAATTTATTAAATTAATATTTAATAAATATCTTTATGTTAAAAGATAAAGTAGAAAAATAGCAGAGTAAGTCAAGTAAGCGATAGATAGTAGGAAAATTAACTGCACTTCTCTATATTGGGATTATTCTGACTTCGGGTCTATAAAGAACTTGCAACACACATAGAAAGAGGGAGGTGATTGGGAAGTCTATTAGAGAGTGGTTTTTAGTTCTCGCCTGAGAGAGAGGGAACGGCTGGTTTTTTCCTTTTGTGCTTCAGAAAGTTTAGTGAAAGAACTCAGAGAAAAAGGAGGAAGCACCAGTCAAAAGAAAAAAGGTGTATGCATCCTAATTCCTAACTTAAGTCTGTATGCGTTCCTTTAGGCTGCTTCGCTTGGGAATGGAAAAATAACTCTTTTTTTATTTTTATTTATTTGAATTTGTGAACTGGGTGATGGAAGTTTATATGATCATAGCTTGCATTATCTTCTTATTTTGTTTATATCTTCTGGTTTAGACTTTGCTCCAGTCACCTTCATATCACAAGAACCAGACCTCTGCTCACCACCAAAACTTCACATGAAACATAAAAAAAAAAAGAGTCAAAAGTTCACAACACCACGATCAACCCATCTACATAGCCACTCAAAACAAAGAACTTCAACCTCATACCATAGTGAATCAATAAACACTGAAACAGCTCATACTCATTGAAATTGAAATCCTAAAATTTCCAAACATATACAACAACAACTAAGTATTTTCTCACTAGGTGGAGTCGGTTACATAAATCAAACGACGTCATTATGCCTTATTATAAATCAAGTCTTCAGATATATTATTCAGATCTAAATTTTTTTTAATTGTTTCACCTATAGTCTTTCTTGGTCTTCTTCTACTTCTAGCTATTGGGCTATTATCTACCTGATCTACTCTTCTTACAAGGGTTTCTAAGGGTCTTTTCCTTACATGTCCAAACCACCTAAGGCGAGATTCTCTCATCTTTTTCACAATAGGTGCTATCCCTACTTTCTCTCTAATGCATTCATTCTTAATCTTATCTTATCTTGTATGGTCACACATCCAACGCAACATCCTCATCTCCGCAACACTGATCTTATGCTCTTATTGGCTTTTTACCGCCCAACATTCAATATCATACAACATCGCGAGCCTTATAATTGTGCGGTAAAATTTACCCTTAAGCTTGAGAGACACTTTTCTATCACAAATAACTCTTGAAGCACTCTTCCATTTTATCCATCCAGCTTGAATCATATGGTTTACATCTCCCTCTATCTCTCCATCATTTTGTATGATAGATCCAAGGTACCTAAATTGTGTGACTTGTGGTATTGTATGATCTCCAACTTCACCGCTAAGCTAACATTAACACGCCTCTTACTGAACTTATATTTCATATACTCCGTCTTACTCCTACTTAGACGAAGGTCATGTTCTTTCAGAGTTCGTCTCCATAGCTCTAACTCACATTTGTTTTCTCTCTCGACTCTCCAACTAAGACTATATCATCTGCAAAAAGCATGCATTGTGGCATCGGCCCTTGGATATGCGTAATAAGCACATCCAATATCAAGGTAAAAAGATATAGACTCAAAGCTGACCCTTGGTGCAATCCTATAGTTATAGGGAAATCTTCTGTGGCCCCACCCTGTGTTCTCATACTAGTTTTAGTCCCATCAAACATATATTGGATTGCTTGAATATAAGTGATACGAACTCCTTTCTTCTCCAAAGCCTTCCACAGGATCTCTCTCGGTACACTATTGTAGGCTTTTCTCAGATCAATGAAAATCATATGTAGGTCTTTTTACTTCCTCCGATACCTCTCCATTAATCTTCGTAGAAGATAGATTGCTTCCGTGGTTGACCTCCCAGGCATAAAATCAAATTGATTCTCTAAAATATGAGTCTCTTATCTTAATTTCTGTTCGATTACTCTTTCCCATAACTTCATGGTATTACTCATTAGCTTAATTTTTCTGTAATTTGTACAATTTTATAAATCTCTTTTATTTTTATAAATAGAGATTAAAATACTTCTCCTAAAATTCCCAAACATATATTGAGAAAAAAAAAACAAGAATCAGATCAAACACTAAGCAACCACCATCCATATTCAATGGCCACTGAACGAAAATCACTACCACCCATAATGCGGAATGGAAGAGCAGGGCTTTCTCAGATGTATTTTTTAACAAAGAAAAAACAAACATCTGGGCCCACTAAATATTTTTTTATTACATTCTACCAACAAATGATCACGAGTAACTTCTAATGGCAAGTGATAATTGGCGTTTAACTGAGTTGAGTGTACCGTAAAATTAGCCATTGTTGACATTGCAGTTTTTCGAATAGAACCTCGTCATTATTCCACGATTTATCAACCCGCAGGATTATATTATATATACATATAGAGTCATAGAGATAGAGAAAGAAAAAGGGTGTAGAAATTCTTTAAATTTTGACTTTTTATAAATTATTATCATAAATTTTAAATTTTTTATAATTAATTTCTAAATTTTAATTAATATCTTAATAAATTATTTTATTTAATTTGGATTAATTAATTCATTAACAATAATACTATATGATAATATTTTATTTATATTAAGATTAATTTTAGACTATTTATTAATTAATTTATTTAAAATTTAATTTTAAATATGTTTTATTGGCTACAAAATAAATAACATATAAATTTATTTTAAAACAATTTTATTTATTTATTTTGTAATAATAAACATATTTATAATTAAATTTTAATAAATAAATTAGTATATATTTCAAAATTAATGTTAATGTAAATAAAATATTATTACACAATATTATCGTTAGTGAATTAATATAATAAAATAATAATAATTAATATTTTCTTAATATGAGAAAATATCACTTATAACTGATCAAAATATTTTCATCAAAATTATACTTAAAATAGACCAAAGGAAGTAGTAGTTAAAAATAAGTATTTTGCTAATGGTGTTTTAAGCATTTTAGTTAACGAACGTTTAATTAAATGTTTTTAATTATTTTAAAAAATCAGTATTAAATATTTTTTGTGATTCTAATATAATAATTATTTTGTTTTTTATTTAATATTTTTTACTTTATTTTCTTAACTGATATCCTAAGATACTTATTATTTGTTAACAAATTCTTGAGAAGAAATCTTGTATTTGTTATTTTTTATTTTTATCGTGAAATGCAAATGTCATCTGAACTAGGGCAAGAGAGATTTGTATACAACTATGTATACTAAACTAATCATTCAATTAATAAGTAATATTATCCAATAATAGTTAGTCATAATAGAAAATAGATACATCCCTAACAAATCTTATAATATAGGATGTTCAAATACATACTTATTACTTTCTAATTATATTGGGCAATCACCATGCACGTTCCCCTACTCCATTAAAGTTTAAACGTGCAGCTTTTTTGTCATACCTTTGCTTCAAGTACCAACACTAACCACTACTTTAATTTCAAATTTTAAACGGGTTTGACTCTCCCTTTCTCTGTATTGGTTGGTTGAAGGTGCTTAAAATACTGATCTCATTTTTTATGATGGATTATCAAATTACAAAATAAATTAGGCTGCATAGACGCTTATGTGAACAAAAATCAAAGTTTAGAGTAAACACTCGTCACTGGGTAAAAGGATAAATATTTGTGTAAATAAATTTTACAAAATTATGTATATTAAATTAATTAATGATTATATAAATTTTTGTATTATATAATTATTTTATGTTAAAAATAATAATGTATTAATTGTTGATTGATTCAGTTTATATAATTTATGTAAATAACTATACAAATATTTTTATAGTAAAATACCGTCTAACGTCATCAACCATACACACAAAGTTATGTCCTTTTGTTAGTTTTCAGATGGTTTATAATTTCCTTATAGTGCTATAATAGCATGGGTTAGGGCATATGATTTTTCTACTCCGACAAATCTACAACAGAATCTCCTTGTTGCATACAAAATCGATGTACATTTCATTCTTTCCCATCTCCTTTGCATCCTTTTTATTGAGGTGTTTTTAGACCAAAATTAAAGTAGTAAGAATTTGAATCTATGTTTTCAAATGAAATTAATTTAGACAATATAATTAGACGAGTGTGATGTGATAAAACTTTTTATAATAGAGTTATAATTTCATTTTTATTAAAAACTCGTGTTTATTACTTTTTTATGTTAAATCATATATTAAAATCTGCATAAATCTACATTGAAATACAACATAGACTTGTCATTGTGTTGTCATGTGAGGGTATGTTTGGTATTGCAGGGGGAAAGGAAAGATAAAAACAAAAGAATAAGATAGAAAAGAAAGAAAATGAATGGAAGGGAAATGAAATAGTTATTTTTCTTTTTATTTGATATTATCTAATAGAAAAAAAAGAAAATTTTCTTTTTTTAGTTTGAATTTATGAAGAAAATGAATATAAATATATGTAAATAAATAGAAATATATATAAATATATGATTATGTTACTTTTAGAATTTAATCTTTCATTTATTAAATAAAAAATATTTTAAAAAATTTATATATATATATGATGGAGCTTACAAAATTCTTTTTCTTACCCTTTTGCTTCCCTTCCATTTCATCTAAAATGGTGGGACTAATCAAAATATTATCCCTTTTCGCTTTCTGTCTTCAAATGCAATATCAAACAAAGCCTGAGACTGGCAAATGGATCCATGCAGTTTTAAAACAACTACAGGAATTCTTAGCCTTGAAAATTGTTTGTTGTGATGCAAAATGTAAATAAAAAATATAATATAATAAGTT
Source organism: Ormosia semicastrata (assembly GCA_029884595.1). NCBI lineage: Eukaryota > Viridiplantae > Streptophyta > Magnoliopsida > Fabales > Fabaceae > Ormosia > Ormosia semicastrata. The sequence continues at coordinate 17,431,087 of JAQQTO010000037.1, read as the reverse complement.
TTAGCTATCAAATTAGGAACCACCCCTCCGGCAGTTCTTTTTATGACTGTAGAGGATTTCAGTCCGTGAGAGTGGGACGGTGAGGGTGAGGGTAGGGACGAAAAAAAAGTCCCGACAAGGATGACGTCAAACTCGGAAACGGTGGACCTAAGTTTCAGCAACTCTGTCAAAGGTCGTTGACCAACTGATGTATGTCGTGAACCCCACACCCGCCAAATAAATTTCACCAATTTTTTTGGGTACAATTTCACTAATTTTTACAACTTCTATTTTCGCTTTTCTTTTATGGATTTTTCTAAAAAATATATTGAGCATTTGTTGAAGATTTAAAATAATTTTTTCATGGAAAATAAAATATTTAACATATTAATAATTAAAAATTTTTACTTTTCATATGCAATTTCTTATTTTAAATTCTTTAACAAAAAAAATTATTACATATTTTTAAATGTCACATAAAATTATAATCACATCACTTAAATTTTAACATTTTAGTTTTTATTAAATATAAAATTCATCATTAATTTGTACATTTATTATCTCAACCTTATTTTTTATTTTTTAAAATAAAAAATAAAAAAGTTAATATAAACTCCATCATTAATTTAAATTAAAATATCAAAATATGATCTGTATAAACACAATCTTACATAATATTCTAATGATATATATTAATTTCTCTTTAACGAATGCTTTTGGACACTTATTAAAAAAATCTTCATTTATTTATCCTATTTTAATATTTGTTATTTTATTGGTATCTTATTTGAACTTTGAAGTACCGTAGAGTAGTTGGCATCATTGTCCACGATGTCATAAATAAGAGGGAAACTCCATCGATTGTAGTTTATTATTGGTTTGCGTTTAATTATTAAAATTGAGTATAAAATTAGAGTTTAAAATTAAATTTTTTAATTTTAATTTTTGTATTTAAAATATTATTTAAAATTAAAATTATAATTTCATAAATTAATTTTATGAAATTAAAAAATAATTAAGTTAAGTTTTTTTTAATTCTGTGATTGACATTGATTAAATACAAATAGTTTTGATGTCGACTGATAGCTATATAGAATGCAGTTATTTGTGCCTTATCTTTGTACTAGAATGAATGTTATGTCCTTGTTAATAATGCATATTTGAAAGGTTTTGTGCTTATATTTGTCACATTCTGATTCTAAGCTTTTCTGATATGTTATTGTGCAAAACTGAGCTTTAATGATCATGGATTGAGTAGATTTATATATGTTATTGATTTGGTGTTTTCTCTATGATAGGAGGGGCTCCAAATAAGGTTAAATATGGAGCAATTGAACTTAAAGAGGAAGAGGAAGTCAAATTGGCATTCCAATAAGCAACGCCACGTGAGTAAGTCGAGTCATCAGCAGCACGGCCTAAGAATAGGATTTTCACCGGTCATACTTGGACCGGCAAGAGCGTCGCGGCGCAATTAAGTGAACGTTAAGCGGCATAGATACCGACCCATTGTGCGCTACTTGGCGTGCATATATGTGGCCACGTGGTGGCGGCTGGCGAGCTTATAAATAAGATTTTACACGTTTTTCCCAATCCCTCTCCGTTTTCTCTTTGTTTTTCTGAGTTTTGGCCATTTGGCCATTTCTCTCTTTTTAGGTTTTGTTAGTTTAGTTAGTTTAGGTTAGTTTTAGGTTAGATAGCTTGGCTAGATCTTCATTGTTGGTGGATTGAAGGCCAGGATCAAAGGATTGAAGGAGGATTCAAGCTTCAGAGACAAATCAACGAGTTTCTTTATCTCTTTTCCCTTTTTCTCTTCTCTTCCTTATCTTTTGTATAACTGAGTTATGTTTTAGGAATATTTTGGATCCTTTTATATATATTAATGATGTGTTTTTCTCTGAGTTTGTATGGATGTTTGATTATGGTTCAATCATTATCTGTGTTTAATGCTTGTTCTTGGTTGGCCTCAATTACATGATCTCAATATTAGCAAATGAACTAGACATAGAGATTTGTTGATATGGATATGGTGTGATTGATACATGTTCGACGAGTTCAATTGGCTTGGATGAGTTGATTCGTTAATAGGATAGAAATATACCTATTAACCATGTATAGTGTGTGATTGAGAATAGATCGTTCATGAGTGGAAATTGCATTGGCTCTCAAGGAAACTTAGTGAGTTGGGCAATTGAAACTAGGGTTGATTGACTTAGATATAGGCTTTTGACTAATGAAGATTCTCAAGCTAACCTAATCAATGCATTTGTGTTTATGAGGGGAATTGCATGTTGTTGATAGATGTAGGGGGTGAAGGAGGATTTCCTGAAACCTAACCGCTTTTAGGTTTATTGCTTTTGTAGGTTAGATAGTTTTTATATTATTTTCCTATTTTTATGTCCTTGTTTAGAATTGATTAAGCTATTGGTTGGTACTTAGCTTTATAATCGAATATCCTCGTGGGAACGAACTTTTACTCTGTATCTGTATTACTTGTGCGATCCGTGCACTTGCGGTTAGCAAAATGGGCAACACGTTTTGACCCTAATAAGTTTTTGGCGCCGTTGTTGGGGATAGTTTTTATATTGCTAATATCAACAATGAGTTTGATTAGTTCTAATTCAAGTTGTATATAAGTTGTATATAATCTATGTTTTGTTTCTGTTTTGTTTTAGTTTCAAATAAGAAGCCGGGTGATTTCATTCATACGAGGCCCTTGAGGGAATTCGCGACTCCTGGAAAGGATACCCTTGGCTCAAGTTCTTGAAGACTACTCATCCGTGGCACTTCAATTTTGGTGACAAAGTCCTACTGGGACTACAACTCAGGCCCTTCGTGGGAGGGTATCCCATGTTTATGCTTAATTCTGTTTTTACTTTGTGCATAAATAAGTAGTATATTAATGTGTTATGTTAAATATGTTAGCATATTAGTTTGTTAGTTGTGTTAATGTGTTTTTGTTAGTATGTTCGTGTATATAAGTGTTAGTATGTTAGTTTAGTTAGTTTTATTCTTTGTTAGTTATGATTAGTTATGTTAGTTTTTATAGTTTATGATTTTAAGTATTGTTTGTGTTAGTTTGTAAATAGGTTACTATGTTAATTAGGTTAGTTTAATGTGTTTGTTTGTTTTTAAAGTTTTAAGTTTGTTTAGGTTTGTATATAGGTTAGTAAGTTGTTTATATGTTTTAATATGTGTGTATTGTATATTTTTGTAATTTAGCTTTTTGAACAAGTTTTGTTGCAGCTAGAGACCCACAAGAGTCAAACCCAGTAGCAAAACTGTGTTTGCTGCTAAATTTAGCAGCTTGTGTAGTCACGCCACGCGTAGGTAGTAATACGCCCATGCCTACAGCGGGCGTTTCGTATAATTATGCAGCTTTTTGTGGGCGCCGCGACCCAAGCATAGGACGTCGCAGCGCTGTTCCCCTATTTTTACTGTTTTTGTTTTTATTTTTGTTATTTTCTCTGTTTTTAAATATTTAGTAATGCTCAGTACTTGTCTCAGGTTCCCTATAGGCCATGTTCTTTAAAGATACATTTCATTTTAGGTTTGGGGGAATATCTTTACATGTTTTGATACTTTTATGCTTAATGTTAACATGTATTGGTATTTTGAGTATGCAGTGTTTTAGTCATCATATTTTCATGATTATATTCTGTTTTGACTATCACTGATGTGTTGATAACAAGAATTTTCAATTTTCACTTTATGCAAAAGATGTTGTGTATGCTTGAACTTAGAAAGTTAAATCTATTTGAATGCATGACATGTTGCAAGAATGCTGGTGTTGTTTTTGATTGTCCGTGATGTGAAAGGTCGCTATTTGCCCCCTTTTCAGTGAAACCTTATGTGATCTGATGCATGTGAAACAATTTAGTTACTTTTGATGCATGATTTACATCTCACTTAGATGCAAGTGTAACTTTGAAAATGATAAGAGTGCATATTTTGAGAATATTTATGGATGTACATGTAGAGTTTTGATTATCCTTGAAATTGTTTTTGAACTCTCTTGAGGCGAAATTCTAAGTTGTGCATGATTGAGGAAATGATTAGGGCATTGTTTGGACCGATTGAGCCTTAAAAAGCTTACCCTGATATGATGATATCCTTAGGTCCCTTTTTGAAGCTTTACACTGTTTGGCCTTATTTGTTTTTCATAACCATTGTGTTCGTTAACCTGTTAACTGTTCTAATGCATGTGAAAGCATGTCATTTTCTTCCTACCCTTATTGTTTGTTGAGTATATGATGTGTTATTTCTTGAAATGAGTCTGATGATTAGGGGTAAGAATATTCACTACAAAATGAGCCTGAAGGAACCAGATGCAAAACAAAGAAAAGAAAAAGCATTGCTTTGCAAAAATAGAAGAGAAAAGAAAGAGAAAATAAAAATAAAAATGAAAATGAAAAGAAAAGCAAAAGCTTAAGAAAAGTCAAGTTCAAAAAGCATCGACACTGGTTCTGGCAAGTTTTATAATCTTCCAATTGAATACCCTGTTAGTATCATGTTTTGGCTCATGTCTTGGAATCTCATGTTTATGTGTCTCAATATTTGTATTGTATATTTCCCTTCATTTCTGTTGCTCATACCATTGGCCTTACAATATAAGCTGATAAAGTCCCTTTTGATCCTCAATCTTGTGTGATTTACATTAGTGGAGAGAGAGTTGATTTACAATCTTGTGGATTCTGTGAATCATATGCATGTATACTTATAAACTTATTTGAATGTGTATGACTTGATTAGAAGAAGTTTATCTTGCATGTTTGTGATAAATGTGAATTGCATGGAGAGTTTTCTGGCTTGTTAGCATGTCAAGGATTATATATGTGTGGAACTGTTTATGGGGCATTTGCACTTTTTGAGGATTGATGCAATCATTACACACTAGTATTTGTTTTTAATTGAAAAAAAGAAGATTGAAATATATTTGCTGAATGAAAAAAAATTGATTTGAATGTTTAAGTGATTTACTTAGTTCTATTTTGTTTTACTCGAGGACTAGCAAAATGTAGGTTTGGGGGTGTGATAGCTACATAGAATGCAGTTATTTGTGCCCTATCCTTGTACTAGAATGAATGCTATGTCCTTGTTAATAATGCATATTTAGAAGGTTTTGTACTTATATTTGTCATATTCTGATTCTAAGCCTTTTTGATATGTTATTGTGCAAAACTAAGCTTTAATGATCATGGATTAAGTAGATTTATATATGTTATTGATTTGGTGTTTTCTCTATGATAGGAGGGGCTCCAAACAAGGTTAAATATGGAGCAATTGAGCTTAAAGAGGAAGAGGAAGTCAAATTGGCATTCCAAGAAGCAATGCCGCCATGGCAAGCAAGTCGAGCACGCCGCGGCCGCAAGCTAAATAGATTTTCACCGGTCATACTTGGACCGGGGCAAGAGCGCCGCGGTGTAATTAAGTGAACGTTGTGGCGGTACATAGACCGACCCATTGTGCGCCGCGGCGTGCATATGTGGCCGCCGCGGCGTGGTGGCGGCTGCTGAGCTTATAAATAAGATTTTACACGTTTTTCCCAATCCCTCTCCATTTTCTCTTTGTTTTTCTGAGTTTTGGCCATTTGGCCATTTCTCTCTTTTTAGGTTTTGTTAGTTTAGGTTAGTTTTAGGTTAGATAGCTTGGCTTGATCTTCATTGCTGGTGGATTGGAGGCCAGGATCAAAGGATTGAAGGAGGATTCAAGCTTCAGAGACAAATCAATGAGCTTCTTTATCTCTTTTCCCTTTCTCTCTTCTCTTCCTTATATGTTGTATAACTGAGCTATGTTTTAGGAATATTTTGGATTCTTTTATATATATTAATGATGTGTTTTTCTCTGAGTTTGTGTGGATGTTTGATTATGGTTCAATCATTATCTGTGTTTAATGCTTGTTCTTGGTTGACCTCAATTACATGATCTCAATATTAGCAAATGAACTAGACATAGGGATTTGTTGATATGGATATGGTGTGATTGATACATGTTCGGTGAGTTCAATTGGCTTGGATGAGTTGATTCGTTAATAGGATAGAAATATACCTATTAACCATGTATAGTGTGTGATTGAGAATAGATCGTTCATGAGTGGAAGTTGCACTGGCTCTCAAGGAAACTTAGTGAGTTGGGCAATTGAAATCAGGGTTGATTGACCTAGACATAGGCTTTTGACTAATGAAGATTCTCAAGCTAACCTAATCAATGCATTTGTGTTTATGAGGGGAATTGCATGTTATTGATAGATGTAGGGGGTGAAGGAGGATTTCCTGAAACCTAACCGCTTTTAGGTTTATTGCTTTTGTAGGTTAGATAGTTTTTATATTATTTTCTATTTTTATATCCTTATCTAGAATTGATTAAGTTATTGGTTGGTACTTAGCTTTATAATCGAATATCCTCGTGGGAACGAACTTTTACTCTGTATCTGTATTACTTGTGCGACCCGTACACTTGCGGTTAGCAAATGGGTAACACGTTTTGACCCTAACATCGACAAACAAGAAAACAATGGAAACACAACGATCAAGTCACAAGGAATTCAAGATTAGCATGTAGGTCATAGATCTTATGTAAAGGTATATTAAGTGTGAACACCCAATTTTGACCGAGTTAAAAAAAATAAAAATAAAAAAAAAAAAAAAAAAAAACAACAAAAAAATAAAAAGATAAATAATAAATAATAATAATAAAAGACTCACTCCTCACTAATTCACTTACTCCCTCACTTATGCTCCCCACTCACTCGAGGAGGAGACAGCACCAGCTGCACACAGCTCACACTCACTCCATTATCACCCATGCCATTATAGAACTCACTCGAGGAGGAGACAGCACCAGCTGCACACAGCTCACACTCACTTCATTATCACCCATACCATTATAGAACTTACTCGAGGAGGAGACAACATCAGCCACACAACACACACACTCACTCCATAATGGGACTTCTATGCTGCCCATACGAGGACAGATGAGCATTTTTGGCTTCATTGGAGGAGCTCTTACGTGGAGGACCATTCTCATTCTTCCATCTCCATTCACAAGACAACACAAAAACTTCATCTTCCTCCATCATAACAACATCTCCATCTTCCAAACCAGCAGCCATTTTCTTCTCATCATCCACACCCAACCAATCCAGACTCATCTTCAACCCCTCCTCCAAGCTCACCACGAGCCAGGCCTGCAACCTTCTTCCTCCACCGCCCCTGTGCTGTACCATCTTCACAACCTGCAACCTTATCATCTTCTACCAAAACTCTTCATCATCTTTCACCTTCCTTCAACCTCTCATCAACAGTTACCCACGTGAAACACCCACTGTCAACCCATCATCATTCTCATTCTTCCTTTACCCATAACAACCACCCAACCACCTTGCTGCCATCACACCTCCCCTCATCTTCCTCCACACAACCCAACTTAACTCTCATCTCAACACCACCTTCCAACCAAGACCCTCCAAACCATGAAACACCATTATTCTTCATCCCTTTAAGTTGTGAGAAGCACCTTGGATGTCTCCCACGTTCATTTTTCTGAATAGCCACTGAGTTGACTCACCCAAGCCACCATAACCACCACGTCACATACCAACACCACCGTGAACCACCCTCAACTTTCACCATCTTCCACACTTCACCACCCTTCAACCATCTCTACCATCTTCTTCCTCAACCGTTCACCATTCACGTGAACCCATCTTCATCTCATAATGTTCCCCACCCCATCCACATCATCTTCATCATCTCTTTCCACCATCTAACAACATCTCCATCATCCTTCACGGCCACACACCCACACCCACCGTAAAGCCTCACCCTCCAAACCGTGAGCCATCACCCTCACCAAAAACCTGTCCCACCGCACTTTTAGCCATGCCTCCACTACGAAGACCACCTTCAACCCGAGACTCCCATCTAAACCAGCAGCCACCGTGACCCTCCACGAACACTCACAAACCAGAACCACCATCAAGCTGCCTCCACTCTGTTACAAGTCCATGAGTCTCCACGGTAGTTGTCTTTGTGACTATACTTTTGTGTACTGACTCTGAAAAGAAAATGATAATGCTTTTCACTTTCTATCTATTTTCATCTTCTTTTATCATTATTATTATTTTATATGCTTAACTTAGTTTTAACTTTGTTTTGTATTTTTGATGAGTATTTGTTGTCTGTTGAGTCATTTTAGATTTGTGGATGAGCCCAATTGTCTTATCTAATAAGAAAGCCCACTTCTAAAAGTGACAAAAATGATGGAAATAAGTTTCCAAAAAGTAAAAAAAAAATACAAGTAAAAAAAATGATAAGAATAAAAATATAAAAAATATGTATATATATAATAATTTAATTTTTTTTATTTAAAAAAATAATAAAAAGGATTAACGAGTTCAAATTGTTGATCCTATAGCTTTTGTAATCATCTCAATTACGACAACTTGATGGTTCAAATAATAATAATAATAATAATAATAATAATAATAATAATAATAATAATTATTATTATTATTATTATTATTATTATTATTATTACTATTTTGTCTTTTTTTAAATAAATCACTAATTGACAAAGATCTAAAACTTTTCTTTTAAGATAAAAATTTTTCGCAACAAACTTAATAATCAAATGGGTGATGTCTCTAACGTGACGCGAGCTTTGCCTATCTTTAATGTGATTAACTGAGTCGCGACGACTCATTAATTCAAAATTTTAAAAAATTTATTATTATTTAATCAAAATCAACCAACCTACAATTATTTAAGAGAACTACGTGACTTTGAGTTCCTCATTGCACCTGAGGATACGTAGGAGCAGAATCTTTATTCTGTCAAGCCAAAAATTAATTTTTCATAATTTATTTGTTTATTTCATTTTTTACAAAGGGGTAAAACAAATATTTTGAGATTATCAAAAATTTACATAATTGACTTAAGGTATCGTCTTAGGACGGGTGTGTTAGGGGTGCTGTGGGATTAACTTTCCACCATTCCTTAAGCATAACCGACTCCCGAATCCAATTTGGTTTTCAAAGACTATTTTTCTTAGGTTTTTCAATTTTTTCTAATAAAAATAAAATTGGTAGCGACTCCTAAAATTAAATTATTTTAATTTAAGTTGCTATCCCACCGTAATTTTACGGTTGCGACATTAAGGATTCACTCTAAGCTCAAATGGCTTTCTAAAAATGAGTTTGCAAAATATTTTTTTTAAGTTAGGATCAAAAGGTTTTTGAAACACCTCTTTGAAATCTCATATCCTTTTTCAAGTCAATTTCCTTGTATGAGCCAAAACTGAAATAAGTCATTTTGGGAACTAACCAGATTCTTAATGATCACAAACTGCTATCTGTCCTATTAGGAGCCAAATTCTAAGGCCCCTAACCGATTAGGAGCAGCTCCTAATCGGTTAGTTTATTAAAACAGAGGTATTGTCTCGTTATTTTTTTCAAATACCTAACCGATTAGGCAAAATGACTACTCAGTTATTTAAGTAAACAGAACCATTCCTTTTATTTTAAAACTGTCCTAACCGATTATGTGAGAGACCTAATCGGTTATTTTTCTTTCTCAGAAGCCAAATTGTTTATGTCCTAACCGATTAGGTGAGAGACCTAACTGGTTATTTTCTATCTCAGAAACCAAACTTATCAAGTCCTAACCGATTAGCCTGAACCTCTAATCGGTTAGCAGCTTTCCCATAAATCATTTTTATTATGTCCTAACTGATTAAGACACATCTCTAACCGGTTATTTAACAAAACAGAATCATTCCTTTATGGCTTAAAAGGGCCCCTAACCGATTATGATGCTTAGTTAACCGGTTAGTCTGTTTTCTGGAAAAATCAAAAGAAGCTCGTAACGGCTATATTAATGAGCATTTAATGCTCTCATTTACCCCCAACAGCTCTCAATGGCCGTTAACTATAAATTTGGATGTTGGGCTTTAATGAGGGGTTAGAAAAACTGCGACCAACAATCTGAGAATCACTGCTGAGCATTAAAACGAGTTTTTCTCATCATTTCACAAAATCCTCTGTTTTGAGCTTCAACTTGTGTAAATCCTAAATACCATAGTTATTCAAATTGTATTATCTACTCTAGAGAGAGTTTCTTCCATCTAAATCTTATACAATATATCAAGAGAGGGTGAGGTATCCCTCAAAATTATAAGGATGAGGTATCCCTTGAATATAGAAGCTCAAGCACAAGGGTGAGGCATCTCAAGGTGTGTTGAGTGCTCTAATTTGTAAAGGTTGTCAAGCACCTGCTTTCAAGCCTGAAGATATAGTGGAAAATCTCAAGTATTTGCTTGAGGACTGGACGTAGATCACAAGTGGATTGGTAATCGAACTAGGATAAACTATTGTGTTTGCTTCTCTAAACCCTTCTCTTTATATTTGTGCACTGTTTTATTGCATTGCTTGAATATTGTCTCCTATGGCTATTATATTTATAAATGAAAGTGTTATTCTCACTTATCTAATCATCTCTATTCATCTAATAGCTTCAATGAAAATTATTTATTTAACATTTGGTGAAAGATTTGCTAACTTGTTTTACATACTCAATTCACCCCCTCTTGAGTATTGAGGCCACTTGGTAACAAGTAGTATCAGAGCTAGACTCTTGTATAAAGAGCTTAGCAATTTCAAGAGAAGTGATGACTTCAAATGATTTTTCAAATTAAGGTTCTTCTATAAACAAACATCCTTATTTCAATAGGAATGGTTATGCCTATTGGAAAAAAAGGATAATTTTTTTTTATTAAAACTATTGACTTAGATGTGTGGGACGCCGTTAAAAATGGTGCTTTTGTTCCCACACATACTAAAGATGGTGTAAAAATTAATACACCTAGAAATGAATAGACCGATGAGGATAAAAAGAAGATTCAATACAATTTGAGAGTCAAGAACGTCATCACCACATCCTTGGGTATGATGAATTCTTTAGGGTCTCAAATTGTAAGACTACTAAAGAAATGTAGGATACTCTAAAAGTAACTCATAAAGGTACAAGTGAGGTAAAGTGATCTAGAATAAACACTCTTACTCATGAATATTAATTGTTTAGAATGAACCAAGGTGAAAGTATTGAAGAGATACAAAAGAGATTCACACATATTATTAATCATCTTATCTCATTGGGAAAGACATTTCCTAATGAAGATCTTATTAATAAAGTCTTGAGATGCTTGAGCAGGAATTGACAATCGAAAATAACGGTTATTGCGGAATCAAGAGACTTATCAACAATGTCTCTAGCCACCTTATTTGAAAAACTTCAAGAATATGAGTTGGAGCTAAATAGGCTCAATCAAAATGAAGAACATGATAAGAAGAAAAAGGGAATTGCACTCAAAGCCACCTCTTCTACAATTGAAGATGATGATGATGATGGTGAAGATGATGCAGAAAATATTAAGCTAAGTGAGGAGAATCTTAGTCTCCTTTTGAGGAAGTTTGGAAGATTCTTAAAGAAGAAGAGATTCCAAAGAAGACCACATTTTTCTCAAAAGAAAGCTTATCACAAAGGAGAAGGATCCTCTACTCCTCCAAAATGATACGAATGTAAAAAATCGGGGCACATAAAAATGTAGTGTTCTATGTATCTCAAGAAGATGAAAAAATTTGAGAAAAGGCCTTCCAAAGAAAAGAAAGGAATGAGAGCATATATAGCTTGGGAGGACAATGACATAAGCTCTTTCGATAGTTCAGAGAATGAAGAAGCTCATATTTGTCTCATGGCTCAAGGAGAAGAAAGTGAAGAGAGCGACACCGAGGTAACTTCTTCTAACTCAGAATTTCTACATTCTTATAATGAATTACAAAATGCCCTTCAAGAATTGCATGATGAATCTTTGAGACTCACAAAAATGGTTTTATCCTCTAACAAAATAATCTCTTTATTGGTAAACAAAGTTTCTATTTTAAGCAAAGAGATAAATGAGCTTAAGATTGAAAATGAGACCTTAGGACTTATTGATGCTAACTCATCATACATGACTTGTTCCTCACATGATAACACATCCATATCATTACCTTGTTCATCATGCAAAACTTTTGAAAAAGAAATTGAAGATTTGAATAACACTCTTACAAAATTTACTTTTGGAATAGACAACTTGAATGTGTTGTTAAGGAAACAAAAATGTGTTTTTCAAAAAGTCGGTTTGTGATTTAATCCAAATGACCATCAAAAGTCTTATAAGAATTTATTTGTCTCCTCAAATACTTCAAGTAGCCCCTTTGTCAAATGTTTTCATTATGGTAAGAAATGACATAGTGCATCTACTTGCAATGTTAGAAAGAACATAAACACTAAGGTTGGAATCAAAAGGATTTGGGTTCCTAAATGCACCATGCCTAATTCTAACACATAATGACCCAAGACAATTTGGGTACCAAAGGTTAAAACTTAAATGTGTGTTGTAGGTGTGCTTGAAGACCAAAAGTTCAAGTTGGTATCTTGATAGTGGTTGCTCCAAGCACATGACCAGTGATGGCTCTAAGTTCTCCTCCCTTACCCCTAAGAAGCATGGTCATGTCACATACGGTGATAACAACAAAGGGAAGATCCTTAGAATTAATAAAGTTGGTAATATTCCTTCCTCATTAATTGATAATGTTTTACTTATTGAAGGACTCAAACATAATTTGCTTAGCATTAGTCAATTATGTGATAAGGGCAATAGAGTTATATTTGATTCTTCTTATTGCATAATTGAGGGAAATGATGACAAGTAAGTTAAGTTTGTTAGTCATAGGATCAATAATATATATATATGATTAGTCTTGATGATATTTTCTCAAATGATGCAAAATGCTTTATGAGTAAAGAAAATGATTCATGGTTATGGAATAAAAGAATTGCTCACATTCACATGGATCACTTAAACAAATTAGTTTCTAAAGAACTAGTAATTGGTCTTCCAAAGCTCAAATTTGAAAAAGACAAACTTTGTAATGCATGTCAAAAGGAAAAATAAGTAAAGGTCTCTTTTAAAGCTACAAATGTGATTTCAACTTCTAGACCTTTACAACTTTTGCACATGGATCTTTTTGGTCCTTCTAGAATTATGAACTTTGGTGGGAATTACTATGCATTGGTGATTGTGGATTATTTTTTTAAGTTTACATAGACATTATTCTTGGCTCATAAAAATGATACTTTTCAATCATTTAAAAAACTTGTCAAAGTTATCCAAAACAAAAAAGGTTTTTGTATTGTATCCATAAGAAGTGAACATGGTGGTGAATTTGAAAATCATGAATTTGAAACTTTTTGTGATGAATATGATATTGAGCATAATTTTTCTGCTCCTAGAACACCACAACAAAATGATGTTGTAGAAAGAAAAAATTGATCTTTAAAGGAAATGGCAAGAACTATGCTCAATGAGGCCAACCTTCCTAAGTACTTTTGGGCGGATGCGGTTAACATCGCTTGTTATGTTATGAATAGAGCCCTAATAATGTCAATTTTAAAGAAAACCTCATATGAATTGTACAAAGGAAGCCAAATGTGTCACATTTTCATATCTTTAGATGTAAATATTTTGTTTTAAATAATGGAAAAGATAACTTGAGAAAGTTTGATGTAAAATTTGATGAGAGAATATTTATTGGCTATTCTATACATAATAAGGCTTTTAGAGTCTATACATGTTGTATTTGATGAAATTAACCCAAATAAGTCGAGAAAGGAGCTTGTTGATGATGTTATAGAAATTTTGACAAAAACGCACTTGAAAAATCAAGAGAAAGAGTCAAAGAAGCAAGAAAAGAGACTTATTGATCACTCATGGCAAAAGGATTCAAAAATCATGAATCTATTCAATGAATGGAGGACATCAAGATATCACCCTCTCGACAAGGTGATAGGTGATGTATCAAAAGGGGTAATCACTCAAAACTCACTTAGAGATACATGTAATCACTTGGCTTTTATTTCTCAAGTTGAACCTAAAGACATAAATGAGGCCATTAATGATGAACATTGGATCTTGGCCATGCAAGAAAAACTAAATCAATTTGAGAGAAATCAAGTTTGGAAATTAGTTCCAAAGCCCAATGATCATCCTATAATTGGCACCAAATGGGTCTTTAGGAACAAACTTGATGAAACAAGCTTAATAATAAGAAACAAAGTTAGGCTTGTAGCTAAGGGCTATAATCAAGAAGAAGACATAGACTATGAAGAAACTTATGCTCCTGTAGCTAGATTAGAGGCCATTAGAATGTTACTTACATATGCTTGCATCATGAATTTCAAACTCTATCAAATGGATGTTAAAAGTGTTTTTTTAAATGATTTTATACAAGAAGAGGTGTATGTGGAACAACCTCCTGGTTTTGAAGATTTTGACATGTCCAACCATATTTTTAAACTGAAAAAGGCTTTGTACGGCTTGAAATAAACTCTTAGAGTTTGGTATGAAAGGTTGAACAAATTTCTTTTGAAAAATGGTTTCTCTAGGGGTAAGGTTGATGCTACCATTTTCATAAAGCAAAAGATGCATGACATACTTCTAGTTCAAATCTATATTGATGACATTATATTTGGAGCTACTAACAACTCTCTTTGTAAAGAATTTTCAAATATTATGCAAAGTGAGTTTGAGATGTTCATAATGGGTGAGCTCAACTTCTTCCTTATTCTCCAAATCAAGCAAACAAGATAAGAGACTTTCATAAGCCAATCCAAGTATTGCAAGGAGTTGCTCAAGAAGTTTAGAATGAACAATATCAAGTATATGGCTACTCCTATGGGCACCTCTTGTTATTTGGACAAGGATGAAGAAGGTAAATCTGTAGAAATTACAAAATATAGAGGTATCATTGGCTCACTCCTTTATCTCACTGCAAGTAGGCCTGATATAATGTTTAGTATATGCATGTGTGCTAGATATCAAGCTAATTCTAAAGAATCACATCTTTGTGCTGTAAAACGAATTATAAAATATCTAATAGGCACATCACAAATAGGTTTGTGGTACCCTAAGGGTGTCTTATGTAGCCTTATTGGGTATTCTGATTCTGATTTTGCTGGATGTAAAATGGATAGGAAGAACACTAGTGGGACATGCCACTTATTTGGAAGCTCACTAGTTTCTTGGCATAGCAAAAAACAAAATAGTATGGCATTATCTACAACTGAAGCTGAATATGTTGCAGCTGGGAGTTGTTGTGCTCAAATCCTTTGGATGAAGCAACAACTCTTGGACTATGGTCTTGAGTTTGATCACATCCCCATAAGATGTGATAATACTAGTGTAATTAATTTGTCCAAAAATCTCATTTTGCATTCTAGGACTAAACATATTGAAATAAGACATCATTTCATTAGAGACCATGTTCAAAAGGGTTATTGTATGCTTGAATTTGTAGAAACCACTAAACAACTAGCTGACATTTTCGCTAAGCTCCTTAAAAAAAAAGTATTTTTCTACATAAGAAATGAACTTGGTATATTGGATCAATCATGAATACATTGATTATCTGCTGCATAATCCTAAAACTGATGCATAATATATTGCTTTACTGAATAATATGATATCTTGATGCATAACATGTTGCTTTCTGTATAATATCATTATTTCACTGTGTAATTTTATAAGTTAATCACTTTTGAATCCATCACTAACTTGAGCGTCGGAATGTCCCCTTATTTTGTTTTGCAGGTTGATGATCACATATTTGATACATTAATAAGCTTTCATTCTTAGTTATTTACACTCTTTATGTACTTAATTGATTGAGTTTTATTATGTTTTGTAAGTTTGGATTCAAAATTGAACTTAATTGAATTTTTCAGCATGATTCATATCTTACACTGTTTCTGTATTTGGGTCATATCTTGGGCTGTAGGTGGTCTTTGGAGCTGATTCTAGTGGCATTTGAAAGATAAGAGAGAGTTCTATAACTTTCATGAAGACCTCAAAGGCCCAATCACACGAGTAGATAACTCAAATTAGGGTTGAAGAAAGAACTAGAATACTGTTCCTGATAGCTTGACCTACGTATACTATTCATCACAGATTTTGGGCTACATGTTGTAAAATGGATTGAAATTTGGATGCTGAATAGTTAAGACCCATATCTACAACTTTCATGTTGAACACTTTTCCAGAATCGGATTCCTTGAAGGTAATATTGGGTTTGGAAGTCAGAATAGAGGAGCTGTGACTGGGCCTGGACAATATGTAGTAATTTGAACGTATCTGGAGTTGTAGAAATGATATTGGATCCAAACTAAAGCCATTTGAAAGCTAAGATCCAGGCCTACAACTTTCATGAAGACCACTTGGTTCAAAAATGACGAATGTAATGACTTCAGAGCTGCATGATTTCGGAGACAAGGAATCTCCATTATTTTCCACTCATTTAATGTCATTTAATGTCATTTGGCATTTTCCACTCATTTTCCAATCATCCACCCACTAATAACTCAGCCCCCTTGACATTTTATATCTCTAATCCTCTATAAAAGGAGGCCTTGGCAGATCATTAGGATATTAGGTGTTAGTTACCAAAATAATGCTAGTTTGTTACTAAGTTTTCTTGTAGTAATTTTCCTTTGTTCTAAATTGAAGTCATGTTTTTCTTCTTCTTCTTCTCTCTTTCTTTCTTCTTATCTATGAGTAACTAAGTTTCATTTTACTTGGGTGAAGAGGTGAAGCTCTTGGTAATGAAATAAGGTTAGATTAATTTCTCTCTTATGCTTAAATGATATATTTTCAAGTGATCATTATACGTATTATATTGTGTTTCCAAACTCTCCTTGTAAAGTGGAGTTCTTGATTTGTTGTAGACAAGAGATTGGCACAATGAATGCTTTAACCCATTTACAAGTGGTGGTGTTAGAAACTCTCCTTATAAAGTGGAGTTCTTGATTTGTTGTAGATAAAATATTGGCACAATGAATGTTTTAACCCATTTATAAGTGGTAGTAATATTTTTAGAAACATAATATAAATACGTATATAGTTTTAATAGACTTTTAACGTTGTATTTTCTGATTGGAACCTCCATGTTGTGAGGATTCTAATTGAGTTATAAAAGGAATTAATCTTACTTTTATTTTATTTACCAAGAGTGGATCTTTTAACCTAAGTAAATAATTTTAATCATAGTAACAAAATATTCACTTCACCTTAATTAATCTTCAACAATTCCTTGTGGATCGACTTCGGACTCCCGAGAAATTTATTACTTGAGACAACCTGCACTTGGGTTTGTAAATGCAATAACTAAAAAGTGTACATCACAGGTACTTACTCTATGTTTAAGTCCCCCAATCTTAAAACTCAAGTTCCTACTGTGGAAAAATGGTTTCTAAAGTTTTCTTTTTGAAGATGTTTGATCTGTTATTGGGCTAATTTTTTATGTCTAGAATGGATGAAAGTGAGGCAAAGTCAAGATGGTTCTCTAAAGAACTTTTGATCCCAGGTTCAGAGCAGAAAATTTAGACTTGAGTAAAACATCAACTTGTGGACTAATATTTGATGCTTGAAGTGCATGAAAATGTAGTCAAGCAAAAAAAACGAACTCAAAGAAGACTTGAATTTGTATACTTAAGGATTATTCCCATGAAGTTGTTCTAGTTCTATTAGTGAAATAATCAAGTAAAAGAAGACAATATCCTTTTATTTGACCTTTGGAAGTGTTTTGGAACCTTGGAGGGCTCTCTGTCAAGCCAAAATAATTAGTTAGGCCAAGCCTCTAACCGGTTACCCTCTGTTTGGAAGCAATTTCGTGCCCTCTGTCAAGAAAAATAACTGGTTAGTTAGTTGCCCCTAACCGGTTAGCACAAACCATGACCTCCTAATTGAATTGCCTAACCGGTTAGCACAAGGCACCTAACCGGTTACCCACTTTGCCTAACCGGTTAGGACACCCCATTTAAACATCTCCCAGCAGCGTAGCTCTCTCCATTCACGCACCCCCACCTCTATTATTATCTTCATCCTCTCAAATTCTCTCACACCCACTCCCTCACATTCATCACTTACCATAAAACCACCACAAATTCAGTATTTAAATCCCATTTCTCTTACTATCCATCACTTTCCATCATCTTTCTCAGATTAAAATTCTATTTCTCTTCAAAATTTTCATCTCCCCTCTCTCTTCCACCGTGCACTAAGCCTCTATTCCTCACCATGGCTAGCAGCTCTTCCTTCCCCAAAAGGTCACGCACCAAAAATCCAAATGTCCCAAAGGAAACACCTCCTACTGACACTGACCAAGATTTCTCAGTAGCTTTGAACCTCGGAAGATTTTTCACTGACCCTGCTCAAATGAAGAAATATCAGTTAGAATTTCATGCTCGACGCATCATTTCACCTAAATGGATGGACTTGGAGTTTTTCGTCAAAGAAGAATTCACTTCTCTTACAGAGCTCCTTGAATTTCATGGGTTGAGAACTCTCGTCACCACCAATCCAAGGTATTTCTATCTTGAATCTACTAAAGTATTTTTCTACAATTTATCTATTATAGGCAGAAATTTGATTTCTGAAATCAAAAAGCACAAGATTGTTGTGAATCCAAGTGAGTGAGTTCCTCTGTTTGGTCTTCCTCACTCAAGAGTAAAGCTGAAGTTGGAAAAACATAGCTCATGGGAAAACTATAAGAGAGATCAAGCTGTCATGGGCATGCTTCAGCCTGGCGTTCAGATGCCAAAGGAAACTTTTACAATCGGCCTTCTGAAGTTACAAGATTGTCTTCTTCATTTTATTGTAACTCATATCCTAGCACCAAGGGCAAGTAACTATGCCCTGGTTGAAGAGGAAGACATCTTCCTGTTGTGGCTTCTCAAAGAACGCATAAAGATCAACTGGCCTTTCTACATTATGCATAACATGATGAAAGCTAAACACAAGGTAAATATGGATCTTCCGTATGCCCTCTTAATTGCTCGCATTCTAGACCACTACAAGGTTCCCCTCATAGAAGATGGAATCGTAAATACTGTGAGTCCCCACAAGTTTGTTAAAACAGAGGCATTGCCTCATTATTTTTTTCAAATGTCTAACCGATTAGGCAAAATGACTAATCGATTATTTGAGTAAACAGAACAATTCCTTTTATTTTAAAACTGTCCTAACCGATTAGGTGAAAAACCTAACTGGTTATTTTTCTTTCTCAGAAGCCAAATTGTTTATGTCCTAACCGATTAGGTGAGAGACCTAACCAGTTATTTTCATTCTAAGAAGCCAAAGTATTTATGTCCTAACTGATTAGGTGAGAGCCCTAACCGGTTATTTTCTATCTCAGAAACCAAACTTATCAAGTTCTAACCGATTAGCCTGAAGCTCTAATCGGTTAGCAACTTTCCTATAAACCATTTTAATTATGTCATAATCGATTAGGACACATCTCTAACCGGTTATTTAACAAAACAAAATCATTCCTTTATGGCTTAAAAGGGCCCCTAACCGATTATGGTGCTTGGTTAACCAATTAGTCTGTTTTCTGAAAAAAATCAGAAGAAGCTCGTAACGGCTATATTAATGAGCATTTAATGCTCTCATTTACCCCCAACAGCTCTCAATGGCCGTTAACTATAAATTTGGATGTTGGGCTTTAATAAGGGGTTAGAAAAACTGAGACCAACAATCTGAGAATTACTGCTGAGCATTAAAATGAGTTTTTCTCATCATTTCACAAAATCTTTTGTTTTGAGCTTCAACTTGTGTGAATCCTAAATACCATAGTTCTTCAATTTGTATTATTTACTCTAGAGAGAGTTTCTTCCATCTAAATCTTATACAATCTGTTAAGAGAGGGTGAGGTATCCCTCAAAATTGTAAGGGTGAGATATATAGAGGCTCAAGCACAAGGGTGAGGCATCCCAAGGTGTGTTGAGTGCTCCAATTTGTAAAGGTTGTCAAGCACCTACTTTCAAACTTGAAGATATAGTGAAAAATCTCAAGTATTTGCTTGAGGACTGGACGTAGATCACAAGTGGATTGATGATCGAACCAGGATAAACTATTGTATTTGCTTCTCTAAACCCTTCTCTTTACATTTGTGCACTGTTTTATTGCATTGCTTGAATATTGTTTCCTTTGGCTAATATATTTATAAGTGAAAGTGTTTTTCTTACTTATCCAATCATCTCTATTTATCGAACGTTTTGCGAAAGATTTGTGAACTTATTTTACATACTCAATTCACTCACCTCTTGAGTATTGAGGTCACTTGGTAACAAATTCTTAACTTATACCTTAAGAATTACTAATTTCATAACTTAAAAATTAAACTCTCACTCACTCTCTCTATATTTATTTATAAATAATCATATTTATTGAGATTTTATATTTATATAAAAAATTCTTTTTATATTTATATAAAAATTATTATAATAGCTATTTATTTAAAAAAAAATCCTTGAAAAATTTCTTTATGAAAAAATAACTATTATATTATAAAAATACTATTGTATGAATATTTTTATTAATTTTAATTTTTTAAATAATTTTTTAATATTTTATATCATACCTTTAAATAATAAAATTATAATTGAGTTTAGAATTACAATTTTGTATCTTAATTATTTGACAACCCCAAATATAGAATTTAAAATTGTGAACTAATTTTAATTCTAAAAGAATTGGAATTAAAATTAAAATTTTATGTTTCAATTCCAATTCCTTATCCAAACGGATTGTAGTACAAGTATTTAAAAATAGAAATTTAAAGTGAATTTAATATTTTCTTATTTAAATATTTAATATTAAATAATAAATATTATTTTTAATCCTCAATACATGAATGTTATTTTCTTCTTTAAAACCCTTATTATTATTATTATTATTATTATTATTATTACAAAATACTTTGACTCTTTAATAAATTGGTTTTGTTACAACAATATTACTCATACATACTTATACTCACATCACTTCACACTTTTATAATTTTCACCATCTGATTATAGTTGAGCTCACCTCATTTTTTACATATTTACATTTTGATTCTACCACTTAAATAGATTTGAAAGACATATATCTAAAAGTAACGTGTCTCTAGCAATTTTTATTTTGTTAACATGTGTTCTTAAGTCACATGTTAAGGATTAAAAATAACATTTATTACTTAATATTAATTACTTAAAGAAAAAAATGAAATGCCTTTTAGATTTTCAAGATAATAAATACTTATACTTTTATTTAATAATTTCTATTTTTTATTTCTATATTAACAAAATCATTTATAAATTATTATTATAAACTTTAAACATTTCTAATTAGTTTTTGAATTTTAATTAATGTCACAATAAATCTTTCTGTTTAATTCAGATTTGTAATATTACATGGTAACATTTAATCTATATTAACATTAATTTTGAATTGGTTATTAATTTATTTATTAAAATTTAATTTTAAATATATTTTATTTCCTACAAAATAAATAAAAAATAAATTTATTTTAAAACAAATTTAATTTATTTATTTTATAACAATAAAATGTATTTATAATCAAATTATAATAAATTAATTAATAAAAAGTCTTAAATTAATGTTAATACATATAAGATGTTGTTACATAATATCATTATAGGTGAATTAATAGATTCAAATTAAATAGAATGATTTATTAAAATATTAATTAAAATTTAGAGATTAATTGAGAATATTTTAAAATTCAAGTAGTGATAATTTATAAAAATATCAAAGTTTAAGAGAGTTACATATTCTTTTTCCTTATAGATATGAAATAAACATATATTAATATATATTTATACAATCTTTACTATATAATTATGAATTTATAATGAGTCTCACATGATTTTCTTCACACTTATATTTTAATTTTCTCACCCAATTTTTGACGTAAGAGATATGAGCCATAATGATATACATCTAGCATTTTCCTGTTATAAAATTAGGTAAAGATAAGTAACCAAAAGATGAATATGAATTTATTATAGATTCACTTGGTCATGGTCACTGACGTCTTCAACCATGGATTGTTTGGTATGTCTTGTAAGATGGAATGAAAAGAAAAGGGCGAGGATGATAAGTTACATCTTTCTTTGGTTGTACTTAATTTAAGAAAGGAAAATTTTTTTGAAAGGATGGATATTTCACGAGTGATACTATTTTTTTTATTTTTCTACTTTTTGATGGAAAGGGGGAGAAGGAAAAAGAATAAAAAATAATTTTATGGTTCATATCATATATTGATATATATATTTATTTGTTTACATTTATTTTTATTTTTTCTTTCATAAAATCAAATAAAACAAGAAAAATATTCATTTTTTATTGAATAATATCATATAGAAGAAGTGATAATTCTTATATATTTTTTTCTCTTTTCTCTTCTATTGTGTCTTATCTTTTTTTTTTCCTCTTCTTTTTCTTTTCCTTCTATTAGAAGCAAGACCACTTTTCCTTCTATTGAAGCAAACCAAACATCGCACATCTCGTTCCTCACGTTGATAAATGGTGTCTTGATTTCCTAGTAAACTAGGATTTGGAGATTTCACCTCCACCAAAATTTTTAATTTTGATCCTACTTTGTTTACCTCTCAATCAGGTATAAATACTATTCATGAAAATAAAAATCATAATAAGGAAACGATATGAACTAAATGATATTTTTTTTTGTCTTTAATAAGATATTTTCAAATCCATTGTTAAGATATTAATTAATTTCTTTAACATTTTAACCACTAACCACGACTAGATGAAATGATTACAATTAAAACAAATATATATATGAAAAGGTTGGGGTTCACACAACTCGCGTGATTTTAGCTCTTCGTCGTTTAGCTCCAAGTGTTTGTCCAACCAACACACTCTTTGACTTGCAGACACGGGAAAGAGAGAGATTTTTAATTGCAGATTTCGAGTGTATTTGTGTTTTAATGATTTATTTTTTATTTTAATTTTATTTAATGACATAAAATAAAATTTTCTGTCATGTCTGGTATATATATTATTGGAAATAAAGTGATTTATTTCCTTTCCACATTCACATGTCAATTTCTTTCTACATGTATAATTTTTTTTGTGTTATAAAAAATTCGAGCGCTCGACCATTAACATCGGGGATGTGCATAAAATAGGTTGAGGTAAATTTAGTATGGTATTTTGATTGAGTTATTTCTTTAAATTTGAACTTAACTTGATGATGGTTGGATAATGATTAATTCAGAATTAGATTGACTTATATATAAATATAATATATAAATTTAAACATTATGTATAGTTAAATTATAAAATTAAAAATTAAAATTAAAGTATATTTTATCATATATATTTTAAAATAAATAATATTAATATAAATATATTATTATATTATGTAAAAATTATTAATTTAAGTCAATAAATTTTATTATTTATAATTAATTATAAAAACAGTATAAGTTTTAAAATAATATATGATACTGGATCAAATTAAAATTATTCAAAATATAATTAAAATTTAATTTAAAAATATATTGAGTCTAATTTTTAAAATTCATATATGTGTTGATTAGTTTCAGGATAAGATGGATTAATAAGACAAGTTCAATTTTAAACATTCTTAATTAACACTCACATTGAGTGTTTTTTCTCTAAATTGTGTGTTACAAAACACAATCTCAAATTTTGTCTTTACAATTCAAAGGTCATAAAACTGAAGCGATTATCCACTCGTGTGTACAGCAGCAACTTTTCTTTTTTGTTGTCTCTCCGCTTGCAAAAATAAACTTAGAGTATTTTATTTAATTTAATATTCATTAAATAATTAGTTAAAGTATACTAAAAGAGTATTAAGAATATCTTTTCTATTATATATTTTTTAATATATTATTTTTTATTAAATCATATTATATACAAAAATATATATTCAAATTTAATTATATATTAATTAAATTAATTATACATTAATTAATATTAAATATATATTTTAATATATAATATAACTCGTTACAAAAATATATTAAAAAATGTAATAAATAATATATGCAGCATTAAAAAATATGTTTCTAACATTTCTTAAATATATTATTCTTTCACCGCGGAGGAAATTTCCACCATGATTTTCCAAAACAGTTAGTAATAAATTATCTCACCAAACAATGACTAAGATGAAAAAAAAAATAAAAGTTTTAGGCTGTATTTCATGCATTTGATAATAAAATAAAATTTAATAATATAAATAAGTTAATAATTTTTATATTATTAAATATTTAATATGTATAATATAAATAACTTAATAATATATATAATTATCTATTATAATTATATTATCTTTCATCTTTTTTACCATATAGGAGAGAGACAAATAATGACAAAGAAAGGGCCAGAAGGCCAGAACACAATAGTTCCGATTGGAGAGAGAGAAAACAAACACATATAATCATGAAAATTGGAAAATGAATTACCCAGTAACTCCACTTTTGACTCCACTTTTGCTTCAATTACTTTTGCATATAAGGTGCTGCAGATTTTGATCAAACTCAATTTATAAATTATAAGTTGGGTCAGATTTATGAGTTAAGTTGATTAACAAATATCTTAATTTATAGTCTGTGAATCAAATAGTGAGTTTAAAATATTCTAACTTATTTAGTCACAATTTTTAATTATGACTTAATCATCACTAAAAAAATATATATTTAGTACAATAACATCGTTTTACTTTAAAACTTAATAAGAAGTAAAAGTACTCACATATAAATCATATACTTATTTTTACTAATTATTATTTTAATTACTCACTCTTAAATTCTCAATCTTTTAAATAAAAAACTCAAATTCTTAACTTCTTTTTTCAAGACTATAGCATCTTAAAAAATTAAAGAGTGAAATTAATAATTATATTAATTTACATGATATTTATAATAACATTAATTTTAATTAATTAAAAAATTTATTTTTTATAAATATTAAGACTTATTAACTTAGTTTAATTTATATAAAATATAACTTATGATAATAAATTAATGTAACTTAAAAATAAAAAAAGTTAATGTAACTTATTATATTTATATAAAATATGTTATATATAATAAATTTTTAATTTTATATTTTTTAAATATATGTGAAACTTATGAATTCGATCCGTCCAAACTTAGATAAGTTAAAAAATGGTAGAAAACCACCTAGTCGTCACTCCTATTCGCAGAGACCTGCAAATTGCGGACCTGAAATCCGTGTCATCACCCTTTTTAAATTAAAAAAATCCACATACATTTGCAAACATGCCAGCTACTGTAACCGTCAACTCAGACAGTGCCAACAACTACACACATCACAACAAATATTTTGATTTCAAAAGTAAAACCCCAAAATAAAATTTCGTCTTTCTTCTCAACTAAAAAAGGTATATAATTTAAAAAAAAACACAGAAAAATACAATCAGTCCTGTCTTTTCTTTTCTTCCCTCTGCTTTCTTTTCGTCGTTTTGTTTTCGTTTTGCTCCCCCTTTCTGAGTTCAGAGCTTACCCTTCCTTTTTTTTTTTTTTAAATTATATTTTGTTGGGGGCCTCCCTCTCCCTCCACTTTTTGTAGTTTTTTTTTTTTCGTTTCACGGGTTGGGGTTGGGGTCCTCGACAGAGAGAGAGAGTTTACAGGAAAATCCGTTGGAGGATTTTCTGAGGCGCCAAACAGTGGCGCAACTCAAATGTGATGGGAAGTGGATTCTTGAACCTTTTTTCATGCTTCAAAGCAACCAAGCGGAGTCCCAACAAGCAGCAACCACAATTGATCTTCGCGGACACTGACCCATTGCCGTTGGACGAAACCCTAGGACATTCCTTCTGCTACGTTAGATCCTCTGCTCGCTTTCTTTTTTCTCCCACTCACTCCGATCGTTTCCTCTCCCCTTCCAACTCCCTCCGCTTCTCTCCCTCACACCAACCCACCACCCGACCTGATTTCCCCGAAACCGCTTTCAAGGCCATTTCCGGAGCTTCCGTTAGCGCCAACAGCTCCGCCCCCAAAACCGTTCTCCAGTTAGACAATCTTTACGACGATGCCATCGCCAGGGGTAGTTTCGTAAATGGCTTCGAAAGCACGTCGTCGTTTTGTGCTCTCCCGCTTCAGCCCGTGCCCAGAGGGGGTGACCCCTTCTACACCGACAGGAGGGCTTTCTTCCTCTCCGGTCCAATCGAGAGCGGTGCCCTCTCTGGCCCCCTCGACGCCAGCGCCGCCCAGGACGGCGGAGCCGGCCGGGAGGTCTCTTTCTCGGCGCCTCTGGGTGGGGTTTATGCCAAGAAGAAGCGGAAGAAGGTTATTACAGGGTTCCGGAAAGCGTTCCACCGGAACCTTCCGGAGAAGAAGCGGCCGTGGGTGGTGCCGGTGTTGAATTTCGTCGGCAGGAAGGAAGTTCCGGCGAGCGAAGCGAAAACGACGGAGGAGAAGAGCGAGAGTAATGTGCAGTGGGCGTTAGGGAAGGCGGGGGAGGATCGGGTCCACGTGGTTGTATCGGAAGAGCAGGGTTGGTTATTCGTGGGGATTTACGACGGCTTCAATGGCCCTGACGCGCCGGAATTTCTGATGGGTCATCTTTACCGTGCTGTTCAGAGTGAGCTACAGGGTTTGTTCTGGGAAGTTGAAGAACCAGAGGAAGCTAACTTATCGTGTTTGCCTGCGGATGAAACTGAATCGTCAATGGGAAACTCCCATTGCCATGAAGAGCTTAAAAATGAGGGAGAAGTTGAAGAAGATTGGAACCATTTGCCGGTTGATCGAGGATCAGAGAAGAGAGTAACGTTTCAAGCAGAGGGAACGGAGAGTAGGCGGCGTAGGCTGTGGGAGTTTCTTGCTGAAGATGATACTGAAGATGGGCTCGATCTTTCAGGGTCAGATAGATTTGCATTTTCCGTGGATGATGCTCTTAGTGTTAGCAAGGAGGGCTTGGCGGGTAGTAGACGGTGGCAACTGTTGTCAAAATTGAAGCATGGGTTATCAAAGCATAAGGAGGGTCATGGCAGGAAGATGTTACCCTGGAACTTGGGCATAGAGGATAAGGAAAAGGTTGAGGTGGAGAATCGGGCAGAAGAAAAGTCTAGTGATGGTGGTGGTAGGAAGCGGAAAGTGGGTCCTGTGGATCATGATCTGGTTTTGAGGGCATTGTCTCGGGCACTTGAGATGACTGAACTTGCATATTTGGATATGACGGATAAGGTTATTGATACGAACCCGGAGCTTGCTTTAATGGGGTCATGTCTGTTGGTTGTTTTAATGAGGGATGAGGATGTGTATGTGATGAACGTGGGAGATAGCCGGGCAATTGTTGCACAGTATGAGCCCAAAGTGGTTAATTCTAGTAAAGAATCCGGAAGCAATGGAAATATTGGGTCGAGCATAGTTGAGGAGTCCTTAGCTCTAGGTGAAAGTACTATCAAGTTGGGGAATGAGGGTCCTGCTCAAGAAATGAGGTTGGTGGCATTGCAGCTGTCCACCGACCATAGCACGAGCATTGAAGAGGCAAGTTTATAATCTGGCCATTCAGGCTACTTCTCCCCCGTCCCCTTGTTATTGTTCAGACAGTCAGACAATTTATTATTCCTCTACTTGTTCCTTCTGCTGATATACTTTCTATCTTAAATTCTTAATTGACTTGCTGTTCTCTAATATAATTTGCTTATAGTTTTAAATGTATTGACTATTGATTGATTGATTAGCCTTCAAGAGTTTGAATTTTCTCAATGTTTTTTTTTTCTTTTGATAAAAGAAGAATTTTCTCAATGTTTTTCTGTTTCGTAGTATATTGATTTGTTTCTTCGGTTACTCAAATAGTGCTTCAACATTATTCCTGTTTGGCTTTCTTACCAAATGTCGCACTTCTAGTCACTTTCTGTTTTACTGGATGTGATCACGTAGGTTATAGTGTTGTTATGAATTGATCATTCCTTTGTTTTAGGCTATTTCTGTCCCCTGTCATAGACATGGATCTGTACAAGATTGGTGTCATTGCCTTCTTACTTTACTTCTATCAAGTTTGGTTTGGAAAATATTAGAACATGCACGAGTACCATATTATTGTTCATGTCATATTTTCTTTACTTTACTTCTTCCAGTTTGGGTCAACTTTTTCTCTGTAATTAATTGAAAATCTTCAGTGCCCTTACAGCTATTCTGTAATTCCTTCGGTAGCTTTCTGGGATTTAATACTGCTTTTTCCCATGAAGTATTACTACTCTGTCCTCTGTCCTCTCTCCTCATGTGTGCGCTTTTGTATATCATTTGTGTGTTTGTGTCTGCTTGTCTTTTTGTAATTTTCCTTAAGCTGAATGCATTCATATCGGGGATGCCATTTTCCCTTTCACTAAATCCAGCATTCTGCTTTTATATCAAGTGAAAGTGAAATTTTAGATTTCATAGCTTGCAGTGATGAGTCACGTGAGATGTTATATTCAAGAAGTTAGATCTTTGGCTTCATACTTATTTGCAGCTCCCTTTTTAATTAATAATTTTATAATTTCCACTTTTAGTAGTAGTTGCAGTTATTCGTCTTGTTTCCTTTTTCTTCACAAGTGTTATCATCAAGTTATATTAGCTGTCTAAATTTTGGGGCTTATTGTTTTGCAGGAAGTCATTAGGATTAAGAACGAACATCCTGATGATAGCCAATGTATTGTAAATGACAGAGTGAAAGGCCGTCTTAAGGTCACCAGAGCATTCGGAGCAGGATTTTTGAAACAGGTGTCTTTTGAAATACTTTATTGTAGTAATACTTCATTCTTGCAATACACTTTTGATTGATGTAAAAGAGAAGATGAGTGATAAGGTCAATTGTTGATCACTTGGTTGAACTCTGAAGTTGATATCTACTATTATTATTAGAAACATTGATTGTCTTTTTTAGGGGCTATTTATTTTATAAAATGTTAGCTCTCTATAAAACTTTTCTTTGCATAGTACAGGTTAGAAATTTATGTTCACATGACAAGCCTTCCAGACATTGAGTTTAAATTATTTTGAATACCCTGCAGGTTGTTATTTTTTATTTTATTTTTATAAATGTTGCACTTGGAGAACCAGTAACTAACTGTTATGAACTTATGTCTGCCATTGTGCTTCTGTTTTTGTGATTGGCTGTTAGAAGTGAGGTGAGATCCTTAGTTTTGGAGTGTGCCAAACTTTAATACTGGCCATAGAAGAGAGCTTTTCATGTAAACTCACTTTTTAGTGCTTATGGTACTGCTGCACATTCCCTTGCTCATCCACAACCTGAAAGTAGAATCCTGCTTGTTTGTCACGTCTCTTGTTCATGGCTGCATTGACTTCTTAGATATTTTACGCAAATGTCTTACATGATGGTATGATTTGCATGTTTCTGCAGCCGAAGTGGAATGATGTAGTACTAGAAATGTTTCGTAATAAATATATTGGCACTGCTCCATATATATCATGCAGCCCTTCGCTATGTCACCATAGATTATGCCCAAGAGATCAGTTCTTGATCCTCTCATCTGATGGGTTATATCAATATCTAAGCAATCAAGAAGTGGTTTCTCAAGTTGAGAGCTTCATGAAAAAGTTTCCAGATGGAGATCCTGCCCAACATTTAATAGAGGAGCTACTCCTCCGTGCAGCCAAAAAGGCTGGTAAAAAGTCTTCTCATCTCATGAATCTTTCTTATAATTTTGCGACCTTGTTGAACATGTTCAATTTGTTGAATGACATAAATGGAGGGAATGGTAATTTATTTATTTATTTATTTTGGACTGATACCTTATTTATATAATAACTATAAGCGTTTGTCTTCCCCCAATATGTTTGTTCTACATTTTTGAACATTTAAACTTTTTGTCATTAACTATACTTTTTGGCAAACTCAGGCATCACGTTTGTGACTCTTCCCTTGAAGATTCAAGTGATGGTAAATTTTAAGTTGTAAACAGTTAACTCTAAAACTTACGGAGGATATGTTTAAGAGATTTGAAAGATTTGGATTTATTTTTTTTAATATCTGGAGCAGGGAGGTTTGTAATTGTTTGATTTTTTATTTTCTTTTCTCTTCAACTGCTGTTCCACATCTGGTCCTGTTTCTGGGCTTTTTCTATAAATATGTGATGTGCCTGAAAGCATTGTGTCATTCTTTATTGGGTGATAGTCTATTAATTAGGCTATATTTTCCATCCTCTTGACCTTCTGGACCACTGCTTCAATAGTTTGTAAGCAGCTACTGTATAATTTTCAATTCTTTAGAGAAGATAACTTGTCTTTACATATTCATATCTTTATTCTTTCTTGACAATTTTATCACTCCTGTGGACTACACTGGAGGGTTGGAGTTTTGTTTGCAATTGCATAGGTTTGGCTGGTTCTTCTTTGTTAGAATATATCTAAAAAATATCTCATAATATCTATGTTGTATGTTAGAATATTTTAGAGTTTGGGCTGGGCAGATTCTGCCTAGATATTTTTTAGATATTCTAACACTTTTATTTGGAGAAAACTTGTTTTTGGAGTGATATGTTTGATGCTAGTGGGCTGTTTGCACTTAATTGTTGCAGGAATGGATTTTCACGAGTTGCTGGATATCCCTCAAGGAGATCGGAGGAAGTACCATGATGATGTTACTGTTATGGTTATATCACTCGAAGGAAGAATCTGGAAATCATCAGGGAAGTATCTGTGAGACCTCGTTCAACTCGCTGTTGGCTGTATACATGTGATCAGATTATTTCACCTGAGGGTGCCTCAAAGTCAGTACCAAAGTTTCACAGCTGATACATTTTCCATGGGTCTTCTTAGGTGTTCATTCCGGTCTTACAGCATAAAGTTATGAATACAGGAATGTCACATGTAAATGGCAAGAGGTTACCCTTAAAGCTCTATCCAGAATTGGGAGATGCAAAATGCAATTTGGTATGAGCTTAAGAACGGGCATTGCAGATGGGTTTTTGGGAAGTCTCTTTAGGAGACTGAACAAAGTAAAGCTTTTTTAAACTCTTTCATTTTCAGTTCCATTTGCACTTTTTCTCTTTCCCCCAGTTTATAGAGATGAAAAATGAGAGAAATATTGAATAGGGGAGGCTCTTTCCATTCAATTCCCCCCCCCCCCCCTCCTTTTCCCTCTCTGGCAGAGCCAAGAGAATGTGGGTGTATATTGGTGGGGATACAAATGTACTGATTGAAATTGAGCAGTCCCTAGTCAGAAACGAACATCTGTAATTGAGGGTGGATTTCCACCGTTGCGGATTAATATGATTCTGAATTGGTGATCTCAATCAAATCATTGCATGTAAGTGTAATGTGCCCCTTGCGAAAACTGAACACAAAAGAACCAAACGTTTCGATTATTGCTTTCTTTCCTCTTTTCTGTGTGGATAGTAATTGTCTCTCTTAATTCAGATATGCCGTGAATTGAATTCGAATCCCTAGCATTTTTTCTCTTCCTTGACAATCTCTAGGATTTTTTTACGCGTTATCAGATGCATCAAAGTATGAAGGATATCTTAAAGGCATACAAATTTGTTTTTATTTAGGGTTATTTTGTGTCTACTAATTGAAATATCTAGTTTGAGGACAGCTGATCCGACAGAGGAAAAATGAAAGATGATGAATATATGAAAGTATAGTAGAACCATAAAGGAAAATAGATAAAACTAAGTTGTGCCGGTCCACAAAGTTAGCGAGTTTTTTTTTTCACTGTTGAGCCAATATATTTTTTCCCTTCTTTCTTTCCGACATTAAATGGTCAATTCACAGAAGCATGTATACGGCTTTTTACGAAAATAAATTCAATCAAGAGTGTGTCATAATAGCCTTGAACTCTTCCTTACAATCTCATCCTTTTAAACCAGTGCACTTTCCTTATCGAACAGGCCGCACTTCTTGGCACAGGTTATGATGGTGGGGAGCAAAGGAGGGGAAAAAAAATTTGGTTAGAGATCCACCTCATAGAGGTGGGTAGCCTTAACCGGATGTGCTGTAACAGGAAAGCCCGAAGGCTGTTCCCGTCCCTGTCAGGGGAGATGCCAACCATCTCTCCTTTTCACGAACACAGCCGTTTGTGGTTGAATCGACATTATAAAGGACAAACTAATACCGTTCCTATCCGATGTGGAACTTGTATAGCAGGCATTTTACAAGACATACTGTGTTACATACTATATTTCTCCCTTGACCCAGTTATGAATATGGTTTCTTTTATGGGCATCACATGAGGTTACGACTGTATGTTGAATAGAGAATTTCTGCAACTGTCATACACTCATTCTGTCAACGATGTAAGTAACAATTAAGAGCCTACCTTCAAGCGGGATTGTTAGATTTGCTTAATGCTTCGAAGGCCGTGTGATGCTGTTTGGCTACGAACAGTTGGAATCAAATTTGCAATTCAGAATTGATTCTGGCAATGTTATAAAGAAGTGACAAATTCTATCGAGTGAAGCCTAATATTTTGCTTACATTATTATTTTTTGGTAACTAAGTATTTTTAAAGTAGTTTTTGTCTTACACTACTCAAACAAATTAACTTTTTTACAATTAATTCTTACAAAATCAATAATATTCAAAACCTAACCCAAACATATTTTCACTTGTCCAAACATTAATTGAAATAGGTGGGGTTTTAGAGGAGGATAATTACGCTCCATTTAGTAGAGTCTGCACCTAGACTATGATTTCCCACTAAACAAATGCAATTTTCCCATTGAAAAGCCACAACTAGAAATTAATTGTACACGGCAGTGCAAGATGCACCAATTATTATCAGTTACATACAGTACAGTAGTACACGTTTCATTCTTGTAGAAGCATAGAGATGGTCAAAAACCATGGCAAGAAAAATGAATTGTGTTGATTTCAATTCATAATTTTACCAATGTAAAATGTTCACATTTAGGACACTCCTCATAATGATGATCAATTAGGAAATGGTTCCAATAAATTTTTAATCTGACTTCGTACTCTCTCTCTAATGGAAGAATAAGGCAACCTTTCTATCACCTCCCCTCCAAAGGCAAAAATTAGAACTCTTCTAGCTGTCTTTGGATCAATGCCACGTGATCGGAAATACAGGAGCTGGCTTTCTTCTAGGTCACTTATTGCAGCTCCATGGGAGCACTTGACGTCATCAGCCACAATTTGGAGATTTGGTTTAACATTTACAGTTGCACGAGGTTCAAGGAGAAGGCTTCTTGTTAACTGTCCTGCATCTGTCTGCTGAGCATACCTACGCAAGAATAGTATACTAGTGATATAGAGTAGCCTATCTGATAAAATGCAAGACATTTAAAAACACAAATGCACCTGTTTTAGCCCAATAAATGATTGAAAACAATTTACTATCACTTATGCTCAAAGGTTATATTGTGGGAATTTCACATATTGAACAAGAACTTTTTTTTTTTTGGGTATACGCAACAAGAACTAAATTGAAGCTTGCATATGATTTGCTGTTATTGCTGTATAAAACTATATTCTGACATAAATGGTTAAATCATCATTGGTTGTATAGTTAAAAAACAGAATTACCTGTTAACCTTTATGTTCCCGTCAAAAACTGCTTGTCCCAGTGAATGAGTCACAATGCACTTATGAAGTTGACGGGAATAGCCCCGTGGATGGTCCAATACAAGTCTACTATGCAGATCTTGTGTTTGATCACCAACAGACAAGTGTAAAGTTGATAACTCTGTCACTGTGTCCGGGCCCAGTTGTTGGATATGAAGATTGTGCCTGCTTAGTTTTCCTCCTATGCTTACCTCTGTAAGCTCATATGTACTAGATGACTCCTGCAAACAATCAACAAAGAATCACAAGCTGCTCTTGTCAAATTTCTTCAACGTATCCACTGTTGCATAACTAATCGAAAACATAAAAGAGGTTTTTGGAAGTTGAAATAGATTATAAAGGCAAGAGAAGTACTTTGTAGTGGGATATGAATCTTATGATAATTGATGGCAATACTTTTGTTAGGTTTACTAGCATGATCTTCAATTATTTGTGACTTAAAACATGGTTTCAGCTGACAACTGATTTGCTTAAAATTTATTTGGGAATATACATGACAGAAGCCACTCTATTTCAGTATCCAGTTTATCAGTCAACCATCACATCAGTTGGATTCCACTGAATCTACATTCCAGCAAAATCTTTCTCACTGAGTATCTAGATTAAACAAGTCACTAACTATAGTTATAACTAGATGATTGCATTATTGAACGACCCGCATCCTGCTCCTCAGCTAAAAAAGTCAAGTAAATTTATCTTGAGGAGTATACCCCCTAGCCTAGGCACGGGCCCCAGGTATGAAGTAGCCTAATCTGGAAATAACTTCCCACTCATTTCTATTAAATCTATCTCTTTTCCGCCTGATTTCTATTAAATCTATTTCTTCTCCCACTCATTTCTATTAAATCCATCTTTTCTTTTTCTCTCAAAAGTATAGAGAACAGGAGGGTCTCTCTCTAGTTTCTTAAACCACATACTGGAAGAATGAGTTCAAGATGACACCTATGTGTTTGATAAACTATGACATCAATGACTATACATAACACGGCATTTTCTCAGACCCATGTCACCATCCTATTATTATTATTATTATTATTAAT
Source organism: Ormosia semicastrata (assembly GCA_029884595.1). Taxonomy (NCBI): domain Eukaryota; kingdom Viridiplantae; phylum Streptophyta; class Magnoliopsida; order Fabales; family Fabaceae; genus Ormosia; species Ormosia semicastrata. Next base: position 17,396,585 of record JAQQTO010000037.1, on the reverse strand, counting down.
TTTTGACATGATAATCCTCTCATTAATAACACACATAAGTATCAATTTATAATTATCAGGCCATGATCACATGTTAGAAGTGAAAATAGAAGCTACACTAGCCAATAAACACAATCTATTAAATTCTGCTCCACTATTAAGGAGACTTCAAACGATCTGCAATCAGGCTCAGAAGTAGAAACTAACACGGAAAAATTAAGAAAAAAAAGGGAGTAAGATGATAAACCTGGCGAACCGAGGTCCATTTGATATGGGCAGCAGTGGAGGACTGAGTCTGAATATAAGAGTGCCTAAGCTTTGCACCTTCTCCAATCACTGCCTCCATAGCAGAATTCGTCCAATAACAACACTCATTATGATTCCCTTCCGTATTCGAAAAATCCTCAATTATATCAACCTCTCCCCCTTTCTCCACCACCACCACCACCCTCGGGTTCGAAACGTGCAACTTGTTCGAACCCTCCCTGCTACCCCCCACCGAAAAGTACGCCAAATGGATCGGGCTCTCCACGCGGCACCCCTCCGGGACGTACACCACCGTCACATCAGGAGCACCTATCCCATTGATGGACCAAAACAAATCACCGCCGTTGAAACCACAAACGAATTCCGACACCCTTTCCATGATAGTGGTGGAAGCGAGACCCGACAAGCTACCCACGTAAACCCCTTTCGGAAATTCCGATAATTTGGAGGTTGATTGTACTAAGTGGCCGTCGACGATGGTGAGGTATGGGAAGTGGGTGTCAACGGAAACGGTGGAGAGGAGCGAGGGGTGTGGAGGGTGGGAGAGGGGAAAGATTTGGGAGTAGCGGATGACGGAAAGGTCGGTGAAGCGAAAGGGTTCGTCTTTGCGGGAAGGCCATGGAGTTGAGAGGAGGGATTCGGAGGATGTTTGTCGGAGCTTCTGGAGAGGGGAAGAAGAAGAGGAAGAGGAAGAAGGGAGAGAGTCTTCGAGGGTTTCTGCAAGTTCTAGAACAAAGGGGTCGGAGGAGGAGAAGGCCTGTGATTGTGATTGTGATTGTGATTGTGATTGGAGTGACACTCTGCTTTTGTATTTGTGAGATTTGAATGAAGAAGAGAAAGGGATTGTGGGATTGTAAACTGCGGGTGTGAAGGCTATACCACTCATACTCATAATCATCGATGCTGCTCTGCCCTGCTCTGCTGAATCATCAACTCAACCTATTTTCTCTCGGTGTCAGTGGCGTGTGGGTGTGGCACAGCGTGTATGGGTTAAGGTTGAGTTGGGCATTGGCATAGTTTATAGTTTATTGGTGTGCTATATGTCTTGTGCATATCATCATGCCTTCATTAGTTGGGCCTTCCACAGGCAAGCAAAATCTTTCATGTTTGACTCATAAAGACAACTAGAGAAGAATGATAAGTCATTAACGTTCAAATTTTGGGCCTTTTATATGACTTTTGGGCTACCAACAATTTTGAAGATTTGGGAAAAGACTAATATTGAAGCCCAAAAATAAGATGGGAAGACTATATTGAATTTAGAAGTTTTAATACTTAATATGAATCCAAAGTCCCAAATCCTCCCACCTTCTCACCTATGGTAGTTGGGATTCAATAATAATGTTCACGTATTGAGTTCGATCGATTTTGAGGAAGAAAATTAATCGATTCAATCCAATTGATTTGTTTATATTATCATCTAACTAATTTTATTTAAAATGTAAAACCAATACAATCCAATTTAATTTAAATTAGTTTGGGTTGAGTCAATTTTTTATTTTCTATCAATTCTTTTAAAATACACAAATCCATCCAAAATAATACACAAATTAAAAATTATCAAAACACAACAAATCAAAGTTTAAAGTAATTAATGAAAATTATTTTGAGGAGGACTTTTCTTAAGCATGACCTAGGTCAAGAGATTAGACTTTCTTACCTAACATTTATCTCCCCAAAAAAGTATTAAAATACATCAAAATATAAGTCCAAACTAATAATCAATGCTCCAATGCATGACCAAATTCATGGTCCAAATTATGAAACTAGAGAAAAAAAATCATGTTTGGCTTATAGTATAATGGTAAAGTTTTTAAATAAATATGAGTAACATAATAATTTTTTAATTAAAATATTATTTTAAATAATATGTATAAATTTTTTTGATTTAGATTAAATTGAATCAATTTTTAAAATTGAAATTGAAAACCAATCAAATTCACATATTTTTTTTTATTTTTTCGATTTGTTCAGTTTTCAAGTTTTTTATTTGATTTTTTAAATTTTGATTAGATTATTTTGATTTTGAATACCCCTAAGATCTAAGAAGCATAGGCTAATTATATGAATAAAAAATGTGTTAATATAATAGGTAAATTATAAAATATACGTTCGACATATAGAATATAAAATGATAAAAAAATGAATTTCTTTTATCTCAATATAAAATGTAATAATGATTAAAAAATATATAATACATTCTAAAAAGTAATGGGTATAATTTAGAATCCATCTTAAAATAATCTTAAAGTAAGACTTAGCGCGCATGAATGGAGGGATTTGCTTTATGTAAATATGTGACTCAACTTTCAAGTCACAAAATGACAAAATCCTGGACTGAGGTGCATGGCGGCTTGCCGGCTTCTGAAGAAAAATAAAGCATGATTAAAAATTAATAATGACATGTACATATATATATTTTTTATATTTTTTAATATTATTTATTATTTTTATTTTTTTAATTTATTTTCACTTAATTACACTCATTTAAAATAAATATAAAAATAGATATAAAAAGAAAAATAATGTATGAACATTATTTTTTATTAAAAATAAATGACTTAATTATTTTTTTATTCTCTTTAAATATAATTATTTTTTATTTCATTTTATTTTAAATTTTTGAATCCATTTTGATTCTTTTAATTTTTAAGATAGATACAATTAATCTTTAAAAGAAGATATAAGAAGGATTAATTTTATTAATTTCAAAATTAAAATAAAACAAATTTAAATTAAAAAAATTAAAATTAAAAATAATTATATTTAAACAATTAAAAAGATAATTAAACTAAAATAAATAGAATTTTTTTAACGAGTACCTAAAATTATTGGTTAAAAAATTTAAATAATTTTTTTATAAAAATTTACTTTTTTAAATTTTTAATATATTGAATACATTATTTTTTATAATTTTTTTTTAAAATCTTTAACATCTTAAGACATTCTTTACAAAAATTCAAATAAATAATTATTGTTTGAATACTATTGTGAAGCACGAGGTGAATTTAGACAAGGTGCAACGCGTCCTGTGATTACCGATATGATGAGATGATGACAAATATTTGGGGCAATAGCTGGCTCAAAAAGTGATTATGCATAAGTTTGACCCATAATTTTGGCTTAGTGCTCACAAAATCGCATTGTATAGGACCCAGGTCAACCAAATCAACGTAATCTAATCCGAATCTCACGCTTTTCTGCACTCAAAAGCTCCTAATGCTGCGCTTAGCTTATCGCTGTTATAGCCACTCACACTCACTGATGCTTGTAAGATTAAGTGATGTGATGTGATCCCATCCCGACAACCTGTCTGCGCGCCAAGCTCTTATACACTACACAGCTTAGATTCATCCACCTGGTTGCTGACGTCCCATGAATCTGTGTCAGAAACCTGTCTCCTACATCAATCAATTACCCCTTCAGAGACTGAAATGCGTGTGTTTCATGAACCGAAGGAAAAAAACAACTAATTAATGAATATACTCCATTTGAGTACATGCTTAGAAATAGTTATAAGACATAAATGATATTCTCTTCGTTTTTTTATCTATTTTTTTAAAAAATTATTTTATTTTAATTTTTATATTATTTAATAATTTTAAGAATATATTAATTAAATTTTTTAATTTTATTTTATTATTTATTATTTATATTAAATTTAATAATTATATATATTAATTAATTTTTATAATTTCTTAAAAAATTTAATTATATTAATTTATATTTTACTTAATTTAAAATTATTTAATAATATATTTAATTTTTGTACAAAAAATTTAAAATAAAAAAATTGAGAAAATAATATATCTGAATATGTGCGTGCTGCATGCTTACGATGCAAATTAATTGTTTGTGAGCAACGAGATGCTAAGGTGGGTATTAGTACCGTAGTACAGACTCCAGATAACTCTTTAGGTCTTTTCTTCTATTTGAGCAAATAGGGTATGGACTATGGTCTATGGGCGCTGCCTAGGCTCTCGCCCTTTTCCAAGTCAGCTAAATAATCACAAGCCAATCATAATGGGGAAGGTATAGTGCTGGCTAATAATATATTGCAGCCAAGTATATGACAAACTTTTTCTTTAATTTGGTCTCCAATCTCCTCTAATCCTTCCTCACCCACTAATGCGGGAAAGTGACTTGTCCACTCCTTCCACGGGCAATGAATTTGCATATTTTGGATGCTACATATATAACTGTAATAAATAATTAACATCTTGAGGTTGATTAATTGTTCTTCAAATGGTATCAATTTAAAGAGATGATTTCAACCAGTGTAATCTCCGCAGTTGTCAATTGAGTCATTTTGGGATATGCATTATACGGTAATGGAATTTTTGGGGGATTAACAATGGCCGTGGATTAGGTTTTGAGCAGAATAATGGAAATTAACGAACCATAAGATATATGCAACCTTACTTATTACTAAATCAAATATCTATCTAAAGTCTAAACCCACTTAACACAAGTGACCAAAAGTTGACTTCCTCAATTCTCTCCAATGTTAGTGTATATGCACTTGAGTATGGTTGAAGACTGTTGAAGAGGGGTTTCTGTACACTGCAAAGTTGGCACCGAGAGTCAAGAGACAAACAGACCGAAAGGAGCAGGCAAACAGCGAGAAGGATAGGGTTAATTGTCCTCCTATTTTCCACTTAGCTTCTCCCATTATTAGTTTTGCTGCCACCAGTCAAACCACATGGACATCTTTTTCCTTTCCATTTTTCATTTCACAACCCAAATTCAGCATTGTCATGCGTAAATAATATAATGAAATGGTTAGCCACTTCACCACTCTTCTCAGCCACCAAATAAGAAAATGAAAATTTATTAGAATGTATATATATATATATATATTTATATTGTTAGTTTTGAAATTTTCCATTCCCAAGGTACTCTTATCAAAAGTACTTTAATATTATGACGAGAATCCAAAAAAGACGTCAATGAAATCTCTAACAGAGTTCATGTATAATTAGTACTACTATCAAGAGTACTTAATAAATGGCTCTTATTAGTAGACATCATCTCAACTGGAAGTTCTTCATTTTCCCAATTTTTTGCCAAGTTCATGCATACATAATTTTACACATTTAATCTTTGTAGATTAAAGATTCGATATCTTTAATATTATAATGACATAATTTAAGAAGATAAGGATAAGATCTTGCAAAGTGAAGATTAAAGTTGGGGTAAATGGAGTGTGACACACTTAAGGCAAAAACTTGGTGATATAGTAGTCAACAGATAACATATATAAGCCATTTGCCTTGCGATGGATCAAAAGCAGCCCTGCCTTTCTTTTAGGTTTTCAGTTTGTTTCCTCCAATTCGGCTATTCCCAATGTGAATGCAAAACTCCGATGGGTTAATAAACTAGAACTATACAAGAAAGCCAAAATAAGAACCACATCAAACTCAAAATAGAAACAAGGTTCACTATGGCAAAAGGAACAATTAATTAATTGCACTCCTTTTGCCTTTTTCACATCTAAAAAAGTGGCAAGGGCCTTCCATGCTATCCTCTCTGATTGTAATTCCTTTGTCTAATTTAACTTCTAAGCCACATAAGCGAGGAGAAAAATTATGTCACTACATTTTATATAGTAGATTGTATATTTCTTTTGTAGTTTTTTCAAGTTTCTTTTTCAAACAGTTATTAGCTATGGATCATTTAGTTGCAGGAGTGATTGAGAGTGGGCGCAGGATTTATAGGACTCAAAAGATTGATTGCTAGATCCCATAAAAAAGACCTTGCATGTTTAGGGGAAAAATGGCACAAATATTCTCAATCTCAATCCATAACCTGTCTTACATAGCAAATGAAGCCCTAAAGGAAAGCTCTTTATTTACTTTTTCCCAACCTCAAATATAGCCACCCAAATATCCATAATATATTTTCCAAAATTACACAAATGAGTAGTGTTTAAATTCATAATTAAATGGTAAGTATATCGCAAAAAGCTAAGAGTACACTAGCACAACCAAGTGTCAAAGCAAGCTTCAGTTTTACCTTTTGCTCATAGATACGCAAGATATTCCACTAATTACCCAATATTTTGCTTCAGCGACCATTCCTTGGTTGGTCCCACTAATAGGAGTTTAGAGGGGATGCTTTAACATCTACATGACTACATGTGAATTGGGAAGGGAGAAACGAGCTTCTGAAAGTTAAAAAACTCATTAAATACTTTTCGAGACTTTCCTTTTGGAAGGGTTGGGCCCGTTTGATGACACAATCACTTTAATTAAAAAAAGGTAAAGTGTTCAATCTGACTCAGGATGACATGGAACAAACTTGAGGGTAATGACAGCGTTAAGGAATCCCATATTCCCTAATTAATGGTTCCCTCTTAGTAGTGTTTACAAATTAAGAGAAATTCTTATGTGTTTCGTGAACAAAACGTTTTTCTTGCTTTATATAATATGTATTATCTAAATTATAACATTACAAAGGTAGTTATATAAAGTAGAAGACAAAATAAATGAAGTGAAGGAATGAAAAAGAAAAATGTTTTGCTAACTACCAGATCACTAAAGAATTTCTCACAAATTGCTTCGGTTAGGAATGATGAGTGTTGCAGAATTGGTGCTGTGGTTGGCAACGTAGATGGAGCCATCAAGGCAGCTGCAACTTGGAAGCTTGATTACTTTGTGAAACCAAAACTGGCTGAAATATGGAGTTCCATTTGAAAATGAAGTGGCTCATATGTGAGTCATACCATTCCTCGATTACACCTAATACTACCTGGATTATGGCTCTAATAATATTACTACGAGTACTGTATTATTATTCACACCGTATTTACTCTTATCTGGTCACATATCCAAACGTGAGGATACATTAAATTCAAAAAATTATAAGATATATATATATATATATATATATATATAAAATATATATATATATATATATATATATATATATATATATATATATAAATTAATATAAAAGTAAATTAAAAAATAATATATATATATATAATTATAAAATTTAAAAAAATTATAATTCATTAATATCATTTTTATAAGTTTAAAGATTTTAAAATATTTTAATATATGTTATGTGTGTCAATATTTACTACCTATTAAGTTTTTCTTAAAAAATATAGAACATAATTTCTATTGATATTTTCTAAAAAATTTCCTAAACCAATTTCTCCTAATAGAACTAATAATGTATAAGTACATGTACGTAAAAAAAAATTAACTAGAGGGAGTATTGGTGTGAGGCAACAAGCTTCGATGACAACGAAATGAACTGCTTAGTACGAGCAGAAGTAGAAGGAACAAGTGAAAATAATAGTGTGTGAAAAGATAAAACTTAAAAATCTAATAGTGACGTGTGAAAAGATAAAATTTAAAATAATTGTATGTGAAAATAATGATTTGGAACGTCAGTCATGTGATTGAGCTTGAGTGAGTTACAGGCTTACTAACTGAATGTTAGTCATGGAAACTAATTTATTTAAAAAAATATTAATGGGTCATGTCCAAGCCGTGTCCAAGCCGTATTTGAAATGTATTCAAGCATATCTAAAATGTGTTCAGACTGAAAAAAATAATTTTTTTAATAAGACACATTCAAACATGTAAGACACATATATCGTATAAATATCTCTATATATCCGACACAGATACATATCTAATACATAGATACACCTCAAAAAAAAATGTGTCCATATTTCATAGATTTTACATGTTGATCCTCTTTCAAAGCATACCAATTGTGTAAAGTTACAAGTGTGTGTGTGTATATATATATATATATATATATATATATATATATATATATGATATATCTAGTGAAAAAATTTTTTATTGTGAAAACGTAAGAAAAATAAATTTTGATCATATAATTATACATAAATAATATAAAAAAATCATATATATTTATATTTTAATCATAATAATTCATGTAAAAACTAATAATTCAAATTCACTCTTATTAGATCTTACAATAAATATTTTTTTCATCACATCTGCTCTATATATATAACCCATCAAAATTAAGCATACCTTTCTAATTTTGTACTTGCAACATTTGTATTAGGTTTGGAGGGGTCACGGGTCAATGCTGAATCAAAGATGGTTTGAAAATTGAAATGCAGTTTGATGAAATAGAGATACACTGCTCTGCTTTTGCCAACGATTTAGGGCACGCTAAATCATTACTGAGTTGTTGAATCCATTGTTCTGTTCAGCTCACTTAAATGCAGAGGGAGTAGCTCTTGCCTCTTGGAAACAAAGAACCAAAAACGCATGAAAGCCATCAAATAACGGTCACGAATTATTTGAACTGCGGGAAGTAAACTTAAACAACTTTGTAGGTGTGAACGGAGTTGAAGTGGTGGGCCATTTGCTTTGGAATTTTTGGGGTGCACTTGAGACAAGCAATCTCAAACTTTCGGTGTGTTTGTGTAAATTTGGACTGTTGGCTCACTTCCCAAATGCTATATATAGCACACCATTAGTGGCCTCTTTTACTCTACTCTCTCTTCTCTTCCTCGTCTCTACCACTTTGTCTTTCCAATTTCAGTTTCTCCAAACAAACATCATTATTCAATTTGGTTTTATTTTAACTTCTGGGGCTTTGAAAAGCTTCCACTTTTGGAAATTTTTCTAGTCAAGTTTTCACAGCTCTTGTCATTTTTGCTTTGCGAACTTGGAGTCAAAAATTGGCAATTGAGTTGTTACAGTGATTTCAACGTCTGGTTATTCCATAGTTTCGTTCATTCTTGTTCGTTCCATTCCAGGGATTAAATATTGAAGGGGAGGGGGTTGGGGGTGAGATAGCTTCATAAGAGACCTCGAATTTCTTCAAGACGATGATTCTGGCACATAACGGATGCATTCTGTTGAAGTGTCACCTGACTTTTGATAAAAAATATATTGTAGACAAAAGCTTCTATTTTTGGATCTTCCAGATTTTTAATAGGTATAGTCTGGGAACTTAGCGAAAATTCTCACTACACTCTTCAGAAACAACCTGGAAACTTTTTTTTTTCCCTTTCACTGTAAAGCTTTTGGCTTTGTTGGAGGGAAGTTCTGGGTTTGTTTTTGTTGAGTTAGATTGAGATTGGAAGAGACTAGAGCTGCCTATAGCTTTGGTTTCTTGTTTCTCAGTTTCACTTTCTTTTTTCTTTTTCCTTATTATAGTAAGGAACACAGAAATTTAGAATGGGAGGGGCATCACTGCCTCCAGGTTTTCGTTTCCATCCAACTGATGAAGAACTGGTGGGATATTACCTAAAAAGAAAAGTTGAGGGGCTTGAAATTGAGCTTGAAGTTATCCCCGTGATTGATTTGTACAAATTCGATCCCTGGGAGTTGCCGGGTAATCATCAATTTCACATCACATGTTGATCATTTGCAACATAACACGTGTGCTAGTAAAAAAAAGAAAATCTTTCATGCAGGGTTTTTACTTTTTATGCTAGTGTGAACTTTATGAATGGTAGGAAGTAGAAAGCAGTGTTTTTGTTTGTTTAATTTTCTTTAGTGGTTAATCATTCTGAACAACATGAACTTTTCCACTATAAAAGCTGGTTTAATGGGATTTGTTTAGTCAAGCTCAAGCTTGGAAAAAGCAATGATTTTTTAGACTGTTGTGTTGTTTATGAAATGGAAATTTGAGATGCCTAATTGGTGAGCTGTGAATGAAATGAAATGCAGAGAAATCGTTCCTACCAAAAAGAGATTTGGAATGGTTTTTCTTTTGTCCACGGGATCGCAAGTACCCAAATGGATCAAGAACAAATAGAGCTACCAAAGCTGGCTACTGGAAAGCCACTGGAAAAGACAGGAAGGTTGTATGTCAGTCTAGTCCATCCACTGTGATAGGTTACCGCAAGACCCTGGTTTTCTATCGTGGAAGGGCCCCTTTAGGGGATCGAACTGACTGGGTCATGCATGAGTATCGCCTCTGCGATGATCTTGGCCAAGCCTCACCGTGTTTTCAGGTTAAGTTTTTCACTTTTGTTTGTATAAGGAAAATGATGCTCTAACACCAATTTTTCTACACCATTTTTACTACCATGTTAACTGATAAAAATGGTGTGCAAATATCAGTGTTATTTATATTATTGGGATAGCTTTGGATTGGCCTTGAAGCTTTAGGTCCTTGTGGTCACTGTTGTAGGGTGCTTTTGCTTTGTGCCGAGTTATTAAAAAGAATGAGAAGGCCAATGATTCCCTTGGAGAACAGAAGGGTAAAAGGGCTGGGAGCAGTTCCACCAATGGGAATGACACCTCAATGAGATTGACATTCTCCAAGGAGCTCTTCAGTAGCTCTGGTGACATCTCCTCTCAAGCAAGTCAGCTGTGCAATGAGAGTCGTTATTCAAGCCCTATTGCTTCTCCATACAATGTGGCTCCAATGGCCTCCATGGACACCAATCCTTCAAACTTCTGGGTCTCCCCTGATATGATTCTTGATTCTTCTAAGGTATTGTGTTTTGTAGGAATAAAGAAGGAAACTTGAGATTGAATGGCTAGATATTAGAGACGTGTCTGACATTTTTCCTCCTCCAACTGCAGGACTACTCTCAAGCACAAGATGTTGTGTCTGGATACATTCCACATTATGACTTACCGAGTACAATGACAGCATGGCAATTATTTGAACACACAGAAATTTCATCCAGTTCATCCTACTCAAATTTTAATGGGGAAATTGAATTTGCTGATGATCTCGGTCGAATTGGCTGCATGTCACCTTACTCAGGACAAGGAAACTTCATGGACTTATGGAAATGAGGATGTGCCTTATGAAGGTTATGACCAAATTAATTCAATCAGAATCCCAAAACAATTCTGAAAAGAAAAGAAAGATCATTCTCCTTCTTTTCTTACAATGCAGGGTGTCTTAGTTGGGATCAAGCTCCAATTTGCAGGCAAACAAGCGAAGATGGGAGTTTAGGAGAGCTCAGTGGTTTGTGGTTGCAGGAAGACAATTTAATGGTTGTAATGTGAGGGGCTAGAAGGGATCTCTCAGACAACGCCTTTTAAATGTATGTCTTGGAGTGATAAATAATTACAATCTCCTTCTTATGCACCAGGAAGAAACTATTCTTTGCCTGAAGTGCTCTTGATTATGTTTATCATTTATGCTGTTACGTAGGATGGCTCGGTGACATCACTTTTATCGATTTCAACCGGAGTTGGTTTACATTCAGTCATTGCATGTGTGGCTTTATAAAACAAGCTTATATAATGGAGGAGAACTTCTTTATATATGTTGTACCCCCTCACACTCTATGTCCAATTGTCCATCTTCCCCTTCTAGTACTCTTGCAGTTATTTTCACGGGAGCTTCCCTGACATATTACCTCATATATATGTGCAAAAGCGCGCCTATTTCTAATTCGTTCATATAGGCTGCATCTTTAACCAAGCTTTTTTTCTCAAATGCTTGTCTAATTTGTGCCACCATGACCATGAACAAGTGTTGGATATTGAAACATAGATTCTATTGGTCATGTTGCTTTATATCAAATTTTCATTGCAGTAAGATTACAGGTTCAAGATGCTCTTTTATAACCCCCCGCCCCCTCCCCCAAAATAAAAGGGTTCAAAATGTTTAATTTTGAAAAGCTGCAATGCAAGTTGAAGACAAATCTAACATGAAGTAGATTATGGATGTGAACAAAATAAGACTCCTGTTTCTACTTTCAGTTACAAGAGCCGCCAGATATCTTTATCACTGCAGAGTGCAGAGTTTTCTTTAAAGCAAAGCTATGGATGAATTTTACTTTTAGAGTTGATAAGACATGACAATATTCAGTTGCTTTGAGAAGCATCCAACAAACTTTCTGGTGGCTAATTCTTTTTGCCTTAGTGGGGGATGATTAGGTTTTGTTGAGCTTTTAAAGGATCAAACTCTCGATAAAATAGCTGTTACAAGAAATAAATATTTCTACATATATTATAATAATGCAGACTACATGAATATCCAATGAGACACGACGAGAAATACCCTGCCTTGTACCATAAGTTGAAGAATGAAGAGCACCATCTTGTCACGATTGTGAATCAACTATCCATTCACTTATATGTTATAATCTTTGACCTTCTAAGCTTTAAGTAAATCCATTAATGGAAAAATGGTTTCTGAATATGCTAGTGAAAATCTGTTATAAGCTGGGATATGGAACTTAAGTTGGTAAAATGAAAAAGTTTTTGGGGGTATTCATGAGATAACAAGCTACTGCGCCACTGCTTACCATTTATGAATAGAAAAATTAAGGCTAAAGTGCAGGCAAACCAAAAAAAGATGGAAATGGAGGTTGTCATTAGATAGTCAGGACATGCTAGACTCAGAAGCTGGTAAAGAATCTTAAGACTGCACAGTTTAGACCATTGCGTTCAAAATAAAATTCTGTTTATAACTTTATCTTTTGATTAATGTCGTCTACTATGGTTGTTTCATTTTTTGCACTTTGCTTTGTTTGGATGCCTTCTTAGTTTGAAATTAACTCTGCTTTTATGCTTTTACATGTTGACCCTCCTTAACTATGTATGCATTTTCCCCATTAAATTCACTGACCCTCCTTTGACTAGTTTAACGTTACACATTAATATGAACTCTGAAGACAGCCAGAGGAAGGAGATTGTGAATTTAAACATGGTCAACTGCTTAGCTCCCATGGTAGGGGAGTGAGGGCATGGGTCATGGGCAGAATATCCTTGTTCATTGTGGTTTCTGTTCACTATCCATTCTTTTGGTTAACAGTTTCCAATACAAGTTGTTCAAAACACTAATCCAATATTATATAGGTAGGCAATACTCATGACTGCCATGTGAAGCTGCGCCTTGATGAGGCCACAGGTTTCCAGGAAGCTACTACCTAAAACAGATACCTTCCAAAGTTTGCCAATTGTTCCCCACTCGTTCTTCTCCATCTTAGCAAGAATCTCTATAAAGAATTCTCACTAATGTATGACTTTTAGGGACGCTTTCTTAAAGGATTAACAATTCCAAAACTCATATTAAATGCAAAACTATCCCTTACTACAGCCTTGGCACCTACCGTCCAGTGACTCCCCTCTAAATGTATATATGTGGCTTTTTCCTCACTAAGCAATTGCTTTTGTGTGGTTGTTGAAGAAAAATTCCTTCGACCATTGTGCTCCACTTGCGGAGTTGAAAACGAAATGAGTGAAAAGCACCCTTAATGGAAGTTAATTCATAGATACTGGTATTTTATATATCTTGGTGAATCTTTCTAGTGGAAGATGAGTAAAGGGCTTAAGTAGTATTGATTATTCATGCACAAAATATTATATATAGACACAGACAGCAGTCATGAAAGTCAAAAGGGTAGTATTCCTTACCCCTTATGCAATTCTAGTTAGTATAAGCTTGCGATTTAGAACAGCAAAAGAAATCTACTTCTTCCATATTAACCAGGACTCATCACCAAAAAGAGACTCTTGCCTATCATCATAAGACAATCCCAATCTAGACTTTGCTTGCTGTAAGTCACCAAATTGCGGGCCCCTACGAGCATATTAGAGAACAAGCCGCGATGGGAATTGTTTTGTATAATCTATAGGGGTATTGCAGAGGGGCATCTTTGTTCCCATAGTTGAGAGTCACGCCATAACATAGTCTGACAGCGAATGTATCATTATCTATGCATTTTATAACCTGAAATATATCATCATTCAGAGACAGATTCCTACTAACAGTAGATTATAAGTTTAAAACATACTCAACCATATTATATTTTCATATTCATCACCATCATTCATCAAATAACAGATCATCCATATCCATGAAATAATGCACTGTCTAAGGGCTCTCTGTCTCTGAATTAATCTACTCCATGAGAAGGTAAATGGTTCTGTAACACATCAACTGGGGGTTGCTCACAAGTCACAACAATCTCATCATCAGGTCTGAACTCTTCGAAGCATGCTAATCTCCCCAGTTCTTCAATTTCCTCTATAACAAGGTCCAGTTTTGCCACTGTTTCCACAAGCAAAGATGCAAAAGCAGCAAATGGAAGAGCCTCAGAGAACTCAAGGCTAGTGATTGCAATTTTACTCAATTGGGGTCTTAAAGATCTTCGTTCTGTTTCCTTTGACTGTTCAGTGGACACCCTTTTGATTTTCCATTCTAGCAATGCTGAAGAGTCAGTTTTAACACTTGACAGGGAGAATCCAGAGGTCTTTCCATGTCTTTCCTGCCCAACTTGTGAAGCTGCTATTTTGAGCATGTTGGTAGCTTGGTTGTGCTTGTGCTTGGAGCCTAAGAAGAGGCGAGGTTGAGATTTTATGGCAGTGTTGAGGTCCTGCAGGGCTTCATGAAGATGATCAGACAGTATTTCCGGAGAGCAATGGCGGTGGTTCCTTATGCTGTTGGAAAGTTCTATAAGTACTTTGGATACCTCTGCTGCAAGCCGTACGCAGGGGTCCTTGAACAGGGCTCTAACAGATCGTGGTGTCTAAAAGAAATTTTCAAATTAAAGAAAAAAAATGTATAAATAATAGTATTAGAGGGATTAAAAAGCATCCAATTGCATTAACTGTTTTACATTATAGATAATCCAGTTATTGTTGAGGACAAATGATCCAGTATACAAATTGATCACAAGTCACAACATACTATGCACACCCCAACATCGATCAGAATAAAAATATTTCCTATTTCCTAATTCCTTACATAATTTAAAGATTATAAATGCATGGCTTATCAACTAGTTTGTGTTCTTTTGAAATAAATCATTATTATGCTCGTAGTTTCTGGTAGTGGAATATATTAAGATATGGGAAATGCTGAAACACACGAAACTAGTTGACAGCACATGAAGACAGAAATATATTGAGCCCCTCCACATTGATTGTAAATGGTTCGTAACACTTCTATGAAAACTAACTCGTGCTATATAGCACAAGCACTGCTGTTAAGATATTGGAGACACTCATTATTGGGAACTTTCTTGTGTCATGCTTGAACAAATCTTGTAACATGATTAAATTAAGTATAACATAAACAATTTACGTATTACTCTTACTATTGCTACAAAAAAGTGCGTGCAGTATTAGTTCTAACCTAATAAAGGAGCTTGTTAAAATAAAATAAAAATCTAGAAGAGTTGATTATGTTTTGGTCAGTTTCAGCTTCAAATAAATAGTCAAATTTATGAAATTATTCAAGCGCTACCTGAATTTCTGTTCTCAAACAGCCATGTAGGGCTACCACGGTATACCCAAATTGACGAAGAACGGCTCCAACTTTTACATACTGCTGGCATGGAAATTTGTGACAGTACCTCGAGTGCCTCGGTTCCCAACTTGCATGTAATGCCTATCCAATTCAAAATAGAAGATCTATTTTCAATGCTTCATCAAACTCCAAAGGAATGCACTAAAATGAACAAAGAGATGGATAGATAGGCTTACCAGTGTTTCATCAGTGGATTTTGAGTCCAAAACAGCCTTATAACCTTTGTATATGGGATCCTCGGACGATTTGATATCTCCAGAGGCTTCAATTTCTCCATAAAAATATTCATTGACACAAGCTGCAAGATTTTACCTTGACTAAGTGTTAATTTAAATTTACACAGTAAAGTCCAGGAGGTATGATAATTTGCTTTGCACTTACAGAAAAGAATATATGGATTATGAAGTACTAGGAATCCTTTGATAAAGGCAATAGAATATTGTGATACTATTACTATATAGATGATGAGTTTGCATACCTTCTATAGATTTGGCTAGGCCTTCAAGCTTGAAAACCGTGGAATTATGGAGGTCTTCCCCTGACCAATTTGGAAATATCAGTAGACTCATTAGAAGGCAAATGGCACAGCCTATGGCAATGGTGTACACGCGGTCATGTGCAATCTTCAAGACACTGTCAACCCGGTAGCTCGACACAGTAATCAAGTTGAAAGTCAAGAGAAATATGACTAGACCATAGTCATAGTTCTTCTTTATATAGGGAAAGAACCTTATATAAGTAGCTACAGCTCCTGCAAGAACAAAACCCTCAGGAAAGCACGGACTTAGTTAAGAGTAATGTTAAGTCATTACAAGCTTGTCAGTTGTCACTACAATAAGGTCCTTGTATGCTAGTCATTGCCCATTTGTTCTCTCTATTGAATGGAGTATGGTAATATAAATTTCAAAACAAAAAACAAAGTGAATTAATCACAATGCTAACATTGGTAGAATCATTAAAAAGCAGCCCTTTTGGATCAGGAAAGAGCAATTTAAGAGTCTTAATTTTATTGCCTGATTTCTTTTGAACTTGTAAAGCATATTATACCCATAAGAAAAACTGCAGCTCCAATGAAAACAGCTTGAAAGACCCGACCAGATGCTTTTGCTATATACCCAATAAGAAATGCCAATAATCCTGCTAACAGTGTCCCCAATCCTCTGTTGAGCCCTTTGCATAAAGTTGCCCCTGCAACCAAAAGAAAGTTACCAAAAATTAAGGTCATCAAACATATGCAGGAAGGACATGATTAAGGATATCATATACTACATATAATATACTATATAATATATAGTTATATACTATAATATAATATAATATATATATATAGCACAAACAGAAGGATTGAATTAAGATTTAAGAGAAACTTGCCTGCGGTGAACTCGAGCACAACCACCACGGTCATGACAGCCCAAATTGCACTCTGCCCAATCCCATTGAACAGTGGCTCCAATATATACAGCAAAGAAACCAAAGTCAGAGACAGACCCACTTTGAATGCATGAATCACCCTTCTTGGGTCTTCACGTCCTACCTTCCACGTAGTCTGCCAAGCCAAACTTGGAAACCTCCTCACCCTCTCACCAAAAACAGGCATACATTTCTTCCAGTACCCAGTGATTCTGCCATTCTCATTCTCGGCCATTGCCATTTCCAAACCTGCATGAACTTTAGGGACCATTTCTTAATGAATTAAGGTGTAGAATTAGAATTAGACTGAGACTAGTGGGAGCGGGTGGTAAAGACGGTGGCAATCCACATGCAACAAGTTATGAGGCTTCTCAAATGGTGCTTCATACTTCAGCCCAAGAGCAAGTAGCCATAACATAAGAAATATTATTAAAAAAAAAAAAAAAAAGAGGGGTGGGGGGTGGGAGGAACTGATATTTTTTGTGGGATACTGGGGAGTCTAGATGTATGATATGAGAATCCCAACTTTGTCCAAGAAGCAAGTGTGAACTTTATATGGTATGGAATAGGGAGAAACTGGCGATGTCATTTCAACATTCACATGCATTCCGTTAAAGTAACAAGGCTTTAAAGTGAGTAGCTTTCTCAAGTCTTAATTAGAATTCAGCAAAGAGTAGAACTCTAAGTATACCAGCACTTTTTTTGTGGTGAATAATAATTGAAAGAGAAATGTCAGGAATACAATTTTTATCATATTTCTTTTAATATACTCTATTTTATTGAGTTATGTCATACATTAGAATACACACTTAATCTCAATTAACGTGTAATTAATTTGATTAATCTATAATCAAGTTTGAGTTTATTCTTTAGTATGTGACAAAGAGTGAGATAGATAATGTGTTCTTAACACTCCTTTAATTAAAAAATGATAGATAATAAAAAAAATTTAGTTAGAATTCTTTACGGAATAAATTGACATATTTTTTAACTCTTGGATAGACTCAGTGATTCCTACCTTTATATTTTATTCAACAAATCTGATTCAACAACCACCTTTAAATCTGATTGAATCCTGTCAAAATTTTAACTAATTTTTTCTGATTTTGTAGTATTACTCATAATAATTCTGTCACCTTGATGATTACATTGTCAGTCTACTTTTACGGAGATCAATATTTGGAGGGGAACATGTAAATTCTAAGCATAGAATTTTCCTCACTATAACAGTTAAAGGGATATTGAAAATTACTTAAATTTGCTGTTGAATTTCGTGAAGAAGACTGCCATAGATATAGTTGCACCGACCAAGGCCGCGTACATGAAGGACAGGTACAATGCAGAACTTGAGTAAGTTCAACAAACGGGAAGCTCATTCACTTATTAACATTTATGCTTAATTACTGCTTGAGCTGTGTGTCTTTTTTTCTTTGTAAATTCCAGTTTGCACTGCCTCGCCCTGTTTGTGGTTGACCTAACTCAAACTAAATGAGACTCTTACAAAATGATATTTCTTTCACAAAGCAAGCAGGTGGTGCAAGCAATTCCTCCTTGGCCTGGTTGAGAGTTTCATTGGCATTAAAGATGACTCGTACCAAAAAAAAGATGACTCATGACGCAGTAGGTATTCCAAAGGTTTCCTTGCCCTTGACGCCTTGAGCTTCACGGGAAAATGGAAATACAACTAATAATGGCCTCAATATATGATATCTATAATCTATCAATAAAAGGAAAGAGCCGTGTGAACTGTTCTATTTGATGTTAACCTCACTTTTTGAATCAAAACCTGTGCGCGGTTGTTCTCAAACAGCTGGGGTTGATTTCTTTCCCTCTTCTTTGTTTTTTGTTCTATTTGTGAGCGGTTCTCTCGTGCATTTCCAACTTCTCCATGACTCCATTTGAAGCTGAGATTTCACCATGTGGCTCCATAGACAAGTTGCCATATGTGTCGTTCCGTTGGATACATGTTAGAAACATTTTTTTCAATTTAATTAACATACTTTCTGTACCCAATATATATATATATATGATACTTCATGCGGCTACCAGTCATGCATCAACCTAACAACTGCAAATAAGGGTTCTTTAATTTATTGAAAACTTAGTCTTTCAGAGTTCAATGACATGGTTTGATCACGTAATTGCTAATTTTTGTTAAATACAGAAAAAAAAAATTAGAGTAAATATCTATTCGGTGGCATGTTGAAAACAAAATTTAGTCATTTGACAGTGGTATTTCATACTAATAAATAGACCTACTATACGGGTCAGCCCGTTTGAGCCCAAATACTTAATCATCATTACCAGTTTTTCCACATTTTATTAAGTTTAGAGGGGTAAAAAAGGTCAGTTACCAAAACAAAAACAAAAACAAAAAAAAAACGATACAGTTGCTTATTTCTTATTTTCAAGCCAATGGCAGCAACCAACAAAATTTCAGACATTCAAAAGACAAGCTAACGGCAGAACAAGTTTTTATTTACATAATAATTCCTGATTATCCTCACGCCTCACAGTCACAGCATACAGTGATTGCAAAGAAATGTGACAGTTGAAAAGCATATACCAGCGCGAGTCTATGAACTTGCCCCAAATACACGGATTCTCTGTTCGATTGGAACCCGGCAGCATGGACAAGCAGCTTTGCCCTTTCTCCCATATTCTTCACTGCAACTAGCACACATAACTTGGTGTGCACATGGCAAGAAAACAATGGAAACTTTATCTTTCATACATATAATGCATTCTCTATCACCATTGACTTCTTTTTCTGAAAAATCCTCCATATTATCTAATTCTTGAAGAAGCTTAGCAATTGTCTCTCTTTGGGGCTTTGCACTCTCAGACTCACTTGTAGGTGAAGTATTTGATTGATGATGCAAATCAGCAGACTGAGCAGATGCTTTAAGGCGTGAAAGCTCCTGCTCAAGCCTTAGGAGATCATCCTTGTGACGCTGAAAATCTATCTCTATTTTCAGGCGTAAAGCCTTATGATTTCTCTTATTATTAGCCTCAGCTGCTTCCTTAGAACGGCGTTCCTCCTCAATTAGTGCTAAGGCTTCCTCCTTAGCCTTCAACTCCTCCCCTATCTGGACCTGTCACAAGTTATTATGCAGATTAAATGATTCAGAAGAAACATGTGCTCTGAAATATAAATAATTTTTTTTATAAAGTAATTTCGGGAAAAAAGGAAGCACCAAGTAGAAAATTAAGAAAGCACCAGACAGAAACTGCAATTTTCATAGCATGAGATTGAGTGGAAAAGAACCAGTACAACGGTGTTGTATTGAGTTCAATGCTGACAAAATCATAGCATACTAATCAAAAGGACTTGAATGCAGTAAACAGAGAGAAAATTCAGGTATAACATTGATGAATATTTAGATAATTCACTTCCAGGATTATGAATCAGAAAACACCTAGAATGTAGATAATTTATCATCAAGGACTGAAAGACATAAGTTCTTTACATGCCCACCGACAGACATATATACAAATACACAACATGCTATACCTGATAAATGGGAGTAAGTTTCTACAAAAGTGAGCAACTCCAGAAAATTAGTAGAATTAGTGAATTCATTCAAGTGAAATGACTTCAATTTCAATTGGTTTCAAACTGAATATAACAGAAAGTGCATATTACCCTAAAACACCATGCACATGTATAAGCATTTATAACCATACTCAGAAGTATAAACATGGACACAATGTATGCAAGCAATTCAAAGTGCCCTGTTAGGATTGGATGTGTCATGTCGTATCTTACACAAATGTCCGAAGTCCAATATGTGTCCCACTGAACATAGCTCCTTGTTTGAAGTGTCTATGCTTCACACTATACATACACTGTTACACATGCAATCATTCTAATGTATGAAATGGAAGAAAAGGAAAAAAGACAACATTTTTTATCTTTTTCAAGTCCCAAAAGGTAACTGCTACACTGAACCTGTAATATACAAACACAAGCCCAATAAATGTTAGACAAGAACTATAAGGTTTCAAAATCACTCTGTAGACTCCAATTTCAAGTTAGATATGCGTTCCATTATTCAGGTTAAAAATGTCCAAAGTCCTTTATGCAGAAAATATAGATTTCAATATGACAATAGCAAACTGTGTCTCACTAGTCTAGGCCATAATAATGTCTGATCTTGAAACATGTTATTTTCCTTCAGACATGAGAGATGCAAGTCCAGTCAATAATCTCACCCTATACAACAGAGGTAAAGCCTTTATTTTTTTCTTTTGGGGTTGGGGTGGGGGGGGTAACGTGACATTGTGGATAAATAAATTATGGGCGGCAAAGAGCAAACCTCAGCTTCTTTTTCACACTGTTTAATCCGAGCCAATTCTTCTTGTATCTTCAATATCTTCTGTTTTTCATCTGAAATCTCCCGCTGCAGCTTAGCTTTCTGTTTTTCCCAAGCTAGAAGCCTCTTTAAGCACTTTTTCTCCCTTTTAGCAACTTGCAAGCAGGTTGTGACTGACTCTGATGCACTTAACTTAGAAGCCTCCATCTCTGCTTTGATTTCTGCATTCTCTGTCTCTAATCTTCTGACAGCTGCATTTGCCTGGTCCAATTGACCACTAGCCTTTCTCAAGGCATTCTCCATCTCTGAGAGTCTCTTCATGGTTGTATCCTCAAGCGCCTGTTTCCCTTTCTTCAATCTTTGAGTCTCCTCTCTTTCCATCCTTAACGTTTTCAGCTCAGTCAGATCACTGCTTAGCTTTCTTGCTGCTTGCATTGCCTTCTGATGAGCCCAATCTTTCCGATCCTTGACCTGTTTCTCAAGTTCCTTAATCTGATGAAATAGAGTGACTATCACCTCATCCTTCTGATCTTTAGCCACAAATT
Organism: Ormosia semicastrata; assembly: GCA_029884595.1. Lineage (NCBI taxonomy): Eukaryota > Viridiplantae > Streptophyta > Magnoliopsida > Fabales > Fabaceae > Ormosia > Ormosia semicastrata. The sequence goes on along the minus strand of JAQQTO010000037.1, from coordinate 17,374,834 downwards.
CCAAATTCTCATCAATATTTAGATCATGAAATTTACTCAGCACTGAGTTCACAGCATCTTGAACTTGGTTATTCAGATTGTGAGAGTCCCCAGACTGCTCACCCGCCACTTGGGTCCCAGAAAAAGCTGGAGAATCCAAATTTGACACGGAGGTACTGCTGGGAAAGGCCTTGGCTTGTGACTGCAACTGTTTTGAGTTAGCCCTAAAACCAGCAGCAAACATAGCAACATTTCTTTTCAACAAGGATTTCATTGAAGGAGAAAGATTAAACCTCTTTGGGAATTCAATATCTCTTTGTAACTGCAAAGTCATCTCTGTACCATAAGAGAAGAACCCATTCATGGGAAAATCCAAGCCTCCCCCATTTCCAAATCCCCATCCCCCATGAAACCTACATAGAGGTGGAGCCATAACACCAACTGCATTGTTACCAATACCACCAATCTCAAGTGTAGTTGAAGAAGGGCAGTCATTGCCAACAGGAATTTGGATAGTGCTGGCCTTTCCTATATGAAAATCACTCACGAGCAAACACCACATGGCATCACCTTTACTCAAATTGGGCCTCACTTGTTGCAAGAGACACACCATACCAGCCAGAGAGTACTCCTCAAGCTGCCTCAAGTCAGAGAACACAGCCTCAGACTCAGACTCATCATCCAAATTGCCATTATTATTATTATTATTCAAATAAGCCAAGGAGTTGTGCAATATGTTTGTTAACACATCCATGCCACCATAGCAATGCCCATTTCGCAGTATCGCTTTTACGGCTACGTCCTCATCGTAGCCCAAAGCAACAAGCTTTGACACAGCATCATTGTATATAATTTCCATGTTTTTCAATAGAATCTCTTCCAATTGATCTTCGGTGCACAAACCCCATTCGGAGGAACCAGTAATAGGGTTGGGATTGGGATTGAGAGCCATATCCACATGGTATTTCAAGGGCTTGTCCATCATGGATTTACAGCAAGAATCGGAATCGGGTTTCAGCGATCGAGCTCTGCGATTCCCTCGGATGTGTTTTTCCCTCACAGTGCACCCCATATTATTATATTATTCCTATAATTTTGCGAATTAATTCAATTCAATATATATACAGATAAAGATGAATTAAAAAAAAAAGGAAATATGAAAATCAAAACGAAGAAAAAGACTCACAGTGACAGAGGTGGATAGGAGAGAGAGAGAATGTTACTGTTGGGTGAAAGAGAGAGAGAAAAGAGAGCAATGAGATTGTTGATAAATAGTATGTGAATAATCAAGAAGGAGAAGACGGAAGGCAGGGCAACTATAAGGATTTGAATCTTATTATGTATTTTTTTTTTTATAAAATCAGATGAAAAAAGAGAACACAAAAATTATAAAAAAAAATATTAAATTAAATTAAATTTTATTAATAAATATTTTTATATCTATCTTTCTTTTTTATTTGATTATATGAAAATATATATATATATATAAAAAGATCAAAATCCTAGAGACAGTGATGATTTATGTTATGTTATGTTATGTTATGCTGTGCAGTAATAATAATATGCAGTGAGTGAGTGATGAAGCCGTGTGTCGTGTTCACTTCACTGGGTACTGCAAACAAGTTTTCCATCAAGTTTAATGTGGGCCCCCATTCCCCAGCCAAGGCCCTAACTTTGTTTATGAGGTCCTGTTAAAATTTTGAGCCCATGCTCTGGGGTTCTCCAACATTCAGGTTGTAGTGTCAAACCCAACAATTTTGGTATATCAAAATACGAGCATATGAGCTATTTCTGTTGACAAAAAAAAAGAGCTATTTCTATTCTTTCTTTATATCACCATATATTTTTTCTGTTATATCACCAAATATTACTTACGCCAAGTACACAAATATTTTGGCCAAATATCAGTAGTATTTCATAAAGAGTGACTTAAATCAGCTTTATATGAAAGAGGCTTTTATCATAGATCGAAAATGTTTAGATTTATAGATGAATTATTATTTTTTAATTTGACATTATTTATATGTAATTTAAATGTATAAAAAAATTTATCAATTAAAATTTATAAGTTTGGTAAAAAAAATAATTGACTAAATTTATGTATAAATATGAGTGTTATTAGTTAAAATTTGTAAATATCTAATTTTTTAATCTCAATTATTGATTTATTTTAATAATAAATCAATAGTCAAAAAGGTCATGATCTATACATAAAGAATAATTCTAAATCATTTACACAAATACTCAATCTTTTATTAATCATCTTAATTATTAAATAAATAAAATATTGAATATTTTTTATATTTTTAAGACATTAAATATATTTAATTTTTTATTAAATATTTTTTATTTAATATTTAAAAAATTATTTAAAAAAATTTAAAAAAAATATAACAGAACTTATCCATAAACTTTTGGGTAATCTATGTTAGACTTTTCCTTCTACAAAAAACTTCTTTTTATATAGAGGTTGTAGGTTCATGCTAAGCTGGTGACATCAATACACCTGTGGCCTTTTTCTTCACAAAACAAATCGTCCAGAGGTCCAAAAGCCAATTTAGATTTTGGGCTCTTATGAAGTTTTGGACCTTTGTATAATAGTCAACAGGAAAAGTCTAAAATGGACTCAAAATGGATGAACTATTGATTTTGGGTCATTGAATTAATGTGTAGTACTCAGAATTTTACAAATTAAATTTTTATAAATTTTAATTATTAGTATTTAAATTTGCATAAAAATTTAGTCAATTTTTTTTTTACAAATAACTGTAAATATAAAAAACTTATAAATTTTAACTAATAATTTTTACATACATTTAAATTAGTATATAGATACTGTAAAATAAAATCCATTGTTGAGTCCATATTAACCTCCTCCTAGTCAACATGCATGGAAAATCCAACACAACACAAATTTTTGTTATGTTGGAATTGTAGAATGTCAATGCTTCTGGTAGTCCATTCCTGATCTACATTGTGCTTTTGCTGATCTCAATAGCTATACCACATGGCTGAAGTTTCTCAGAGTGGCTTCACTTTAAAGGTGAAGCCCATAGACTTGGACATCACACATTCACAGAGCAGCACCAAGATTCGAAGATAAATATCCTGTTGTGATTTTCTGGGAAATGTAAAGATTTTCTGAGGTCCTTTTCCGTATCAAATTTACTGGGCCAAAAAAATCATCTCAAACTCTCAAGGGCTTGTCTTGAAGAAAATTCGCCAATTAATTTGAAGCTGAGTTAAGTAAGTATGGGTGGTGTTAATTCCAATTATCTCGCAGCATACCCTGTTTATGTCTTTCATGATTTCGTCCATTAATTAGTAGTTCTTTTTGCCAAAAGATCAATTTTAAATGGTATGGTATTCCTGCAGCATTGGCATGCACTATGTATAGTTCTGATTTCTGAGATATGCTACAAATCCATTCATAATTGTTTTTTGCTTGTTTAAACACACAGTCGATTGATTTACTTTAGGATAAGATTATTCAAAATGGATCAGGAAAATGTACAATTTCATTATGAACTTATTAATGGATGTATTCCCTCCTGGCTCCTGCATAATTGGATGACAAACATTTTTATTTTCAACTTTGGCTTGGCACGGTGATTTTGACACCCTTTTTTTAAAATTTCTTACAGCACATTTTCTATATAACAAATGGGCTCTAATGAAATAAATACCAAGAAAGTCTTCTTTTAATCTCACCTGCTTAAGATCTTTTCCTGAATTTTGTTGAAAAGACTTTAAATTCGCCGTTTTTCTTTCAAATGCAAATAAACACTTTCTTAAATATTTGCCTCAATATAATATATAGGATTTATAATTTTGTCTTTGTTAGCATGCAAATAAATGAGTCATTGTTGATCAATCTCTGTATTGTTAAATTTTAAACTTTATTTTTTGGAGGAAATTTTAAACTTTTCTTAGCTGAATGGATCTCAGAAAATTATGTTAGCGGAACAAAATTTTGAATAGGGAATCTCAAAGTGCAAGACATGAAACTACACCTTTTGCAATTTTGTTATCGATCCTCTTCTACTTGATATGATTTATTTATTTATTTATTAATTTTTTTAAACTGATCCCGTCTTTTTTATAAGTGACTGGTAAAGGGTGAAAATTTAAAAGGCTAAAAATGGATGGCACAAAAATATGAAGTAATTGTTATGTTCACTAATTTCACCTTTTTTTGTGAGGTTATGATGTATTTTCAGTTTCCGTTTATTTGACCCTTCTATGAAACTAATGTTATATTTGAGAATTTAAAAAAAAAATATAGTTGTCAAAGGTGAAAGTAGTGCAGAGAGAAGAGGAGTACAATTCTTGTAAAAAAATTGTATAACTCTTATTTTTTTACAGTCTAATGAGAATTAGGTTATATTTGAGAGGATGTCAATGAAAGAAATGACATAAAATAAAATTTAATAAAAGTATATTTGAAAGTTATTTTAAAAGAGAGAGTAGAATAACAAGGAAGGCTTAATGAGTCACTTTCTTACCACTTAAAGTTTGTATATTTTGTTCCTCTAATTTAGGGGTCAATAAAGGAATAACTTGAATAATTTACTTTCTTTCCTCATTAAGTTCATTAAAAATCTAAATAATGAAGTGATATGTTTTATTTTATTCTATTATTTTACATTTTATTTCATTCCATTATGAGTCACATTCATTTTCATCTCAAATTTGAGATGAAATTGAGATAAAAATGTAACATAAAGACCCGAATAAAATAACTTTCGTAATTTGATTTTTTAACTTCTCTATCACTTGTTAACAATTTTATATCAATTGCATCCATTTTCATTTCATTATCAGCTCTATTTTTTAGAAAATTCTAATGTAGACCACTTGTAAAGTGGTCTATGAATGGACCAGTCATTTTAAGTCATTGATTTATTATTAAAATAAATAAATAACTCAAATTAAAAAGTTAAATTTTTATAAATTTTAATTAATAGTACTTAGATTTATACAAAAACTTAACTAGATCATTTTTTTATTAATAATTGTAAATACAAGAAACTTACATATATTAATTGATAATTTTTATATATATACAAATTTATATATAGTTACTGTTAAATGAAAAAATAGGTCTATACATAAACTCAAACTTATTAGGTCCATGATAGACTCTTCGCTATTTTTTCACCTCTGTTCTAAGTATTCATTATGTATGTTTTTATTAAGTTATGAAACTTTGTAGGATGAGGGGGGGATTCTTACTTCTCCCTTATTTGGAAAAGTCTAACATGGACCACCTAAAAGTAGTTCATAGATGGATCATGGTCTTTTTGGTTATTAATTTATTATTAAAATAAATCAATAATTGAGATTAAAATATTATATATTTATAAATTTAATTAATAATATTTAAATTTATATAAAATTTTAATTAAATTATTTTTTTATAAATAATTATATATAAAAAAATTTATAAATTTTAATTAATAATTTTTACATATATCTAAATTTACATATAAATATTATTAAATAAAAAAATTATCTATAAATCCAAACATTTTAGACCCATAATAAAAGTCTCCTTTCTTACATTTATTTTACTTGAATGACCAAGGCAACTGACGCTTCTACAAAGTTTAGAGCTGAATACTTGATGGATATTTCTAGAACAATAATGGGCGGAATATCCAGTTGGGATCAGGGTTAGAATGCGGACAAAATCCAACAAAAGTACAGCTTTGTGGTCCCTGTGCGTCTTGATGTCTTGCATGCTTATCTATGGACCTTGTTTTGGGCTCTTTGTGACGTTACCGGGTTCAGAAAAAGGTGCCGCCCATACAGGTCATTTTAATATGGACTTTCTGACACGGAGTATTTATGGCCCTTGTGGTTTAGACAGTAGGATAGATGCAAAATTAGATCTAAGATTACCATTGATTACTTGCTACTTATTTATTAAGTAAGGGGAAAAAGTTTAATATTATAAAAATAAAGGTATTTTTATCCCAAATTTGTTTCATTTTACAAAATTAGTCAACTCTTTCTTGTGCCTATTCTAGAGGTAAGTCACGATGTGGTCGAAGACTGAGGGCTAGCGAGTTGCGAGTGATGACCAATGTTTTTTCCCTTTTCTTCTCATTGGTGATGGTTTGCAGTGACTTAATATTGGAATAATATCAAAAGATTGAAATCTAAACATATATGATTTGGAGAAGAGGATTTACACACTGAAACCAAATGGGCCACTATTCATCTTTTTTAGAGTTTTCAACATTATTTGTTTTTCTCGCAAACTTGCCTCTTCTTCCATTATTCTATTCACATATTGCCTCTGTAAGAGTGCATCAATCATGTACATTTCTTGCAGTGAACTTTCACTAACATTCTTAAGTACATGCTTAATTAAGCACCTTAAATTTTTGTGTGTGATTGATTCTAAGATCATACTGCAAAGGAACGGAGTTAGTCAAAAGGTATATAAGTAAGTCGTTATTCTTCAAGTTTTAATCAAAAGAATATTAGCAAAACTTGCCTCTACTACAATAGGGATTCATCCATTTGGTATGCAACTTTTTATTATCCAAAATGCAAATAAATTATTTAAAACACAATTCATACAGATTTAAAAAATATAGATTACATAATAAAATTACTAGCAATACATCCCTGTGCACTGAAGTTACAACTGCTCCAGGAGTTATATTCCTAATGAGTTCCTTGATAGTGGGATTTGACTGGGCATGGTGTTAGGTTTGACAAGATCTATTTTTTGTTTCGTGTATCATTTATCTGCTCTGTGTATCTTTCAGATTGGCATAGATCTTAGGCAAGATCTATTTTTTGTTCATAGCCGATCTTTGGCTCTGTTAAATGAAGAAAAGGAAGGTGCCTCGAATGGGTTGCTGCTGAAGCGCCACCTCGACTTCGTGTGAAGCCACCATTTGCTCCGTCGAATTATTACCACAGCTTCTCTACTTCAATCTCCAAGAGAGTCACCGATCAAGAGGCAGAAACAGTGTGTAGAAATACCAACAATTGAAGGCTTTAAGAACAATAAAAATGGAAGTTTTCTGCAAAGTTTGAAACCTACTGTAATGGGTAAAGTCAAAGGGTCCATCAATGGACCTTTGACTACAGGTTCCATCATAAAACGACCCCGCCCATACACCATGACTCCCTTCTTCAGTGGTTTGCCTTACTCGGTGGTTCTCAACTCTACATTCTCTCGCTTTCTTGTCAATTTAATGCAAATAATATATTTTATTTTTTTGGTATATATGCCAAGGGTCATTTCGGAAAAAGATCATTATATATTTTTTTAATAATATATGTACTATTAACACCTTTTTAAAAGTGTTAAATTTAGTGAGAAAAAGTGATAGAAAAAAATAAATATGATGAATAGTATTAGGAAGAGTTTGAAAAGAAGTGTATACACTGTTAATGATAAAAATATCAGAATTGGGGTCATTTCTAATATACACCCTAAGGTATATGATACATTTTGCGATTTAAGTCATTGATTTAATAATAAAATATATTAATAACTTATATCAAGTACAGAAAACTTGTGATTTAAGTCATTAATTTAATAATAAAATATATCAATGACTTATTTCAAGTATAGAAAACTTGTTAAGCAGGGTTTTTTTGTAAATTTTTTTTTGTTTTATGTTTTTTTTTACACACCACCACTATCATTATCGCCACTATGACATTACTACTGTCTGCCACCCGTCACCACCTTCTGCTTGTCGGCCACCTTCCATATATATTTTTAAAATCTCTTACACACTTATATGGAGAAAATTATAAGGATTTTTTTTTAAAAATATTATTGTATATAAATATTACCAATTAAAATTTGATAATTATTTATAAAAAAAATAAAGATTAGTATAGTTTTAATTGATATTATTTTAAGCGATATTATTTATACAATTATATAACTAAAAAATAAATAGTATAATCTTAAAAAAGCGATGGTCAGAGATGACTGGAGGTGGTCGGACGATAGTGATGGTGGTATTTAAAAAAAAACATAAAACTAAAAAAGAAAACTTATGAAAAAAAAAATACTTACAATAACAAGTAAAATAGAGAGATATGATACACCCTAACTAAACAACGGCATATGCCAAGAATATACTTTATTTTATATTCGTCTATATTCTGAGCAGCATAAAATTCGTTTTATTTCTTATCAATTATTCCAATATAACTTTTTATCTAGTAATACTATATATCTTCAAAGATTGAATAAATCTCTTGTTATGCCTACGTAACACATCAAATTTTTTTTTATAAGAATAAGAACACGTTCGAACCACATTAAACGTATATTAGTCTAACTAAAAAAGATTTGAGATTTTTTATTTAAACATTGGACTCTATTTGAGAAGATTAATCTCTCAATTACTGTTACATAAAGCGATACTCTTAAAAAAAAAAAAAGTAGCAGCAGTTGGACTCTCGCTGTTGAGCTTCATTTCTCACCTTGCCATTAATGCAATTTGTTTAACTTGAAAGAAACTTGGATCACTTGAACCATATTATGAGGAAGGAATCAAAGTAACCAAGCACTACTCCAAACTCCAAAGTCTGCTAATCCAATCCAATTACACATTTGTAAACAACTACATAAGCTTGTACATTGCCATTCGCTGGTCCACAGGAATACCCAGATAAGTAGAAGAAAGGATAAGTTATTAAGCAGAAGTGCAGAACTCAATGGGCCATTCTGAGAAGCCTAAAACGGTTCTTACTAATCAACTATATCTATCATCAAATTTGTTATATATCTACTAATTAGTTATGATATTATTACTAGTTTGTAGTTGAAGGAAATGTGACCCTTTAAAGCAGAAAGATTTGCAGGACCACAATCTTAAATAGGGCCACCAGCACTCTACATTCTCAGCACACAGACTACGATTTGGACGGCCCTGATTGCCTTGTTCACGTAACGTGGCTCATCATGTAACATCAAACTAATAACCAAGAAAAAAGAGGAGTGTGGCTAGTTTGCATCCCTCACGTGCTTGCACTGTATTTTCCACCAATGGCGAAGCTTAAGAAAGAGATGGAGAGACAAGTAGGACCCCAGCATCCTTATCACAGTTGATCTCTATATGCCACCAACAGAAATGGAAGATAATCACCCGGGCCCCGATCACCAACAGTCAGAAAATAACTGCTTGTGGTGCAGTTGAAATCTAATGGCCGACACTCATTCAATCATATTTTTGTTTAATATTTTTAACGGTGGAAATTTTTCACAATTTCAAAATGAGCTGCATAAAATCCTTATCAATCGTCACCAAGATATATAGAGGGAAAGTAGACAACGAAACTATGAAAGCTTTTTACCACTGAAAAAGGATAACACAAATGTTGGTGAAATTGTGTTTTCTTTACTTATCATAACATCTTTTTTCAATCAATTCGTATATATTATTTTTATATTTTTTAGGAAAAAAAGATAAAAAATAGTGTATCAAAATATGTGTTTTTTTAATTTATCATTAAAAAATTATGTATAAATGGTATAAGTAAAAAAATAATATTTCTTACACATCACTTTAAGAATATATCTATCTTATGAAGAGTATGTACTAGATTTAGAGTATAAATGTATTGAAAATGAGGCAAATCCAAGTGTAATTAGATAATAAAAGTTATAAAATTGTGAAGTGATGTTTATATAAATATAAGAAAAAAAATTTAAAGTGAATTTGTTTTTTAAAATAAATAATTAAAAATATATTTATTTTTAATTTAATTTAAAATATATTATCATTTTAATCTATTAAAATTTAATAATAAATACACTCTTATTTATTCAAAAAATCTCACTTAAAAAAATCTTATTCATAAATATATATGTAGTATTGTAGTAAGAAAAATGACGTACAAATGACGTTATTTTTTCTTAAACTATTTCTTTCCTCTTATATTATTCATAAGTTATATCCCTTTGTTGTATTTCGTTTCTGTCCACTTCGTCTGTATCAAGTTGTCAAGGGCATGTATTTGCCCCACGCCCCACTTCCACATTATTCAATTAATTTCATTTGTGGTGAGAGGGTCTTAACGCTTCCCTTCTTCTGAGCTCCTTTCCTCTAGCTTCATGCATGGCTTCCTAAGGGGAAGGAAGCTTGTCATTTGACTGCTACTTTATCTGGTTTACAAATTTTATTTGCTGGTACCCTCTGCTACACAGGTTTCTCTCTCACTCTGCTTCTGGGTGTTAACTGGTATTAATCGCAAATTATAATTCACTTTTCATGCCTTTTTATTCCCTCATCAGGTGCATCACTTACTTTCCCCCTATTGAATCTTTTCAATCTTTCCACTTTTTCCAGGAGTTGTATAAATGGGAGAAAGAGTTTTATTCTGTGTGTAGAGTTTTGAAGAGAAAGATAATATTTTTAGGACCTTTATAATGCCAGTTCCACTTGCCCCCTACCCGACACCCCCAGCTCCATATACGCCTCCGGCAAATGGTATCTTGCTTGCTCTGTACTTGCTTTGCTCATTGATGTTGGTTCACTCTGTTGGTTATAAAATTGAAGAATAATGCTAAACACACACTTACACACATCACCTTATATTTGTACAGTTATTTTTATCATTGGATTACAGTTGGTTTCACCTTTTTTTTTTTTTGCACAGCTACACTATGATTGTAATGTGATTCTAGGAATGTGTATCAAGCATTTTCCAAAATTGAAATACCCAATTTACCAAGAGGGGTGAAAAGCAAAATTCCACTTCCCCATTAGCTAAATGGTGGACTGAATATGAAGAAGTGCTCTGAGACTCTGATTTGTGTGGAATGTGTGGATTGGAGATAGGTGGTTATATATCTTTTTTAAGTGCAGTTCTCTAATCTAGTCCAATTTCTCAACTGGTCACTGGTCACTGGTCACTGGTCAGGCTTTCCATTTGAAAATTGGACCTGTCTTAAAGACAGGATGAATGATAGAACCTTTGTTGCAATGTTATCAAAGAACAGAAGGAGAAAAAAAATCATGTGATCATTTGTTTGATACTGCAAATAATTTATGTCAAAACCTTCCTTGATAACCAGGTGCACAGAGTCAACTTGTCTGCTCTGGGTGTAGAAACCTTCTCCTCTATCCAGTTGGAGCCACCTCTGTGTGCTGTGCTGTTTGCAATGCAGTCACAGCAGTGCCACCTCCTGGTATGATTCAGTTTCTCTCTCTAATTCTTGATCTGTAGGTTACTTAGAAGTTCAACTTGCTACCTATACCATTCTTTTCAATCAACCGAATATGAGGCAGATAAATCACAAGCATTTATGTGCACAGGCACAGAAATGGCCCAGTTAGTTTGTGGAGGCTGTCACACTTTACTCATGTACATCCGTGGAGCGACAAGTGTGCAATGCTCTTGTTGTCACACGGTCAATCTAGCTTTGGAAGGTAATGAACTATTAATGGTTGTATGTGAGTGTTGTGTATACATATATATATGGACAGACATTAAGATGTGTTTCTTTAGTGAGCTATAAATTGTTATGATTTGAGTCACTACTTTGTGGGTAAGCATCAAATGTATGTGCTGTGTAACAGCAAATCAGGTGGCACATGTCAACTGTGGGAACTGTAGGATGCTACTCATGTACCAATATGGAGCAAGATCCGTGAAATGTGCGGTTTGCAGTTTTGTAACATCAGTTGGGGTCAGTACAATCTCCTGTTTCCTTAATCTGTAGATTTCTGTTAACTGTCTTGAGTCCCAACTTGATAGTGAAGGATCCCAACAAATGTTTATATCAGAAGAGCACATACCTTTCCCTCTTTTTGTCTTGGATGAATCGAGATCAGAGAATATAACTTTTAATCAGTAGCAAGTATGAAAATTTTCTGGTCATTTACTTAATAGAAGGAATGAAAAGAGCACGAATTGCTCTATAGTATTATCTCACATTACTATATACTAATGTGAAATTTGTTCTGCTCATAAAAAAAAAGGTGCTCATAAAAAATAATAATAATGATATGAAAAGTGTTTTGTATGGGTGAGCATAAATTGGAGCTATAGACATTTTCTAATATACGCATTGGTTTACACTGGTGTTACTGAATGATGCAGGCCTCAGCAAGCACCACTGTCACTGAGCTGAAATTCAGCACCTAAATCTTGCAATAAAAGTCACTACAGACTCCACAACCTTGGTTTTGCTAGTTACATATCGCCCTTCAGGAATAACGAGTGCATATCAGGTGGCAGAGGAAATTCTCTTCACATGTATAGAGCTATTTTTCCCTTGAGTGATTTAATTAAATAATTTTGGTGTTATTGGGTGTACGAATAACTATTTATGATAAGATTCCTGATTCTGAGTGCTTTTGAAAATTCGCATCTTTAGATAAGGTAAGGTTTATTTTCTATTGCTGATATTTTGTTTATGAAGATTGAAGGAGCACCAAACACATCATTAATTTCCTTAAGATAATTGGCTGCCTCTTGAATCAGCAAAAGGGCAAGTACGGCCACCGAATCTTGGCTTTCAAATGAGACACTAGATAGTTTGATAAATTCAACATGATAACATACGAGTCTGAGATTCCCAAAGATATTTAAGAAATGAAATTGATGTGAGTGTGAGGATTGTTCAGCAGAGGGTGTTCATTATTCCGTGGTTACTAATTGCTGATTTTGACTTGCATGACTAGCTCCACGAGTTCTCTAGGCAGACAGACCTTGTTAGTCAATAATCGGATAGACATCGAGGCCATTATCAAAACCTGAATGAGCTCCTCCTTTTTGGGTTGACCACATTGCACCTTGCACGTATACCTTCAAGTAGGTGTGATAACTTTTTCTTGATGGAGATTATCATTTATCAGTGTGGTCAGAAAATTGGGTGTGGAAGGAAATAGCAAGATGCCTTTAAATTTTTATAAAAAGAGGAAAACGTTTAAAATGCTCTTAAAATAGTTTGGAGTATGGATGTTTGAATTTTATTTTTTTATAAAAATTTACATTTATAATTGAAAATTATTACTTATAATCTGTTTAACAAATTATTATTTTTATTATACATTATTTTTTTTCATTCTCCTCTTTTTTTCTCTCTCTTTTGTCTTTCTCGTTCTCCTTCTTCGTCTTCGTCTTCTTCTCCTTCTCCTTCAATCTCATCCCCTAGAGATCTGAGGTGAAGCAGCAGATCTACTCCTCTAAGCTCATCGAAGCTCTCTGTCAGAATCCTCCTTCCCAGGCAATGGCCAAGCCCAGCGTCGCTCATTAAGTTCGCGACACCGCCAATCAAGTACTCATCGCTGTGGCGAAGGGCAGAACGCAATCGAGCCAGACGATTCTGGCGATATCGCTCCGAAGATTCCACCACAGAGGTTCTCATCTCTGGCGACGACGAAGAGATCACAGTAGGCGGGGAGGAAGAACATGGCTGCAGTGGGTGAGAGAGACCTTTCACTGATGGCCGAAAAATGGAAGAGATCGGTGTCTCCGGTGTGGTCCAAGTGCATGGTTCCGAGCTTGGTTTCGACTAGCGTTGCGACGGTGAAGATCTGAGCCAACCCAAACCCACTAGATCTTAACATCATTCAAAGTTTTCAACTTTCTAGTTAAGATCTCCAACGTATAGATTTGAAATTTGAACAAAAAGAAAGATTTGAAATTTGAAAATATAAAAAAGAAAGAAAGAAACACTGAAGCTTTCCAATAGAGGAAGAAGAAGAAATAACCAAATACAAATAATAATAAATTTAGAGTCAAATTTGTATTTACACAAGATTTACATTTAATATATATATATATATATATATATATATATATTAAATTAAAAGTTTTTACTTGTTACAATGAGTAAATTTAATGGAGTATCAAAGTTCAAAAAAATTTAAGGTGCATTGTAGTCTCTTTTGTCTCTTAAAAAGAGAAGGTAAAAAAAGAAAAAGAAATTATGGTGAAGTTTTGATATGTGCATTGAGCTCATCTCTGCTAGGCAATTATATGATAAATTCTTACTTAAATCATAGATACTATAATTGAGTACATTTGGTCAATTAAAATTAAGTATTTTTATGAAATTAATTATGTAATAGAATTATCTATAAAAATACTAAATCATAATTGACTTAGTATACCCAATTAAGTGTCCATAATTTAAGCAAGAATTTCTCTATTATATAACATGTTGCAGACAGGTTCACTGGCCAATATCTTTTTTCTGAATCACAACATAGACAGCCTTTTTTATAGATATTACGCAAATAACGTCCTTTTCAGTCTCTACTCTGCCGGTCTTCCCGTGTTCTGTCTTCAACTTTAAGCATTAGGAGGTAGCCAAAATCGATCACCGTGAATGATCTGGACATCTCTTCTTACATTACTCATCCTGGCCCTTTGATATTGCCCCATGTTCTCCAACAGCCTTGTTTATGTTTGTCACAACTCACACATGTTTGTGAATATTTGGGTTCTAATCATTTTAAAAATGTCACGTTCAATTGAAAATTACTCTTTTGTGAGTATATAAGGGGTGTATCATTTTAAAGTTAAGACTTGAGATACTTGGCTGTCATTGTCCCTTGACTCCTTCCCGTGTCTTGTTACTATATTGCAGTGAAAAGCAAGTAATATCACAAAAAGTGGCTGTGGCTGCAAAGCAATATGTTCTGAATTAGATATGAGAGTTCGCTTGGCTTTATCAATGAGGAATGAAGCATTTTACAAACTCGACGGTGAAACTACCATCCCATTAATCTGTTTAATTTATAATTAGTGGGAGGAAACAATTAAATCAACAGTTCACGATGGACCAAAACGCCTCCAATCATGTAGTTAAGATTAACTTTCTTCATATCCTTCACCAATACAAAACTTGTTGAATAAAAAGAAAAATCACTTCCTAATTCCTAATCCACTTATTGATGATTGTTCTATATTTTGAACAATATCTTCTCAATTAGTCAGATGAGTTTACCTGAAAGGTTTTTTGTGGGATGGTGATGGTTTTTCCTCCATAATGCGGCAGCCAAAGTGACAGAGCAGAGATGTGATATACCTCCAAAAAATACTTTGATGCTCAAGTTAGGCTATACACTAGAAGAGTGTTTAGGATTTAGATCCATACCTGAGTGGGTTAACTTGGTATTTATAAAGAAATACTGCTTAGTTGTTAAATAGGATAAAAGGGAAATTCTAATTTGAAATGTCATTCATAAGTAGTTATGACTAATAAAGAGATATGCAATCACTCTTATTTGTTGTGATTTGTTGAGAGTTATTGTCTCCTTTTTGTATAACGGTCAATGGTGATGCAGTACTGACTTAAGTCGTACTTCGAGGTGTGTGTGATCGGGATACTCACGTTGACTGAATTGTCTCCAAAGGAATCGGAGCCGAATCTCGGTTGAGAACACCATCCAAAATCAATTCTAGCAATGTAAAATCAATTCTCTACAGTAATTATATAATTGTTTGATTAAGAGTTCTAAAATTGATTCATACTTAAGACTCTTACAAGCAACATTACATATTACAGAATTAATTTTAACAGATGAGTCCAGTATTTTCAAAAACTATCCTTATAATTACATTATAATACCCCAAATAACTTAAACCATATATTTCTATCATGAACTCCTAAGAATCAAAGTAAGGTTGTTATTCCAATCTTCACCTTTGTTTAGTCTATATTTTAAAACAGTCTCGTTATTCGGTCAATCAAAATATATTTAATTTTATTTAATTCACTCACAAAATTATTTTGTATATCACGAGAATACTATAATCGCATATAAGATGATTTGATATCTCTCTCACATTAACATACAATATAAATATGGTGTGTGTATTCTGATGTACATAAAACATTTCCCATTTTAAAATCACAAAATCATATTAAGAGAAAAAAATGAGAAATTTAAATTCAATCCCATTTTTTATGAAGGAGTTAACAAATTCTACACAGGTTGTTTTTACCCTACTTTAAAAAATAATACTGTTATATTCTTAAAAGAAAAGAAAAAGAAAAAACCTAATCCATTGTTATCATTCTAAAATGAAAAATGAATTATTTTAGTGGTTATCCTTTGTAGACCCATCTCTTTCCGTGCAAGGATTACAGCTCCAAATAGCCCAGTTCCTTAGCATCTTCACCATGGTTTTTAGTATCAAGCACAACTCTCTTTCACGTAAAGTCAGTTTAATTGCCTTTTTTGCACTCAAGTTTTATTGCTGCTGAGTGTGAGTGATGGTTGGAGTTTTGCTCATTACCTCGTCAATTTCCTTCTTTACACTTTATAACCAACAAAAAAATATTGTGGCCGTAAAGTCAGCTCAATTTCCTTTTTGGCACAATATTCTTTCCCGGCATCTATTCAAGCGGTAATCATAAAGTGTAAGTGGTGATTGTAGTTTTGCTCATTACCTCATCTTCATCTTGAGTTTCTACTTCAAGGTCAGAGGATGGGAAGCCAACACAAAGAAGTTCATAACCCTGAATTGCAACATAGTTTCACACACTTCTCCTATTTCTGATTGGAGAAAAGTGAACAGCTTCCTCACAGTTGTTTATAGCCGAAGAAAGGACAGGAAATGGAATCAAAGTAGCTAGCCACAGACTTGAAAGTATTCTTCTATGTTGTACACTACACATATGAAATTGATCCAATGAATTGGTACATATAAAGTTAAAATTACTGATTCAAGTTTGGAATTGAAAAAACAAATAACTATTAGCATAGACTAAAAGATAGTTAGTTATACGTGCCTTCTCTTTCAAATCGGCAGATATCCCTAATGCCTTTGGCTGTCTAATCTGTGTAGTCTTTACACGCACAGCTCAGCTCGTACAAGGAACAACCTGCCAAAAAAAAAAAAGGATTCAAAGAAGCAATCAATAATTCAATATCAGGAAGGTAGCAATAGCATCACAGTCACAGACTAACAAATTTCAATCTGCATTGCATGATCCACAAACAAAGCCAAGCAAGCTCTAACAATAGTAAAACAATGACCAAGAATTCAACAAGAGCTTTGGAGCTCCAACGTCGTCGTCTTGAAAGGATTGTGATTGACATTCGAAGGAAAAGATTCGCTGCAGCTTTGGAATTGGAATACAATGCAGCAAGCGATTCCAAGGGCCATCTTGCTTCTTCGCCTGTGCTGCGCAGGAACACACAGATAACAAGAGCGTTTGCGCTGGGAAGTGGGAGCCGTTACATTGTAATTTCAACTCCATTTGATGTTAGAAACGTGTATGATGGATGATCACATACTTTTATATTTTTAATTTAATTTTTCTATGCGTGTAAATTTATCTATTTTTTATTTGGCTAATATCTCTCATCAATGTGTAAATAGAAATATATAGTAACTTGATCTGTGTCTTTTTTTGAAACTTGATATGTGTCTTTGATCCATCTTTTATTTGTATCGATATTTTTTTTTCTACACAAATATAAAGTTTTGGAGCAAATTTTAAGAAAGTGTCCTATATAAATATAGCTATTTTTTTAGAAGTAATATTAAACAAACTTAAATATTGTAGCAATTTTTTTTAATTTCAATGTATGCTTGATTTTGATTATTTTATACTAAAAAATTAATGAGATCATTTTTTTAACTGAAAAATAATAATATCTTTTTTTTTTGTTTCTCACAGTCTTCCCTCACTTAATAGGTAAAAGACTAATCTCTCAAATTATAGTCGAGTGTCTAAACAAAGATCTCTAATAGTATTATTTCTATACACATGAATTTTGAGATCGAATTCAAGATCACATATTTAAGAAATCTAAACTTTTTTACTTAGACGAATACAAGTTAAAAAATAATAATATCTTTATTTTGAATTTTAGACCACTATGATATAGATGGGAAAAGACTTTATTTTAAAGGTACTATTAGAAATGTGATTCAAGGACTTAAGTAGGACTTAAGTTAATAACTGTCTATTATATATATTGAGAGCCTATTTGGGAAAATGAGTGTTTATTGTAAATGATAAGATGAATAAATCTTGATTATTGGATCTTATATGAATGATTAAGATAAAACATAAATGCACGTAACTTTTTTAAGTAGTCATATGACTTTTAAGTAACTTTTAATCTTGATTATCTATGTATAGTTGTATGGTCAAAATTTATAACTATCTAACACCTTGATAATTTGTGTCAAATCTTGAAAAAACTAAATATCAATAAAAATGTAATTAAATGGTTCTTATTTTCATATATTTAAAAAGTATATATATTACATTAATATTGACATAAGTCGTTAATGAAGTTTTAAACAATTTTAGATTAATATAAAATTTTATAAATATGATTTATATGATAAAAACTTTCAATCTTAATGATAAATTTTATGAGAAAATTATTTAATAAAAAATTATTTAATAGTGTAAAAATAATTTTAATTTATACCAATATAAATTGATCTCTTATATATATATATATATATATATATATATATAACAAATGCTCTAAAGACATTTATTAAAGAATTCAAAATAAGAAATTTTACATAAAAAGTAAAAATTTTTTAATTACTAATGAATTGATTACTTTTTTTATACAAAAACTTTTATTTTAAATTCTTAACAAGTATCCTTAAATTTAGAAAAATCATATATATAAAAACTTGGAAATATCTTAAAATATTTAAATCCATTAACATATCTTACTGGAAAAGAAAAATTAGCAAAGCTCAAAGAATTGGCATCAACCGGTGCCAATTGTCAATATCGTTTGGGTAAGTAGTGCCGTTTAACTGATAACCGAACAATCCTGTATCTTGATTCTTGAATCATCTTTGAACGTGGCGACCGGAAGATGGGAATAGCTCTGCATGTTGAACAAGTGGTGCCCCCAACGTGCCGTGCTCCAGAATCTTTCGTGTCTTGTCGTAGCTCTGAATTCTGATCTGATATAAGTCGAGAAACAGTGTCTTACATTCGGGAAATTATTGTATGTTCTAAAATAGATTTCTACCGTTAATTTTAAATTAATAACTTAAAATTTATATAAATTTATTTGAAATTAATGATAAATATCCTTCTTAAAAATGCATTAATTATACTGCAGGCCATGGTATAAATTCTGCATTCCAAATACCCTGCTCGAACGGTTGAATTCATTGATTGAAAAAAAAAAAATATCTTTAGTTTGAGTCACCAGTTTTAAACCACTATGATGCAATCTGCAAAGGAGAAGTTGAGCAACATGGCCATTGCTGCCAAGGAGCACGTGGACATCTATAAAGCCAAAATAGACAAAGAAGGTCTGCTTTTGAGCTTGTCCATGTCCACTATGCATAATGTTGTTACATCACTTCCATGGTGCTGACTGCTCAGTCAGAGTCTCTCAAATGATTTTATGTTTTTAGCATAAAAAGGTATACCATGATGTTTGTTAATTGTCATTTTATCTTCATGCACAGGAAAAAGATGCTTGTCAATGTTTATATACTATTTATGCGAAAATATAAAAGCTATACGATTAGTTTGTTAGTGTAATAAATATTAATTTATCGTTATGAAGAGCAGAGGCTGATTATTAATTGATTCTCAAAAATGAAGTCTTATTGGGTTAAATACTTTAGGCAGAGATAGCAATGAACAGAAGAAGAGAGATTTATAGCCCATGAGCGTTCAAAGGCAAAGGGAGCTAAAGCAAAGATGGAGCTGCATCAAGCTCAAGCCAGGCATGCTGCGGAGAAGCTGGGCACCAACCAATCACATCACTATGGCCACCAAAAATAAAATCCTTGAATTACTTATGAATTGACCCTTTTTTGATCAAAAATTTTTCTCCATTCTTAACAAGGATCAAATTTAAAAATACGCTTAACTTATTTAAAACCCATTAACATATTTATGGGAAAAATTAAGCTCAAAGAATTGGCTCAAATGAGTGTAATTGTCAAAATTTAAATACGTAGTGCCGTTTAACTGACCCGAACAATCCTGTATCAAGTGATTCTCCAATTTAGTCATCATGTAAATATATTAGAATAGATTCTCCTTTTCGGACCTTATATTCCTTAGACCTTGCCAAGATATGGTAACCTTGTGGTTTGTGTCAAGTCAAATTCATCTGATATAAGTCGACAGAAACAGTGTTTACATTCGTGGATATTAATGTATGTTTTAGAGTACCTACCGGAATTTTAAGGTCATAACTTAAAATTTATATAAATTTATTTGAAATTAATGATAAATATCCTTGGAAAAAATTGATTTATTGATATCTGAAGATGTTTATTACACAACATAACGTTGAATTCAATTGAAAAAAAAAAAAAGCATTACATAATTGTCGGCACTTTAGCATGGTGGTGATTGTCCTCCATTGTTATTCCAAGGGCACGTGGACATCTTGATTTTGGGCGTAACAAAGATGGTCGCTTTTGCCAAGGTTGTCATTCTTAGCATAAAACGTTGTTCTTTCACTAAGGGGAGGTGGACTCTCAGTCAGGGTCTATAACTTCATTTTTTATAATGACCACTCATTTGATTGTTAATTATCATTTTATCTTGGCGCACATACTGGCCCAAGCGCTTGTCATCTCGTATATACTATGTATGGATTCAATGGCATCATTAGAGGTTGTGTAATAAATATTAATGTTATGACCATGGCCGTCATGTCACGCTGATTATTAATGTATCTCTCAAGTGCATGCTTCTTCAAGGGAGGTCTTTGCACATCCCGTTCAAAGGCAAAGGCTAATAACCTCCGATGATCTGCACCAAGAAAGGTGTATTGAGAGAAGTGTACCAACCAATCACTTCCCATGAAAGGTGGTTTTGGTAAGAGCTCTGCAGCCACACTTGGTCGGAACACAGTTCCAGGGCAGAATCAGCCAGTTAGGGCAATTCTCAAGCCCGGCGCCACTCATCCAAGTTATCCATTAGGAGGGAAACCCTCCTAGAAACATGCATTTTTAGAGCTGTGTCTCACTATAGTGCTTTTTTTTCCCCTCTTCTCGTTGGAGTTTCTCTTGCAGACATGAAATACGAAGGGTCTGTTTTTAATCTGAGTCCTACGTTTCTGAGGATGGCTTGCATTGCATCTTTTTATTTCAGTGAATGTTATAGTTTGTTTCTGGATACCGCTATAATTTTCCTTCCAAGAATGGATATCCCATTTTCAGTCATTATTACAAAGTCATTTGCTCTTGAGCATAACAAATTACATTCACATTTGGCTACTTAAACAAAATATAAGCATTAAGCAGTAGCTAGAAAGGAGGAATAAAGAAAAGATTGTCACAATTAGTAGAATCACGTCCAACATTTCAATACTTACAGGAAACTAACATGACTCACTAGGAACTTCACTTCAAAAGCGTCTACTAGTTAAATTCCAGAGCTTTATAAATCTCCTCACACATGGTCCTGCTCAACCAAATACCCTTCTACATTATTCAATGTCTGTACCAAAAAATTTTCAACTGCTAGATCTAAAATCTTGACGTAGGCTCTGTAATATAGCTTAGACATGAGATTCGGCAGCTCAATTTGTAGGGTAACATACTCGGACTACTTGGACTTCCTTAAATTGTACATTTAACTCCCACATACTTTCACCAAATGCAGCAATTCCCAATTTCCCAGACATATACGTAGCTAGTAAAAGATATAACCAAAGAGCTAAAAGGAACCATCAAGTAAAGCTCAGTTAAAATACAGTGTTTTGATTGCAGGTTCCCACCATATGCACAACTAAACAAATAAAGCCAACGAATCAATAGCCAGACCAATTCCTAGTAAGATTTTTTATACCCACTGCAATCTGCCCTGGTGTTCCACACATTGCTGAAATTTCCCATCTGAGAGGACCTGTTTCTTCACTTTGACCGGCCTAGTACCGTACTTCAGTTTAAACCTCGCCTCTGTTTTATGATGATCTACTGCAAGTGCTGGCGTCTCTGAAGAAACCTCATCAAGAAATTCATCTGCTACATCTCCATCTTCATCTATCCTAAGACGCTTTGCATACCACCTCAGACCCTGATGAAGATTAACACAAGAACCCAGAAATATTAATCACCTGCTAGCAGTAAATTACTTGACAAAGGAAAAATAATCTAACCATGCAACTCCAATAGCTTAGTTGAGATAACTAAATAAATGTAGACATCAGATTCAGAGGTACCAGTACAAAAAGAAGCATTGCTAATTGCATAAACGAGAAATAGATAATGTCAAATTGTCATCCACTGCACTTAAATACAAAGGCTAGCAATAAAAACAAAAAAAAATGTAGCAGGCGAAACAGTAAGGCGTCAAGTGCACTATTTGTAATTCAAATAATAGCCTCATATTAATATACCAGAGAAATTTTATAGGATAATTAAATTTTAGGAAATCTTTGTAAAAATATTTCCAAATTTAAAACTATTCATCAAACTAGTGGTTAACAATTTTCAGAAAGTGTTTGATCACTTAAATAAGTAATAAGTTAGTTGATCACTCATTTGATTATAATTTTCAGTTTATTTTTTGAAGATACATAAATCATTAAAGTGTAATTCTTCCAAATTTTAGTTCCCAGGATATTTAAGCTCGTAATTAGAGACAGCTACATATGAACAACTATGTTGAACTGAATCTGAAGAAAATAAAGAGTACAAACTATATCCAAGCACTTAAATGCCAAACAACTCTAGTTTACCCTCTTTCATCTGTCACTTATTGGCATCTTGCATCTTAACTTCAAATTGTTGGATTTTCCTAACGTGTACACTCATATTACTCAATATCATGACTTTACAAACAAAAGCTATCCAGTAATGAGTTAGCATTAGCAAATAATGCTACCCTTATCCATGCCAGAAAAGCTATTATGAGAATTCCTGATTATCAAGCTAGGACAATGCTCACTGATTATGCACAGAACAGACCAGCAAACTATTTCTGATACAGAGCACAAGCTGTCTAAAAGTTTACCATTATCAATTCAAATCTTAAATAATCCCCTTCTCATACTCTTGATCACGTTTTGGGTTGAGTAATGTTAAGTCCATCCATTCATGTGCTCTAAGTGAGAAAAATAGATATCAGGTTAAGCTTGATATATTATATGTAGTTGAACTAAATCCAGTAGAATATAATAATCATGCACATGCCCCAGCCCCCCAGATGTTACTATACTTACACATCTTCCATCCTACCTAATTCCTGCATTTTATAGTCAATACAAGCAAAGCCAAATGTCGGCAATCCAATTCATATCCATACAAAAAAATTCACTGAAGAATCCCGAAGCAGTTGAAACAAAAGTGTTAGTTCAGTTACTTGTGCTGAACAAAGAAAATAAGGACAAAAAAGGTTATCCATGGTCCACTCTTGGCTCTTGCAACATTACAATATGTCAAACTACTTAATATTTTCCTGGTGAAACTAAATACTTCCAATGATGATAACATGATATAATACAACATCTAGAAGTCAAGAGCATGTTTAAGCTTTAGAAGTAGGAACTCCACAAGAAAACAATGTATGATCTTCATGAACACAAACACTAGAAAATACTACCGAAGGTTGGTTATTGTTCCAAACAAAAAATGTTTATAACCGTAGTTTACAAGCAGACACAAGGACTCACAAGGTCTCAAACAAAAGAACCATTGACTCAAATACTTGGAGTGCAAACGAGCAAACAACACAAGAAGCTCTTTCTGAAACATACACGCCTAATAAATGGAAAGTGAGATAGAAGACATTAGCCTCTGCTAACCATTCACCAACCATTGAAAAGGGCCTAGATGTCCCGAATGCACAAAATAAAGCACAAATGATTTCATTATCATTATCATTATCATTTCAGTGCATTCAAGATTCAATCTATCAAATTATGAGACGAAGGGGTCGATGGCATGGAATTGATTATTGATAGGAGCCAAATGCACAGAAAATAATGAGAAATTGAAGGACCTGAACTCCGCCGTCGACGGAAGTAGAAAGAGTGAGAACGGGACCAAGCTGAGGGCGATCGACGACGACCTGGGCAGGCACGCTAAACCCTTTTCGAGGAAGACCAGTTTCGTTAACGTGCAACGGTGTCGTACGAGCTTGACCGCCGGGTTCTTCGTCGGCATCATCCTTGGTATCGTGGACCTCGTCCTTTGTAAACCCTAGCAATCCAGCTATCCTTCTGAAAAATCCCATCCTCAGAGGGAAACAGAAAACGACGTCGCAGCGGCACTGAGCAGACAGAGCAGGTCAAGGATCCTTTGCACTTGCACCTCTCCCTGCGCTCTTCTCTTTTGTTTGTTGCTGTTATTGCACGGAAACTCACAAAAGAAAGAAACAAGGGGACCGAGCAACAGCACAGCATATATATAACCAACCAATCTACTCTTATGGAGCACTTTCTCACGCAGAAATTCCATTGCATCCCACCCTTTTGTATTCTATTTCTATTTCTATTTCTATTTCTATGTATGTTTTTCATTCTATTTTAGCAATACCACTACTATAATACTACTATGCTACTTTAGTCTCTATAGCCAACAGAAAGTAAATAATTAAATAAATAAAAAGGAAAAAAATGTAACAGAAAAGTTAAGAAATTCTTTTTTGAAAAAATGAATTCACCCATAAAGGAAGAAAAAAAAGGCAATCAGAAAACAATGTACCCAAAAAGAGAAAGAGTTGAGGGAGAATAATATATGGTTGTACTCTTTTTTTTTTCTTTTTTCTTTTTTTTAGAATTAGTGTTTTGTAATTGTGCAATGAATGAAATAAGTTAAAAAATTTAAAATAAAAAAAATACTTAATCTAAAGATATGATATCTTAGATGATTTAGATATATTTGATTAAGTTATAATTAGTAAAGATTACAATGAAACCTACTCAAAATAATTTTTTTTCGTTAATTAATTTTTCTCATGTTATAATAATCGAATTATGTAACTTCTCTTAATAAATGTTTTTTATATGACATCCTAATAAATAAATAATTTATATAATTTTACCTAATTTCAATTTTTGATTCTATAATTTTTTATATTAATTTTTATGTATTTATTCATTTAGATATTTTATCAACTTATTATTAAGAGTATACCAAGTTAGCTTTTAATGTCAAATTATACTAATAAAATAATCTGGATAAATATTACAATGACAAATAAAAAAAATTACTAAAAATAAAATTGTCAATAACAATATAATCAAATGATACTTGATGCATTTAAATACCTTAACATTTTATAACATATACATTTAGTTTACACAATTTAAGTAAACTAAATAAAATAACACATTAGTTAAATCAATCAATTGACATATGATTTCTTAGGTTCTTTAATTTTATTTTCTTTCACAAATTCAATCTATTTCAATATGACATAAAATTATAGTTTGTTCATTACATATGTTTCATCAATGTTCCCGTTGAGGTTAATTTCTTCCATTATTTATCCACAAAAATAATCTTAACTCTTACAAATAATTTTACTTAAAACATCAATAAAACCTTAATGTTATATGATATAAATTTTCATTGCTTTTAAACGATCTTACTAAACAAACTTTATTATAAATTTAAATTTTTTAATTAATTTTATCATGTCTTCTTGTAAAATTTTTATTTCATATATGTAAATATGAATATATTTTCATTTAAAGTTTTCAATGGCGAGAAATATAAATATAAAATATTAATATTAATATAAAATATTTAAAACTTTAAATGAAAATACATTAACATTTAAATGTTAGAAAATATAAATATAAAAATATTTAAGTATTATATATTATATATATGAATAAAAAAACTTAAAAAATTACTTAATGATTTCTTAGTTTTGTTATAATAAATTACATTTAATTAATTTTACTATATTTTCATACAAAATTATTTACTCTTGTGTGATGTATATATTGAAGTTTTTTAAATAATATAGAATAAATATATATAAATAAATATTGTAATTTAAAAATATAATTAATTAATTTAGACGACAATACATATATATATAGCGAGAGATGTTATCGATATCTATAAAAATTTTAAAATTTTAAGATCAATCATCAATGAAAATAATTAATAATGTAGTCAACTAAAGATAAGTGAGAATTTTTTAAATTTTTTATATGAATTAATATGCAAAAGTATATATATCAATATAATTAATATGTGATTATAAATTTTTATATTTATATGTATGAATAATAAATTTAATTTAGACTTGATGATATATATACACCTTTCTTTTAAATTACAACATGATATCATATGACAACTATTAAAATCATATATTTGTTATATACAAATTTTTAAACATATTATTTATTATCAAAATGACATGTAAAAATATGAAAATGTATACCTTTGTTTAATATATTATTATATATATTAGAAGTTGATGCTATCCTAAGCTTGAACCCATTTTCGTATTTTTGTGAGGACTGCAGGATCTTTTATCATAGATATAAAGGAACTGTTAGCATGACAACTATACTTCACCTCCTTGCATTAATATGCACCCAAGACTGGACATATCTAATGAGTAACTCTTATAAAGTATAAACAGTAGTCTCCCATATTTCTCATTTCGAGGAGGAGCTTCAGTATAAACCAACACCAACAAGAAGTGTGACTCTTTTTTGGTAAATTTAAATTTAGGATGAGAGGTGGCTGCCTAGGACCAGGGCTCCATGAAGCGTGACATATAAATTACAGAATGCATCACTCGATAAACATTATCATTAAATCAAAATCCAAAGTGTACAAGAGAGATGGAGAGAACCAAATAAGTTTCCATTAATAAGCTGGCCTTCGCAGCAAAAATATTAAACTGATTTTACACGCGCACAATCATTTTGACAGCACACTGTATGATGAGAGACGCCTCAACCTCAACAAGAAACTCTGCAATAACTGGATAACTAGTTTGAACTGCGCCTTTAATTATTTGGGATTGCTTCAATCTTCACCGATTAATCCCTGATGTTTGAAACCAGCAATCCCGATCTGTCTAGCACCTTATCTCGTATGATCCTGCTTTTGTAATATAACGAACCCACTCAACGGTGTTGTATCCACTCTTCTCCCACACCTTCAGAGTAAATTAGATAAAACCACTGAGTTATAAGAAAATGCAGAAAGAAAAAATAAGAGAGCCTAGCAAGTCAGGGTGGATACCTTCAGAAAACGGACACGTAAACCAGATGCTGTGAACATGGGAACCTGCATTAACAAATACAAGTTAAGTAGATCAACCTACTATACAAGAAGGGGAAGGGAAAGTTCGGAGAGACAAGCTCAACAGGTGAATGTGATATATTACTTCAGAAGTTGAGAATGTCTATTGTCACTCTTTTGTGTCTATTGTCACTCTTATTTCATTAATTTTTTTATTAAGCTATTTTGAGTCATTGATCATAGATCAAAGATCATTTAATAAAAAATTAATGGAATAAAAGTTGCAATAGACACAAAAGAGTGACGATAGACACTCTTAGGAGTGACAAATTGATGGATTGATTTGATTTTGGATTAGATCATAATAGATGAATCCAAAATAAACCCTTAATCCATTTAAAATCTATTACAAAATGATTAATACTATCCAATCCATCTATGACCCAATTTAATATATGAATATTTAATTCATCCATTAATCTATTTTAATAGATTAGATGGATGGATATTCAACTCACTCATTTAAAAAAAAATCTATCTCTAAAAATTTTTATTCTCTTTAAAAAATATTTTTCTCTCTAAAAATTTTCTCTCTTAAAAAATTTCTTTCTCTAAAAATGTCTATTTCTCTTAAAAAAAAAATCTAATGTCTAAATTTTTTTTTCTTTTTAAAAATTTCAATGGATATCTATTGAATTGATTTTTAATTAGATATCCAAAACATGTTTTGGTTGGATTATTACATATCAGTGACTAAATTTAATCCATTAAATCTAATCTAATAAAATACATTATTTTAATTAAATAAACTGAACTGATTTTAATATAAATGAATTAAGTGAATTAAAAATTAATAGATTTTATTGCCAGGACTCACACTCCCTCAGAAGTTTTACCCGCAGCGAAGGGCCAATATCCACTTAAGTTACCCAAAAAGAAAAAGGGAAGGTTTAAAAAATTATTTTCATGAATATGCTTTCACAAATATTTTCAAGGCAATTAGTAAGTTCCAGCTCATTTTCGTGGAATTTGTTAAGGTAACTGATAACAAACCTGAAACTCCATCTGAATTGGTGGTCTAGTCCAAGATTTCTTTTCTGTCATCGTGGAAATAAGTTCAACTTCTGCACTCAAGGTTGGCTCAGTTTGCCCGGGAAATTTTCTTATCCTGCAAATTAAGGAAAGGAAAAACACTAAACACCAGAATACTGATGGAAGGAGAGGGGGAGGGAGGGAGAGTAACAACTCATTCATAAAAATACCCTAACAACAATAAATAAATAAATAAATAAAACTGGAATCTTAACCTACAATAACAACGTAAAATAACATATTTCACACATGGTTATCAAAATCTCGATTTACAATGTAAAAGCATACGGCTTTAGAACTTTATACTTAGGCCATATGCTCTAGATTTTACTCAAAATCCTTTTTCAGTGAAAGTGTTTGAAAACCACTCAATAACCTTTATTTCACATAATAATCATAATAAAGTGAGACACTTACTTCCAAACCAAACAATCAATAGCTGCATTATATTTTGCTCGGCCAGATGTAACTGTGAAACTTGTTTTTGCTGTTTGTTTCGGCACAGGAATTTTGACAACAACCCCAAGTGCAAACATCTTTGCCCCAAAGACACTCTTTACCTGAAAAACATGCTTAAAAATAATAATAATTAAAACAAATGGAGGATAAATGACCTTCAACAGGAAAAATTTCAAACCTTAACATTCACTTCCATCCTTGTTCGACCAAGCTCCTTGATGGTTGGCAATACTTTGAAGGGAAGATTAACACCCTCAGTGATTCGATACCTGCCAAGATAAAATCATTTTAGTAGATATTAAACATAAAGTAATGACCATTCTGGCACCATTAAGAATTCACCTGACCCTATATTACTCGTGATTTTATAAAACCAAGCGATGCAAAATGGTAAAACAGACTTATTGGAACTACAAAATAAGCTTTGAATTCCATGATGAGCTAACACTGTACGGAAGGAGTTGAGTATCACTTTATTCACTTCAATGCCACATTAAAACATTATGAAAGGAAGAAAGAAATCTAACAAAGGTAGCAAAACCACCTGTCTAAATAAATGAAACTAGGATTCCAGGAAACTATGAATGGCATGAACAAAAAGGAGATCTCCATGACAATATTAAGTAATAGCATATAAGTTAAATTCTTAGGATGAGTAAGGAAAATTTAATAAACCGGAGAAATGGATGCTCATAACAAATATTTCAGATGCACCCCCTTGACTCTGCCCCTTGGAAATCAACAGAACTGGATTTATGACAGCAAAATTGGGCAGTTGTAAGCAGTATTAAACTAAGCTCAATTAGCTTTCAATGTTGTTTTTGGTGGCCTAGTGGGGTGTCCAGAGGGAATAAAGCTCTTTCATGGAAGGCCTAAATCATAACATAGATATGCCGAAAATCCATTTTCCCGATCAAAGTTTGATGATGATAATCTACCAAGAATTGGATTATCAAGTGCCTAGAAAAACCGACAAAGAGTGATTTTGAAACAGTTAAATCAAGAATAGTTCAAAGGGAAGGGAAAGGGAATTACAAACCCATCTACCCCCACCTCCCCCCCCCCCTTTTCCCACCAAAGCATGCATATAACATGTTTGCTGTAGGTTTACAAAATTAGATAACATGAAATAGAATTAAAAGGCAAGACCTTACTTCATTAGTTCGAATTCACCATCAGGTGGCACAAAACTAACAGTCTTCTCCGAGTTGAACCTCGTCAAATTTACACATTGATGGAAAGTGACGTCATCAAGCTCAATAGTTTTACCACTGCAAAATAGATTTTATTTATGATAGAAAACAACATTATTAGAATAGCAGAGCAAACAAAACAGGAGGATGAAATATCCTCCTAGTACAGCACACAAAAAGGACTAAAACGAAAAACAAGAAAATGAAAACAGCAAACGTATCATATTCTATGATAGTGTAACAGAACATAGACACAATTTCAAACAACAATATTGAAGGAAAATATCATTGGAAGGAAAAATGCGGGGAAACCATGTCCAAATGAAAGCTACCTTTTAGTAGGACGGGATTTAAGTTGTGATTCTTTCTCAAGACCAATCTTGTCATTCAAACCCAACTTCAAATCAGGCATTCCAGAAAGAAAGCACTTCATAAGAATCTTCCCCGTTACATCACAGCGCAGAACAACACCTAAAACCTTAAAACAATTAGCAGGCAAACTAGCAAACGACAACATGGAGACAATCGAAATCCATGACCCACCTTTTGAAGACATAAGAAGGTTCACGCTTTCCACAATATCTAGGAAGACCTGCAATGGGTCAATGTTGTAAACTTGTAATAGTATGGCAATAATCATAAAGAGTGGATGTAGGATAGCATAAAACTCACCTCATTCTTTTTGTACACAAGGCCTTCTCTCCGCCAACCAACAGCACCAGTAACTTGTAAAGTGGCATTTGGAACAGGTCTATCTGTGGGCTGTTCCCCCCACCCCATTGCACACAGCATAAAATAAATTAAAGGATTTAACAACAGACGAAACATATTAAGAAATGTAGAAGTTAAAACAAAAAATAAATGGACAGACAGACCCAACACAGACACAGAAAGGAAGTAACTTGTAAAGTCACATTTGGAACAGGTCTATCTCTGGGCTGTCCCCCCCCCCCCCCCAAAAAAAACAAAAAAAAAAGAAAGAAAATTCCAGAGAGGAAGAAAATGCTTTGCATATTATTTGATATTTGGTATTTACATATATTCAGGCAGCTATATATGTTGTATTCTCTAATCTCTAACATTTCTTTTTCTAATTTTTTCATGTCAGAATGCCCATGATTGTGTCCTATCATGTCTGTGTCCATGTCCTTACTTCATGGTAGTTACAGCAAGCGTAGACTAACCTTGGATGAAAATGGGGAACGCACTCCTTCCTGAGTGATATAAAGCTTTAAGATCTCCGGTGAAAGATTTTGTGGATAACCAAAATCCATGATTTCTGCAAATGTGCATAAATATTTATCATACACTCATTAAAATGACAAATATTTTTCTGTCACAAAAAAAAATTTACTTGGTCTTTTATTTTTACACAATATGTGTCTTGGCAAGACATATTTGTTCAAACAGTTAACAATATAGAATAGATGCACAATGCAAGAGCATTTTTGCAGTTTCACATACAAAAGCACGAGATACCAGCCACTTCCATTACAGTTCACAAGCAAAGCCGTAGTTTACTACCTATTTTAACCATGGTAGTTTCCATCAAATTCTGAAGAGCTGATTGGTCAAGCTATTATTACCCACATAATTTAGCGCTTGCATTGCAAGAGGCATGAAAAGTTCAAGAAACACAACGTATCCCTCCCTTTGTTAGCCTGAAGTTTTTGTCGCCATAAAAGACCGTATTATACATGAAGACTTTTTTTTCCAAGTTAAAAGCTGAGTTTTATAAATTATGTCATGTGTATGTTGTATTTCGTATTTCCAGCAAATGCAAATCATAAAAATATTTCGTAAGGTGCACAGTCATGCTTTTGCATCGCCCTCTTCAGTGTAGATACCCGCTTTGACATATGTAACTCCTCACTTAAAAAAACTTGGGCAAATATATGAACTTAGCGAAAAAAATTTCTTCTAATTAATGACAGTTTTTTATGTAACAAATTGCTCTCGCAATTTCGAGCCAGGGATGTAATTAATGACAGTTTTAAATTACAGGAAACTAAACCACTTGCATTGACTTTCAACAATAACATGCATTATACAACAAAATCAAAATTGAACATTGAAGGAATTTAATTCATCACCATGTAAATTACATACCATCTAAAAGCTCGTAAATGAGTACAAAATTATTGCGAATTGCATCCTCGTCAAAAGCTCCGCCAAAATATGATTTGAATAGTGCAACAGCCTGCAAAGAAAAGAGGACATATTATCAACCACAATCATTCATATAAACCACATGTAAATATTAATTACAATAAATATCAATAATGAGAAGCCAGAAAGTCATGCACAATCAACTATGACAACAAAGCCTTCATAAGGACAGAATAGAATAGAACTAAAGTCTACGTCTTGAATCATAATTTAATGGACAAAGCTGGACATCAGATAAGCGCCAATGACAGATAGAGGTTAAATACCTCAACAACAAACTTGAAAGCGCAAGCTACATTAGCATTGCTGCTGACAACAATCACGATGTAGACATTGCTGATTCTCATGTAAAAGAAAGAGCAGCCACCAATCTGCCTCACAGGACAGGTACCAAGTTCTTTCGTTTGCATTATATGCGTTCGGAAAGCATCAACCATATTTCCCCTGTAAAACTAAGAATTAGAAGACACAATATTGCACGCGATAGAATCACAAATAAACTTCTAAGAGCTTAATCAACAAGTTCCAGGGCTTCAGGAAGGGGCATTCTAAAATCAAAAACTCAAAATCACTAGTCCTTGCCGCAATACAAGTGAAATGAGAAGCATATGGCCAAAAATTGTTTGACAATTGAAACCGTGACATCACCACATACAGGCTTGGATCAAAACAAGCTTAATCTATAAGCAACCACGACAAACCTCACACATAAAACACGAATAAGCACAGCTTATTTTCCAGAATCCGAGCTCATGAATATAAAAAATGATAGAAATTAGGGTCATAGCACGTTTGAGAGTGCAAAAATGGAGACGGTTCATTTAATTTCATCACAAAAGATCACCAGTTAGCGCCAACGCAAAGATTAGTGGGGGGAAAGAGAGAAAAGTAAGAGATAT
The DNA here is from genome assembly GCA_029884595.1 of Ormosia semicastrata. Classification (NCBI taxonomy): domain Eukaryota; kingdom Viridiplantae; phylum Streptophyta; class Magnoliopsida; order Fabales; family Fabaceae; genus Ormosia; species Ormosia semicastrata. The sequence goes on along the minus strand of JAQQTO010000037.1, from coordinate 17,341,908 downwards.
TACCCGACATCGTCGCGATAAAGGCGATTGATGAGAACGTCGCCGCGGAGGTTCAAGAAGTAAATGGCGGAAGCAGCCACCGGCATCTCCGATCCAGTGTATCGACTTCCAAGTTCTCCGACGAAGAGCTTCCGGAAAATCAATCAGATACGGCGGCTCCGCCGCAGATCTGTGGCTTGGAAAAAGAGCAGCAACCAACGTCGTCGACGGAGAGATGAGAAGAGAAGAAGCGCAACAAAATGAGAAATGAGAATTCCACACGCCGTTACGAGTCAGCGGCTTTGGCACACCAACACCCAACATCGTTTGGAAGACTAATAATTACTTACACTTTTACTGAACTTACTTCATATTTATATAATTTTTATATTTAATTACATATGTTTTTATCTCATTTTATTCATACTTTTCATTTAATTATATCACATAAATAAATATAAAATACACGTTACTTTTCATAAATAAATATAAAATACACATTACTAAATAATGTGCGTCTAGTTTTTTTCATTTGGCAATGCACTTTGATGTGGCACTTGCACCCCATACGAGACTTATGTCTATTTTTGGACCGATCATTAAATAACCATAATCAGTTGAATTAAAGTTGAATGATTCATATATATTATATATTATATAAATATATAACATTATGTAAAAAAACATATTATTTATATGCTAATTGTATAATAATATAAATAAAAATATTAAAATATATTTTTAATATAATTAAATTTATTTATCATGTAAGTAAATATTAAAATAAAAATATTATATTAACAATAATATAATTTTTTAATATATACTAATCCTATAAGTTAGAAAATAAGAGGTAAAATCTCTCATTATAAATTAAAGTAAAATTCTTATTACATTACAAATTTTTATTTCTCTCATACTAGACAAAATAAAAAAGAGAAATATTCAGTTTTGATTGTAAAGTAAGAATCAAATAATTAATGTAGTGAAAATGTTTTAAAGATTTTTTTTAAAAAAAGTTACCTTTTCAAATAAAAAGAATTAATTCAATCATTTAAATCGTGACGGGTTCAAATAGATTGATTGATTCACAATTGATTTTTTTATTTTTTGTCAATTTGTTTGGTTTTTTGTCAATTTGTTAGGGTTAATTGGACTAACCGAAAGATGAGTTCTTAATTTTTCAAATTCGACTCCAGTTTTGAAAAACTATGATTTTTAGTGAACTATTGAATTTTAGTTTTTACCTTTGATTTTAAAATAGAAACTTTATAAATATTTAAAATTAAAAAAAGAAAAACAACTAGGAAGTAGGAAATGGAACTTTTGCAATTCTTTTTAAATTAATTGTTATAAATAATTTCTTATATTAATGATTTTGTCTGAGAATGTGCTTAGACAAAGTGAAAATGTTAAAAATAGAAGTCAAGCTTAAATCATTTTCAACCAATAGCGAAAACGAAGAGTTTATTATTTTTCCTAACATATCGTGTTTGTTCTTTTTGTTAAGGATAATTATAAGCTATCATTAAATTGTTAGTATTCTTGGGAAATTCGTGTTGCAGGTCTTTAATTTTATAGTAAAATACATCAACATTTTGTATGTGTTCGATTTTTTAAATATCCTCTTTTATTTTCAAAAGATACATAAAATTATTTTAATATTTACACAAATATCTATTATATTTTGAAAAAAAAATACTATATATAAATCTAATTTAGCACAATAATCTTAAAATTAACTAACAAAGTTGTTAGCCAACTATTAATAACCTTTGAAATGATATTTCTATTCTTAATTTTATTAATATTGCTTATAATATTAAATTATTTTTGCTTAAGAATATATTTCTATCCTCTATTTTATTAGTATTACAAGCAATACTAATAAAATTAAGGATAAAAATAATATTTTAAGATCATTAATGGTTGATTAATGATTCTGTTAGACAATCTTAAGTTTATTGTGGTTAATTGGATTATGTGTAGTGTTTTTTTCAAAATACAAAAATGTTTATATAAATGTCAATCGAGTTTTGTGTAGCTTTTGAAAATAGAATGTGGTATGTAAAAAATTAAACAAATAGAGAGAATGTTAGAGTATTTTACTCTTAAATTTTAAATGTGAATTTACAATGGGTTAATTTAGTAGTGGATAGGGGTGTCAAAATAGGTAGACTATAACATTCTCCTTAACCTATTAATCTTAATAATTGATATAAAATTCAATAATATTTGTACTAATTAATTGTTAATCTTAGTAATTTTATGAGTTAGTTTAAGTATGATGCTATGACTTAGGATATAGAAAATAACTCATATTAACTCATAATTTAGCACAAATGACCTAAATGAGTGAAATAAATATAAAAATTTTATTTTTAGGCCGCAACTATTTAGAATAAATTATGGTAAATTTTGGAGAATTAATCAAGCTAGTTTGACATTTTTAATAACATAAGATAAGTGTTTAAAGGTCAAATTAAATAGGAAAGTAACTTAGAAAATTATGAGATTTTGTGGAGGTATCAAATAGAGGATATAAAATATTTTGAAAATGAATACAGGTTAAGGCAAATATTTGCAAGCCTATTAACTTAATTCCTTAAAATTAACTTAATTTAAGAAAGAGTAATAGAGTTTATGTAATAGTTAATAGTATATAAAAATTGTTGAAAAATGAGTATAAGGATTAAATGAAGTCTTAAATTTTTTATAACATTTATAAAGTTAAAAAAATTCATTAATGAAATATCAAATTATCCCTAATAAATATAACACTTCCGTTTAGCCATAAAAGTCGAGAGGATACTATCTTTTTCCTCCATTCATATGTAACTAATGCAGCACAAAGATAAGAACAAAGGAAAAAAAAATAAAGGGAGAGAAAAAAAAAGAGACAGAGAATGTGAAATAAAGAGAATGAAGGAAGAAAATAAAGAAAGAATAGTAGAAAGGAAGAAAAGAAAAAGGAAGAAAACTTCATCATCAAGAGAACTAGGTAAGGGTGCTTGACTTTGCCTAATTCTTCTTCTTTCTTCTTCATCTTGATTTTAAGAATTGGTTGAAGATGGTAAAGATGCATAATAAATTTGGTGGAAAAACGATTTTACCTCTTTATACTTTTCTAAATCCTCAAAATTGCATGAATGAAGTGTTGGATGATTTTTCTTGTGATCTTGATGATAGAATAATGTATTTTCATCCATGAGGTTGATAGTTTGAGGTTAAATGTATACATATACTTGAGAAATTGAGATGTATGATAAAATGAATATCATGGACTGATTTTTGTGTTATGTTGCATGAAATTTGGATTGAATATATATGAATCTATGTATATGATGAGATTTGAAGATATTTTAAATGAAAAATTGGAAAAAGATGGGGTTTTGGTGTTTTCAAATTATTTCTAGTGTGAAAATATGCAAGCTAATCGATTAGACCATAGTCTTAATTGATTAGTCATTTTCAGAAATATTGAAAAATTGAGTGCTAAGTGTCCATAATAGAAATAAAACTAGTTGCTAATTGATTATCATTGGTGGCTAATCGATTAATAGTTTACAGAATTGGAAGAATGGAGTGTTATAATCGATTATCAAACATGGTAATCAATTACCAAGCATTTGTGTTGCAAAAATAGAGTACTTTGCTCTATGGAAACCAAGTTGGATACATATACACTACGTAATAAGATGTAATTAGACTAAGTTCACTTAGTGAAGTGACTTAGACTATGAATGAGTACCTTGTATGCTTTGTGCACTTAGTATTATATGAATTAAAAGTATAGTGCACTTAGTAAATTATGAATAAATGATATTGTGCACCTAGTGTAACTTGATAAGTATCATTGTTATGTTTACAATATATACTAGGAGATTAATTGGTCATTTATCTTATTAAAGTTGAGCTAGTGTTGAATGTATATATAATATGACTTAAATTTAAGATATGTCAAATATGATCTTCGTACTTGAAGGTGATCCTGAATTTGATGTTGGAAATAATTGTATATGATCCTCATATCTAGAGGATATATTATAGAATACTCTTCGCATCTGGAGGACATATATTATGGAATAATACTTGAATCTAAAAGATATATTATAGAATAATCATTGTATCTGAAGGATATATTATAGTATAATTTTTGTCTCTGAATGATATATTATAGAATAATACTTATATCTAGAGGAAGTACTATAAAGATAGCTACCTTGGATATAATCCTTTTAGATAGTATAAAGATTGTAACTCTAGAAAGTAATGATGAACCTTTGCATATTTGACCAGGATTACTTGGAATACTAAGAAATAAAGGTAGACTATCACTAAGTGTTGGATAGTTTAAAATGGCAGCATACCCTCTCTATCTATTTGAGGTAAAAGATATGAGATTATATTATTGTTATTGTGAGTTATGACTTATGTGTGATATATTTTGATAAAATTCATAATTTATTGATAATGCATTGAGATTAGTTATATTATTTGGATATAAGTTATTGTTTAAGAATAATAATTTGAATTTTCTACTTCAAAAAGAGAAATGACTTGTTTTTGTTTTTGTCACCTTTCTATGATATATTTTAATTATTGATTTAATTTCTCAAAGTAGTTAAAATTATTGTGATGTCATTATATATGTTAAAACTATTGAGAATTATAGATTTTTCACCTCATGTATTATATTTCCATGATAATTATAGGGCGAGATTATTCTACAAAGTAAGATAAAGGATATGGATGCGGAGTGGATGGTTTACTTGTTTAATTCATAATTTCGTATTTACTTTATACAAAGATTCGTACTTAGTTTGTTTGTATTTATGCCTTTAAAGACCTAGTTGTATATTTAATACAATGATGTACAGGTTTGTACCAATGAGAAATTTTAGTTATATGTGTATTATTTTCCCTTATAAGGCTCAAATATATGCATATAAATTATAAATACTTATTTGAGGATGTTATTAATTTAGTTGTAACATGTCTAGTCTTAATTACTATTGTGAAAATCTGGATATACTATTAGTATTAGTATTGAGATGTTACACAGGATGAGTTGAACAAATTGAAGTTTGAATGCATTTTGATTTGACTAGACTAACCCAAGTTTGGCTCAGCCTGATTGGCCAACTCGCTGACTAAATGTTTAATTATTTAATTAATTATTTTTATGATGTATAAAGGATTTTATCTTTATCTTTTATAATATAAAATTAATATTTGTATCCAAAAAATAATTTTATTTAATGTTTGTTAGTATTTAAAGTATACAAAAAAATATACTAATGAAGTAAAATGATAGAATTTTTAAATGTTAAAAATATAAGAGAAAAAAAAAAGATAATTAAGGTCAACGGGCTGTTTGCTCCAATCATTGGCCTACACAGAGGCAAGCTGACTTAGCAAATTGCTAGCCCATAACAACTTTGGCCTACTCGAACCTAGCTTGAAAATTAATTTGGCCTGAATGGACCGTTCCATTTTAACACTTCTAATATTGGATAAGCATTAAAATAAAATATTTTTTTCTATATATAATTACATGCATACTTCTTTAATTTTATTGATTAATATTGTCTTATATTTTATTTACAGATAAAGTTTCTTAACATCAACTCCTGTCACACATACTCACATCTAGATGATGTGATAGAATTAGAATATAGCATTGTAGAAAATAAATAGTACTAATTATAATCAAATGATAAAAAATTTATAAATGTGAGATAATGTGTATGTAAATACGTTTATATAGTATTATTCTTTAACTATTTTTTTAGGTTACATTTGGTGTATCGTATAAGGAATACCTGATAATATAAGTTTATACTATCAGTGTGTTTGGTACTTAACATCTATTCGATAGGATAACATCTCTTTAAGACACGATCTCCACCTCCATCATCTCTATCATCTCTTTGATCTCCACCTCCATCATGGCTCCTCTATATCAACCTAGAAATTAAAACACAACCTAATAAAACAAATAAAAAAATACAAGTAAAAATAAGTGTCTCCCCAACGTGCACGGTGGTTTGGTGGCTTTGGGTTCCTCACGGGTCATGACGGTGCTTGGTGGTGGCTCACGGATTTGGGTCGTGGTTGGATTGGATGTACAAGGGTGGTGGTTGTCGGCAAGGTGATGGCAGATCCGACGTGACCGTTAGGCAGAGGTTGGAGCAGATCTGGGTTTTGGGGTGCCTTTAGCTACGGTGGGCGGTACCTATGGTGGCCACAGGTTTGGTGGTTTTGTTTTGGGGGTGGTAGAGGCTATGGTGGGCAGCGCCTATGGTGGTGTTGGTCTGGGCGATTGGGTGGTTGTGGCAGAAATAGGATGCGGTGGCTCACGCGGTGAAGTAGAGAGTTGCTCACGGTGTTGGCTAGGTGTTGCAACATTAAGGATTGAATTAGAATAAAATGAAAAAGAAAATAGAAAAATGAGTGGCTGGGACTGGGAGAGATCTGAGCATGAACGGAGGAAAATGAAATTAAGAAATTGGTGAATGTATAGGAATGGAGTGTTGTTGAGAAGTCGAAGGAGACGGTGTGATGGTGAAGGGTAATATGGTCATATTAAATAGTTATATATACTATCAAATTATTTATATTATTTGTATCAAATATTTGATAATATAATAGTTTATTAACTTATTTATATTATCAAACTTTATCATATTATCTTATACTATCATATTTTATATTATCAAATATATTAAATACATTCTTAATATTATAATTAAGATAGTATACATATTTAATAAGAAAAACCTCTTGATTCTAAAATATTTAAAAACTAAAACAATAGTTGAATTATAAATAGAATCTGTACACAACTCAAAATAATAATAAATGAGCTATTGAGAAATTTTTGTTGAGAATCAAACAATGAATGGATCACTTATAAATCACTCATTTATTATTTTGTGAAGGTTTTATATAACATTTGTGATCTTTTAACCTGACAAATACTTCACTTAAAAAAGTATAGGGTAAAGTGTAATTATGTTTTGGTGAGGGGTAAAGTGTAATTTGGTATAAACAAGCAAATGGGTAACCATCATATCATGTGACATGTGTCATGTCAGATAAAAAAAATGTGAGAAAGGAGGGGAACAAAAATAAAATCTACAAACTAAAACCCTAAATTAATAAACCCAAAAAACCAAACCTTCCCTCCCTGATTCTTCTTTCTATATAAGCTGCCTTAATGAATGTTTGGGGTCCGCTTTTCAATCCTCACTTGTATTTATAAATCTATCCCAGTCCTTCTCGGTTCTCACTGCCTTTCCTACTTCCTTTTTCTGTTCTTGTGCCTACGTTTTCACTCTCACTTTTTCTCTCTCTCTCTCTCTTCACTTTCTCTCTCATCCAACTAGCTCACACTACTCGCTGTCGTTGAATCCCAAGAAGGACCTGCATTTCGCTTTTCCTTTCACCTCCCTACCTCTTGATCCGCTGCCATGGATTCTCGGGAACCGCCTCAGCCACCGCCGCAGCCTCAACCACCAAACATGATGGTAGGACCCACCTCCTACCCCAACACGATCACGCCCTCCATGATGGCCCCCGCCACCGCCCGATTCCCCTTCAGCTCCGTCGTCCACCACCACCACCACCAGCAGCCACCTGCTCCCTCCAACAACCCTTCTTCCGAGACCTTCAACAACAACAACAGCAGCAACTCCACCCCTTACGACGCTTCCTCTTCCGCTTTGAAGCCGTGCGGCTTCGCCGCCGCTGACTCCGCCAAGAAGAAGAGGGGCCGGCCCAGGAAGTACTCGCCCGATGGTAACATTGCTTTGGGTTTGGCTCCCACCACGCAGCACGTTTCTTCTTCTTCAGCCACCCGCGCCGATTCCGGTGGCGGTGGCGGCACGCCGTCCGCCGAACCCCTGGCGAAGAAGCATAGGGGAAGGCCACCCGGTTCTGGAAAGAAGCAGCTGGATGCGCTTGGTATTTGTTATTTGAGGTGTTGGTTTGTTTGTTGTGTGAATATTTGTTTAGTGGAATTGAATTGATTTGTGGTTGTTTGTTGTCCTCAGGAGCTGGTGGGATTGGTTTTACTCCGCATGTTATCTTGGTGGATGCTGGCGAGGTATACAATAGGATCCGTGCATACTCGCTAATATTCATAACTTCTATTGCCTACAATGTGTTGAACTACGTAGTTATATATATAACTGCTTAGTTGCATTTTTATTTGTTTTGTAATTTTGTGAAGAATGAATCCTTGAAATATCTCTGTATAAGTTAATGAATTGTGGTAAATGGTTTTAAATTGTGGTCTGCAATTGCGGCTCCAATATTGCGGTTTTGTTCGTCTCTGCAACCAAAATTATCCGCAATTGCAGTAAACGCAACACAACCTAACAACTGCAGTTTGAATTTGGTAAGTTTAGACTGCTTATTGAAGCCCAACATTTGGTAAATTGTAATTACATGAAGAGGTTATCTATTCACAGGATGTTGATATTATGATCCCGTCCCCACCGAAAGGAGGAAAAAAAAACCTTATATGGTATACATCACCTTTTACATTTAGTGAGGGATATAATTATAAAGCTTTGGTTTTCAAAATTTTAAAAGCTTGGTTACTTTATAAATTGCAATGCCAATGTAGATTCTCTATCTTGTGATTTTATATGTACTTACTATTTTTAGGTGGGTTTTTAAATATTCTTTTTTAAGTCTCTATTGGCAGGCTTGGTGGGGGTTACTATTGTCTCAAATCCTTCTCACTAGTATGCTTCTCTTGTTTGTAGGACATTGCTGCAAAAGTTATGGCCTTTTCTCAGCAAGGACCTCGGACTGTTTGCATTCTTTCTGCTAATGGTGCAATCTGCAATGTCACTCTTCGACAGCCAGCAATGTCTGGGGGTACTGTGACATATGAGGTACCTTTTACATCCTTTTTGAATCCATTCAATACCCATTTATCCATCATATAAGAGTTTCGTTTATACTTTATTGGAAATTATCTAATGTAATAAATGCTTGCATGATATGCATATTGCTATTTTCTAAAAGTATGGCTTTTCAAGGAGAACATGAAACTACATGCATTTATTATCTTCCAGCACATAATAGAAAGTTTCCATATTTTCCACTACAGAATATAACTGTGTTTTTAAACATGAAATCTATCACAATCATTTATCTGAGTGTCTTTTTTTTTCCCTACCGAAACAAGAAAGCCTGTGTACTTTGTAGGATGCCAGCTGGAAATAATTTTTTCTTTCATCTTTATGTATATATTTATTTGTTTCTTATATCTTTAATTTAATCTCATTCCTTGCATTTTTCATTTTTTTTAAAAAATTTTTCAAGCACTATTTTCTGTGGCATAGGGGAGATGTTGGAGCATACAATTTTTAATCCATTATTATTGGAACCATTTAGACAGATCTACTTTAAGAATTGTTATTGAAAGAAAGGTCAACTGAATCCTGCATACTCAGTTAGGTTTATTGCCTAAATTCTTCTTAACAATCCTGATTCAAATGTGTGGATGAACAGCTGTAAAAATCTTAAATTGATTTGAAAGGTATTGGATGTCTATCTGCTTTGAGAGATTAGGATATTACGAAATAGTTTCCTCTTTTTCTTTTTTCTTTTTATACTTAATTTGATCTGGAAAAATGTGCTTTTAAAATTATATTTCTATTGTGGATGGAACTGGATCTTAAGATAGCATGCCATAGCTCCATACAGATTCAGTATGTACAGGTAATTTGACCTGTGAAGAAAAGATCTTGCAGAATTTAAGGTGCTTGTCACACTATTACTTATCACATTTGAAATTTGTCTCTTTTGGTGCATAACCTTTCTATCCCCTTTCGTGCCAGTCTCGGTTTGATCCAACAACCAAGGATCTGTTTTTGCTGATAGGTTTGAGGATATTAAAACACTCTGATTATGAAGTATTGCAATAGGCCTTCTCACTGTCTAAGAAAATTTCATGGTTGCTTAATAACTTGTAGTTTGGCTCTGACCATGTAGGAGTGATAGCTTAGTGACCACAAGAAAAAAAATTTAAAAGTAATTGAATAGATCAAACTTTTTACTTTCTTGTTATATTTTATTACTCCTTAATTAGAAGGAAAAAAGAAAAGAAAAGAAAAGAAAATATCGTTTTTAGTTCGTAGGGTACCCTTGGATTGAATGGAACCAAATCAACCATCTGCTGGATTGTTGATTTATCTGTTTATTGAATACATTGGTAACAAGGAAAAATTTGACAGGGAATACTAAAATGAATTATACATTCTTCTATATGCATCTTCTCAAATCAATAAATCATATAATCTTTTTGGTGCAAAAAATGGGAAATATATAGTTATGTTGGTCATGACCAAAAAAAAATAGTTATGTAGATCGAATAAGGATATTTGACTTGGTTGTGTGGTTATCTGGTGATGGGTTATCTGGTTACTGGAAGTGGCAGTCAAAGAAAACAGCTGGAAATCTTGGAACAGGAGTTTGGTGCTGGTAAATGTATGTGTGGTTTTTTTTCCCCCTAAAATGTGTTGGGCCATGGTAACAGTTAGTGTAAAGTTTAGAGGCTGAAACAAGTGAGAAACTAAAATTGTCTTGGTGGCTGTTTGTACCCAAAACTGGTAATTTTTGGACTTGCAATAATTTTGGTGATGGTGAAGATGGGATGAGTACTTTTCTGGAGTAAGGTTTCATTCCTAATTGTGTGAATTACCACTATATATGTAGATGCTCCTTAATCCTAGTCCTAGTAGGTGTTGTTGACCTTCACTGAACCAAAATGTACTTTGGAAAACAGAAGAACTGACTTTATGGCACTAATTTGATTCACATTCAAGTTTCCCCTTAGCCCTTGGTTAAAATTTCCTTTTTCACATACAATTGTTCAGATTTGTGGTTTACTTATGTGTAAGTGCTGCGGTGTGTGTAACCTACATTTTCATTTCTTTGCTTTTAACTACATTCTGTCTCCTATCTTCCACGCACTCTAATTGGCAAGGGTATAGTTGTTTAATAATGGGGTTTAATAGTCAATAATCACATTGATGGGTTTTTTTGACTTTTTTCTGAGAAGGAACCAAGTTTAGCAGCATCTTTATTTTTGCTTATGTATAATTTTACATAATTTAGATTTGAAAAGGTCATTATTTTGACACTTGTGGTTGACTATATAATTAAATATCATAAGTTTATGTGTTTAGGTTTAATTCTCTTCACATGATGTCTTTTTCATTACAGGGCCGATTTGAGATTATATCTCTGTCAGGTTCTTTACTACTATCCGAAAATAATAGTGGTCGTAGCAGAACGGGTGGCTTGAGTGTGTCCCTCGCAGGGTCTGATGGACGAGTTTTGGGTGGCGGAGTTGCTGGAATGCTTACTGCAGCATCACCAGTACAGGTATTGCTCTCAAATGGTAGAAAATTTATATCATTTGTAAACAATGGACCTACGATGAAATTTTCCTTCAGCCCATATAGATGTTCTCAAAGCACCTTGTGTATATAAGTTCTTGGGTATTGGTGTCTTTTTTGCATGAAGGATTGATCAAACTCTGATGCATTACTTTTGTGACTTTTAAAATCATTAACAGGTCATTGTGGGTAGCTTTATTGCGGATGGCAAAAAGTCCAGCTCAAATAACGTGAAATCTGGGCCTTCTTCAGCGCCATCATCCCAAATGTTAACTTTTGGTGTTCCTATGACTCCAACCAGTCCTACCTCTCAAGGGCCTTCATCTGAGTCCTCTGATGACAATGATAATAGTCCTTTTAGTAGGGGGCCTGGACTCTACAATAATGCTAGTCAGCCCATTCATAATATGCCAATGTACCATCACCAACTATGGGCTGGCCAAACTCAGCAGTGAAGATGCGTTTTTAGGTTTAACAGTGCAGTAGCAGGGTATTTGTATGATGACTGTTCGAAGTAGTGGCTAGAGGTCAAATTCTAAAATGCTAACATGCATTATTGGGACTGATTTTAGAAGAGTCTATCTTAAGGTCTAAATTTATTTCTCTTCATTTTTATGTTGGTTAGGACTTTCAAATCATAATTGAAACATTGCTAGTGACGATAGCTTTTGGTTATTTGAGCTTGTTACGGATATGGATCCGCTTGTGTTCATTAGGTATATGAGTTGTGTTCCCCTCATCTGAGTGGCATATTCATTTTTATATTTCATCCGTGGCCATTGGTCACCTTCTCTCTTCCCCTTCCTTCGTATCTGTTTTGCTGGAAGAGATAATGTGACTAGCGAAAATGGAAAATCAGAGGGAGGTATTGATGAATAGTGCTAAAAGGTTCAACAAAATTAGCTGCCTAAGAACCTCTAGCCCACTTGGCAGCCACCAGCCAGCGAAATAGCAAGGCTTTTCATACTTGACAATCAGCCATCGTGTCAAATCCAGACACATATTTACTTGACAAATTCGCCAATTGTTCTCTTCTGCAGACATTGGAAAGCTTAGCTGTTTGTGTCCAATTTATGAGAAGTATTCGTATGCAGTAAGCCAGTAAGATATCAGTTTGGGGACAAACAAGTTTTTCTTGTCTCTTTCTTTTCTTTTCTTTTTTTCTTTCTTAATGTCTCTATTTTAGTGTAAGGGTAGTGGTATACTATGTTGGGTATAGAAACCGCAGTAACATACGGAAAACATTAAGGATTGTATGAATAAAACCAAATTGTAGTTTGTGAGCCAGTTCCTCTCCCTGTATATACTTCTGCAGGAGCAAGACATTCTATATCCAACCAGTGTGGTCATCAACAGTATTAGTTTGTTTTTGAATTATTTTCTGGAAAATCTCACGCATATGCACAGGCCGGCATATTCATTGGCGGAGACCTTAAGAAACACAATTGTTTAAGGGAGTCAAATTCAGAAATAAAATTTCAAAAAAATAATGCAACTAAAATAATATATTCTAAAAACATTTGAGGGAACCAAGGCCCCAACGCGCCCCCCTGCACACATCAGACAAAAGTTCAATAAGATAATTTTTTTTTTTCTATTGCCACTAATGTTTTATTAATTTTTTATTAAATAATTTATGATTTATTTTAATCTAATAGTTTAAATTAACTTGGTACAAAAAAGTTTAAGATGATGGGAAGTTCTCTCTATTACAAGACGAAGATCAAGACAAACTAACTTCAAATTATATATTATTTTTTAATGAGTAAATCCAGGATTTGGACTAAAGTCATACAATTATTATAAGCAAAAAGTTCATCAAATGAATCAACCTGTTAACAAAAATTAATGAATCAATATAATACAAAGTACACTTATAAAATTTAGTTATCGCTTTGTATTCGTAACGGGGATTTTAGAGCTATCTAAATTCTGAAAAAGGATGTCATTGCTTATTTTCAACAATGTGATACTTACCTGAACTTGGGACAATCACAACCACCGATATAATTGTAGTTTCAACATCATCATTTAACCATAATCGAACTTTGAGCCCATTCCCTGGTTTATTTCTAGTTCTCAGCATTTGAACTTGCTTGGCAAAGACCTAAAAATTCATAATTCCTTGAGGGCTATAATAACGTTATAAATTCGTTAGGTTTACAATTTACTTAGAAAAAAAGTTATCAAAGGACTCTACGGTAAGACATCAAATTGCTTAGAAGTTGAAACTAACCTCAATCAGAACTCAACCTTTTGAGTTAAAATTTTTGTGGTTGCTTCGGCGTTTTTCATGATGTAATTTGATCAATTTAAATAATCTTTGCAGGCAATTTTGTCCACAAGTGATTTGGACTTACATGTACTTATATTATATTGCTTCTACGTTTTACTGGCCTAAGAACAAAATTGCGTAACTCACTATATTAATGGTTGATTCGATCACTATGCCTCAATTGATGATTGCAATTCCTTATTCATAAATTTTTACCCAGACATAAAAAAAATTGGAACTGTTGAATTTGTTCATCATAATTTTTATGAAGTAAAAATTTAACATGAACAAAATTCGTGTGATAAGATTCGAAGCATAATTCGTTTAACATTCTGAGCACAACATAAATGCCCGTTTACATTGCCAACCATTGATCTAACATGATATCTTCAAAGGCCTTCATATGATAAGATTCGAGGCAAAATTCGTTCTTGAAAAAAGCAGAGCGATAAAATGGTAAACACACGGAGACACGTATATATTTGCAAATGGCTATTGGACCGATATGTTACTAATGGGTCCGAGTCAAATTATTGGGTATTGCAGCTTACACATCTTTGACAGTCACACGCTCAGTTTACCGACTATCTAGTTTGAGGCTATGGACTGATATATTCCTAATGGGCCCGACCCCAATCTCGAATGTCCAACCCATTATCACAAACTCTAGAGCCTCATCCCCCCACTATTTAAGCAAGCCTATGTGAACACACATGTTCACTTCATTTCTATCCATCCTTCATTTTAAGACTCTTGAGCGTCGAAGTGTCTACGGATGTGGAGTTGGCACAATGAGTTAGTCTGTGTTTGGATTATAATTGATAAACTTAAATTTGGTTAAAAATATATTTGTAAACTTAAGTTTAGTTAAAAATAAATTTGTAATAACATGATTTATGTTTGAAAACTTTTATGTTAAAAGTGAGTTTGACAAAATAAATATAGGTGATAAAAATTATCAACGGACAAATTATAACCCAAAAGCAAAAATTTCTTGCTTTTGGGCAAACGGATGTTAGAGCCCAAATTCAGTTCAAACAGTAATAACGGAAATAAAGTCAAACAAATTTGCACATCCTTCAAGAATGTTAAACGTGTGTTTGAGGTTCCCAACTGAAAATCAAACATGCTCTTAAGCGTGCAAATAAGGATAGCACTCAACTAAGTCTCAAGAATAAACAAACAATTCTATATTTGAAGAAAAGAGAATAATTTATTTAAAATCTAATAACGTATTAAATAAAAAATTCCTAAAATAAGAAAAATATCAAATCCCTAAATAATAAATTAGAATATCCTAAATATCCTAAATTATCTACATAATATATGAAGATAAAATGATAAATTAATTATAATTAAAAATTACATAAATTATCTTATATCAAGACGATACTTTAAGTCACGTCATTCTTCTCTACTTGAGAAAAATTCGACCTAGAGTTTCTGTTGCTAGACATTGGATTTGGAATAAGCACAATGTAATCAAAAACATGTTTAACTACCCTTTGTCCTTTGTTTCTTGCAGAGGTAATTTATGTTTGCATGATAACTGGAGGTGGTGATTAATAGGACATCCTCGGCTTCCCTTTTAACATTGTCTTCAATTCCAACTTCTGTGGCACCTGATCATTAATCAAAACCGGGGTGGTCCCATTGATGCCTTCTTTCTTTGGAGAACATGCCACTACCTTATCCAAGTCTTATAAATCTGATCTCTCTTTGACATTGGTTTCGCAAGTGGGTTGCACCATTTTTTCCTTAATCCCTTCATTCAAAGATTCTAACATATGAGGTTCTTTATCGATCACAATTTCAACCACATCACTTTTAGCCTCCTCCTCATACTCTTTATCATTCCCATCTTGACCGTAATAAAACTCTTCATCCTCCTCTTCTTTCTCCACCTCATTAATCTGATCACTAGATCTGTGACTAGATTTCAAATGCTAATGGTGTCTTTAATATTGTTGGAACAAAATCTGTTCATAATAAAGGAGAAGGAACTCTCATTTCAACAATTGTTTAATCCTAAACCATGTTTCGACCAGTGCTTTCCCTTCATGATTCTTCCTCTACAATAACCTTTCTCATCAAGTAGAAGCTCTACCTTTCAATCTGCATACAACAAGTTTCACCCCTTTTTTCTTCTGAAATCATCATATCTTCAAGGAAGCTATCTATCTTTGCAATCCAAAAAATAAATTAATCAATATTTAAAGTCCTATCAAAATAAAGAATATCTACCTTTCATCAAAAATAATTCTTGTCACCATAATCTCGCCTCCTATGTCTTGTGTTTCTTACAAGTTCTTCTTGAAAAATGTCTTCGTCTTTTGACTCTTCAAAGTAGACTTACGTCTATGCCCATACACAAGACCAAGTTTGTCAAATGATTGCCTGAGAGACTTCATTGAAGCATCCTTCCAAATGCTTTACCAGTTGCTCCAAGACCCTCAACACTACCCCATGATCAATAGATCGTGAGGTCTCAATTTCCATAAAGAGAATCGCTACCTCACGATATCCTTTAACTGGGTCACCTATTGTTGAAAGTCGTGATAAATATGACTAGTACTCAATTAAGTCTAAAAAATAAACAAACAACTCCATACTTGGAATAAAAGACCGTAATTTATTTAATTCATATCAAACGTCGTCTATTACATCATGTATCAATAAAGTATTTATAACCCAATTGGTAATTAAATCATAATTAAATATAAAAGCCTAATCATATACTCATTAGATAATAGTTTATTGAGATATAAAATCCTAATTAAACCGAATAATATAGGGAGGGATCCTCGCTTAGATACATGACTATATTATGAGAAATTAGTTTTTTACTTATTGAGTGAGAAAATATTCTGAAAAAAAAAAAATCAAATAAAGTATTAAATAGAAGATTCTAATATAAAAAAAATATCAAATTCAAAAATAATAAATTTAAATATCTTAAATTATTTAAATAATACATGAAAATAAATTTTTAAATTAATTATAATAAAAATAATATAAATTATCCTATGCCGCAAGGATGCTTCAAGAATTTTTCTGAAAAACGTCCCACCTCATGAGGCCTCCTGCTCAGGCAATCCGACCACCCCGTTAGATAAAGGCAGGAACAGTTATAAAAATGAAAAAACCTCGAGCACTTTATGTGGCCAAAATCACGTTGGGTTGGCAGTTTGCATTTTGATATGAAATGGATTGGAAGTTAAACTGAGCTACGCTGCAAAAACTCAAGGAACTGATAACGACTAATTTAATTTAGTTCACTGTGATTGTGAATGGTTTCAAATAACAGGTAGCGTTAATTGAAATACCATTCCATTTGATTAATTGAGGGTGAACTACCTAATTTCCATTTTTCGGTGATAAGGTGGACTACCTAATGAATTGGTGGATGGATGCACGCTAATACGCGCAATTGACACATCAAACACTTGGACAAATTTTTATCACCGACAAATTAAAGAGTACCAAACAAGTCTGCGCTTCGGCTAAAAAACGCGTTTGCCTAATTTCTTAACTAAAATAACTGCGAATCTTCGTTTTCATCAATTAATTATAATTACTGGGTATATACAGTGCACATGCCTATGCCTACATTTTCTAGAAATCCTGGGAGTGAGTGTGACTTCAAATCTAATATGGTAATAATAAACTTATCTCTATCATGTAATGATAGAACAATATACATTGTCAACTACCAAAACATAACAATAAAATTATCAAAAATGATTAGCTGACCATGCATGTTGTTCCGTTCTTAAATATGTAATTTTTCCAATTAATTTTTGTCCTTAATGTATTTGATAATTACTTATGTTCAATGCTTTAGTTACGAAGAAAACTATATTTAATGATAAACAATTAAATTTATTATGTTCAAGGATTAAACTAAAATATAATTTAATTATCCTGTTAACATTTTTTTTTGTCATAGATAATTAATCCGAAAAATTCATAAGATTGCAATTGATAAGTAATTTTTTTACTCATATACTGGGAGACGGGAAGAGGGGAAAAGATAAATGTGAAATTTGATCTTAACAGTTGAGATAGATAATACCTTATTTCTGTTAATTATTTCATAATTGCGATATGATTTTTGTTAATATAGATATTTTAAATGATCAAATTAAATTTTAAAGACAAATACAATATTCTTTTTAAATAATATGTCTATACAATTCTCCTCCAACTCTATGGTGGTTCGGATGCATGAAACGACAACTAGTTCTGTTTTTTTTTTTTATAAAAAAAATATAAAATGTTGATGTGGGTATGTTTTCGAATTTTAAATGTTGAAAATCGAAATTTCGCTTTCGGATGTCATATGATTTAATTATTTTGGGGGTAATATTATGTTTTACATATGCAGTTGTAAAGTTGTGTAGTGATTAACTTGGAAGCCGCTGGCTAAGGATGTTGACATTCGGACAGTTGAACTTGCATGTCTCAGTGGAGCCTAAGCTTAAATGCATTGACCAAAGTGGGCAAAACAAAACCAAAATTGCGCCACGCGCCACTCACACCTCAACCACTGCTGCGGAAGGAAGAGAAGAGACTCATAAGTGACACGACAATGATGAATGAGTAACAACCTCTAATGCTACGCTCTCCACGCGCCTTCTCACGAGCGTAAACGTACAACTGCTGCTCTTGCAGTCCAAGGGATCCTTTCTCCAACGGCTACTTCCCATTGCTGAATCTGAATGCATAGGCAACACCGAAATACATCCAAAGTAACCCTTTCTATGCTCTTATGGCCACATGGATAAATATAATAAATAAATAAATAAATAAGCAAGCAAATACTAGTTGCTTTTTATTTCAATCTGATCTATTGTCTGTTGTTCTAGTCCCTTCCTCACTACTCCCATATACACTATTATTATATATATGCATAATAATAAAGTAAAGTGGTCTTGAAAGTCTTAAAAGCCCATAAACATAAATTCATCTTCTTCAAACTTGAACCTCTTCCTCGTCCCTTGCCATCTATATGGATTGCTTGGTGATGCCAGTTTCATTGATCCGGCGTCGCTCCACGGGGTCTCGGCTGGGTTATAGACCTCTGACCAATGATGGGTTGGAGTTGGACCAGGAATCCGACAGCCCCGTGACAGTGGTGGTCGGAAAAGAGAAGAGGGTGTTCCTGGTGGACCCTTTCATATTACAAGAGAACCCGTTTCGGCTTTTGATGGATATCTCTATGAAGAAGAATCCAACGGTAGCGGAGAAGGCGACAAGGCAGCGGAGAGTGATCTTTGTGGATGTGGATGCCATTTTGTTCGAGCACATGTTGTGGCTCATGCACAATGATACCTCTTCTTTGTTCCAACTCAATTTGAAGGAGATTATTGACTTCTATGCTCAGGATATGTAATCATCTATATTATAATACACTAGCAAGCAAGCTTTCACCACAACAGAGGCATTCTGTTTTACAAATACTTCTTCATTATTAGATATAGAGTAGAGTAGAGTCATCCCTAGCTTCTTGTATTATGTCTCTAATAACACATCACCTATATATATATATATTATTACACACACACATGATGGATCTGGATGATTTTACTTTTTCTTTCTAATAAAAAGTCCTCATACATTCAAATTCATTTCATTGGTGTCTGTTAATTTCTGTTGCCTCTCTTCTTCCCTTTATCTACAGACACCAACACATCACTTGCCTTACTTTCATCGATACTGTATATGATCAGAAGCGTATGACTATGATCCATCCCTACGAATACGAAGCAACCCATGAACCAAATTATAATATATCTTATTGCTGAATAATCTGCCTAATTTATCTCTCATCTTCAGTGACATTAATTTTAGATAATTATTACTCCTACATTAATTGTTGACGTTTTCAAGGGAAAATATAAAGTTTGGCTCTTTTTCCTCTAGGTTAATTTGGTGACACTGTGAGGATGAGGGAGGTGGATGGGAGTTGGAACACAAGGCCTCTTCTTTCGTGGCGTAAATGAAACATTCACTGATTCCTTTGAATTGTTCAACTTTGAACAATGTAAATGTAATAAGCACTACTTCCTCTGTTCTTTACGTTTCTTATCTGATCTACTTTTTTTTTTTTTGGGTTATTTTAGCTAATCTACGTTGAAGTAATCAAAATTGCACAATAAGGTGAAACTGGATTGGATGATTTTTCCCCACCCCCATCTTTTTATTTATCTTGGGAAGCACTAATTTACCGGTTCACATACGCGTCAAGTGGTTGGGGTTTAGACGTTAGAGCGTACAATCTCACGTAACCACGTTGTCAAAATCGAAAGAGTTAATACTTCACTTTGGGTGCAAGTGTCGGTCCAAGTTTCCTACCTTCGAATCCATCTTTGTACATGTGAATTACTTAGTTGAAATGTATCTATCGAGTTCGACACTTGCTGTCATGTTTTATAACCTAAAGTGTTGCCTTTAATAACCGAGTTTCAAACTTCCAAAGGATGCGTGTAGGCTGAATAAACAATCCCAGTTCTTGGATGCTCTAAGTACTAATATCCTTCCCTTGCCAGCAGATCTCCCCTAACGTTGCCATTGTCATTTACATGATTACATATCATCAATTTTATCAAAGTAGTGTTCAGCACTCATGCCGATCCTCTAATGAAGTATCTAGTTCCTCTAAATACATGCACCATATTGATTGTTCAGCACTCACCATTGACTTCTATTGAGAAAAACACTATGGTACATGGATTCAGAGGAACTAATTCTTCATTAACACAATTTTTTTTAAAAAAAAACTTCAATCTGCAGTAGCATTTTCTATTGTTTTTGTTGAAAAGACACTTGAAAGGCATCTTGAATTATAGGTCACCTTTTTATAACAACTCTGATTTTTCTATTATTTTTTTTTCTCACATTATTTTTTACACTCTTCCTCGTACAATTAATGATGCATATTTTTTTTCTATCACTTTTCTCACTTAATCACAACTCTTAAAAAGAGTATAAATAATAATACACACCTCAAAAAAGGTATAAGACTAATATTTTCCTTCATGCTAGCCTCTACTTTCTCGCCTTGAAAGGAACCTGTGTTTTTTAATCTTCTCGTTTCTCCTACAAAGGCTACAATTGAAAAGGAAGGAAACTATGTGCTTCTTTCTTTTGGGCTAAATGTAGGAAAGGGAAAACTCTTTGGAAGCAATGTGCACAAGATGTAGGCCCATTTTCTTGACAGACAGTTTATTAGTAGAGAGTGGCAGCCCAGCAGCGCATCGCAGTTTCCTTATAAAATAAAAAAGGGCATTTTTTTGTCTGTTAAGAAAAAGTTTATTTAAAAACATTTATGCATAAGTAGTTGGGCCTCACCTTTTGTTTAATCTACCAATTCTCCTTAGTAAAATTTGAAACCTAGGTTGACCCAATACTGTGCTGGGCTATGCAGGCTGTTCTTGCCCTCCCTTCTAGATTTTATAACTTAGAAATTTCTAATAAGGCCATCAGATCCCCGCCCCAGCCCCCAGGCCCCGGCCCCAAAATAAAATAAATAACACAACACACACACAAACAAAAGAAGACTTGAGTTATAATACTTTATTACATTTGTTATCTTTAATTAGCTGAAAATTGCTTTACCTTGATTCGAATAATTATATGGGTATCTTTTTTTTTTTTTTAATCTTTTTTAATGGTGAATATGATTGCATTCAACCATGGAAAAGAAAAAGGGACAGTTGAGAACATCCTCTTTGGGGATCTTCCACTCAAATATGCAAATGGAAAACAAAAGCTAAACTAGCTAAGCAATGAGAGCTGCCTAAAGAAATTGGAATTTGGGTGAGAGAAGAGGAGGAAAATTACAAAAAGTTCAAGCAAGCGCCAAATCAGCTTTTTAACTTAACGGAAACTGGTTATTTCCTGCTTCCAATATTGCTCTAACAATTTCGGTTAGTCAAAGTTCAACAGCGTCGGCGATATATATGACATAAATTTGAACATTTCAGCTTGTAACACCTTTCAGCATCGGTTATCTTCTATGGGCAGGTTGAGTGGCCAAAGAAAAACTCTCTCTGAACTATCTGGGTAATTCTTTATGAAATATGGAAAGAAGAAATTACAAGTTAATTAAGGCACTTAAAAAGCTCTCCCAATACATCAACACATACGTATATCATCTTGTACATGCGTACTTTGGAATACTGTTGAGAGACATACTAAATTACTAACAATACGCTTAGCCACGTATTTCCACTATACGTTCCTGTTACTTATTTACAATCTAAGTATCTAACATCGTTCTATAATATCATTCACTACCTTAATCAAAGATCGAGTTGTATATATGTCTGAATATCAAATATTAAATCTTAACAGTAGATTGCCATTTTTTTTAACAAAACAAGAAAAAAATTTCCTAATAACAAGAATCCCACGATCAGGTTTTTCGTTAAATAATTTCATTTGTTTACTTATCTTCGTGAAACTGTGGGTTACAATATTATTACTTCATATACTTGTGATGAATTCCAACCATATTTTATTGAGGATATTATAATTTAGTCTGTAGCATCTTTTGGAGTTAGGACAGCATCATCTCCAAAATATTATACCATTAAATCATGAAGTTTCACACTTTCACCTCATGCCCATGGTGATATATGTAGCAATTAATATAAATGTTAATCATCATGACCTAAATTTAACACTACTAATGCTATTTTTAATTTGAAGCTTGATTAATAGACTCAATGCAACTCCGTAGTACTTTGACATCATTGTCATTTTGGCCCATCCCATCATGGCCGCTATACGACAACACCATAAATAATCCTCGAAAACCTGGTTATGTTTAATCACTCTATGTTTCCAACATACATATATTTAATTTAATTAAACAAAAAACTATGATTTCTTTTGAAAATTTAAAATTCAACTGCTCTACATGATATTATTATATCAAAATATGTAAAAGAAGTTGACAGCTTAGAAACAAACGGGTGTAAGCATTAGAATAAAATGATATTATATTCAGGTAGGACTCAGTCAGTTTGATTCTTTTAATCAAGCCTTATTATCTGTTTTCTAATACTTAATTATTAACCACACTTGCGCTAATTTATTTATGCTAATTGATAGGGAGCTGGAGTCTTTCTTCCCAACTACCCTTCAGGTGTCGTATAACATGTGTATGTCTCTTTTATATATATATATATATTGAGGACATATCTAGTGAAATGAGTTTTTATTATGAAAGTGTGAGAGGAGTAAATTTTGACCATACAATTATACATAGATAGTTAAGATTAAAAATTACTTAAAAGTCATGTGACCATTTAAAAAAGTCACATACATTTATTTTTTAATATTGACCATTCATAAAAGATTCAATGGTCAATATTTACTCATCTCACCTTCACAATAAATAATCTTTTTACTTAAGTAAGATCTTTTATATATATATATATATTCTCAGCTTTGTCATTATCTTTATTGCAGTATTATAATTAAGATTTTACATTGGAATATGTTCCCTCGAGATAAATCCATTAGTTTTTGTGGGATTAATACTTGTATCATACAAATGATACTTATACGATTTAATAACCTTATTCATGTCCTTTTATTTTTTTGAGAAACACAAACCTCCTGAAAAGACGTCATTTGATAATATAAATAAATAATAATAATTAAAATTAAAATAGTCAACGTTTTCCATGGTTTGTAATAGGATCTAATTATAGTACTACTATTAACAATCAAACTTAAGTAGGAGTTATAATAAAGAGTTTTGTTATATTTTAAAAAAAATTCTGATAATAATCCTATTAATATTTAGTAAAAAAAGTATTAAATAAAAAAAAATATATTTAATATTTTGATAATATAAAAAATATTTAATACTTTTTTCATTTAATAAATAAAAAAATTAATAAAAAGATTGATTAAGAGAATGTAGAATTATTCTATAAAATATCTGATATCCATCGTCAAATTAAAATAACAAGTGCTTATAATTCAATTCGGATTCTGGGTATACCATCAAAAGTAACTTTAATGCTACAATAGTTTGTTAATTTTCTATTAGCAAGACTATCGGAAGTTAAATGAAAAATCCAGACTTCTTAAATAATCATGGAAGCTTTAAAATGAAATTGCAATCAAACCATCTGTATATATGTGATCCAGTGCTTGTGGCGCCTCACATCTCAATTAAATCATCAGTCATCGCTAGCTCTCTCACATGTATGTAAATTAATATATATATTGCCTGATTTTTATTGTATCTGATTTGTTTTGCTAGCTAGATACGATCGCTTCCCCGGGTTTTGGGTGGGGATGGGGAGGAAGGAAAAGTGTATTTTTCTTAAGCTAAAACCCTGAATGGTGGAAGAAGCTTATTTTAGTTGGTATTCTTATGCATCCTGTTCCAGGTATATATATGGTTAAAACTACTGAACAAGCAGCACAGTACGTTCCAATAATCCATATATATATAGAACTACAGGAGAAAATTGGTGAAGATGGTGAAAGCAGGTTAGCCGAGCACATCCTTATCATCATATGTTAATTACCAAGAATTCCAAGAACTGAAGAAGGGATCATGCCATGACATTCATCGTGAAATTAATGGACAAGACCTTTCTGAGAGTATATGCTCACCAAAAAAACTTCATTTAAGAATTCAGTTTAAGTAAATGAATTGTAATTTACCATTGATTTTGAATAAAAAAGAGAAAATCGAGTGTCTATCCAGACTCGAGAGACTTGTACATATAAAATATACAGAAGGAAGATGGCAGCTTTTCCCTATATTATTATTTGAGAAATTCTTAGCCCTCCCAGTGTAAGAGACTATATTGCTCCATACCATTAAATATAGGAGGGGTGTTTGTGGTCGATTTTTATAATAAAAATCCAACCGATCTAAATAATTCGATTTATATTGGTTTAGATTAGATTTGTTTAATTTAAAATTTGAAATCGATCTAATACAAATAAATTTAATTAATTTTTGGTAAAAAAAATTTAAGCATAAAATTTTGTTAAGTTAGACGGCAGAGGCAACTCATGCCATTAAAAGAAAAAAATAAGAAAAAAAGGAAAATAAAAAAATAACATATTTAATATGCATAAAACATTATTTGATTGGAATTCGGTACATAGAATGAGAGAAGCATATATATGAGAAAATTAAAATTACT
Organism: Ormosia semicastrata; assembly: GCA_029884595.1. Classification (NCBI taxonomy): domain Eukaryota; kingdom Viridiplantae; phylum Streptophyta; class Magnoliopsida; order Fabales; family Fabaceae; genus Ormosia; species Ormosia semicastrata. Next base: position 17,317,045 of record JAQQTO010000037.1, on the reverse strand, counting down.
TAGGTAAAAGTATAGATTTAATAATAAAAATTATATTACATAATATTAATCAATTTATATTAGAAAATTAAAATCGATCCAATCCAATTGCTTTTTAAAAAAAATAAATTAAAAAAAATAAATTTATTCTATTTTAATTAGATTTTAATTTTTAGATTTGATTTTTGATTTGGATTAGATTCAACATCCATAATTAAATATGTACTACTTCAATTATGTAAATAATTAATATTTTTTATTTTAATTACATTTTTAATGTTATAACAAATTTATACATTAAGCAGTAAAAATATCATATATACATATGTGTGTGTATATATATATATATATATATATATATATATATATATATATATATATATAGTGATCAAGATACACTCTAGTTTGGAAAAGAAAAATGTTCATTTCACGTTGTGATTAAGTGAGAAAAAAATATTAACATATGAATATTATAATTAATGGTAAGTGATATGATATAAAAAATAGTATAAAAAATGATTAAAAAAATCGAAATTGTTTGAAAAATGCACGTATATCTCATCCTTTGATTTAATGTTTGATTATTTTAATATATGAGAACGGGAGACAGGGAAGTTTGTTTCTATACTTAGATTTGGAACTGCACATCCTACAATTTTCTTTTAAACTGCAGGGAATTTTAACTTCAGGGTATCCGTATCCTATATATAGAGATAGAGTCACCTAGCTATCTAGATATTGGTTGGGCGGGGCACACTAGTATATAGGAAGCATATTCTTGAAGCCAAGTGCTTTATGGAATCAAATGCAATTCTCAGAGGACAAGGAAGCGCCATTACAACTTGTTTGATGAAAGCGTGGTACGGCTTCACTACTGTGGGTGCAAAGCCAGCACTTTCTCCATCAGAAATGCAAAGCACTTAGCATAAAAACATATTAGTGGAGAATAATTGAAGTCAGTTGACATTACATCTTTGCAATATTTAAGTCGAGGGCGCCGGAAACCTAGCTACCTAATCCAACCTACACAAACTTATAATTTGCTGAACTCCAGATAAATATAATTACGTCGGACTTTTAGTTAAGCCCTCCTAGCTTCTGAAAAATGAGGTCATGACTTGTAAGATCAGTGCGATTCCAACCAAAGAAAGGGCTTAGTATACAATCATTTCCACAATTTATAACTATCTAGTCAACTAGCTAGCATAAGCGTTTCTAACCATTTGAGATTATTACTAAAGCAAATAGATTAACCAACAAATAGATCGGTGTAGGCGTTTCAATGTGTGGAGGGCAATGTTATTATCCCCTCATGCATTGTCTGGTCACTTCATTTCTCCTTTGGCCACCTAAAAGATAACAGATTGGTGGCGTTCGAAGTGTGATTTCATCACCATAAGATGATCGAAGTTTTAGGTTAGGGTAAACGCCGGCAGGCAGAGATGACTACTTTTTTTTTCTTAACCAGATCAAATACTTTACCAAAAGATTAGAACTAGCAGCCAGCAGAACTGGACTTCCAATTCTTCAGTTGATCTAATACGCTTCTTTGTATAATCTGGCCATGTATGAAAAGAAAATTGCAGCTAATACTTACTGGAATTGGTTAACGTTGAAGACGGAAACCGATTTTGACTTCCATAGGCACAAACAAAAAATGATAGGGAAGCATGATGCATGGCATAATGACTGCTAGCCATGATAAATATAAATTCATAATCCGAAGTTAGGCATTTGAGTTTATCAAGACTGATATATGCAGAGGAAAGCTTATCAAGACAAAGTTCATTCCAAGCTAAATATTAGAGAAGTAGTCATGCGTAAAGACTCATTGACGCAAAACTGTTTTAATTAATGTATATATATGATTGTTGAGCATCACTAGCTAGAAGTTCTTCTAGGGAAGGAAACCCTTTGTTCTTATGGCAAGCTAGTTCCCCCAATATCAACAGTTTATTAATCAATAAATTCAACCCTTAATTTCTGTTAAAATCCCTAGTTATATTTACATATATATATACCTATAATATATACAAAATACAAACACATTAAATAATCATGTCTGTAACCTCGTTAAACCAACGACTGTCACGAAGAGGGGAAGTTGTGTTAGCGAGGTGGTATGTAAAATAGAAGCCAACTAGCTAGTTGATATGAAATAAAAGAGACAAAGTAAATAGACGAAATTAAAAAACTGATGAGAAATAGAGGAAGGGGTGAAAATGGCTGGTTTGCGAGTTGGGAGTTATTCCTTCATGTTTAATGACAACAAGTTGCTTGAAATTAACATGTGGCTAGTGCAAGTGCTTTGTCTAAAAGATGAATTCCTCAAACTCAAACATTTAAGAAAAGGAAATAACTATATAATTCGATAATAGACAAGAATCCCGAAGTTAAAACCAAAAACCAATAAGACACTAATTAAGTAGAAGTAGAACAAGTACATGACTCAAACGCACTACATCATATCCCTGAGTATCAGTCAGGAAAAGGAAAAACAAAACAAAACAAAAAGAGAACAAGAAGAAGAAGCAGCAGCAGTACATCAAATATATTATGTAGTCCATGAATTTGCTGACCTCAATTCAACAAATCATTCAACAGGCATTTGCAATTGGTTGATGATGAACATCTTGGATTAGCAGTTCCAGATATCCAACGATCAATGACATTAGATTAAGAGTAATGAATAGGCAGCATCAGCTTTTAGAGGAAATTAAGGAGGACATGTAGTAAAGGCTCAAAATGGTGGACGTGCAGCTGAGTTTTCCGCCCACCCATCTACTGGCAACTGAACATTCTGCATATTCAGCGGCAAATTGAAGAACGGCAACCCCGACGAGGGGTCCGGAAAAGGGTTATTGTTCCCAACACCACCACCACCTGAACCCTGACCACCCTGAAGCTGTTCTTCCTCGTCCAAAGGTAACCTCTCATAAGCCACGTTCGTGAACGAAGCTGCGATCACAATCACGGGTCCCGCTGCGGTCAACTCCCCAACCACACTCCCACCCACCACTTGTCCCTGCCCTCCGGCCAAGTATATGGTGAGACTCGTCGCCCCCGGCGGAGCCGGCTGTGGCAGGAACGATCCTGAAAGTGACAATATTTCGAACCTTCCGTGAAGGGTGACGATGGCTCCTGCTGCCGCCGGCTGCCTCAAGCTGACATTGGTGACGGTGCCGCTGCCGCTGAGGATACAGATCCCTCGCTGGCGGCGCCGCGCGTAGGTGGCGACGCAGTCGAAAACGTCGCAGCCGTTGCCGACTTCAAGAATATGAGCCCTCAGCGTGTTGGCGCTTTCCCTTGTTATGATCACGGGCGGCTTCGGCTTGTTCTTGGAGCCCGGAGGCCGACCACGTGGGCGGCGACCAACGACGTCGCCGGCGGAGGCGGAGGCGAGCTCGAGGCCTTGGTGGGGTCCATCTTCTGTGGAAAACGGGTCTGCCTGGTTGGCGTCTTCTTCGGATTCGGGATGTTGTTGTTGCTGACGCTGCTGCAGGTTGAAGTCTGGTCTGTGAAGATTCTGAACAAAGCGTGAAGTTGTGCCTAAATCTAAACCAGCCATAGACACATCAAAGGAAGAGAGTGATATAGAAATTTTTATTCAAAGAAAACAGAAAACAAGAAAAAATATATAATATATATATATATTTTTTAAGGTTATCGATATTAATAAAAATACTAGGAGCAAATTCTCTTTAAAAACTGTTCTTTTCCCCTTGCTTTTGTTTATGGTTATTTTAAGGGAAGTGGATGTGTATATATATATATATTTGATAAGATATATATAGGAAGTAGAAAAGATGGGAAAGGAAAAAGAGGGTAGACACAGTGAGAGGAGAGTTGAAAGCTTTGAATTGAAAAACTGATATATGGGATGTATTAAGAAAGGAGATAAAAGAGAGAGAGGAGCGGCGGAGGATGAAGTGCAGAGAAAGAAAAAGAAGAAGGTGGAGAAGTATAGGAACAGCAGAAGAAGAAGCAAGGAGAGAGAGAGAGACTCAAAACGCAGTCATATGTTTGGGCAACCAAAAGTTTAAATGATGGGCATAAAATAATAATTGGTTGGGAAAAATATTTAATACGCTTTCTTATTCGAAAGGAGAAATAGGTTGCAAGTGTTCGTCACTCCTGTTCCCGGAGCGTGCGCACTACGCGATCCTAAATTGATTCTTGGTTATTACTAATATAACTTTAAATATTGCAGATACAGAAGATAGATTTGGATAGATAGAAAGATATCCATTACCTAAGTATTCAATTAATCAATTCCATGGTTGCCGTGTCGGCTCACAAGGTGGTATTTTGAGTTTTTAAGAATAACAAGGATTTATATATTTGTACTCAAGTCTTTATTAATAATTGTGATTTTGATTATGTTATTTTTTTATATAATAAAAATTAATGAATAACAATGTAAGAATATATTTATTTATATTTAAAAAAATGTAAGAGTATGGATTATTTGATAATGTGTTTAATCTGTTTTATAATTTTTTTGGTACATTAAAATTTAGAGTTAGCATAACTATCATATCTCAAAATCAGGATAGGCTTCCAAGCTTAATGAACACTTATAAAAGTACTTGCAAATAATCCACTAATAATAGATTTTGACAAAATTCAAACTCTAGACAACTTAATTGACACGATTCTTCTAAGAATATCAAAATGACTCAAACTTTATGGGTTGACCCGAATAACATAATGAAATGTGAGAACTAGATAGAGAAAATTGAAGTTTAAATATATTTGGCTCGACTCGACATGATATTTAGGCTTGTTTGGAAAAATTAAAAATTATAGATTATGCTGATAATCGATTCATTTTTATGTTTAGATGTATTAGCTGTAATCGATTTTAAGTTAATATGATTCGTTTGGATGATATAAAAAATCGCTTTTATGCATTAAATTACTAAAATAAGTATAAAATGATTCAAAAAATTATTTGATTGATAACAAAATAGTATTTACATATCAAAGTATAAGAAATAATTTATAAGCTAAAATCATAAGTTTCAGGGCTTGTTTGGGAAAGCTAAAAATTATAGATTATGCTGATAATCGATTATTATTATAATCGATTATAATCGATTTATTTTTATGTTTGGATGCATTAACTGTAAAGTGATTTTAAGCTAATATGATTCGTTTGAATGATATAAAAAAGAATCGCTTTTATGTATTAAATTATTAAAATATGTATAGAATGATTAAAAAAATTATTTGATTGAGGACAAAATAGTATTTACATATCAAAGTGTAAGAAATAATCTATAAGCTAAAATCATAAGTTTCAATCTTTAACTTATGATTATTAACTGAATTTTTTTTTTATTTTACATTGAATTTCGTGTAAAAATTTTTTTAAAAAATAATTTTTTTACCCAAATATAATAATTATTTCACAAAATAACTTAATCTTCCAAAAATAACTGAATGAAAAAGATTTAATTTTTCTCAAACATGCTCTTAATTATTTGATTAATAATTTTTATGATAGGCAAAAAAATTTACCCTTTCTTTTTTAAATATAAATTAATATTTATCTCACAAAAAATAATTTTATTTGATGTTTATTGATATTTAAAATTTGCAAAAGAAAAATATAAAGATGAAGTACAAGAATAAAATTGTCAAGTGTTAAAAATATAAGAGAAAATTCTTTTAAAAAATTAATAAATCTAACCAATGGGCCAGGGTCGACCTAATTCACAGTCTATATAGGATCGAGCTACTTGTCCGTAACAATTTTGACTCTCCTTAAGTCAACTCAAAATTTGACTTAGCACACATAGACTAACTCATTTTGACATCTCTAAATTCATCCTTATCAATTATGCCAACCTTTGATGACAATCTGATTTTTATCTATCAACAAGCTTTGGACATGATGATAAGCATTTAGCAATATGTACTTTCAGTGAGATAACCAAAATCTAAACCCTATAGAATGTTGAGAAGGCTTAGGACCTCTAAGTCGATAATGCTTAGGTGATTAATCTCATAAAAATACCTATAAAATATTAGTCAAAGAATAAAAAAGTTCGAAATCTTTCGTCCACTATTATGTATGTAGCTTATGATATTTTTTAAATTTATTTTGTTATTGAACTTATAACATTATATATTATAATTAAAGTATAACTCAGCTCATGTTATATAAACTATAATTCGTTGATGACATTCTTGATGCATTTGAGTATGTTGATACACACATAGTTAAAAATAGTAAGAGAGAAAAAATTTAAAAAGTAATTTTCAGGGACTCATTATTGGGCCACGTTCATGTTGTATTGTTACTCATAGAAATTAACAATAAGCATTATTCACAATTCTTATTCTAGATTAAATCAAGGATAAATAAAAATATTTTTTTACTTTAAAAAAAACTCAATTTAAATTAGCTTTTTCCATACTTAATAATTCTACTATCAACCCCTCTAACTACTTTTCTTTTGGGCATTTTGAGAAGTGCCACTACAAAGAAGTCTTAAACTGAGGATTTCTACCTAGATCCACGTACTCAACTACCACAACTGCGCCTAAGTGGCTAAGCCCCCTTAATTCTTGTCCTCCCATTCTTGGATACCCTATTTGTTGGCAACTTACCAACGAGTATCCTTTTGGCAAACTCATAAATATATTAGCCTTCTCATGAGAGACAAACTAGAACATGATTATAATTACAAAACGTCTAACTTGCAATAGACAGATAGCAGAAAGTGTATTGGTCCAACAAAGAGACAGGTCATATCACAGCATGCCATAATCTCCCCTTCACTTGGAATATATATAGAATAACCAAACAAAACAGATAAGGTAGGCTAGAAAATTAAATCCAACCATAAATTTGTCAGGAAGTGACTTAGAGTCTTATGTGTGGTCAAAGAATTCTGGCATGGCACCAATTACTTAAAAAAAAATTAAATATAACAAATATATATATATATATATATATAATTAGTAAGATAAAAATTAATATGTATTGAATTGAGTAAGAAAAGTTTAAATTTTTAAGTATGTAATTTTAAGTTTAATTTTAAGATTTATATATATATAAATAATACTATTAAAAAGAATTCTCATTTAAATGTTTAACCATATTTTAAAAAATTAATTTATTAACATATTGAATAAAAGAATACTCTAAAAAATAAAAAACAAAAAAGTCGGATAAAAATGCATCTATGTACAAAATCATATTATCAAAGAGCCCTATAGTAAGTCTACGAACAGATTTACCCCCATGAACAACTCCATTTATCTATTAAAGAACCTTAGCATGTGCAAAAGTCTTTAGTCTTTACTACCCAACCAGTCCCAAGAGCAGAAAGATAATAGAGCAAGCTTTCCATGGTGAACAGAACTGGTATAAATTAACTTAAATTTTGGGTTCCGTCTGGCTTACATTGCCTCAATTCAGAAACAATTTATAACATTTTTAAAATAACTAAAAAAAATATAAAATTATATGATGGACGTAGTTCCTTTGAAAATTGTTTTATGAGATAACAAATTTGTACCTTGGCCATAAACAGTGGGTTATTCCTCTCGCATTAATTCAAATAGCTAGAAGTAAGGACTGGGAGGGGGAGCAAGGGGGAAGCTTGACCTATAATTATGCGGATTAGAGTTTGCGTTTAACATGCTCATATCATAACAAATTGTTCCAAACGATACCATGTTCTATCATCAAATATCAAGCATTTTCCTGTTTAAGTATCCTATACATACAGGCTTGAATATGAAATTAACACAATTCATTACTATTTAGCATTATGGTCATGGCATAAAGAATTTGCAGCTCAGGCATGCTTTCATCGTTACTCTCTGAAATCTAGTGTCCCTCTTGTATACCATCAATTCGCAAGAAATCCTCGTGATAATGCCACAAATAGGTGTATATTTGTTGGGGAAATAACTTATCACTTTCTTCACGTCATCACGTCATGTGCTTGCATAAATAAATATGAATAATTAAGAAAAATCATCCTACAAATTAATAATCTTTATGGATACTCTTAATCTCTTTTATCTCACAATTCTTCACCATTATCTCTACATCTCTCTCTACCAAGCTTTTTAATATACCTTTTTCTATAACTTTATCAATCATCAAATACAAGTATTTATAATTTATAACAATTTACATGACAATCAACTATCTCAAATATGTACACTCAAATATGTACTTCCATTATTTTTAACAATTTATATCTAATTAAACACTTGGATTCCAATTTTTTCGAGAATAATTTTTATTCTTATATAAGTGTGAAGCATTCAAGCTGGATGCACTAATAGATAAAATATTATAGTTAATTAATAATTAGTTAACCTAGTGCACTAATTTCAATACTCTAAATTTATGTAAGGATCTCTAACTTTCCTTCCAATTGCATACTTATCAAGTTATCATTAATACTACCAACTAACATGGCAAGGGTAAGACTGCATCATTAAATTGCTAAACCATTTCATATTGGAATCTCATAGAAAAGACAGTTTGCACTATGAAGTTAATTTAAAAAAAAAACTGTGTATGCAAAATAAAGGGTAAATTAGTTGAACCCAATGGCTAAAATATATAAATTCTATTTTTCCCAAAACCATTAACTGCTCCAACACATCCTTTCACATGGCATACCAACTTTGAGGACAACAGTCTGCAATCTGAAATGAGAATTTTTCATATTAAAAGAGGAGAGAAAAGAATAAATAATTCTCACCAACCAAACCAAATTCAATGGGGGAGAAAAACAGGGCGCGAAAAAGTACAAGGAAAGAAATATTGGAAAGAACACATGGAATTCAAACCTTGTAAAATGGTATCTTTATGGTTCAAAATGCAATTGAACTTCCCAAGGACAAGGGCAGAACACGGGCTTTGGCTTTTCCTTCTTGCATTTCAATTAAGAACCCAAATCTTTGCGAGAATATGAACTAGGAAGAGAATAATATATAGATATCGCCCTGCAAGCAAGTTATCTGCGCAATGCTCCTAGTCCTAGGGCTTCCATCTTCGTGTAGAGGGATGAATGAGGTGGGGGACGCTAACAGCGTCTGGACGGCGATGGCATCGTGCTAACATCTGGAATATTTTTGAGATATAAAAATTATTCATGAGCATTTTTATTTAACAGTTTAAACTTTTAAACTATAAAGTTGACTTCTGTCATGTTAAAGCCTCTATGGTAAAATAATGAATTAAATTCACTAAGTTTCACTCTATAATTAAGTTAAATCTCAGATCAAAGTAGAACAAACCTGTGGAGAGGATTTTTTTTTTTTAAAGCCTGTTTTGCTCTGACAATTTATGATGCGTTTTTCATTGCAAATTTGTTAGTTGCCACCGAATTTTCGTCGCAAAAATCTTTTACAATTCTAATATTTTCTTGCTCCAAATGTTAGATGATGAGGGCTTATAATATTGAGTATCCTTAAGATAGAGTATGCTTTTTCTTTTTAATGATAGTGCTGATTAAGTTAAAGGTACTCATGCTTTAGATTCGATGTTTAAGGAAAAAAAATCGTACGAATCAAGTAATTAATTTTCCTATAATGAGAATCTATTGGTTTGGTTTTTAAATGAGAACTACTTTTGTAACCAAACAAATTTTTTGTAAAAAAAAATTATATCGAAATTCATTTTCTCTTTCTATGACTCAATCAATAACAAATTAATCAAAAAGTCACAATAGAAAAATCATCAAATAGATATAAATAACAAATTATAAAAATAGTTTTCATAAAAATAACAACAAATTAAAATCTAATCATTTAAAAGTATGAAAATTATATAAAGTAATATATGTAATTATAAGACTTCAATATGGTTTGGGTTGATTCAATCTTATAAAGGGAAATTGAAAATGAATCAAATTGATTGATTTTTATGAAAAATATTAAAATTAATTGATTTTATTCGATTTTAATAAGTTCACTTGTGTTTTATATATATTGGCTATTTGATTAACAAGTTTGTATGTAGAGAAAGAGCTACATATGATTTTCTTCACACAAATTTTAGTTCGTAACTCTTCACAATGAATTTTAACAATAACAATAATCAAGTTTTTTTTTACTAGGTGAAATCAGTTACATGAATCAAATGACGTCATTGTACTTTATCATAAATCAAATTTTCAAAAATGTCATACAAATTTAAATTTTTTGTAATCATTTCACATATAGTATTTCTTAGTCTCCTTTTACCTTTAACTATTGGATTATCCTTCACCTGATCTACTCTTTTTACAGGGGCTTCTAAGGGTCTTCTCTTACAAGTCCAAATCACCTAAGGTGAGATTCTCCCGTCTTTTTCACAATAGGTGTTACCCCTACTTTCTCTAAAATGTATTCATTCATAATCCTATCTTATCTTGTACGGTCACACATCCAGCGCAACATCTTCATCTCAGCGACACTGATCTTATGCTCTTGCTGACTTTTTACTGCCCAACATTCAATACCATACAACATCGCAGATCTTATAGCTGTGCGTTAAAATTTACTCTTAAACTTGAGAGGCACTTTTCTATCACATATAATTCTTGAAACACTCTTCCATTTCATCCATCCAGCTTGAATCTTATGGTTTACATCTCCCTCTATCTCTCCATCATTTTGTATGAGAGATCCAAGATACCTAAATTGTGTGACTTGTAGTATGATATGGTCTATAATTTTCACCGCTAAACTAGTATTAGCACGCTTTTTACTGAACTTCCATTCCATATATTTCGTCTTACTCTTACTTAAACGGAAGTCATGTTCTTCCAAAGCTCATCTTCATAATTCTAGTTTCTCATTTGTTTTCTCTCTTGACTCTCCAAATAAGACTATATCATCTGCAAAAAATATGCATTGTGACACCGGCTCTTAGATATACACAGTAAGCACATCCAATACTAAGGTAAAATTAAAAGATAAGGATTTAAAGTTGACCTTTAGTGCAGTCCTATAATTATAGAGAAATTTTTTGTGATCCCACATTGTATTCTCACACTAATTTTCATTACAACCGAAAAAAAGAGAGGAGAAACTGGGTTGAAAGTAACAAATTATATGCGTTCTTCAAATAAACTCATTAGTAAGGAGCACTTGTAAACATGACATATATAGCCATCACTGGTTTGTTGCAGTAATAATGAACTATTATTCCAAGTGAATCTTATCTCTAATGTTAGAGGTTTGAATTCTATAATCTACTAAAAAATGACATATATTACAAATTAAAATAAGAGTAAATTAAGTTTTAATTTAATTTTTAAATATTAAATTAAAATTTGGTCTCTACAATTTTTACTGATTTTTAATTTAGTACTTATAATTTTATTTTTTAAAATTAGTCCTTACACTAGTAAATATTTTTAAAATAGTCTCTTTCATCAATTTCTGTTATAAAGCCATCATAATACCATCAATTTGCTAACCTAATAAGTATTCATTTGTCTAATTGGTATTCCTTTAGATGCTCATTTTTTTGTAAAACATAAAATAAGTGTTCTGACATTCCAATAAGTGCTCTTGTAGGATATGTTTGGATTGGTGAAATTGAGTGGAATAGAGAAGAATAGAATAGAATAGAAATATGTTCTATTGTTTGGATATGTTAAAAAAAATGGAATGAGATAGAAGTGGGTGGGATGAATCCCATCCCACCAAAGACTATCAATTTTCTTCCCCCCCTAATTGGAGGGATGTGTGATAGAATCATCTTTTTTGTTATTATTATAATTATGATTTTATTTCATCCCACCAAAAACCATTCATTTCCCAAACAATGAAATGGTAACTTTATTCCATTCCATCCTAAAATATCCAAACAATAGAACGATACTTTTATCCCATTTCATCTCATCTCATCCAATCTCATCTCATCTCATTCTATCAATTACTAAATATCCAAACATAGTCGTAGGTACTCAGTACTTTTGAGTAGATGCTCATTTGTTAAGTATGTGTTCTTTTAGATATTGTTTTTATCTTTATAAAATATTTAGTAATAATTAAATTGACTATATTATAACAAAATTTATGGTAATGATTACTTTGAAAAATGTTTATAAGCGTAAGCAATGATTTGAAAAGAAAAAAAATTATAAAGACTAAATTAAAAATAAATAAAAATTATAGGAACAAAAGTTTTAATTTAATCATCTTTAAAAAAATATCAAAACATTAATTTGATATTTGAAAGATAAAATCAATTGATCCTCAAGTGATAATTTTCTATCATTGATTGACATTAATTTAATTCTAGTTAACAGTAATTTTTAGACTAATTTAATGTCATAATCATTAGACGATCAACCCTTATTCTAATAATCTTTCAAATTCGATGATCAATATTAAAGTTTACTCTTAAAATAATTTATGCCAAACCGTTAGTTGAAGTGTTCTTTGCTTCTTTTAGAAATTGAGAACAATGACATGTTACAATTAATGAATCGTATAACAAATTACGGTAATTTCCACAGTAAATGTAATCAACACTCAAATGACAAGGTTAGTTAAAGCACATTCTTGGGATAAAAAATGTTGTGCAAAAGTTTGCTTATTTTAAAAACAATATATAGTTTTTTTTTTCTTTTGACACATTGGAGAACAACGAAAAAAACTAAGAACGAATGTGAAACACCCCTAAACAATCAGAGCAACAATGAGAGGAGTGAGCCTAGCAGGAGGAATATCCCAAACTTTAAACTTCTCACTACCCTTTAACACCAACTTTAACTAAATGATCAGCACAAAAATTAGCCTCACTCAAGGGATGGATGGTGTGAACGTTCCTCTAGATCTGCCTATGAATAAGGCTATGAATATCACCAACAAGGGAAACATAACAATGGAAAGGGGAGGAGTATATAGTACATTCAGATAAGTGAGATTACATTCAGATATTTATAATAATTAATGTTGTATAACAAACTTAACTATCACTTTACCAGCTGTAGCTTAAATAGTATTTTTCTTTACTCACTTTTAAAAAAAAATTCTTAAAAATAGAGGTCTTGAGTTTGATTATCATTTCTCCATTTTAGTAAGCGACTCTCGCTCCCAAAGTATCTATTGGGGAAAAAAAACACTTATAACTATCACTCTGATGTAGCTAGGAGATCGTGGTACAGATTGTGCTCCTTTTTCTCTTTTATTTAAATTATGGGTTAGTTTACTAATAATTTCTCTACATGTGTCTAAAAGTCAATTTAAAGGAACAAATAATTTGATCCAAATAGTTGGTATGATTCTATTCATTACTATTTAGTATTTATATTTAATTGTAGTCTTTGATTTATTTTATTGAGTTTAATTTTAATATATTATTAGTGTAAAATTTTTTATATTATTAATCAATTTATATTATCATATATATAAATTTTGAAGTAATTATTATGAAAATTAAATATTTTTAATAATATAATAATTTATGATTAAATAATGACTGTTAGTACCTCAAAATTAAATTATTATTTTAATTTATAACTAGCTGAAGAGTAAAAGATTAAAAATGGATCGAGACAGAAAGAATTAATTAATTATTAAAATATGTTTTCTGCACTTCCTTTTAGTTTATTACACCTTCTTTTATAGGCAATCTCAGAACTTTAATTGAATATAATACCGGTAAAACCACAGTTCTTTATTAAGTATTCCATATTTTAAAATGCACTAAACTAGCAAAAGCAGATACTGATATCACTTTTCCTTACTTATATCTAATAAAAGAGTGTTGTATATGCACATTAGGGTGAAAAAATCTAATATGCTTTTGGAGTATAATTAATATATATTTTAGGAATAATTTTTTTCATTTTTAAAATAAATTTATATAAATTTTAAATTTATAATTTATAATTAATGATAAAAATATATTTTAAATTATGCATTAATTATACTCCAAGAGCATATTATAAGGACAGCCTTACATAGTTTGCTTATCCCTCGTTATCGTCAACGGTATTGAGAATACAAAGAGATAGAAAAAGAAAAATAATGATTAAGAGTATGTGATATATGTGACAAATATTATATGTGTATCTAGTTTTTAACCTTATAATAAGATAAAATATTTTCTTATAAAATGCATATATAATTATATACCACAAAAACTCTTCGATCTCTTAGAGAGGATATAAATGGATTTAACAAACAATATGTGTATTGAAAACTAATTATATGAGAAGCAAACTAATATCATTATAATCTAGAGATTTATTATACTATATATTTCTTACCTTAACGAATCGAATTAAAAAATGAATGAATATTTAATCAATTAGTTTATTTGTGTTTCTGAAAAAGTGAGTGGTGGATTTTTTTTTCTTTTCTGTTTAGCCATTTGTGGTTTAGTATGGAGAGAGTAGAGTAAGAGTAACATGCGGGGCGCGTGGTAATATATCTCTATAAACGTTCGTGGTTGTTTGTTTAATGGAATACAAACATTAATAAGAGGCATATTACATCAACGGCAGAGATATTCATCTAATTAAAATATTTTAATTTTTATTTAATTATTTATAAATTTATTTTATATTTTATAAAAAAGTTATAATAATATATAATTTAATTTAATATTTATTTTATATAAATTTATGATATAAATATAATATATATATTTTAATTATACAAAAAATATTATCCTTACATCAACATGTTTTTTTAAAAAAATCGATAGTAGTATATTGCAGAATTGTTCAAAATTTATTGGGGGTTGATTATATTTGATTTATTTTAAATCTTTATTATTATAATTGAAAATTAATGAATAATGAATATTTAATAAAAATTATGGATACTTCAATAAAAAGGTCTATGCTTGAAAACTTTCATACTTTAATAATTTTTAAAAAATCTTAGTTTGAATGGCACCAAATTATTTTAAGAATTATTTTCTTATAATTAATTCAACTAAAGTCATTACTTATTATTTTTCTCCTGTTTATATATATATATATATATATATATATATAGAGAGAGAGAGAGAGAGAGAGAGAGAGAGAGAGAGAGAGAGAGAGAGAGAGAGTGTGTGGATAGGGTAGAAGATGGAATATGGTCATATGGATGCTTGACACGATAGAATTTGGGGATCTTGTGATTGTGGGCTGACACTAACCATGGTTTATGTAAGTTGACCAAGTTGGATTAAGTTGGGTTTACTTGGAAACTTCAAAATTGAAACGTGAGGAGGGGAGCTAGTAGCTACTACCTCCACCATAACATTCACACTTAATTGTTAGTATAATAAATAAAACATCTTTTTTTTATTATTACATCACGTAAAAGAGGGTGGATTGAGGAAAGTGGAGAAGCGGCTGCGGAGGGTGGGTCCCACTTTTGTCGTTTTCCACGGCCCCAGAACTCATCCTCTTTCTTTCAGGCAGGCAACCACCCACCCACCCACTACCATCTTCGCTTCTTCCTCTTACACTCTCAAAATACCTGCTATGATATAACTTAGGGGTATCCTTTGAGCAGATTGGGTGACTTTAGTAATGTTTTTATATCAGACTTACTTATTAAATCAGTAGGTTAAGTTGGGTTAAATTAATAAGATTTTTTCATTTAATTTGACATAATTTTACTCATTTAAGATTATATTGGGTTAAGTCAAATTTGTAAGTTTAATATTTTTTTTAAATTTTTAAAAAAATTAAAATATAAAATTAATAAATTAATATTATAAGTATTAATTTAATAAATTAATATTATAAATCTTAATTTTAAATATAATATGTCTCAATCTAATAAATTAACATCATAAATTTTAATTAATCTTATTAAAATATAATAGGTTATAATTTAAAATAAATAAAATAACAAAAGTCAATAAATACATAACAAATTAATAACTAATAAATCTTATTAAATCTAAAATAAATTAAACAAAATTAATCATAACTCAAATAATAAATTAGTCTAACCAATCAAAGTTAATATCATTACGCATATTATATATATTAACATAATTATTAATTTCACTCTCTATTTTTTTTACATAATTTTTAATATCTAAATAATTTTTTACTAAGAAAAACGTGAGTTAATTGAAGTTTGTACGAGTTAGGCGTGTTCTAATCTGCTATTCGATCCACACACTATTTTAGTATTTTTTAACTTAATTTAACTCACAAATTCAACCTAACTAATATTTTATAAATTAAATTAGATCAAAATTTATGAAGTTGAAAATTGACATGATCCACTGGATATTCTTAATATTAGCCTCTATGATATTTGAAAGATATAAATAAAATGTTGCGTTGGGTAATTATTATTAAAAATAATTTGCCTTTTGACTTTTTTTTCTTCAATTTGCCTTTTAACTTAGTCACTTAAAATTTCATATATTTTTTTTTCATTAGAGGGCCCACCACTAAAGTTGATCCAAGAGGCACAGAAGTAGGGATGGCAATTTTACCGCTCATATTTTAAATACCTTGAGTTTTTTAATCTACTTCAATGGATATAAATATCTTTTTAGTATTATTTAGTTTAATAAATGGGGCGGGGGGGTGGTTTCCCGTCACCAAATGCAAATTATCATAAAAATTTTATATAAATATTTTATATAAAATTATTAAAAAACTTAATTATATAAATTAAAATATTGTAAAGTTATATAAATTAAAAGTATTTTAGGTGTTTGATATTATTTTTAAATTAAGTTGTGTTAGACAAATTTTAAAAAATTATAGTATTATACTTTTTTTTCATTTTTTTATTATTTTATTTTATTTTTTTGATTTTTTAATTTTTTTTTATAATTTATTAGGTACCATGGATATCAATGATACTGGTTACCATGAGAAAGATAAACGCAGATGCCGCAGCGGATATGGAGGCGGGGCGGGGCGGATATTATTCGCGGGGCGGGGATGGGGGGCTACTAAAATCCACCCCACTTCGTTGATCCATCCCTACACAGAAGTCTCACGAGAAAGGAAAAAGGAAAGGGACTGGGAGATGAAAATTTCAAAATATTTTTAGAGTATCACTTTGAGAGATTATGGTGTAGATTTAATCTAAAAATATTTAAATTTTAATATAATTATTTGTATGATTTTAAGGTTTTATGTGTCAAAATTTGATTGTACTAATATAATATTTTAGGAGTATAAAAAAATCTCTCCATTGAGAGAGATGGGAAAAAGAGCAGGGTACATTGCGAAATTTAAATTTGAGTACTCTGGTTACTTGCTTCATTGACATCGTTATATAACTCAAATTAGACAACAATTTAAGTAGAAGGTCAGGTCAACAAATTAATAATTTGACTATAGATTAGGTGGTTGAACGAAAAAATTTGAATAAAAAATAAAAATATTTTATAAAAAAATGTGTTATATGAAAAAATTAATTCATATAAAAAAATGTCATATAAGAAAACACTAAAAAAATACTATGTGAAATATCATATGAAAAGTACTAACAATATAACTAAATTAATAAAAATAATTAATTAATTATCCAACAAAGTTCAAAACTCGAATTATGTGGATAATAATATAAATTAATAAATCGATAAAATTGCTCAACATGAGTGTGTGATCAAATGGAAAAAATGTAATTTATCATAAAGGTCTTTCACGCAATATGCTCTAATCCTAAAAAGACCGAGCGAGTCAACCGCTCACGCAGGTCTAACTGATTCATTGAGAAAGCATGTTATGAGCAAGGATTGGTCAATCGGTTCAAGAGTTGGTTTACAATTGGTCAAATTCAATCGAGTCCATACAACCATACTCATCACTGTCTACCAATATAAGTTTCTTATGGGGACAAATTTAAACTGATTTACTCTTGTTATATGTAGGGGTGCA
The DNA here is from genome assembly GCA_029884595.1 of Ormosia semicastrata. Lineage (NCBI taxonomy): Eukaryota > Viridiplantae > Streptophyta > Magnoliopsida > Fabales > Fabaceae > Ormosia > Ormosia semicastrata. Next base: position 17,299,232 of record JAQQTO010000037.1, on the reverse strand, counting down.
AAAGTTGGTCAGGCCGTTCCGCATCAAGCCAACTAATTTTTGGGCTCGGCTAGAAACCCTGTGGGCTAATAATTTGTTAGCCTAGCCCAGCCCTATGCAGGTTGTAAGTTGGGCCCCACCGACCGTGTAACATCTCAAATATTATAACAATAGTATAACATGTATTATACCACAGTAATTAGATCCAAACATGCTACTAACCACTATAACATTTCTAATATAACATAACATTATATAAGAAAATATGAGCCACGAACTATCGAATATACATAACATTTGTATTTCTCATAAATATAAGAATATGTACAAAGTTACTAACTAGGCCTCTCAAGACGCAAAATATACATAAAGATAGCCTAAGCTAAGTACTTCAAGCTTCTGCTTGCTCTTCATTTTCTAAAAGTCTTATTCCCTTGAATCATTATGGAAACATACATAAGGGGTGAGAATCACACATTCTCAGTAGGTAAATCCATAAATTATGTCATCACAATCATTCCAACTATTTCGGGGGAAAACACAATTCTAAATTCAAGTCTCATACTTATATAAGCTAGAAAGGTGGCAAAAGCCAAAATAATGTCATTTCTCTTCCCGAAATAGATTCTCATTTTATAAATTTGTATAGAAAACTCATTCCACACAAAATCTACATAAGCTTGTGTAGAAAACTCATTCCTATACATATTCATCACATTCTCAACAAAAGGCAATCGCTCATACAATTGTCATGCATGGATATGTTATACTTAGCAACAGCCCATACAATTGTCATGCTATGCCAAATTATGCCTTATGTTCATGCTTATGCAATATCCTAAAATAAATGTAGATAATGTCATGATTCTTCAGACATAGTTAGGTAACTCATCCTAACCATTCTGGAATTGTTATGTATGCATGAATCTTGGTCAGAGCAAAGGAACCTGGTTCCATAAGCTTTGAGCAAGCACTGGAACCCAGTTCCAGACATTTCACAAGGTGTGAGGAAATAAACCATCCTCAGTTCATCACTATGATATGGAAGGTATATTATCTCTTCACTTATAATTATGTATGATCACCAAAAGATATGGATCTCAACCTCATTGACAAAGTTATGAGAAACAATGATGTCAATTATTACAATAACTATTAACTCTCAGATCAAGAACCATAAGCGAAGTGGAGAATGAGAGAAGAGAAAATAGGCTCAACCTACTTAAGAGAAAAATGAACTTCTCATTGTGAATCAATGACAGAATACAATGTCCTTTATATAGACAAAACTACCATAACTAACTATCATAATTAGCATAACTAACTAACTGAAAGCTGTTACACCCCCCTCAAGCTGGAGTGGATATCTAACATTCTAAGCTTGGAATACAAAGTAAAGAAGGGTCTCAGTTGCAAAGGCTTAGTCAAGACGTTGGCAATCTGGTCATGAGTTGTAACGGGTACAAGGTGTATGACTCCAGCTCGTACTTTGTCTCGGACAACATGGCAATCAAGCTCAATGTGCTTAGTGCGTTCGTGGAAGATAGGATTTGTGGCAATATGAAATGCAGACTAGTTATCATAGTATAGAGCCCCCGATTTGGGATGAGCTATGTGCAAATCACGAAGAAGATAAAGGAGCCACTAAGCCTCACATGTCCCTTGTGCTAGTGCCCGATACTCTGCCTCAAAAGAGGAGCGTGAAATAACTGATTGTTTCTTGCTGTCTAAGGCAACAAAACTTTGAATATGGCTTGCTGTCTCAGATTTCAACTTCATGAAATATACCCAAGTATGTCTAGAATGATCATCTACCACTATAAGAAAGTATCTATGGCCAAACATGGAAGGCATAGAGAGAGGGGCCCATATGTCCATATGCAATAATTCAAATAAAGCATCAAATTTAGATGTGCTGTTAAAAAAAGAAATTTTTTTTCTGTTTTGCCATGTAACATACATCACAAGGAGCTACTGCCTTATTACAATGGATGAAGGGAAAACATTTATTCAATTGAAATAGTCTATCATGAGAGGAGTGACCTAACCTCAAATGCCAAATGTTAGTCCTAGTGGTAGTGGCAGCATTCACAAAAGAAAAGAAAAGGAGAACAAGCCTGTGAATTGAGTGTGTAGAGACCATACTTCAATCTAGTTATACCAATCATCTTCAAGGTGGTGCTGTCCTGTATATGACAAGCATCACAGTCAAAAACCAACTTACAATCATTTGTTTTGACTATCCTTGATACTAAAATCAAATTGAAGGAGAAGTTTAGTACATATAGCACATATGTGAGATATAATGTTTGAGCAATGTCAGCAATCATATGAGATCCATTTGGGATTTTAACATTAACTGGTCTTATTCTTCTATGATATTGAAGTAAGGACACAGATTGGCACACATGACTAGTGGCCCCTGTATCTAAAATCTAGTTACCCAAATTACTGTGACTATTGACAGCACAAATGATACCTGATTTCTCTGCTGGTTGAGTCATAATGTGGCTGACACTATGATTCATAGCAGATTGCTGCAGTATAGCCAGTATGGCTTTGTGCTACTCAAGTGTGAAGCTCAACTTTGAACTATCTTCCATCTCTTCTTTGTGCTTGAGTGACTTGACAGATCTCATGTCATCTTCAATTTCATCTTCTACCACAAAATTGTTTGCACTAGTAGTCTTCTGAAGATTAGGAGGGTAGCCATGCTTTTTATAGCATGTGTCTACCATATGTCCAACCTTATTACAATAAGAACAGACTTTAGTGCTTTTGCCTCTGCCACTTCCACTTCTTCCTCCTGAGTTTGATCCCCTACCACGATTTCCTCTGCCTCGGTTACCTGTATTACTTGTGTTGAGCAGAATTCTTGGCTCCTCAAGTTGAGTGTTCAGCTGTCTTTCTTGTTGTATGAGTAGAGAAAACACTTTTGATATGTCTGGGAGAGGTTCTATGAGCATGATGTGGGACCTCACAGCTGAGTATTGCTCATTTAAACCTTTAAGAAATCTAATTACATAATCATTCTCCCTATAAGATCGAATTGTAGGGATCAAATCACAAAAACAATTGATCTGACATTTACAAGAAGGAATAGGCCTAAAATTATCAAGCTCCTGCCAAATTCCTTTCTAATGAGTGAAATAGGTACTTATGGATGAGTCTCCTTGCTTATGCAGATTTAATTCTTCCTGTAATTCAGAAATGCGAAATATATCTCCTTGGTAATATCTATTTTTGAGATCTTTCCATCCAAAGGACACTCTGCATAATTGATGGTTCCAGTGAATGCAAAATCCAAGAAAGTACCAATTTGTTGCATCTGCACCAAATCTTGTGATTTGGATCTGTGACAGGAGGCTTGGGCCAAAGTTCCATCAATGAACTGCTCTTTGTTCTTCGAGCTAAGAGCCACCATAACAGCTCTTGACCACTGGTGACAGTTTTCACCATTCAATCGGTCAGAAACTATCACAGCTCCTAGATTTTCATTCTGCAGCAAGTAATAAGGGCTAGTGAAATCCGAAGTCACATTAGTAACATTGATCACATTCTCTATTGTGGCTGATCTTGCTACATTCACTGCGTCAGCTATATTAGGGCTTGATGTATTTGAACCAGGATTTGCCATTAAACTTCAATTACATAATATGATCACAATCGCAATTGAACTTGAAAGATCAATTGCACAAAGAATCACAACAAAGAATCGATCAAGATTCAATTACAACACAATTGAACCAGATCACATATCAGTTAGAATAGAATCAAACACATGCAAATTCTAACTGAATATGGATCAAGAATAAGATCATAAAAGATCCAAACAAAAAAAAATCACAGTTCCCCAAGAGAAGGAACAAGAACTGTGATCGAAAGCAATCAGAGAAATGCAGTGGTAACAGAGCCCCTCAGGAAAGAGGCTCTGATACTATGTTAACTCTCAGATCAAGAACCACGAGCGAAGTGGAGAATGAGAGAAGAGAAAATAGGTTCATCTGGCTTGAGAGAAAAATGAACTTCTCATTGTGAATCAATGACAGAATACAATGTCCTTTATATAGACAAAACTACTGTAACTAACTATCATAATTAGCATAACCAACTAACTGAAAGCTATTAATAATTAACTAACTAACTACATTAGTTAACAATAACTAGTATATCAATTGATTTACATTCATAATCATGAGTGTGAAATACAATGATGTCAATCATTGCAATAGATAGCATACCAATTGAATTACATCAATCATCTCAAATATGAGTAATAATGATGCTAAATATCACAATAAATTACATACTAATTGATTTACATTCACTATACAAACACTTCATTAAATACTCTTATTAGAGTCTCAACACTCACTAAAAAGCATAAAAGAAAAACCTACACCAATACTCAACTCCATTGTGTCAAACAACACTTTTTGTTCAAGTCTGAAAGTCACGCTTTGGAGCAGCACTCCCACGCCACGGCGCCCGGCTCTCTACCCACTCACGCCTTAGCATAGCACTCCTACGTCGTGGCGCCAAGCTCTCGGGTTCACTCACGCCTCTACGTGACTCTTAGTCACGCCGCGGCGCGAAGAGCTTCTGCTAAATTCTGCATATACAGGTACTGTTCCATTGGAACAAAACCCTCCACCAAGCACTCAACACTCAAATCCAAGTGATTTCCAACATCAAATGAGATCCATTAACACATTATAACTTTTATATAACATTAATTTCACTCAACAAGGAATCCTAAATCATTCACCCACTTAAAAACTTAAAACCCCACTTTTAACTCAAATGAAGTCATAAGTATTTAAAAGTTGAACAATCCATTACAAAGCATACAACAACTACGACCAAGTCATACTCAAGATCTACATCAAGAAATAGGCCTAGAACACACAAAACCACACTCATAACCCAATACTCACATCAAGCCATCACATGAATAAGATGGATAAAAGAAAAAGAAAGTGTCAAGAACAAGTTCCCCTACCTCTAATGGCTATAAATAAAATCATTGAGAAGCTCTGCTCCTTCTCTATCTTCTTCTTCTTTTTTGTTGTATCCTCCTCTTTGGTCTTCTTTCTTTCATTTTCCTTTGCCTTTTCCTGCTACAACCGAGAGAAGAAATGAGAATGAGATAAAAAAAAATCTAATTTTGGGTGCCTAAATAGCCAAGGCAACAGAAACAAAGAGAGTCGTATGCTCTTTGGTCAGTTAAGTGACTTATACAATTCTTGATCTGTTAAGAACACTTAGATTTCATCAAATTCAGTTTTCTAAATTCCAACAAGTTTAAAATAAATCCTAAGATTCATTAAAAATCTTATTTCACCATTTCCATATCTGCTGGTACTCAATCCGGCATTAAAACACACACTCATTATGCTTAAAAATATCAAACTAACTCTGATTTACCTTAAATCTTAACTGCACCATCTTCCACACATTTGTGACTTAAAAATAAATTTTTCACATTTATTTTTATTAACTAAGCAATTTAAGCTAATTCTAAGGCTAATAATAATTATTTTTCACAAATAATGCTACAGTAAAGTGACTAAACATACTCAGAATATCACAAAATTAAACAGACATGTTAAGCAAGTATTATGTTACCTTTGTAACTATATACAAGTCTAACATATTTTTACAGGACCTTTTTTTATGTTTTCTTTAGTGATCAACACTTAAAAAAATTTATTCTTATGTTCCGACATCTTTTTTTCTTTTACATTGTTTAAATCCCAAACATTTAAAAATATTATTTTTATGATAAAAAATATTAATTTACATTAAATAATAAGAATAAAATAATTATATATCATATAAATTACATAATAATACTATAATAAAAATTAAATATTAAGCTTGCGGGCTAACCCAACCGATTGTGAGCTAACCCAACTGATTGCGGACTAGCCCAATAAAATCAAATTTTATTTTTGTATCAAATTTTTTAACTCAATTTATTTATTTTATCAGATTATTTTAACTAATCCATTAGACTCAATTCATTTTGACACTTTTAATTATATACAAGAGTGCTAAAGCGAGAAGGCGGGTAGTGCTCTCTCTTCTTGCCTTCATCCCGATTCCAGTACCCACCCATTTTCAAGTTGTATAGGAAGATGAATATTTATGAATATCAGCGACTCGTGAGTTTTTAATAATTTAAAGTAAAATTTTAAAAATTATAAATATATATATAAAAGTAAATGAAATATAATATTATATATCACAATTTTTAGTTGTACAATAATTTAAAATATTTAAAAATTAAAAGAATATCATGAACAATATATAATAATTCAATTATATTTTATCAGTAATAATTCAATAAATAATTATTATTTAAATAGTACTAGTGTTTTTAAATATATTTATTATTATTTACTTATTCTCTAAACAAATTCATTATAAAATAATATACATTATAAGAAAAAATATTTATTATCTCATCTCAAAGAGAAAAAATTAATATGTATAAAATATTTAAAAATAAAATAAAATTTATTGATACTCATGAGTAAGTTTTTTTTCTTTCTATCATTAGATAATAGATTATCAGAAAACCAAAAGTTTACATTGGTAATTAATAACCTACACACATGCTAATGCACACACTCTACACCTGGGGAGAGAGAGACCATATTGAGCTTTAATCATGTGATGCAAATGAGTGAAAACAAGATTTAATATTAGAATCTCACAATTAATTGTAGATATCTTTATCAATTAAGTTAGCTAATACCTTTCGTGTGAGCAGGTGTTTTGATCTCAACTTTTACTTGAGAATAGATTTTTTCATGTGATTTTTTATATAATAAGATTATATGAAAGAGAGAGATAAATTTAAATTTTTTATTAATGAGACTGTATTAAAATATTTAATTTTTTATAATATTTATATTTATTTCTTTCTATTATATAAAAAATAAAATACAGGATCGATTCTCACTTTACCCTCCTTTATATACACTGTATTTCTTTTACACTTTGTTTGGATGAGGAAATAAAATAGAAGGAAAGAAAATGAAAAGAAAGAAAATGAAAAGAAGAGAAAATAAATAGAAAAATAAATTTTCTCTTGATGTGTTTGGATGTAGAGAAAATGGAGAGAAATAAAATGAAAGTTAAGTTTAAAAAATGAGGTTATTATATAAAATGACATATATGTCCTTATTATATTAAGATATAGACATATATTATTTTTATTTTATTTTTTTAATTAAATTTTTATAATTATATAAATTAATTTTACAATAAAAATTAATTACAAAATCTTTGGTTATTAACATTTAAATTATAAAATTTGATTTGAAATTTTGTTTAATGAAAAACTGAATTTAGTTATTTATAATTATATAACATTTTTATATAAATTTAATTAAATATATTTTAATAGATAAAATAATTTTAATTTGCCATATATTTTTCCCCTCATTTCTAGAAACAAAAGTTCCCCTCCCTTTTTTTTTGTTATTTTTTTCTTCTCCATCTCTCCTCCCCCATGGCCCCATTCCCCAGTTTTTGTCGTCCCAATGCCCCTCCCTCACCAACCCTTTGTTGACCTTGCCCATTCACTCACCCCTACCACCCCCACCCCTTGACCATCCCCCTCTCCTGTCCACTGCTGATGTTGTGGAGTAACCATTTGATATGGGTGTATATCCTTTGTATAAACCCATCAATCACATTCATGAGAGTGAGGATGATTCTAAGGCCACCGTTCACCACTTCTGTTTCTGCAACAACACAAAGTTTTTTTAATTACTTAGTTTTGATTTCTTTAGTTTCAGTACGTCATGGGCTGAGATGTAATTTTATGGTGTCAGCCTTCATCTCTTCATTTTCTTCGCTCATCTGCAAAGAAAAGTTTTGTATGAGACCCACCGTCAATTTTTTTTCTCTTCCTTGTTTTCTCTCATCATCCAAACGAGAGAAGTTATCAAAATTAACCTCTTTTCTCTTCTCCTATTTTCTTTTTTTGCATTTTCTCTTCAACCAAACAAAGGGTACTACAGTCAAATTTTTTTTTTTTAAATTTGAAACCTAATCAGAATCAAGTAGCACATAGTTCTGCAAGTACACGATGGACGCATGCAGAGGATCCTAGGGATTGCGGCATTACGCTGTGTTATTAGATTTATTCTAATAATTTGAAGTTGTGATGAACCCGTACATGGTATCCCACAGCTCGTTTCGTTTTACTTAAATAAATAAATAAAACTAATTCTTTGTGCTTTCCAAGACGCATTAATTACGGGCTTAGTATTTAGGATGTATTTAAATTATTTGTGAAAAAAATTATTTTAATAATTAATTATATACATAATTAATTATCTTTGTAATTAATTATGATGAAATTAATTTATATTTAAATAATTAAATGAAATTAATTTTAAAATAATATATCTTATTTATAAAAATATCACTTTTTAATAAAATTAAAGCAAATATTTCAAATTTTAATTATAATCAAAATATTTAAACAAAACTTTTTAATTATAATAAACTTTTAGTGTAAAATAAATAATCTTTACATTATAATTAATTTTATCCATTTTTCACAAACATCTCATAATTTACTCAAAAAGCTACCCAAACACGCATGCTTTTAGATTAGAGTTTGATTCCAGAAGTGGGAGGCTACCACGTGTTAGGCTGGGAAATGGGATCAAACTTTGGCGATTAATTTTAGTTAGGACTTAGGACGTCTCTAATTCTGATACTGTAATTGGCCAACGTAAGACTGCTTTCATTAGTTAAGGTACGAAGATTTCATTCATTAATTAACAGGGATGATACAATATATAGTTATAATCAGACAAATGAACTTATCACCAAATGCAAATTAAAATGACAAAGAGCACCCCAGAAAGCCTAGACATACTTGGACTTGAATATGGTCAACTAATTAAGCTGTGAGATAAAATAGAAGTCGGTATAGCTCTTTGTATCATTGTATGTGGGGTTAGGGTTTGTTAAGTGGGCATGTGTATGGTTAATTAATTAAATTAACATATTGCCAGTTGTTAATCATCGGTCCATAGAAACTAAAAACTTATATTGTGTAGAAATTATTAAGATTTTCTTATGAGTTATGAGCAGGTGATTCCACTTTTTCAACTCTTGGTCCTATAACTGTAGAAGATTAATATTACTTAATTGTAAATATATAAACATACTCTTTCGAAAAGAATATAAAATTTTCTCTGTTAGGGCCTCCCCAATGTTATGAGTTAGAACTTGTAAATATATATTTTTGGGAGGGTCAGCTTCAATATCTTAAACATGATTAATTTTACACTCAACGAGTGCGAAGATATTTGTTAAAGACTATATATAGCGTATTTAGTGAGAGAAGTATTTATTGTAAGAGATAAGAGAAATGAATCTTGACCATTATATCTTAGATGAATAGTCAAAATTAAAACATAAATGTATATGACTTTTTAAGTGGTCACATAACCTTTAAGTAACTTTTAATCTTGATCATTCATATATAATTATATGGTCATATTTATTATTCTCACACTTTTATAATAAAAATTCATTTCACTAAATAGAACTATATATATATATATATATATATATATATATATATAGTTTATCTCTTTCAATTTTCTATATTTCCTTAGTCTTCCTTTATTAAAAATATATAAATAATTGCACTTTCCAACATCTTTTATTTGTTCCTAACTTGTTTAGAGCGACTTTAAGGTTAAGATGATTATTCTATATAGGCTGGGGGAGGGAGATAACCTATGAAGCATAGACATAGACATAGAGACGGAATACGGACATAGGGACACACCAAATTTAAAAAGTATAGGACACGAACACGACACACACACACACACACACATATAATTAATATCAAAGTAAATTAAAGAACTTGATTTATGTGTATATATAATTACAAAATTTAAGAAAAAATTCATAATTCATTAATATCATTTTTATAAGCTTAAGGATTTACAATATCTTCATATATGTTATATGTACCAATATTTGTTAGATGCTACCTAGTAAGTCCCTCCCAAAAAATATGAAACTTAATTTCCATTGACATTTTCTAAAAAATATCCTAAATCAATTTCTCATAACTAATCATGTACCAGCATATGTACAATAAAAAAAATTAACTAGAGAGAATATCTAAAGATTAACTACATTTTGCTCTCCACCATCAATGAATAGGATCATCTCCAACTCTGGTTCATCAAGAGAAAGATTGGCAACTTCAAGGATTCTATGATCTTCATCAATTGGTGAAAACTCATCTCTCGCAATATCCCACATCATTGTTTCTCCTTTCTTGTATTGTGGACTTTTTCTTGAAAGAAGACGAAGATTAGTATGGACATATATTAAATTCTCGGCATGCTTACTTTTCATCTTGTTCTTTTTAAAGGATTGAATAAAAGAGTAGGTGCTCCAATTTCTTTCACAATATGAAGATGAAAATGGCTGCCCAAGTAGCTTTAAAGCAATCTTTTGAAGGGTTGGAGCATGAACACCATGTACTAGCCACCAAGTTTTTGCATCAAGGACACCTTTATCCTTAAAAGAATTACAATCATCAAACCCTTCTTTGCCATTCGAAAAATTAGTAAACTCAACATTCACACTTTTCTCCTATCTTTCTCATTAGGAAAGTACATCTTTAAACATTTCACTCTCTCTTTAGTGAGCCCTACATCTTGATGTCGAGGAACTCGTTTGGAGTATTTACTTAGCCATTCATGGCTATAGTACCAATATAATTGTAAAGAAAAAAATATTATAAATTATCCAATCATTTTTAATTGTAAAGAAAATATTATAAATTTGAAGAAATCACCTTGGGTTCAATGAATGTGCTAAACAATGAAAAGGTGTGCTACTTCTTGTCCAACGCTCAGTTAATATTTTTTCCACAACATTGTAGAAAGTTGATAATTCACTTTCATCTTTTTCTTTCATAGTGATATATGGCCTTCTTCACATTCTCAATCATCAAATCCCACATCTCATATTCCAAATGGATAGTAGGCGCATCCGTATCGGTGCTTCTTAGCACATCATAGATAGGGTTAGTGAAAGTAAGGATGAAATCAATCTTTTTCCATCAACTATCACTCAATAGTTTTTCTTTTACAAATTCAGTCTTCTTATCATCATCTTCCTTGTAAGAAGACCATTTTTCATTAATCACCATCTCTTGGAGAACATGTTTTAGAAGTTTAAATCTCTTGAGCATCACCACGGTAGAGGCGAATCGTGTAGGAACGACATTAAGTAACTTCAGTGTTGAAAATTCATTGAAAATGGACAATCTCATGTGATGATTCACAACGAAGTTTTTTTTTATAAAAGAAGCATCTTTAGCAATTTGTGTAATCCAAGAACATTCTTGATAGACAATATTGTTCTTCTCTATGTTCCTAGCCCCACATATATTCTTCAAAGCAAGATTAAGAATATGAACAACACAAGGAGTCCAATGAATAGTGGGAAAGTCAGCCTCAATTAGTAAATCAGCTGCCCTACAAACCGGTGCATTGTCCGTCACAATTTGCACAACATTAGAAAGACCAACTTCCATAAGCACATCTCTAATCTGTTTAGCAATAAAATCTTTATTTTTTATCTCATCTAAACAATCTATGGCTTTTAGAAACATAGGCCCACTTTCAATAATAGCCATGAAATTAAGAAGATGCCTCCTTTGTGGACCACTCCACCCGTCACTTACAATGCTCATTCCTTTTTGACTGCATGTATTTTTTATTGGCTCTAGTAACTTCTCCACATTCTCTCTTTCTTTTTCAAGTAAAGTTGTCATCAACTTATTGTAGCCTAGAGGAACATAACCACTAATACAATTATTAGCGGCAAAAGAAAAAGATTTGATAAAATGAGGATTCCTTGCTAAATGAAATGGCAATCCTTTAGAGTAGAACATTCTAGCAATCTCATGATCTAGAGTTTCTCTAGCTTGCATGTTGAAGACATTCTCTAAATTAAAGGTCTTATAGCCCTTCTTTTTCTTGAATAAATACTACTTTTACTTGCTTCAACTGTAGAGAGATTTTGAGATTGACTAGATAAGGGCGGAAGAGGAATAAGTTTTTCCTTTGAACTTTCAATCAACAATGTAGCTTCACTATCTATTTTTTTAAGCTCTTGAAGTTTTGAATCTGTAATGTTTCCACAAACTCTATTTACCTTCCTTGAGATTTTCAATAAGTGTGCCCTTACCCTAGTGTAGGAGCCTCTAAATGAGAGATGACAATAATTGCACTTAAACTCAAAGTTTCCATCACCCTCTGCTTTATTTTTCTTCACAACAAATTTTCATAGAGGCTTATCAGAATTTTATTCATTTTTTTCTTCAACACCACTATAACTCATCTTTAGTACTTTCCTACAATGATTTCATAAAACATAATATCACAATCAAGTGAAATGGATAGAATATGTTATCTTAATTTTGTGTTTAGGAAAACTCCCAAACTTCCCAGTTCAAATTGCAATACACAGATGCAAAAAGCCAAAAAGTGTCCAATCTTGACCCAAAACAGTGCAAGCAGAGACAGAGACAAAGCAGATGCAAATAAAGCAATATACAGATGCAAAAAGGATCAAATCTTGACCTAGAATGGTGCAAGCAGAGACAGAGATAGAGCAAATGCAAATAGGGCAATACACAAATGTAAAAATGGTCAAATACTCTAATCTTTACACAGATGCAAATAGAGCAAAACAAGAAGGGAAAATGCCTTGTTTGGCACTTGCAAACAGAGTGGTGTGCCACGTGCAAGGCCACAGAAAGGTGCGTCACGTGCAAGCCCACTATCACTAAATGAACATCAAGGCCACAGCGACTGGGGGAAACTAGATCTAGAAGACAGAAAATCATAACCTCTCTCTCATGACCTCAGTTTGGATGGGGATGATGGTTTGTAAGCCGTGAAGGCGGTCGACGGTCACCAATGGAGGAGAGAAAAGGGCCACAATTTAGAGGGGGATGGTGGCTGGTAAGCCGTGAAGGTGATCATTAATGGAGGGGCGACGGGATTAGAGAAGAGAGTTGTAGTTTGGATGGGGATGGTAGCTGACTGACTGGTAAGTCGTGAACGGTGAATGGTGACTCCATGACCATGTGATAGCGAAAGGAATAGTTTTTTCCTTGTGATTGCTATACACAGCGTATTGAGGAAGATTTTTCCTGAGGGTGGGTGATATTGGTGGGTTACGGGCTAAAATGCAAATTGGGCAAATTATTAATATTTTTTTAAATTTTAATGGGCCTTGTCTGATATGTGTCTGCGTTGTGTCCGAGCTGTGTTCTAGCCGTGTTCGAACCGTGTCCGAGTTAAAAAAATGATTACTTAAATTGGACACACTCGAATACATAAGACACACATATCGTAAACACATCTTTGTGTGTTCATGTTGGACACGTGTCCAACATGCAGACATGTCATTCCGTGCTTCTTAGGAGATGACCAATTCACTGCTTGCACACAAGGGAAGGCCTTTGTTTTCTAATCCGAGGTTACACACTTGACCGTGACTTACCTAACTGATCATAAGCCAAAGTCAGTAATAATTTAATTAATTTAATAAACAACGGCGCAAGAAGTCACACATACACCACCAGAAAAAAGGTTCTCTGGGCATCAATAAGCCACTTTCCCCTCCTGTGATTGTTATCAAAAGTTGAATCTGATTTCCGCATAATTTGCTGTTTTCATTTCATGAAGCGACAATTTACCAAAGAAATTAAGTTCAACCAACCAATTTGCGTCCATTGGAATCGTTCAAATTTTCTTGGACATTTTTCCTTATATTTTATGTGATTAATACTACAAATAGGGGACAGAAATTACGCATTGTTTGTAAAGATCCCTCTAGAAAAGAAATGGTAACTAAAAAGAAAATTTTACTTTTTAAAAGAAACAGCTAGCTTACTTTAATTAGTGGAGCACTGAAGATAAGATACAGTATTTTACTTAATTAAACGTAGTTAATATGCTTAAAAGTGATTTAATTAAAACCTTTTTATGGTTGCATCTGACATATACTAAGTGCTATTTCGTAAGTGGATAACTACGTAAATATATATAAAGGAAATTACATTGTCATTGCTGCATCTTGGATGGTCTTGTCTAAATGTAATCATAAACTATGGCCTAAGGAACATGCATGCATATTTGGAACTTCTACGAGAGCATCGCGCTTCCTAGCAGTTTGGTCAAAACCTAAAAATAATGAAACATAAAAATTGTTCGAGAATTCTTTAATTTATCCATTCTTTTGTATAAATTGAATGGATAAGAAGTCCATGCAACTACTGAACAACATGAGCATGGTGCATAATCATAAAGCCAAACATTAAACCGCATGAAGCATAAAGATTAATATTCCCAATCATCTGCTGAATGTCTTCCTTACCATCATTGAAGCTTTCTGAAAACCGTTAACAAAAGCAAAAGTGCCTTACTACTTGAATTTCAGAATCTAGAGAAAATATATTTCCAATGAAAAGTTTTGAAATACGAGAATGAAAAAGCATATTTATAGATGACCTGATGTTTGACAATTTTTTGTATAACTTAATTTTACATTATAATTATAATCATTAAAGTTACGTCTAGTGTAAAGAATGAATTAAATTTCATATAATAAGAATAGGAATAAGAATGTAAATTGATAAATTGAAATAGAAATCCTATTCTAATTCTATGATTTGGTATAATGTGATACAATATGAAATAGAAAACAATTCTCTCATTTAGTGTATGAGATATAATATAGAATAAAATTTAAATTAATATAAATAACATAATTATTCTTAATGAGAAAAATAAGAAAATTACTATTTCCTTCCATATATATATAATATGAATTTGCATTTTTTAAATAATATTTATTATTTAAGATTAATTTTTCTTGATAACATAAATCATGATAATATTTTTAATCAATTTTGATAATATTATTTTACTCTCATAGACCTGAGTAAAAACTTTTATCATTTTCTTCAAAAGTAAGGTACATAAAGTTTGAAGGTTATATATGTATATTTTTTTAGTGTCAGGAGGCTAGATTTAGGTTAGATGGAGTTATATAAGTTATAGTTAGGTAGAATATTAATGAAGGGTAACATTTGTCAATTTATAAATTAAACAAGGTTATATTAGACAAAAATTGTAGAATGTTATTCCACAAAAATATGGAATTACATTAACTTTTTTTATAGAGAAATGAAATCCCACAAATTATAGAATAGAATTTGGTTTATGAATGACATTCCGTAATTTTTTTAGTTAACAAACGCATGAATCCTCTAATCTCAAGATTAAATATGAAATGACATTTGGTTCCTTTACACTAAACATAACATAATGTTTATATTATTGTTTTATTAAGAAAATTTATAAAGATGTGCATGAAACTTGTTACGTGACAGTAATTTACATAATGACAGTATTAATTATTATTACAATAAAGATGACAGTAATTTTACATTATATACAATATCAATTTTATGTCATCGGTCAATTTTACTTCGGCTCCTCAACTTTTGAAACATATTCAGTCAATTTTCATCTTGTACCGAATATTAAAAAGTGAAAATTTAAAAATAATACTTATACAATAATGTTTGAGGATTATGGTCCATTTAGAAGATTTTATTGTGAACGAAATTCTTATCCCGTGTTTTTTCAAAGAAGTGCGTAAAGAATTGTATTATAAGTATAAATTAAGTTTGTATATAGCTTATTTTTTATTTTGAAAACAATACTTGCACATATTACATCCATATTTAAAATTTACAAAATTCAAAGTATTAAAAGAATATATATAATGAAACTTTTATTATGAAATAATATTGAAAATGTATATACATGTATGAGTAACGTGGTTTTCCTGTTTGTTTTAAAAAAATTCTCTGTCAAACGTGCATGGCCTTAAATTAATGAAGGATTGGTAATTTTCTAATTTGAGCTAGTCATTCCAAAAAAAAATCGTAGTCACCACTACGAGTGTTGTTCCAGTTATAATATAGCGAAAAAAGGCGGAAAAACTAGTGTCTGGTCGTAGTCACCACTCACCAGTTTGCATTTTTGTGTCATTGATTGGACCATATTATATTTATCGCCCTATATAATATAGCGAAAAAAAGGCAAGAGCACACTAGACACTAGTGTCTGGTTAGGAATTCAGTGGCTGGGGTTAGCTGGTAACCGCAACCTCTCTATATAATGCAATTAGTATTAATTATAATTATACCGTATTATTCTCCAGCGTCCACCACCACCGCTACTAAAGTTGCATGAAAAAGCCTATGCGAATGTCCCAATCCACGAGCAGGGCTATAATCCAAGTGGATCACAGTTCGTATGCCGCTATTATTGTCATAAAATATACACAGATCATGTTATAAGAGGAAAAAATATAAAAAGGGTTATAATAAGACTTATTATTATTTATGTAGGGTTTGTTAATTTAAATTTTATACTTTTCTCTCTTATAACATGATCATGTCATGTTAGTAAATAAAATGAGAGATCCTAATCCAATATACACTACAATTATACACAAGTTTGAATTCATTAATGAAAAAAACTTGTTCTTGCTCTGCATTACCATGTAAACATGATTGCAAATCAGCAAGCAACTTAGATTTTTCTTATTTTTTGGGTACATGCATGCAAGCAACTTAATTTTATATTTATATAACAAGTTCTCTAGTCTTTGTCCCATATTTTTTTTTCTTGCGAGAATGGCTTCCTGTAAAAAGAAATAGTTGGGTCTTGTTAATATATGAGAAATGTTTTTTATATATTTAAAATATGTACATCATATTTATATTATATATTTATATAAAAAATTATCAAATTAAATTATATATAACTATAATATTTTTATAAAATACAAAATAAATTTGTAAGAGAATTAAAAAAAATTAAAATATTTTAATTAGATAAATAACATAATGATTAATATATAAGGCTGCACACGAGTGTGGCTTTCTCTGATTTTGGTTTGGCTCTTGTCACGAGATCCTTTTAGGGAGTTTTGAACAACTAGTAAATTTTAATTTGCCAATTAAATCACATGTCTGATTATATGATATAATAATATGATTAAATATTACAATTATTTAATTTTTAAAAATAAATTTAAATTGTAGATTCTCGTATAAGAAAAAATATGTAAATTGTCCGAAACTTTTAAGTGAGAATTTTTTACTTTAATCATGCAAATTAATTTTTGATATATTTAAAAGTATGTGGGTCAAATTAAAAATATACATATTTACATTAAAAATACAAATATTTATTTTAATATAATTTTATAAATATCAAAAAATAATTTATATATGATATTTTACTATTAATTGTATATATATATATATATATATATATATATATATATTTTTTTAATATTATTTATTATACTTATTTTATTATTATTTTTTATTAAATTTAGCTCTTTTAAAAAATATATTAACAATATGTACGCCCTTAAAAAAAAACACAACAATCTTTTTCCTTTTTCAAAAAGTCCTGTGTGTGAAGAAGACAGATGACACTGATCAGACCCTTGACTCTCGGGGGTTGAAAATTCTTTACCAGATGTGTTTCGTCCTCTCATATACCTAATCTGCCATTCTCGCAGCCGTGGCCCATAATTAGTTTCCAACACCACTACGTACCTTTAGTGGCGCGTATAATTCAAACTCGGATTCCGATCAATTTTCCTTCCACCACAATATTGACACCTGGTTCGAGGGTTTTGCTGACACGGTGGCTAAGAAAGTGTATTTTTCCTCCATTTCTTATACAACTTTTTGGTAGCATTTACCATTTCTATAGTTTTGATTTGGTCGATAAATAACAATAAACTATTATTCTGGCCTGCCTTGACCAAAGTAAGGTAGCATGGGTAGAAGAGGAGACTTGAATTGTGTACTGTATATCTATCTATATGTAAATTAAGAAAGTTAATAAATAACTTTAATAATAGTAAAAAAATATTTTGTTATTAAAATTATAAATTTATTTATATTGTTATCAATTTCATTAATTTTATTTCTTTTTCTATTAACACTCTATTTAGAGAAAAGAAATAAATTTAATATAAAAGATAGATAAATTTTATTAATTGAGATATTTTAAGAAAATAAAATTAATAAATACATGTAATTATTAATATATTTAATAAAGATAACTAAGGTAAGGATAAAATTAAAAAATAATTAATACATCCTTAATATTTAAAAATAACAGATTAATTAAAATAACCTTAAATCTCTAAATTGATTAGGGGTGTTTATAGGTAGGTTTGATTCACATTTGGTAAAAAAATAAATCTAAAACTATCAAATTTAATTCATTAGGTTTGATTCGATTCTCTAATTTTTTTTTGTCAACTCGAATCCAACCAATCCGATCTAAAATAAATTAGTTTGGTTTGAGTCATCGAGTTTTTTATTTATAAATTTTTTTTAACAGAATAAAGAGAAAAAACACAATAAATTAAATATAATAAAATGAATAAATAAATCGTTAACTCAACAACTAAAATGAATATGATAACAAAATAATCTTTATTAAAATAGAAGTTACAGAAAATAATAAATTACACATGTACATAAAAAAAAAAGACAATGTACAATTATGCTCATAAAATATAGACTAAGACATGATGGTTTATTGATTGAGTAAGTGAATTAATATGTCATCTAATCTTTTAAGAATATTTAAATAAAAAATAAAATAAAAAATTTAATTTATAACTTAAATAAAATACACAATATAAGTAATATGCATTTATTTGAAAAAAATAACTTCATAAAGTCATTGATTCAAATTATTAGATTTAAAATTACAAATTCAAAAATTAAACTAATAAAAATTAATTTTTATAAAATTTGATCTGATATAATTTAATTATTTAAATTAAATTAAAATAATTTAATTAATTTAATTTAAATTTTTAAATTTATCGAGTCAATTTAACCCAATAAAGATCCCTAAAATTGACAATTATTCATGACGGGATGGAATATCTCTTTATCGTACATATTGGTAATGGTTATTGTTCGGGATCCGGATGATGGTGCGCTTGCTTAATGCGTGGTTGATAGTCTGTCTGAATTCGGAAGAAAAACGATACAGATGGATAACGTAGAAAGAGGTGAATTTGAGGAAGTGAAAAAAAGTTGAGGACTAACCCAAATAAAAAATTAAAAAAAATTAGAGGAAATGGGAGGCCTTGGCCCTTGGGTAAAGGTCCCCGAATTTTAGGCTTTCCAAACAAACTTGATACAGTCACGCCCTCTCAATGACTCGTCAACCATAACCAAAAAGAGGAGAAAAGGAGGGGGCTTGGGTCCTCTGAGCCCTGAGGGCTCTCACTCATAGACCTGACCGTATTAGAGTTCAGACTCTCAGGTTAGGGGGTGCAAGTGTGAGTGTACTAAATACTAACATACATCGTTTTTTATGTCATAAAAAGACAAACCCACGAGGACTGGCCAACCTTCAAAACAAAGAAAGAGGCAAAAAATATATACATTTTTGGATGCACAGAAAAAAGAAAAAATAAGACAAAACTTATAAAAGAAAAGAAAGGACGACAACGACAGCTACAAGTGACGGAGTCAGGCCAAAAAAACTGATAACTGAATGGGAGCCAACTTCAATAATAATATATATAAAAAAAGGAAATTACAAAAAATAACTTTGAGAAAATTGGGGAGAGGGAGCAGCAGCCTCCCATAACATGTATGAGACGCCACTCCTGACAACCACCGCCCTTGACATGATGATTAGACCGGCCCGACCCGTCCTTGGAAGATCCACCACCACCACCACCTCCAACTCCAACTCAACTCAAACCTTATCCCAACCCGGTAAATCCTCTCATCTCCCATTCCTCCTTTCTCATATAATCGATTATCAAAATCGCACGTCAAACCCATCTCTCACCTTCTCTCTTTCAAACTTTAATCGTATGAGTTTTGATACTCTCAACTTGGGACTTATTCTGTGGGTTGAGGATTTGGCTAAATGCGCACTGTTGTGCTGGCTTGGTTGGTTAGGCATTTTAGTAAGCAAACATATTCAAGACTCAGGAGGACGCCCTACCCGTTTTCACGGGTAGCAACAGTAGCCGTGAGCCACTGGAGCATGTATTACATGCTCACAGCTCATGCTCATCTCTCATATTTTCCTTGCAGTAGTTCTACAATATATACATTATTAATTTCATATTTGTACAATTTTCATAATATGATTATAACTGATTTTACTTTATTTTTTAATACATTTACATTTTAATTTTACCATGTACTCAAATCTAAACAAATTTGTACACACCTATTGATGCGCAAGGAGCCAATTTATTCTTTCCTCCCTCCTCATTTCTGATAAGTGATAACTCTCGTCGACTCTTTCGTCTTCACCACGGGCCCTTTTGAAACAAAAACTCCAAAATACATATAGTTGATAACGATGAAACATTTTTCTGATCATTATTCAAAAAAAGAAATCGAGTGGTAATTTTTTTGTTATCGGGTGCGCAACTTAGCTTAAGTCGTAAAAGAAGAATACAGTGAAGGTGTTTATTGTAAATTTTGTTAAGACAAATTTAATTACGGTTATCATTCTAGGAAGAAAATCTTTTTCTCTTAAGAACTCTCAAATTCTTGATGACTTATGAATTTCAGAATGTCAAAAGAAAAATAACTTCGATTCAAGTATTATGTAAATTTAGAGTAACAAAAAATAAGCAAAGATTGTATATTAATTGAAATTAATCAAAAATAATAAAAAATAAACAAATAAATGCAGTAAAGCATGAATAAAACCAATACAAGACAATGTAAAGAAAATAAACAATCAGAAGAACAATCAAGTAAATGAAAGCAAGTAAATAAAGCATATAAACTTGCAAAAAAGTAAAATTGACTAAAAGATAAAAGAAACCAATTAAAGAAAACAATAAAGATGTAAAATAGTAAATAAAGTAAATAAAAAAATCAAATGTTACTGAGAACCAGTCCATAAAAAATGAAGGGAGTTTACAAGAAAATATAAATGAATTGCTTTAAATTTGTATTGAATGATAAAGATTATATAAATAAAGTAATGTGAAAGGTATATTTGACTAGTTATCTTTCTAATCCTTTTGTGTCTGTGATAGACGTGATAGGAATTGTGAGAAAAGTGCACAAGTGTTTCTAACTAACTTAAATGTCTTCACTCACTTTTAGTATTTATAGACAAAGATAATAACTGACAAGATTATGACAAGTGTTTTTATCTAGAATAACAACTAAATCTAATAACAAATGTCTTGTCTAAGTAATACAAACTTAATTGTTAATAATTTCTTAAATTCAAACTTGAATTATCATCATTTGAACTTAAATTTGAATTCAACTATATAACTGATTCGCACTTGATCTTTAATTCGAAATGCTTTCTTTGTAATCTTCAATTCCACCAAGTGTTGAGAATATCGATTTTTTCTTCGATTTTCTAATGTATGATCTTGGTCAAGTTTTTTCTAACACTCAATTGAACTGATCACTTATCCAACTTGTCTTCTTAGCAAACTTATGCTATCTTGGTCACTATTTTCTGATATATGTTGAGCCTTCATAAAGTTGAATATTCATAAATTGAGATTATCACTTTCGACTTTTCTTTGATCAAAATTTATTTTATTAACTAAATTAATTGTACTCAAATCAATTATTTTTCTTATGAATCGAAGAGTTTATTTTTATACCAACAGAAGGTCGTGTCTTAATCTTTGTAAACAATATATATAAATAATACAATGAGTATAGTTACTTATTTAGAGTAAGTCTTATTTATAGAGTGATGATATATTATACTTGCATATACTTTAGTTTTTACAAACCTCTCATTGATTCTAAGGTGTTATCTAACATGGGAAGATCTTTTAGTCGTAATAGTGTCTTACGGATTAGTCTAACTACAATTGCTGTGGAGAAACACGGGTCAAAGACCCAAAAAAAAAAAAGAGAGTTATGTAATAGCTTATATATGAGTTTGTGAACATCGTTTGCGAGTTTATAAAGAGTTTGTGAGAATAATGTCTATACAAGTATCATTTTTCTTTTAAATATTATATTTGCTTTGAATGATTAATTACATTTGGATAATTACATATGCACTTTGTTGAAATACGTATGCGTATATTGATACAATTACGAATCGTACCGAGAGATACTGTTAACCTCATTCTGTTGGAAAAAATATATATCTGCTAGACTCACTGACTCAAAGACATGTTGTGCATA
Organism: Ormosia semicastrata; assembly: GCA_029884595.1. NCBI lineage: Eukaryota > Viridiplantae > Streptophyta > Magnoliopsida > Fabales > Fabaceae > Ormosia > Ormosia semicastrata. The sequence continues at coordinate 17,276,902 of JAQQTO010000037.1, read as the reverse complement.
TATATTATCAAGTGCATATATATGGACATGAATATTTTGGGTTCATAATGTAACTGAACTGAATTTTGAAGATGAAGATGGTTGGATTATTATTTAATTTGATAATTGATATGTAACACCTACTTAAATATGAAGATGGCTTGAATAATATAAATAAATAAATAATATGCAATTGGTTCACCTTATTAATTGAAATTGGTAGGATGGGAAAAAGTTGTTAAAATTACTAATAATAGAAATAAATAGAACTCGTTATAACATGACTTATTTATTAGCTTTTAAGTTAAGTTAATAGTCATAGAATTAGTCAAATTCAATTATCTTAAAATTGAAGTTCTTATCTTTATCTTTTGAAAGATAAGAATATGGGTGCTGTTAAACCAAAATGAAAACTACCCTCTTTAAAACGCCGTTCAGCGTCATCTACATGTCATTATTTCCTTTTACTAACCTTTCACTCTTTCTTCATCTCTCATTCATCTCAAAACCTCACCCTCTCTTTTGTTCATGTGAATTTCGGGAAAGTTTTTCCACACTATTTTCTCTTTTCCATCCAAGTCAATATCGTAGAGAGTTTTCAAAGATTGGGGTGATTTTTCTTAGAGGTTACTCACTCTTTGAAAATCATTTTTTTTTAACTTTTTAAAGTAAACTCACAACTCAAAAATTTGAGTAATTAATTTTATAGGTATGATTTCATAGTGAGTAGGTTGAATAATGAATTTAGGGCTATGCCAATTAAAATTTATTTGTGATTTATCTAAGATTTGGGGATCAAATTAGGTAAATTAATGATATATGATTGATTTATGTATTGTTGGCATTTCTATGGCTATAGAACGGTATATGAAACCACCTATGCGGATTTTTAAGAAAAGCCCCAATTGGGAATTGATACCACGGTGAGTGATTCTTATCTGCAATGTCTATTTGAACTTATCAATTTTAACTTGATTTTATTATTGAAATTTTAAATGTAATAAAACTTTAGGAGTTCTTGGGACAAACACAATATTTTTTTTAAAAACTTACTATTGAATTTGTAAACTGGTATGAACTAATAATTTTGATTATTGTGAAATATTTTCATGTTGCATTTGGACCAAAGTGATAAATGTTATAGTCAACAATTTTGTACCAATGCTGATAACTACTATAGAAATTGGCTTTGGGCCAATGATAGAAATTGATATAGATGATTGTTTTGTTCATGGAAAGAAAGTAATCAAATTTATTTGAGTGAATTTTCTAAGAAAAAATATCATCATACACTCTTTTTAGGGGTGTATACACTATTGACACATTTTTTAAGAGTGTTAGATTTAACGAGAAAAAATGATATAAAAAAGTAAATATGATAAATGATATTGAGAGAAGTGTGAAAAGAGGTGTATGCACTGTTAATGGTAAGAATATCATAATTGATTTTCTAATGATAAAAAATGTTCTCCATGAAATGAGTTTACTTGAATATATCATGATTTTTTTTTTGTTTTTTTATGAAATAAGTTTATTTTCATATATTACATATTTATTTGTCCAATTGATATTTTATTTTCTTGAAATACATATTTTTTTTATAATTGTTTCTCTTGGGAGAAGACCTTGTCTGACTCTATATCTAACTGCAATGAATGTTAGCTTTGGTGCACCTATGATTAGATTGAGCCCTTATTAGCAGGGTATATACTGACTCTGTGTATAGGCCAACACATGTGAGTTAGTAATAGTTTCGAGCTTAATGTTTGTCAGTTCAAGTCTTGAGCTTGTCAGATGATTAGTTAACCAACGAATTGTATGCTTATTTTATTTAGTTCTGTCTAGTGGATTCTTCCTTATGGATTGTGTTTTTAACTGATTCCCCTTATTTATTGAACTTATTGAATTATTGAAATTTTTTTCTCATTAGATATTATGTTTTAAGTTTTGGGTTTATGATGAATTGATTTGAGTTGTTTCATTGAGAAGTTATTGTATTATATGATAATTTTTACCTTCTAATAAAAGACTCGTGTTTCACTTCCTGATTATGTTATAGTAGGTAATAATTGTTTACTAAGTTGTGACTCATCCAAATCATAATTATATGTTTTTTAGATAAAGGAAATGAGATAATTTCTGATTCTATTCCTTCGGTTTAATCAAAAAAATCTGACGTAGTTATCATTGAATAACCTAACACATTGTTCGTATGAACATATTTAAGTATTTATTTTATTTTGTTGTAGACTTTTATTTTAAAGCCCTATGGGCTACTACTCTAGAAGTGCTCTATTATCTTTGCAAGCAGGATTCATGACAAAGTTGGAGGATATATTAAATTAATGTTTTGACAAGTTACAAAATTTGGATTATTTATTTTTGAAATAGAAAATATGATATATTTGATATTTAAGTAAGTTTTGAAATTCTACGGTGACTACTGTAATTATTTTAAAATTTTGTGTGATTTAGAGGCTTATATGGCTTAGACTAACCTATGGTTTGCCCTTATTTCACGTTGGTCATGAACCCAAACTCGGGTCTTGACATGATATATATGCTTCATATTTGTAAATCCATTGTATTTTGGTCTGTTATTTAATTACATCTACCACGCATCCAAATAATAAACCCAAAATAAAGCAGTTTCAAATGTGAATTAAAATATCGATCTTTATTTTGTTTGGGTACAAAATCATATTTTGAAATATTGAAAAGTGCTATCATTAGTGTCATAAATCATTTCTCTCAAAAGTTTAAGGTGTTAGATGAAAACACATAAAAAATTTTATATAGAACAAAATTTGACTCCAACATTTAATTCTAATCCTTGTGTCTAATCCTATTTAATTTCACTCCATGTGTCCATTAACTCAAATAAATAGAGTTAAAAGTAACAAATTAAAAGAGATTAAATGAGATTAGAGGTAAGAGTTGAAATCAATTTTTATTCTTTTATATATATCTAATGCGTCTCCTCATATAAGAGTTTTTGAACTTGAAGCATAAACAATGCATGAGCCTACAAAAAAAATGGAGAAAATAAGAATCGAATTCTAAATTATTTAGTTATAGAAACTCTAATATTATGTTATAAATTATCTCTCCCAAAAGCTTAATTAAGCTGTTAGGTGAATGCATATTATTAATACTGTTAGTCTATGCTTAGCATGTATAAACTAAAAGTATATGATTAATGAAGATTATGACAGTGGTTACAACTCAAACACATTGAGGGTCATGGTTATCGTCGTCTTTATTTAATTAACAAGACAAGACAAATGATCGATTAAACTAATCCTCTTCTGTATTTTCAAAGCAAGTGCTTGCTCTAATGCGAGTCTATATTCACGCACCAAATTGTCGTCTTTCAGAATAGTTTAAATTCAACATCGTTATTATAATATAATTGCAAGGGTTAACATCAGTTTTGTCATCAGCATATTTTCGGAAGCCAAATATGTAATTAACTTAGCCTCATAACACACTTAAATCCGAGTGGGTTCCATCTGCTTTCATTTTCATAGTAATACGTCTTAATAATATTAAAGATAATGTTAATAACACACTTTTTATCATACTCTTTTTAATATATTCTTTTTTATTAGATTACGTCACACATCAAAATAACATTTAATTTTAATTAACGTATAATTAACTCAATTAACGTGTAATCAATTTTAAATGGTATGTAATTAAGTCTAAGTATTATTTTAATGTGTAATGTGACCTAATAAAATAGAGTGTGTTAAAAGAAGTGTGATAAAAAATATGTTTCTAGCATTCATCTAATATTAATCAACACCATGAAATATAGCTATTAAACAACATTTCGTAATCAAGCATTGGCTTAACCTGTATTTTTTTTTATTTGTCAATAAATAATTGAGGGGACTGGCTTTATCAAATTCGAAGAATGAGAATGAAATCCCAAACCTTCACCTTTAGTGAGGTTAGGAAATACTACGTGTTATAGCTCATTGGTGCTTAACCTTTAATTTCTTGAATATGAAATTATATATGTTAATGTGTACCATAATAGAGCTCAGCTGTCAGGCTATTATAGCGTCCATGACTCATCCAATAAGGTAAACCTTCTTAATATTCTATGTGCTGATTTCACCTTAAGTAACTACTCTCGATATAGTTATTACCGAGTTAAGAAAATATGTATCAAACATAAAATATGCTAGTTAATTTTTTCTTGTTGATCTAAAAGAATTAGTATGATATATAACTTGAAGGCTGTTATAACTCTTAAAGAGAGAAATTTCTATATATACACTAATAACAGATATTCAAAAATTAAAATATAAGCACTTGCTTTTTATTATAAGTCTTTTCGGTCTTGATTTTGAGAGATTGGGATGATAGAAATGGCTAGTAACCTAGGATATTTTCCTCTTTCAGATCAATCATTATATAATGAGCATGTCCTTAAACTGCATAAACATAAGTATCCGATGTTGTTATTATAATAAAAAAAATTAAGCTGACTACTTGGATCTTTCCGTGGCAAAAGTAACTTATAAAATCTATTTTGTACACATATAATATAAGTTGTTTCCCAATATAATTAGTAATTTAGTACTGCACTTTAATAGTTTTGCCTTCAGTTAATAAATTTTTTAACTCTAAGATTATTAAATTTATGCCAGCCATGCAAAAAAGTTACTTATGAGATATAAATTGACTAAACTAATAGATAGATTAATTTTTGAAATTTACAGGTCAAATATTAAACAATGTAACGGGTTTGGCAAAAAGCAAATTACATTTAAATATGAAGACAACAATGAAAACAATAAATATGAAGGAAAGTGATGCACGGATGCTTATCATTATATATTTTTTTGGTACAATGCTGATCATTATATATACATAGTTATAATATTTGACAAAACATCGCTTGGTTAAAGGACAGTGAGATGTTGAAATATATTTGATTGTTTTGGATTTTTTTTTCTCTTTCGGAAGTATAAAAATTCCTTAGTAATGCACAAATTAAGACATACTAAACCACTATTTTAGTCTCAAAATTATACAACATTAATTATATTAGTCTTTAACTTTTTAAAAAAATTTCATTTTAGTCTTTAAAGTAACAAATGTCGATTATATTAATCTTTAAAATTATAATTTATCAATTAAATAGGTCTCTAAAATATATAAATTTTAACGATTTCAAGGATATAATCTTTAAAATTATAATCTGTCAATTAAATAAGTCCCTAAAATATATAAATTTTAACGATTTCAAGAAAATATTATTAGTATTTATAATTTCATGAATTAAAATAGTAATCTTTTGAAATCAGAAATTAAAATGATTGATACTTATAATTTCAAGAACTGAAATGATAATTTAATCCATATTTAATATACATAAGCAAACAATAACTAAATTGGTAATAATAAGGTGATGCAGATACATAAGATCAGGTGGCATACTAAACTGGATCGCTGATTTAAGGATATACGTACACATGATTATTCACTTTCCCCATTTTATGTTTAATCTAAGTTTTGTTTTCTCTTCTTATGAATTTCCTTTCCTAAAAGTACTTTTTATATTGCTGCTTTTCAGAGATAAAAATCGGAAATATTTATTTTCCCAGTTTCCACCACCTAAGCCAGTACCAGGATTACTACCTAATATTTTAAAAAACACCAAGAATTTAATTATTAAAAAACAATTTGTTAGCTGGAGATATATAAATGATTTAATTCTTTAATATTTTCTTTTATGTGAGAGTTTTCTGGGTTTAAAGAATAAAAGTTATAATATGATTAGAAAAAGTGACAATGATCAAACTTCCGAACATTTTGATAGTAGAGAATATAATAATGAAAAATGATCTTTTTATATTATTTTTTATTTTATATCACTTTTTATTATACTTTTTAATGGTTGTGATTAAGTGGGAAAAAATGATGGAAAAATGATGTAATCAAATAATCAATAATATGAGAATAGTGTAAAAAATGATATGAGAGAAAAATAATATAAAAAAATCATAATTATATAATAATAGAGTGAGTGTCCATTTTAATATTCTAATATTGTATAAGTGTGTCACCCCTGGTCTTTATTAAATACATCAAAGCAGGTTTTCATATGTTAATTTATTCCATCAAATTAATTATAAAAACTAAAACTAATGACATTTTAATTACTATTAAAGGATCGATTGTCAAATATATTTTTAAATGATTAAAATTAACATTCAGATTTAGTCAATTATAATATCATGTAATCAATACAAAGAAATTGTGCTACTGTAAAATGGTTCAATGTTCATATATCTCTAAGAAAGGTTTGTTTTTTTGTTCATTTCAGACTTTAGAGATGAAGATTGTTTTGGTTTTAAAATGGATGATTTCAAGTTTCAACTAGTCCCACAATCTTTGGCAGGAAGAAAAAAAAAACCTGGTTCTGGGATCATTTAGCTCTATTATTACCAATCATATAACTAAATCCTCCACTGTTATAATCATCATAATGTGCATAAGTTCTTTGCTTAGTAACCATGTATAAAATTAAAGGAAAATGTTTTTCTAAATAGGGTTTGTCTCTAAAGTGAATAAATATGTATATATCCTTAGATCATTTACTGACTTAAGATCTCTATATATTTTATCAAATTAAGGATATATACATATTTATTTGTTCACTTTAGAGGTAAATTCACTTTAAAGAAGTATTATCCAAAATTAAATCATATTTATCCATTTTAAATATAAATTCACTTTAAATGAGCCTTATCCAAAATCAAATCAGTAATGAGTTTGGAGATTAAATACCTAATTCAGAACTTCATAATTGCTTGTTTGAGTTTAGTTTGTTTTGTGATTATTCAATACTATAGGATTTCAGGTTTGCCCCACCATAGCCAAAGAGTCTAAATGAAGGGGATGAGAAATTCTTAAGTAATCATCGTCTATTATATTATTTTTTTAGCATTGAAATTATTATTTGATATGTATAAAAATATATTTAAAAATTGATGTACTTCTATTATGGTCCCTACATAATTTTATACATATTAAATAATAATTTAAGTACTTATAATAAATTGTGTCTAAATAAAAAAATACTCCAGGAAGATAGTTATCTTGACCCTACTAAATAACGGCTTAAGCTTCTAGAATATGGTAGAAATAAAACCAAATAACTTTGTATCAAGAAATAAAAGAATAAAATCTCATAATTACCTGGATTATTAGAAACAAGGAAACCAAATCTCTAGAGAATTGCCTCCTAGGTAAGCAACTCCACATTATAAATAAAGAGTTTAGCCACTCATGTATGCATGTATCTAATCGACTAATCCCATACATGATAACATCCTAATACAAATCTTAACTTAAAAGCATTTAAGTGCGTTGCGCCACAACATTGGAAGGCGCCACCACCCCCTCTCCACCGCAATATTGGGAGGTGCCACCATATTCAACATTCTCTGGATTCAAATAAGTGAAGTTGTGAATTAGTGGGATTGACTATTGTTTACAATTTCAAACATTATTAGAGATTAAACAATATAAATAAAATAATGTAAATACAAAGAGAAGAAAAAACCAGCAAACATCAAATTAGAGTTAGAAAAATATTGTTTGTATCATTAAATTTGACAACTCATATAAGTATTGTATATCAATATGAGTGTAAGTAAATACTATGGTATATCATATTCTAAGGTGAAATAGATGTATTGTATACTAATAAAAGAAGTGTAAATTGAGAGTCAAATTCTTGGTGTACAAATAACATGATTAATCATAATTATTCTTTAATATTTTAGGACATTTGCAGGTAAATTCGGATATATTCGAATAAAGAACATCTCAACATCTTAAAAGAGAGAACGACATGCAAAAGTGCTTTTCCCCTTTGATCAGACTTCGCCTGTTTCGGTGCTTAATCAACAAGCAAAGAGGAAAGTGATATGTACTCTTCAGGGGAAAAAAAAAAGATATGTATGCAATTACTATTGAGATCAAGTTTCAGTGAATTCTTTTGAAATTCCAATGTTTCTTTTTTTTTTTTAATACCATGTCAAAGATGTCTATATTAATTAAATCCTTCTTCCTTCTCCTTGATTGAATTCTATATTTCAGTTAATCTTGATTATTCAAGGCATATCTATAATTATATTTATTTATTGATTTGAGACTCGACCGCGCGCAAGCACTCTTTCAGCCCTAGATATATAGTGCCGTTTCAAGAAATCTATATTTGTTTTTCTTTTCCCTTCACTTCATAGACTTGGGTTGGGTAATTATATCTTAGTTATGTTATATCCACAGCTCTCTCTCACACGCGCACATAATTAATGCAGAGAGACATATATGCAGTAACCAAAGAATGGAACATGTAGATGCTGGCATTGCAGGCAGCATATTCATTGTGGTTAATTTTTATTTGCTCTGTGATTATTATCTATAGATTTAACTTGCACTGAAGGGTATCTTCGAACTCTGAAGAGATGGCCTTTTGAAAATGTGAAGTAGATTCATAAGTTAAAAGTTGAAAGGTCAGCAATATATATCAAGATTAATCCTATAGCGAAAGGGCAAGGATATCTAGCACACGATTCTGAGGGCAAGGAAAATCAACACACATACCACACACACAAATATATATATATAGCTGTACTAACTTGTAAAACAACTCGAAATACAGAACTTATGCCATTGTCAAACACAATCCAGTCTAGGCCATCATTTAGAAGAAAAGCCTGCTGCATTATATTATACTGTCTAATGGCCAACTTGTTAACAAATAATTAATAACCTAATGTTCCTTGTTCTTTTCAAGAAAGGCCAACACCCTAAAAAATTGATTTGTCTGAGTACACCGGCCAGTTACTAGCATAGATTCCCCGTGGTTAATTTTGAAAAAACAATATTGTTGCTTAAGTCCGAAAAAAAAACGTTAAAGGAAAACCATGGGTAGTTGGGTACATTAATAATGGACCACGTGGTTTTTTTTTGTTTTCTTCAAAATATCTTCGATAGGTATGAAACTCATTTCTTAAAATACAGTCAAATATTTAAGTAAAATTTTTTTAATAATATTATTTTAATACATATAAATATAAAAATTAAACCTAAAATTATATATTTAAAAAATTTGAATCTCTTTCATTTAGACTAACACACATTAATACCACGTGGAGATAGTGACACCATATTGTCGTTTTACTATCATAATTCATATGGGTAGCTTGGGCTTGGGTGGTCTTTTTCTTCTCAACTTGCGGGTTCTTCAAAGTATTATTATTATTTTTTTGTTGACACATTCATCAATATGTTTGATATTTAGTATTTCAAATTGTTAAATATGCTAACGTATGTTTAAGAGTTGAGATTTTGGGAAGTTTTAAAAAGAAAGAAAAATGAACACTTGTCCTTTATTTTGAATAAATATTTTTTATATTTAAATTTTTTTAAAATAAAAATAATAAAATAAAAGATCGTATAATTTTTTAATTATTTTATATTTATTTTATAATTTTTTTAATTTAAAAATAAAAAATAAGTTTTCTATTTTTTTCTCTCCAAAACTCTTCATCTGAACATATTTTAAGAAACTCAAGTCGTTATGCAGTATTTTTTATTTTTTATTTACTTTATGACAGGAAAATAAAGATACTGGGCTTGCAAATAGTCGCTTGTAAATGATCACCCTACTGGAAGAACACTGTATCATTGTAAGAGAAGAGACCTAACTAGGAGACAGAGTAAATGAGGTGCAATGCCTTTGGGAGTATGGAATATAAAATAAATTATATGAGACTGGAACAACTTTCAGGCCTTCACATGCTCCTGGTCCTGGTAATTTCAAATTCATGCATGCAGGCACCGCAAATGCAAACGAATTTACTAGATAGAACCTTGTGTGCCCAGTTACACACTTCAATTCTTATTAACTTGTGCTCCAACCAAATCCGGTCATGAATTTGATTTCTGTAAGGTTTAAAGTTTAAAGAACTGGCCAATAAAGAGTCCTTTTGATTTTGATTTTTGATTTTTGATTTTTGGTCTACGAGCCCTTTTGATTGTCTTGCTCTTTTTGCTGATGAGAAGTAGTTTTTAAGGATTCTTAATGTGTGTTTGGATTAGAGTTGATAAACTTAAATTTAATTGAAAGTGTGTTTATAAACTTAAATTTAGTTAAAAGTAAATTTATAATAATGTGATTTATGTTTAAAAATTTTTATTTTAAAAGTAAATTTAATAAAATAAATATTATTTGGATGAAAGATTGAAATCACTTTAAATAAAATTAAAAGAAAAAATTGCTATCAACATACTTTTGGTGAATGAAGAAGCAAGAAATTCATTTCTTCACTCTAACTACGTTTCAAACCATTTTTTATTGAATTCAACTGAAAAGAAAAACTACCAAACTTGTTTCCATCTCTGTTGCACGCCCTGCAACGTACGTTTGACCTTGCAAACGTGAAAACAAACATACACTTTGTTTGGTACTATTAGTCCTTCTTCATCTTTTTTTGGGGGGTCTTGGTATTATTATTAGTCTCTGAAGCATGGGTACTCCTCCCAGGGAGGAGTACCGGTACCCCAGATCGTCTGCAGGACGCAGACGCCATGGTACGCGTATGGTACGCGTTGGTATGTACCCAAATTTTTTTTTTTTTTGAATTTGGGTATGGCTCGGTGCGGCTCGGGGAGGCTCGGTGCGGCTTCACCACCGGTTGGGTACGGCTCCACCATTTTTTTTGCCAAACACGGTCGTTTTTTCAGATCTGCACCCTCTTCTTACACGAGCTTCCAATCCGAGTCTCACACGAGCTGCCAAATCTTCATTCTTCTTCTCCCTGAGCTGCGCGACCAAGCTCCGAGACTGCAACTCCAGCGATTTCAGCAACTGCGACTCCGACGAGCTTCAGCGACCCTAAACCATTCAGATCCTCATTCTTCTTCTACCCAATCTGTGCGACGTAGCTCCAGCTGCGCGACCCGAGCTCTAGGCTCCAGCTCCAACTGCGCGACGTAGCTCCAACGTGGAACGACCGGCCACGAGCTATATATATGCTATATGTTGTCATATTTTATTATTCTCTATATGCTACTAAATGAGTCCTACTAAATGGCCCAGCGCGACGTAACTATATGCTATATGTTGTCATATTTTACATATATATATATATATTTTATATATATATATAATTTATTTTATATATATATATATATATATGACATACTCGTATCTTAATTTTTTAAAAATTTTCATATCCCATATCTATATCCATATCGAATACCGATATCTGATAATCACCATACTTACGCAACGCAACGTAGTTATTAGTCCTTGTCTGGGTCTAAAATCTTTATCTCAATTGGGTCCATACCAGATGCCATTCAACAAATGAACATGGGCTACGCATGCCCATGAACATGCCAGGCGTGCATCATGCGCAGTCTAAGTCCATGTACTAAAATTTCTTTTAACCAAAACGGTCCAATAAGTAAAACTGTATATTGAATCATACTAAACTATCCCAAATGAATTTTAGCATACTATTGTATTTTTTCCCCATCAATGAAAGTTTGTTAAAAAAAAAGGGTAAATTTTAAGATCATGACCAAAAGAAAAAAGTGAATTTTAAGAGTAAAGAAATGTGTGGTATTGCAAATTTTAAGGAGGAAAAGTAGATTTCCATATAATTAAATGTGTGGTCTTGAATTTTTCAAACATCAACAAATTTTAGGAATGGAAAAAAAAAACTTGTATAGTGTAAGGTATGGGTAGGATAAAATTCTCCTTTTAAGTATTTAAGATTTAACCTTTCAAAAGTTAGCCACGTGATCACGTGCTGTTCGCGGGTCTCAAAAATCAAAGGGGGTTTTACATGTGATCATACTTTTTAATGATTTTTATATTAATTTTATAATATGTTGATGATTTTGTTCCTCCCACGCTCCCACCTGAGGCCTCCCTTAGTTGTTTTTAGATGACCCAGTGAGGTCCCCGTCCCACTTTTCACTCAGATACATACATTTATATATTTTGGGTGTACTATATCGAATAACATACTAAAATTATATAATTTCATATTATAAATTTAATTTAATTTTAATGTTTTTATTTTAATTAATTTAATGCATTGCTATAAGATTATATAAGAAACTCTTTTCCTATTCAAATGAAAAAAGAGAACGGACTATTACCTCAAAATTTTGATTCTAATTTCTACATATCCCCAAATTGGGCTATTCTTTTCACGCAACACAATCACCTTTTGCACACCTCCACAACATAACGGGAATCCTTAATTCCTTTCCATATGCTTTACGAAGTCATGCATAGTTATTCTTTTCCCCCAATTACGGGTGCTCCGAAAAAAGAAACTATAGTCTCTGAAGAAGAGAATTTCTTCTAGCTATACACTTTTTTCTCTTTCACAATACCCAAAACGAATTTTATAATTGTGATATTTCAATTTAAAATCAATTAACATTAAATAGAATGATTTAATAAATATAAAAATTACACTCAAAATATTAAAATAGATGATGTGGGACTTTTAACAATAATAATTACTATTCAATATGACCGTATAAAGGAGCCATGGATTTGGAATTCTAATTCTTGAGTTGGGGAATCATTTAAAATATTTTAGTAAGTGAAAACAAGCAGCAACGCCAAGAGAACTTACAATAACAAATATAGTTCAATCTTGGAATTTATTATTTTAGTTTTTTAGCATATTAGGCGGCTTCGTTAAATTTTGGTTTCCTATGAACCTATAACCAGCTAAACTGATTTCACTAGCAATCACTTTGACTTGGATTTACTTGTGTGACAACAGTCACTGGAATACATTGAAGCAAATTGAGTGAGAATAGCAAGTCCATGAGGAATAGCAAACTGCAAGTCTTCATTTCATCATTGCCGCCATTGTTTCCCCTGTCAACTGAACCACTTCCCACTGGATTTTTTACGGGCTCGTCAAGGTCGTTCTTGATATTTGGATTACACAACTAAAATAAAGTTACTCTTTTCTTTTTTTGGTGTGAAAATTTACTTTTTTTATAAGTGCAAAAAAAAAATGATTATCAGGTCACTAATCTTCCGGTAATAAGCCGTTTTACGTTTATTTAACAAATTGAATTAAGACCTTTGGCAGAGAATATGATATTAGACAAGTTATTTGAAAGCAATGTCTATTCAAGAAGTTAAAAACCGAATTGGTGCGCTCATCTTGAATGAGACAGGAACCTTAGCAATGTGATATGATATGAAGTCTATGTAAGAATTTATTTTTTTTTAGTAATGAAGTCCATGTAAGATAATATATTAATATAGAGCCTTAATATAATATGATGCGATTAACTAAGAAGTCTAAGCAAGCTTGGACATATCAATTAGTAGTTCTAATCTAATAATCTAACAGACAAGTGGGTAACAGACATCGCAAAGGAAGCATCTTTATTGGGTCCCTAGACTATAAAGAAAAGCCCTCATTATTAAAATATAAAAAAAATATTTGCTAACTAGTGCTCATAAGAACACTAATTACCAAAACAGAAGTGGAATATATTAAATTAAAAATTAAGATATTTATTATATTAAAATTATAAATATTTAATACTTATTTCTTTAAGTAACGAGAAACATTTAATAAATTCAACTAAAAAACATTTAATAGAAAGTATTAATTCTTCTTAATTAAGACACTTTATCAAAACTCAATATAAAAAAAAGAAATAGTAAGAAATATGAAAGAAATGCTTAAGTTTTTAAAGTAGGACATATATATATATCTTATTACGTCTCATTTAATGTTAGTCATCTTAGCTTTTATGGGCCATTATTGGTTTTTTTTTGTAGAGTGTGGAAAGAAAGAAAACAAGGAAACGACAAGAAAAAGCTTCACCCTTAGAAAAGCCACATCCGAAGCATCAGCCAAGAGGAGGTTGCTGATTCCTTGAGGGGGGACTCATATATCTTCAAGATCTTATGGGCCATTATTGGTTTGAAAAGGTTTTATTTAAGCAAACAACAAATAGCCAACTGCCATGAGTGGTTAGCCGGTAGAGTGCCATCTCCTAACTGCACCAGTTCTTTTTCTTTAAAAGTCTAAAACTTGTTTGGCGATGATGGTAGGAAGCTTGTGCAAACACACTACTTTTTTATGGAATCAAAAACACATCAAAAGAAAATACCCAAAAAAATAAATAAAAAATCAAAAGTGTCCTCCAAAGTCAACTCTCACCTTATCCAACCATTACCTGTAAGATTTACCCACAGTTATCTGCAAGTCGAGACTCCTCAGGTTCACAGTTAACTAGAGGCATTCATTGGAAGCAATCGAGTCAAACAGTGATATGAATCAAAGTAGAAACAAGCTAGGTAAATTAGTTAGATGATATTATTAGTTAGAAGTTGTTTTCTAATTAATTAGTTAAAAGATTTTACCCATATATGGTTGCACTGTTTCTGTATAAATAGGAGATCGAGGATGACATTGTAATAGTGGAATGTGCAAGAAGTTGATCACTAGTAAATCATTGGAGTTTTTTTTTTTTTTTTTCTTGACTACAAACAAGGAAGGTCAGTAATTGAGTTCATTAGTTGTATCAAACGGGCATACTCAGTTTAAATGAGAAGGTATTACACCTATTATGGTTATTATGGGGGTAAAAAAACATTATTAGATATTTCTTCTACATGCACCTTAGCCAACCCTTGCTACGTTGTCTTCCGCAGTCTCCTCACTCAGAAACAGTTAGCCACAGTATTCTTCTCATCCCAGTTGTAATGCACATGCTTGAACTGAAGTTTTATGCTTCTGCAATAGGTCGTTGAATATACATACCTTTTATTAACCTAAGCTCCATAAGCCTGAGGTGAGTCCAGATTCAAATGTCTTAAACCCAATACAAATTTTTACTAAATGTCGGATAGGCCCATTTTCTCAACTTAATTTTTTTTTGTTTATAATTACGTAGATACCAGAAAGAGAATGAAATTTCAAGTAGTAGGACATGTTTTCTTTATGCCATGGTAATGAGAAAACAAATCAAATTTTGCAGAAAAAATAATTTTTCTCTGTTATTTTCATTATTCGGGTAGAAAGTAAAGATGTTACTTCAACATCCGTAAAGTAGCTAAGACAAATAAATGACTACAAGTTTGTCTATCCTTTGTTACCAATGATGAACATATCTACTAACATTTTAGCACTTGTGAGTTGTGGCCATGTCTCTTTTTGCTATACCTCAGTGGTATAGTAGTCTTCATATCTCTAAATCTACTAAAATCCCTAAAATCCTGTCAGATTTCTCCTCTCCAGAATTAAAAATAGTATTTTTGGACTAATGCTTCACTGATTAATTAAAAGAAATGATGAATCAATTATAATATAAATGAATATTTACTGGGTGTTTGGTTCATGGAATACTTTTTCATTTTTTAATTTTTAATCTAATTATGAAAAGACGTGTACTAAGAATTGGAATAAAAATCTTTTAAAGTGAAAATTTTTATAAAATAAATAAGTAAGTTTATATTAACTATTAATAGATAAATAGATAAAGATCATCACTTTAGATAATCATTGTCTAAAGACTGTGAGTATTACAGGGTATTTTTACCTCAAAGAGATTTCAAGATGTTGAATAACGTATGAATTAAGTACTTGTTTATTGAAAGGAATTTGAATAATACGGAATGACTAATTCTCATTCCTATGTTTGGTTAGGTTATTATAACGGAAATAAGCAATTATGAGGGAATGAGTATTTATACAATTGTAGCAACAACTATTTCATTACGAAAGTAATGTAATCACCATTTTATTTTATTAAAATATAGGTATAAAAATAGGCTCAGCCCATCCATCTCACATGTTCGGCTCTGAAATCTCTTTCGGCCAAAAAAAAGTAGTTCGCATGGGCTAGGCCCTACTTAAAATTTAATCGGGTCGAATCAAGTATAGTTAACCTAAAAAAAACATTAAGTAAATTTTATAATTTTTTTTATCTATTATAGCATCCCTAACATAAAATTTGAATGAAGTTATCCTTCTATTCCTATCCATATCAAACAGCTCGAGAACCTTGACCGGAGTGGCTAATTCTACGTACTTGAGTTATATTAAGGTGCGGAATAATTAGCAATTTATAGGGTATGCGCATGATGGTCCTAATTTGTCACTTTGTGTCTAATATGAAATATCATGTGTTCTAAGCTCGAAATGACCTGTGACCTTGGCTTTGTAGGGAAGGGCTGAAGGAGTTCCAAGTAAAATATCTGAATCCTCCTTTTTCTCTCTTGCTTCTTTCCAGCTGAATTTTTGTTTTGGGGTTTGGGCAGTAAAATATTAAAATACGAATCATCAAGACACATATGTATAATGGAAAAAAATTCCCTTTATTGAAGTCAAGACACATGTATAATGGGAAAATATTCCATTCTTTATTGAATTCAACTTTAGAATAACATTCTTAATTACAATTCAAATCTTATTTATGGCTTAGAAACTTGTTTTTGCTTAACTAGCTTGCATCAAATGGTCAAAAAAAAAAAAGGAAGCTTGCATTAAGGAATTTTTATCACGTTAGCAAGAAAATTGTCAATAGGTCTGCCTGAAGGCATGTAAGTGATGGGACATTCTGGATTTACTCGTTCCAACCTGCAGAATAAGATTAGCTAGTAAACAATGAAGTTTCATTTTATGAATAAGTTTTATTTATTTATTTATTTATTTATTTTTCATGATATGTGGATTCTCTGTGAGATAGATCAGTGACCACATTATAGCAATTGCTGTCGCCTTTTGGCCTGCAAGTAGAAATGCTAGCAATAAGTCTATGATATCCTCATTTTCCATTTTACAGCCACTCTCATATTCAACTTCCAAGAGAATGTCCAGAAGATCTTTCTGTGTCTTTTGTTGGTCACTTTTTATCTTCTTCCTCCTTTCGTTCACCACAAGTTGAATTATTCCCGCAGCCTTTCTGCGTGCCTATAATATACCATGTAAAAGTAATTCAAACGTAAAATCAGCTAGCCCCTCTCTCAATACCAATTAATATCACTGTAGAAGGGTCTACTCCACTTTAACTCTGTCATGGATCTCGGATAGCCCAGCTTGAAGTTCTCATCATCTGTTAGTATCCGCCAGCATATCTCAGGTGTACGAGCTATGATGCTTGGATTCCCAAACAAGTGGGTCTTGTAGATACCAGTTTGTCCATGTCTAAAAAATAACAAGAAGCGCTAGCTCTAGTGAGATACTAACTAGAATGTACTGTATTGAAAATGGAGAAGATATCAAAGAGAAAGAGAGGTAAAAAAGAGACTTGGGAACAAGTTTGTTGATGAAGTAATCAGGTTTACCATCCCATGTCACCGGGAGGCAGTGGAAGTGGATATTGCTTCTTTATCATAAGATATTATTATGTGTAAAAACTCATTACGTCACATTTATACACAAGACATAAAAAATTAGAGAAAAAAGTAATTTTTTGTAATGAATAAATTTAGTGGAATTCGTTCATTCTCTCTTTTTAACTTTTTATTTATTATGTGTAAATATGACGTGATAAGTCTGTATAGATACAAGAATATTTAATTTCTCAGTTTCTGATCATAATACCACCCGTTCATCCTCCTCAGAAGCTTGTATACAAAAATGAAGCATGCCAACAATGTCAATACAGCACTCAGCCACAACCAACTTAGCTCCATTTTTTACTGCTTTTCTACGTTCAACTCATCCTTCATAGACTGTGGATACTTACTATATATATATATATATATATATATCGCAGATCCAGAGACCATTGTAGCACACCTTTTTATAACTTTGTTATTCTATCGTCTCTATTCTCTACTCATTTTACCTTCCTCTCCTTCCTATTATTATGGTAATATTTAATTGGTGAGAATAAAAAAATTGTCTGGGAGCACCTAATTTTTTTTAAAATTTTTTTCTGTCCATTTAAATTTTAACAATTAATAACTTCTCTTTTAATTCGTTCATTTTCTTTTAGTAAATTGTCGACATTTAAGAAGAAAAGAAAAATAACACGAAAAAGCTACAAAATTAGACCCTAATCAAAACCCGAAGCTGCTCCACGTTTATGTTAGCCCATGTGACCTGCTATACTTGACCTTAAAAATAACTAAAATAGGAAAGCAAGATAATTATTGGATATTTAAATTATCAATTAGAAAATGAGAAATTATTTAAATCTGAATATATTTTAAACCTTTGATCTTAGTAAATTTTTAAATGAAACCAAATTTAATTTAAGGTTTTAAATTATATTAAATTGTTTTTTATAATATAACTATGCACTAGTTAAATTCTTGAAGAATAATTATTTGATCCATATAGCACAAAAGTTAAATTAAAAAAAATTCCATAACAAAAAGTGTCAAACGTAACTTTGATAATAAAATTAAAAAGATTGAAAATATAAAGGATTTAATTTGAATGCTTTCACTATTATTCAATCATGTATTGTCATATCATTAAAAATACATATAAATATATTAAAGGTCTTCTTTCAATTTTTTTCTTGTTTTAATTAAATTAAATTTTATGGTCGTGGTTCATCTATAACAATTGAGTTTTTTTTTTGGTATAGGAAAGTTTAGGAAGATGTGAGGTTATCACATTCTAATATGCCACAATTATTAGCGTCAATGACTCATCCAATAAGTAAACCTTTTTGTTAATACTATTGATATATGTACTGATTTCACCTTCATTAACAACCTTCGATATCATTATTTTTTACTTCAGATAATATTGTCGAGCATAAAATAGCATTAATTATTTGCTCTGGTTTACTAAGTCATGCTTAGTTCTTTTAAGAACCAATTACCGGTCAATAACCGGTGCTCTGCACACGGAATCTAGCTCCGGAAGAAGAAAGCACATATCTGAATTCTTCTCTTTTACAATGTCCAAAACGAACCTAATAATAGTTACTATTTAATATGACCGTATAAACAAGAAGTCTAAGTAAGTTCGGTAATACCAATAAGTATTTCTAACCTAATATATGATAATCTCGTACATAAGTGCGTAAGACTGGGACAACACAAAAGTCAAAAGATAGCATCTAGAATCCCAACTGGGCTTTGGAGTATAGAGAAAGGGCCTTTTTTTGTTACGAGAAAAGGCCTTTTTATTTTGGGATGTTCACAAAAAAACAAATACAACAAGTGGCTCCGCAGGGGCTGCTAAGAGCCTGAAGAGCACCACTGGCTAACGGCAACAATTCTTTTTGCGATAATGGTAGTAACCTTGTTCAAACACACTACCTTTTGATGTAATCTATAACACATAAAACGAGTCCTTCAAAGTTCAAAGTCAATTCTCACCCCTGCCGTGCCAGAGATTTATCAAGACCGCAACATGAATTGATTTGATTTATACATATTTTTTTAAAAAAATTCTGGGTAGAAATTATGTTACAGTATTTTCATATTGTAACCATTCCTATAGTTTATTTTCTGTCATTTCACGAAATGCTTCTAGAAGCGTAGTAGCTTTAATTTTAATTTTTATTTTATGCTTTTTGTTATGTTTTAGCTGAGCTGGCACAGTAGTGCACATGAGGGAAGTTTGTAATTGTTGTAACTACTTATTTGAGGATCACACACAGGGAGTGAATCATATCAAAATATTATTCCATTCTCTCTACTCTCAATTTCTCTCTGATCTCATCAAACTCTTTGCACCGAATTTCCTTTCCTTTAACAAAAATCCCTGCTCTAAGTTTAGGAAATTCTCAGATTGTTTCTCTGAATTTCCAAAACCGTTACAGTTGGCATCAAAGCATCGACCTGGTGCTTTGCTGCAATGACCGCATCTTCACCGAACCAGACCTCCATCGCTGATTTGGAGAAGAAAGTTGACGATAGACACAAAGAGGTAAGTGCAAGGCTTGAGCAGCTGAATCTCAGTATGAATGCCAGAATGGAAGAAATCCGAAGCATTCTGAGAGCTCAAGCTCAGCTATACGCAGATAATGGGTTCTCCTCCAACAACGAACACAATCGCACTCTGAGAAACAACCAGGGCTCGTATGCGACTCAGATTTCGAAGGTAGATTTCCCTCGATTCAAAGGGAAGAATCTCAAAGAATGTTTGTACAAATGCAACCAGTTTTTTACTCTGGATGGTACCCCAGAAGATGCGAAGGTGCGTCTCGCATCGATTCACCTCGAAGGTGTGGCGCTTCACTGGCATGTGAACTATATGCGATCCAAGTTTGATATATACACGCCATGGACAGAGTATGTAATGGAGGTGACGCAGCGATTTGGCGAAGTCTTTGAAGACCCACTAGCAGCGTTGATCCAGGTGAAACAAACAGGTGGAGTCCAAGAATACATCGATGCTTTTGAACTAGCTTTAACCCAGGTATCCCTTTTCCCTGAACAAGCTTTGAGTATATTTCTAGCTGGTTTGGAGAATACCACGCAGATGCATGTACGCATGTTTCATCCACCCAATATTGCTCATGCTGGTCGACTAGCTAAATTTCATGAAGCTTCCAAAATTTCTACCAATACCATGAACCGATTCTCCCCTAAACCAAACACTCCATACACTAAACAGAACCCCAGTAGCCCAAACAACCCCAAACCAAACAGTAACCCAAACATTACCCTAAATTCTTCTCAACTCATGAAGCCATTACTCACTAAAACACCTAGAACCTACTCACCAGCTGAAATGTCCGAGAGAAAGGCCAAAGGACTTTGTATGTTTTGTGATGAGGTTTTCACCCCTGGACATCACCTTAAGCATAAGAGAACTCAGTTTATGGTTATGGAATTAGATGAAGGGGGTTCAAACAATGATGAGAATGAAATCAATGAAGAAACAAGTGTGATTAGCATGGATAATCCTCAATCAGACACTGTTCAATTGTCTCTCCATGCCATGACAGGGCTTCCTTCATACCAAACGATGAAAATTTGTGGCTCTCACAACAGGAAATCCTTGCAGGTTCTTCTGGATAGTGGTAACACACACAATTTCCTAGATTTGGATGTTGCAAAGAGGTTAGGATGTAAGTTGGAAGTAATTAAGCCCATGACTATTACAGCAGGGGGATGAGGTAAAATACAAGCTCCTTACATTTACAAAGACTTCACATTCCAACTGCAGCAAACTACATTCTCTGCAGATGTTGTAGTACTTCCCTTGGGGTGCTATGATATGATTTTGGGAATTCCTTTCCTCAAGTCTTTGGGTCCAATTTTATGGGATTTTAACAAACTGATGATGGAGTTCACATTAAAAGGCAAAAGGTTTGTGCTAAGAGGGGCTAAGCAATCAGGTATGAAGCTTATCAGCAATAAAAACTTTAATCAAACAGTACAGCAAGGGGCTCAATTATATTTCCTTAGTGTGGAACCCGGGTATGAAACAGCAGCAGAGCATACTTGTTTTGCATTAATTCCTGATGCATCACAGGATCCAATACCTTCAGATATCACTGCACTTCTAGAAGCCTATACAGATATCTTTGAGAATCCAACCGAATTGCCACCTCCTAGACCAGGATTTGACTATAAAATTCCATTGAAAGAAGGGACTAATCCTTTCAGCTTGAGACCCTATAGGTATTCCACAATCCAGAAAGATATTGTGGATAATTTAGTGGATGAAATGCTTGAGAAAGGCTGGATTCAACACAGCAATAGTCTATTTGCTTCTCCAGTGGTGCTGGTCAGAAAAAAAAGTGGAAAATGGAGATTATGTGTGGATTATAGGAGGCTTAACTAGCAAATCATTAAAGATAAATTTCCAATTCCCTTAATTGAGGATTTGATGGATGAATTAAGAGGTTCCACCATCTATTCCAAGCTGGATTTACAATCTGGATATCATCAAATACGCATGGAACCAGGGGAAGAATACAAAACATTGATACGAACCTTGGGAGAACCACACCACAATAGCTAGCCATTGTAGTTGGAGAGTCCAAGGCCATATAAACCCCACACAGGAATCCCATACTTCCGATGTGGGACTCAAGTCCCAGACCTTGCAATTGGACCCTAACATTCCACCACGCTCCGCAGCCCCGGCGCCTACCCGGGCTGGCTGAGCACTAGCCCTCTGACTAGTCTCGAGCGAACACTGCAATGCCAGCGTTACCACCCGCGCCGCTCATTTGCGACTGAGAGACATGGTGGAAGGCTCTGATACCAATTGATACGAACCTTGGGCGAACCACACCACAAAAGCTAGCCATTGTAGTTGGAGAGCCCAAGGCCATATAAACCCTACACCGGAATCCCATACTTTCGATGTGGGACTCAACTCCCATACCTTGCAATTGGACCCTAACATTGGCCAAACTGAGATAGTGAATAAATGTTTGGAGACTTATATACGTTGCATGTGTGCTGATAAACCCTCTTCTTGGTTAAATTGGCTTTCCATGGCTGAGTAGTGGTATAACACCAATTTTCACTCATCTATCTAAACCACCCCTTTTGAAGTAGTTTATGGGCAACCTCCTCCCATCCACTTGCCTTATCTACCAGGCGAAGCTGCCACTGCTGCTGTAGAGAGAACATTAAGTGCTAGAGAAGCTGTAATTCAGCTTTTAAAGTTCCATTTGCTAAGAGCTCAGAACCGGATAATCCAACAGGCTGATAAGCACCGTAGTGATAGAGTTTTTCAAATTGGAGATGCTGTTTTTCTGAAGCTGCAACCTTATAAACAGCATTCAATTCGTAACCAGCCTTATTATAAGCTCCTCCTTAAATTCTATGGCCTTTATAAAGTGGTGGATTGCATAGGACAGACTGCATATCAATTGGACTTACCTCCTTCAGCAGACATTCACAATGTCTTCCATGTTTCGCAACTTAAGCGTTGCAATGATCCAAATACCAGTCCATTCCATCCTTTGCCGAATTCTCAGGCTTCTGCTTTTCCAAGAGGGGAACCTGAAGCTATACTTGAGAGAAAATTGGTAAAGCAGGGCCGAATTGCCGCTACCAAAGTCCTTGTTAAATGGAAGGATCTTCCTGCTGATCAAGCCTCGTGGGAGTTTTATTCTGACTTCATCAAATAGTTTCCAGATTTTCATTCTTGAGGACAAGAATATTGTGAAGGGAGGGGTATTGTTACAGTATTTTTATATTGTAACTATTCCTATAATTTATTTTCTGCCATTTCACGAATGCTTCTAGAAGCATAATAGCCTTAATTTTAATTTTTCTTTTATGCTTTCTGTTATGTTTTAGCTAAGCTGGCACAGTAGTGCGCATGAGGGAAGTTTGTAATCGTTGTAACTACTTATTTGAGGATCACACACAGGGAGTGAATCATATAAGAATATTATTCCATTCTCTCTACTCTCAATTTCTCTTTGATCTCATCAAACTCTCTGCACCGGATTTCTTTTCCTTTAACAGAAATCCCTACTCTGAGTTTAGGAAATTCTCAGATTGTTTCTCTGAATTTCCAAAACCGTTACAGTAATGTTAGGGTCCAATTGCAAGGTATGGGACTTGAGTCCCACATCGGAAGTATGGGATTCCGTTGTGGGGTTTATATAGCCTTGGGCTCTCTAACTACAATGGCTAGCTTTTGTGGTGTAGTTCTCCCAAGGTTCGTATCAATTGGTATCAGAGCCTTCCACCATGTCTCTTAGCCGCAAATGAGCGGCGCGGGTGGTAACGCCAGTATTGCAGTGTTCACCCGGGAGTAGTCAGAGGGCTAGTTCTCAGCCAGTCCGCGTGGGCGCCGGGGCTGCGGAGCGTGGTGGAATGTTAGGGTCCAATTGCAAGGTATGGGACTTGAGTCCCACATCGGAAGTATGAGATTTCGGTGTGGGGTTTATATGGCCTTGGGCTCTCCAACTACAATGACTAATTTTTGTGGTGTGGTTCTCCCAAGGTTCGTATCAAATTAGTTAGAACTCCAGTTTGTTACACATGTATCTTCTTGTTGAGATTATGAATCGTATGAATATTATTGTTTTGGATGCTTATAATGCATTAGATAATTACTTTTATTGGAAATACTACCCCTCTAGAGGTTATACATCTGCCTTTACTTATAAATAGTTCATTACTATGAATCGCAATGATCTTTTCACCGAGCCATGGTCTTGGGTATGAAAATTACCATCACATGAAAAAGTATGATTTCTAGTCGGACTTATGCTATATGATGTTGTTCCTACAAATGGGTTACAGTTTCGCCGTCACCTTGCGACATCCGCTACATGCAGTAAGTGTCAATTTTATGATGAGAGAACTCTCCATTACTTTCGAGATTGCCCGATGACCATCCTTGTCTGGCAAAAGCTTGGTTTCATAACACAACTTTTTCGCCCTTACGGCTCTTTGATTCCCACGACAATCTTTTCCTTGCGATTCTACAGGAAATATATATGATGCAACAGAAATAGAGTTGTGTTTGAAGGGAGGCAAATCTCATTGGACGAGCTCATAGGAAAGTTATTCTACTCGTACGATTCATTCTAGTACTTGCTAGTTGTCAGAGATAGACCTATACTTCAGTGTTTAATTTTCTTGATCATTTCCTCTAATTGAGTTATGTAAACTTAAAGTCGACAAAAGTTCTTTGGACAACCCCAGTAACACAAGTTATGGTGGGCTGCTACATGATAAGAATAGCCACTAGTTAATGGGGTTTTCTAGCTCGGTGGGTGTGACCACCAACCTTGTGGCGGAACTCTTTGCATTGAGGCAATGGTTATGTTTTGCCTGGGATAATGGCTATAGGCTGCTTCTTTGTGAATCAGACTCTATGAATGTCGTGCACTTAGTGATAAAGTAGATCCCTGCTTTTCATCCTCATCAATGATATCCAGGAGTTGTTACAAAGAAGTTGAGAAGTTCATTTGTTGCATACTCTCCATGATGACAATATTTGTACTGACCACCTTGCTAAATTAGATGCATCCAATGAAGTTTGTCTCTAGATTTGGAACTTGTCTCCTTCAAACTTATCGTCCTTGTTGCTAACTAACTCTACGGAAGTTTTATTTATTTGTAATTAGTTATTTTTGCTTTTCAATCTACCCAAAAAAATTGATTTTGAAATCTTTTTTAAGTTGTGTATATCTAAAAATTAATTCAAACTTGACTGGATATTTAAGTGAATTGAATTTAATTTGATTTTAAATTACAAGTGGAAGATTCTAGTCAAATTTCCAAGAAGCTCAGGCACAAATCAAAACATCTAATTTTCGAGGGCTGTGGCCTGTGGGCCTGGTTACTGCTGATAATGTAGTTCTCAGAGCATGTATTTAGCAGCTTCATCTATAGACAAAAAACAATGTGCTCAACCTCAATAAGTTGAACATAAATGTGTAAAAATCTACCACTAGTTCACATTTTGTTATGCTCACCATGAACTAAACACTCAGCACCAAACCAAACTCCACCTTTAATAACTAGTAGTGAAGCATTGTAGAAGGATTCTAGGGGTTCACAGCAGTTACTTTGTTTTCTTTTTATTGAAATTGGTTCACATGTCTAAATATGTCAGGGTTGGCAGACAGTAGACACAACTTAGAATCTTTCACTATATATGAAAACATGATGAAGCAATAACTAATAACAACTCCATTTCTTAAGAAACACTAATAATTGGAAGGAAAACAGCTAATAGATATGAATTCATACCTAAAGCTCAATTAGGGAGGAGGAATAGAATTCGTTTGTATCATGCTGTCTATCTGCTGCATCTCACCCAAAGGAAAATCAATCCTTTATAGGCCTTTTTTTTTGCCATAGTGTGATGTGAGTAGTAACCACTGCAAAGCAGATTCTTGATGTTATGTGATAACTGATAAGGTAGGTCACAATTACTGTCTATTATAAATGAAAATGAATAGAAACGTTGACACTGAAACTAGTAAATTTAATTTTATTGACATCAAATCACAGTTTGAATTGGAATTCATAAAAAACAAGTAAAACCACAAAAATTAGCAGTAAAGTTGATGCAGAATAGAAATTACAAAATTAATCAGATTTCGCTGCCTGAAAGCTATCTAAAGTCCGGTTTTAAGTGCGATACATAGCATAGTAAATAAGTAAAATACAAACTAAAATGATACATAGCAAAGTATACAAGTAAAAGGCAAACTCAAATGATATTGGGATAAATAAATCTCACAAGACATTGTAAAGGTTTCAGACTTCAAATTTAAAGGGTTTGTATCTGACAGTCCATGGTTTAAATTGTGGTTGCAATCGCAATCACAGTTGTGATGTGAATAATGCAATTGCGGGCGTTGCTCTTACTGCGATGTGGGCTGCAGCTGATACAGCCTTGAAATATTTTCAAGTATGCAACCATGAAATTTTTCCCGTTGTAGCTGCGGCTGATGCTGTTGCAGATACTACCGCAACTGTATTATTGTGACTGCATCTGGTGATGTATTCTCATATAATTCATTTTAATAGCTTTCACAAAACAATTTATATACTTATATGAGACATGAGTTCCGCGGCATATTGAAATTGTAAGGATATGTCAGACTAGTTTTGTACATGTCTTCAGAAGCTAAATGATATGAAAAATTAGTACTTAAAACCAGTTAGCTTTTGTGATGAACGTTGTTAAACAAGTTTGTGTTCAAACTGTAAGGTTGTTTTCATATCATTCTTTCTCTCTCTATATATATATATTTCTATTTAAACTTTAAACAATCAGTTGTAAGTGTTATATTATTAAGCTTTTAGTCTTTATATCTAATAATTACAACTATTTGTTGAATTCAGATCCTTATAAGTCATAACCTATTTCAAAACTGCAGAAATCACAAAAAACTAATAACTATAGACACAATTGAAAGGAACCAGTTGTCAACCAATATTTTTAGGATCAGTGACACCAAATTACAGAATTATAACAATAATCCAAGCGTAAAACATGTTCCTACTTGGTGACAGAGGGCACTAATGAACCATATAATTGGCAACACTTGTCCACACCCATATGGCACTATTATTTGGAGCATCATAATTCTCTACAGAACTTGTGTTCTATGGAGAATACATAAAGTTTCCCTCTATTTGCACTCTCTACCAAATGCATTTACTGTTATTTTTCCTGAGGCCTAGTTCTGAATCACACGTATTACATATATTCATTTGTATTATATGTAATAACTGTCTGTGATCACTCCTGATCCACTAAATAAATAATTACTATGGATTCAATAACATGGTCACAGTATGATCATGAATTAGGGTCAGAGGCAGTGGGAGTGGGGCGGGGACTGGAGGAATGGCTCCCCCTCCCATTCTCAAATTTGTTATTAATATATGTAATAACATAGTATGTGGCCCTAATAAACTCAAAAGAAAATTACCTATGGTCCCTAAGAGCCAGATAGAAAATTCTCACATGGCCCCAAGTTAAATATAAAATTTCTATATAGCCCTCTAAAAATATTATAGTTTTACTAAAATTTAATACTTGAAAAAGAAATGATTGAATGTCTCCAAAGGGAATATAAATAATTCAAATTCATTTATTTTCACTAAATTTCTCTCAACAAAAATAAAAATAAAAATAAAAATAAAAAAATAAAAAGAAACTTATGGAATAAGGATTCAGTTCTTCACAAGCCTTTTGTTTCCTTTTGCATTTTTTTTTAACTCTGTTCTAGCAAACCACCACCAAATGTCTAGACATATACTTTTTTCATTTTTTGTTTGTATCCCTTATCTTCCATTTGATTCAGGGCTTTTGTTGATTTTTTAGCTTGTTGGCTTTGTTGTTTTTTTTTCTCTACTCAAATTCTTAACCACTCAAGTTTCATAATCTTTTATACTTTTTTTTAATTTCATTCCTAATTTATGTATGCATATTTTTTCAGTTGAAAAGTATTTATTTAATATTGTTGTGTACTTGATAATGTTGCATAATTTATACCTTGTTTATGAAAAATAATTTCATTTGACGTAGTATGCATATTGCATATGCTACATGATAGTTGAGAATTTTTTCTTGACAAATATTTTAAGTTTTATGGTATTTGATTGTGAGCCTTCAAAACAAAAAGTTTCTGCTTCTGCCCCTTGTGAGGACCAATGCATTCTGACTGCCCATTAAATCAAGGCTTTTTGAAATTAAAGCCTTGCAAGATGGAGACACCTTAATCCTAATCACAGAGCAATGAAAAGCAGCAGAACAAGTTATTTCCTATCCAAAACTAGAACCAAGAGATAATGGATTAATGGAAAAGAAAAAGTAAAAAAAGGCAAGTCACTGGCAGAATGGGAGTGGTTACAAAGTAGAAACTTTTAATTTCTCACCCAGAGAACTGTCATTGCAACTTTAGCTTAGCTTCCTCCGAATCACTTTAAAAAAAAAGGTACAAACTTAGTTACAAATTACAACCCATTTAAACCATGTTTGTAGCATCTAACGGAACAGCGAAAAAGATAATTGAGAGAAAGCGCACCTCGCTTATAACTATGTTGTCTTCTACAGTCTTCTCACTCGCAAACAGTTGTAGGGGACATGCCTGAACTCAATAAATTTCGGACTAGGATCTTCTCCAGTTTAAAATAATGAAAAAGATGTTAACCTTTACAAATATTTTTTTATAATAAAATTTTAAAGAAAAATATAGATGAATAATTACTAACTATTAAATTAACAATTGCACCTCTCTCCAATTTCTCTTGGATTGGAGAGGATGCTGTTCATAAATTTCAGACTTCTGCAAACCACAATATATTCCTTTTAGGAACCGAAGCTCCAAAAGCCCAGAGTAAGTCTATTCTATAGATTCAGATATCTGAAGCCCAATAGATAGTTTACCCCATTGTCAGATAGGCCCACTTTCTAAGCCCAAAAGGCTATTGATAATAACATATTTTATTCATTAAGAAACTCTTATGTTTAGTCATTTACACTCTCCATATTCTTAATTGATTGAGTTTGGTATGATTTTGTGAGTTTGAGCTTAAATTGGTCCTAATTGAATATTTTCAGCATTATTGAGATTTGACACTGTTTCTGTATTTTGGCCATACTTGAGTTCCTGATATCTGATAATCATGAATTTTACCTTGTAGGAAAGCTAAGAGGAAGCTCTACAACTTTGATGAAGAGCTCGAAGTCCTAAACAGATGTCTAAGGGACCTAAGTTTATATGGAAGTCAGAATACGGGTTCTGTCACTAGAATCCGAACAGTGTGCACTCATAAAATCATATCTCAAGCTGTAATAATGGAGATGGGCTGAAATTTGGATAGTTGATAGTTAATATCCAAATAAACAATTTCATGAAGAACACTTTTTGAAAAAATGAAGTCTAATGGGTCAGTTTGAGCTTGCAAGTCAGAACAGAGGTGCTGAAGTTGGGTTTGAGTAACCTGCGGTATTTGGGTCATATCTTGGGCTGTAGGAAGCCAAATTAGACGATCCAGATATGCATGTTATAACCAAGACAAAGATCTACAACTTTCGTGAAGAGTACTTTTCATGGGTCTGTAGTATAGTTGGTCTTTTTTGGCTTCCAAGTCAGACAAGAAATTTTCGTCCTCAACAACCCACTCAACTACTTCACTCACCAACCCTCTCAACTACTTCACTCACCAACCTTCTCGACTACTTCACTCACCAACCCTCTCAACTACTCTACTCACCAACCCACTCATCCACCCACTCTCCTTTGTCATTTTGTCACCCTAGACTTTTATAAAAAGCACCATTGGTTATCATGAAAGAACAAGTTGTATTCTCCTTCATTTCTCTCATAGTTTCTTCTTGTTTCTTCATAGTTTCTCATAGTTTTTGTATATTTTGATGCTCCCCTTCGTGGTAATGGAGGGTTAAGCTACTTTCGGTCAATTTAGAACTCTTGAAGAGATTGTGGTTTGGATTCTTGAGACCTTGGTTATGTATTGTATTTGATTTGTAATTGAATTTCTCTTTTCTTCTTCTTCTTTCTTCTTCTTGATCTTGAATGCATGAATGGTGATTCTATTTATGTTGATTTGATTTGATCTTGGTTTAAGATTGAGATTTGTGATGAAACTTAGAACTGATTGATCTAAACTAATCACATAAATGAAGATTGAGATTTGTGATGAAACTTAAACTGATTGATCTAAATTAATCACATAATTGAAAAGGTTAGGTTACTTGATTTGTGCCTAAGTTAATTGAATTTGGTACTTGAAATTAACATAGATCTTCATGAATGGCGTGATTGCGGATTTGTGTTTATCACTTGTTAATTGAATTCTAGACGATCGTCTAGTATGAATTCTCGGATTTGATGCGAGAGATCTCGGTTAGATCCAAATTAACAATTCAATTGCACTTCAAGTGTTCTATGAAGGGTCTATGATTGAATCCACCCAATCTTGATAGGTTTCTAAATTGACTCTTTTAATTGTTATTTCTTCCTTTAATTTTGTTAAGTGTGATCTTCAACTGTTAAACCCCCTTTACTAAACTTTCACTTGATTTGATTAAATTGCATCTACAATCCTCGTGGAGATGATCCGGTATTATCACTATGCTACAAGCTTAGGTAATAACTTCGGTTATAATTTTGACTGAGTTCGGCGCTCATCAAAATTTTGGCGCCGTTGCCGGGGATTAGTAAGTGTAATCTTTTCATTTTAAGTGTTTTTACTAACTTTTACTTTTTATTAACTTTTCTAACATTTTTATCCATTATCTAGTGTATTTTTCTTATTTATTTGTTTTTGTGTGATGCATGACTAGGTCTAATCCTGATATCTTGCTTGAATTTAATCTTGAGATTGATAGAACATTGTATAGGTTGATTAGAACTCATAGGCTAAGTGAAAGAATTAGTTCTGAATTTAGTTGTGACATTGAATCTGAAGGTGCACTTGAGATCTTAAGTGATTCTAAAATCATGGCTGATAACAGGCGAAATAGGACCCTTAAAGAACTTGCTGCTCCTGATGTAACTTACCAGTCTTTGTGCATTCAATATCCTGATCTTGATGCTGACTTTGAGTTAAAATCTGGATTGATACACTTGTTGCCCAAGTTTCATGGTCTTGCAGGTGAGGATCCCCATAAGCACTTAAAGGAGTTCCATGTGGTCTGTTCAACCATGAAGCCACATGGAATCTCTGAGGAGCATATCAAGTTGAGGGCATTCCCTTTCTCTCTTATTGATTTAGCCAAAGATTGGTTGTTCTACCTTTCACCAGGTTCATCACGAGTTGGGATGATATGAAGAAGTTATTCTTGGAGAGGTTCTTCCACTGCATCCAGAGCACCAAGCTATTAGAAAAGACATTTGTGGCATAAGACAAATGACTAGGTGAGACCTTGCATGAATATTGGGAGAGATTCAAGAAGGCGTGTTCGAGTCGTCCCCACCATCAAATTAGTGATCGCTCTTGATTCATTATTTCTATGAGGGCTTGCTGCCAATGGATAGAAGTATGATGGATGCCGCATCTGGAGGTGCCTTGGTGGATAAAACCCCTACTGCAGCAAGAGATTTGATAACAAATATGGCAGCCAATGCTCAACAATTTGGCACAAGAGTCCTTACGTCCACCAGAGGAGTCAATGAAGTTTAATCATCTCAAGTCGACCAACAGAGAATGGAACACAGACTTGATGAATTGACTTCTTTGGTAAGGCAATTAGCAGTGGGACAACATGTACCAGTTTCCGTACAAGAGCTTGCAAGGGTATGTGGCATTTGCTCTTGTTCATCTCATCCTACTGATGCATGCCCCACACTTCAGGAGGGTGGTTTTGTTTTTCCAGAGCACTCAGTTGCAGCAGCTGGTATTTTTCCTAGTAAACCTCAATATCAGCAGTCCCAGCAGCCAAGATATGATCCATTTTCTAATACTTATAACCTTGGCTGGAGGGACCATCCTAACTTGAGATATGAGAATTCTGGTCAGCAACAACAACCCCAACAAAAGAAAGAATTTAGATACCAAGTCTGTAGGTCCTAGCAACAAATACCAACCACCGTATTCGAGACAACAACAAACTGCGGCACCACATGTGCGGCGGCCCTCATGTTGCCAAGTCCAGCAACCACTCCATTCGAGCCATCATTGGAAGATTTGATAAAACAGATGACTACAAATAATGTTCAGTTCCAACAAAATATCAATGCCACCATTCGAACCTGCAAACTCAGATTGGCGGTGCCACCACCGTGAGTGAATTGAAAAGCCAAGGATCAAGCCAATTGCCTTCACAAACAGTCAACAACCCAAGAGGCAATGTAAGTGCCATTAGTTTGAGAAGTGGCAGAGAAGTTAACGGTCTTACTCCACCACAACCTGAACTACAAGTGCAAGTAACTGAGTGTGACCGAAAAGCGAAGAAAGTGGATAGCTCAAATTCAAAAATCAGACACGTAAGAAATGTGCAGAGAATTCGAATCTGACCATTCCACTACCTTTTCCAAACAGAGTCACACAGTCCAAGCATATTGCACGAACAGAAATAGAAAGAGAAGTCCTGGACACATTCAGGAAGATGGAAATCAATATTCCCCTCCTTGATGCAATCAAGCAGATTCCCAAGTATGCCAAATTCCTCAAAGAGTTGTGTACTCACAAGAGAAGACTTAAGGGTACTGAGAGAATAAGCATGGGCAAAAATATTTCTGCAATGATTCTACTAAGCATGCCACAAAAATGCAAAGATCCTGGAACTTTCACGATTCCTTGCACAATAGGTAACTCCAAATTTGAACATGCAATGCTAGACTTGGGTGCTTCGATTAATGTCATGCCTATGTCAATATATCAGTCCTTGAACATTGACACTTTGCAACCTACTGGTATAGTGATTCAGTTGGCAAATAGGACCACTGCTCATCCTGCAGGAGTGCTGGAAGATGTGTTAGTGCGGGTGAATGAGCTGATTTTTCCAGCGGACTTCTACATTCTTGACATGGAAGATGAGTCTTCAACAAATCATGCTCCATTGATTCTAGGAAGACCATTCCTCAAGACAGCCAAAACCAAGATAGATGTGCATGCTGACACCCTTTCTATGGAATTTGGTGAAGATGTGGTACAGTTTAACATTTTTGATGCCATGAGACATCCCATTGAGGAGCATTCAGTTTTTCATGTTGATGTGATTGAAATGTTGGTTGATGATACTTATCTTGATATGAGTCTTTGAATTCCGATATTGCTTGACTTTCTCGGATTCTCACTTGTGATATATGTGTTAGTCAGTGTGATATCTTGAACCATGTCTTTGCATGTCTTGAGATTTATGCGATTATGAGTGATGATGCAGTGTGCTTATTTGATGATGCAAAGATATATGAAAATATGAGTCAAAATTATGTCGAATTTAATCTTTCTTGAGTTGCTTGTTTCAAATAGCTTGCTGCCTTCTATTGTGCATCCATCATCCTTAGAGCTAAAGACTTTGCCAGGCCACCTTAAATATGCATATTTGGAAGATGATGAGAAGCTGCCAGTGATTGTCGCTAAGAATCTACAACCTGAACAAGAAGAAAAATTACTGCAGGTTTTGAGGCAGCATAAGCGGGCCAACGGATGGACACTTACAGACATTCCTGGTATTAGTCCCTCCACATGTATGCATAGGATTTTATTGGAGGAAGGTACCAAGCCAGTGAGGCACCCCAAAGGAGACTAAATCCCCGATTCGGATGTGATGAAGAAGGAAGTGACCAAGTCTGCTGCAAGTTGGCATTATTTATCCCATATCGACAAGAATGGGTGAGCCCAGTGCAAGTGGTTCCAAAGAAATCTGGAGTCACAGTAATTGCAAATCAGAACAATGAGCTCCTACCCACAAGAATCTAGAACAGTTGACGGGCGTGCATTGATTATAGGCGGTTTAACTAGGCCACTAGGAAAGATCATTTTCCATTGCCTTTCATTGATCAGATGTTGGAGAGATTGGCTGGCAAGTCGCATTACTATTTCTTGGATGGATATTCGGGCTATTTTCAAATTCATATAGCCCCAGAAGACCAAGAGAATACCACTTTCACCTGTCCATTTGGAACATTTGCATGCAGGAGAATGCCCTTTGGTCTGTGCAACGCTCCGGGAACCTTTCAAAGGTGTATAGTCAGTATCTTCTCTGAATTTTTAGAGAGTTGCATGGATGTGTTTATGGATGATTTTACTGTCTATGGCTCTTCCTTTGATGCATGTTTGGATAGTTTGGATCGGATTTTGCATAAGTGCATTGAAACTAACCTTGTCCTGAATTTTGAGAAATATCATTTCATGCTAGAATAGGGTATAGTTTTAGGGCATATAGTATCTAGCAAGGGTGTTGAGGTAGATCCTGCAAAAATAGATGTCATTTCATGCCTATCTTACCCCACATGCGTGTGGGAGGTTCGTTCTTTCCTTGGTCATGCAGGTTTCTATCGGCAGTTCATAAAGGATTTTAGCAAAATTGCCCTTCCATTGTCCAACTTGTTGCAAAAGATGTAGAGTTTCACTTTGACCGAGATGTAAGGATGCCTTCAATCACTTGAAGCAAGCATTGACCAAGACACCTATCATCCACCACACCAGATTGGATACTCCCATTTGAACTCATGTGTGATGCCTCTAATTATGCATTGGGGGTCCTTGCACAAAGAGTCGACAAAGTACCTCATGTCATTTCCTATGCTTCGAGGACTTTAGATCTTTGCACAAGCCAACTACACTACAACCGAAAAGGAACTTTTAGCAATTGTTTTTGCTTTAGATAAATTTCGATCATATTTGCTTAGTTCTAGAGTGGTTGTATTTTCAGATCATGCAACTTTGAAGTTTCTCCTGAAAAAGCCCGATGCAAAGCCTAGGTTGATTAGGTGGATGTTGCTCTTACAGGAGTTTGATATTGATATCAGAGATAAGAGTGGAGCAGAGAACCTGGTGGCAGATCACTTGAGTCGGATTGAGAGAGAGGCAGATTCTTTTCCTATCCATGATGTCTTCCCTGATGAGCAGCTTTTCAAGCTGCAAGGTAACACTCTTTGGTTTGCTGATTTGATAAATTTCTTAGTTGCTGGTGTTTTCCTTGCATATTTTATTAGGGCTCAGATTGATAAATTGAAGAGTGAGTCAAAATATTATGTGTGGGACGACCCTTATTTGTGGAAATTTTGTAGTGACCAAGTCATTAGGAGATGCGTGCCTGATAATGAATTCCATTCTATTCTTAGCTTTTGTCATATACTTGCATGTGGCGGTCATTTTGGTCCCCAAAGGACTGCTAGGAAAGTTTTGGAATCTGAATTATATTGGCCCACTCTATTTCATGATGCATATGTATTTTGTAAATCTTGTGATCAATGCCAAAGAATAGGAACACTTCTCGAAGGAATGAGATGCCCCAGAAATCCTTATTGTTCTGTGAGATTTTTGATGTATGGGGTATTGATTTTATGGGACCCTTTCCTGTTTCTTTTGGTTTTGTTTACATTTTGCTAGCTGTTGATTATGTATCCAAGTGGGTGGAGGCGAAAGCTACTCGGACTGATGATTCCAAAGTTGTTGTGGATTTTGTTAGATCACAGATTTTCTGCAGGTTTGGAGTTCCGAAGGCCATCATCAGTGATCAGGGTTCACATTTTTGTAATCGAAGCATGGAAGCTTTGATGAAAAAGTATGGGGTCTTGCACAGAGTTTCTACACCTTACCATCCCCAAACTAATGGGCAAGCCGAGATTTCCAACAGGGAGATCAAGCAGATACTCCAGAAGACAGTTCAACCTAACAGAAAGGATTGGAGCAAGAGGCTTGAGGATGCTTTATGGGCTTACCGGACTGCTTATAAGACACCAATCGGGATGTCTCCGTATCGGATTGTTTTTGGAAAAGCCTGCCACCTGCCGGTGGAAATTGAGCATCGTGCATTCTGGGCGGTGAAAAGGTGCAACTTGGACCTAGATCAAGCAGGTATGGAGAGGAAGCTGCAGTGCAGCAATTGGAGGAGATCCGCTTGGAGGCTTATGAAAGTTCCAAACTTTATAAGGAGAAGACCAAAGCCTTCCATGATAAGTTGATTCTGAGGAAAACATTCGAGATTGGTCAAAAAGTTCTCCTCTATAACTCCCGCCTCTGACTCATGCCTGACAAATTAAGGTTTAGATGGGATGGACCATTTATTGTTACTAAGGTTTTTCCTTCTGGTGCTGTTCAGATTGAAAGTGAGGTCACTGCCAAAGCTTTCATCGTAAATGGACACCGCCTCAAACAGTATCACGAACTTCCAGAGAATGCAAAAATGGAGGTGATGAACCTTCTCCATCCGCATTATGAATAAAAAAAAAAAAAAAAAGAAAAGAAAAAAAAAAAAATTGTGTGCCCGACAATGAGGTAGGTAGTGACATTAAATTTTGTCACTCAGAAGCATGTGGAGGTCATTTTTCTTCGTCAGTGACAACAACTGTGAAAATCTTGCAGTATAGATTTTATTGGCCTACTTTATTCAAGGTCTGTCACACCTTTTGTAAAAGCTGCGGAAATTGGTCAAAAAAGTTCTGCTTTGAGATTATCATCTGCACCTACTCCTTGGAAAATTGAGATCTAGGTGACACGGTTCTTTTGTTGTCAAACACGTGTATCCTCTGGAGCCGTAGATATTGAGGATCCTAGGAATGGTAATGCGCTTAAAGTTAATAGACAAAGATTCAATCATTCTTGGAAAACCAAGTTCTTGAGCTCTTTGTGTCACCGGTTAAGTGGCGGATACGGTACTCCGTGACTCTCAAGTCGGTTTATTTTTTAGTTTCCCAAAATAACTGAACCCTTCTTCTCCTTCAAAATAGATGTCATTCTTTCAAACCTGAGCAAACATTTTCCTTCTCTTCCTCAAAATGCTCTGAGAAAAATCTACAAAGTTCGATGTGAAAGATTGAGACTGTTAATGCACAAAGGTATGCCAGAAGATATACGCTGGATAATTGAAGCAAAGGTCTGATTAGCAGGTGAGTCCTCAATTTCATTTGACTCATATATGCCCGGTCTTGGAAGAAGTTCATATTCTAAAAGGAGAAGAGCAAAAAGGTTACAAGTCTGTCACAAATGTGGACGATGGAACTGTAACAAGCGATGTCGTACTTTGGGGATGGTTTCCGCAAATAGAGAAGATAAAATTTTCTTCATTAAGAATGGACTGAGTAAGAAGTCATTAGATGATATCTTATTGACTTTTGAGACGCATTCTTGTGGATTGGTGCATCGTGAAATTATTAAATTGTGGAATCTCTTCAAGAATGAAGAAAAACGCTACAGTCTTGGGAATCTGACTCTAAAAGACCTTGTTTGCCAATTTATAAGAAAATTGGATGGGAAGCTTGTCCTCGACTCATAGAAGACGTTTAAGCCGTTACTGGACGTTAAACCAGAGGCAGATGTGAGCCATATCCATAAACAATCTGTACGTATCATCCTCTTCTTCTTCTTCATGTCATCTTTCAAACAAAAAAAAAAATAAAACAAAAAAAAACATAAAAAAAACATAAAAACAAAAAAAAAAAAAAAAAACAAAAAGATTCTGTGTTTCTTAAATTTAACCTTTTTTGACAACCGTCAACCTACCCTTATAGGTGCAATTATTTCCCTTTCCATTCTTTTTCTTATTTAAACACTCCATTTTCTCCATTTTCCTTCAACTCAGAAACACTCAAAGAGAAGAAGAGTATAGAATGGGGCCTTCTATTCGTAACCTAAAAAATGTCTGTGTTTTTTGTGGGTCGAGTTATGGGAAGGGATTAGAGTTTGTAAACGCAGCTAGCACTCTTGGTCGATCATTTGCTGCGAGGAATATTCATCTTGTATATGGGGGAGGTTGTCGTGGGTTAATGGGGGCTGTATCACTTTCTGCTTTTATAGGAGGCAGTCAGGTTTTAAGTGTTATTCCTAAACCATTAGCTGAAAATAACATCACTAGAAAGACAGTTGGAGAAGAAATTCAGGTAACATCTATGCACGGACGAATGAAAACAAAGGTTGACAATTCTGATGCATTTCTTGTCTTACCAGGTGGTTTTGGTACTTTGGAAGAAATTTTTCAAATTGTCTCTTGGGCCGAACTGAACATCCACCATAAACCCATTGGTTTGTTGAATGTTAATAATTTCTTTGATCTTTTGTTATCTTTTCTTGACAAAGCTGTGGAACAGAAATTTATCACTCCTTCGGCAAGATAACTTCTTATCTCTGCCTCCACTATTGATGAGCTTATTGCTAAATTAGAAGCTTTTGAGTATGTACCTGATAAGGTATTGGCTCAGATAGATTGGTCAACAGGAAGCAGCGAAGGAAGTAACAAGAAAAGAAAGCCAGATCTGGAACTTCATCTTTAATCGGTTTGATTTTATTGTACTTTGTTTCTGTTTAAATTTGTGTCAGCTTTCTCCAACAGGTAATATCTTCTATCCTTTACTCATCTATATTTTAACATTGAGGACAATGTTGTGATCTAGTTGGGGGGGAAGGATAGTTGACCAAAAAAATAATAATAATTTGTTGTTGTTTTGTTTGGAAAGTATGATATGATTGTCATGGACTTATTAAACCAATTAGTGATAGTGATGGCAGAGTAAGGAGTAATTTTACTCTTGAGACGCATCTTAATTGGTGGCAGAGTAAGGAGTTTTTTTTAGGTAGTAATTAATTAGTATTAAATTGTGGAAGTACTAAAATTTTATTATTTGATTTCTTTTTAGGGTCTGATACGGCACTGACAGTGTGCTTCTTTTCTACTTAGCGTTGATTCACTTCTTATCAGGTTGTGTTGCTCTTTTCTATATCTCTCTTTCACATTGAAGGCAATGTTATATTAAGTATGGGGGAGAGATTTTAGCATTTTTTTTATTTTTTGTTTTGTTTAAAAAAAAAAAGGGTTCATTGCATGATTGAATAACTTTTCTCCCTTCTTGAACTGATATGCTTGGTGATGGATAATTGAATTGATGAATTGAATTTGATGGATGCATACCTTGTGAGATTTTAAGCCTAATGGATGGATTCAACATTTATGTCATTCTCTTCTTTCTTGTGTGATTTTCACTCATGTTAATGACCACTCTAGAACTTGCTTTGATTCTTTTTGAGGCTACATTTCACTTGCATGCATGAACATGATTGAGGCCCTCTTTCTTAATTAGCTAGTTTAACCAATAACCAACCTTGTTTTGAATATGATATCAAGCACTCTTTTAACTTCTTGAAAATTTTCTGATTCCTGCCAACCTTGTATATTTTCCTTGACTTAACCCTTTTGAGCTTATTTGACCATTCCTTGTTTCTAACTCATTATGTGCCTTAAATGAAAAATCGTGTTCTTACTTTACCTTAGGGAATAAAAGAACATTAGCTTGGTTAATGGATGAGTTTTTGAACAAGTGTGGGGGTGTATGTACAAAATG